>CM057457.1:134300000-135550000 GCA_016271365.2 Neoceratodus forsteri | reverse complement strand
TTGGAGGAGGGGGACCCACCCGGTGAAGGGATACATCGGGATACCCGTCAGGGGTTGGCTACAATCTGGGGGATTGAGGAGGAATCATGAAGAGGACAGCCGGTGGGTCGAGGAGCAATGTGGAGCCTGAAGGACTGGGGAGCGTGGAGCGAGGTAGGCAGGGGAAAAAAAAAAAAAGAAATACTATTGTTAATAGAGGTAAAGTAAACTACTAACAGAAGTTTAATATAAGCAATAAAAAGTGATATGCATTGTAGAAAAGTCCTCCATTACTTAGAGAGTCCATATGTGTATTAGACTTACTGAGCCAAGCCGCACCTTCATTCAAGAGTTACCCTCATCCCCTGAATCTGAGTTGGAACCCCTCGCTGCATAATCCAGTTCAGTTTTGGAAAGCAACTTCGCAGTGTCCATTTGGTCAGCAAAATAATAGGTTTTGGCTCCATATGCAATCTTTAAAGTTGCCGGCATTAGTAGCATATGGTGGATCCCCAGCTGGCGCAGTTTAGCGTGCATGCCATCAAAAGCCTTATGGCACTGCCTCGTGGCAAAACTGAGATCGGGGAAAATATGTATAGAGCTCCCCTGCCATTGCAATGGTCCTTTTCTCCTTGCTTCTTGAAGGATACCATCTCTCTCCTGAACCGAGCCTAACACCACCAGTAGGGCTTGACTCGCTGGATGTGCTAAATCCTCACACAGGTGGAGACTCCTGGCATTCACTCAGTAAGCCCTCATAATCTTTACCAGGAAATCAAGTTGTAGATGTTCCTGTAGCCACTGCTCTAGAAAGCTGCTCAGGTCTTCTCCCTTAGATTCCTCCGGCAGTCCCAGAATTTGGATGTGGGATGCCCGTGCCCCATTTTCCACACTTTCTAATTGGCGCTGAAGGAGGAGATTTTCTTTCACTAGGCTCGAGGAAGTTGAAAGTGCCTTTTCAGCCATTGTAGTTGCCCCCTGAGCCTTTTCCTCCACTGAATCCATTCTGGTCTCTACAACCTGCATGCGAGAAGTAAAGTTGTCTATTTTTTTTATCCAGAGACTGGATTGTTTTCAATAGGACAGCATTCGTGGGTTGGTTAACAGTGGTCTCTGGAGGTTCCTTTTGTTTATCGGGGCCTGTTCGACTTTGTTTCTGCCTGGCCCCGTCCCCACCAGTCGCTGATTTTATTCATCCCATGGCTTCAATAATGGACATTTTTATATATCGCTGGAATCCGCAGATGGTATTAAATCTGGTAATACTGATTTTGAACCGCTTTGATAAATTTTACTGGAAGAATATAGCGTTTATTTCTCCGATGGTGCAGAGCGATGAGAAAGTGCCGCTATTCAGCTTGGCTGCTAGCCACGCCCCATCTGGGGGTTCTAATTAAAGAATAGGGGTATAAGAGGCAGGTAGTGCAAGGGGTCACCAGGTTCTGGAGTTAGATGCACAGTTTCACCAAGAAATGGACAGCTGAACTGGGTAGAACAACAGTGGTAGACCCCCAGATTGGAGCAAGAAAGCACAGTGTCAACAATTCCAATCTGAATGCAGGATATTTAAGGATCACATCCAGTAAATTTATGATCCAGGGAACCTGGTGTACATGCAAGTCTAGGACTTGGAGGTACTCAAAAAGAACGTAGCAGGGAAGACTGACTTGGGCAGCAGGGAGAAAGAATTCTGGCTATTCCAACAGGGTAGATTGTTAGGAAAAAGAGTAGGTGACCCACATTTTAAGGGAGTTTGTCACTGTAAAGAACAAAGAGGATATTAGTGGGATCAGTAGTTCTACTAAGTCAATCTGGCTATGCCAAAAGAGAAGGGGGGGGGAGATAGTCACCCTGTGAGGAACAGCAGGACTGCAAAAAACTCAGCCCACCTTATCAAATGAAGCAGTGATATGTGCATTGTTAATGTTAAAATACACACACACAAACACAATTCTGGATGCTTAATCTACAGAATATGCTATCATAAATATGTGAGAAAATGTTACTAATCATTTTTTTTTCTTCTACAAAATTAAAACTGCTTTATCAATTTATCCAGTTGTGTTAGACACCAGGATACACAGACTATGGATATGCATGTCAAATGTTAACTCTATGCATGCAAGAGCAGAGAAGTTTCAAACATCCACATTTTTGATAGTTTTCACAAAGTGTTGCAAATATTTACATAGGAAAGTTTTGAACCCCTGTAACTTACAAATCTCTTATCTAATTCTCTCCATTTTACATAATTCTATAAGCATTACAAAAAGGTTATCCATACTAATTTACACATGTCTAGCTCCAAAGGTGCCCGAGTTATATGCAGATGAAATTTGTTCATGAAATTTCCTGAAAAAAATAAAATAACAGATTTTGCGCACATATAATTTTGAGACGATGCATCATATTGCCATGAAATCTGACAAATTGTTAGAATACCTATCAAGAAATCATGCCAAATTTAAGATCTCTAACCCAATAGACAGTTAAGGTATATGCAGATAAAAAATGTGCATGAAATTTCACACAAACAATAAATGACAACATTTGAGCACCTATAATTTGGAAACTATTGTACCAAATTACATGATATCTGGCATATTTGTGGCCATTGACCAAAAGAGTAAGTATGCCTAATTTCAGAGCTCTAGCTTGAACGGTTGTTGAGTTATAACCAGATTACTAACTTAAAAGTTCCACAAAAGTCTGAAGAAATTCCACAAACTTTTCGCAGAATTTCATTGAAATTCCTCAGATTTGGAATTTTCCCATTCCGCACAGCCCTAATTGTAGAGCTCTTTATTATCATGTAGGTTCCATTTCACAGGTTGAGCTCTTCGTACACATTCACACAAATACATTTTGAACTCTGCTCAGCACTAGTGTCAACTACTTTTATGCACCTGATACCAATCACCTACTATAAAATAACCACTCTGTTGAAGAACCTGATGTGTTGTCTGCTGCCTTTTTTCCAGATTTGACAGTATATTATCAGCAGGCTTCAGTGACGGAAAACTGAAAAACGGGGTTTTTTGTTGTGAATGGAGTGGAAGCAGATAATTCATGTCAGACCACTGGCATTCTGTGCAATGTTGTTGAGTTTACTGTTCAGGATCTTCATTTTGTCCCATACCCCCCTCCCCCATAAGAAAAAATTACTCACCTTAGTAATTGTGTTTCTTCTAATGGAGTCTTGCTGTATTCTGACATTATGCAGTTAGCCCCAGCACTTGAACTGCTCAGGAGAGGAAAGAGGTAACTCTGTGCCAGAGCATAGAACGTTGAGCTCGAGCTCAGTTCAGACCTCTGTCTGCTGCACTTCAAAGTGTAACCGTCAGATTCTTATGCGCTAATACTAACTACACCTCCTAGGTGGAAACTGTAAATTAACTAGCCAAAAGGCAACCAATGGTGGGACAATGGGCAGGGAGATGGAGAGGAGGGAGTAGAGATTAAAGAAGAGAAAGGCAGCAGAAAGGGTTAGGAGAGAGCTCTAGTGACTTCTAGTGGACAGGGCTTGAATTAGTTGTTAAGAAGGAGTGGAGATGGGGGAGTGGTTGGAGCGGTGTCACAGACGATAGTGCAGCAACCCCTAGTGGTTGGAGTGTATAAGCTGCAAATGGGAAAGTGAGCACTTCGTAAAATGGGCAGCAATAAATGGAGTGCTGGCCCTGGGTGGGTGGGGCAGTCCACGTATAAGCTGCAAATGGGAAAGTGGGCACTTAGTAAAATGGGCAGCAATAAATGGAGTGCCGGCCCTGGGTGGGTGGGGCAGTCCATGCGGACGGAGTAAGACCTCTCCACAGGCTGGAAGGAAGGAGCCTTTACCTGTTAAGAAAACAGTGGGGAAATTCAAACATGCATGGGACAGACATAAGGCAATTATAGTGGGGGGTTGCAGGAAGTAGGCTGTTGGTTAACTAGAATCTGCAGCTTATCCAGTAGGTAGGGAAATGGGCAGACTGAGTGGGCCAAGTGGTCCTTATCTGCCGTCAAAGTCTATGTTTCAATTGTTTTGGGTCTCAAAAGACTCAAGTCGAGAACCCCAAAACAATAACCAGGTAGTGAAAAACATAACTACAAAAAATAACTTAAACAGAACCCACTCCCCCTTCTACAAGGGGGGAGTGCCAAATACACCCCTGCGGTGCAGCACTGTACCTGCCAACCCACTTCCCAAAAACCAGGTTCTGAGAGGGGAGGGAGGGAGGGAGGTCAGAATACAGCAAGACTCCATTAGAAGAAACACAATTACTAAAGTGAGTAATTTTTTTCTTCAAACAACATGAAGTCTTGCTGTATTCTGATATTATGCAGACTACCAAGCAGTACCTCCATGGAGGAGGGACGAACCTATTTTGGGAATAGGCTCTGCAGTACTGCTGTACCAAACCTAGCATCACTCCTAGCCTGGATATCCAGAGAGTAATGCTTGGTGAATGTATGGACTGTTTTCCAGGTGGCTGCTTTGCATATCTCTAATAATGGTATAGCCCTGGCAGCAGCCAGGGAAGCAGATGTACCTCTAGTTGAATGAGCCCTCAGGCCTGAGGGGGTATTTTGCCTAGCTTTTCAAAGCAGAATTGTATACAAGAGACAATCCACCTGGCAATAGTTCTCTTAGTAGCAGGTTTACCCTTTCCCACCTCACCATAAGTGAGAAACAACTGAGGACAGTCAATGTAGTAGCTAAGTGCCCTCTTAACATCCAAACTGTGTAATCTCTCTCCTGAAGAAGAATGATCAGTGAAGAACACAGGAAGAGACATGGACTGGTTCAGATGAAAATCTGAAACCACTTTGGGTAAGAACCTCCTGTTGGTTCTAAGGATCACCTTATCTCTATGGAATGAGATAAAATCAGGCTCCACTGACAGAGCTTGTAATTCACTGATATGCCTGGCAGAGGTGATAGCTACCAGGAACACAGTTTTCCAAGTCAAGTACTTAAGTTCTGCTGAGGCCAAAGGCTCAAAAGGGGGTTGCATAAGCTAAGCAATGCAAGCATTAAGATCCCAAGCAGGAGTAGGGTCCTTAAAGGGAGGGTTGGTATGAAGCAAACCTTTAAAGAATTTACAGAAAACAGAATGAGATACCAGGGAGGAAGCCTTCGCCACCGACAGGAATGCAGAAACAGCTGCCAAGTGTACTTTCAGAGTAGCTGGCCTGAGGCCTAAGCCATTAAGATGGACCATATAATCCAGAACTGTAGCCAAATCAGCAGTATCTGGAGATATATCTCTACTGGAACACCAAATGCTGAATCTTTTCCATTTGTAATTATAAGTTTTTCTGGTGGCAGGTTTTCAAGAGGCTTTGAGACTATCCAGAACCCCCTGAGACAGATGCAGACTTGCATATTCTAACTCCCCAAGAGCCATGCCTTGAGGTTGACAGACCGAAGGTTGGGATACCATATCCTTCCCTGAGAGGAGGTTAACAGATTGTGTTTCTTGGGAAGAGATAGGGGAAGATGGTCTGCTAGGGACAGCAATAGAGGATACCAAGGCTGCCTGACCCAGTCTGGTGCAATCAGGATCACTTTGCATGATTGTGACCTTATTTTGACCAGAACCATGAACAACAGAGGAAAGGGGAGAAAGGCATACAGAAATTTCCCCTCCCAATCCAGAAGTAGAGCATCCAGGGGGACTGAACCCAGGATTGGGAGTCTGCAACAGAAGAGAGGAAGTTGGTGATTGTCTGGGGCTGCAAAGAGATCTATCTCTGGAGTGCCCCATCTTGACAAAATTACTTTTAACACTAGGGGATCCAGGGACCATTCATGATGGCCCTGAGATATCCTGCTCAGATCCTCTGCTAGCACATTGTCCTTCCCTGGAAGGTGGACTGCTACCAGAGATGTCTGCAGGGAATAAGCCAGAGACCACAGTTTCATGGCTTCCGTGCACAAGGCCGTAGACCGAGTGCCTCCCTGCTTGTTGATGTACCACATGGTGGTGGTGTTGTCTGTCCTGACCTGAACCACCTTGTTCTGTACTCAGTCCAAGAAAGCTTAAAGAGCCAGGTACACTGCCCTGAGCTCCAGAAGGTTGATATGAAGTAGAGACTCCTGAGGGGACCACACTCCCTGTGCTGTGAGGGCTCCCAAGTGAGCTCCCCATCCCAGGAGAGAAGCATCTGTGGTTTATACCACAGAATGAGTCTAGGTGATGAATGGGACTCCTTGTCTGAGGTTGTCCTGATCCAACCCCCACTGGACAGCCTGGACCAGAGTCTGAGTCACTGGAATCAGTTTGGTTAGAGGATCTTTTTTCTGAGACCAAAAAGACATCAGATGGAACTGAATGTCCCTCATCTGAAATCTGGCTCCCTATACCACTGCAGTGGAAGCTGCCACGTGGCCCAGAAGCTGAAGAAAATGCCTTGCTGGTCGAGATACCAGAAGGTGGAAAGAAGAAGCCAGGTCTGTAAGGGCCTTTACCCTTGCCAGAGGAAGAAAAGCTTTTGCTTGGACAGTGTCCAACTCTATCCCTATGAAAGTCAGGAGTTGCACTGGTTCGAGAACTGACTTTGGAAGATTGAGGAGGAATCCCAGAGAAGTGAGGAACTGCTGGGTCACTTGCAGGTTTGAATTGACTTGGTCTGGAGACTGCCCTACAATGAGCCAGTCATCCAGGTATGGAAAAATGGAAATGTTTTGTCTCCTTAGAAAGGCCATTATTACTGCTAGGCATTCTGTGAACACCCTTGATGCTGATGTTAGTCGGAAGGGCATTGCTCTGAACTGATAATGGCCTGAAGGCAGTTCGAACCTGAGGTACTTTCTGTGGTAGCACCTGATGGGAATGTGAAAGTAGGCATTCTTGAGGTCAAGGGAGGCTAACCAATCCCCTGGCCTCAGAGAGGGAAGAATGGCCCATTCTGAATTTTGGCTTGACTAGGTGCTTGTTTAAGTATCTTAGGTCTAGGATGGGCCACCACTCCCCTGTCTTTTTTGGGGTAAAGAAGTATCTGGAGTACAGACCCTTGCCCCTGTGTGGAGTAGGAACTCTCTCTATGGCTCTGAGAGCTAGCAGAGAGGAAACCTCTGCCTCTAGGGCAATGGCTTCAGAGATGTTTGCAGGTGGAAATGACCTGACCCTCAGCTTTGGAAATTTTTTGAAGCTGAGAGCCAGTCCCTGGCTTACTACCTCCAGGACCCACTTGTCTGAGGTAACAGACTTCCAGACTTGGAAGTAGTAAGCCAGCCAGTAGGATTCTACCTGGGCTGACATATCAGGGTGTCTGCTTGGCAGGAGCCTTGGACTGAGAGGAGGATGCAGCTCTGCTCATCCCCCTTCTGCCTCTCCCTCAGAAGAACCCCCTCTGAGGAAAAGGAGAGGAGGCCTATACCTGGTAGAAAGGCCTGTAAAAAGGCCTGCCCCTGCCCCTAGACTGCTGCTTCTGAGGAGTTGCTTGCCTTTCCTTGGCCTGTGCACTCCTGTAGGTGGTCCTGTATTCTTCCATCTTTTTCATGTAATTCTCTGTCTGCTCCCCAAACAAAGAATTACCCACCACAGGGAAATCCATGGCCTTAGCCTGGGTGTCCTGTGAGAGGCTAGTATATCTGAGCCAAGCAAATCTCTAAGAGACACAGATGTAGCCATAACTCGTTATTACACATCATTAGAGTCCACAGCAGCATGAAATTGGACTTTGGATGCCTCAGTCTCATCAGCAGCCACCTCCTCCAGCTCCTTGGCTAGCTGGGGGGGGAAGACTGTTTAGCCAGTTCTAGAACAGTATCCCACCTGGACTTCTGGTATCTGACTGTGTAGGCCATATAGTTTGCCTGCCTGAGTTTCAGTGAGGATGCCAAGTACTGTTTCTTGGCCATAGCATCCACCTTTCTAGAGTCTTTATCTGGGGAAGGGGGGGGTTGTGAATTCAAGGGTATATTAGCCTTGTCACAGGCTGCAGCCTGCACTACCCCAACATGGCTGCACTGTTGAAACAAGTACTCCATACCTGAGCCTGACAGCATATAGCTCCTGTCCATTCTCTTGTCCACAGGAGGTAATGAATTGGGTGTCTGGAGAATTTTTTGTGTCTGTTTCCCAAAAGATTTATGGAGGGGAACAGACAGTCTCTTGGATTCTGGGATGTCCATCATTTCTACATAGTCAGGCTCCTCTTGTTCCTCAACAGCTTCAATGAGAGGGAGCTGAAGGGTCTCTGCCACTTTTTTGTAAAACAAATAGTGGGAAGGGGACTCAGAAAGCCTAGGAGGGGAAACACTGGAAGGTTTGTCTGGGGAGATGTCCGGTTCAATGGGCTCATCCAGACCTCCCACACCATCACCATCATCATATGCTTCTTCCCCTTCCAAATCCGGTTCATAATAATCATCCGGACAATATTCCGGAAACAGAGGAACCGAATGAACCAAGCACCTACCAGGAGGTGCCGGATCAGCCAGAACCGAATGGAATGATTCCACAATGCTAATCGCCCTGGGTATCTCTTCGGCGGCTGGATGTAACGGTTCTGGATCCGAACCGGCTGATTTCTTCTTTCTTTTTGCTGGAACCGACCTCTCAGGATCAGCTCTCCTTTTGTCCGCGGAAGTATTGCCCAGGTCAGTGGGCACTCCCTCAGGTTCGGTCGGAACCGATCCGGGCTGGCCATCCGGATCAACGGACTTCTTGGCCTCCTTTTCCCTAAGCCTACCCAATCTCTTGTCCAGGGTGGCCCTCAGAAAATGTTTACATATTTGGCAGTCTGAATCAAGGTGGTCAAACCCCAGACAATATACACAGGTGGTAAGAAGGTCTGCCTTAGTAAAGGTATCCCCACACTCACTAGAATGCCGAAACCCAGTGGGCCCGGTTTTTCTTTTGGGTTTCTTAGACATAGCCATCCTAACCACTTACCCTTTAGCAGCTTTAAAGCCAGGCAAGACACCCCCCCCCATCGGTTATCAACCGTGTTATGGGCTGTGGAAAAAACTGTATAAACATACGGCTTTTTGAAACCGATAGGGACCTGTACCTCACATTAAACAAATAAAGAATAAAGACTAAAGAATAAATTGAATCAAAACAATCAGTTCCAAACTGGACAGATTGAAAAAACTTTACAATTTCCACACAATACAGAAAATAAACTAATGTCCACTACCTACAACACTTACTGTACTGCAGACAGGGGTCTGAACTGAAAAAAACAAGAAAATGATGGTTTAAAACCGATGTTTTACGGAGACCGAACCGACAAGTGAAGGAAATATCTCCGGAGCAACTGTTCAGTTAGGCGGAGTAAAGAATCTGACGGTTACACTTTGAAGTGCAGCAGACAGAGGTTTGAATCGAGCTCGAGCCCCACATTCTATGCTCTGGCATAGAGTTAACTCTTTCCTTTCCAGAGCAGTTCAAGTGCTGGGGCTAACTGTATAATGTCAGAATACAGCAAGACTTCATGTTGTTTGAAAAAAAATTTTCTACTTGCCAGAAGTGTGATTTGAACTTGGAAAGTATATGTGTGTACAAGGAGTTATGAACTTAGTGAAGCATTTTAACAGTCTGTGCTAAAAGACAAATCAATAAAAGCACAGTTCGCAAATTTAAATCGACTACTAAAAAATAAACTGAAGCATACATCTTGCCCAAGGGAGCTAACATCTGTGCTCCCTAAAGAGTTGGAAGAACAGCCTCCTTCACTCTTGCAGGATGTGTAAACCGAGTTAAAACTCTCATTCAATGTTTAGGGTCTAAGGAGGCTGCTGTTAATTCCCATGTTGTTCTTGCTGGAGTTCAAGGTGTTGCTAAGGTTCCCAGTCCACAGCAGCTGGCTGAATATGGAGTGGAGTCTACTGTAGCTTTTTCCAGCAGTAGGCATAGGCTTTTTTAAGCCACATGGGCTACAGCAAATGTAAGGGTACCAAAGTATGTCAGAAAACCTCCCATTCACTAAACGGAGCGGTGACAAAAATTTCTTGTTCATGCAACATTACAGTTAGGCAACAGCTAATCACCCCACAGCTTTTAACAAACCTTTATGAGAAACATAGAAACATAGAATTTGACGGCAGATAAGGACCGCTTGGCCCACCTAGTCTGCCCATTTCCCTACCTACAGGATAAGCTGCAGCTCCTAGTTAACCAACAGCCTATGTCTGTCCCCATGCATTCTTGAATTCTCCCACAGTTTTGGACCCCACAACCTCCTAAGGAAGGCTGTTCCATGCATCCACCACCCTCTCTGTGAAAAAATACTTCCTCACATTGCCCCAGAGCCGTCCCCCCTCTATCTTAAAATTGTGTCCCCTTGTTCTTGCAAGTCTCTTTTTCTGAAAGATGCTACCCTCTTGGACTTTATTGATTCCACTGAGGTACTTAAAAGTTTCTATCATGTCCCCCCTCTCCACCCTTTCCTCAAGGGTATACATATTAAGCTCCTTTAGTCTCTCCTCGTATGGCTTCTGTTGCAGACCCTGCACCATTTTAGTTGCCCTCCTCTGGACTGCCTCTATCCTGTCTATGTCCTTGTGGAGATGGGGTCTCCAGAACTGGACACAGTACTCCAGATGGGGTCTCACCAACTGTCTGTACAGAGGGATAACAACTTCCTGTTTTCTGCTGGTGTTGCCTCTCCCTATACATACCAGTATCCCCCCAGCCCTCCCTACTGCCTTCTCACATTGCTTGCTAACCTTAAGGTCATCTGATATGATTACCCCCAGGTCCCTTTCCATTTTTGTTGTTGTTACTACCTACCCCCCATTGTGTAATCTTCCCTGGGATGAGATGGAGTAAGCGTAATACCCCGCTCCCGATGGACAATAGCTCATGTTGGGACAAATCAAGTGGAGATTACAGGGCTAGGGAACAATAGGCATACGACCACTGCACTAGGCTGCAGACTAGACAGAGATGACCAAACTCCACAGGTGATCTAAAAAGGAAAGACTCAAAACAGTCATCCATCTTTTACTGTTTTCCCCTTCCCCATAACACCGCTGGCATATATCCGACACATAAAATCACTGGGTGAATTCCGACACAGTGCAACAATACACTGACAGTGTTCTTGTCTCTCGTACAAATTGTATTAAAGTAAGGCACAATCTTCCTGAAGAACAAAGACCACGGTGGGTAACTTGTTCAGGAAAATACAGTGTAGCTGGCCCTTAACAAACTTTATGAGTATAGTGCTGTGCTAGTTTTCCTCATATTCTCTTGTAATGACTTGTTGCATCCCTTTAACTTAACAGTCGTAAAACATTACAACAATGAGCTGAGCACAGCTGCCAACATTTCTGAACAGCATTCTACAGTATGTTGGCCTGCAACACCTCAACAGGAATCATGTTTAATCCCATGCTTTATTCTGCCTCTGACCTAATATGGCAGTCTGCATTTTAATGGAATTAACCAGTTCCCATTTATCAAACTCATAGCTGGCAGGCCCCACTAACTGACCAGTGCTGTAAATGTCTGCACTATTACAAATAATATGACTGTAACAAAAAACAGGGAAACCCAAGTTGCCTAATAATTCACTCAATATTATATTTCCTATTGTTTGTTCCAAAAGCTACCAGCTTCTAAAATGTTTTAATATCTTTTATCGCATCCTGTAATTGAGACCACAAAGTTGCCCCATCACATTTTTTTGTTCTCAAATGATGATCATATTCTCTTGTCTCTTCTTAACCTGATATAGGGTGTTCGGTACATAAATGCAAAGCTTTCTTAAGTCAGATAGCTCTCTTTTGGCACGGATAATTTAAAAGCTCTTAATAACACTTAAGAACTGAAAACTACTGACAGAAAGGCTAATTGAGAGTTGTAAAAACTGGCACTCCTGCCAATAGTTTTCATTAGAAACTGAAACCTGATAAACTGTCCTGCTTAAGGACATACAGTGGTATAACAGGATAAATTACGAACTGGCTGTCAACTGAGGACAGCAGTCACGATGTGCATTACAGAGCGGAGCTGCCAGGAGGAAATTATAGCTGCATTCACATTATCTTGTAGCTAGATCCTGTTTTTTATCAAGGTGCCCTGCGGTATATATAGAATAGCGTATGGTAGCCCATACACAACAATGCTATTCTTATACTGAGTGGTTACTATGACATCAAGGACCTCGAGAGCGAAGCATAGTAACCACGAGATGTGAGAAGAGCGATGTTGTACATTTGGGCTACCATACATTATCCTACATAGTGTATGGTCCCAAAATAAACAAAACTGATTACCTCCCCCCCCCAAGCATCAGCCTCTGCCATCCATGCCCCCTCCCACTTCTCGGCCATCTGCCCACCTGCCAGCGACACTTCAACGGCTGCTAGCCCTATCAACAGCGCTGTTGGGATCGCCTACATTATGACATTCATACTAATGCAGAATGAAAAGTCATTCTGCATTAGTATAAACATCATTACTGCAGCAGAATGACTTTTTGCAGTGTATGGGTCTCCATACACAATCACGTTCAACCATACACTACTATATCTATACAGACCTACGATCCCTCCTTTTGATGGTGTGTTAGTCCTTGTGGCATAGTTCCTGACCAAGCGCATTTTAAAAATACAACAAATTTCCAAGTCTAAGGTGAAGCATCTATGCAAAAAATACACTGCTCCTGGTCATGTTTTTGGCAAATTTTAAGCTGTCACAAAAATGAGGGTTACTCACCTGTAACCGTAATTCTAGGAGTGTTATATGGTGCACTTTCACACTCAGGCAGTCTTCCCTTCCCTTCAAAACCAGATGGAATGTCTTCAAGCTAAGCCCCTTCCACCCAATCATATGGTATATTCATCGGCTACGTCTCGTGACATCAAATCTTGCAAGCTGGAAGTAGGAATCCATGTGTCACTTGCCAGGGGAGGTCGGGTGGGTTGTGTGGATGTGCACCATATACCACTCCTAGAACTATGGTTACAGGTGAGTAACCCTCTTTTCTAAGTTGCGTGCATATGGTGCACTATCCACACTCAGGCAGACTCCTAGCAGTTCCCCTGGAGGAGGGGACAAGGCACACACACCTACCTGGCAAACAGGGATTGGAGAACTGAGGTCCCAAAACCAGCATCCTGGCATGACTCAAGGTCAATGTGGTAGTGGGAAACGAAGGTGTGTGCTGACTTACAGGTAGCAGCCCTGCAGATTTCCTGGAAAGGGACACTCCTGGAAGCAGCCACTGAGGCAGCGGTATGACTGGTGGAATGATCCCCAAGCCCTACAGGAGGTTCCACACCAGCCAACCTATAGCAGAGGTCAATGCAGGAGACAATCCACCTGCCATTCATCTGCTTTGCTGCCAGTCTGCCAGATGCAGCTTCCACGTATGTTACAAATAGCTGGAAACCTCTCCCTAAACTCCAGCCATGCGCTCCTTGTAATAAACGAGTGCTCACTGCAGGTTCAACATGTGGATCCTGTGCTCTGCCTCCGAGGATGGGACTGGTGAAGTACACTGGGAGGATAATCACCTGATTAAGGTGAAACTCTGACACAACTTTTGGGAGGAACTTCAGGTGGGGGCAGAGGACAACCTTGTCCTTGTGGAATATCAAGTATGGAGACTCCATCGAGAGCACCTGGAGCTCACTGATCCTTTTGGCGGAGGCGATAGCCACCAAGAAGACAGTCTTCCATGACAGGTGTGACTTGTCACATCTGTGCATCAGTTCGAATGGCTTGCCCATGAGCACTGCCAGCAACAAGTCCCAAGGTGGTGCTGGCTCACACATCAGTGGGGACAAGTGGTCCAGGCCCTTAAAGAAGCACCTAACCACATTCTCCAGCACAACCTTCAGCATACCAGCCTGCGCCCGGTATGCAAAGATGGCTGCCAGGTGCGTCTTGAGGGTTGTCACCTCAAGCACAATTGAGACAGGGAACAAAGGTAATCCAGAATGCTAGCCAAAGTGAAGGCCAGGGGTACAGCTCCCTGCCCTGGCACAAATGGAAAACCTCTTCCATTTGAAGGCGTAGCACTGGCAGATCGACTCTTTCAGGGAGGCTTTCATGACATGGAGAACCTCTTCGGAGAGACCCAAAGCCTGGAACTCTAGCTGCTCAGGAATGAGGCCGTCAGATGCAGGGATTGAAGGTCTGGATGTAGGACTTTCCCCATGTGACAGGAGAGCAGATCCAGGCAAAGAGAAAGTTGCCTGCTGCTGAGGCTGAGGAGCTCCGGGTAACAAAACTGCCATGGCCAGTCCAGAGCTACCAGGATCATCAGGGCCTTGTCCATCTGCACCTTGACCAGCACCCGTTGGATGACAGGAAAGGGAATGTAGGCATAAAGGAGGCTGGGGGTCCAGGGCCTCACGAAGGCATTGCCCACCAGTGTCCTGCACTATGGGTGGTGGAAACAGAACAGCCACAGTATGGCGTTCTCCCAAGAGGCAAACAGATCAACCAGGGGAGTATCCCACTGGGAGAATAGGTGGGTCACCACCTCCTGATGCAGGGACCACTTGTGAGATGCCTTGCCCACCCGAATGAGGGCATCCGCTAGCTGATTGGAGACTACTCCTGTGACGTGAATCACCAGGAGATCAGCATCCAAGCTGCGCATGACAGTCCAGATGTGGAGAGCCTCCCAGCACAACTGGAGGGAGTGTGTTCCACCCTGCCTATTCAGGTAGTGCATGGTCATGGTATTGTCCATCTGGACCTGCACGACCTGACCCCGGACAGATGAGTGAATTCCATCAGAGCAAGGCGCACTTCATGGAGCTCTAGCAGGCTGATGTGGCAATGGGACTCCTTGGGGGTTCAGAGCCCATGGGCCCTGTGGTCACCCAGGTGCCCTCCCCATCCCACCAGAGACACATCAGTTGTCAAGGTGACTGTCAGCTCTGGTTGGATGAATGGGACTCCTTCCTCGAGATGTTCTGGGATGAGCCACCACTGGATGGCATTCCACATCGGCTGAGTCACTACGACCGGCTGGTCCAAGTGATCTAGTTGCTGAGACCACTGGTGGGCCAGTTCCCACTGTAGGTGGCGCATCCACCAGGGGGCCCAACTGACCATGCTGGTGCAGGGTATCCCAACAGCCGAAGGAAGTGCCAGGTAGGGCGCAAGAGCTGAACCTGAGATTATCGGGCAAAGGAAATAAGATCCAATGCCCAGTTCGCAGGGAGTAGGGCCCTGGCCTGGAGGGAGCCCAGCTGCACCCCAATGAAGTGGATCACCTCTAAGGGGATGAGTTCAGACTTGGCCAGGTTGACCAGAAGGCCCAGATCCTGGTAGGTCTGGAGTGCCAGGTCTCTGGACCGCTCCCCCGCCTCTCTGGTCAGCTCAGATATCACCAGTCGTCCAGGTACAGACAGACCTGGACTCCTTGGTGCCAGAGGAATGCTGCCACCACTGCTATGCACTTGAAACTGTTTGACAAATCACAGGTATCATTCCAAAATATCAAAGTTATGATTAGAGGAATTTGAATTTTAAACCTACTTTCTGACTAAATATTTTCATTAATTTAAGAATGCTGCTTAATGGTGTGAACAGTCATGTGAAATACCCAAGTGTGAAAATCCAGGAGCTATGGGTAATCTAGTGTCCACCAGAGCCGTCATGTGTAGGCACTAGATTTCCAAGCAATCCACGTATGGAGAAGTCTTTCAGGATTTTTTTTTTTTAATACTCAACAATTTACATGCAAATCAATTCAAACATTTGCTTTATATAAACATTTTTAATTTTTTTGTGTTATCTATTTATCTCCCTTGCGACCCCCACCTACCTCTCCTTTGGGCCAATTGCCACAAGGATACTCACCTCTCTCGTCTCCGCCACCAATCCCGGCCCCACATCGTAGCCACCTCAAGGTAACCCGACATAACCCTGCATCAGGTGGGTCCTCCTCTTTCGAGAAGAAATGGATTAACAGCCTAGGCGTTGGCCATGGGTGCTGCTGCGGATGGGTCTGCTGTTACGGAGCTCGAGGAGGCACTGGTCCTGGCGGCCATTATCCGGTAGGAGGAGATGCCATTTTTCTTGTTTTTCCTTCCAATTCCCCTACATGCGCCACAACTAAGTTTCCCCTGGTCTCCACCGGGGGCCACTACAGAGCGACGCCATTCCCCAACCCACCCCAGGAGAGGAGAGCAGTCCTCTGGACGCTCGATCCTATTCCTTCCCCTGCCGACCCTCTGGTGCCCGAGTCTGTTCCCAAACCTGGGTCGCCGGTGTGGTGCGAGGTAAGGCTCCAGCACCTCTACCCTCTGCGCCACCAGGCCGGCATTAAACATTTTTTGTGATTAAGTATTGTAGAATTAACTGGTTGTTCCAAGGGCATAAAGTAGATATTTTGTTAAATGTGAAAGCCATCAAAGTGTCATACAAGGTGGACAGTATATCATCACAAAGTACTAGGTGGGGTTGGGCAGACTGGATGAGCCAGTGAACCTTTTTCTGTCACATTCTATGTTTCTATCCATTATTATACAATGACAAGAATAAATGCTGGGCTCTCACTGGTCAGTCTGGGGCTGGACCCATGATGTTATCCCAGCATAACATCATGGATATAGTCCCAGCACACATACGACTGAATAACAAAAAAAAAATCACTGCCACTGCCCATTCAATGCGGCAGCCCAGTCACTTTCAAATAGCAGCACGGTTCCACTGGACAATTTCAGTTGCTCCCCGAGTGTTCATATCACACACACTCCCCATCAAGTTAAAAATTCATTGCCAAGTAACAACAAAAAAAAAGTTAAAGTAAAACAAAGTGAAGCCCTGACTGCAATACTTATCAGTTCCCCTGCTCGGCAGCTCGATCATGCAAGCATGTGCAGAGTACCTAAGTGCCACACTCGCTCGTCACACTGCCCAGCTCCTCAACCAATGGCCACACTTCATCCGCTAAGGAGGACCCCCCTCCCCCCCCCAAAAAAAATCAATACATTTAAGTAAAGCAGAACTGTGAACTGGCACTGTATACTACACAATAAAAGTACTTCCCCAGAGCCGTCACGCACATTTCCTTCACTTGCCACCATACTCTACTGCATACTGAATGTCCGATTGCATGATTTAAATTTCAATACATCTTCTTCCGGCAGACACAAACACTGTCTCACACTCTGGCAGGAGAAATGTCAGCATGAAGAAACAGGGGGTGGGGGGATGCACAGTGTAACACAGAGAGATAAACACAGAGCTATCCACAGGGAGAGACAGCAGACTACCACCAGCACTGGGATACAAGGCAATCATTAGTGACACTGCCACCTGCTGGACAAGAGAGAAACTGTGGACTCCTTTTTCAAAAGGTATACCTCCCCTAAGAAAATCTAAAAAAAAAGTATTTTAAACACATTTTTCCCCATATTCTTTTTTTTTTTAAATAAAGGAGCCATTGTATAATAGGAATAATGCACTCCAGGTTGTCCATCATGCTGAGATAACATCACTTCTTCGGTGCTGGACACACTTAACCTGCGACCTCGCGCCCAACCACCCAAGGTGTGACATTATCCCAGCATGACACACACCCTGTCATGCATTATTCCTTTAATAACCACCAGCAAGGTGTTGACACCAGGATATCATAGCAGAGGTCTGCATTAAGTCCAACAGTATTTATATCAGAACTTCACATCCCAGGATGTCACAAGACATTTTTCCTCTTTCCTCAGTGCCAGCGGAGCAATGGTGGGGGGGGCAGCCAAGCCTAATTTAATATGCATACTATAGCGGACATCAAATTTCAATCTCCTACTTGACATTCTAGGTCCTAACCCCCTTCTATTCTACACAGCTCATTGTGCGAAATGGAGTGCCACATCTGTCCATTACAGCCTGACACACTTAATCTCAGTTGCCAAATGGGTCATCTCCCAGGTTCAGCAAAAGCACAGTCATCAAAATTAAAATCTACTGGTTAGAGTTTGGCCCATTCCTCACAGGTTATATGGCTGTTGCAGTGGGTTGGGGTGTGTGTGTGTGTGTGTTGGAGGGTGGGGTAGAAGCAGTGACCGTGCTAACATGCACCAAAAGGACAAAAGTTGCATCCTGTCCAGAAATTACCCCTCTTCCCTTTGCCAGTGGGTCCAAACTGCTGCACCTACTCTATAACAATATCTAAAGGAAGGGAAGATAAACTGTTCAATATCTGCCAATGATTATGTTTTGACCCATTAGGTTCCTCTTTAGACACACATTTTTTGCACCAGTGTGTCCAATCTGACCCATGTTTTAAATGCCCCACCGCTGTCACTGAGCATGTTAGCTGTCAGGATTCTACAAATTTTTGATAAAAGAAACAGTAAGACTGATTTGCTATTTTTAAATATCAGGGTGAGCACCTAGTGGTTGGAACTGTTATTTTAGAAAAAATTAACTGACTTCTAATTAACATAAAAGAACATTTTATATGAATCGTGACATTAACAAAGTCAGACTTCGCACTTCATTTGAACATCAAATTATGCACTTCATTCTCCACTGGAGCTTCCGTTTATTGTAACTTATTTCTTTAACTTCCCCAAAAGTCACATGCTAGATATAAAAATAGTTTTAATAAGTAAAATAAATAAGTTAGTCGCCTTACAAATAGCTCTCTTGTGGCACGGTTAATATAAGGACATATGGTTGTATAACAATATAAATGATGAGCCGACTGTCAACTGAGGACAGTGGTCACGATGTGCATTATAGAGCAGAGCTGTCAGGTGGAAACCATAGCTGCAGTCACATTATCTTGCAGCTAGAGTTTGTTTTCTCATCAAGGTGCCCTTGTGGTATAATATTTATAGAGGCTCTACCACTCCACCCTCAGATGGTGTGTTAGTCCTTCTGGTATAGTTGCTAAAAACAAAGTGCATTTTAAACATATAACAAATTTCCAAGTCTGATGTGAAGCAAGTGTGTAAAAATACACTATTCCTGGTCATGCTTTTGGCAAATTTTAAGCTGTCAAAAAACTTTATAATTACCTTATTAACACTAGTCATATTAGGACATGCCTACTTTACTCAATAAGCAGTACATGTAACATCATGCTTTCTGAACTTTATTTTAATAGCATAAAGCACATTTGGTTTATAGTGTATGGGTAGGGTTCGTTGTGTATGAAACTCCATTCACTGGAAAAAAGCAGGCCTGCTGTAGCAGTGACGTAACTACTGCAGCTGTTTTGTTCTGCTGCAGTAATTATGTCACAATGTAATGAGCGGTGAGAGAGTTACCAACGGTCAAGAGTGCGGCATCAGTGAGTGAAGAGCATGGTCAAACGAGCTGTGGAGAGGAAAGAGAGACAGAGATCATAAGTTCTTTGCTGTTTTTATGGTTGCCCGATATAGACAACCATACACTGCAAAGCTGCATTTCAACCTCGGTGTTGCCATGATGACAGGGACCTCTCAAGCTTTGCTCTCGAGGTCACTCTGTTATTTTGGCAACCCTTCAGTGGAAACATAGCCTTGTTGTGCATGGTTGCCCATATATTATTCTATTAGTAAAAATAAGTAATAGTCCACACTGGGAAGGCGATGCCAATGACTAACTAGTGAGTAAAAAACCTAAGAGTCAGGCACTCACCACCTTATAAAATGAGACACTCCAGCTCCAATTAATATAAACACAAAACGCTTTATTTAAAATACATATGAATAACACAGATGTCCCTACAAAATGCCTGCACATTTCGGATTTGATACAATCTTTTATAAAGGCTGTTTAATTCCCCATCCCCTTAAATATGCAATACTTAGTGATGTAACAGGGATTTACTGAACTCTAAAAATTGATTAGTGTTTTGCTCATAAAAGTGCTAAATCTTTGTGAAAATGCATAGCTCTTGCCTCACTGTGTTTAACAAACACAACACTTATAGAAAATCTATATAAATACTTTCTGTACAGTTAGTATAGTCCCAAGAAAAAAACTGCTAATCAATTATTTAAAACCCTGTGTAATCATGATGTCACATATATACAATCAAAGACAATATCAATAAAACACTATAAACAACACATAAAACATATAAATCTTTGTAATGCATATCTACAGAAATCCAAGTTATATAACATTTAAATTGTATCTAAAACATATATTGCATTCTACTATAACTCCACGTCTATTATAAATAATGTACATAAAAACAGGTTACTCACCTGTAACAGTAGTTCTAGGAGTGGTATATTGTGTACATCTACACTTCTGGCAGAATCCTTTCCCTTTAAAAATTGGGCCAGAAGGTCTTCAAGCTGGCTCCTCCCACCCACTCAGGAGGTAACTCCCTCGGTACTGCCCCATGACATCAGATCTTACCTGCTGGAAGCAAGACCAGTGTGCCTTTTGCCAGGGGACGTTGGGTGGGTTGTGTGGATGTACACCAAATACCATTCATAGAACTACTGTTACAGGTGAGTAACCTGTTTTACTAGGGATATGGATATGGTGTACTGTCCATAGTTCTGGCAGACTCCTAGCAGTTCTCCAGGGAGGCGGGGGCAACGCGCACGTCCCCTGTTTAGGCAAGAGAGATTGGAGAACTAAGGACCCAAAACCAGCATCCCAGCATAACTCAACGTCGATGCGGTAATGGGAGATGAAGGTGTGTGCTGACAAGGTAGCAGCCCTGCAGATTTCTTGGATAGGGATATCCCTGGAAGCAGCCACTGAGGCAGCGGTATGACGGGTGGAATGAGTCCTTAGCCCCATGAGAGGCTCCCTACCTGCCAACCTATAGCAGTGGTCGATGCAGGAAACAAACCATCTGCCAATCATCTGCTTAGCTGATGGTCTGCCAGGTGCAACTTCAGCGTAGGTGACAAATAGCTGGCGAACCTCTCCCCTAACTCCAACCGTGCATTCCTTATAATAGGCAAGTGCTCACCTCAGGTTCAGAATATGTAGCCTGTGCACTGCCTCCAAGGTGTGGTTGGTGAAGAACACCAGGAGATTCATCACCTGGTTAAGGTGAGAAACAGACACAACTTTGGGATGAACTTCGGTTTGGGGGCGAAGGATAACCTTGTCCCTGTGGAAGACCAAATAAGGAGACTTCACCGAGAGCGCCTGGAGCTCACTGATCCTTCTGGCGGATGTGACAGCCACCAAGAAGGTGGTCTTCCACAACAAGTAAGACATTTCATACATGTGCATTGGTTCGAATGGCTTGCCTATGAACTTTGCCAACACCAGCAACAAGTCCCAAGGTGGTGGTGGTTCACACATCAGGGTAGAAATGTGGTCAAAGCCTATAAAAAAGCGCCATACCACTTTCTCCTATGCCATCAACGGCATACCAGCCCACGCCCGGTATGCTGAGATGGCTGCCAGGTGCACCTTAAGAGTCGCAATCGAGTCCCTTGCTCTGGCACCAAATGGAGAACCTCTTCCATTTGAAGGCATAGCACGTCTGGGTCAACTTCTTCATAGAAGACTCGACAACAGTGAGGACATCGTCGGAGAGATCCAAAGCCTGGAACTCTAGCCACTCAGGAACCAGACTGTCAGGTGCTGGGATTAAAGGTCCAGATGGAATACCTTGCCCTGAATGCAACAGAGCAGGTCAAGGTGCAGAGGAAGACACCACGGGAGCCTGTAGCTGAGGCTGAGGAGACTGGGGTACCAAAACTGGTGGGGTCAGTCCAGAGCCACCAGGATCATACGAGTGTAACCCCCCCCGGGGATTACCTTAATTGCCCTTATGTTCTTCGTTCCTCCCGTTTGCCTCCCACTGTTGCTCTGGCGCCCCCCAGACTAGGAATGTCACGATACTGTTTTTTTGTTTTTTTTTCTTATCACAATAATTGTTGTCAAATTAGCGTGATAATTTTCAGCATATTTTTAAATAATGGTTGTGTATATAAAAAAGTACTTCTAGGCTGTGAGGTGTATATTTATTAATTAGAAGGACCCAATAATGCAGATAAGTGTATGCATTTAAAGTTTACTTTCCATTTTTTGATTTCTACATGTATTTCTTGTTTACATTCATTTTAAAACAAGCATATCTCATCCTAACAGCAAATCAGATCGCAGCATTTCTGAGAACCTATTTGTTATAATACATAATTCCCCCAACCCCGGCCTCTGCAGCACTCTTGCTCAGCTTGTACTTCAATACCATAGCCTGGTGGAGTAGTGTGTACAACTGTGCACATATACGGTGCACAATTATGGAACTCGACACAGCATCCAAATCATCACAGTATGTCATTAATTCATGACATGGCTGCATACTCTAGTCTCCTCCTCCACAGGCCATTCTACGGTTTCCCCATTCCCCAAACCCACATCCATGTATGCATCAGCACCAGCGGTCACCGATCATAGGGCCCGATATAAATATTATGTATAGTATGACAGACAAATAATTTTATAAGGCATGCACAAACCAAAGTGATAACTAAGTAATTAATAATGGATAAACTCCTGTACTGCAAATTTGAGTTTTCGTTAACTAGACCTGCAGGCTTGTACTGGGTGGGAGAAGGTAACATTTCAGTACACCAGCTGGGCCAGTGAAAAAGTCTATGTGACAGCAGGGGGCTAGTTGATTTTCCCTGTCACTAGCCCAGCTGGGTAACGGCTGCAAAACTTAATTTCAATACTTCTACAGTGGGATTGGGGATGGGGAAATGCAGAGAATCTGATCCATCAATGAATCACATTACTCCAATCACAAACAGAGGGTTTCGGGGGGGGGGGTATATAGTCTAGCTTTTCAAACTTAAGCAATCTAGTTGCAGTAACACTTCCAACAATCAGAGAGATTGAACTACTTACATCAATTTACATAATACATACACACTTGTGCAGACTCAGAGATCCAACTTATCTGGACTGGGTACTGGTAGAGAGATGGGTTAGTGGTGCCTGGCCCTGTAATGAATATAGTCCACCATGACAAAGACACCCTATATTCCCATCCCATACTTTGTCATTTGGTGGTCTTTATTTATTTTTTTTATTTATTTAGTGATTCGGAAAAGACGTTAGAACGCAAGCTCTTTTACAAAGGTTCCCCGTCATAGATTGCAAAACAAAGTACAACAGGAGAAAGCAAAGGTACCTCTATATGTGTGCCTCTGCCTCTAGCATGCCCACCACCAGATCCACAGGATTTATTGCCGAAGTCCCATATCTTATTCTTTGATGCTCTGAACAGCTGCAGCCTGATTCTAACACATGCTACCGCACTTGGGGATAATTATCGTCTTTCGCCAAAAAAAAATTTCGGTCCCTCGTCCATCCAACACCTCCCTCTGCCCCAACCTCCAGGACCCTCCCAGTTATGCCCCTGCTACTATATTCCTTGTCTTGCACTTAGTACAATGGCAGCTTTTTTCCGCCATATGTCACGCGTTTTGGGGGCAAAAATCGCTACGTCGCCTTTTGTACGATCCTCCGCCCTCCCAATCCCTCACTCTGCTCTAACAATTGGGTCCTCTTCACTTGCGCCCCTATTCCCCACCTCTCCCTACATTATGTGCTAGGACATCCAAAAATGGTCTTAGCAAACAGGAAGGCAACCCCCGGAGATTCACCTTGATCGAGAATTTCGGTCAAGGGATATTTGACCCGTTGGTGGACAGACTCCATCTGAATCCCGGTTGATTCCTAAATGAGACCGAGCAAGCCCCCAAAAGATATGGGGCCATGTTCAGTAGACAAATTCTCCCCAGATTCCACGTCCACTGGGCGTGAGTGCAGGGAGAAGTCCTCAGAGTCCAAGGATTCACCAAAAAGAAGTCGACTGCTCAAGTCCCCGATGACCCTGCGGGGTCTGTTGGGAGTAACGGTGACCAACAGCTGACGAGGAAGCTCAGGAGTGGTACGGGCATCCTTAGCAAGGGGACCATCCTTCAGCTGTACAAGAGGTGGTTCCACCTGGATGGGTGGAGAAGCCAGAATAGGCTAAGCCAGAACCGGCTAAGCCAGAGCAGGCTGGGGCCTCGGTGGTGGGAGCTACAGAAGAACTGGAATCAGCTTAAACCCAGAAAGCATGAGCTACTGCCACATTAACTCTTTGTAGCACTGGCACATTTTGTGTTGGAGCCTCTCCATGCACGAGGAGGAAGAAGAGGAAGTATAGCAGCCGCACCACTTGCCTGAGTGCCGAGAGCAAGAGTGCCAATATGGGCAAGGGCTGCTCAACTCCAGACTATGGGATCTAGACCTCAACCATCAGGGAACCCGATGGCAAGAAAGAGAGGAAACCAGTAAAAGCTGGCTGAAGAGCCAGATGTGAAGAGCACTATAACATAAGCGTCCATATGAATAGATGCAGAGGAAGGCCATTCAGGAATATGAAAAAGAGAATGGGGTCCGGTACAGACCTTTGGGGAATGCCTGAATAGGTGAGAAGCTTCCCATCTGGACAGCTTGAGACCTGACTGCAAGGTAGGAGCAGAACCAACTGACTGAGGAGGCAGAGAAGCCTGCTGCCCTAAGCTTGTCCAGAAGGGGGGGTATGTGCCACTGTGTCAAGTGCTTTAACCAAAACAATAAAGATGGTGGAAGTGATCAGACCCTAGTCCACACCTGAAAGGATGGCATCACTAGGTTGGAGGAGAAGGGTGCTTTATTATATTTATTCTGCCCAGCCCGAACAGGAAAGTTGAGAGTGATTCCAACTGACCTGAGGCAGCTAGCACTATGCCCCAGTCCAGTAAATGAGTGTTAAAACTGAACCTTACAAGGTAGTTAGTAACCCACTTGAAGAACTTTTAATCAGGACTCAGAATGAGAAAATAGCAGTACCAGGTTTGCACAGGGAGTTAGTGGAAAAACAAAATGATCCTATTCTCCATGTTAGAAAAACCTGGGAGTCTGAATTACAAATTGGAATAAGGAGGGAGAAATGGCAGAAATTTGGAGTAGTGCCATGACAGATGCCCTGGACACTTACTCAAAGTTTAGGCAATTTAAAATCCTGAAGTGCTAGCATTAAACTCCCCAGGTGCTGTGTAAATGGGGTGTGTGCCCGTCGCCTGCTTGCTGGAGATGTTAGAAACCAATTGGGCATATTACTGACATGATTGTGACATGCCTGGCCATTTCAAATCACTGGAGAGGAGTGAGACAGGCCTGTACAGGGGTGATTCACAAGGTGACTGATACCAAAAGATACCAGGTCCCTTATGGTAGTGTTTACGAGCTGTAGATTCAGAGTGAAAAAACCCTTTCCTCAAATGGTTGAATGTAGCAATCATAACTGCAAAAATAAATATTCTCTGACAATGTGGAGATCCCAAACACTCAAGGACTCAGAAATGGGAGTGCGAGCCTTACACAAAGGGATGCTATTATCTTCACATTTTCATAACCGATCGGCATACTTTCTATTCAAATGGGGAGATGCACTGCAAGCAGGGTTACTGACGGTTGCTCAGGGATGAACAGCACTGCTTTACCTTACAGTTGTGTGATTATGGGATGTGCAATGGAAGAGTTCCCCCTAACCTCCTCCTCTGCAAAAAAAGAGGTTTAACAATAATTCTTGAAGCTGCACTAAATTTTTGGGTTCTGACGTTTGTAGTTCTGTCTCATTAAAACTGCAGAGATACTATGGAGCAGTACTCTGGAATATGTTGCATGTATGACTGTATACATAATGGCTCTATAAGTGACTTGTACATTATGCTGCTAAAGTATAAATTTTGGAAATTCTATTAATTGTTAATTACAAAAAGGATCAGCTGTTGTGTCTGACGGTCTAGCTCAGTCAACTAACAGTTTCAACATGTTAGTGTTGTAAAGCAGAGAATTATACTGCCACAGAAACAGATTTGGAAAGGAAATAAGCCACTAGGGTGGCGAGGGCAACTTGTGTTTTCAAGAACCCCCCAATGATCTGCCTCACCACACCTTGCAGCTTTCCTGCCCACCGGGACCCCAGCTAAGCCCTCTAGCTAATCACAGGGCTCCAAATGATGTGGCAGCTAACAGGAACAGCAGGTACTAATTTCAAATTGCTGACAGCAACTTCACCTGTATGGACCAGAGCAAGCAGTGCTTACTCTGCAGGACCTTCAGACACTAGACTAAGGGGTTGCAAGGGAGCCAATGTTCTTAAGAACCCCTTCCCCCAAAAAACATTCACCTCACCATACCCTTCAGCTTCCCTTCCAACCGAGACCATAGCTAAGCTCTCCAGCCAATCAGACGGCTCCAAAAAATGTGGCAGCCAAAAGGTGCAGCAGGTGCCATTACAAACTGCCAACAGCATCAGAGCCTTACTTTACCTGACCCCCTTTAGCAGTCCTCCATGCTTGCAGTCAGGAGCACTAAGAGTCACAGTACCAAGGGTGTTTACTGTGGTTGTCAGCTGTGGGAGTAATCTGTCGGCTGGTCACACTGCCCCAAATGCACACCTTCTCATTCTAAGATTCAGAACTGGACTCAGTTCTCTCCTTGGACCCTGGACACCCATCCATACTCTGCTGTAAGTTAAACTGTTGTCTGGCTGGCACAGTTGCACAGAAGGCTGAGGCGCTATGCACCTTACCTCTCACCACACTCATGACCCAGGTTCAGGAGTGGCTCAGGGTGCCGGGGGGGGGGGGAGGACTGAGCGTCTGATGAACTGCTCTCCTCTCCTAGGGTGGGGAGAAACACCATCTATCTCCTTGACTGTCATCTGGTGGAGGCCAGATGACAGTGCCAGAGTACGAGCAATGTGGAAGGGAGGGAGGAGAGGCGGTTCTGTAGCCTGTGTGTGCCTTTCTGTAGCGTGTGTGTGCCTCCACGCACACATGCTTACATTCCACCGCGGCAAGGGGAAGGAAGAAAATAGGAAGGCTCCAATTTAATGAAGTCCTGCCTGCCCTTGCTCCCATATCACCACCTGACCACCGCCCCCAATTCTGGATGTGAGTCACCGAGTGAAGGACTGTCCTCTTCCCAGCCCTGCCATGGGGGTGGGTAGAGATGGTAATGCTCAGGGTGAGGTGGGATGGGGTGGGTGCCGGACATGAGAGACAGGGCTGAATGAGCTTGCCGGACCTGACCTGCAGGGAAAAAAGTTCATTAAAAAAAAAAAAAACCTGCCTGTTTGTTGTGCTGCTTTCTCTCTGCCATGCCATATACTGTTAGGTGGACCTGTTGACAAAGTTTACTTTTCAGTTAGAAGCCACCACTGCTCAGTCAACTGTCTTTTTCTGGGATCTAGTGTTTGTCAAAATTGGGCTGCTAAATTTTTGCTGGTCAACTAGCTCTTGGCGTTAACTAGGCAATCTGTTAGTACTGCAGCTCTCATTTGGGAGCCAATACTTGTTAGTAGCTCAGTTGTTTACATCTCTGCTTGATATCTAGCTGCAGTCCTGGTACTAACTACTGTGTACCACCCATATTCTCATAACTCCCTATCGGGGGTCTGAGACAAAAAAAACAAAAAACAGGAAGCACAAGAAACCCTGCACTCTATATGAGGGGTTATACTAAAGATTTATGTGCTGACTTGTAACTTATGGACCTCAAACACATCCCACTGGGTAGCTATAAACTAGCATTTCTGGGTACCTGCTGCTTCACCCTATTTGGGTGGGGTCAGTATCTGCTGATCTCTAGTCCTGACACATAATTTTCCAGTGCCATCAGTTACGGACCTACTACTAGTGTGCAGTTTTCTCAGTGTACTGTTATGGGGAGCCCTGCTGGTCTCTGACTCTTTCCCACATGTTTGTACCCACATGGTAGATTTGTAACCCTTTCATACTTCTATATGTCGAATCGTATAGCAGAATTGCAACCTTCTATGCCTTGTCATCTGTGCCTGCCTAAATACTGTATCCTCTTGATTGGGTCATACTTAAGAAAATGTCACTGGGGTTGCACCAATATGTGTATGTATCCGAGTTACTCTTCCCTAGTATACATAGCATTAATTCACTTATTGTCAACCGGTGATACTGAATTAAATCCTGGTCCTCCCACTACTACCCCAACTACTTTCAGCCCACCACCTTGGTAGTCTACTAAGGGTATAATAATTGTACACCTGGACCCTCATCCCTAAGACCGATGAACTTACAACCTGGGTATCTTACTACTGGCTTGATGTATTGGGTATATCTGAAACCTTGCTAAAACCATCCACACCCAATAGCCTCTATGCCCTCCCTGGGTATAATTTCATTTATAGTGACTGCCCTGACCCCAAGAAAGGAGGAGGCACCCTGATCTGTTTCAAGTCTCACCGCAGAAGTCTCCTTATTAATCAGCACCCCTCCACCTGCAATCCCCATTGAATACTGCCATGGGGTACTTATGCTGGGAAATGTCAAACTGCTTCACCTTTTCTGCATCTACCTACCACCTACTGGGAACATAAATCTCCTCACCACACTGATCATGTCCCAGGGTACTGCAGTTAAAAACAAGGAATTCATCCTTTTAGGTGATTTTAACATCAACTTGCTCTTTGACTGCAGCAACTCTGTGGCTCAGACCCTTAGCAAACTTAACTGACTCAGCTAATCTCTAAACCCACTAGGACATCCAACGATGGAAGCATGGCTGCCCTTATTGAGTGGATACTCACTCCCCAATCTGATAGGATTGGATGCTTAAGTGTTCTTTCTGACGCTATAAGCAATCATTCTCTTGTCTTCTGTGCATGGCGTGCAAAACTGATTGTCACCTCTTGATCCCCCCTCCCATCAGTCTTCCACCTTCCTACTTGCCCTCTAATCTTGCTCCTCTCCCCTCCCTACTTTCTGTTATACCCCCCCGGCTCTCCTCCTCCTTTCCCTCTCATTTCCCCCTTTCTGCCCTCAGCCCCTGTCCTGTGTCCCAGTGACTTCTATTTCCCTCATCTCCTCTCCTCTCCCTCCCTGTTGCCTCCTCCCTGTTTCCTTCCCTTTGTTTCCCCTTCCTCCCAACCCCACCCCTCTCTGCCCCTGGCTTTCCCCATGCTCTCCTATCCTCCCACCCCTCTCTGCCCATAATCATTCTTTAGCCCCCTCCTCCTCCCTCTCTCTCTCCCTCTCTCTCCCATTTTCTCATTTCCCCGACTCCTCTCCATCTCCTCCCTCAATTTTCCCTTGTTATCCTTCTCTCTCATTTTTACTTTTGTTCACCTCCCCCTCCGACCCTGGTAAGTCACTCCCCCCTATAGGCTTCAGGGTCTCTGCCTTGTCACTTCTCACCCTGGTGACATGGGCCTCCCTGCTGTCTATTCTTATTAGCACTTCAGACAACGGAACTGATGCTTTAACATGTTCTGGCAACCTAGATAAGTGTTTTCATAGCTTACCTAATTTTAGTTCCGACACTCACCATGTTTCATGACACATCCTATATTGCTAACTGCCTCATTTTCTTAAGTGGGCCAAGTGATCTTGTCCTGGTTATACTACTGTGTGATACCCTGACCCCACAGCAACTGTCTATATCTGCAAAAGTGCATAACTTTACCAACTGAATCTGTTCTAGCATTTTCTACTCAGTACTTTGTACTCCTTGTTTGATACCTTTACTGGTTGTAACATTGCTTTACTGTAAACTGAAAATTTGATGATTGTGTATATGTAACCTCTGTATTTTGAATTTGTACATATGTGATTGCTATGACGTGGAACCTTTGTGAATGAGTCTTTGGCTCAAAAGTACTTTCCTAGACAAATAAATAAATAAAATGAAATTATTACATTTCATAACTTTCCCAATCTGGATCCGGAACTTTTTATTTATTTATTCAAATTTCGGATTAAAGTACCTTTGAGTCAAAGACTCTTTTTCAAAGGTTCTACATCAGCTTTTTAGATCAGTCGTGGTTCAAACCGATTAATCCTATCTTTATAAGACCTCAAATATCGATTGAGCAGTATCATTTTTACCTCTACTCTCATTGGCCTACAAGATAAATTTTCCCCATGACACAGTGAAGGGTTGGAGGGACTGTAACTATGTGGGTGGACCACCACCCCTCTCCAAGCTTATGCAGAGGGACAAAAAATGTCTTGCCTGTAAGACCTCCTCTCCCAGTTCGATGGGGCTTCATAAAGGGAATGTCAAAATGAATGTAAAACAGCTATTAGGATAAACAAAAGCATTCAATGTAGGCAGCTTTTCAACAAAACTGCTCACAACCCTACGCTTTTCTGGAGACGGGTCAAATATATGCTGGGCAAAAACCGGTGATCATTCACCTTCTGACATGATCTTTAATTATGTTAACTGTATAAATAGCACTACCACCGCTAATGCTTTCAACAATTTCTTCACTAACCTCTCCGTATATACCAAGGTCTTCCAAGCTACACCTGCACCTCATCCCAGTAATAACACTTCCCCTCATACCTCCCCACCCACTGGGTGTCCACCTTTTTATTTTAAAAGAGGGTTGTTATTCCTGAGGTCTGTAAGCTCCTTTTGCTGGTTTCCATCTTGAAAACTGAAAGCTCTGATGGCCTTGAGCCCTACTCTGTCAGGCTGGCAACCCCCCCCCCAACTCATTAATTTATCCTGGTTTTCTGGCGTGGTGCCTGATCTCAGGAAAATCATCAATGCTAGGCCCATATTTAAGAAAGAAGATCGAGAAGTGATTAACAATTACAAGCCCATAGCCATACTTCCAGTGCAAAACAAAATCATCTTAAGAGAAAACTGTCTCCTCCCAGCTCACCTCTTATCTTACTGTCCATGACCTCCTCTGGCCAATGCAACATGGTTTCCATAAGACGCGCAGCACTGCTACTGCCTGCTCTCTCTCACTAACCATATAGCTTCAGGCATGGACAGGAGTTGCCTTACAGACACTGTCTTCATTGACTTAACAAAGCTTTAAACCTGTTGACCACCCTCTTCTCTGTGATAAAACTTGGAAATCTGAGTATATGACCCACTGGTCTCCTGTGGTTCATAAAAGTACAGTTATGTAACAACTTACTGTAACCCCTAAATGGCGCTATCCCAGGGGCTACTACCCCTGCCTGATTTGCCACTAACAGGTTGAGGGGCCTGGATCCAATGGCGGGTGCCTCCACCCAGAGGTCAGGGTTTGCAATAGTTAAACTAACTTGGTCACAGCCCTCTGGGACACTGCAACCCCCCTTTCTTCCCACTAGTGGCCCACACAATATATCAGAATTACCTTCACAGTATACACTTACCCCCCAGGTCTGGTTCCGGCACTGGGACCTCCTGTGAAATGAGATACAGTGCAACAATCACAGTACAGTACTTTAACATAGACAAATACCTCAGGCAGTATAACTTTGCTGAAACAAGCAGCTCTGATTTATTTAGGGGGATATAACAAGGACAGGGGGAAATCAGGTTAATTAGCTTATCACTCTAATAATCTACCTATGGCTCTGTGCACAGCCTATCCCTATCAGTTACTGTCCCTGGGTACCCAAGCCCTAGTGGCTAGTCCAAACCGTGGCAGCTGGTAGGGGCCCTTTCACACAGAGAAAGGAGAATTAAACAGTCAGCAGTACAGTAATTCCATTTGGATTTAATGTGGCAATTCAACAGGAGCGACCCTGAATTAGTACTCACGACCTCCAAATAAGATAGGGTCCTTCAATGTCAGCAGGGCTCACTTGAGGTACACAAACCTCTTCACACATCCATATAAAAGAAAGCACTATACCAGGCAGGCTGCATCTGTATCCCGATCGCAATTACTGCACAATACCGGGAGAACACACAGCAGATTCAGTTCCTGACAGACCGAGTGCAATTTTCAGCAATTCCTCCAGTCTTCTACAGGGTGAGCCTGGTTTCTACTCTTCAGAGATCCTTTGATTCTTTTCACAGGGACGGATTCAGTCCTAACAAGCTGTTACACAAGCTGCAGACGGAACTCTGGGCCTTACACAGTTTTTGACTAAAACTGCACACTGAAAAAGCACAGGGCTCCTCCTTCTTCACTGCCAAAGCTCAACTGAAACTCCAACCGACAAAACCGGCACTTCCTTTGAGTTCCTCCCAGTTCTTGACTGGATTGGCTGTCACTCACAATAGACTGCTGCTGTTGGTCCAAAAGGCACTGAAGTCTAAACTACATCTCCCAGAGTCACTGCCCATAAAATCCTCTTGTGGCTGGCTCAGATTATGAGTCCAAGTTCTGATTCGTCCAAGGCACCATTTTAGAGCTAGCTTACCCCACACTGATTGGTCCAGTTCAGCAGTTCAAAACTAGAATGGGAACTAGCAGACACAGTTCTGACTGCAAAGAAAGCAGGTTAGACAAACTGTAATTTCATTATTACTCTAAATAATTTCTGGCAAACAGTTACATCTTTCAGATAGGTTCCCTTTGCACTCCTAGTGACTGCAAAATGAAGTGAATTGGCAGCAGCTTGAGTGGTACTCAATCAAAGAAACACACAGTCCCCCATACAAACTAATTATGTCTGCAAGCAGACAGCTCTTAAAGAGACAGTACCAGAGGTTCTAAAAACACTCACTGATAAATGGCTTAAATGCCAAACACCATTCAGGCTTGGAGCATTCAAGCAAGCTCCTGGAAGTCTTTTGGGAACCCCCATTTGCAGGGGGGTTACATTACCGTAACAGTAGATGTTCGAGAGAGGTTCCTTCAGTAGGTCATAACATGTAGGACTAGCTCCATCTGGCGTCAGGACCCAACGGGAGACTTTTCCAGCAATGCCTGATGGGGGACGGCCCACCGACGTCACATGGTTGACGTCAGCATGAGCATATATAGTGGGCAGTCCCCAGGCCCACCCTCCAGTTCTCTCCGGCCGGAGCCCCAGAAGGAGAGGAAGCAGATCTGGAGACCGAAACTAAATTTTCTGAGGGAAGGAGGACAGGAAAAACATAACATACTTAAGGAACCTCTCTCGAAGACCTACTGTTACGCTAAGTTCTTACATAATTGTACTATCTTACTTCGTGAGGGTTCCTTCAGTAGGTCATAAGATGAAGGACAGAATCCCAATCAGTCCCTCGAAAGAGAGACCGAAAGAAACATAGAAGGAGGAACAACAGAACACAGATAGGAGCGTGCCTTAGGACAAAAGGTCCTGCAAGACAGCTAGGCCGAAACCAGCCCTTCACCTAGAAGCAATGTCCAGAATGTAATGTTTGGTAAAGGTGTGGACAGAACTCCAGGTTGTTGCTGCACAGATCTCCACTGCAGATACATGATGGAGGAAAGCTGCCGAAGCAGCTACGCCCCTAGTGGAATGAGCCTTGACAGGCCCCGTCAATGGCTTCTCATATTTCTGGTAACAGAAGCGGATGCAGTTTGCTAGCAATTTTGAAAGGCATTGCTTGGAAACCACCTTACCCAATGTCCTGGGTTCAAATGAAACAAAAAGCTGATTCGCTTTATGTGATTCCTTTGTGCGTGAGGTGTAACATCTAAGGATCCAGTGTACATCAGGGGTATTGAGTAGGGCCTCACCTCTGTTAGATGGGGTCAGATAGTACACCGGTAGCTCTGCCAACTGGTTAAGGGTGAGCTGCGATACCACCTTGGGAAGAAACCTAAGATGAGTACGGAGGACCGCCCTGTCCTTGTGAAAAATAAGACAAGACTCTTTACAAACTAGAGCCTGGAGCTCAGAAATCCTTCGAGCAGAAGTAATGGCAACTAAGAAGAGCACCTTCAAGGAAAGGTAACACATCACAGCTCATCACTGGTTCAAAAGGGAGGGAGTGTAAGTTTCTCCAACACAAAATTAAAATCCCAGTGTGGAGCAGGGCAGCAGGATGGGGGGTTTCAGATGGAGAATGCCCTTCAGAAAGGTTTTGGCAAGATCCAACTGAGCCACGGGTTTACCATCCACCAGCATATGGTAGGCTGAGATGGCTAACAAGTGGACTTTCAGAGAGGAATAAGAAAGGCCAGAGTCCGAGCAGGTACTCCATTAGCTGCAGGGCCGAACAAGTGAAGGGGTCCCAACCCTTGGAGGTTGCTCAAATGGAAAAACGTTTCCACTTCATAGCATAAGTGGATCTTGTGGAAGGTTTTCGGGCCTCCATAAGGACTTGAGCAACTCTCGAAGAGACTTCAAAGCAGGAAATCGCTATGTCTGTAGGAGCCAAGCATGAAGATGCAAGGTTCTGAGCCCCAGATGCACCAGCCAGCCCTTGCCCTGGGTTAATAGGCTGTACTGTAATGGAAGTGGAAATGGGGGTTCCCTCGACAACTGCAGTAGAAGTGGGAACCAGATTTGTCTCGGCCAGACCGGAGCAATTAGAATCATCTTTGCTCCCTCCGATTGGAGCTTGAGGAGCACCCTCTGGAGAATGGGAAATGGAGGGAAGGCGTATAAAAATGTCCCTGTCCAGGAGAGAGACAAGGCATCATGCCAAAAAGCACCACACTCTGGAACGAGCGAGCAAAAGCTGGGAAGCTTTGCGTTGAATGGGGAGGCGAATAGGTCGAGTTTCGGTCGCCCCAATTTTTGGAATAGAGATTCCACCACTGCCTGATCTAGTTCCCACTCGTGTTCGAGGGTGAACATTCTGCTGAGGTGGTCTGCTAGAACGTTTTCCACTCCTGGAACATGTACGGCTGTGAGGGACAGACCGTGCTGAAGTGCCCAGTCCCACACTCTCATCGCTTCCCTGCAAAGGGGATACGAGCAAGTGCTGCCCTGTTTGTTGAGATACCAGACAACGGAGGTGTTGTCCATCTGGATAAGCAATGGTCCCTTGGGAAGAATGGTCTGAAATGCCTGAAGGGCATACAGCACCGCTTTCATCTCCAAGACACTGATGTGCCAGGACATCTCTTGTCGGAACCAAAGTCCCTGTGTCTGATGGTCCCCCAAATGAGCTTCCCAGCCCCTGCTGGAGGTGTCTGTGGTGAGGACTGCCGAGGGAGCAGGGTCGCAAAAAGGGCGACCTAGAGATAGGTTCGTGGAATCTCTCCACCACAGAAGGTCCTTCTGCAAGGCTGTGGAGATAAGGACTGGTTGATCCAGATGATCCTGTAGCTGATCCCACTGAACTCTGAGGGACCACTGAGAAATTCTCATGTACAGCCTCGCCATGGGGACCATGGGGATGGAGGCTGCCATCAGGCCAAGAAGACAGAGGACTTCTTGAGCTGGTAGGTACCTGGAAGAGGCCACCATGGTGGCCTGCTCCATCAGAGTATCCCTCCAGTCTGGAGGGAGGGAGGAAGGCTCTGCCCTGAACAGTATCCAGAATGGCTCCTATAAACTGAAGACATTGAGAAGGAGTCAGGGAAGATTTCGGGACATTGACCATAATTCCCAATCTGGAAAACAGTTCTAAGGTAATCCAAAGGGCCTCCATAAGGGACTCCCTGGAGGGGGCCGAGATCAGCCAGTCGTCCAGATATGGAAAAATCGCAATACCCTGGTGTCCCAAGGCCACAGCCACCACTGCTAGGCACTTGGTAAAAACCCTAGGTGCCAAAGAAAGTCCAAATGGGAGTGCTTTGAATTGGAAGTGATCCCCCTGGAAGACAAACCGCAGGAAGCAGCAGTGGTTCTGTAATATCAGGATGTGCAGGTAAGCATCCTGCATGTCCAGAGTGCACAACCAGTGGTTGTCCTGCAACAGTGGTAGCAGGCACTGGAGCATGCGCATCCTGAATTTTTTGTACTCGACGAACAGGTTTAGCCTGCTGAGGTTGAGTATGGGTCTTAGGATGCCTGTCTTTTTTGGAACCAGGAAAAAATGGGAGTAGAACCCCCGCTCCCTCTGATGAAGAGGGACTGGCTTTATTGCCTGTTTTTGCAAGACAGCCTCTACTTCCTCCCTTACCAGAAGAACCTGGTCTCTGGAGTAGGCAGACCTTTGAGGAGGAGATTCGGGTGGAACCTCCAAGAACTCTAATGTTGTGCCCGACGGACACTAATCGCAGGACCCATTTGTCAAAGGTGATACTCTGCCACTCCTGCAGGTGGCGAGCGAACCTCCCCTCCCCTCCCCCCCAACCTGTTCCTTTTCCAGAGATGGAGGAGGGGGTGGGGCCAAGAAGTCAGGAAGTGGTGGGTTAGGATGGAGGAGATCCTCCAGAATGACGCTGGGTTTTGGAGGCAGGGAGAGTGGAAACATTACCTGTGGCCTTATGCTTTCCCTGCCCAGGCTGGGAGCGTCTACATCTCTGCCTCCAGGTCCATCTCCGAAAGTTCTGCTGCATTTGACCATGCTGGCTGCCCTGATGGTACATGGACCTCACAGACCTAAGAGCCTGGCCTCGTTCTTGAAGGTCTGTGATGATGTCCTTGATGTCACCACCAAAGAGCACTGAGCCCTGAAAAGGGGGCATCCAATATGGCCAACTGGACCTCATTGGCGAGGCCCGCAATGTGGAGCCAGGCATGCCACCAAAGGGAGATGGTGGTCACCGAGGTTCGAGCCACCGAGTCGACTGAGTCGTAGGTGGCCCAACCAGTATGCTGACAAAAAATCTTAGAGAGTCGGATGTCCCGGGCGAGTTCCTCCTTGAGGTCCGAATTCAGCATATCTTGAATTTGGTTCTCCAGCCTGGCAAGAGTGGCCTTTTGGTGAGACACCATGTGGGCTACATAGTTCAGGGATCTTTGTGTGCACATAGCCGATGAGTAAACTTTTTTCCTGAACTGGTCAAACTGCTTAGACTCTTTTTCAGGAGGAAAAGAACTCAGGTGCTTAGGAGCCGATCGATCAATCCTGAGCAGCCTATAGAGTCCACCTTAGGATGCGCAGCCAAAAACGGGGCATCCTTAGGTGCCTGGTATGCCCTGTGAGCTCTCCTTGGGACAGCTGGGATAGAATTAGGCAGTTGCCAGATGGTCGAGGTGAGGTCTTGATGAGGTGCTATCCATGGGGGAACTGGGACCGTAGCTAGAGTCTCCAGATCCAGATGCTCTGCAAGCCTCTGCCATATCGGATCTTGTTCCTCTGTCTCCCACTCATAAAAGGTTTGGATAGATCTCAGGAGATCCACCAAAGAAGGGTCTTCCGGAGGAGATTTTGGAAATACCTTCCCTGGGGCTTCAGAATCAGGAAGCGATGAGTACCCCGATGAGTACCCTCCAGAGCCCGAATAGTCTCCTGTTTGAAAATCCAGTAAAGTGATATTCACCCAATCCACTCCCCGTATGTGGACGGAGTCAAAGTCCACATGGGAGTCGGACCTGGGAGAGGGAGAAGTATGTGGGAGCCTACTCTCCAGGTCTGTAACTAACTCAGCCATTGCATCCTTCCACCAGGATTGGACGACCTCACTAATGTCTGGCTGTGGGGGAGGAGAAGTTATAGGTGGAGGGGAAGGGTAGCCACGAGGAGGATAAGGATATTCGGGGTACCCTTAAGAGTAACCCAGGAAATGTGAATAACCTGGGTAGACAAGTCCTTGGGAGTGCCAATCATGCACCAGGCCAGCCGGGGTATGGCTTGACAAGTACCCTGAAGGGTATTGAGGGATATAGTGGGGTCTACCATAAAGTGGGGCCCGGCATTGTATAGATGCACATAGGATCCGGCGTAGGATAGGTCAGCATCAGGACCCCTGTCGACAGAACGCATGGGGGGTCTGGAGTCGAGTAGGCAGGTGTCGGAGCTGCTGATGATGGGATTGGCGAAGCCGACGTCAGGACCACATCTGTTGTCCGGTGCGCTGATGTCAGGACCCATCATAAGGAATCTGACGAGGGACCCGCTCCCGTCAAAAGATCCAACTGCGGCAAAGGGAGCGGGCTCCGGCAGGGAGACTGGCGTCGGAGGAGCTGAAGTCAGAGGGAACTACTCCGATGAGGGAGGGTGGGCAGGTTGAACAACTGGCCAGGGATACTCCCTAAATCAGGGACAGGAGGAACCTCCGTGGGTGGCCCAGTAGGAGGAGGAGGATCCTCTTGACCCGAGACCCCAGAAGGGGAAAACGGGTGCAGCCCTGGACAGACCACCTCCAGGTGACCAGCGATATCTCCAGCCAAAGAAGTGGGGTTAGGAGAAGCTGCAACCGATCCCCAAAAGGGAGCGTCTGATCGGGCAAAAGTGCAGCAGGAGTCGAGGAGGGTTCCCCCCCCCCAACAGCCATGTGGGACCCGTGGAATGGGGAAACCAACTTGTCGGCAGCCGTGCGGTCCCCAGAGGAGCTGAGGAGCGACTTAGCGGCAGGCGCGGCCTTACCTTGTTCAGTCAGCAGGAGAAGAGTCCTGGAGGAATATTCCCCGGACTTGGCCTGGAGCCTTCTTTTTATGTTTTGAAGTGGAACAGGAAGAAGTAGAGGCCGAATCCTGGATTTTCTCCATCTGCTTTTCTAATGAGGCTAATCTAGATTTTAGGAGATGAGCCTCTAAGGCCTGCTGCCTTCGCTTCCGTGTGGCCTGGTCAAAAGGCTGGCAGTCAGCACAGGAGGTGACCGGATGGTCTGGGCCTAGGCAGATCACACACCGTTTGTGACCATCCTTGTGCGGGATCTGCATGCCACAAGCTTCACACTTCTTTTTTGGAGATGACAAAGATTGAGTGATAAAAGAAAATAACGCCGATTTTTTGAGAAAAAAATGGCAGAAAAAAATGGAACGTTCAAACGACAATTGCTGAGGCGAGTCTACCGAAAGGTACTGCACGAGGCAACGGCGGGAAACAACTGGCCTGTGGACCACCCACTATATAGGCTCATGCTGACGTCAACCACGTGCCATCGGTGGGCAGTCCCCCATCAGGTATTGCTGGAAAAGTCTGCCGTTGGGTCCTGATGCCAGATGACGCTAGTTCTACATGTTATAACCTACTGAAGGAACCCTCTTGAAGTAAGATCTACCTAGTCCAGAGATTCCAAAAAGTTAAATTTGGATCACCCCATCTGATCCTCTCCAACACTTGTGAGGGTCCCAAAAGGGTCTATCCTGGGCCCGCTATTACTTGTCTTGCACATAAAATCAGATGACTTGTAGCCTGTCCCACTGCTCTGTTGTACTATATGTATACAATCTGGTCCTCTAAACCAGCTCTTATGATATCTTGCATCAGGTGTCTGAAAATATGTCAACTCTATGCTGGGTATCGCTTATATAGTCAGTCGTAATCTAATTCTGCAAGTCAGACTACCTGTTGCCAGAGGCATGCTCCTACCCGAATTGCTCCATGGTGCTCCTGCTTTTATCAGCCTCAAAAACCACTCTCTCGTGATGGGATGTAGCCTACAACAACATTTGTTGTTTTGCGCTGGCATCACATAGAATGGCACACCACTGCTCCCTCCACGATAGACTCGGCTGGCTTTCCACTTCTCAGTTCCATGACCTATTGGTAGGGAGTGTCACCCACGACACCCTTTAAAATCATATGCCTCTGACCTTTGCCACCCTCCTCAACCCAGCACACAGTATATACTCCCTGAGGTCTTGAGTAAACCCAAACTCAGAACTAGGACTGGGATATCCTCTTTTGCCTTTGCTGCGCCAACATTATAGAACTCCATTACAGCTGAGATTTATCACAGTCCCTGGGTATCCTCATTTTGCAGTGGGTACCGTGAATCTCATTCATTCATTCAAATTTTATTTACAGTATATAGCGCAATTTTCATTTTGAATCAAAGCGCTGTACAACTCATCTAAAAACATTTAAAAAGTCTTAAAATACATTATAACAAATAAATAATTACTTTTATTACTCAATAAAACATTATTCTAAAGAAAAAGCCTGTCTGAATAGGTAAGTTTTTAGCTCCTGTTTAAAAACATTAATTGTAGAGCTATCTTGAATGTACCGTATTGTCAAGGCACTGGTCAGAAAGCATAGGAAAACCAGGAGCACTTTCAAAATTTGCAAATAGTGTTATATTTTTCTCATTAACAGCAAACAGAAGCCAGGCATGCGGGTGTAAGGATCTGAGATTCCGGTGAATCAGAGACCCATTGTCTTGCGACAGTAAGTGCGAGCCTTGGATCAGTGAGTGTCCTGGGGTTATGTCTGTTTGTAAGGCCTTAAGGGTATAAAGAACTGTCCTCATCTCAAGGACATTTATGTGAAGGGCCCCTTCTGTCCCTGACCATAGTCCCAGAGTCCTTTTGCCACCCAAGTGGGTGCCCCAGCCTGATCCCGACGTGTCTGTGGTCAGGATTAGTGAAGGGGTAGGAGACAAGAAGGGAACTCCTACCAGGAGGTGTTCCGGTATCAGCCACCATTGCAAGACTCAGAGAACAGAGTTTGGGACTGAGACCAGCTGGTTTAAGTCATCCTGGCATTGGTCCCATTGGACCCTGAGTGTCCACTGAATGTGTAATCGTGATAAGGGAACTGTGGCTATGGCGACCGCCATGTGGCCCAGAAGACACAACATGGTCTTTGCTGGGACCTGTTTTTGACCCTTGATGTACTGAGTCAGGTTTCGTAGATGTTCTTCCCTGTCTTCTGGCAGAAAGGTCCTTCCCTTTCTTGTGTCCAGTACCGTGCCAATGAACTGCAGTCTTTGGCATGGTGTAAGGTTCGATTTTGACAGGTTGATGGTGACACCTAGGGATTCAAATATTAAATAGGTGTCTTGTAGACTGTGATTTAGCTCTCTCTTTGGGACAAAGCTGCCAGGAGCCAGTTGCCCAGGTAGGGGAAGACATAGTGGCCCTTTCTCCTGAGTGCCGCCGCTACTACTGCCAGGCATTTGGTAAATATCCTTGGAGCTGATGATAAGCTGAAAGGCAGGGCTCAGAACTGGTATTGGTGACCCTGGAATTCAAACTGCAGGAACCTCTGATGAGGTTTTGTGACTGGAATGTGGAGGTAGGCATCTTGCATGTCCAACGATGTGAGCCAAGCATCTGGACGTAGCATCGGGATTAAGCCTGGCAAGGTGAACATCCTAGAGTGTTTGTATGCCATGAAGGTGTTGAGATCGCTGCGGTCCAGGATGGGGCATAGGTCTCCTGTCTTTTTTGGTACCAGGAAGAAATGGGATCCATTGGGACCTTTTCTATGGCCTCCTTCTCAAGAAGGGTATTGCTCTCCTCTCGGATCAGTGTGGCATGTTGTCTCGGATACTGAGACCATAGTGGTGGTCTGAATGGTGATTGCCCTGTGAATTCAATATAGTGCCCTCTTTGAATCAGTTGAAGCACCCATTGATCTGAAGTTATTTGTTGCCATCCCGCTAGGTGTTTTGCAAAGCGACCCCCGACCTTTTTTTCCTTTGAACCAGAGGGGGAGGAGGGGTCTGCGATGAGTCAAGCAGTGGAGGGGGACGGGAGGATTGCTTGAGGAGTTTTTGTGTTCCTGGCACCTGGACCTCCTGCAGCTGGAGATGGGCCTTTGTGATTAAAGCCACCTCTCTGTTGTTGTCCCGAATTAGGGCTGTTGACCTTACCTGCCCCTGAATCAGTTTCTTTGCCTCCAAAATGGCTTCTGCTTGGGTCTGTACATGACTTGTACAGATCTTACCACCTTTCCGGCATCTTGCAGTTTCATGATAATCTTTTTGGGCTCTTCTCCGAAGAGAACCATGCCCTTGAAGGGGACATCCAGGATGCCCTTTTGGACGTCCAGTGTAAAGCCCAATACACTCAGCCAGGAGTGTCGTCTAAGGCATACGCCTAATGCTGCACTTCTTGTGTCTGAATCTTCCAAGTCGTATGCTGCTCTGAATACTTGTGTACCCACGACAGAGCCCATTTGAAGGAGTTTTGTCAGTTCCTCTTCTTGGTTTCCATCCAGCAGGTTTCTGACCAAGTCTTGACCTTGTTCCCACAGGGCATTTTGAAACTGGACCGGATGGAAAATGTAACTGATGCATACCTTTTCCTCCCCATGGAGTCGAGCTGTTTTGACTCTCAGTCCGGGGGCTGAGTGCTTAGATGTTGGGGTCTTTGTGATCTATCGTGAGTGGCCTTGATGACCATAGAGTCTGCCACTGGCTGTTCTTCTAAGTAGGGATCTTCTAGAGGGGCTGTATACAGGTGGTCCGCTTTCTTGGGGACTGCAGATGAAGAGAAGGGGTGCTTCCCAAGCGGCTTTCATCACATCCTGGAAGGTGTCCACTAATGGTGGGACCACCACTGGTTTGGGATCCTTGTGTCTTACATACTCAGCCAGGAGACGCCTTTCAGGATCTAAGTCTTCCATGTCCCAACCCATGTTATCTTGGATATGTCACATGACATCCATAAATGTCAGGTCATCGGGGGGTGACCTTGGTAGATCCCGTGGGTCTAGTGAAGGGACACTAAAAGGAGAGCTTGACCTTGATGACTCTGAAGAGGAGGAGGAGGAGGAGTGAGACTTGTCCGAGGATGAGAAGTCTGACCTTCTGTGGTGCTTTTTAGGTCTGTGCATGATGGGAGAGCAGGAAGTGGTCTGGAAAGGAGCCCTCTGACGCTTCTTTTATGTATGTGACCTTTTGTCCTTAGACCAACCCCTAGGTTTGGGACTCTCCTCTCTAGGGGGTGGTCTGTCTGGCCTTTTCTCTTATGGAGGAGGCAGGTTCTCCACTGGTTGTTTTGTGGGAACTATGTCCTTCCTAATGGTTTCCCACCAGTAAGAGAACAATTTCTTCACCTCGGTAATGTTGAGGCCCTACAACTGACCTGGCGTCTGTTCCCCATGAGGTGTCGTCTGATCATCGTCTGCCTTTTTGTGCCCTGATGCACCTGTTGTCTGGTCTTTGGGTGGCGTAGGCTTGCATGGGAGGTTTGTCTCCTCCTCCTTATCTCCTGACGCCTGGTCATCGCTGAGATGCTCAACCCTGGCATCGGTATCTTCATCGTCTGAACGTCCTGGTAGGCCGACATCCGGTACGGGTGAAGCGACATCCTTTTTGTGAGAATGGACCTCGGACAGTCGTTGGTCCTTAGGACGTTTCGCCGGCGTCTGCTCCAACATCCACTTCGGGTCTGAAGTCCACTTGAGGGATGTCAGGTCTGAGGTCCGTTTAGTGGATGTCCCCAAGTTTCCCTTGGGGGGTTGGAATTACGACCTCCAGTGGTTGGTGTCCCAGTGCCAGTCCAGGGAGACGGAGCTTAAAGTAGTGGCCAACTTGGAGTGTACCTTAGTCAGATGATCTGTGGATGCAGATCAGCCTGAAGATCCCAAAGGCCGGCTGTACGAGGTTTCTTTCGGTTGGACCTTAAAGGGCTGAAGGGTGAATGCAGCGCCTGCACCACCTGACATCTGGACTTTGGCCGGCAGAGGCTGGATCTCTGTCCAAGATGGAGATCTATTGGAGCAGGCAGAGTCTGAGCTTGCCCTGGAGTCTGATGTCCATGTGGATGGGGAACGTTCTTTCTCCTTCTCCCTCCATTTTTCCTTGTGTTTCCCCAATCTATGGGATGAATCTTCCAGTGAGGATGAACTTTTCTGCATGGCTGCTAATCTTTCTTCTAAAAGGAAGATCTCCAAAACTTTGTCTGCGGATCCTCGTGCGGCTGTTAAAAGTTTTGGCATATGTTACAGGCCTTAGTGTTGTGTTTTGGGCCTAGGTACCTGTCACAGGCCGTGTGTTTATTCTTAAATGGGATTTGTTTGCCACATGTGCACTTTGAGGAGCACCTTTCGAGAGAAGACGTCGGGGAAGACAACATGCGAGAGAAAGAAAGAAAATCGGACTTTGCTTGAGAAAAATAAAAGTAGAAATACTCAAGTGATGGCATTGTTCGATACCTGAAGGCATCCATGGAGCCAATGCTTGTGAGTCAACAGCGGGAAAAGAACTGAGGGATGTGGGGGACCACCCCTTTTATGATGTATGTAATGCCGGGGACGGGGCCAACGTCAGGGGTGGTACCCCGCTGTATGTAGATAGCTAGAGGTTTTCCGTGGGGTCCTGCTGTCTGCCGGTTTCAGTCCTAAAGGAGTAACCTGCTGCAAGAGCTGTTTCTTGAAGTAAGATCAGCTACTCCTCCAGTCCTAGCGGAGCTATCTAAGCCTGCAAACTCCACATATCTACGAAGGTCTAATGGCTGTTTTCCAAGTTTCAAAAACTTGTACACTAATGGGTGACCAGGCATTAGCTGTCTGTGCACCTAGACTATAGAATTCCCTTCCCATTCATGTTTGCAATTCCTCCTCCCACAGCTGTTTCAGAAACTCCCTCTGGGATTATCTGAAGCTCACCTCATCCTGTAACTGTACCTAATGTATTGGTGTCCCTTTTTACAAGTGTTGCGCTTTATCGTTCGTCTCGTCTCCATTCTAGGGTCCAGCTTGATCTGAGTTTTTAAAAAGACTTACCAAGAAATCCCATGGCACCTCATATATCGGTTCCCAAATGATCCCAAATGCTGGGGATGTAGATGTTTTTAAAAATATTCTTGTAGTTAATTTATTATTTTACTCATAAAATTGCTCCCGTCGGGAATGCCATACTTCCCGGTTAGTAGAACCGCCTAGGACCTGCCCCCACGAACAGCCACGTTCTGGGAGAGTGTGATGACGTGCTCCATTATAGTCTATGGGGACAGCTTTCTCACTGTTTTAAAATATAATAATGTAGTGTCTAATAAATAGAACTGCATTGCATCTCAGAGTGTCTCTCCTGTGTTTGTAAAGCCAACATAGTTTTAATCAGCAGGACTGCACCCACTTCCTGTACCGGTGTTCTGCCTGGACTCTGCCAAAGCTGTGGATGCACCCAATCCTGCACCACTGACTGCTCATCATTCTCTGAATTTGGGCAACCTCCTCAGCCCCAATCCTACAGTGACTCCTAGGAGAGGCCCAGCAGTGATGCCACTGCTGATGTGGGTCGCCAGGCATTGACAGACACCCCCTCCACCTGCATTTGTGACAGTATGCATGCAACACTCGGGTGATACAAGGGGAAAAATCACCCTCACTGGCTGCAAATGATGGTATGGGGGGAGCAAAAATACAGTTCAGAAAACAGAAGGGAGTAATTTATGAAATTCTCTTAGCCATATCAAATGGATACTAATTCCTAATACTGCTAATCTGTTTTTAAAATTCCTACATGCCAAAGTAATATGCTCTAACAAATTGATCATTACCAGCAGTCCGACGGCCCAGCCAGCTTATTAACGTCACCTCATCAAGCCTGTGATCAACCGTGACAATGAACTGTTTCTACAAGCTAGTTTAACATGTTCAGTTCTGCTTAACCATTCCAGGATTCACAGTACAGCAGGCACAGCAGTGCTGAGAAATCAATTTCCTGTCAACGCAGTGATCAGTTTTCAGCCGTCTAGCATGCAAGAAACGTTTTGCCTGCCTTGTAATGCCAGCCATACAAAGCAATATTTTAGAATATCACAAGGGCCAAATGATTTGTGAAAATGCAAGTCAGTCTCATCTCTGACTTTCCATATAGCCATATATAGTTATTTTATTTATTTAACATTTTGGTGACCAGGAGAGGCACACTGAGCCGGAGATCATTTCCAGGTACAAACCAGGGGAAAGTGGGTAGTGCAAAAATATGACTGAATACAATTAAATAAAGCAGACAGGTAGTAAAAACATAAGGTGCATAAAAATTACAATGAAGAGAGTAGTAAGGATTGAACTAACGTGTGGGTACTGTATAACACAATGAAATGGCATAGGCAAAAACCGTGCGAAGTAGCGAAGATAAGCCGGAGAGAAGAGAGAAAACGTGAAATCGGGGGACAAGGCAGTTGAGGTATGTAAATAGCAAACAGACAGGTATAGTTGGTTTACTTAGCAATACATTCTTACTTTCAGACATATTCCTTGATAAATATTAAAAAGTAACAACATTGTTTTAAAGAACTTTTCTGTTAACTTAAATCACCTGACAGGAATGAGGTAACAGTACTCTACAGTCCGTTATACAGGCTCCAGCAATCAGTTTTGTTTTTTTAATGTCTGTCTGTACCTTCTGTCTGTAGATCCTTCATGAAGATCTAATGGTCGAAACGCTGATTCCAACCTTTATTTTCATTTCTGCATGCATTTAAAATAACCTTCAATATATGTATTTTTTTTAATTTATCAATCATTCTAACCAAACATAAAAAAATAACAGTGCATTCTGTGTTACTGTATGTTACAATGTGTCCATCACTGAAACCCCAAGGACTTGGAATATAAACAGATCCCCCACACTTCGTCACACTGGACAATAATATTGTAACATCAATAAGAAAACACTATATACATATGGCATAATGTACGAGCAACCATACACAGCAACACAGCATGTTTCCAACAAGGGGCTCAGATGCCAGTACATGAACCTCAAGAGCGAAGCTCAAGAGGTTGTTGCTGTCTTCTCAACCCTGACATGGAAACACATGAAGTTGTTTGTTGTTACCCATGCAGTATATATTATTTTTTTTTCCATATTCCTTTGTACCTTTGGGGCTTCCAGGCAGGACTTCTCGGTCCCATCCCCAGCCCTCCTTACTGGCTACTGGCTCTCCGGCACTAGTCCGACCCAGGACCCCCACGGCGGGGCCAGGAAGAGGAGGGCTATCCTCCCCCCACCGGGAACATTATCCAGTAGTGCGTCAGCTGTTTCAAGCAGTGGCGCAGATTGGGACAGAGCGGGTAGGACGTCATGGAGCCAAGATCCCCATTCTTTTCCATGTTCTTGCTCCCACCCCGACTGCAGCAACACACACTGGTGTGCGTGCAGGCAAGCACACATCATGGAATCATAGCACCCTCCCTACTTCGGTGCTCGGACATCGCACTGCCCCCCCAGGCCTCCACCTGGGGGCAGCCAAGGGCCAAGATGTCGATCCTCCCTTCCCCAGGAAAGGAGAGCAGTCCTCTGGACGCTCAATCCTCTTCCTCCCCAGCCAACCACCACCGACCCAAGCTCATTTCTGAACTCAAGTTGCCAGTATGGCAGGAGGTAAGGTGCAAAGCACCTCAGCCCTCCACGCCACTGGGCTGGCCCCATATAGTATATGTTTTTTTTTTTGTTGGTTTACACAGGAGTAACAGAAACACACTCTCCCCTTCCACAAGTAAAAAAAAAAACAAAACTTGCAATTTTTTATGAAAAAACTACTGGTGCTTAGATAGTGCTTTTGAATATCTGACTACCCTCCCTTAGATAGTACTGGTACCTGCCTCAGAATCCAACCTAATCTGACCAAAGTCAGATTCTGTATCCAGAGCTGGATAGTTGTGGATCCAAGGTTGGACAGAGGTATCCAAGATCAGATCCATCAAATCCAACCTCAGATAGTAGCATCAGACGGTAAGACACCAGATTCTGATAGCTGGATGTCAATTCCTAGGGTTTTAACTTTAATGGGTGAACCTTCCTTCTCTGCTCAAACTACTAAGACTTGGAAAGCACTGCCATCTGCATGCCTGAGTGCTAGCAGTTTCAATGTATTTAGAATGCAACTTAAATCTCATTTGATACAATAGCTGAACTGTAACTGTTTTTAATGAGATATTGTTTGCACAGTTACCGTACTGTATTGTACTTGTATGCCTGATTTATGTTGCAAAATCTAGCCTAATTGTTAGGCTCCGGGTCGTTCCTGAAAACGGGCCTATGGCCCAGTGTACTTACCCTGTTAACAAAGTACTTAATAAATAAATAAATAAATCTATTGGACCTGGTCAGATCTAAGATACCTCAGATACTTACTATGGCTCCTAAGAGGTCGGATCATTGATCAGATGTCGATGCCATCCAAGGGCATTCAAAATAGTACCTAATTACAGGATACTATCCAAGCAACACTGGGAAAGAAACCTCCCAACACATCCAGATGTTTACCACCCACCAGATCCCTGAGTTGTAGCTTTTAACTTGTAGAAGGTTGCAAATGTAAATTTTATCATAGAAAAGTTCAGTACCAGACAAAAGTCCTGTGATATTAAGTGCTTCAATTTCAATAATACTGACAGAATGTAATTGCTTTATTATGACTGTATTGTCCCCCAGTGTGAACGGTTTTATAATCAAAATTAAATTTACAGACTTTCACCTTAGAATGCGCACAACAGTCTGGAACATAAGGAATAATGTATGGGCGCCCATACACAATGAGCCTGTGTTTCCACTGAGCGGTTGAGATATCAGCATGTGAACCTCAAGAATGAAGCTTGGGAGGGCCATGCTGATATCTCAAACAAATTGGAAACAAGGCAGATGTGTGCCATAATATTTATTTGTTATAGTATACGGTTTAATTTAAAAAACAAGAAAAAAAAAAACACGGCTGAGTGATGCCTTTTTTTTTTTTTAACCACAGTTACAATAACACTGAGGTACTGTGAGCAGAGAAGAAAAAATTACTTACCACAGTAATCTTGTTTCTTCCAAGGGAGTCTTACTGTATTCTGACTTATGCAGTAATCCCTTCCAGTTGTACTGCCCAGGAGATGAGAGTGTTAAAAGCCTATATGCTAATAGTGGAACGTTCAAAAGGCTCACGCTCAGTTTTCAAACCACTTTCCCTGGTACATTCTATGTACAGTAACTGCCAGATTCTTACGAGCAACTATAATACTAATAACATCTAAGCTATTCTAAACAACTATATAAAAACTAACAAAGTCATAAATGACTTACCGCCCCAAGAAGGGCATATAAAAAGGCTCAAGTCACAGATGCCCAAGAGTAACCAACCCAGTGGCTCAACAATATGTGCAGGAGTGACTCCTGCTTGAGCCATGTACCGTGTGTAGTGTGCTCTCCTAAGTGGTCTCCACAACCTAGGAGGGAGGCATCTGTGGGCAACACCACAGTCGAAGACTCTTGCAGGAATAGGACACCCACTCTGAGGTTGTCCCTCTCCTGCCACCACTGCAGGGCCTGTAGCAGAGTGGTTGTCACTGGTACCATCTTGGAAAGAGAATCCCTTTTCTGAGAACAAAAGGACCTGAGGTGGAACAGATTGTCTTTCATTTGAAACTTGGCCCTGGGAAGACTGCTGTTGAAGCAGCCATATGGCCCCTCAACTGAAGAAAGTGCCTTGCTGATCGAGGGATGTGCAGGCGAAAAGAACCTGCCAACTGGACCAGACTATCCACCCTTCCTGGTGGCAGGATGGCCTTTGCTTGGACTGTGTCCAGTTCTATGCCTGTGAAGTCCAAGAGCTGAACTGGTTTCAGTACTGATTTCTTGTAGTTTACCAGGAACCCTAGAGACTGCAGGGTGTCCTGTGTGAGCACAAAGGCTTCCTCTAACTGCTGAGGGGAGTACCCCAAGACTAGCCAGTCATCCAAATAGAGAAAAAACTGCGATGCCTAACCTTCTCAGGTGTGCCACAACTACTGCCAGGCACTTTGTGAAGGCCCTTGGAGCTGAGGTCAGACCAAACGGCAAGGCCCTGAACTGGTAATGGCCTGATGGCAACTCGAATCTGAGATATTTTCTGTGAGAGTGTCTGATGGGAATGTGAAAGTAGGCATCCTTAAGGTCTAGGTATGCCAACCAATCCCCTTATCTGAGAGTGAGAAGGATCATAGCTAGAGTGACCATCTTGAATTTGGGTTTTGTCAGGTGCTTATTCAGGTATCTTAGATCCAGAATGGGCTGCCATTCCCCATTTTTTATTCAAGGTTAGAAAGTACCTTGAATACAGCCCTTTTCCCCTGTGAGGGTAGGGAACAGGTTCCACTGCTTTGTCTTGCAGTAAAGTGGATACCTCTGCTTCTAGTACTGCTGTTTACAGACTGGTGGCAGGTCTGAATGACCTTGCTCTTGTTTTTGGAAAGGACTTGAAGCTTTAGAGCAAGGCCCTGGCTTATTACTTCCAGGACCCACTTGACTGTGCTAATGGCTTGCCAAGCCTGGAAGTAATAAGACAGCCTGCTCCCAACTGGAATTGGGGAGACAGCCCTGACAATAACCTCAGGGGGGGCTGCTTGGCAGGGGTCTTGGGCTGGGGACAAGGGCCAGTACAGCTAGCACCCCTTCTGCCTTTACCCCTGAAGTAGACTCGTTGCTGCTGGTAAGCAGGGAAGGCTTAGGCCTGGTAGAAAGGCCTCTAGTAAGATCTGCCCCTGCCTCCCCTACCTTGTTGCTTCTGTGGAGTGGCAGCCTTCTCCTTGGCTGCAGCACTCGTATAAGCAACCATGTACTAGTCAATTTTCTTCATGTATGCCTCTATCTGTTCCCCAAACAGAGAGTTCTGTACCAGGGGAACATCATCAGGGCTTTTTGCTTGAGTATCCTGGGAAAGGTTTGTGCATCTAAGCCAGGCAAACCTCCTCATGGAAATTGCAGTGGCCATTACTCTTGCTGCACTGTCATTTGCATCCACAGCCATATGAAACTGGTATTTGGATGCTCCTATGCCAGGCTTGGCAGCCTCCTCCAAATCTGCTGCCAGCTGAGGAGGAGCAGTCTTAGCCAAGTCCATTATGGACTCCCATAAGGACTTCTGGTACTCAGACACACAGGCCATATAGGAGGCCTGCCTGATGGCCAGTGAAGCCCCCCAGGTACTCTTTTTTTTGGCCATGGAGTCAATCTTCCTCAAATCCTTGTCAGGAAGATGAGAGGCCAGAGAAATGCCTGCTTTCGCACAGGCTGCAGCTTGGACCACCTCTCATGGCTGGAATGGTTAAATAAAAAGTCAGTACAACTCCAAGCCAGCAGATACCTCCTGTCCTTTTTATCCACTGGAGGAATGGAAGTAGGGGTTTGCAAATTTTTCATGGTCTGCCTCTTCAGAGACTTGTGGATGGAATTGTGTATCTCTTGGTAGCAGGCACATCCATCATTTCTACAGTCGGGTTCCTCCTCCTCTTCAGGGGCCTCCTGGGCAGGCAGCACCAGTGTCTCTGCCACCCTTTTCATAAAGGCATAGTTAGAGGAGGGGTCCCACAGGAGCGGAGTCAGACTCTTGGTGGTCACAGAAAACTGCTGGCTCAGTAGGTGCTTCTTCTTCTCCTTCTCCTTCTTCATCATCCTCCTACTCATAGTAAGCCTCTGGGTCATATCAACTGGAGAGAACAGAGATACCAGGTGTTTGAACCGAGGCATGAGATAATGGACACTGAACCGGTTCACCTGAACCAGGTTGCAGTGACTGAATGAGGCGAATTGCATTCGCTATTTCCACAGCGGTTGGAACTGCAACCATTTGTTTCTGTGGTTCTGAACTGGTGCGTTTTCTCTTTTTCTTTACAGAAGCCGTTTCAAGGGCTGTTTCTGCACTTCTTTTGGTCAAGGAGGTCTCACCTTGGTCAGAGGGCACCCCCTCCAGTTCCACTGTTTTATCTTTTGGTGTGGAACCAGACCAGCCATCTGTGTCAGTGGATTTTTTAGCTATCCTTTCTCTCAGTCTATTTAGTCTATCCAGTGTAGACTGCAGCAAGTTTTTATAGATCTCACAATCTGCTTGAAGGTGGTCAAATCCCAAGCAGAACACTCAAACAAGGTGTGATTCAGCCTTGGCAAATGGTTCTCCACACTCAGTACAATGCTGAAAACCAGTGGGATAGGTTCTTTTCTTGGTTTTCTGTGACAAAATCCCACAAAACACAAATAAATACTTATCCACAGGCATCGGTAAAGCCAGGATAAGCAAATTCAAGAAAAAAATCTCTGTTTATGATCGGGCTAGCAACCGGTAAAAAAACAAGTAACATACTCATTTTTTTTAAACCAAAACTAGAACCAGACCCAAATACACAAACTGAAACACTTTTAAATAAAACTTTACCTCAAAAGTAAATAAATGTCCTATGTTTCCTTCCGGTTACGAGTAACTGTTCAGAAACCGAAAAACTTACCGAAATGAAGTAAACCTAGACTAGTCTAACCTGTAACCAAAGGACAGAGGTTTGAAAATAAAATTAAAATAAATGGTAGTTTGAAAAACCGACAAATTTTACTTCAACTGACAGAAGCTGAGGAGAAATCTCCGTGGCAACTCCTCATGCAGGTGAAGTAAAGAATCTGGCAGTTACACAGAATATACCAGGGACAGTGGTTTGAAAACCGAGCTCGAGCCTGTTGAACATTCCACTATTAGCATATAGAAACATAGAACATAAAAACATAGACTTTGATGGCAGATAAGGACTGCTTGGCCAACCTAGTCTGCCCAATTCTCTACCTAGAGAATAAGCTGCAGATCCTATTTAACCAACAGCCAATTTCTTCCTACCCCCCACAAAAATTACCTTATGTCTGTCCAATGCATTCTTGAATTCTCCCACAGTTTTAGACCCCACAACCTCCTCAGGAAGGCTGTTCCATGCATCCACCACCCTCTCTGTGAAAAAATACTTCCTCACATTGCTCCTGAGCCGTCCCCCCCATCTTCAAATTGTGTCCCCTTGTTCTTGCACATCTCTTTTTCTGAAAGATGCTACCCTCTTGGACTTTGTTGATTCCACTGAGGTACTTAAATGTTTCTATCATGTCCCCTCTCCCTCCTTTCCTCAAGGGTATACATATTAAGCTCCTTTAGTCTCTCCTCATATGGCTTCTCTTGCAGACCCTGCACCATTTTAGTTGCCCTTCTCTGAACTGCCTCCATCCTGTCTATGTCCTTGCGGAGATAGGGTCTCCAGAACTGGATGCAGTACTCCAGATGGGATCTCGCCAACTATCTGTACAGGGGGATAACAACTTCCTGTTTTCTGCTGGTGATGCCTTTCCCTATACATCCCAGTATTCCCCCAGCCCTCCCTACCCACCTTCTCACATTGCTTGCCAACCTTGAGGTCATCTGATATGGTTACCCCCAGGTCCCTTTCCATTTTTGTTGTTGCTACTACCTCCTCCACAATGTGTAATCTTCCCCTGGGTTTTTGTTTCCCAGGTGCATTATTTTGTACTTCTTTGCACTGAATCCAAGCTGCCATATTTCTGACCATTCCTCCAACCTTGCCAAGTCCCTTCTCATCCTTTCCATGCCTCCTTGTTTATCAACCCTGTTGCAGATCTTTGTGTCATCTGCAAAGAGGCATACTTTTCCTTCCAGTCCATCTGCAATGTCACTTATAAAGACATTAAAAAGGACTGGACCCAGTACTGAACCCTGCGGTACCCCACTAGTAACCCCTCTTTCTTCAGAGTGGACTCCATTTACAATTACCTTCTGTGTCCTGCTGTCCAGCCAATGTTTTACTCAGGCTATCACCCTGGGACCCAAGCCCAGGCTGGTTAATTTGACTATTAATCTTTGTGTGGGATTGTGTCAAATGCCTTGCTGAAGCCTAGGTAGGCCATGTCCACAGGCCCTCCTTGGTCTACTACTTTGGTCACCTAGTCAAAGAAATCAATTAGATTCGTCTGACATGACCTTCCCGCTATGAACCCATGCTGCCTTGGGTCCTGTGCCCCACTGGCCTCTAGGTACTCAACAATTCTTTCCTTCAAAAGTGATTCCATCACTTTCCCTACCACAGAGGTCAAACTGGCAGGTCTGTAATTTCCTGCCTCTGTCTTGGTCCCACTTTTGTGAAGGGGAATCACATCTGCCTTACTCCAGTCCTCAGGTTCCACACCATCCTCCCATGATTTGTTAAAAAGGGTAGTCAGTGGTGTCACTAGTTCTCTGCTTAATTCTTTTAGAATTCTGGGGTGAATTCCATCTGGCCCCATTGCTTTGTCCACCTTCAGTTTTAGGAGTTCTTTCAGAACCCTTTCTTCTGTGAAAGGACTGGAATCACCCCCCCCCCATCCAGAGTGCTTCTGTTAACTGGATTAGGCACCTCCCCCACCTCCTCTTTTGTGAATACTGAACAGAAGTATTCATTCAGTATCCCTGCTTTTTCACTGTCCCTCTCTGACCACCCACCATCCATTCTATTCAGCCTCACTATCCCTCCCTTTGTCTTTCTATGCTCCCTGATATACCTATAAAAGGTTTTATTCCCCTTTTTAACCGAGTTGGCTATCTTTTCCTCAGTTTGGGCCTTTGCTATTCTGACTACCCTCCCTGCTTCCTTCTGCCTTAACTGGTACAATTCTCTGTCCTGCTCCTTCTGTGTTTCCTTATACTTCCTAAATGCTATCTTTTTCTCCCTAATCTTCACCGCCACCTCTTTTGAGAACCATAGTGGCGTTTTCTTTCATTTTGATTTATTTTATTAAAAAAGTTCTCACTAATACAGGCATGGGTTGCCCACACCCTGCCAGACTTTCTAGTAATCTCTGAGACATGGCTTAAACCAGCAACAAATGACAGGGAAATAAGTCTACCTCATTACCAGCTATTCAGATCAGACCGTCCATCCAGGGGTGGTGGGGTGGCCATTTATGTTAAGTCAAATATCTCTGCATCTTGCCTTAATATTTCATCTCAGCCTAAAGAATTCGAATGCCTATCCCTTAAAATATCCCTTCCCAACATGACAGCTTTTCAACTGGTTGGCTGCTACAGGCCCCTCTGCCGGCCTTAAACTCCTTACCCATCTGGGAATATAACTAAACTGGGTCCTGAGGATACCATTATTCTAAGCGATCTGAACTTTAACTGGCTATCCAATGTTTCTGCACCCTAGTATCTTTCTGTGACTCACATGGTTTCACTCAACTAATAAGCGAACCGACAAGGATTAACCCAAAAAACAAAAGTAATAGCACCTTACTTGATGTTATGTTGGTTAATAAGCCCCATCTGTATTCACACGCTGGAGTGCTATTCAGTGATGTAAGTGATCACTGCCTCATAGCTGGTATAAGATCTTCAGTCAAGCCATCTAACCCTGCAAAATTCCTCCCAAGAAGGTCAAAAAAGAACTTTAATATTGCAGAATATCTCCAAGATCTGTGTCACTCTAAACGCTGGCAAGAATTCTACCTCACAGCTTCTGTGGAATTAGCACTGCAGGTGCTAAATGATATAATCTTAGGGGCCCTCAATACACATGCACCAGTCACCAGTGTCAGAATAAAATGCAAATCTTGTCCCTGGTTCTCTGCTGACCTTAAATCTGCACTGCTTGCTAGAGACAAGCTCTGGAAAAGGGCAAGGAAGACCAAAGATCCAAACGACTGGTTACAATTCAGAAAAGCCAGAAACAGCTGCACAAAAAAAGTGAGAGATGCCAAGGCTGCCTTCTATACAGCAGAGCTGGATGCCTCCTACCATAACCCAGCCAGATTCTGGGGCACTATCAAGGGAATCCTAGGACAAGACTCTAGCACCTCTTTACCATCCCAAGTGAACCTCAATAATGTGGTTACCACTGACAAGTATGAGATTTTAGATGCTTTCAACAATCACTTTACTACAGCAGGCCTAGCTTGACTCCTCTCCAGCAAATCTACTGCGTTCACAACTTACTCTCCATTCTACTGAAGTTCAGAAGGCTGCCTCTACATTTTCTTTCAAGCCAATATTATTAAAACAAGTAGAAGACCTACTGCTCCATCTGGATACCACTAAAAGCGCTGGTGCAGACTCTCTGGACCCCTTCTTTCTAAAAATTGCATTGCATGCCATTGCAGCCCCCCTAGCTCACCTCTTCAACTTGTCCTTATCTACTGGTTCTATTCCTTCTTTGTGGAAGACAGCACAAGTGTTTCCCCTCCTTAAAGCAGGGGACCCCATGGATCTCAACAACTATAGGCCTATTTCCATCTTACCAGTGCTGTCAAAATGTTAGAAAACTGGTAAGCATCCAACTAAATGACTACCTCAATGCTAACAACCTCCTTAATCCTGCTCAATCTGGGTTTAGAGCCATGCACAGCACCATTTCTGCCTTAGCAAAGTTACAAATGACTGGCAGTCTGAATTAGATAAAAAATAATATCTGTGCTGTATTTCTGGACTTAAGTAAAGCCTTCGATACTGTGGATCATGATCTACTAATCTCCTCACTGCATTCCTAGGCCTTGACCCAATCTCTCTTAAATGGTTCAGATGCTACCTCTCTGGTAGAATACAGCAGGTAAAAAGTGAAGGCAACCTTTCTTCCTCAAAACCACTCTTAAGAGGAGTTCCTCAAGGTTCCATCCTGGGCCCTATCCTCTTTGCCATCTACATCAACAACATTGATTCAAGCCTCACAAAATCTAATGTTCACCTTTTGCAGATGATACTGTCCTTTATGTAAGCAATCCATCACCAACAAAGGCATATGATCTACTACAATCTGAATTCTCCTGCTGCAACACAAATTACTTGAAAAGAAGCTTCTATTAAATGCCAAGAAGACTAAAGCTATGTTCCTCTCCACCAATACTTTTTCTACCACTCTCTCACGAACATTCTTCCCCAACTTTCTACCATCCTTGGAAGAGCCTTGAGTATGTAGACAAATTCAAATATCTGGGGTTTGGATTGATAACAGGCTTGATTACCCAGCATATTGAAGAGCTCCTGAAAAACTCAGACAAAGACTTGGCCTTTCTTCAGGATCAAACATTTTCTAAACAGAGAATCTAAGCAGAGACTAATCCAGGCTTCATTTCTATCCCTCCTCGACTATGCAGACTTCCTATATGGCCACTACTCCCTGTCCTACTTAAATAAACTGGATACCTTGTACCATAGAGCTCTAAGATTCATCACTGACCTTCCTTTCAGCACCCACCACTGTTCTCTCTATGCTGCAGTTGGCTGGACATCCCTACATCACAGAAGGAACAAAATGCTGCTCTATGGATCTCAAAGCTCTGACAAATAAACTACCATCCTACATCTCAGATTGCTTCTCTTGTTACTCCAAGGCCATATGCCTAAGAAGCAATAGCCTCATCACATTGAATTACCAAAGGCCAGTACCCGGCATGGAAGGGCTGCAATCAACTACTTTCTAGCACTCATCTGGAATTCTCTGCAAAAGACCCTGAAGCTGAACACTTTCATTCCTATAGCCTCCTTCAAAAAGCTGTACCCAAGTCTTTTCCCAGAGATATGCAACTGCTTCCACAAGTCCTAGTCCCTTCAGACCCCTTTTCACCCCTGCCCCCATTAGATTCCCCCTCCCTTATCTGTTTAGGCATTCATCCATTAACATCATTACAATTTTTCTCCTAAACCCCAATACCTTACCTTTTTTCTCCTTTTGCTTTGGTGCCCAATATCACTGGTTGACCGCCTTGTATATATGTGTATATTATTGTATCTGTTCATTTTAAAGTCTTTGTTATTGTACTCAATCTGTATTTGTATATATGTGAATTTATACCCATTATGTTGTTTCTGACCAATCAGGTCCATCTTGTAAATGAGCTATGCTCAATGATGTTCGCCTGAATAAATAAAGATTTTGATAGATTGATTGATTGATTTGCTTCACACAAAGGCTTGTTGCCTCTGTGATGGCAGTTTTGATATTTCCCCATTGTTGCTCCACCCCTCCTTCTAGCCTGCTTGCTAGTGCTTTTTTTTTTCTTTGCATAAAATAATTTTATTTCCGTTTCAAACTCAAACCATACATACATTCAATCACAATGACTTAATCTGTAGCAAACCATTCCATCAAATAGAAAATTAATCATTCTCCATTATATACCATGTACAGTGCCAATATGTTCAGTTATATTTCCCCTACCCCTATCCCTTCTCTCCTTTATTTGGTAGTAATACTGGGCTAATTCCTAGCCTATCCACGTACTCGGATTCGGGAGAAAGAGAAGGGAGCAGTAAAGCAAAACAAAAGGCAATGGGTGGAGAGAATAGGGACAGACCCCCCATGCCTCCAAATCCTATACCTCTATTCCATCCCATAAAGCTGCACCTTCGGACTGTGACAAATCTGCCAAAAAAGGGGCCCATTCCCTTGCAAATTGCTCTAGTTTATCCTTAACAAGGACAGTGAGTCTTTCCAAGATTAAAGTGTGTAGGGCAAGTGTACGCCATGTCTGTATGTTAGGGGTAATACAGGATACCCAGGTGTTTTGGATACAATGCCTGGCTAGGATCAGTAATGTGCGTACCCATCTGGGTAGAGGGTCACACTCTCCCTCTGCCTCCACCTCAACTCCAAACAAACATGTAAGTGGGTCCAAAGGGATCACTGTACCCCACATCCTCCCTATTTCTGCTACTACAGAGGACCAAAAATGCTGTAATTGGGGACATGCCCAAAAACAATGTACATAGGTGCCCAATTCCTGGTTGCACCTTCCACAGTAGGGTGACGTAGTAGGATGGTATTTGTGTACAATCACCAGTGGGTTATATACTCTATGTATGAATTTGTAGAAACCTTCTTTAAACCTATTACACAAAAGAAGTCCCATATGCATAGTTAGAAGCTCTCCCCAATTCTTAGAGCTAATCTGTAGGCCTAAGTCTCTTTCCCACAGCCTAAGTGTATTTCCTGATAAATCCAATAAACACTGCCTTGTGTCCCTTACTACTTTCCCCATAAACCCTTTAGTGTCTCCTCGCGATGTCTGGATCTGAGCTTCAATTCTCCGCAGCTCCCCCATCCCAGGTCCGTCCCTTTCCAGCCCCATCACATAGGCCCTAACCTGAAAGTATCGAAATAACTGTCCTTCCCCTAACCCGTATCTCTGACATACTTCCAAAAAAGAGCTCAATTGCCCCCCCCCCACACACACAGATCCTCTATGTTTCTCACCCAGTCTCTCCCAGATCTTATAGCCAAGGTCCTCCCATCCCGGTAAAAAAAAAAATAAGGGTTCCTCACCAGAGGTACGAGATGTGTATCCGGCGTCTCTGCCACCCCCTTTGTTTCCGCAATCTATCCCAGCTATCCAGTGCTGCTTCCACTAGCGGATTCCTATGCTCTTGTCTCCTGTATGCTCCCTTGCCCCGCTTCTCCAGATATGCCATGAGTTGCGCTGGACAATCCCTTTGTTCTAGGTCTACCCACCTTGCCACTGGAGGTACATGAACCCAAATCACTCACATATCTCATCTGCACTGCCAAAAAGTATGTCTTCATGTCCGGAAAATTCAAACCTCCATTTCCCACATCTGTTTTGAGATGCCTCAAGCCTATCCTCGATCTCTTCCCCTGCCATATGAAACCAGAAAACAATCTCCAGCCGTTTAAGGTCTATTCAGGATAATCCCACATGCAACATCTGCATGACATATACCAGTCGAGGGAGTATATTCATCTTAATCAGATTTATTCTCCCCAGCCACGAGATTGGGAGTGAGGTCCATTGCTTGAGATCTGCTGCTATTGTTTTAAGTATATGGTCATAATTCAGTCTATACAGTGTCTCTAAGGACCACTCAGTTTTAATCCCCAGGTATTTAAAATACTGCTCCACTACCTTAAAACCCCATCTCTGCTCCCTCCTTGTGCCTTTGGGAGTCTCATAATCTCAGATTTATCCAAGTTTAACTTATAACCTGAAAAACCAGCAAACCTCTCAACCAACCACAAAAAAATGGGTACAGATCTCTCTGGATCTGTTACAAACAGTAACATATCATCTGCATACATGGCGAGTTTATGTTGCTCCCCCGATACTCTCCTTACCCCCTGTATATTCTCCTCCCTCCGGATGGCTACTGCCAGGGGTTCCACTGCCAGAGCAAAGAGCAACAGGGAGAGCGGACACCCCTGCCTCGTGCCTCTGCCCAGTTTGAAGCCTACCTACAGCGTGCCATTTACCAAAATCTTCGCCCTGGGTGAGCTATAAAAGGCTCACACCCATTCTCCAAATGGTCCAGCCAGACCAAACTGAGCCATTGCTTCAAACAAATACTTCCATTTCACCCTGTCGAATGCCTTTTCTGCGTCCATCAAAATAATACAGGTGTCCATGTTCCTCCTACCCGCTCCCCACATTACATTTAGGAGTCTCCTTACATTATGATTCGATAATCTCCCCTTAATGAACCCAGTCAACCAGCCCGCCAGCGCAGCGGTTGCACTTCCGCTTGCGAAGCCAGCGACTCGGGTTAGGGAACGAGCCCGGGTCACTGGAGGGCTGGCCTGGGGGAGGATTGAGCATCCCAGGGACAGCTCTCCTTCTCCAGGGGGAGGGTAGGGGACTGGTCTGGTGCCTGCTGGCTCCTAGCGGAGGCTGGGAGTATCACAGGATGCACGGCCCCAATACAAACTGGGGGAGGAGCGGACATCAGCATATGCCGTGACGTCACTACGCTGCCCCCAACAGAACACCAGGAAAATCACTCGCTGGCTCTCCGGATGACAGCTGTCTGTTCCTAAGGGCCTCCAGTGCCCTCCCGGTGCCTCCTGTTCCCCAGCAGCATCCCCGGGCCCTAGAAGGATGTGCTGGGGCTATCCTCCTCCCCCCTGGTGCCTTCCCCCTTGGAGGAGAGGGACCCGCCCAGTGAAGGGATACACCGGGATATCCCGGGGGTCGGCTGTGATCTGGGGACTAGAGGAGGGCCGGGCAAGGACAGAAGAGGTCAGGGGGAACTTGGCAGAGCCTGAAGGAGTGGAGGACCAGCAAGCACGGGGTGGAAAATAAATAAATAAATAAAAAATAAACCCAATCTGGTCTGGGTGGACCAAGTTGGGTAGTACATCCTCCAAGCGACCCGCCAAGACTTTTGCAAATATCTTAGCATCACAGTTGAGCAGCAAGACCAGGTGGAACGATGCGCATTCCAGGGTATCCTTCCCCTCCTTAGGGATCAAACATATCACTGCATCTGAAAAAGTCCCCAGTAGGTTCAAGGCCTCTTCCTCAACCTGCTGCAATGTCTCGCGGAGCGGTCTGGACAGCTGCCCTGCCAAGCATCTATAATATTCTATTGGGAAGCCATCCGGACCACTCGCTTTCCCCACCTGTAGCCTATGAATGGCTTGCTATACCTCTTCTTTCTTTACTGGGCTATTTAAAACCCTCCTCTAGTCTTCCTTTATCTTAGGCAGTTTTAAAGTATACAGAAAAGCTTTACCACTCTCCTCGACCCCCCGTCCTCTCCCCTTTCTATACAATTGTTCATAAAAACTATAGAAACATTTTCTAATTTGCTGTTCTTCTTTATGCAATACACCTTGCTAGTGCTTTTCTAAGGCACTCTCCCATCTTGCCAAAGTCAGCCCTCCTGAAGTCCAGAACCCTCACTTTTGTATGGCTTGACTCTGTAGCTGAGTTTATCGTGAACCACACTGTTTGGTGGTCACTTGTTCCCAAATGGCTACCCACTTCTAGATCTAAGATCCTCTCACTGTCCCCTTTTGAAAGTACGAGGTCTAAGATTGCTCCCTCATGAGTAGGTTCCAAAACTAGCTGTCTGAGGCATGCCACCTGAAGGACATCGAGAATGGCCCTGCTTTCGGATGTGGCTGCAGCAAAGGTGTTCCAGTTAACATCTGGCATATTAAGGTCCCCCATCAATAGTATCTCCCCTTTCTCTGCCATCCTAAGTATGCCTTCCATCATATCCTTGTCCATTCCTTCCCCCTGACATGGGGGTCTGTATACAACCCCTGTGCGGATTGTGGTGCCATTTCTAGTCTCTAAGGTGACCCACAGTGCCTACTTTCCTCCCTTTTTACTCTTTTGTTCAGTTGCTTTTATCCCTTCCCTTCCCTTACCTAGAGAGCTACTCCACCCCCTCTTCTCCCCTCCGTCTCTCCTGTAGGTTGTGTACCCTGATATGTTAACATCCCAGTCATGGTTCTCTGTGTACCATGTTTCTGTGACTGCTACAATATCCAGGCATCCCTCTTCCATCAAGGCCACCAGTTCAGGGAGCTTGTTGCCCAGACTAGAGCATTGGTACTCATTACCCTCCATTTCTTGATGGCCTTACCCCTTTTTGCCCCATCCCTGTCCTCACTGCGTTTGTCACTTTCTCCATTTACCCCAGCGCTTCTATGTTGGTGTCTACCTCACTTAGTACCCTGATTTTTTTGGGACGGGGGGGCTAGGATTTCCCTGCTCCTCTCAAGTGCCTCCCCCCCTTGGCTAGTTTAAATGCTTGCCAATGAAGCATTTAACCCTATCACCTAGGATCCTGGTTCCCCTCCTGGACAGATGCAGACCATCACACTAGTATAGGCGTGCATCCCTCCAGGTGGACCCCCAGTCCCCAGTGAAGCCAAATCCCTGAGCTCTGCACCAGTTTTTCAACCACTGATTGAATCCCATGGTGTGGAGCACCCTAGCCTCCCCCGTGTCATAGACAGGCAGCACCTCAGAGAAGGCTGCCGTGCATGCTGTTTGTCTAAGGCCCCTCCCCATCTCCACAAACACTTCTTGCACTGCTCTGATCCCTTTCTTAGCCAGGTCATTTGTCCCTAGGTGGACAATGACATCCAGCTCCCTCCCCTGTGCAACTGCTCCTGCGATCCTGAGGATTCACTTCCTGTCCCTCCAAGCCATGGCGCCAGGCAGGCACCTTACCTCCCTCTCCCTTTCCTCCCCCAGTTCTACCTTCCTAACAATGGAGTCCCCCACCAGGAGTTGTTTCCTTCCCCTGTGGGGTCCCATGCCACCCTCCTGTGGGTCACCTTTGTGGAGGTTCCCAGCATCCTGCTTGGTCTCCACTGTGGGTGCCTCCATAGAGGAACCACACTTTTCCAGAACGGCATAGAAATTGTAGAGAGGTACAACTGGAGGGATGTGCCTCTGTTCCACCACCCTCACCCTCCCTGAGCCCACTATGGTCCAACCGCTCCTCTTTCTTGGCAACCTCTGAGGCAATGGCAGTGACCCTGGTGGTCCCTGGGTGGGAGAGGAGGTCCCACAAATCCTGGCCAACTCAGCCTGGAGATGAGCAACCTCCTCCCTCAGTCCAGACAGGTGCCTGCAGATGGGACAACACCGCAGACTTTTAACACTCTCATCTCTGGGGCAGTTAAACTGGATAGGCTAACTGCTTAAGTCAGAATACAGTAAGACTTCCAGGGGTTTGAAAGTAAAACCAGGCAACAGAAGTCAGCGTGAGGGAATCACAGCTGAAGTTAGTGATAGCATGTGCTCAATGAGGTTTTTAGAACATGCACACAACTTTAGAATGTGCTCAACAACTTTAGAACATGCACAAGGTTTTTTAGCTGCTTGAATTCCATGCATAATAAGCCCTAACCATATACTATAAGGATTTTTAAGAAGGCTGATATTTATACATGACAATGGCTAACCATATACTACTAGGGTTACCACCTGTCATGATTTTCGCAGGACAGTCCTGATTTGGGCAGCTGTGTCCTGCAAAAAAAACATGAAAAACACTACATGTCCTGATTTTATAGTAGAAAAAATATTTTCTAATTTTCCACTAAATGTTGCAGAAAAATACAATACCTTAACTAAAATACCTTAAAATGATAAACAATAGAAGCAACTATGAAACTGAAATACTTAGCCTTAATTCCTACTATATAGCAAAAAGAAATGTGTTGCATTGGTCGAGGTTACGCACTGTCCTGCAAGAAATCATGTTTCAGTAAGAAGTGTCCCACTTTGGGTTTCTTAAAAGGTGGTAACCCTATATACTACATTGATTTAATACATATGCACAAATAATAAAAGGAGTACAGAGGGAATGAAGCTGGATAGGAATAAGTAAACGTATAAGCGTTACAAACTGTGATAGCAGATGATTGAGAGAATCAGTCCAATCAAAATATATTACCAGTGTTAACATCAGCAAACAAAGCAACACTGGAAGAATTAGAACTACTCAACAGCAAAACTGGGGGAACTGATATGGCGTGGTCATGGTACAGTAGGTGTGACAGTTATAAAGCATAATGTATCTAAATTTATTTTTCTGTTGTCTCTAGATTGTAAAATATCTGCTGTGTGGGACATGCTGTTTACAGGGACTGTGGTAATTATATTGTTTTCCACCAGGGTCTCCATTTTGATGAGCTAATCCAGTCTTATTGGACCACTTTAGTAGACCCTTCTTGTCTGGAAAAGCGAGGTGAAACAAAAGACTACCTCCTGACTGGTATTAGCACTCACAGAAAAGAGCAATTAAAGTACTAGAAAGTCAGCTTAACAGCCAGTATCCAATTTAGAATGCTTAATTGTTATTATAGAGAAGCAGCCACCCTGGAATTCTGGGAAAGAGAAATAGGCAAAATCTCAGATAACCAGGAGCAGGACGCACTATAGAATGCAGCTGGCTGCAAAAAGCCTTGTGAATACTGGGAGCTCTGGGCACATGTCTATTGAATTAATTAGAACAGGGAACTCAGTACTCTTTCTTCTTCCTACTGTAGCAAAGCAAGACTGAGACAGCTGTACACAACAGAAATGGCCAGTTCTTTTCCATAAGAGAACTGTTTGTAGTGTTCGGAGACTTACAATTGTAGGGTAAGACTCACAATGTAAGTGAATTTGGGTAGCATTTTCCTAGTCTGTGCTTTTGTGTTTAAACATGCTTACTTTACATTTCCTAGAGTGTAAGTATTCTGTATTCCCCATTAGTTTACTTTATAACTTGTGCATTCCGTGCATTAAATATTTCATATTTAATGCACAGTAACTACAACTGCAGTGTTATAATAAGTACATATAATCTATATTCTGTGATGTTACATGACACGCCTTTAAAAGAGCACTGCCAACTTAAGTAGAGCTGCATATGGAACAGGGATAAGATATACGTGTAGAGACTAGGGGGACTCCTATGTCCTAGAGGCCTTTTACTGTGGGTGCAAAAGTGAGAAGGTGCCTGTGGTGGGACGAGAAAGCAGCAGCCTAGAGTGAGTCATGACCAGGTTGGTGGCGACGTGACTGCGTGAGCAAGCCAGTTCACCATGACAATTAGTCCGTCTTGTGTGGTGTTCTGACAAACTGTCAGCAACAGGAGGGATTGTGTGTGTTGCTTCCCAATCGGGTGCCTAGCAGCTGGTATTAGGAAGCATAGTATGTACATGGAAAAGGTAAGCAGTTACCAAGCACACAGAAAAATGGATTGCTATTAAATATTACCTGTTCAGTCACAGAGCAACACAGATACAGATACTTTATACACTGCTGGTTTTTATTAGTGAGTGTAGAACAATGAGGAGGCACTATGCATGGAACATATAAGAGTCCTACCATGGCACAACTGCAGGACTGAATCCTTTTCTGAAGTCTTTTTTAATACTTTTTTTAAATTCATATTTTATTAACCTGGCCCAGTGGCTTGAAGCACTGGACTCCTCACCTCCTGCCACACTGGTGACCCGGGCACAGGAGCAGACCAGGGTCACTGGGGTCACCTGGGGAGGAAGGGTCGAGCACATGCCCTGACCTTAGATTGGGGAAACTGAAAAAGGGATAAAGTGGGGGTGCACAACCAAGAAGCCCCACTCGCCTGTCTCTGGCCCATGTCATCGCCCCTGGACCATGCCAAACTGGATCTGGACTCCGGTGGGGGGAAGAGGGCGAGAACAGCAATCCCTCTCCTGGCCCCACCATGGGGGCAAGCCAGGGGAATCTAAGCAGGTGAGTCCTAGGGAGAGATGATGGCCAGGGGAGGGAAGACTGGTAGAGGCTGAAGAGCAAGCCAGCACCCCCAAAATCAAGAAACAGCTGTATGGAAAAAAAAATTCCTATTTTACTGCTTTCAACTGTACTTCCTACAATTAATGCATATACAATATATATATATATATATCATATATAATCACATTTATAAAAAATAGCCATAATGACCAAACAGAAAGTGAAATGACAAAATTGTCCACCAGTTAACTTACTTTGCGATGGCAAAATTTGCACTCAAGATGTTTGCTGTTCTAAGAAAGTGATTTATGCTTTTTTAAATGTGTTTATGAATTATGTATAGTTTTTACATGTGATTAAATTATAATGTCTAATACATGTTTTTGAAATAAAGAATCTGAACAATTAACAATTAACACACAGCCAAGCAAATAACAACATTAGAACATTGTATGCCATGTTACAGTAGGTTGAGCATGCCAAGCCTATTTTGTTACTAACATTTGAGGGGATAAGAAAATAATTAATAGAATCCATAACAAATGGAGTCATATATGCAGCATGACTACATAATATATAAAGTCCTCCAAGACCGGTAGAAAGCTGCCTAATAGCAGCTGTGTAGTTCACAGAAACAGTCCCTTTATGCAAATAAAAACTTCACCATGATAGAGGCAATAAGCACTTCATCCCAGTGCCGCACTAAACCTGTAAACTATCAAAATGTACCACGGAACACATCTGCAATTAATTCAGTCACCAGAACTGGTGGTGAAATGTTGACAGATTGAAAGAGAACCCTTGGAGCCAAGAGCAGACTCATCCCAGGCTCAGCTTTACCAGAAATGATTGCCCACCCTGGAACTACGCATTGGTGCTCATGTTGACAAGCCTGGAGGTTATTTTCCTATGTAAGTTTGGTATGCACAAGTCAGCCTTCTAAGTCTGTGTCCTGGACTCCTGAAAGAGCTGCAATTTCCATTCTCAGCTTCTCAAATCGATTTGCCAGCCTCAGTGGTGTCCCCCCAAAAAGGAATGATTTACGTGCTGTGACAGGCAGATGGTAACTGTGTGGCCTAGGTTATTTGGGAACAATCAAAATGATAGGTCAGACAGGTTTCAAAATTCAGACACCTAAACTCTTTATTTTACTTTTGTTTCACCAGTTGAAAATGTAATGGTTTCTTTTCCAGTTTTCCCAAAAAAATCTCTCATTAGCAATTTTCGTTCTTTATACAGCTAGAATAAACTGCCTCTTCATAATCCTCCCTGACCACTAACTCTAGGCCCCAATTCATCCCACACCGAATCAATTCTCTTCCAAAGCTTTCATCAGCTCTCCCTGCTTTCAAGCAGGTCTCCAGCAGAAGCATTGCTAGCATGAGATATTATTGTGGGCTCAGGCCCCAAAACAATAGTCCGGGATGTGGGGGCCGCCTAGCTGTAGAAATGTTGGCATTCTCTGGTACAAAATAACACATTTCTGCTATGTTTTCCTTGGGTTTTCTTCACCACTTTTGTTCCACTATTTTATGTCCTCTTTTTGCTCCCTCACCAGCCAGTAAACCTTGCTTGTCAATAAGTATGTATTCTTACACCCATGAGTGAAACACAGCAGCAGGCATTGGCAATACATAGTGATTTAATACTCACAAGCATGGAGGAATCAGGAGTTTGGACCTGCTGAACTGGATAGGGGCTTTAAAACATGGGGTGATCGAGGCCTGAGATATACTTACTAGTTTTGTTTTAATGGACACTTTAAAACATTCCTACAGTTACATGACAAATTCTCCATCCCCAGTAGGGACTGGCTCAAATATTTCCAGATCCATCATTTCTACGAGTCCACCTTGGGCTTGAGGGTGGATCAGGGGAAGAGTCCCACCCCTTATTACACTCCTGATAGCAATCCCTGGGGAGCCAGACCCTAGACATTTGGTATCCAGGTTTTATCTGGCAGACAGAGAGACCCAGAGATACCTGGGAAAGAGTAAAGGGTACTTGGGAAGGGGAAATGGGGATACATTTTACAGATAGGGAATGGCTGTGGATCTGGAGGAGACAGCACAGAATTACAGGATCCTATAATTGGAGAGAGTTTGGCTGGAAAGAGGCATCACGATTTTACCGCACCCCACAAACAGCAGCTAAATTTTTGCCCACACATGATGCCTCCTGTTGGAGAGGTTGTGGTTCTAAAGAGGCTACTCACACACATATATTTTGGAGCTGCCCTATGATAAAACAATATTGTCCAGGGGTGGAACAGGTTGTGGCAGCTATATGACAGGAGCTTTTGCCGTTGACCCTGGCAACGGCTGTGCTACTGCACTTTCCTTTTACTTTCAAACATAAATCTAAGATATATATGGCCGCAGTGCTGTTATCCGCAGCTAAAAAAGTTATTACTAGAAATTGGCTGACATCAAATCCCCCCAACCTTAGGGCTTGGGAGGGCCTACTTTATGATATTTACGTTATGGAAAATATGACAGCTAAAATACAAAGGAGGACTCCTCAGAGTTTGGGTCATTGGACAGGGTGGTGGTTGGGGATAGTGGGACATAGACCGGATCTGGTTCCTTAGCTGGTCTGGGATTAATCAGGGAAATATTCCTTTTATGGTCTTACATGGAGAGTATAACTGAACATCAGTTGGTCCGCTAACAATTGTTATACTTGCCCCTTTGAACGGATGATGGATGGCTTCTCCCTTGGTCCCACATTAGATTCCCACCACTCCCCCTTCATATATCTGGATATCAATGTATTTATGTACCACATTCTCTGATATTGTGAAGTATTTATAAATGTGTCCATCTCTGCTATGTACAGTGATATCATGTAGCTGTATCTCTCAGTTCCTGGAACAAAATAATAATAATAAAAAATAAAGTATAAAAAAATAAATAAATAATCACAAGCAGTAAAAACAACTCACTGCTCTGTATCTCTCTAGTCACACCATCTTTACCTGCCCCCCCAACACACACCACAGTGGTGCACTGCAAATCAAAGCCCATACGGCTCAGCACAAGACAAGTTGCAACAGTCATGGAGCTTGGCTGTGCTTGTGCTATAAGTCAATAGGGATGTCTCTTATGGTATAAGAAACTCTGAGCACGGAAGTCTGGGCAACGGGACAGCAAAGTGAACTTAAACAGTTCTGTCTGCCCAAACCTTACAAGAGTAGTCTCACACCATAAGAGACAACCCTCAGAGGCCCTGTTATCTTGCTGTAAATCATTTTGAGTTTAGCTTGACTGATTCGTAATAAGCTTAGAGTACTGTTTTTGTTATTTTATCCTAGCACTCCTGTATGAGAGCACACTGTATTGTGAATAAGGGGTACAGTGGCCCTGTGCACTGATTGGCTGAATTTGCTTTAGTAATTTATAATGAGTGAAATTCCAGTTTTTCCAGCTGTTCACTTCCTGGCCGACCCCTCGTAACTATCTCTGCTTTTGTCTTCATTTTTTCAGTCTTTCTCCTCAGTCAGCCATAGAACACAAAACTTGGTTTAGTCCCCTGACACCATTCCCCCTCTGAATATTCTGACTGGATGGCAAAATTGACTGACACATAGCTGGTAGGCAGATGTGGCCTGCTGCTGGTGGCAGCAGCAGTGGGTGGCGAATCGATGGCCAGCACTGTCTTTCTTTTAGCACTCAGTACTGCTTAGTAGTGGCACTGCTAAGGGGGAGCAAGCCAAGTACAGCTGACGTCTGTGCCTGGACTGGTGGCGGAAACTTTTTTTTTTTGCCATCCATTTGACTTGCATGGTCACAACACTGCATAGTTACGTTTATTCATATCACTAACATGAGCGGTGACAGGCTGACACAGGCCAGACGTTGTGTTGTCTGTGTGTGAGACTGACGGGGCTAGTTGGAGGCAAAGCATACAGACACGCCTCCTCCACTCGCACTGGCTACTAGAGCCTCTGAAGCCTGCCACTGCCAGGCAGGGAATGGGAAGTTCAGAATGGAACTTTGCTTTTTTTTAAAAATTAAAAACTGAGCAATGCTGTGCAGGACAAGGTTTGGGGCCCGAGACAAAACCTTCGGGGACCAAGCCCCAGCGATCCAGCCCTAATGATGTCTCTGGTCTCCAGGCAAACCTCCCCATCTCTGCCGGTCTCTGGCTTGTAGGGTTAACATCCCCCTATACAATTAGCCATAAGTTCTTCAGAGCTCCCCCTTCAGTTCTTTGTTCTGCAGGGTTTACCTCTACCTCCGTGCAGATTCCAGCCAAAAATAAAAGTCCTTTCACACTAAGGTATGTTTTTTGTATTTAGCGCCTTATCCTATAGGTGCTCCCAATTATCAGCTGCTCCATATTATCCAATGGGCTGACTGCAAGTCTGCAGGTCTCCCTACACAGTATTCAACTCCAAAAAGGCATCTCCTGTCAAAAACAGGTTTAGCATTCACCAGAACCCCTGACAAAACCCATTATTGTACTGAAAGTGATGGGGAGGGCAAAGGACAGATCTGCCCTCTCATATACCCTCCCCCTCAGAGCCACCAAGCCTGGGGAAGGCTCAGGAATGATCACCAGCATCACCCCTCCTGAGAAGAAAAAGGGGCTTTGCTCTGTACTCTGCCCACACCATGGGGTACTGCACTGCTTTCCCCTGGCTGAAACTTCTGAACCTTTATCCCTTGGGTACACAAAACCACCTGAGTGTGCTGTGCATCTGTCTAATTTATTTTGGAAACTCTGCCAACTGTGTCCAGTCCATCTTGCCTCCTTACAATAAACTGCAGCATTTTATGTGGACTGTGTGCCTGAACTCTCCATAATAAGGCTGATCATCCAGTGGGACCATACAATATCTTATGTGGTGAGAACCTCCTGGATGTTGGAGGCACTTCTGCATTATCCCCATCAAGTATAGTATTATGCCATCCCAAATAGCCACATCTGTCATCACACATCTACACAGCTTGCTCTTCACATGTTTTGTGCATTGTTTTACAGGACCATCACTCTTACAATTTATGAGCACATACAGTTCCTGCATAACATCCATGTCCTTATCAATCACAGTTTCTAACTCCATCCCTTCATGGGGAGAGGGTTTTTCAGCACATATTTTTTCAGAGTCCTTGTACTATTTGGAGCAACCATTTGGGCCTTTTTTTCCAATCTTTAGGCTACCCAGCTAGCATTCAAGGCAAGGGGCATAATAGTCAGCAACCTCATTAACCAGTCCTGGCCCATAACCTTGAGTGGGTATTTGCTCCAGGTTTTCCATTATTTTTAAACATTGTACACCAGAAAGCACGCAGCCATCTACAAGACTTCAGGCTGCACTAACTCATGGACCATTGCGTGCCATTGTAAACCTCTGTCTGGTACCACCAGACCATACCACTCTAAAATTAGGTTACTCACCTCCAACCGTAGTTCTAGGAATGATATATAGTTCACATCTACACTCTGGCAGTTCCACTAGAATTGCTGATTTGTTGGGATGTCTTGAAGCTAAACCAAGCTCCTCGCACCATCCAGACTCAGTCTTATGACATCAGATCTTTGCAGGCTGGAAGCAGGGATCTATGTCCACTTGCCAGGGGAGGCTGACTGGGTTGTGTGGATGGGAACTATACACCACTCCTAGAAAATACAGTTCTGTAAGAACCTACCATAACATTAGATCTTCGAGAGGAGCTCTTGCAGCAGGTAATCCCATTAGGGCTAAGGCCACCAGATGTTAGGACCCCACAGAAAAATTTTCTAGCTAGCAGTCTATGGTGGGGGACCACCACAGACGTCGGCTCAACCCGACATCAGACGTGGTATAAAAGGGCCGGTCTCATGGCACCACCTCAGTTCTCCCACCAGAGACCCGGCTGAAAAAATCAGATGGAGAACCGAGGAAGATCTACTATTCCCAAAGAGAAGATGTAATATTTGTCCCTGAGGGCAAGTGGGTGGGAAAGCCACCTGCTTCAAGAGCTCCTCTCGAAGATCTATTGTTACGGTAAGTTCTTATGTAACTGTACAATCTCACTTCGAGGGGGAGCTATTGCAGCAGGTAATACCATTAGGATTAAGGCCCAAGCAATGCCCAAGGAGAGACCCAGATCGAAAGGGTGGAGGACAATAAAAAACTGTAGGAAATTAGGAGAGGAGTCCCTGGAGGACTGCTGGGCTGAAACCTGCTCTCCTTCTGGAAGCAATGTCCAGACAGAAGTGCCTCACGAAGGTATGCACTTAACTCCAAGTAGCGGCTGCATAGAGGTCCTCTGCAGAGACATTTCTAAGGGAAGCAAAAGATGGCGCCACCCCTCTGGTGAAGTGACTCCTTACCGGTCCCGGTAGGGGTTTGTTGTGATGATGGTAGCAAAAAGTGATGCAGTGCACTAGCCACTTACTCAGTGTTTGTTTTGTGACTGGTGCCCCAAGTTTCCTGTGGGAAAAGGAGACAAACAACTGGTGTCTGTCTGTCTGTCTAGCGGAAGTAGTCCTAGCCAGATAGTAACGCAAAATCCTATGAACATCCAGAGTATGCAACAATGCCACCCCATTGTTCAAGTATTCTGGGTAATAAACTGATAGTTGGCTGTCCTGATTCAACATGAACTCAGACACTACCTTTGGCAAAAAATTTGGGTTTGTATACAGGGCTACTCTGTCCCTGTGAAAAACAAGATAAGGCTCCTTACACATCAGAGCCTGCAGCTCGGAAATCCTCTGGGCTGAATTAATGGCAACTAAAAATAGTGCCTTCCAAGAGAGAAGGCGGAGCTCACAGCTTGCAGCTGGCTCAAAGGGTGGCAAGGTGAGCTTTTCTAAAATGAACAGGAGATCCCAGGACGGTACTGGGTCTCTCCTTGGGGGTTTCGTATGTAAGATGTCTCTCGGGAAGGTCTTGCAGATGTCCAGCTATGCCAGAGTTTGCCCATCTATTGGTGCATGGTAAGCTGACAGAGCGCAGAGATGCACCTTAATGGTTGAGTAACTAAGACCCAAGTCCGACAGGTGAAGAAGATACTCCAGCACAGATTCCACCGGACAACCCAGGGGATCTAGAGAACGGGGAATCACCCATGAGCAGAAACGCTTCCATTTCATGGCATAGGTCGCCCTGGTATAGGGTTTTCTAGCTGCCACGAGAACCTCTGCCACTCTGAAGGATACTTCAAATCTATCCCTGGCTAAGTACACAGGAGCCAAGCATGCAGATGCAAGGGCTACAGGTTTGGATGGACTAACGTCCCTTGCTCTTGAGAGATCAAGTGAGTGGAGAGGGGCAATGTAACTGGTGGTTCCGATGCCAGCTGTTGCAACAATGGGAACCAAATCTGTCAAAGCCAGAATGGTGCTACCAGTATCATCCTGGCCTCTTCTGCCTGTAACTTGAGCAGGACCCTCTGAAGCAGAGGGAAGGGTGGGAGGGAAAGCACACAGAAACATCCCTGTCCAAGAGAGGGGCAATGTATCTCACCAGAAAACAGGACCTGGATCTAGCAAGCAAAAACTGGGCAGTCTGGCATTGTGTGGAGACACAAAGAGGTCCAGTTCTGGCTGACCTCACCTTTCAAAGATGTTGTCTATGACTTCTTTGCCGTAGTTTTCACTCATGGTTCTGAGATCGAGAGTGACTTAAGCTGTCTGCGAGGACACTGTGGATTCCTGGAACATGAACTGCTGTGATGTCCAGTTTGTGATCCACCGCCCTGGACAAAACTCTCATCGCTTCTCTGCATAGGGGATACAAGTGTGTACCCCCTTGCTTGCTGAGGTGGCAGAGTACTGGGGTATTGTCCAACTGGACCAGTAGAGGCCCAGGAAGGAGAACCCCTTGGAATGCTTGAAGGGCATACAGAACTGCTCTCATCTCCAAAATGTTTATGTGGAGAGTTTGTTCTGTTGAATTCCAGGAGCCTCTTGTCTGATGCGAAGCAAGATGTGCTCCCCATCCCAGTCCCGATGAGTCAGTGGTGAGATTCTGCAGTAGACTGGGTTTTTGAAACGGAACTCCTATGCTCAGCTGGGGTTGGATGAGCCACCAGACCATAGACTGTCGCACTGCATTGGCGATACGAATGGGCTCTTCCAGCTCGTCCATTCCTTGATTCCACTGAATCTTGAGGTGCCATTACAGAATCCTCACATTTAGACACGAGAGTGGAACTGTCACAATAACTGCTGCCAAGTGACCCAACAATTGTAGAACCACTCTTGTTGGAACCAAGTCTGAGTCTCGTATCCTGTGAGCAACTTCCCTTAGTCTTGCTGCCCTGTCAATGGGCAGAAAAGCTCTCCCTTGGACTGTGTCCAGGACTGCTCCAATGTATTGCAGCCTTTGAACTGGACACGGTTGTGACTTGGACAGATTTAGGGTGATACCTAAAGTCTGGAACAGCCTGAACGTGTCTTCCAAGGTCCTGTTCAACTGGTCTTCTGTTGATGCCGTAAGAAGCCAATTGTCTAGGTAGGGGTATATGAAGTGACCCCTTTCAGGGTTTTATTTAACTCTAAAAATTGATTAGCGTTTTGCTCATAGAAGTTCTAAAACATTGTGAAAATGCATAGCACTTGCCTCACTGTGTTTAACAAACATAACACTTCTAGAAAACCTATATAAATGCTTTCTGTACAGTTAGTATTATCCCAAGAAAAAAAGTGCTAATCAATTATTTAAAACCCTGCCTTTTCCTGAGGACCACCGCTACCACTATCAGGCACTGGGTAAGGACCCTTGGTGCCCAGGATAGGCCGAATGGCAGCGCCCTGAACTGGTAGTGTCCTCCTTGGAAGGTGACGTGCAGGTACTTCCTGTGGGACAGCAGGATCTTGATGTGCATGTAGGCATCCTGCATGTCCAGTGAGCAAAGCCAGTCTCATTGGTAACAGGCTTGCCACAGTCACCATTCTGAACCGTTTGTATTTGATAAAGGTGTTCAGTTGACTCAGGTCCAGAATGGGACGGAGGTCTCTCGTCTTTTTCGGGCCAAGGAAGAAATGGGAATAAAATCCCTTTCCCTTTTGAACAAAAGGAACCTCCTGTATGGCTCTTTTGTCCAGTAAGCCCTGTATCTCTGCCCGCAAGAGCAGTGTGTGGGAGGGGGAACAGTGGAAGGGGACTGGTGGGTTGTCCGGTGGAAGCTGGATGAACTCTAGGGAGTATCCCCCTTCTACCATCTGGAGGACCCATTGGTCCAGTGTTATACTGGACCATCCAGATAAGTAGAGGGAGAATATCCCTCCTACTGCCTCTCCCTACACTGGCTGTGGTGGGCCGGGGGGGTTGGTAGGGATTCATGCAGTATCAGAGGGTGTAGGTAGGGAAGGTCTTGGCGCCTTGGGAGCCTGAAGGAACAGGGTGGCCTTTTCTTTTAAAGCCTCTCTTGTTTTGTGATTGGTGTCTTCCTTGAAGTCCCTGATTTTTCCAAAAGGGACGGCAACATGTGGATTGGGGCTCTGACTGGTACATTCTGTGGACTTCGGACACAGCTTTTCCAGAGTCCTGAAGCCCCAGGATCAGTTTTTCGGTGCCCTGACTGAACAGGACTGGTTCTTGGAAAGGAGCATCCAGGATAGCATCCTGAAGAACCTGTCAGAAGCCCAAAACTCTGAGTCAAGCATGCCTCTGCATGCAAATGCCAGTGGCTGCTGGTCTTGCTGCTGTATCTGCGGAGTCATACGAACTCCTGAGGACATGCTTATCCACATCCATGTCAGACTGAATCACTGCAATGAGCTCCACCTTACCTCCGAATCTGGCTGTGTTTTGGCCAGGTCCATTGCCTTTACCCACAGGAATTTTTGGTAGGTGACCATGTGGGCCAGGAAGTTGAGTGACCTGACAGTGCAAGTTGCTGAGGAGTACACCTTGCGCCCCATCTGGTCTAGTTTCTTTGATTCTGGGTCCGGTGGCTGGGCACTCATGTGGCGTGGTAGTTGTGCCCTGCCATGAGCAGCTGTCAGGACCATCAAGTCTGCCTTTGGGTGTTCTCAGACGAAAGGCTCCCCTTTTGGGATCTTGTAGAGTCTATCGGCCTTACGAGGAATTGCAGTCATAGTGGCCGGATGTCTCCAAGTGGATTTGGTCACATCCTGGAATGGGTCCACTAAAGGGGGGATGACCAATGATTTGGGATCTGTGACTGCTAAGAATTTGGCCAGTCTGTGCTTTTCTGGATCCAGTTCCTCAGTGTCCCCTTGGTAAAGTGCTTGAATATGGTGCATAATGTCCAGAAAGGACAGGTCATCCGGGGATGACCTCGCAAGTCCATCGGATTTGGAGACGGAATGGGGAGCTCGTCTTCGGAAGGATAGTCGGAAGATGAGTTCCTTGCATCATCCCCTGAAGTCAATGGCAGACATCCACTGGATGAGGGAAAAGACAATGGATGCCTCTTGTGGCCATCCAGCCCGGGTGTCCGCCTGTCCTCTTTGTTCTGCGGCCGGTCTTTTGGCAGAAATGGCCGCTAAGGAGTGAAGTCTCTTGGTGGTGGCCATACTGGGAATGGATCCCTGGGTCGATGGAGAAGATCCCCCTTGACCGTTTTCCACCACGAATGAAAAAGTGCTCCCACCTCCACTAGTAGAACGACTTGGGGTGGGGGCGTCTGATTTGAATCACAGGAGGGACCCGGTGTCTGGTCCGAAGGAGGAGGCATCCGGTCCTCGGGCGCCTTGTCTGCAGGGACATAAGGCGTCAGGTCTTCTGTGTCTGACGGCCTGACGTCTGGCTCTTCTTATGGAGGCTGTTGGGCATCAGGTACCCCCGCATCAGAAGACTCAGTCGCCGGGGCCAATGGCCGACTCTTCGGGGCTGATGGAAGGTCTTTAGGGGCTGATGGCCTTTCTTTTGCAGGAGGCACCTCCTTTTCTGACGTCGAGTCGGAATGCCCTGTTGTCTGGGAGGCAGACAACGCAATGTGTTCGGGTCAGGGAGGTGTCCGATACCTGACGACCTCCCACCATTTCTCAGATTCGTCCTTTCTCTTGAGTATGTCAGATGCCTCAGAAGGCTTATGGGCAGTGGGCACCGTTGACTTGCCCAAAGCCAACACCTGTCCCTCATGGGTTGACCCATGGACCCCATGTTTATGGGGTCGGTGGGCCAAGGGGATCTAAGTGGACAGCTGTCCTGTGGAGGAAGATTCCTTACCTTTTGCCTGAGTGGAGGTGGTCAACTTCCTCTGAGCATCCCCCGAAACCGCTTTGGTACCTAGGGAGACCGATTCCGACCTCCCTCGAGAGGTGAAAGTGGTAGACGCCCGATGAGATGACTTTGGGCGGGACTCTGATCTGGTCCTCTCCTTCTCCCAGTGGTGGCGTTTCACTCCCACACTCTTCTCCTGTGGGGGGGAGTGTACTCCCTGGTGGAAGAGGATGAACTGTGTCCCGATGGGGCCTTCTGCATGGTGGCTACTTGCTGCTTGAGAAGGTAGGCTTTTAAGGAATTAGCGTGGCGAATCCTGGTCTTGTTGTTAAATTTTGTGCAGTGCAGGCACTTGTCCAGTCGGTGGTCTGGGTCTAGGCAGATGAGGCAGGCAGAATGGCTGTCTTTCACCGGTATCTGCTTCCTGCATGCACACTTCTATTTTCACCGCTGAGACTATAAAGACATGAAAGTGTGACGGAAGAAAGTGTTGAAAAAAACGGATGTTTTTCGATAAAAATACTGCAAGATGTGTGAGAAAAAAGGCGGTTGACTGCAACTATGGCATCTGTAAATCCGATGTTTACGGGTCAACGGTGGAAAAAGAACTGAGGTGGCACCAGCAGACCACCCTTTTTATACTACGTCTGACGCCGGGCAGAGTCGAGGTCGGGGGCGGTCCCCCACCACAAACTGCTAGCTTAGAACATTTTTCTGTAGGGTCCGAACGCCTGGTGGCCTTAGTCTTAATGGTATTACCTGCTGCAAGAGCTCCCACTTGAAGTGAGATCTAGAGTTACAGGTGAGCAACTTAATTTTCTATGGGCATGGATATAGTTCACTATCCACACTCTGGGAGATTCCTAGTAGTTCTACAGGAGGAGGGGGCAAGGTGCACACCCCTATTTGGGAAACAGAGACTGAGACCTCGATACTGTAATGGAAAATGAAGGTGTGCTCTGACTGCCACGTAGAAGCCCTGCAGATTTCCTGGATAGAGACATCCTGGAGGCAGCCACCAAGGCAGCGGTATGTCTGCCGGAATGTGCCCTAAGGGAGGCTCCCCACCAGTCAACCTATAGCAGAGGTCAGTGCAAGATGTAATCCACCTGTCAACTGTCCACTTTGCTGCTGGTCTGCCAGGCGTGGCTTCAACATATTTTACAAACAGCTTGTAGGCGCCTCCCTGAACTCCAACCACGTACTCCCTGTAATTGGAGCGCACCCTCCACAGGATCAGGGTATGGTGTCTCCAGTCAGTCCTGAAGAAGGGTTAGTTAAATATACCAGTAAGTTAATCACCTGGTTAAGTTGTGACTTGGGTACTACCTTTGGAAGGAATTTCACACTGGGGCAAAGGACAACTTTGTCCCTGTGGAAGGCCAGATAAGGACACTCCACCAAAAGCATCTGGAGCTCCCCAATCCTTCTTGCTGACATAACGGCCAACAGGAAGCCAGTCATCCAGGACAGGAGTGACATCTCACACCTATGCATAGGTTCGAATGGCTTGCCCATGGGCATAGTCTGCACCAACAGCAAGTCCCATGGTGGTGGTGGTTCACACACTAAAGGGGAAAGATGATCCAGGCCTTGGAAAAAGTACCCGACCACCCTTCCTGGGCCACCACTGGCTTACTAGCCTGTGCTTGGTAAGCAGAGATGGTTGCCAGGAGCACCATGAGAGTTTCTGCTTCCAGCCCCAGCTGAGAGAGGGACCAGGGGTAGTCCAGGATGCTCGCCACAGGGCAAGCAAGGGGATTAAGATTCTTGTCCTGGCACCATATGGAAAACCTCTTACATTTGCGTGCAGAGTATCTGTGAGGCGATTCCTTCCAGGAGGCCTCCACAACATAGAGCACATCCTCCGAGAGACCCAAGGCCTGAAACTCTAGCGGCTCAGGAACCAGACTGAAAGGTGCAGGGATTTCAGGTCCAGATGCAGGACCATACCCTGATGTTTGGTCAGCTGATCTGGGCAAAGAGGCAGCCACCATGGTGGTCTGCTGCTGAGGCTGGGGAGATCCAAGTACTAGAACTGCCTTGGCCAGTCTCTAGCTATCAGGATCATCTGCGTCTTGTCCTTCCAGGCCTTGACCACCACCTTCTGGATCAAGGGGAAGGAAGGAAAGGGGCATACATGAGGCCTTGGGTCTAGGGCCTCACAAAGGTATCTCCTAACAGTGTCCCAACTGTGGGGGGCAGGCACAAAACAGGTTTCAGTTTGGCATTCTCCCAGGAGAAAATAGAGCCACAGGAGGCGTGCTCCACAGGAAGAACAGCTGGTTCACCACTTCCTGATTCAGGGACCACTCATGCAACGTATCTCCTACCTGGCTGACAACATCCGCCAGCTGACTGTTCTCTCCTAAAACATGGACCACAGGAGGCAGGAACCCCGGCTGCATGTGAGGATCCAGGTGCAGAAGGCCTCCTAACACAGATGAAGGGAGTGTGTTCCTCCCTGCCTGTTCAGGTCCAACATGGTTGTGGTGTTATCTGTCTGGACCTGCACAACCTGACCCCTTACTAAATTTCACACTGCATGGAGGTCCAGAAGGTGGTGATGGGACTCCTGGGATGTCCTTAAACCATGGGCTCAGCGGCCCTCCCAGGTGTGCTCCCCACCCTACAAGAGATGTATCCATCACTAGCGTGATGGCTGGCTCTAGGCAGACAAATGGATTCCTTCCTCCAGATGTTCCAGCACCAGCCACTATGGGATAGTGTCCCACATCAGTTGGGACACAGTGACTGGCTGGTCCAAGTGTTCTAGGTGCTTGGACCACTGACGGTCCATGTCCCATTGCAGGTGCTGCATCTGCCAGTGTGCCCAACAGACCACACTGGTGCAGGACCCCATGTACCCCAGCTGCCGCAGGAAATTCTGGGTAGAGTGCGAGAGGCCAACCAGAAATGCTGGGGTTGCTGTCAAGGAAGGTGTGACTGAAAAGACTGATACTGAAAAGCCTGTTACTTAGGCTTCTTCTTTTGGCCCTTCTGGGATGATGTCACAGAGACAAGGGTTGAATTGGACTTCTCTGTATGTGTGAGATATCCCTCCATCCAAGAGTCAAAGAGGTCAGTGCCCAAAAAAGGAGCATTGGTCAGCACATGCTGAGTGTCTGCAGTGAAGGTGGATAGCTGCAGCCAGACCCTAAACTACATGGAGATAGATGCTGATATGGCATGGGCACAGGAGTCGCCCATGTCCAAGGCCATCTGGAGCTGGTGCTTAACCAGCAACTGATCCTGGACTTGGATGACCTTCACCGTCGATTCTTGTCAGCAGGGAGGTGAGGGATGATTGTGTCGAAGACTCCCATCGGGGAGTGAGTAAGTTGGCCATCATGACAGCGTAGCTCACCTGATGGAGACCAAAGGACACTGCAGTGTAAACCTTTTTAGCAGTGTGGTCCGTTTTTCTAGACTCCTTGTCTAGAGGTTTGTCCACATCCATCTGATCCCTGGATTTGCAGAAGGCCAAGTCAGACACAAGTCCTTCAGCTGAAGGGTGGCCTGAGCACCTTGAGAGGGACACAGTAGGGATCTCATACTTGGGGACCATATGAGTGGAGGGTGCCAGACAGGATGCTGGATGCTGCCAAAGCTCCACAGCCAGACCCAAAATGGCCTCAGCCATGGGAAAGGCAACCCCTAGCGAATCATCCTAGTCCAGAATGTCTGTAAAGTGGATATTTAGCCCTTTTCTGGAGCGGCTCAAATAGGAAAAACATGGACTCAGAAATTAAATGGAAAAGTGCTCTGAAGGACACTGGGCGATGCTCAGTGGAAAGGTCCTCGACCAAGCCCTGGTCTAGGAGGAAAGCCCCAGATGAACCCATGGACTCGAGATATGAATCATCTGAGGACTCCTCATAATTGGGCCTCTACCATTTCTCATCACAGACCACCCGAGTATCCTCACCCAGGGTGATCTGCACCACAACCAGCCTGGCAAGCCAGTGGCGGAAAGGGCCTCCTTTGTTAGAGCATCCACCCTCAGCTGCGGTGGTGGTTACTCCACCTGGAGAGGTGGAGAAGCAGTTTTTGGAAGCATCTGCATAGCGTGGATCAGTGAGGGCATCACTGGTGGCTGCCAAGTGACTGGCGGGCCCATGGGTAGAGCCCTGGCCCACACCAAAATGGCACACTGTTGCCAGAGGGGCTCCTCATAGCACCGACACATCTTACGCGACAGTCCTCCTCACCCAAGGATAAGGAGGACAAGAAGTGTTGTGGGCTATGCCTCCCAATTGAGCAGGATCGCGCAAGCGAGCGCCCTGATCAAGATCAAGGCAGCCGTCAACCCGAGGATCGACATCAAGGAGAGCCCTTTGGCTGTTGACAGTAGACTAAATGCCTGGCCATGTAAGGAAGGACAGATCTAGAGGGCTCGACTGATAGCAGAGACTGCTCCCTAAGGGAACCAGTTGGGGACACCAACCAATCCACGTCTTCCAGGGTGAGGAACAGGAGCACTACGGTCTGCAAGGCCGACTCCTCGATCTCATCTGACAGCTGGTCACCAAGCTTGAAGAAACTTTCCATGGCCATGGAGTAGACATCAATAAGCCCACTGAGGCTACCAAGGAGCTCTCGACCTTCCCCTCGACCGGAGGGATCTCAACCAGAATCGAGCTGTCAGGGGAGTCAAGGGATCGGGAGGACCTCAATCTCTCCTGGTCCCATGACCTACATTGGCAGGATTTATGCTTCCTGCCATGGTGGACAGGGCTCTCCCACAAGGTCTGAATAGCCAAACACGTCACAGATTTACCCTGTGAACAACCCCCAGATGCTGGCCCCAGCTGGGAACAGTGTCAGGATCGAAGATGTGTCTGCCACAGCGATGGCTGCTTCCTCATCGAAGGCTGCAAGCTGCTGAGCCAACCCGGCAGCCACTGAGGCCTTCTTGCAACCCCTGGGACAGCCTTTAGGATCCCTCTCTGAAGGCCATCTGAGGGTGAACTGATGCTTCCTATCTTCCATGGATTCTAACAGCATCGACATGCAGAGACCACACCCGGCCATATCGTGCTGCCTGCCCAGGCAGTACTGGCACGTATCATGTGGGTCGGTGACAGACATCTTCTGGCAGCACTGAAAACAGAGTTTAAAGCCCGTCTTCCATGTTCAATCTCCAATCGTAGAGAGGAGTCAAAGGGAGCGGGGAGAGCAATTGCTAAAGTTTGAAAACTCTGAAGAAAAGTTTGCCTACGGTACACTAATCCTAAGTGGGAGCCACAAAGGAGGTGCCCCGTTCTTCCAGTGGAAAGATATGACGCTACAGGGCAGAGTCAGGAGATATCCTGCTAAGGTGGCAGGAGGAGCTTAGCTTCAAGATGTCTGATGAATCACCAATTCCACTGAAACTGCCAGGGTGTGGACAGCGAACTATATCCATGCCCCTAGAACCAGTATATCCCCTTCTGGTTCAACCCTAGGGAACCCTCTTCCTGTGGCTTGAGTATCACTTGATATGCTGCTATTGGTAATTACTGTGATATCCCTTCTAGTGGTTTGTCAGCTTTTTGGCATGTAACAGCTGGGTTTTTAAACCCACCTGCTCTGACCTCCGGGAAGGTTGCTTGACCTTCTGAAGAGTTGAACTCTCTTTCAGCACTTGATGCAATGCCTTCTGCCAAGGCTAACTCTGCCTCCTCAATTGTGGTTTTGTTTTAAGCATGCTTCCTAACAAAGCCTGGTTTTTCCTTTCCACTAGTCCCATGTCTACTTTCCAGAACCCTCTGTGTGTTTTGTTTTTCTGCCTCCATCTTGGTATTCTGAATCAATCAATCAAAGTCTTTATTTAACCAGGCGATCACTCTTGAACAAGCTCATTTTCGAGGTGGATCTGAGCGTCTTAACAAGGAACAAGGGACGATATACATGGGATGCAACACACAAGAAAATAGTGATAATACAAATAAAGTGAGATACAATAATACAGCATATACAAAGTATCAGCAGGTAGCACTGACAGTAGTATATGTTTGGAACAGAAGCTACAGCTAGTTTTGGGTAGGACACAATTTTTCATAAAACTAAAGAAATATACATATCAGGTGCACCCGAACACAAATAAAACCTAATATAAAAAGATATATAGTGATATGGTATGGAGAATTTAGAGCTGGAACCAGGGTCAAAGGAATGTGGATGGGACATATATGGGGGGTAGAAAAAGGGGAGAGGGAAGAGTCGATTATAGATGTGATCAGTCTTTTAACAGTAGTAATTAGAGTGTGCTTGGACTTATAGGAGTCACTATTTAGGGTAGACAGGCACAGGACTCCTTATTATGATGTAGATATAGAGAGATTTAAAAGCTGCTAGGTTGGTGGGGTGAGTTAATTTCAAAGTTTTTTGGAGCTTGTTCCACAGTTGAGGGAGCACAAAGCTGATGGCTGTTCTGCCAATGCGAGATTTTGCTTTGTAAACATAAAGGTAGATATATGAGGTGCTTCTCAGGGCATACTTCCCCAGTGTGCAAAAAAGTAAACAGACAGAGATATACTGGGGCAGTTTATTTGAGATAGCTTTGTATGTCCAACCGCAGGATTTTTTTTGCCGTCTGTAAGCAAGGGATGACCATCCCACTGCCGTGCACAATGCACAGTGGTGGGCTGAGTATGGAAGACCCGTGATAAATCTTATGGCTCTGTGATAAAGCGTATCGAGTTTGGCTAGGGTACCTGCAGGTTCCTGACTATACAGAAAGTCTGCGTAATCCAATAGGGAAAGAAAGGTAGTTTGAACCAGTTTCAGTATAACGTCTCTTGTGGGGAGATTATTAATCCTAAAGAACAGACCAAGTCTTTGTCTAAGTTTCTTTGCCAGTTCTGTGAAAGTAAGTCTATGGTCTAACCAGACCCACAGGTACTTGAACTTTGGTACATAGTCCAACTGCTCACCTAGAATGGTAGTGATCTGCGGGAGTGTCCCAGCAATTGCAGGATTTATTGCATTTTGAAGGGGCGAGAGGAACATTGCTTTGTTTTTTTTAGCATTTAAGAGCAATTTCTGGTTTATAAGCTGATGTTGCAGCAGATTAAATTCATTTTGAAGGGCTTTACAGGCCACTTCAGGTGTGGGTGCTACTAGCATAGAGTACCATATCATCCGCGAATAGGTGTATTTGTGCTTCTTTGATGGGGGCATCTTCGTTGTTAATATAATTGGTGAAGAGCAAGGAACCAAGAATGGAACCTTTCGGTACACCCCTCAATAGGGGCTTTGGTGGAGAAACTTCCCATTCTGCCTTTACTTGTTGAAGTCATCCTGAGAGGTAGTTGGAAAACCATTTAAGGGATAGAGAATCCAAACCAATGTTCCAGAGGGACGACAGAAGCAGTCTGATCAACGGTATCAAATGCCTTGCTTAGGTCCAAGAAAAATGCGCACTTTTTTTTTGACTAATTCAAGTTGCCAGTCATTTGTCGCCTTGGCTAGAGCAGAGATTATACTGTGCTGTGCTCTAAAACCGGACTATAATGGGTTGAGCAATTCTTCTGATTCCAAGTACTTCCGAAGCTGGGAGTTCACTATTTTCTCCAGCATCTTTGACAGGACTGGAAGTAGGGAGATTCGCCTGTAGTTATTGAGGTCAGTAGGATCTCCGGACTTAAACAAAGGGACCACAAGTGCATTTTTCCAAATGGGCGGTAGGTCACCCTGGGACAAGGATAAGTTGAAGAGATGAGTAATTGGGACTGCGAGGACATGGTAGCCAACCTTTAAGAAGTACAGGTCAATGAGGTCGGCCCCAACACTTTTCCTAGTGTCCAGCTGAAGGAGAAGATCTTCGACTTCTTTCAGGGAGGTAGGCTGCAGAGAGAAGGATGGACTGGGGATGGGTTTTTCTTGTGTATCCATTCTAAGTTGTTGGTGGAGGATATTCACAGGAGAGGAGTCAAAGGCTAGCCCTGCAGTGGCAAAATGATTATTGAGAGCATCAAGGATAGACGGTCTGTCAGAGGTGACAGTATTGTCGATCAATAATTTAGTAGGTAGGACATTTACAGTGGTGTGACCTTCAATGTCTTTGATAGTCCTCCAGAATTTGGAGGCATTTCTTGAGGAGCCTCCAGCTGAGAGCGGTAGAAATTAGCTTTGGCTTCTCTGACCATTTTGGTGCAGAGGTTCCTCGCCCTCTGGAAAGAATTCCAGTCATTTATTAAATTAGTTTTCCTAGCAGTTCTCCAGAGTACATCTCTACTCCACAAAGCATCTTTCAGGTCTTCAGTAAACCACCGACAGGATTTGTTTCTGGCACAAACTTTTACTATGGGAGCATACTTGTTGAGAACCCCTAGCACAATTTCTGAGAAAATATCATAAAGCCGTAGTCAGGAACTTGGCTAGATAGAAGTCCTGCTATCGCATGGAGTCTCTTAGGTCTGATATATACCCATGGAGATCAAAGTTGCGTATGCACCTGTTAAAGGAGAATTTTGATACAGTTGTGGATTTAAGAGTGGATCTTACACACGCGATGAAGCAATGGTCACTAATATCAGAGAAAAAGATGCCAGCATGGGAGAATAAATGGGGTTTGTTAACTAAAATGATATCCAAGAGAGTACTGTTATTAGGGTTGAGCTTGTTAGGATGAGTAGATTTATTAGCTGTGACAACCCAAGGGAATCACAGAACATTTTAAGCAGGGTGGATGCACTGGAGAGCCAGTCTAAGTTGAAGTTCCCTAGTATGATGCACTCTGAAGATGCCGAACCCAGGATATTTTTGAGATGTTTTAACAACTGTAGTCCAGCTGATGGGGGTCTGTAGCATCCTATTATACATAATGAGACACCGGTGGCAATTTCAATCTTTAATGACAAGCTTTCAAATTCTTTTGGGACAGAGGTTGAGTCAATTATGGAGGCAGGGAATTTATCCTTGATGTAAATAGTTACCCCACCACCTCTAGTTTGCCTGTCGGCTCTGAACAAAGAGTAGGAGGGGATGTTAACTCCATTGTTACTGGTCGCCAGTCGAAGCCAGGACTCCATAATCACCAGAACATCTGGAGCAGTATGACATACCCAGGCCTGAACAGAAGTGATTTTTTTTAATAGGCTACATACATTAACATGCAAGAATGTAAGCCCCTTGAGGCTTTGCAGCTCCGCTGGGGATTGCATGGGTGCCAGAAGGCCTGGATTAAGCTCAACATTTCCTGAGCATAGTAAAAGCAGGAACAAGAGTTTCCTGCAGGGTCCTAGGAGAAGTGTGGGTGGCTGGGTCTTCTTTCGGTTACGTGATTTGTCTGCGGCAGTGTAGGGAGTTCTGAGGCTAGTTCCCAGTTTTCCTGATGCTGCATACACTAATACCCTGACTGAGAGAGTCAATGGGAGTAGGGGGGAGTATGCAGAAGGTGGTGTAGCCCTGTGAGCAGGCTCTAGGAGAGTTCCTGTATGCCGGTGCAGGTGAAAGACCAGCAGCAGGCTAGGGGAAGTTAGAGCACATACAAGTTCTTCTACTTGATAGGCAAAGTCCCGGTTGGACAATGTAAAAAGAGAGGCATTCTCCACTCTAGGAGTTATTTTTTGATTCACGTTCAGGTCCAATACATGTAAGATGAGCAGAGACAAGCAAAGAAGCAGGTAATATGCCCTTATTATGAGACCATCACCCAATGGGCACTACAAGTGCGGGCAAGAGAAGGGATTCTCAATGGAGGAGAATTTCTTGGCTGTTATCACAAAAAAAGGTGTCTGACTGCGAGCAGCGGTTGGATCTGTGCAGAAAGCCAACAGGTGGCCCACCAGTCTATCTGGCACAAAAAGGAAAAGCAGGCTCTGCACTCACGGAATTATTGCAAGAAGAAATTCACCCACACGCTGAGTTAAGCTTCCAAACCAGCTTTATTTAATTCTTCTGGGTGAAGGCACAGACCAAGCTGAATACCACTCTTCAATAATTCCATGAGTGCAGAGCCTGCTTTTCCTCTTGCTGGCTGTATCACCTCTGCTAGTTTTTTTTTCCCTTTGTTTCTCCATCTGTGTCCCCGGTCTGGCGGCATCCCCCCAGCCCCATCACCAGCCCATCTCATGGATAAATGGATCAACCACCACTTACACAGAGCTGTATCAGTGGGTGGCCAGCAACACAGCATAAACAAATTTCAAAATGGCATGCTAGTCCAGGACAACTGGCCTAGTCAAAAATGGTAGTCCCAGAGTTCCAAGTGTAGTCCAGTACATTTCAATGAAAATTTTAAACCAACTTATGTAGAAATAAATTACATGGTGTGGCTGGAGTCGTACTGTAGTATTATGTCATAGGATGGATGTAGATGCAGAACTGTGTAAATCAGGAAAAACAATACGTTTCCATCCAATTCTTATACTTTCTTTTCTGACTGTTACTACAGCAGGCCCAGGTTGTTTCAGAATTCGTTTGAACTGAAGGCCATCAACAAGCCATCTGTGAATGCAGCGGACTGTCATCAAGGGGTAGACTGATTTTACTGAGGACAGGAAGAAGATGAAGATGGAGCAAGAGTACTTGCATCGGGATCATCAGGAGAAAAAACAGAAGCAGCAGCATCAGCAGCAGATGTAGCAGCAGCAAGAGCATGCCCATGAACATGTCTAGATCCTGGACCAGAGAGCAGCCAGTGGTTAATTGCAGGATCAGGATCAAATTCATGCAGTTCAGGACCTTCTACTGCTATCTGCAGAAGAGACTGTAGTTAGTGTGTCATCAGCAAGCCGTGTCCTTATTTTTGTTTTGATTAGGTTCTGAATAGAAAAAAACTCTTTCACACTTTGCAGTTGAGACACTCATGGTTATTAATATTTCGACTAAGTCAAGAATAATGTGCCCAGTCTGGGGTGTTTTTTCTTTTAGCAATCTTGCATAGACCTGCAAAATAGGGCTTGTTAGCTGAAGATTTAAGCAGCATTTTAAATACACCCTAGTCAGACTTTATATGTTCCTGCTGCTCTTCTGTGAAAAAATCAAAATATTCAACCAGGTTTGCCAGTTCAGAGGTCCCAAAAACCACTAGTTGGTCTCTTTGCAGATCAAACTGCGAAAAATCTAAACAGCTGAACCATTTGAGAGACACCTCTGAGAAATGTTTAAACCTCTTGTCTATGTACGTTATCGCTGCGTCTATTAAAGTCTGCAGTTGTATATCACTTACAAAATTGACTTCTGGGCAGTTGCCTCTGAATGGGAAAGGAACAGTCCTCTCCTCAATTCCCCTTTTTGACACAACGTAATCCATATATTTCAGTTCCGGTTTGTAATGCCTGAGGAAAGCTGCCATGTATTTCCCTGGTGTTGTTTTAAGTTCCGTAAGCTGGAGTAGGCAGGTCTCAACAAGCTGTGGAACTTCCAGTATTACTATGTCATCTCTTTGAAACTGGAGTGACAGGATTTTTAGTATTGGCATGAAATCTTGTAGTATATAAAGGGATTTTACAAACTGCACACTCTGTACTTCTTTTAAGAGGGCCTTTGTTCTAGAACCTTCATCACCAGCAGCAGAAGATGCATGGTCTAGGTGTTGAGCGACACTGTGTAGGTTAACCTGAAGTGCATGAACTGATCGTGACCTACTGGCAAGTCATTTCACTTGTTTTATAGCACTAAAGTGAGCAAGATCAGTATCCATGACACTAGCAATTTCTTTTAGCTCTCCCATTCTTTGGGGACTGTAATGATAAAACTTAAATATTCCCTTAAGAGTACTTTCAAGCTTTGATACAAATGGATTTTTTTTTTTTTAATACATCGAGAACTGCCAGCTCTAACTTATGGGCAATGCAGTGCATCGCAGTTATGTGAGGACAGTGTTCCCTCAACTTTGCTATTCCTCCTCTTTTGCCCATCATGACACTGGCCCCATCAAAATTTGCTGAAATAAGGAGCGGCCCTGGATTGTTAACATTTTGTAGGTTACTTAGGGGAAGATTTACTGACTCCAGTGCAGTTGTTATTGTGTGAAATACACCTTCTGCGTGTGCATGTTCCAGTGGCACAGCTTGAATAAGCAATGTACGCACCTGTTGTGAGTTTGGGTCAACAAACCATAGGAAAACATTTTCCTATTCGTTATACTAGAATCTGTACTACCGTCAGCAAAAAATTGTCACATATTTAACATCAGTAAGAGTCTGGTTCTGGGTTCGGGATATATCTGCTGATATAGCACCACAAAAGTCCCTGGCTCGCTTATCATTGGTATAATTAGAACCAAGCATTATCCCATTTTTTTTCCTGCAGTTCACAGAGCCACTCCATGTCCGACAAAGGGTGCAGATTTTTGGCAGTGGAGTATGCTGTGTTGAACAGGTGTCACATCTCGACTTTAGTGCCCTCATCCAACTGTGTAAATGCTTGATACAGTGGGGACTCAGTGATATCAAAATGTACCGCACGCTGACCACCGACTGCAGTATGCCGATTCCTACACAGCACATGTGGATTGGACTTGTCATGTGCACCTAGTGACTCTATCCGAAAATTATTTGAGCCAGTGGCAGACACGTTAGGTTTCTTTGAAAAGGCTGCTACTGCAATAGTTGGATATTTTTCGCACACTGTGCAAAACATCAGTTCTTTTTTTTTTTAATCATATCTCAGCTACTTGTAAATGGTTAACCGACGCCTTTGAAACAATCTGGCCCTTTTCTCCTGATCGTATTTTTTATCTTTATTTGCCCTCTCTGGCTTCTCATCCTGCTCATGGAGCAGTAAAGTGCGTTTCTTAGGGAGTGGATGTGAACTTTCAGTTAAGGCTTCATTGCTTAATTCAGCACACTGATCACCAGTTACTTCCCCAGACACAGATATAGGCTCATTTTCAGTGTTATTATTACTCTTATCTGCACTAGACTCAGAGGTGGATTGTGTTTCTGTTTCAGGTGGTGTCTTGCTACTGCTAGAGCCTGCTGTCGCTGCTGGTACACATGAGGCTACTGACCAGAGAGAAAAAATTAAAAAAGAGTCTGCTGTTTACCACTCCTTTTCTGCATATTGTTGAACTTCTTTTATTTTTCCCCAATGATAATAAAATATATTTCACCAGTCACTGTGTGGTGTGTGAGTTTCTTGGTTGCCAGGGTTAAATAGCTGGACTGGGTAGTTGGGGGGGGGGGTTCAACACGGGCTGGCTGAGTAATGTAAAGAGTAAGACAAAGACACTAGCAGTACTAGTATGAGAATGAGACGCTAGCTTAGCCTTTACATATAGCACTATTTATTTAGTCAAAAGTGTCTCGAAAGTTGTGATTGTGAAAACAAGGGAAAGGGAAAGCAGTCAGTTTTGCAGCCAGGCACCGGCACGCACACAGTCAGACCAGGACTCAGGACTAGGGCAGTACCAGTACCAGAAACTACTGCACTAGCAATCAAGTAAGGTCAAGTCCCAGCAGGTTACAGAGGTGTCAGGTCACCCTTCTTTATTATTATTATTATTTATATTTATTTATTTATTTATTTTTAACAATCCTGACCTTTAAGATCTTATGCTGTTTGTTGTTATTTTTGCCTTCTTGCTCACTTGCAACTGTTCCAAATGTGCACAGCTGCATACAGACTGGCCCACAGGCCCAGCCCAACAGTGCAATGTGTTGATTCTTTTTTCACGTGGCACTTGTTTTTCTTTACTTTTTAACTACTTACTTCTTCTCTTTACTTTTTCCCCCGTGGCGGACACACAGCCCACAACACACACACACGCCACAGTCTCTCACACACACACACACACACACACACACCTCCCTAAGGCTGATGTGCCTGCCTGTTACTCCCTCATGTAGGGTAGGTAGCTGACTGGCAGTTCTTAGTAGTCCTCAATTCTTTTTTTTTTTTTTCAGTAGCCACAGACAGAGTGACCACTATAAGCTACAAATGTCAGGACAACAATGACAGACTGACTAAATGTGCAGATTAGAAGCCAGAAAGACTGTGCTTTTACTTTATTTTTATCTTATTTGTATTGGTTAACTGCAAACCATGCAGAAAATCAATTCAAATAAGTAAAGTCACTTGGCTTTGCCTTCTTCACTGTCACAAAACTGACAACAAGGCAGGTTGGGAGTTAGTGCAGTTTCATATAAACTCCTGCCCTTTTCTTATTTTCGGGAAATTAGTTATGCACAGCAGTTAGCAAGTTTTCCAACACAACGCCTCCTCTTTTTGCTGCTGTCCTTCTTGGCAGTGCAAGTGCAGCACTAATACAATACAGACAGGGCAGCACTGGGGGCAGGCCCTATAACTTTCTGGGCTACAAGTTTTAGTCTTCAGTTCTTACTTATTTAGCGGGCGCCCGCTTTCTTCCTCTTTAATAGCGCTGCTATTTCTGTTTTCTTTCGGCAAAAGGCACAGCTAAAGTAGATAGTCTGACTCTGTTCTTCTTACTTTCTACTTTTATAGGCAACCGAAAGTCAAGGCCCAAGTTGTAGTGTCTTGCTGGGTTGAAAATATTTAATAGCCACTGCAGAGAGCCTCAGCCCAACCAGACAGTGCAGACATAAGAAGAAGTCCCTGTTTTATGTAGTTTTAGACAGTAGAGCCCTCTCTCAGCCCAGTTAACAGTAGTGCACAGACTCTGACTGCACAAGTCACAAAGCCCCTGTTTTATTTAGTTGTTAGTGTAAGTCTTGCTCTCCTTTTTTAATGGTCCACCCTTCAAGTTAAGTCCCCCAATTAGTTTGATATTTGCAGAAAAAGCACACTCTGACACCACACAGCAAAGAACAAACCCCTTTCAGTTCTCCTCTTCTGCCTTATATACTTCAGGCTTTCTGTTTTATTCTTTATTTTTTTTTTTACTACAGTCAAAGCCCTGGTGATGTGTGACCTCATCTGTTAGAAAAGGGAACAGATTAGAAGCCCAAGTCAAACACAGCACTGGCTGGCTTCAACGTCGTTCTGTTCTCCCTGTTTATTTGTTTTATCTATTTTTTTTGTGGGGGGGGGCTTTGACAAACTCAGGCAGGAAGCAAGTATTTCAAAAAAAGAAAATCCATGACCCGACTCACGCTGTCTCCGACTCTGAGAGTCCCACTCTTCCCCTCCTCTGCTGATCACCACCCTCCCTCGCTAACTTTCCCCTTTTGCAGCAGCAGCAAACATTTTTTGATATCAGAACTAACCAGGTTGGCACAGGCAATGCTTTTTTAACACAGTCAGTCCCCTGTGGGACTAAAAGTCAAGATTTCTCAGACTCCTCTCCAAGCTCCAATGACAGACAGATAGTACTGGGAACAGCACACACATCCTTTCTCTCTGTGAAGATAAAAGAAAGTGAGCGAGCGTTCCCAAATCAGTCTCCCCAAGTCTGCGCCGCAGCCAATGTGTGGCTTACCTCTGGAAAGCCTGGGTACTTAATTTGCTGCCGCACATGCCAGTTGGATGCCTGACTCCGCCCCCTCCTCCATTCCATCACCGCTCGCTCCCGCCCTGTATCTGCTCCTCCTCCTCCACGAATGCCGCATCACGCGAGTGTCGCTCCAGTGTGTCAGATGACCAGGCACCTGGACGGCAGGACTGACTCCAGTGTCGCCAGCGAGCACCCTGCTGGAGAAAGCTGGCACTGCAGGGTATTTTTTTTTTTGTTTTGTTTTTATTTAAGTGCTTGCCTGCGGACAAGTAGCTCTCCCAGAAAATGCTTGTCCCTGGGTGAAGTCTGATAGCCCGGGGCATCGGGCTATCGGATTTGTCGACCCGTCCTGCAGTGTCTGTGGGGGATACTGAGCAAGCGGAGGTATTTTCTTACATTTTCTCCCCTGGGACCTCGGTGAGTGACACACGAACACACATGCATTTTGACACACATGGGTGCTGCGTCAGCCCGCATCCCCCAATGTCTGCTTGTCCCGCTAGTGCTGCCAGCCAGATTCCACTGGGTGGTAGGCAAGCCGTGGAATTCAGAGTCCCCCCTCCCCAAAAGAGGAGAGCCATCCTGGGATGCTCAATCCTCCCTCACCCAGCTGGCCCCTGAGAGACCCCGGTCTGTTCCTGAACCCAGGTCACCGGTATGGCTGGAGGTAAGGCGTCAGTGCCTCAGTCTGCCATGCCACTAGGCCACCCCCCTCTGCTAGGTTTTCAAACTTTTTCCCTGTGCCCTGGTGAGATTCCACTTTTCTCTCAATGACTTTTACTTCTCACAGAAAAAGTTCCCAAGCTTACAGACTCTCTTCCTGCATTGCCCTGAAATACTCATTTTTTAATTCAGCTCTTTCTTTCCGTTCTCATTGTACTTCCTCACATAGCTCATCTATGGCAACCCTTGGTGCTTCAATTTTCACTTGTAGGGTCTCCCCATTTGGAGAATACAATTTCAGCTTTTCTGTTTGTTCCAATAACCTGAAAAACAACATCTGAATGTCTCTTAATTCTCCAGGTTATTGCAGCAGTTTCTCAATTAGTTCCTCTTCGATTAACCGGAGTATATCGATTTCTGTTGCTGCCAAGACCATATAAACTTCTACTTGCCTGAGTGTCCGTACTGTAGCCACATGGCTGGTACTTCAACTCAGATCCTTAAGAGACCCAAATTCTATTATCTCTAAGGATCCCTTTTCTGCTACAAGAGTTTTCATGGCTTACCCTCAATACCAAAGAGTTCAGGGTCAAACTTCAGAAGCATTTGTTCTAGTCCCTCCTCTTCAGCACAAACCTCCTGAAAGGATTTTTCAGACATTTCAAAGTCACTCCCTCTCCCTCTCTCTAGGGATACTTTGGTTTCTGGGAATATATTTACTTTGGAGAAACCCTTTATTCTCTGATGGGCTTCACCTGTGTCGGGGTTACATCTTGACATCTAGGTTGCTCCTTGCATGTCTGAGGACACACTCACTAGTAATTTTTAGGTTTTGAAAACAAAGCCAATCAAAAGGCATTTCCCATATGGTACCTGACTGCAAATTATCACTTGATTAGACCCATCTGACTGCAGATCCAGTTTCACAGATCTCAATGCAACCACCCTTTGAAACGTTTCCCATTGCTCCTACATTTGCACTGAAGGGGCAGTAAGGAATTCATTAGGTCCCCCTGAGTACATGCAAACCCAGTTTCACTTCCCCCCCAAATACACCTGTGGGCCCATAAGTGATTCTTTCACCAAAATCTGCCCACCCCCCCAAAATCTAGCAGGTTCCCAACTTTTTTGTCCTCAGCCTGTGTTTGGGTATTATTGATGTAGTCCACATTAGTGACTATGTTTCTATTTAGGGTATACCTTTCAGTATCAGCCTTCACTGCACAACCACTTTCTGTGTAATCATGTTCATCAAGGCTGCTTTTCCCCACAAACATAACAAGGTATATTCCCCTTCCCTTCCACACCTGGAAGTACCAGAGATGTTATTGAATTCACTTTCGATATCCTTCCCCTACTTGGGAATCTCAGGGACAATCTTTTTGGTTAATAACCTGGGGTCCGGTTTTGTAGGTGGCAGTGTTGCATTCCACAGTCACCTTCCCAAAAGGTAAAAAACATGGATGCACTCTGATTCCCCGCACCGGAAACAGATAGTTTTAACAGTTTGCTCATATGTAGACAACACACTCACAATCATTTGGTTAACCCCCCTCCCCCCCCCGTGTCCCTTCACCACCCCCTTCGGTGGTTTCTCAGCTTGGACCGACCTCTGCACAAGTCCTCAGATTACGGCGAGTACTTCCACGGCAGCCTACAGCACTGGTGGTTGGTTCAGTTCTTTCTGGGTGGTGAACTCAACCCGTCTCATCCAGTCTTCCCTCTCTACTCTGGAGTTTGCCAGCTGCTCCCTCTTCACGTCCTCCAAAATGGCCACAAGGTTTATCAACCTCAGGGTATGGCTTTACCTCCTCAGGTCAGGAGATCCACTCTAAAAAGCGAAACAAAGCACACTCCATAGTTCAGACTGTTTTTCACAACCACAAAAAAAAATTATTCCCTTGCTAAGGTATTCTTACCAAATGCAGGGAGGCCACATGTATAACAATCATAGAAGTCTTTAAGTTTTAACCCCTTCTAGGTACCCTTACCGACTCCTGAAGTGTTGGCGCCAAATAAAGTTCTGGTCTTCCACTTGAACCTGGGTCCTGCTGCTCACACGATCTTCACTGGCTGCTTTGGTGCCTTAATGCCGAACTTCCTCCTGTTGAGTACTTGCCAGCTACAATCTACACTCATTAACCTGAGGGACAATCCCAAAAATGTTCCTTAACTATTTTCCCCAAACTGCTAGATGCATCTAAATTCCACCACGTTATCCAACCACGTGTGATGGGTAACATGTAACCACGTGACCTAGGCTATTTGGCAAATATTCAAAATGATAGGTCAGATAGGTTTCAAAGTTCAAACACTTTCTAGTTTAAAAAAAAATCTCTCATCCACAATTTCCCTTCCTTAACACAGCAGGAATAAACTGCCTCTCCCTGATCTACTCTGGCCACTAACTCTAGAGACCCAACTCAGCTTATACTAAATTGATTTTCTCTCTCAGGGCTTTCCTTAGGTTTTTTGGCCACTAACTCTAGGGCCCGTTCAGCCTGTACTGAAACTAATTATCTCTCAGGTTTTCTTTATGTTTACAAAATGGGCAAGTTAAAAACTGTATTCAGACTGGCTGTTGCCATTCACAGAAACATAGAATGTGTTGGCAGAAAAGGACCAGTAGGCCCATTCCAGTATGCCCTATTTTCCCTGTCTAACACTATACCCGGGACTCGATGAGGTCACAAGTGTCTCTCCCTTTCTTCTGGTTATTATACCCATGTGCCTATCTGACGCACGTTTGAGGCTCTCCTCTTCACCCCTACCACCTCTTCTGGCAAGCTGTTCCAGACATCCACCACTCTTGCTATCTTTCACATCCCTCTTTCTTTTCTTTTTTTACTTTATTTTTTATCAGACGTTGCACCGAACCAGCAGATACAAGCAAATGTTAATAGCTCACAGATAACAGATTACATGAAATATGTAAGGACATACATTTCAGTATTCAGATTCAAAGAGACTATTAACTGTGATACATCATATGGGGGGAATCCAGAATAGGTTCTGTTAGAAAATCACATATATGTACAAATATGCACATCAAGCCATGACTTGTGGAAGCTAACCAGATAACAACTACAGGTATATAGGTAAGGTGACTATAGTTCAGTCACTATTTCAATGTGAACAAAATGTAATCAAAGGTAAAAAACATAAGGTGGGTATACAACAAAAAACCCTGCAAAATACCACTCCCTTTACCAGAACCGGATTAATTTAAACTATAACTCACCCCCCCCCAACGTGTCAAAGAAAAAAGATCCATATTTACCAAATATCCAGGATAAAATACTATATATATATCTCCATTGTCTTACCACCAGCTTAGGTCCACCTGTAGGAGGAAATGTTATCCCGAACATAATCTTAACAGGAAAATAGCCACCCAAACTTGGCACCTTCAACACTTACAGAAAGTATGACCTGAGGTTTAAAACCCAAAAATATTTATGGAAAATTATGAAAAACGCCACCCAGAACAGGAACTATGACATAAGGCTCCAACCCGGTGGTGGAGCCAGATTTGGGAGCCGGGGGCACTCAGTCAATCATGGGCTCTTCAATGGGCACTAAAAGTGAATAAAGGTGGTGGTGGCGGTGGGGCACCATTACTCACTCTGGGGCAGCCAGGAGGGACAACCACCCCAGCCCCCCCTCTAGCTGCCACTGCTCCAACCCCAGGTCCATAATCACTTTCCACAATACAATGTTTTAATAATAGTCATTTGAACCCCTCATGGTTCTACCTCAGAGTCCACATCATCCATAAGCTGCTCCGGTACAGCCCATCTAAATTCTGTAGCAATTTTGTTCACCCGCTTCTGTACTTCCTTCAGATCAGAAAACTGGTAGGTTTTGCCTCCATAGATAATTAGCAATTGCGCCAGAGCAAGAAGGGAGTGCGTGAGTCGAAGGGCCCACAAATGCTGGCACGGTGGGTCAAATTGCTTCCTTTGGCTTTTGGTGGCAAATGACCAATCTAGAAAAAGGTGCACATCTATGCTATCCAGCTGCAGAGGGTGAGTCTGTCAGGCCCAGCATAAAATACGATCCCGAGTCTCCATACCTGTTGCAACAATCAGGATCATACGGGGTATCTCCTGAGCCAACTATCAGGCCCAAAAATTCACACGGTAAGCTCGAAGAATATCTTGAATCTCCACTCCCATTTCAGCCAAGAAATTTCAATTAGCCAAGTCTGTATAAAGGAGAGAAGATCTTCTCCTTCCACACTCTCCAATAATCCAGTCATCCGGATATTCATAGACCAGACTCCATTCTCAAGGGTCTCCAATCGGGAATGCAAATGTGAGTTCTCCGTTAAGAGCTGAGCAACCGTTGCTTGATTCCTCATGGAGTGATAATCAGCATCTTTGGCAGTAGCCACTGCAGTCTCTATTTTAGTGTCCTGGGAACCAAGCCTTTCAAGGATGTTTTCAACTTTTTTGTCCAGATCACCCAACCCTTTAGAAACATAGAAGATGACAGCAGACAAGGACCGCAAGGCCCATCCAGTCTGCCCATTTCTTTTTCTACCTTATGAATGTGCCATCATCGGCCTTTGCTCTGTCAATGGCCTATCTATTCATACTCATCTTTATTGCTCCCTTGTGCCTATCCCACGCCTGTCTGAAGCCCTGCACTGTATTCATTTAGAGACACAAGAGACAGGGATATCCTAGATCTCCACAAGAGACAGGGCTATCCTAGATCTAGTACTGACTAACAGGGAAAGGATCACAGATCTCCAAGTAGAAGGTCACCTGGGGGCCAGTGACCATCACATGGTATGGTTCAGTTTGGCCACTACAACTAAATCATCCAATTCCAAGTCAAAAATATGGGACTTCAGAGGAGCTGACTTTGATAAGATGGCCAACAGAGTTAAGCTAGCCCTGGCAAAAAGAAATACAGGTGAGGGGGTACAGGCAAAGTGGGCAAGCATTAAGGATGCAGTACTTGAAGCAACATCCCATTGTGTTCGAGAGGAAAGGAAGTGCAAAAGAAGAAGAAAACCACTTTGGTTCTCAAAAACAGTAGCAGAAAAGGTCAGAGTCAAAAGGCTTGCCTTCAGGAAATATAAGGGAGTGCAGCGGGATGAAGATACAGAGGCATACCAAACTGCCCTAAGGGAAGCAGGGAAGGCAGTAAGGCAGGCAAAGGCCCAAACCGAGGAAACACTAGCACAAACAGTAAAAAAAGGTGACAAGACTTTCTATAGATACATTAGTGAAAGGAGAAAGTCCAGAGCGGGTAATGCTAAGATCAAAGGAGATAAGGGGGCATGTAAGGAGGAGGACCGTGTAAAAGCATCTATCCTAAATATATACTTCTGCTCAATATTTACTGAAGAGAAGGTAGGGCAGAGCCCACAGCTCAGCACCATGAACACAGGGGAGAGGGAAGTAAGCACTAGTCTCCTCACAAAAGAAAGGGTCCTACAAGAGCTCGATAAGCTCAGAGTGGACAAGGCAATGGGATCTGATGGCATACATCCCAGAGTACTAAAGGAGCTAAGGGTGGAACTAGCAGAGCCATTATCAGAACTGTTTAGTGAGTCTCTGAGCACAGGAGAGGTCCCAGAAGACTGGAGAAGGGCTCATGTGATCCCGCTCCACAAGAGTGGTAGCAGGGGGGAGGAGGCAGGGAACTACAGACCAGTCGGTCTTACCTCAGTAGTGGACAAGATTATGGAGGTACTCCTTAAGGAAAGGATAGTGCAACACCTGGAATCCATAGGAGCACAGGATCCAAGACAGCATGGGTTTACAAAAGGAAGGTCCTGTCAAACTAATGTCATAGATTTCTTTGACTGGGTAACCAGAGTGGTGGACCAAGGGGGAGCAGTTGATGTCACCTGCCTTGACTTCAGCAAAGCTTTCGATACTGTTCCACATAGAAGATTGATTAATAAGCTGAGTAGGCTTAGGGTGGGTCAGAAGTTGGTCAACTGGGTGGCAAACTGGTTGTCGGGCAGAAAGGAGTGGTGGTAAATGACATACAGTCAGAAGAGATGCAAGTCACAAGTGGGGTACCTCAGGGATCAGTCCTGGGGCCAGTCCTCTTCAACATCTTCATCAGTGACATTGCAGATGGACTGGAGGGTAAGGTTTGTCTGTTTGCAGATGACACAAAGATCTACAACACACTAGATGATCCAGATGGGGTGGGTGGGCAAAATGAGAAGAGATCTGGATAAACTAGCAAAAAGGTCAGAAGAGTGGCAACCAGGGTTAAATGCAAAGAAGTGCAAAATCATGCACATAGGGAAGAGAAACCCTGAAGCCAACTATAGGTTGGGAGGGGAGTAGTTGGCAGTCACAAGGGAAGAAAGAGACTTGGGCATCATCATCACCGATGACCTGAAATCATCCGAGCAGACCACTAAAGTAGTAGGTAAGGCTAGGGGGATGTTAGGGTGTATTAGTAGAGGTATCACAAGTCGGAAGAGGGAGGTAATAATCCTTCTTTACAAGACACTGGTTAGGCCCCATCTGGAGTACTGAGTGCAGTACTGGAGACCACACCTTCACAAGGACATTACCCAAATTGAGGCAGTCCAAATGGTGCAGGGACTGCATCAGAAAACATATGAGGACAGATTAACGGAGTTCAATATGTATACCCTAGAGTAAAGGAGGGAGAGAGGTGATATGATCGAAACATTCAAACACCTTAAGGGCATTAACAAGGTGAAAGAATTTAACATGTTTCAATATAAGAAAAATAGCAGGACAAGAGGACACAGCATGAAATTAGAGGGAGGCAGATTAAGGGGTAATGTGAGGAAGTTCCTTTTCACAGAAAGGGTGGTGGATGCATGGAATGGCCTACCTCAGGAAGTGGTGGATATGAATACAGTGCAGGGCTTCAAACAGGCATGGGATAGGCATAAGGAAGCAATACAGATGAGTATGAATAGATAGGCCATTGACAGAGCAAAGGCCGAAGGCACTTTTATAAGGTAGAAAAAGAAATGGGCAGACTGGATGGGCCTTGCGGTATTTACCTGCTGTCAACTTCCATGTTTCTATGTACTGTAGATAATGGGTAAAACAAAAGTAGCCTCCTGACTGGCTAAAACAGCCTGCCACCCAGGCTGTTATTTCTCAACAATGGCCCTGTGAAAAACAAGTTCCAACTGCCGCTACCCTATAACTAAAATGATCCTTGAGCACCCGAAATCGAAACCTGCTATTTTTCCCCTGCTCGCTTAGCCACACTGACTTCTGTACACACTCTCACAGCACATTCCAAAAGAACTGTAGAATACTAAACGTTTTTTTCTCATTACTTAAATTTCTTTACTGAGCCCAGTCGCGCTTCCTCTCAAAATACTTGAACACCGACTTCCACAGTTGTGCGGCACCACATGTCAGAGCTCAACAAAAGAAAAATAAAGAGTTACTTATCTCAAAATACCTATAAGCAGGCAATACGAATTAAAATAAAGAGGACTCATCTCTGTTTGACTGAGGGACAAGCGAGACAGAAATCGAGCGACAAGCTGAAGAACCAGCTCTCCTGTTTCACTGTGTGGAAAAAGGAAAGCAACGGCACAAACTCATGGCACATTAATAGAAACACAGCAGTGCCCTCCTGTGGTCATTCCACTACTGCAGGGATTACTTTACTAGAACATTTACTTTTTTTTTTTTAATATAATTTTTATATACAAATATTTATTATATAGTTTTCCAAAACATTACATCTATATCTCATTATCTAAGTGTAATAATACCCTCCAGGGTGGGCATTATGGGATATAACGGACCTTTCAGGGGCTATAAGCCCCTCCGCCTGTGGCGTTGGACCTCATCATGCCCATGGGCGGTCCATTATATAGCAATACGCCCACCCTGTCGGGTATTATTACTTACATCCACCACTTCCTGAGGTAGGCTGTTCCTTGCACCCACCACCCTTTCTGTGAAAAAGAACTTCCTCACATTACCCCTAATCGGCCTCCCTCTAATCTCATGCTGTGTCCTCTTGTCCTGCTGTTTTTCTTATATTGAAACATGTTAGACTGTTTCACCTTGTTAATGCCCTTAAGGTGTTTGAATGTTTCGATCATATCATGTCTCGCCCTCCTTTGCTCTAGGGTATACATATTGAGCTCGGTTAATCTTTAAGCTTTAAGTACTCTGTCGCAGGGCAGTGAATCTCCAACTTCAGCAGAGTGGCTAGGGCCTTGTTGTTGTGTAGATTGTTGTTGAGGGCTGTTCAATTTTTTGTGTTTGCCCTCCTGTCGCCTCTTTTGGATGCCCCATGGTCTATCAAGCATCAAACTGCTGCTCTCGAGCTTATAAAGAGATTTCTGGCAAAATGTTCTACACAAATGAAGAAAGTACCAGTATTTTTCAGCTGAAAAGTGGGAAATCTGTCAGAGCTGAAGCAACCCACATTTAGTCCAATGCTTGGCTCTCTAGTGCCCCTCCCTCATATCCCTCTTAAACTTGCCCCCTCAAGCTTTATAGCACACCCGTGTTCTGGTGCTCCACCTCCTGTGAAACAGACTCCCTCCTGCACTTTGTTCACCCCATGAGGTACTTATAGGGCTCAATAATGTCTCCTCTCACTCTCCTGTCCTGTAGGGAGTGTATGTTGAGATTCCACAGCCCCTTCTCATATGGTTTCTAATGCAACACCTGCACCATTTTAGTAGCCCTCCTCTTAGCCGCTTCCACCCTGTCAATGTCCTTGCGGAGGTGTGGCCTTCAGAACTGGATACAGTACGCCAGGTGGGGCCTCATAAATGAGCAATACATAGGCAACACTACCTCCCCTTCTCCTGCTACAGATCAACCTCCCTACGCACCCCAGCATCCCGCTCGCCTTGCCTGCTGCCCTGTCGCAAAGCCCTGCCACCTTGCGGTAATCAGATGTGATCACCCCATGCATCCATTCCAGCTTGGTAACCATAAGTACCCTCCCATCTTATACACAACCCCAGGTTTTCCTGCCCTAGGTGCATGACTTTGTACCTCTTGGCACTGAAACCCAGCTGCCACTCCCTAGACCACTCCTCTAGTCTCCCCAGGTCCCTTTGCATTTTCTTCACCCCCTTCTGAGTGTCCACCCTGTTGCAGATTGTTCTGTAATCCGAAAGAGGCTCGCTTTCCCCTCCAGCTCCTCAGCAATTTAACTTATGAAGACACCGAAGAGGACAAGGTCCAGTACCGATCCTTGTAGTACTCCACTGGACACTCTTCTGTCCTCCGAGTCACTGCCGTTTACTACTACCCTCTGCCTCCTATCTTTCAATCAGTTACATAACCAGCTCACCACCTTCTCCCCTACCTGCAAGCTGCTATTTCTTTATCAGCTTCCTGTGTGGTACAGTGTCAAAGGCCTTACAGAAGTCCAGACAGGCCACATCCACTACCCTCCCCTGATCAATCTCCCTAGTTACATACGTCCATTAGCAGATACATATATGTGCCAGTACCCCTGTAAAAGGCCTAGCATGTGATGTGGAATTTGGACACACCATATACAGAATTCATGAGCCACTTCCCTCATTCTTGCTTTTCATCACAAACATGGCTGCCACATTTACATAAAAACTTTCAACTAGGCCCTAAAAATAAAAATCCCTTAAATTAATAACTGAATTTTCTTTCTACTCATGATCCCTTTTTTATACACAAACAAATTTTGTTTTAAATCAAGCACTATTCCGTTTTGTTATTTCTAGAGTTTCTTTGATTACCCTAAAAATCCTTCTCACAGATTAACCAGTTTGACAGAGCAATCTCTGCTACTACCCCTGCCCCAGATAAGACTGAGTCTCTGGCTCTGTATGAAGCGTGTGTGTGTGAACTAATGCAATTCATGTTAACATTCTACAAGTATAGAAAGGCAAATGACCGACAGGTCGAAACCATCTGTGGAGGGCTATTTATATTTTTAAGCAATACTTCATTGTATTTTTTGTATCTTATTTTTTATCATTTAGACACCGATTTTTTTTATTTGCCCAGCCCAGTTTCTAAGCACGATAAGCACAATGAGACCCTTCAGAGTGTGTGGTACTGGTAGTGCTGCAGTGTTAGGCCTCATCATGCTGCTGGGTGTGTGGGTATTCACTAATACCCCACACCTTGTCATGTCTTATTGCTTACTTTCTAGCCACTAACTCTAGGGCCCCAGTTCAGCCTATACAGAACTGATTCTCTCCCAAAGCTTTCATCAGCTTTCCCTATTAGGCCTCCAGGGAGACTTCACCAACTCTGCCTGTCTCTGACTTGTAAGGTTAATCTCCCCTATACATTCAGAGCTCCATTTTAGCACTGTGCTCGGCAGGGTTCACCTCTCTTTCCTTCAGAGGCCAGCACAAAAAAAAACTTTCACACTGAGGTACAAAATGTTCTATTCACTCAGCACCTCATCTGCTCCAATTAACAGCTGCTCCCAATTATCTAATTAAGGGCTGACTGCAAGTTTGCAGGTCTACCTGGACTGTAGTCTTAAAGAGACATGTCAACCCCTTTAGGCCTCAAAGTGTCTATACTTTAAAAACACAAGTTATGACTGTTCATTCTGTAGAGACTGCTGAGGTAGCTGGTAGTTTGATTCTGATTCCTTCTTATGAACATACAAACCCACAAATGTGCAGGGGTGTTCAAATCAAAACTTTTAGGACTTGCCCAGCCACGGCTTAGCTGAATTTTATTTATTTATTTAGTTTTTGATAACCGGGTGGGAGTGCTAGACACAAGCTGTGAATATTTTCAGACATGACCCGGGAGGTTACAAGGTTACAAACAGTGTTACATCAAAGTAATACAGTTTCAGATTAGGAGCATTAACACAGTACAGTACATACGATGGTATAGCAAGGTAAGGTATACAAGTTAACAATTACATTTGGTCGTAGACAAAAATTGACATCACAAAAATTGTGCGGCAGGATTTAAAAAACAAATGGTAATACAAAGCAATAGCCAGACAGTAATTAAGACAAGTGCTATAACAGTTGTCAGCAGAGGGCCATGTTATACAGCATATATACGTGAGTCACCACTGACTCAGCGCCAACTGGGCAAAAACAGAACTAAATGGCATAAGAATCAGTTTACAGATAGCATCATAAGTACTGTGAGTAAACCCAGTGGTAGTAACAGTGAAAAGGGAAGGAGACAGGCATAAGTAGGGAGGAGAGGCTATAATCCAGGTGGAAAGGGAGGCGGGTGTTTAGAGGAGCATGTGAGTAATAGGGTTGCAGCTTGAGAAGATTAGGGAGGTTTAAAGCAGGTGCAGGATTCAGGGTTGTCGAGGAAGCTGCATAGTTTGTGTTTGAAGATGGTATGTGTAGGTGTAATATGAGCTTCCATGAGTACTGAGTTCCAGTGCTTAGGGGCCGCATGAAAGAAAGCAGTGCCACCCTTTGTGGCTTTGCACCTGGGCACGTGTAGTAGGGCTAGATCAGTGGAACGTAGGCCATGGGTGGAGGAGTGAGGTATTAGAAGGGTGTTTAGTGACATTAGGGGGGTTAGACCTGATTATGTTGTCGACCAGGGAGTAGAGGGAGAGGAGCCGATGGGCAGAGGGAGGAGGTCAGTTGAGGTCAGCATAGAGCTGACAGCGGTGTTTTAACCGAGGGGAAGCAGAGGCATGTCAGCAGATGTTGTTGTAGGTGGTGTCCCATTTGTGAAGCGAGGCTTTAGAGGTACTGATATAGGTGACGGAACCATAGGCAAGTGATGGTAATACAATACACGTGCAATGGCCGGTCTAGCGGAGGGAGTGAGCGCATGACTTGTTTTGTAGGCAACCCCAGTTTTGCCGTTTACTGCCTTGCATGCGGCCTGGATGTGTTGGTCAAAGTCTAGTGTTTCATCGAGTAGTACCCCAAGGTATTTAAATGCACTCACAGTGTCCAAGCCATCAGGACCAGGAATCTTAAGCTGACCATGACAAGTTTTCACTTTGGCGGCACAGCCAAAAGGCATGGCCTGCATCTTGGAGACACTGAGAAGAAGTCTGTTGTTAGTGAGCCAGGATTGTACATGAAGAAAGACAGAGGATAGTTTCAGGTTTATGTCCTGTATAGAGCTGGAACTATAATACTGGACAAGATCATCTGCATAGAGGATGGTCGAGCAAGAGGGAATGTTGAGCGCAATCCGGTGTATGAAAATAGAAAAGAGGAGAGGCCCCAGTATTGACCCCTGGGGGACACCGAGTTTAACAGGGGATTCACCAGACATTGCAGAGTTGAATTTAACAACTTGATATCGATTGGATAGATAGCCATTTATCCAGGTAACAGAGCTTTGTGAGAAGCCAAAGGACGTAAGATTGTTCAGTAGAAGGGGGTAGTCAACCAGATCAAAAGATTTTGGGAGGTCAATAAATATGGCCCCAGTTAGGAGGCTAGAGTCTGTATCGTGAAGTATGTCATTTGTGAGCTGGAGCAAGGCAGTGGAGGTGCTATGCCCTTCACAGAAAATATGGCAGCTGTATTTTCACTTGCCCATATTCATTACAATGAAATTAGCTCTCTTTTTGTACTTGCTCTTCAAAAAAATGTACTTGCCCCAGACAGGAGGCAATAGGATTTGCACACTCCTGTGAATGTGGCAGCAGATAAAGGCCTCAAGGTCTATCTAGTCTGCTCAAGTGTTTGGTTCCCACTGTGTTTACAGAGGTAACTGCCCCCCATATCCTCCTTGACTTCTCACAAATACCCTCTCTGCCCCGCTCTACCCCTCTACCTGCAGCTATCCCCCTCTCCCTGTTCCAAACTCTCTTGGGAGGAAGTTGGCAATTACAGGCAAGTCAGCCTGACAATGACGGTGGGAAAGTTAATGAAATCAACTGCTGAAGGAAAGGATTCTGGAATATCTTGAATCCATTGGTTTACAAGACCGAGGCAGCATGGGATCATTTAGGGGAGGACATATCAAACAATCTGACAGATTTCTTTGACTGGATGACAAAGGAAATTAGACCAGGGTGGAGAGGTGGATGTGGTCCACCTAGATTTTAGTAAGGCTTTCACTCCGTTCCATGTAGGAGACTAGTAAGCAAGCTGGGTAACTTAGGAGTGGGTCCAAAGGTTGTAAACTTGATATGAAATTGTTTACGGGATAAACGACAGAGGGTGGTGGTAAACAGAATTCACTCCGAAGAAGAGAGGGTGACCGGGGGGGTGCCTCAGGGATCAGTGCTGGGACCAGTCTACTTTAATGCTTCTTTAAGTGACATTGCAGAGGGCTAGGAGGGAGGGTCTGGCTCTTTGGAGGTGACACCAAAATCTGCAATAATGTGGACATTGGGGGGGGGGGTGAAAAGGATGAGCAGAGTCCTGAGAAAACTAGGGGAGTGGTCAAGGATATGGCAGCTGTATTTCAATTCGAAAAAGTGCAAAATAATGCACTTCAGGCACAGAAGCCCAGGGGTGGAGACGGAGTACAAAATGGGTAGAGTGATACTGACAACTACTAAGCAGGAAAGAGACCTAGGATATTCATACCTGATGACCCAAAGGTGGCCAAGAAGTGCAACAAGGCAGCCAGGAGGGCTAGTGGGATGCTGAGGTGCATAGCGAGATGTATCGCCATCAGAAAGAGGGAGGTGGTGTTGCTTCTGTATAGATCACTGGTAAGAACCCACCTAGAGTACTGTGTCCAATTCTGAAAACCAAACCTCTGGAAGGACATAGAATGGAACCAGTCCAAAAGAGGCGACTAAAATGGTGCAGGTTCTGCATCAAAAGCCCTACGAGGAGAGACTAAAGGACCTCAATATGTGCACCCTGGAAGAGAGGAGGGAGAGGGAAGATATGATAGAGACCTTTAAATACCTCCTGGGGGTAAATAAGCTACAGGAGGAAAGTATTTTTCAGAAAAAAATGTGCTCAAGAACAAGGACACATACTATGAAGGTGGAGGGGGTAGATTCAGGAGAGATGTGAGGAAGTACTACTACACAGAAAGAGTGGTGGATTCTGGAACAGCCTTTCAGTGGAGGTGGTGGGGGTAAAAAAACTGTGGTCAGATTCAAGAATGCATGGGCTAGGCATAAGGGAATCATAGTGGAGAGAAAGATCTCTAGATCAAGTAGTCTGATGTAATAATGAAGGTAGCGAAAATAGGTCGACTGGGTGGGCCAAGCGATCCTTATCTGCAATCCAAGTCTATGTTTCTGTGCCTACATAAGTCCCGTCTTTATTACTGACCATTTCTGTTCCATATCCAACTCCTTCTGATCCCAGCAAGGTGTTCTACTAGAATTTCTCCCATCCTACCAAAGTCAGCCCTCTTAAAGTCTAAAACTCTGTCTTGGTCCTGACTATCCCCTTGCCCATGTGCAGGTGGAACCACACCATGTGGTGGTCACTACCTGCAAGTGGCGCTTTAACTTTCACATCCTAAGCATGCTTAGAGCTGGACAGGACCAGGTCCAGTACAGCCCTCTCCCTCATGGGCTCCATTACACTCTGGGACAGGAAACCTCCCTGAAATGCACCCAGCAATACTTGCTCCCTAGTGCAGGAGGTGGCCGGGATTTTCCAGTCCACTCCAAGTAGACTGAAATCCCCCATTATTACTACCTCCCTCCCTCTTACTGGTCATTTCCATGACTTGAGACCCCAGTACCCTGTTCAAGTCCTCTCCCTCGGAAGGTTACCTGTAGACGACCCCCGTCCTTAGTTTCCTCTCCCAGTGGATTGCACCTGTACCCTCAATGCTTCAGTCTTACCCTCTGCCTCTCCCACTCTGGTACAAGTTGTCCCCTCTTTCACATACATGGCCACTCTCCCCTTTCCCGTCCCACTATCCCTTCTATACAGTTTAGACCCCTTAACTGCAAGGTCCAAGTCATAGCTTTGTGTGACAAACGTCTCTGTGATGGCCACTATGTGCACCTCTCCCTCGGCCAACAGTGACTGCAATTCCACCATCTTGTTTCCCAGGCTTCTGGCATTAAGACACCACCCTCCACTGTGACATGGGACCTCCTCAACCCCTGATCTCTCCACCCCTTCCTCCCTCAGTCACTCCTCCCTACCTCCATCCTTCTCATCTAGCTCCTCCCTATGCTGTCCTGATTGGGGGGGGAGAGGCCTACTGGCCTCAACTTCCAGGTGACTAAGGATGTTCTGCACCCTGCTGCCTCCCTCCCTCCCATGTCAGTTTAAATTGAGGTTGTTCCCATGAATTTCTCCAGCTTAACCAGCTTGCGCTTCAGGACCGTTGTACCCTTCCTACTCAGATGCAGCTGTCCAGTGCCTACAGGTTTTGTTATTCCAGGTCCCTCCCCAGCCACCAAAGAGCCTTAACCCCACCTTTTCACACCATCCCTAAGCTATCTATTAAATTCTTCTATTCTCACCTTCCTTACCGTACTAGCCCTCAGGACAGAAGCACCTGCAAGAAGGCTACTATCCTCCTTGAAAATTCTCCCCACCTCCCTAAACCTCTCTTGTTCCTCCCTCACCTCAAATCCTGCAAGGTCATTAGTCTGCAGGTGCACTACAATGTGAGGTTTCCTTCCCTCCCAACCTACACACTGTGCTATCAGAGATCCTACTCTTCGTGCCATTATTCCTGGCATACATTCTACCTTCCTATGGCTTGCTATTGACCCTTTCCCTCCCCATCTCACCTCCTTCACAACTGAATCCCCCAAGATTACCATCCTCCCCCCCCCCCACCAAGTTGGGCCCAGCCACCTCTCTGTTCATTCTGTTGCTCACTTCCACCTGCCTCCCCTTTCCCTCCTGTCTTTCTTGTATTCCCTTGACTCCTCACCCATCCCCTTCTCTGAAGCCTTTCTCCCTCCTGGCATGCCCCTTATCTTACCTTTCTGCTCAAGCCCCCCCACCTGCGCTCTTCCTTCCTCCTGTTCCCCATGGCCTGTCTGCTCACTCCTTCTCCCCTCTCGACCACTCTCTTCCCTGCTCTATCTGCCCACCCTCTCTTGCCTGAACTCACTTTCCCCCACCCCTCCACCCTACTTTCCCTGATGCCTCCCTCCATACTACCTCCATTCCTCTCTATCACACTGTCACTCATCATTCCACCAGATTCCCCTCCTCCCCCAGTACCCTGCCCACTGGGAGGAATCTGTTAATGCCAGCAACTCTGGAGATTCTCCCACTGCTCCCCACCTTATGTTTTCCCTTACTGTTATCTACCTGCTTCCCTGGGCCCTCTCTCCCATAGGTGGATGGGGGCCCCTGGGACCTTCCTAAGCACCTGTTCCTTTTTACCCCTCTTGGCCCTCCTCCTCCTCCTCCTCCCTTGAGTCCTTTCCTGCTCCCTTCCCCTTACCAGTCTCCACACGCTGTGTCCATTCTGCCCCTCCCTTCATCACCCTATGAACCCCCCCACCAGTGCACCTGTTTCCTACCTCAGCTGCCACACCTCCACCCTCAGCTGACTAAACTTCCTGCAAACCAGGCATCTCCCAGAAGCACCACCATTCCACTTCCCCCTGCACCTCACAACCCTTCCCGCACCGCTCTGCCCCCACTGCAAGCCTCCTCCCCACATATTAAGTTTCTAGACCCTCCTAATAGTGTCCTTAGGTAACCCCTTAACCTTTTGAAGCTTCTAATTAAAACTATTTACCCTCCTATCTACTGCACTGCAACCTATCCCTACCAATGCATCAGCTGCTTGTGGTGCCCACTAAAATAGACCCCTCCACGCACTGGCACAAGATGCCAACACCAAAACCCACCACTATCAATACCCACCACTGACCTCTCACGCACGTGATATTCCTCTGATTCCCAGCTGCTTTTGCCATAAAAGTGTACAGATCTATCCACAGACAAGGTCCCGCAGGGCTGCTCCCTATGTTTTTAGCACTTTTAATATGTAAATTACTAGATCTATTGACATGTAACTTTGACCTGGTACTATGATATTATGTTACCAAATTTCTGTTTCCAATGCCTTTGCTAACCTGTCTCTGGTGAAGTGTTAAGAACTGTTGTAAACTGTGCTGTTGCTCTGTCGAGGAACCTTTCCAAATGAGCATTTTGCTCAAAGGTGTGCATCCAAATAACAAAATAAATAAATAATAAAATAAAATATTTGTGGGTCTGCTTTAGGAATCCACTACATGCCTTCCTGCTAGATTTCCTGCCTGCTAAGTCCCTGTAGGCTGACCCTAGATAGAGAATAGCATACATCCCCATATATTGCTGTTATCCCACCTGCTAATCCCCCTGTAGACTGACACTAGACAGGGAGTATCTGAAATCCCTCAATACCACAGCTATCACAAACTGCCTACTCTACAGACCATCCCTAGATAACATACTAACATACTAAAAGCCAGCAGAATAGGCCAAATGGTCCGTCTTGTCTGCTCGAAAGCCAGCAACCTAATGGCTGCTCGCCTTACCATGCCCCCTAGCTCCCAAGAGGATCTTCATTTGTTTCAGTTTCCTCTTGTACCTGGCCCACCCCTTCTTGAAGCCCTCCACTGTACCCTCTTCCACCAGCCTCCCAGGCAGCGCATTCCACGGCTCCACCACCCTCTCAGTGAAAAAATGCTTCCTACACTCCCTCCTGTAATTTCCCCCCTCCAGCTTCCACTCATGGCTCCTGGTTGTTCCCCCTTCTTTAACCTAAACAGCTCCTTGGTTCCATTCCTGGTTATTCCTTTTACATACTTGAAAACCTCTATCATGTTTCCCCTATCCCTCCTCTCCTCCAATAAGTAAAGCCCAAGCTCCTTCAGTCTCTCCTCATAAGGCCTCCCCTCCATGCCCTGAATCATCCTGGTTGCTCTCCTCTGAACCCTCTCCAGCAGTACTATATCCTTCTTCAGATGAGGGCTCCAGAACTGTACACAGTACTCAAGCTGCTCTCAAGATACTTAATTTAGGGAACATCTTCTGTTACTATTTCTTATCCTACCTGTCCTCCTTTGACCAACATGACCTGCGGCCTGTATTCCTCCCTGCAGATGACCTGCCGATGTCCCCAGATGTCACAGAGTCAGACACCACACTCCTGTTTCGTGGCACTCACGCTTCAGGGTTGCTCATGCTTTGGGGTTGTTTGGCCCTCTGGGAAAGAAACAGGCACAGCAGTTTCCCTATTGAAGGGCTGTATCCAGGCAACCACATGAAACCCCAGTCAGGGACGGTTAACCCAGCTCACCTCCCGCCTTCGTCCCTCCCTCTGCAGCCCTCCTCCTTCCTCCCATCCCTGAATCACCAGCAACACACACTGCCTGTCTGTAAAAAAAAGACAGTTTAAACAAGATCAGGCCCCATAATTTATCTTAACTTCTCCTCCTCACACCTCCGCTTCCCAAAACTGCATGCCGGCGGGTTTCTCACACTCTGGGAGCGGACTTCTGAGTGCCGGCCTTTTCCATCAACCTACTACAGCCTCCTTATTCGAGGGCTGCATCCCAGCAACCATGCAGGAAACTCATTCAGGGCCAGCTAGCCTGGCTCACCTCCTACTTTCGTCCCACCTTCTGCAGCCCTTCTCCTGACACCCACAGTCCTGGAATCACCAGCAACACATACTTTTTATCTGTAAAAAATAAATAAATCAGTTTAAAGAAGCTCAGGCCCAGGCACTTACCTGAACTGCTCCCCCTCGCTCCTCCGCTTCCAAAAACTGCATGCCGGTGGGTTTCTCACACTCTGGGAGTGTATTGGAGGGCTGTATCCTGGGAATCACATGTGAAACCCAATCAGGGCCAGCTAGTCTGGCCCACCTCTCAACTTTGTCCCTCCCTCTGCAGCCCTTCTCTCTCCTCCTGTTCCCCATAGTCCCCGAATCACCAGCAACACATACTGCCTGTCTGTAAAAAAAGTCAGTTTAAACAAGATCAGGCCTAAGAACTTATCTGAACTGCTTCTCCTCGCCCCTCCGCTTCCCAAAACTGCATGCCGGCGGGTTTATCACACTCTGGGAGCGGACCTCTGAGCACTGGCCTTTTCCTTCAACCTACTACAGCATCCTTATTGGAGGCCTGCATCCCAGCAACGATGCGGGAAACCCAATCAGGGCCGGTTAGCCAGGTTCACCTCCCACTTCCATCCCTCCTTCTGCAGCCCTCTTCTCATCTCCTTTCACCCACAGTCCCCAAATCACCAGCAACACATACTTTTTGTCTGTAAGAAAAAAATAAATAAATCATTTTAAAGAAGCTTAGGCCTAAGCACTTACCCGAACTGCTCTTCCTTGCTCCTCCACTTCCCAAAACCGCAGGCCTTTTCCTTCAGCCTATTACAGACTCCCCATTGGAGGGCTGTATCCCGGCAACCAGGCAGGAAACCCACTCCGAGCCAACTAGCCCAGCTCACTTCCTGTCTTCATCCTTCCCTCTGCAGCTCTCCTCCCATTTTTCCTCTTAAAATCTGAAAAATGGGGGGCACTGTGCTGATCAGCCATGCAGGAAGCAGTGTTTTCAATGAGCTCTGGCAAGAAAATTATAAAAAGTTTATTTTATATGTGTTTTGGGCAACTTTTGCTGAATTTACAGCCTTCCCTGCCAACAGTGATCTGTCCTAATGGGTCGGATGGGGAAATCGAAGGGAGCGATGGCTGCACCAGCTGATTTCTTACAGCCAAAAAGAAGACACAAGGAGAGGCCTGCACAAGGTGCTCCGACAGGAGCTTCAAGTAGTAGTCCCATGGAGGAGGTGACTTTGGTGACGGTCAATGCCACTCTGGAGCAGCTAGTGAGGACAGTGCAATATCTGGACTGTAAATTCAATAATCTCACCCCTGAGTGACGGGACTTGAAGTAAAGGTGGATGGACTGTACCAGGCAGTCTCCAAAATGGAAACTAATGTAAATAAAACAATGGACATGGCCATGAAACTAATAAAAGATAATTCCCTTCTACGCCATCGTCTAGAGCTGGTCGAGAACCAAGTCCTCGAAAGGAACATCGGGCTACTTGGTTTGCCAGAATCGGCTGAGGGAGAGGACAGTCTAAGCTTTGCCTGCACTGTTCTGCCTGACTTGTTCGCTTTCACAGATGATGACCCCCCACGCTCGCATTTGAGAAGGCTTATTGTCTCACTCCTCGAAGAGGGTCCTCTGAGAGCTTTTATCATTGTGCATACTGGAGTAGGAGACAGAGACTGGATCCTCGCGGTGGCTAGAAGGTGACACCAGTTTTGGTATGGTGATGCAGATATATCTATCTTCCCCAATTTGTCTTATGGCACACGCCAACACTGCAAATCTTTTGATAGTGTCCAGAGCCGACTACGGCAGCTAAAAGTGTCACATCAGCTGCTGCTCCTGGCCAGATTAAGGCTGGTGTGAAAAGATAACATTTATATGTTTCACGACCCTAAGGATGTGGACAAAGTTTTAGGAGTGACTGAACAGGAGCTGAAGCAGGATGTTATGGACGACCTAGAGGGAGACCAATTTTCAAACAATATGGCCTAAAGACTATGAAGTAATGCTGGTATGCTTTATTGGCCCCTAACAAACACAAGAGCTGTCTTATATTTTTTTAGAAAGGGGTGGACTGGGATATTTTGTTTTATGATTACGATCTTCTGGTGGGTTTGGGGTTTATAGCTGGTGAGTCTGTATTAAAGGGTAGGGCGCTTCATATGCCCGAGTTAATGTTTTCCGGCTACCATACAAACTCTTTGGCATGCATCAAAAGTGACATTGACAGGTAGTGCCTGCCATAACAATGCTTCTAGCCTGCATGGTTTGAACTGTATGGACATGTTTATTACTTTATATCTTCTACCCTGCTAATCATGAAAACATCTAAGAGTTTTGGGGGCCAATTTAGTGTTTTGAGATCTGACACCAGGATGATGGGTATTTTTGCTCACTTATTTTTGTATTTTTCTCTGGTAGTTTATGGGAACGTTCTGGAATCATTTATTTATTTGTTTTGGTTTTTTTGAGATGTTTAAGGTGGGATCTGACAGACTGGTAGATCAGTCTAGTTAATAAATATTCTCTTGTATTCTTTTTTGGTTATATGCCAGATCCACGGATCTCCCTTGGGCTGCATGCAATAGAAAAATGTTTTGACATACAAGTATAGTTACTTCTGCCTATGCTGTATCGAATGGGGTGATTCCTTTTTAAGATCTGACAAATGTATTATTTTATTTTTTACTCTTGTGGTCATTTGGAGTCACCTGTGGCTTTTTTTTCTGTAAGTGTTGTCTTGCAAGAAAAAAAATCTGAAAAACAGATTGCTTAATATACTGGCATTACCACACAAAAAATGTTTGTTTACATTCCTTGATGAACTCCCACTGTATCATTCCTGGACTTGGGACCCCCCCCCAAAAAAAAAACATTGTTTTACCACTCTTTATACAATGGTAGGAGAGGACACTATTGCATCATGAGTGGCTGCACTGTTTGTGGGGTGTTCATAAGTTTCAGGAAGCATACAGTATGAGTAGATCAAGGAACAGAAGCAAAACCTGACTGGTAGGCTGGCCTGCCGGCACAGTGGTAGGGCTGCTGCTTGTGATGCCAGCGACCCAAGTTTGGAAGTGAGCCCAGGTTGCTGGAGGGCCGGCTGGGAGGAGGAGGATTAAGCACCCTGAGGGCTGCTCTCCACCTCCAAGGAGGGAGGGCTGCAGGTCTCGCTACTTTACCGCCACCTGGGTGACCACGAGTGGAGATGCAGGGAGATGGCAAAGTATCTGGAAGGGGAGGATGCCAGCCGAGATCTGGAGCAGCGGTACGTCTCGGCATGCCCCACCTCCTTGGATCTCCCCGTGTGTCAGCGTTTTCGGGGTGGGGAACCAGAACAAAGGAAAAACCCTGCACTTGCCCAGTAGAAAGGCCCCGGCACTATGGATCATTAACTGGGCTTTGGAGGATTGGTGAAGACCACCCGATGCACTCAATATGGACTGAGAGGGGGACAACCCCGGGGTCCCCCTCCTACCCACCTGGGGGGGTAAACCAAGGCCAGACAGGGGATCAGTCCACCGAGAACTCTGAAGTTACCCAGGGTGGATTCACGGTTAACCTTGGGAGACCCTGAAGGTAGGAGCAAGCTGCAGCACAGGTGGGGGCATAAAGAAAGAATACAAAAAAACCTGACTGGCAGAATACCCTACAGGGTAAAGTAATGAGCTGGGAATGAGCTTGGTACATCCAGCAGACCTGGGTTTGATTCCCACAACCTCCACGTGCATACTGTGTGACCATGAGCAAATCACTTAACCCCCCCCTGCACCCGGGTCACCCCTGAATACAGGCACCTGTGCCTAATGGGCCTTATATGGTTACCAAAGAATAACAAAAGAAAAAAGGTCAAGTATAATTACATCATTAGCATACATCCAAGTTCTACTACTAAAGAAGGCGGGTAAAACAACCAGCAACATCAGTGAATTACATAGAAGGTAAGCAATCATAAAATGCTGATTTTTAATTCAAAATAATATGATGCATAAAAGGCATCTCTTGCCAGATCCTGGTTTAGCTCCCACCAGAGCCCCTGACAAAACCCTCTCTGGTGCTGAAAGTGATGTGGGAGGGCAAAGGGCAGACCAACCCTGTCATAGTTAGTTAGTTAGTTTTTGGTAACTGGGTAAGCCCATGGGGGCCAATACCATCTTCAGGGGCAACCAGAGAAGACAACAAATGTTTAAAGGCATCTTAGTCACAAAGTGCATGTGCAATAATGAAGAAACATTCTGACTGGGTGTTATATGGTGTTATATCCTGATGTTACATCAGTGTCAGTGGCTCAGCAGGTAGCACACTCATCTCCGAGGCTGGGAGATCAGAAGGCTGTGGGTTCTATCCCCACACCAGGCACTTGTGTTAATATCCCAATACTAACACTGTAGTACAGCAAGGGGGGGTGCTGCACTGCAGAGGTGCCGTCTTTCGGATGAGACGTTAAACCGAGGTACCATCTTGCCTGTTCTGGTGGTAGTTCAGGTGGATGTTAAAGATTCCATGGCACTTCTCAAAAAGAGTAGGGGAAGGTTTTTTTAATAGAACATTACAGTAAAAATATCAACCAATGAAAATACAAAACATTCTATAGGGAGGAAAAAATAAAAAAAATAAAAACAGTAGTGCAACAACAGAGTAACAGTACTATATGTATCATGGAAAAGTAATTATACAGTAAATAACATATGAAAACATTAGCAAGACAGTGTGTGAGAAAAAAAAATCATCCAATTTTGTCTTTCAAAAAGGACACCTCCCTCCATCTCATAAGCCACACAGCTTTAGACAAACTTTGCTGTTCCATACTACATTGGGAAAACAAATCTTGTTCAACTCACTCAAGAACACAAAGAGGAGACTGATAAGCCTGCCTTATCGTAAGTTGACATCTTACCTGCCACAAATGGAATTTGAACATGGTAAACAAAAGTCTCAATACAGCAGCATCCTTTGGAGTACGACAAAACAAGAAACCCCCCAGCGGTTTCCAAAACAGAGGGAACAGGGTATACCACACAAAGATATAAAAACTGGGGGAGAAGCAGGGTTTTAACAATGGTTACCTTCTTACGTTTAGTTTGTTGCCAGGATTTCCACAATGCAACCTTAGGCTTGGCCATATCTATCCTGGCAGACCAACTGAGGAGTGCGATGTCACCTTCATCAAAAACAATGCCCAAAGCCCGAATCGGGCCTAGTAATACAGGAAAACCTGCAAATCTGTAAACTCAGGGACTAAAGTATGTTAGGGATGCAAGAAACTTTTACATTTATTCAGAGAGGTACCAGCAACTTCAGAATATGTGGAAAAATTATGCAACACTCTGGTACCAGAGGGCACATTGGAAACAAACACTCAGACATCATCAGCATAAGCCGAAACTTTAGCACCAAGTGAACTCTTGGGGGGCAACACCAGTAATTCGAGCATCTTGGGCAATTATCCTTAATAATGGATCCAAACTATAGACATGAAGCAAAGGGCTTAAGGGGCACCCCTGTCTCACCCCCCCCCATGAATAGGGATATAGGATCCTAGGTATCCATTCATCAAGGGTACAGTATTGGCATGGTCATAAAGCAAAGTAAGCCAAGTTACAAAACGTTCTAGAATACCATAGGACCTCAAAACATGAAATAAATAGAAATGCGGAACCCGATCGAATGCCTTTTACTGATCAAGTGACATAAGAAACCCTTTTATAGCATCAGCTTTATCAAGTTCAACCAATTCCCTGAGTAAGAGGAGGTTAGAATAAATGGATCTACCCGGGACTGAACAGGACTGGTGAAGAGAAATTAATATAGGGGCCACCATCAACAACCTGGAATTCAAAATCTTCATCAACACCTTAAAATCAGTATTAAGAAGGCTCAACAGCCTCCAATTAGAGAGATCACCCTTACACCCCTTTTTATACAATAAAATCTGAACAGAAGTGCAAAAATGAAAATCAAAGGAATGCTGCTGTAAAGTCCAATTAAATACCACTGTGAGAATTTCACTAAGTAAGGGACTACAAGACTTATAAAACTCAAACGGTAAACCATCAATACCAGGCACCATATTATTATGCAGTTGTGAAATTTCCCTTATGACTTCAGCAGTACTGACTGGGGCAGTTAAGGCTTGCAACAGCATATCTGAGCAGGAGGGCAAGGTCAGAGAAGAAAGTAAATCTCCAACACCAGTCTCATCCAAGGAAGGTGCAGAATACAGAGCCGTAAAATGTGAGGAAACCGCCTTCAATATATCCAGGAAACCAGTGCACTTTGTACCATCCGGGCATACCACTTCCGTCAATAACCGATCCGAACAGTGCTTATGACTATAGTCCAAAGCATCTCCCAAACCAGCTTTCTTGGCAGAACAAACCTTATGTTCATGCAAAAGAGATGCAGCCTTCGAATATTGTAGGGCTGCCATCTCTTTTTTCACAGCCTGCACTTGTGACGTCAAATTTAAATGTTGGGTGTTTATCACAGAGTACAATGTCCCCAACTGTGATCTTAATGACAAATACCTTTTATAATTTGTCAATGTAACATATTTAGCAAAACGTGTAGCTAAAGAAGTCAGCTCAGATTAGTTTCCAACCACCAACACAGCAAATCTTCCGTAAGGCCAGCCAAAGACAAGCAGGCTTTTAACAAGTCATGCACGTGCCGCAGAAAACTAGCATCATCCAAACAGAGGACATTCAGTTTCCAGTAACCTCTACCTACTGTAGTCTGAGGGCTGACTCCTAGGGTAGCAGACATGACTGCATGATCCAAAGTCTCCGCCGGAATAGTACAAGCAGAAATAACATGTACAGCTTTATTAGTAAAAAGAAAATCAATCCGTGTGGAAAAAGCACCCTTAAAAAATGTACGCCCACCCGTGGGATGACAAACCCTATAAGCATCCTGAAGGCATCCCTGAGTAATGATACGTTTAAGACAAATGGCGTCACAAAAATCCTTGTCAATCAATGCACCTCGATCCCCCTTATGCACAACACAATTAAAATCACCACCCCAGATAAGGAACCGAGTTGTGAACAGATAAGGCCTTAGTGTGTTAAAAAGGTCAACCCTCCCTTTTTGTAACTGGTGCATACAACACAATCAACCTCCAACTAGTATCTAAAAAAACAAAGTCCAGTAACAAAGCACGGCCCATAACTATTTCAACCAACTTAGTAACATGAAAACCATCACCCTGGAATAAAACCCCAACACCATCACAAGTGTCCAACCCAAAGGAAAAAAAGGAGGGTCCCAAACGCCAAAGCTTCCTAGCCACATAAACCAAAGAAATGGCATTCAATCAGGTATCATGGATAAGGCAAATACCACACTGCAAATCCTGCAGAAAGTGAAAAGTAAGAAGATGCCATCAAGCATTTTTAGCACTATTAACATTCAAGGTGGCAACAGTAAGGTTAAATGCTGAGGCCATCTAAAAACAGGGAGGAGAAAGAAAGGAATAAGAAAAATCAGGTGACCTTCCCCATTCTGGTACTCCTATGGGGGCGAACGCCAAGCCTCAGAGGCCTACAAGCAGTGGCTAAACCTTTAGATTTGTCACTTTCAGAATCAAGAGGATACAATGGGTTGGGAAGAAGCATCTGAATCGGCTCCCAAATCTGAGGACTGAGATTGCCTCGATAGTACTTCAAATTTATTATGTAATGGAACAATCCCACCAGGGGAGGAAGCTTTAGCCAGTTTAGATCTAGATTTGGTTTGTTTCTGAGCCCTCTTCTTCGCCTGCACATAAGGTTCAGGAGGTGGGATAACCAAAGTATCTTTGGTCTGTGCTGGAGCGAGAGAGGACTCCTCAACTTCCAGGAAAGGGGGGGGGGGGTTACCAGAACAGGAGCTTGAGGCATGGCCTACAAAGGAGACTCACTAGGAGGTAAGGAAGGCTGGGTAAAGGCCTGGGGTTCAGGAGCAGCAACTTCCTGATCCAGAAGGGGGGCAGACAAATCATTAATAGGGGATGGAGGGGGCTTCGAGGAAGCAATGTCCTTCTTTTGTTCTTCAAGAAGGATCAATTCCTGATCAGGGCAATCTTCACGGTTATGAGTGGCCCAAGGACAGGTCTGAAAGCCATGGCCTACTTCCTCACACAAATTACACTTAAGTTCAGCTGTACAGTCCATACTGGCATGACCAAAGGAAAGGCAAAGGGAGCACCTCAACCTATCACAGGCTGCACTAAGATGGGAAGGGGAGCCACATTTAAAGCAAGTACGCAGCTGACCCACATAAAAACAATGACCCCTTTCCCTACCCAAAAATAAACTGTTCGGCAAATGAACTGGGCTTACATTAGTATGCCAAAGACAGACTTTAAATTTCCAACCACCAGTCTAAAAGTGCTCATAATCAAAGATAGGCTGAGTTGACCCCAAAACATCACAACACTGTTTCAACCAATGGGAGATATCATGTACTGCCACATTCTCATTACGGAATAAAACTAACATTTTTAATGGCTGGTCTAGTGAGGGGAAGAGCTTGAAAGGGCAACCATAAGGCAGGGTATCTAAGCAATTCATACTTGGTCTAAAAACGGTCCAACCCCTGAGGAGTCTTGAAACTAATATCATAAAGAGAAGTCCCTGACATGGATGAGAGTAAAAATCTCATTAGTGAATTAACCCAGAGAGCCCTTAATAAGGGTTTTACCAACATAAAGGTGATCAAGTATAACATCCATGCCCCCAACATATTGTAGACGGACCGCATTTCTTCGTTGTAATGGAGGAGGGGAACTGCGAAAAGTGCCACGCTTTCAAAATCCTTCCCAAGTAAATTTCACCTTTTCTCCATGATCAGGAGGAGGGTCCTGCAGCGGAACATCTGCATCCATACGATCTCCCCAAGCAGTCCCCCGAGTACTAGGGCCCTCCCCAGCTGAGGATGAGTCTGATAATAGTGGAACTTTATCAAGCAGTGCCGCATCAAAAACAATATGTTGTACATCAGCAGCATGTAAATCAGTGTCCATGGCATCAGGAAAGGAAGGAAGCAAAGGAGCCAGCAAGACAGGGACAACATTACCGAAAGGGGACGTCCGCACGCCTTGTCCAGGTATCGGGCTGTGGGTAGGATCAGGAACCCAATGCCCTGAATCGCCCGGTTTCCAGCCTGCATTCCGCAGGGAAGCCTCCAAGGAGCTAGGCAGGGGACTCAGCAAGGGTGCATTAGCAAGAGGGACAGACTCCCGCAATGGTGTGGAAGGCTCAACAAGGAATGGGCTAGCCACGGGCACAGGAGAAGCAAAAGTCACAGTTCTCACAGGCACAACGGACGAAACAATCTTCGGAGCAGGCAGCACAGATGCAGCAGCTGAAGTCTGAGTAGAAGGAATCACAACCGCTGACTCAGCATATTGCAACGACGGCGCAGTAGGTGCAACAGGAACAGTCTGCCGACTCGGCACCAACAGAGCTTCCGAAGGTACCGCAGCAGTAGGCAAAGCAGAAAGTGTCATAACAGGTTCCATAGCAGGCACTGGAGTTTGTAAACCAGGAATGGAAGACATAGCAGGAGCAGCAGCATCTATAACAGCCAGGACTTGACTCTTATGAGAAGTGAGGAGAGACTTCAACCACAACTCATCAGCAGGTAGAAACCCAGACGAAGCATTTGAAGACAGGTCAGGTAAACTGTGATTAGCAGCCATTGCGTCTGAACTCAGACAATTGCAAGGAAATAGGCTCCAAAGCTGGACCTGCAGGAGCGGAGCTCTGTTCTCCTGCAGGTACACCAGCAGACTGAACATTTCCAGAGGACGAAGCCATGGTCCATCAGCGCCCCCTCCACTGAGTAGGGGGATTTCCCCGGTGCCCTGGCCAAATTTCCCCCCCTTCACTAAAAATAATACCAACAGCTAAATCTGGTTCAAGGTCAGTTAGGATTCATCTATATCTCCCTGCCCTGGTTCGTGCCTGAAAATAGGCAGAATTTGTCTAATGCACTTACCCAGTCAACAAAAACTAAGTAAAGTAAGTATGTATATGGATTGCACCTTATCCACAGTTTTAACTGATTATAATAACTGGTAAGGTGATTTATTAACGTGATTTCAGTTGATGTGAAATGCCATAATTACTACAGCCTCTCTCCAGAAGTGCTAACTCAGAATCCTGAGAAACAGCTGTGATCTTGACAGTACAACTACAGTCGGCACGGTCAGATCTGAAGCCTTCAGCAGGAAAGTGAAACTGCAAGTCTCACTTAGCCTTGTTCTTCCTGTCAAAGCAGTTTGACTAGGGGACCAGTTACTATAAAAAATAACCCTGAGGTTATCTGTGTGTTTCAGATTTATTTCACACCCTCGGTGTGTGATGACCTCATAAAACTCTCGAGCTTCGCTCTCGAGGCTTATGGGTCATCACACACCTCGGGTTTGTTTAAAAAAAAAAAAAAAAAACTCATAACACACAAATGCCTGAGCATTATTGTATGTTATTCCATTTACTGTATGTAAATTAATATTAGTAGACTACTAGGGTTCTGTATTTCTGCATGTATATGTTTCATTTGTTTCCACTTTATCCTGTTTTCTTATGTTATTATGTACTCTGTGATTATTCTGTTATTATTTATGTACCCCCTCTCTGCTCCTCCATTCTTCGGATGCACCTCGAATCAAGTCTCGGCTAAGTGTGCCACTCCCGGTTACCAATTTTCAAATAAGTGAACAGCAGATTGTGCACTTGAACCACAGAATAAGTAACCAGTAGAGGGCGCAGATGATAATAAGTAAACAGTACAGGGCTGATATTATGAGTTTATGGGTCCAGTGGGAGGGCCTCTTATGGCTAAGAGTGTCACCTCATGCGTTCTTAGGACCAGAGGGCTGCAAACCAAAGGTGAGCAGTTCTGTCAGCCTAAGGTTGCAAGAGGCAGCACTCTTATAGCTATAACAGGCCCTTCAACCAGACCCTTAAAGTTATTATAGATTGCTAACTTTATTAAATAAAAAAAAGTTTTAATTTAACAAAGTTAACTGCACAAGCAGTCATACAGAAGCCCGTTACAGTGCTCAGTGTGTGAGGTACCCTTACGGCAACTGAAGGAAGCGTTGTGATTGGCTGGGGACGTGCCTGCGATCAATCTATAATCACATTTACGGTACAGAGCATAACAGCATCCCCAATGTGGATAACTAGAAAAAGAAAGAAAAGAGACCCAAGCCTTTAATTTTTTAAAGCCAGATTTGAACTTCCTGTGACCCATATAATTGCAAGTCAAATGCCCCATCATCCTTTACCCACTTCTAAGTTTGTATTTGTAACTCTGATTGTGCAAAACCAAGCACAACACTCATACTGACTGCCTATCTAATCTAACAAATGGTGAGAACAGAGCTGTGGGTACAGCTGACCGCACATGAACCACACATGGACTAACCAGCGATCCCTGTGACACAGTGATATGCACACATTAAATTAAAACAGCAATCTGCTGAGAGCTGTGGTTACACTTGGCAATCACTTGAAAACCACTGCCCTGAGTGACAGAATCTGCCTGAAGCTGTAGCATATGGAGACACATAACCAAGGGTTAGATAAAATATTGCGTACCATCACCCCAGGTGCTGCTGACTAGATCTGAACTTTAAGGGTGGTTAGGACAGCACTCCCTCACCTGGCCCCACCACAGGGAGCAAGCCACGAGGTAACAAAGTAAGACCTGGGGGACGAAGAGCCAGCCAACACACAGGAATACGAAACAGCTCTCTACAAAAAAATAAAAAGATACTATAGGTTATGATCCAACAGCTTTCTTTTTTTTTTTAATAGTTCCTCATTATCCCCACCACCACCAGTTTTAAGGGCAGTGGCCATGGCAACTATCTTGACACCAGAAGGACAGGTGCAGCTGTCTTCACAAAGGATGTCAATGGCTTCCTGCAACTTGTGGTGACTCTAGACCTCCCTCCTCAGTCTGAGCACTTCCACGCCAGGACCTGGAATACAGAGTCTGGTCCAGACCTAGTTCCATAGCCAAAGCCATGGCAGTGCCTGAGAGAACAAATCCAGTCTCAAACTAAATTTCACCACTAAGGAAGGACTAGCACTCAGTAACAACTTCCAACAGTATGGGGCGCTCTACTAATGGAACTTAGGCTAAAGTTCTTTAATAAATGGAAAGACTCCTTTGTGTAAATCTAAATCCACAAAAAAAAGTGAGCAACTGGGTAAGGGTGAAAAAATGCCTTTATGGGCAATTAAACTACGTTTCACAGCACTACTAGCATCTGTTAATAAAATCTGATGTACATACTCCAAATGCCTCAAAAGTCATTCTTCAGATTCAAAATCGATTTATCTTTTAATTTTTCGCACATCTGAACTCCATTCATATATTACATTCAATCTGTGCTTCAAATAAAAAGTGCCTGAAGTTATATAAAGTGCTCAAGAAAAGATCTAATACATATTTCAGACCTGACTCCAGTCCAACAGCCAGCAACTCACCCCAGCGCTTCGCCACAAGACTTTGTCAGGGAGCATGGTTATATTAGAAATTGACTCCTTAAATATTCATAACAAACATGATACCCATAAATGTAATTAATAATTTAAAGTCATCAGTGCACATTTCCCACAACTTGGTCAAATACCCAACTTAAAACAGGAGCATGTACAATATGTATGAACACACAAATAAAACATGATGCAGGTTTATGATATTAAAAAGGTATAAAACCAGAATAATTTACAGTTGCCAACTTGTACAGAAGATTGTCCTTCCTTTTAAGAACAAATAATCAGGACCTTAGACAGTCACATCTCCAAAGCTAATATTGGGAATACATAACATCACTAACAAATTAATTCACAGTACAAGGCTGGCCTGCCAGCACAGCAGTAGGGTTGCCGCTTGCGACACCAGCAACCCGGGTACAGGAACGGACTCAGGCTACTGGAGGGCCGGCAGGAAGGAGGACTGAGCGCTCATAGACAGCTCTCCTCCTCTGGGGAGGATGGGGATGCCCGTCCCGCTGCAATACCGCCACCTGGGTGACCACAGATAGAGGTGCAGTGAGACGGCACATAGATGGGAGGGAAGACGTTGGCGAGGAATCGGAGCGGTAGCACGTCACTACGCGCCCCACCCCTAGGCTCCCCTAGGGAGCCAACGTCCTGTGGGAGGCACCAGAACACAGGAAATAGCCCACCGCAGCGGTAGTAGAAAGGACCCGGCTGCTCCAGATTCCATAACCAGGCTCCCATCGGGGACCACCAGGACCTCCTGACACACACTCTAATGGACTGGGAGGGGTTAAAGGGCCCCCCCCACCGGGGGGGGCAGGCCGAGGCAGGATGAAGGCAGGTCCGGTGGCTCTGTGGGAGTTACCAGGGGAGGGACTAGGAGATCTCCAGCCTAGGGATCCTGGAAGGGGACAGAAATAGAAAGTATATAAAAAAAAATAAAAATGAGTTCACGGTACAAAAAACTATTGTAACATTATACAAAGTTGGGGAAAACATGTCCCATGCTCATATAATTTCTCGTTCCCAGATGCTGTGTATTAAGTGGCTGCTCAGTTGACAGGTAGTCTACTCCAAAGCTGAAAAAAAGCTTTTTGACACTACTTGACAAAAAAATGGAAGGAGAAAAGTTACATTACAAAACCTGGTACGGGCATTTAAAAATACAAAACACAGAATCCAACAAAAGCAATGAGAAATACTATATACAGAAAGCAATTGCTAATAATTCCAGTTTTTCTCTTTGCTTCTTGCTGTAAATGCACATCCAAGATGTCAGGTCAGGAGGGCAGTACGAATATAGTTTTTCTCTGTTTTTCCATTTCACCTGTGAGCTTTCTTTGTCTAGGCCTTCCATCTCCACGTCCATTTCCCATTCATTGGCTCAATCCTCCACCATGTGAAAATTTCAAAGTCTAATTTTTTTGAAAAACTTAAAACAAGCCAAACTGACAAATTTGATGGAAAAGACAACCATCTCTAAAACTTGAGTCTGAGCACATTCAAAACCCTTTTATAAAGGTTAATCATTTGAAATTTCTTGTTGTTGTCTTCCTTCTAAACACCATGGATTTACTTAATTTCCCTTTTCCTCATGTACCTCTCTTTGTTTTTCTCTTTGAATTGGTTTTGCTCTCCTCTCTTGAATGTGTCCTTGGCCTAAAAAAACTTTTTGGGGGCCCACAGCTTCATCACTATCCAAGGAACTCAATCCAATTTGATTCTCATTGTTTTCAACCTGAAAGGAGACCGAATAAGAGGTATGACTCAGATTCAATTTCTGATACTAATTCCTCTTTTTAGATCTTGATCGGCCTCTACTACAGCTTCTATTTTTCTCTTCCTGTGGCCAACTAAAAAAATGTCCATTTTCATAATCCCCCAAGTCTCCTGTTAGTTTATTCTGTTTATGTTGGATTATTTTTTTCTTCTCATTCGCTATGGCAAGGCAAATTTTATTTAAAAAACATACCCATCCCGAGGCTCTGGGTGCTGAACAATTAACAACACATACAATAACACCAACAGTAAAAAAATAAATAAAATAACACTACAATATAAGATGTAATAATAAAATAAATAATACACTCAGTAATAAATAATCAAAACTAATTATATAGCTGGGGACAAACATAGACAGTAGGTCCGGCATCAGATAAAGATTATAAATCAAAGTCTGTGAAGGCCTGATTATACAGGAAGGCCTTGAGGTGGGTTTTGAAAACCTCAGCAGAAGGGGCCTCACTTACAGCTGGAGACAGCAAATTCCACAGGACGGGGCAGCGACACTAAACGCTCTGTAGCCAGCTGTTTTTAACCCATTATAGCACCATATGGCGTCAGAACCATCCATTGCTTAACCTGACCCAAAATGGCGGCATCAAATAGAATGAGTTAACCTCATCCTGGGAATTGCAAGGAGGCCCCTAGAGGAGGAGAGGAGGGAGCAGGCCGAGACAGCAGGTGTAAGAAGGTCCTTTAGATAACCAGGGCCCAGGCCATGTAGGGTCTTAAAGGTGAGCAAACTCCCCTTAAAGAGGACCCTCCACCTGACCGGCAGCCAGTGCAGTTCACGCAGCACCGGAGTGATGTGACAGTACTTGGACTGCCCAGTCAACAATCCGGCAGCTGCGTTCTTCACCAGCTGCAGCCGGCAGAGGGTACCTCCAGAGACCCCAAGATAGAGCGCATTACAGTAGTCAAGCCTAAACGTCATGAAGGCGTGAACCAAGGTGGCGAGACCCAGGGGCAGAACTAGGGGCTTTATCCTGGTGATATTCCTCAGGTGATAAAAACTGGTGTGAACAACAGATGACACCTGGGACTCAAGCGTCAATCCGCTGTCGAGAATAACGCACCGATCACACACCCTAGAGGAGGCCTTCAATGGTTTCTGCACCAGAGGCTAACCTATCATGCCTTCTGTTTGACTCCACCACCAGTATCTTCATCTTATCGGGGTTCAGTCGTAATCAGCTAGAAGTCATCCAGTCACTGATCTCAGCAAGGCAGGTGGTTTAGTACTTCTACTGCATTGGATGTCCCTGGGGCAAAAGAAAGATGCAGTTTGGGTATCATCAGCATAGCAATGAAAAACCAAACTGTACTTCCTAATGAGCTCTCCCAGGGGCAGCATGTACAAGGTAAAAATCCCTGGCGACAAGACCGAACCCTGGGGAACTCCGCATGACAGGAGGCTAGGGGAGGAGGAGAAATTCCCCATCACTACCCTTTGCCTCCTGTTGGTGAGAAAAGACTCAAACTAACAGATGATAATGCCGACGAGTCCACAGAATTCCCTTAGGCAGTCAAGTAACACACGATGGTCTACCGTGTCAAATGCTGAGGAGAGATCAAGGAGAACGAGAATTGTCCCTTCCCCTCGATCTCTCGCACTGAGGAGGTGTTTATGCACCCAAATTAATACAGTTTCTGTGCTATGCCTCGCACGAAATCCAGACTGGAGACACTCACATAAATCATGGGCCATGAGGTGTTCCTCAAGCTGAAGCGCCACCACTTTCTCAATGATCTTACCCAAAAACGGAAGATTGGAGATAGGATGGTAATTTGCTTTAATGTCTGGGTCCACAGATGTTTTTTTCAGAAGAGGTCTCACCAGTGCCTCCTTCAAGACATCAGGAAAGACCCCTCTGACAAGGAACACTAGACAATCAAGGCAAATACAAGGCCAACGGAGTCAACGCATCCCATTAAGACATGAGTGGGCACTGGGTCCAATTCACAAAAGGTGTGCCACAGCTTGAAAGCCACCTCAATGACCTCTGCCACCTCCACAGGTCTAAATTTGCCCCAACCAGGCAGAGCGCTCTCTGGACGCCCACAGAGACCACTATCTGCCATGCTGTGGTTCACTGGCGGAATCCCCTGCCTGATGGCGGACACCCTGTCCTAGAAGAATTGAGCAAACTCCTTGCATAAAGTGTTTGGAAAGGCTTTTTTCAGCTGTAGACAGGAAGGATGGAGAAGCCTGTCCACAGTCCGAAAGAGAGCAGTTGGTCGGTTCTTCCTGGCAGCAATCTCCCTGAACAGGAATTCTGCCTTCTTACGGTTAATTGCCCCCTGGTACACACTGCAGTGTGTACGCAGGGCCATTCTGTCCACCTCCAGACCAGTCTTCCATCAACAGCACTCTAATCTCTGACCCATAATCTTCATCACCTTGAGCTCCCCGTCATATCAAGGGGACCTCAATTGAGAAGACTTGGGTCATACACGGACCGGTGCGAGGTAGTCGAGCTCAGCAGACATTGCCTTATTATAGGCTGCAACTGCCGCCCCAAGCGCATGCACTGTCCTCACTAGATAGATCAGCAACTGCCAACAAACTCTCAGGGGTCAATCCCCTCAAAGGGCAATAGCTAACCATCTCAGCAAGGGAAGGGCTCTCGGGGAATGCCCCAAACAAAAACTTCACCATGCAATCATCAGACCAAACTACCCAATCGGTCCTCAGATTAGTTATCTCAAGCCCCAGTGAGAAGACCAGGTCCAACATGTGGCCACCCTGGTGGGTCACAGAACAAACGTCTTGCATCGGGCCCAGAGATGACATCATCTGGAGGAAGTTATAACCAAGCCGAAAAGATTTGTCATCAGCCCAGACATTGAAGTCCCCCAGCACCAAACAACTGGGGGCCTCCAATGATTCACCGACAATGAAGTCGGCTACCTCCTGCAAGAATGCACCCGTCGGCCTGGGGGGCGGGGAGGGTGGGGGTGGCAAATCAGAAGAATTCTGCAACCTGCACCCGGACCCCCACAAACAGCTACACACTCAAATGAACCGGGTACTCTCACTGGGTGCAGGGTGAAGCCTTGTTCAGATCTAAAGCAGATGGCTACCCCCCCGCCCCTGCATTCCACCCTAAGGCAGTGCACCACAGTATACCCGGGCAGGACAGTGGCCTCTAAAACTGGGCCGGCATTGTCTCCAGTCCAGGTCTCCATGATGCAAGCCAGACTGACTGAAGAAATCAAGTCCGCAATAATTGCGGTCTTGTTTCTAATTGATCTGGCATTACAAAGCACTGCCCTCAGGGTATTGGTGGACTGTACAGTCCCTCTGGCTACCTGCCCACTCAGTCTTGTGGGAACCCTGATGACGGGAACTAAACACCTCTGGCCTCTCCCCAAGACCCGTCTGACCCCAGGGTGCCTTCTACATCCAACTACCTCGATCCTACCACCTACCGCAGTGCACCACAACCCGACCGAAACGTACAGTTCCTCTTTATTCCAACCTTCCGACAGCGCCTTGCTGTAGTGGTAGAAATTGGGAGGCTAGAAAAAGGCTGTAGACTTGAGCAACTGTGATGTTCCATACACTATCCTAGCCTGCCCCAGGCCCTCACACCTTCCCAGACACATCCTTCCTGACTACGTAGTCCCAGGCCTAGAGAATACTAATTAACCAAGCACACTACTACAAACATACACTTAAAAACAAAAATCCTTCACCACATACTCCATGCACACACATACACACACACACATAATTAACTAAAACCCGAACCCTCCACCCAAGAACCCCACACCAAGGAGAGCAAGTAGCTAAAGCTTAGCATTCCAGATTCAGAAGAGCAAACCTGCAGAGCTCAAGCAGTAAAAGGCTCTTCAAGACAGGGCTAATAAATTATAGCAAAAGATGAAAATACTTTACATGAAAATAATTCCTTCTAAGCCCAAGGAGTTAGGGGACCGTGGGCCCTTTCACCGTCCCCGGTTTATACAGAGCAAGATAACACAAGCAAATGAAGGATAAGTGTTGAGTGCAAAAAAGTCAAGGAAATCACCCAAGTTTCAGCAGGAGCTTCTCTCACCACTAGCCCCATAGAGGAAACCAAGAAAAGTCACCAGCATCTTCAGCGGCCCCGGGTCCACACACAATCCAGACACCCTCTCCGACAGTCCACCAGGGGGAGTCTCAGGCTAGTAGAAGTCCCAGCCAACACAGAAATCATGATTTTCAAAGCTTTATCCAACTCACTGAACAATGGATCATTAATAAACTGATTTAATGTTCCTTTGATATTTATCACTGACAAGTTTACACTTATTGACATCAGCTTTAATAATTAGTTCTACAAAAACTTTAGAGCAAGTCTATGCAGCTTCTTTCCATTCACCTTTAAATTAAAATGTCTGAATGCCACCCGACAGAATCTCTAGGACACGGAGTCCTCGTGGTATGTATTCTCATTCCAAACACCTTTCTAAAGTCATTATGTTGTTCCATGAATTAAAAGTCTCTCCAATTTAATGAAATTGCATGGAAATTCATCCTGATGATCACTTATCCTTACGGCATTATTTGCTGCTCCCTCCATACTGCTTTTAATTTTTTGCCTGCTATTTTCCGATGCCTCTGTGCTCTCTAAGCCAAACAATTTACACCTTTCATTTGTGTTGTTCCTGTTAGCTGAATTTTGACTCATCTTTCTCATAAAAACTAGTTCACTGAGCGAGAAGTGCAAAGTTATCCACATAGGAAAAAGAAGTACAGCTTCGCTGCCTGCACTCTCCAAATGTATATTTTATGTATCTAACCTGTTCGTCATCCTGTCCTAACCTCACTCTATTGTTGTCCCCCTTTTTGACGAGGTACCTTTGTAAACGAGTCTTTGACTCAAAGGTTGTAAAACTGATCTCAACAATAAATAAAAAAAAAAAAAAAAAACCCAGGGATAAAGTACACACTGGGAGGGCATCAAAGGAGACAAAGACAGAAAGAGACCTCTGAGTAGTCATCGCAGATGACTGAAAGACTGGAAAACAGTGTGAAAGGGCAGCACACAGGGCGAGTGGCACCCTTGGCTGCATTTGTAGGGGAATTACAAGTAGAAAGAGTGAGGTTATTATTCCTCTCTACAGGTCCTTGGTGAGACCACATTTAGAGTACTGCAGTCAGTTTTGGAGGCCCCACCTCAAAAAAAGACATAGACCACCTGGAGACGGTACACAGAAGGGCTACAAAGATGGTGCATGGACTGCATCATAAGCCATACGAGGCAAGACTCAGGGAACTAAATCTGTACACCCTTGAGCAGAGGAGAAACAAGGGGGACATGATCTGAACTTTTAAGTACGTTAAGGGAATCAACACAACACAAGCAGGAAACCTCTTCCAGCAAAACAGGGATCCGCGTACAAGTGGGCACAACTTGCGTCTGGTGGTAGGCATGTTCAAAAGCAACCTCAGGAAGTAGTTCTTTACAGAAAGGGTCACAGACACATGGAACAGCCTACCTCAGGAGGTGGTGGAATCCAAGACAGTGTGCGAGGTCAAACTTGCATGGGACAGACATTGTGGACACATCAGGGTGCAGTCTAAATAGGGAGGTGGGAAGAAACACAGGCAGACTAGATGGATCATGAGGTCCCCATCTACCGACACGATTCCTATGTTCAAACACAAAATAAAAAATATAAAGCCTGAGTTAAAACCACTTAAGGCAGGCCGAACTTTACGGACTGTGTAAATTGCCCACTAAAGTGTTCTGGCTAGAGCATTCATGGCTTGTTATCCTAATCAATGCCTCTTCAAGTCAATTCCACCACTACGGAAGGACTAGCACGTAGTGACTGCTTCCAATAGTATGGGGTGCTCTACTAATGAAATTTACGCTAAAGTTCTTCACTAAACAGAGGGACTCCTTTCTGTAAATCCACAAAAAAGTGAGAAGCTGGGTAAGTGTGAAAAAATTCCTTTATGGGCTATAAAGCTATACCAAGCTATATAAATAAACTAATTAGACTTCAGGATTTTTACATGATGGAGGATCGAGCTATATAAATATACTAATTAGACTTTAGGATTTTTAAATTATGGAGGATCGAGCCACTGAATGGGAAATATACATAGAGACGGAAGCCCTAGATGAAGAAAGCGCACAGGAAAAATGGCAGAAAACAGAAAAATTATATTCATACTGCCCTCCTGACCTGACATTCTGGATGCACATTTACAGCAAGAAGTGAAGAGAAATAATGAAATTATTAGCAATTTCCTTCTGTATATTCCTCATTGCTTTTGTTGGGAAAAGTTTTAGTCCAAATTACAACATAATTTGTTTTGTATATGAGCAGCCACTCAGAACATAAAATCTGGGGATAAGGTGGGCTATATGATAAAGAATATTTTTTTCCTTGACCCAAGTTACAATTTTTTATATCGGGATTCTGTGTTTTGTATTTTTAATGCTTGTACCAGGTTTTGCGATATAACTTTTCCCCTTCCTTTTTTAACAAGAAGTATTAGCAAAAAGCTTATATTTGTGCCAGCCCAGTGGAGCCGAGGGCTAAGACGCTGGTCGCCTTACCTCGCACCACATCGATGACCAGTGTTCGGGGACGAGCACGGCCATTGGAGGTCGGCAGGTGGGAAGGGCATGGGGCTGGATGGAGCCAAGGAAAGGCAGCTCTCCTCTCTGGGGAGGTAAGGTGGCATCCCTCAGTTCTTGTCTGCCTCACGGGGGAGGCCAAGGTGCAGTACAGGTTAGAGGGTGCACAGGCACTAGGCCAACGGGTGGGTGGAAGGGGCCATCATACACATGCGTGCCTCCACGCACATGCATCTCTACTCCTGGGGCCCTGGGATAATTGAGTGGGTGAAAAAATGGAGGAGAAAACTAATCCGGCAGCAGTATGACGGGATGAGCATAAGGTAAGCCCCAGTAATTCTTGGTTGTCGGGGCTGGGGGGGGGAGCAGTCGGGCTGAATGGGGCAGCCGGTGGTGATAAAAAGTGTCATGATAAAAAAAAAAAAAAAAGCTTCTATTTAGTTTTGGAGTACAGACTACCTTGTAACTGAGCAGCCGTGAAGTACACAAAATTTGGGAATGAAAAATGTTGTGCAGCATGGGATATATTTTCCCCGATTTTATATAATGTCACAATAGTTTTCTGTACTGAGACTTGGATTGTTAGCTGTATTATGTATGCCGATACTAACTTTGGAGTTGTAACTGTCTAAAGTTCTGACTGACTGTTCTTAAAAGGCGGGACAATCTTACAGTCTTCTGTACAAGTTGGCAACTGTGAACTATTCTGTTTTCATACTCTTAATATCATCAGTCTGCATCATGCTTTATGTGTGCGCTCATGCATATATGCATCTGCCTTTTTTTTTTTTTACTGTAACTTTTTCTTTATGCACCCTCCTCTCTGGTTGCCTGGGTTCTCTCTGGTGTGGTCTCTTCGCTTGGCCTGTTCCTGCCCCACCTGAAATCCCCAGCCACACTCCTGGTTTGGGCCCATCCCCAGTCCAACTCTGCTAGCTGCTCGACCCCCCCCCCCCGTGTGGTACTGCCAACTACTAGCGCTCTATTTAGAATCTAACTGAGTGACCAGGGAGCAGAGGGAGAACCAGACACCGGTTGGGAGGACACGGCTATGGGCATTTCCATTTTTCTATCCCTCCCCCTGGCTTGGCCGTGCAATGTGTACCAACACATGTGCGCTCCCGTGCATGCTCACAGGAGTGCTGCCACAGCCAATCCCCTGCCAGAGATCCCAATGGCTGCTGCACCCCCAGTCTCCACTGGCAGTCATCAAGCGCTGGGATCTATGACCCTCCTCCCTTACAGGAAAAGAAGAGCAGTCCTCCAGACACTCAGTCCTTTCCTCCCTGCCGACCCGAGTCCGCTCCCAAACCACGGTTGTTGGCGTGGCGTGAGGTGTGGTGTCCAGCGTCTCAACCCTCAGTGCCACTGGGCCGGCTCAATGCATCTGCTTTTAAGTGGGGGTTTTGACAAAGTCATGGGAAATATGCTCTGATCACTTAAAATTATTAATTACATTTATGGGTAGCATGTTTGCTATGGGTATTTAAGGAGTCAATTTCTAATGTAACCATGACCCCTGGCAAAGCACAGCAGAGAGTGGCTGGCCATTAAACTGGGGTAAGGTCTGATGAATGTATTAGATCTCTTCTTGCGCACTTTATACGACTTCCGGCACTTTTTATTTGAAGCACGAACTGAATGGAATATATGAATGGAGTTCAGATGAACAAAATATTAAATAACAATTAAATCGATTTTAAATCTGAACAACTTCTGTGGCATTTGCAGTATGCACATCAGATTTTATTAATAAATGCTATTACTGCTGTGAAACGTAGCTTTATAGCCCATAAAGGAATTTTTTCACCCTTACCAAGCTGCTCACTTTTTCTGGATTTACACAAAGTCCTAAACTAAACCCTCTAACACACTGCCAGTTGGTCTCACGAACAGGTCATTTTAAGAAAAGAGCACTCGCTGGGCCACCCTGTTAGTGCAGCAGTAGCAATGCCACTGACCTGGGTTCAGGAACAATCCTGGGTTGTCTAAGGGACAGCAGGGGGGCCGCAGGATCGCTTGTCCCAGAGGGTGCTTTCCTTCTCAGGGGAGAACTAATGCCAGTCTTCCACATTACTGCCACCTGTGTGACCACAGTGGAAGAGCAGTTTGGAAGGGCAAGAAAGGGAGGATGTTGTCTAGCTCCATGCATCAGCAGGTGCTTGCATGCAGACGCCTGTGCATTAGATCCTCACCCTGGACACCCTGGGCTAGGCAAAAACAGAGCATAAAACATCCTTACCAGGGATCACCTGATGACCCAGTGGTTAATACTGTGTGCCCCCGTGCTGGCAACCTGAGTTCAGAAGGCTTAAAGGTGACAGAGTACGTGGGGGAAAGAGGCAGAGACACATACATCAAATTTACATGAATGGCCATATTCTGAATATAGTACAGTTATGTAAGAGTTTATCATAACAGTAGATCTTCAAGAGGAGCTCTTGCAGCAGGTAATACCATTAGGACTAATGCTGTCAGGTGTTGGGACCCCACGGAAAACTTGTAGCTAGCAGTCCGAGGCGGGGCACCGCTCCCGACGTTGGCTCTGCCCGACGTCAGGCGTTGAATAAAGGGGACGGTCCACCGGCGCCATCTCAGTTCTCCCACCACAGACCCAGCTAGTACAGTATTGGAGAACCGAGCAGGAACTCCCCAATCTTGTACAGGTGCAAAACTCATATCTGGGGAATGGAGGGCGGAAAAGCCATCTGCTGCAAGAACTCCTCTCGAAGATCTACTGTTACAGTAAGCTCTTACGTAACTGTACTATCTAACTTCGAGGGTGGAGCTCTTGCAGCAGGTAATACCATTAGGACTGAGTCCCAAGCAGTACCCAAAGATAGGCCCAGGTCTGAGCGGGAGGTGGAGAGAAAATTGAAACATAGGCAGATGGCGAGTATTGTAGGAGAGTAGGCCCTGCAGGACGGCTAGTCCAAACCATGCTCTCCTCCTAGAAGCAATGTCTAGACTGTAATGTCTAATGAAGGTATGGACTTTGCTCCATGTCCCAGCAGCTCAAATGTCTGCTGAAGAGACATTCTTTAGGGCAGCAAAGGAAGCGGCCATAGCCCTGGTGTAATGGTCTTTAACGGGACCCAGAAGGGGTTTACCATGGTGCTGGTAGCAAAATGAAATAGAGTGCACTAGCCAACAGGCTAGAGACTGCTTAGAGACTGGAGCCCCTGTCATCCTTTTTGTAAAGGAGATGAACAACTGGTTCGTCTTTCTAGAGGAACGCGTTCTGTGAAGGTAATACCTTAGGATTTGATGGACGTCCAAGGTGTGCAAAAACGCTTCACCCTGGTTGGAAAACTCAGGATAATAAACCGGAAGGTTGATGTCCTGATTCAGTGTCAGGGCAGACAACACCTTCGGTAGGAACTTGGGGTTCATACGCAGGGTCATCCTGTCCCTGTGAAAAACAATACAAGGTTCCTTACGCATCAGCACCTGGAGCTCAGAAACCCTTCGAGCTGAAGTAATGGCAACCAAAAGGAGGGCTTTCCAAGAGAGGATGCATAGCTCGCAAGAAGTGGCTGACTCAAAGGGTGGAAGGGTGAGTTTCTCCAGGACAAAAAGTAAGTCCCACAGAGGGACAACGTCCCTCCTGGGAGGTCTGACGTGTAAGACCCCCTCTGAGAAAGGACTTTCAGACTCTCAATTGTGATTGAGTTCTCTCCCCGATTGTTTCATGATATGCAGAGACCGCACACATGTGAACCATGATGGACAAATAGCTCAGTCCCAAATCCAGGAAGTAGAGGAGATAGTCCAGCACATGTCTGACTGGACAATCTAAGGGATGTATGGCATGGGCCGCAGCCCAGAGACAGAAACGCTTCCATTTCAGAGCGTAAGTAGCTCTAGTGGAAGGTTTCCTTGCTGCAAACAAGACCTCTGCCACCCTGCTTGACACTCCTAGTCTCTCTTCAGCTAAGACTGCAGGAGCCATGCATGCAGCTGAAGAGAATGAAGAACAGGATGGACGAGAGTCCCCTGCTCCTGTGAGAGTAAGTGGGTGAAGGGTGGCAACTATATTGGGGGTTCCAAAGACAGCTGCTGAAGCAACGGATATCAGATCTGTCTTGGCCTCAGAGGGGCAATCACGATCATCCTGGCTCCCTCTGACTGCAGTTTGAGCAGTACTCTCTGAATGAGAGGGAAAGCGTACGGAAACTTTCCTGTCCAGGAGAGGGACAATGCGTCTTGCCAGAAAACACCAGGTCTTGGAGCGAGCCAGCAAAAATTTTGCAATTTGGCGTTGGATGGGGACGCAAAGAGGTCCAACTCTGGATGGTCTCAATGACTGAAGAGGTTGTCTGTGACTTCTTGAAGCAACTCCCACTCATGATTCAGAGATGTGGAGCAACAGACTGTTGGTGAGAACATTCTGTACCCCTGGCAGGTGCACCGTGATGAGGTCTAGATGGTGTTCTACTGCTCAATCCCACACTCTCATGGCCTCTCTGCAAAGGGGATAAGAGTGAGTTCCCCTTGCTTGTTGATGTAGAAGACCACTGCTGTGTTTGTCTGTCTGCACCAGAAGAGGACCCATAAAAAATGGTCTCTGAATATGTGAAGAGCATTCACAACTGCCCTCATTTCCAGAATATTTATATGAAGAGAACTGTCTGTGGGGGGACCACGATCCCCGGGTCCTGTGATCCCCTAAATGAGCCCACCCACCTAGTCAGAGAGGTGTCTGTGGTTAGAACTTGAGGCGGGGTTGGCCTCCTGAAGGAGACTCCTCCCTCTAGATTCTCGTGGCAGAGCCACCGGTCAAAGGAACGATGGACTGCCGAGAGATCCGGATCTGAAGATCCAGATCATCCACCGCTTGGTCCCACTGGACATTGAGGTGCCACTGAAGGACTCTCATGTGCAGTCTGGCAAGGGGTACTGTGGCTACGGTGGCCGCCATGTGGTCCAATAGCTGAAGGACGACCAAGGCGGAGATAGAGGGTGCTCTCTGGACCCTGCTTGCCAGAGCCCGAAGGCATTCTGCTCTGTCCGAGGGCAGAAAAGCTCTCCCCTGCTCAGTGTCCAAAACTGCCCCTATGAACTGTAGCCTTTGTGATGGCCAAGGGTGGTTTTGGCCAGTTCACTGTGATTCCCAGGGAACAAAACAGACTCTGTGTCTCTTTGAGAGCGATTTGGAGCTGCTCTCCCGATGAACTGGAGAGAAGCCAATCGTCTAGGTAGGGGTAAACAAAGAGGCCTCTCCGTTGGAGTGCCGCTGCTACCACTGCGAGACACTTGTGAATACCCTGGGGGCTGATGAAAGGCCGAAGAGGAGAACCCGGAACCGGTAGTGCCGGTCCTGAAAGCTGAATCGAAGGAACCTTCTCTGAGATTTCAGAACCTTGATATGCATGTACCCATCCTGCATATTGAGGGAGCACACAACCAGTCCCCTTGGTGCAGCAAGGGGAATAGGCTTGCCAGAGTGACCATCCAAAATCTCTGGTACTTGGCCGAGAGATTGAGCTGGCTCAAGTCCAGAATGGGGCGAAGGTCCCTGGTTTTCTTTGGGACCAGGAAGTAACGGGAGCAGTAACTTTTGCCTTTCTGGGCTTGGCAGACAGGCTGGATGGCCTTTTTCTCGAGGAGCTGTTGGATCTCCGCAGCCAGGAGGAGATTGTGTGCCGGTGGACAATTGACCGGGGGGGGATTGTCCGGTGGAATAGAAAGGAATTCTATGGCATACCCATTTCGAATGGTGTCCAGTACCCATTTGTCTGAGGTGATGCTGGACCATTCCAGTGGGTAAAGGGCAAACCTCCCTCCTATCTTTTCGTTCTGCGGGTTCCTGAAGAGAGGAGGAGGGCAGAAGAAGTTAGGCGGAGGGGGTTGTGGGTCCTTGGGCCCTAGGAGTTTTGGGCTGCTTAGGACCCTGGGAGCCTAGGGGGGCAGGGTGACCCAGCCTCTTGAACCCTTTGCCTTGGGAAGACTTACTCCCTCGTCCCTGTCCTTTTCGAAAGGGACAGCGACTGGGTTCTTGAGGCTGGGACTTGTACAAGCGGTGTACGTCGGCCACCGCTTTACCAGACCTTGTAGCTGTTTGACCATGGTTTCCACCTCCTGGCCAAACAGAACTGGGCCTTGGAATGGGGAATCCAATATGGACTCCTGCAGATCCGGTTGAAACCCCATCAGCCTTAGCTACGACTGCCATCTCAGACAAACCCCCGAGGCAGCTGCCCTGGAGGCCATGTCCACCGCATCACAGGAACAGCGGAGGACATGTTTATCAATGTCTAGACCTGACTGGGTGCAGGTAAGCACTTCCTCTTTAGTATCTGAGTCCGGCATGGACTTGACTAGGTCCATGGTCTTCTGCCATAAGGATTGTTAGTATGTAACCATATCTGCCATGAAATTAAGGGATCTGATGGCACCCGTGGCAGAAGAGTAAACCTTCTGACCCCATCTGTCCAATTTTTTGGAGACCTGGTTCGGGGGTTGGGAGCTCAAGTGTTTGGGTTGGGAACCCCTGCCATGGGCAGCAATCAGAACCAAAGAGTTAGCCTTTGGCTGTTCTGCCAAAAAGGGTTCCAACCTGGGTGGTTTGTAAAGCCTGTCAGCCTTCCAAGGAACTGCAGGTACTGAGGAAGGGGTACGCTAAGTCAGGTGGGTAACAACCTGGAAGGGCTTGACAAAGGGAGGTATTACCAAGGGCTTAGGTTCTTTTTCACCCAGGAACTTGGTCAGTCGCTTGCACTCTGGATCCAGGTCCTCTGTGTCCCACTCATAAATAGCCTGGATGTGCCTCATTACGTCTAAAAAGGAGGGATCATCCAGAGGGAACCATGGGGAATCCTTAGGTCCTGGGGAAGGAGGAAGGAATCCCCTTCTGACTCAGGCTCTATTCTGCATCTCCCTCTTCTAAGGAGGATGAGGGAGGAGGAGAAGAAGGCTGGGGAGACTGCTGACGCCTCCTCTTTTTGCCCTTGGAATCTGGGCATGGGCTCACCCCTGCAGGGGTTGGGGGAGGGGGGGGTCCCAGAGGTGGTGGATTTGGGGAGTTCTTTGCGGGTCTGTAAAGGAGATCCCCCTTAACTGTATTCTACCATGTGGTAAATAAGGAGTCTATGTCTGCCACTGCGACGACCGCTGGGCCGGGCGTCAGGCTCGCATGACCAGGCGTCGGGTTCACTAGACTGAGCATCAGGTCTGGGATCCTGTCGTCAGTGGGCCAACGTCTGGAATCGTCTTTGCCCAGGGAGCTGGCATCCGGAGTAGGCTTGACCGGTGACCAACCCTCTGGAAAGGGTGTGGGTGTCTGGTCTTCCACCAGCAACTGCTCCGATCAGGCGCTGGGAGCGGACAATGCAGAAGGTGTCCAACTAGGCTTTCGCTGTTCAACTGGGGGGCGAACCTTAGCCGGGGGGCGTCCGAATGGACTACCTCATGCTTACCTGGATGTTCATCCGAAGTCTTCCTTTTTTTTCGGATGAACTAGGCCTGTCCTTCAAAGACTTGGACTGGCCCTCCTGGGTTGACCCTGAGGATTTATAAGGTCGATGAGCCAGGGAAGACTGGTGTCCCGACAAGACCAACTCCCCGTGCTTGTCCTGAGAAGAGGCGGGAGTGGACTTACTCGAGCGGGAGTGTTTGGTTGTCTGGACTGGCACCAAACCGGACCTCCAGCCGGAGGTCAAGGAAGAAGAGGCCTGCTTAGTCGGTGATTTAGGATGGGACTCGGACCTGACCCAATCTTTATCCCTGTGGTGATGTTTCCCACCCAAGGACTTCTCTTTTGGTGGGGAATCCCTGGTGGGAGAAGAGGAGCTGGCCCCTGAGCCATGCTGCATCGCCGCTAGGTGTTTTTCTAGAAGGAAGGTCTTGAGTGCGTTGGCTCTCCTAGCACGAGTCTTCTGAATAAATTGCTGGCAGTAGGTGCAGGCATCAGGCCGGTGGTCTGGGCCTAAGCAGATGAGGCAGGCCACGTAGCTGTCTTTGGCCGGAATCTGCTTGTCGCACGCACACTTAGCTTTGTGCTGCGTTGGAGGAGGCGACGACATACACTAGGCGAACGGAACAAACATCTAAGAAAATATCTTTCTTTAGGCTGTCAACTGCTGAAGAAAGCGTCCGTGGAGCCGAACTACATGGTAGAATGGCGGGAAAAGAACTGAGATGGCGCCAGGGACCGCCCCCTTTATACCACGCCTGAAGTCGGGTGGAGCAGATATCGGGGGCGGTCCCCTGCCTCAGACTGCTAGCTACAATTGTTCCGTGGGGTCCTAACACCTGACGGCATTAGTCCTAATGGTATTACCTGCTGTAAGAGCTCCACCCTCAAAGTTAGATCAATAGTATACTCAGCATTCGAAACAGTCATCTGGAAGAATGCTGCTCACGTAAATATGATACTCAGAGTATAAAAGAAAATATGCTGGAGCTGGCCCGCCGGCACAGTGGTAGCCCTACAGCTTGTGACGCCGACAACACTGGTTCGAGGGCGAACCCAGAGCTTTGGAGGACTGGCTGGGGATGGGTGGGAAAAGTGAGCATCAACTGCACAGCATGTCTTTCCCAGGGATGGGGATATCTGGTCCCCAGCAACTACTGTCTCCTAGCAATGGCCGGGGATAGGTGAGACCAGTACAGAAGGCCGGACTGGTGGAGGCAGTGGACATCCGCATGTCTGGGGTGGGAGCATGCCTCACCTTGCAGTAAGGTCACTGCACATCAAACTCTGTCAAGAGGGGTCCACAAGGGAAACCGCATAGCAGAAATGTCCCTCAGATGAGCCAGCATGAAGTCCGGAATCCTTGGAAGGACCCAGCCGACTGATGTGGGGTATATCCCCTATCCAATATTCCGAATTTTACCCCTGAGATATTCCATTTATATTCAGACTATTCGATCTTTCTGCAGCTTCACATGATTTAAACACATGTTAATTCCAGCTACCCCAAGTGGAAGAGTCAGCAGTATTTTGATTCATGTAAACAGTAGCAGTATTTGAAATACATATTCCAGATACATGTAAATGGATAACTGGAATATGTATTCTGAATTTTAAGTATTCAGAATACTCTCATATTCTCAATACTGCACCTCGTGGTGAATGTTTGGAATACTCAGTTAAACTGTGTTGTGCCTTGTGTTTCTACTGTGGACATTTGTACTGTACTGTTTAATCTAGCCAGTTTACACTGAATGGGAGTCATTTTGAAGTCAGCTCCTTGATTTCCCCAATAACTGCATTCACCTGAATTTGATCTTGCCGGCCGTGCATATCTGACCCACCACTCAGCTGTGGTGGCAGGGCAGCTGCGGGTGAGCCATTGAGAGCTAGGTAGCCCAAAGATGCAGTAATGTCTTACACGCAGCAGCTTCCGATCTTCAGCCTCGCCTACCAACTAAATACTTCGGCAAAGTATGGAGGAGTCTGCAGAGTCAGTAGGGGAAGCTGGGTGCTGGGACTGGGAACATTGGTGGAGTTATATTGAGACTGTGAGTTTTTATTGGTTTTTATCGCATGTAAGGCAATTATTGGTGTCATGTTAGTTATGTGTTTTGTTTTTGTTAGTCTAGTTTGGGTTTGGGTGTCTACTAATCTTACCTCTGCATACTGCAAATCAGCATGCCAGTATGGTAATACACCAATACAAACCAAAACATATACAATGGAATTCAGTGACAGAGAATGTTTTAATTCATTTGAATTATCACTATTTGACATGAGGGGCTGGATGGGCAAAGTATTTGTCTGGATTGTTTTTTTCTCGGGGTTACTTTGCTTCCTCTGGCTCCCTCGGTCATACTAAAGTTATGTGCAAAAGGCATTTCATTACACATTTCAAGCGCTTAGTCATTCTGCTATTATTACTTTTTCTTTCTGGGTCATTTCATCCCAATCCAGGGCCAGAATGTCAGTTCTTTAAGAGATTTTAAGAACATACTTTCCTTTGTTCATTTAAATATTCAGAGTTTACTTTTCAAATGGGAAAGTTGTGAGGTCTGGGCCTTGGAAAATAAATTTGACTTCATAGCACTATCTGAAACTTGCCTAGCTGATAAAATTACAAATCAACTGATTAATCTGCAGGGACACAATATATTTAGAGAAGACAAAATTGGACGTAAAGGTGGCAGTTGTTTATTTAAATCTCATTTAAAGGTTAGCACATGTGAATTCACTAATTCTTCTTTAGACTGTGAATTTCTACCTTTACAGATTGTACTGGACAACGAAAAATCCATCTCCTTGGCAGTAATTTATGCCCCTCCACATACTTATTCTGTGTTTTCAGAAATCATTTGAAAGTTCAGGAATTCACTACCAAAAAATAGGGAAGTTGTAATATTGGGGGACATTAATTACAAGTGGATGGGTAAAATTGATAATAACATAAAAGGGTCACTTGCAAATGCTAGGCTTTTCCAGATTATTGAAGAACCAACAAGGTATAATTTATAGGAAAGGAAGTTCCAGTATCATTGATTGGGTTTTGGTCCTGGATACTTACAAAATGAGACAACCGGGGGTTTCAGCTGACCGCTGAAGTGACCACTGTGCAATTTATTGTCTATGGAGTGCAAAAAGGACTACCATTCCCCCTATATATCACTACCAGTGATTTAAAAAAAACTAAATATTCTATTCTTTAGGGAAGCTGTAAGAAGGATAAATTAGTCACGTTTAGATTTCTTGGTCTCAACCTGATGAAGTGTTTTCTCAATTTTGTAGTTTATTTAATGCAGTTTGTAACATTTTTGCACCTTCATGACAGTTTAGAATTAGAGGTAATAGGCAGCAACAGGTCACCCCCAATTGATTGAGTTAATGAGGTTGTGTGATAGGAAATGGGAGGGAATTTCTGAAAACTTCCTCCGATGTTGTCCTGCTTGAATACCAGCAGTTATGAAATAAACGTAAATCCCTTGTTCATAAACTGAAACAGAGTTACTTTTTTTTTTTTTTAACTCAGAAATGTTTTTATTAATCTCAAACAAATAGATAGTAACAAAATAAAACCATCATGTTCAGTACTGGTACCCACACCTCAAAAAGGACATAATCTGCTGGAGAAGGTCTGGAGGAGGGCTACAAAGATGATAACGGGTCAGTAGGATGAGGCATATGAGGAGAGGTTGAGGGCACTGAACACGTACTCCCTGGAAGAAAGGAGCGAGAGAAGGGACATGATTGGGACCTTCAAGTACCTGAAAGGGATAAATACGGTTGATAAGGAGAATCTATTTAAGCTGAGAGGCAACCATAACAAGAGGGGACAAAGTCTTAAGCTGGAGGGTGGGAGGTTTAGGAGGGAGGTCAGGAAGCACTTCTTCACAGAGAGGGTGGTGGACACTTGGAATGCACTGCTGGAAGAGGTAATCTCATTGAAGACAGTGGGCAGCTTTAAGAGAGGCTGGGATAGGCATAGGGGAAAGTAAGGATCATGGGTAGGGAGGGTGAGAAGTAGGAGGAGCCGGGCAGGGACAGTTGCTCAAGCTGTGGACCCTGCAATAAGAGTAGACTTGATAGACCAAATGGTCTTCTTCTGCTGGCTTCTTCGTATGTTCAGCAATGGTAGTAATTACATAAAGTCACAAATATAGCTGTCAGAACAATGAGCGAAGTATCAAAATGTCAAAATATCAAAAACAGGGTTATCCAATAAAAAGGCAAGATGATTTTGTAGGAAGGGATGTTACTGCTACTTGGAGAATCATTAATGAAATGTTAGGTAAGAATAATAGGTCCAGCCCTAACCTGTTAACCATGGATTCTGGAAACTGTACAGATCCCATTAAAATAGCTGAGGAAAACATATATTTTTTTTATGGATTTGGATAGGTATAGCCCAGAAAGTACTAGTAGTGCTACTACTTTTAATTAATGTACAATAAACAATTATATAAAATTACCAACATTTTATTTTAGGGTATTCACCCTGCTTGAAGTGTTTAAATACATTTCCAAAATGAACCTGTGACCTCAGGTAGGGATAGATGACCTGGATTATAGATTGGTCAAGGCTGCTGCTGATATTCTTTGTTACCTATTAGCAAAAATATTCAATCAATCATTATGTTTAGGTCAATTCCCAAAACTCTGGAAAATAGCAACAGTAGTTCCAATATATAGATCTGTTAGTACTAGTACTGTATGCCTGCAGAATTAGACACCTATTTCATTACTGGCTCTCCTCGCAAAGGTTCTTGAACGCATTGTTGTTGATCAGATTAGATTAGATTAGATAAATATATTCCTGCAAACCCCACTACTAAATATTATTTATTATAGTTGTATTATGGGCCTCCAAGCCTCCTAACTCTTTATTTACCTAGTATGATAGTTCCATGAATTCTTCAATAAGTATGGGGTATTGACCACAGCCCAGCATGGCTTCCACCCGGGACATGGTACTGAATCAGCCTTGGTGGGATTCACTCAGGGGCCATACATCAATCTTTGGATAAGGGCCACTTTTCTATAGCCATGTGTCATTGAGGCAAAGGTCAGGAAGCACAGGAAGACCAGGAGCAGGTATAATATTTTCCAATAACAGTAAAATAAAAAATAAAATGTTTCAGTATAACTATTTACAAGGGCAGTACAAACACTGAAAGCAAAGTCCTTCATCTGAAGATATATCTAATTCCAAATTTCAGTCTTGCTCTCTCCCTCTCTCTTGCAAAAGCATTGCTGCTCTTTTTATAAGTCTCTGTCTGGGAACTCATTAAAGAAGACATTCTGTTTTTCAGAAAACATTCTTGTGCTGGCCCGGTGGCACTGAGGGTTGAGGCGCTGGATGCCACACCTCGCTCCAGGCTGGTGACCCGGGTTCGGGAGTGAGCCAGGGTCGTCGGGGGTCGGCAGGGGTGGAGAAGGATTGAGCGTCCATATGACTGCTCTCCTTCCCTGGGGAGGGGGGGTGTGCTGCTGCTGGTGCTCGGGTGACCCCTGGCGATGACCGGGGATCATTGTAGCTCTGGCAGGATCTGTGAGCAATGTTCTGTGGTGGATGCCAGAATTAGGGGGCGTGCTAGAGTCCTTGGGCGTCACTGCATGCCACAGACATCAGGGGAGAAAAGAGGAAATATGGGCTCCAGATGCGGCGGCTTGATGGTCATCTCTAGTGAGAAGGACTGGTTCAGCTTCGTGGATACGCGGCACACTGGATCCTGATTCTGGGAGGTTGAGCTAGGGGAAGAGCTCCCCTCCACCCCGCCACAGGGGTAAACGCGGGACCCGCAACAGGAGCTGGTGGATTCCCGATAGAGATGGTGGCCGGAGACCTGAGGGAGATGCCTGACATGTAAGGTAGGCAGTCTGGTGGCTCAAGGTGGGGATGAAGTATAAGCAAAAAAAAAGAAAACATTTTTGTCAGTTTCCTTCCTTGCAGGTGAAACAAAACAGTACATGGTGTCCCAGAAATGACCTCCTGTTAACAGCTCTGCAAAGGGTTTGCAAACCAGCATCTCAGGTTAACCCTTTGAGCTCAAAATACAGGTTACTCACCTGTAACAGGAGTTCTAGCAATGGTATATGTTGTTCATCCACACTGTCTGGCAGGTTCCTTGCCACTTTAAATCTTGCCGGAAGGTCTTCAAGCTGGCTCCTCCCACCCACCCGGGTGGTAAAACTCTCGGCTCCGCCCCATGACGCTAGATCTAGCCCGCTGGAAGCTAGGTTGTGCGTCGAAGCTGGGGAGGTCGGGTGGGTCGTGTGGATGAAACACATATACCATTCTTAGAACTCCTGTTACAGTGAGTAACCTGTATTTCTAGGGACATGGATATGTTGTTCATCCACACTGTCTGGCAGACTCCTAGCAGTTCTCCAGGAGGAGGGAGGCAAGGCGCACACCCCCTACTTGGGAAATAAAGACTGGAGATCCGAGGCCCCAAAACCAGCATCCCAGCGTGACTCAAGGTCGATGTGGTAGTGGGTGATGAAGGTGTGTGCCGACTTCCAGGTAGCAGCCCTGCAGATTTCCTGGATAGGGACATCCCTGGAAGCAGCCACCGATGCAGCGGTATGGCGAGTAGAATGAGCTCTTATACCTCTGGGAGGCTCCATGCCAACCAACCTATAGCAGAGATCTATGCAGGAGGTGACCCACCTGCCTATCGTTCGCTTGGCTGCAGGTCTGCCAGGTGCGGCTTCAGCATAGGTGACAAACAGCTGGCGAACCTCTCCCTGAACTTCAGTCGTCCACTGCTTATAGCAAGCGAGCGCTCTTCTAGGGTCCAAAGTATGGAGCCTATATTTGGCCTCCGAGGTGTGATTGGGGTAGAACACTGGCAAAGTCAACACCTGGTTAAGGTGAAACTCTGACACCACCTCCGGAAGGAATTTCGGGTGGAGGCGCAGGACAACCTTGCCTCTGTGGAAGACCAGATAAGGAGACTCAATGGAAAGCGCCTGGAGCTCTCCCATCCTTCTGGCTGACGTGACAGCCACCAAGAAGGCGGTCTTCCATGACAGGTGAGAGATGTCACACCTGTGCATCGGTTCGAATGGCTTGCCCATGAGCTTAGCCAATACCAGCAGTAGATCCCACGGAGGTGAAGGTTCTCGCACCAGAGGGGATATGTGATCAAGGCCTTTGAAAAAGCGCCCAACCACCTTCTCCTGCACCACCGACTGCTTCCCAGCCCATGCCTGGTAAGCAGAGATGGCTGCCAGGTGCACCTTAAGGGTCGTCGACCGAAGCCTTTGCTGAGAAAGGGACCACAGGTAGTCCAGGCTGCTTGCCAAGGAACAGGAGGAAGGGTCCAGGCCCTTGCTCTGACACCAAATGGAGAATCTCTTCCATTAGAAGGTGTAGCATTTTCTGGTCGACTCCTTACGGGACGCCTCAATGACGTTGAGGACCTCATCAGAAAGACCCAAGGCCTGGAACTCTAGCCGCTCAGGAACCAGGCTGTCAGGTGCAGGGATTGAAGGTCCGGATGGAATACCTTCCCCTGATTGACTGAGATCAGGTCCGGAAGGGCTGGAAGCCACCTCAGGAGCCTGGAGCTGAGACTGAGGAGATCTGATACCAGAACTGGGGGCCAGTCTGAGGCTACCAGAATCACCTGCGCCTTGTCCCTCCTCACCTTGAGAAGCACCCTGTGGATCAAGGGAAATGGGAAAGGTGTAGAAGAGGCCCGGGGTCCACGGCCTTGAGAAGGCATCCCCCTGCAGCGAGCCTTGCTGAGGGGTGGGCATGAAACAGACTCAGCTCTCGATTCTCCTGAGGCAAACAGGTCCACCTGAGGCGCCCCAGTGGGAGAACAGATCTTGAACTACCCCGCAGGAGAGACCACTGGGGACGTAGCCCCTATCCGGCTTAGGGCATCGGCCAGAGTGTTGGAGGCTCTGCCACATGGATGGCAAGGAGATCCACCTCCAGGCTGTGCACGAGTGACCAAATGTGGAGAGCTTCCCTGCACAGAGGCATGGAGCGTGTCCCGCCCTGGCGGTTTAGGTAGTACATGGTCGTGGTACTGTCCGTCTGGACCTGAACCACTTGACCCCGTAGAAACGGAGCGAAGGCGGTGAGGGCTAGACGAACCGCTCGAAGCTCCAGCAGATTGATGTGGCATCGGGACTCCCGAGGGGACCAGAGGCCATGCACTCTGTGCTCCCCTAGATGGGCACCCCAATCCATCAGAGAGGCAACGGTCGATAGAGAGACCATCGGCTCGGGGCGGATGAATGGGATGCCCTCCTGCAGGTGTGCTGGAATGGTCCACCACTGGAGAGCATTCTACATCCCCTGGGCCACTGTCACTAGCTGATCCAGTGGATCAAAGTGCTGTGACCATTGGCTAGCCAGCCCCCACTGAAGGGGATGCATGTACCAGTGGGCCCAACGGACCACGCTGGTGCAGGCCGCCATGAGGCCCAGGAGGCGCAGGAAGTCCCGGGCAGGGTGCAATTGTCCAACCTGAAATGATTGGGCAAAGGAGGAAAGAATCTCGGCCCTGTCCGCCGGGAGCCATGCTCTGGCTCGTACAGAGTCGAGCTCTGCCCCGATGAATTGTATCACCTGCTTTGGCACGAGTTCCAATTTGGCCTCGTTGATGAGGAGGCCAACCTGAGAGCAAACCTGGAGGGCCAGATCTCTGGACCGCTCCACCTCCGTTCTGGAGGGGGCTGCAATCAGCCAGTCGTCCAGGTAGGGGTACACCCGGACCCTTCGGCACCGCAGGAATGCTGTCACCACTGCCATGCATTTGGTGAAGACCCTGGGAGCTAGAGAAAGGCCAAAGGGCATGGCCCAGAACTTGTAGAGGGATCCCTCTGCCCTGAAGCGGAGGAATCTCTGGTGGGACGGACGGATTGGGACATGAAAGAACACATCCTGGAGGTCCAGAGAACAGAACCACACACCTCGTTCCAAGGATGGGATTATCTGAGCCAGAGTGACCATCCTGAAGGTCCGAGACCTTAGGAACCTGTTCAGGTCGTGCAGGTTGAGAATGGGGTGTCAGACCCCCATCCGTTTTGGGACCTGGAAGTACCTGGACACAAACCCCGGGTCTGGAGGAGGATCCACCACCTTCCTGATCACCTCTTTTTCGAGGAGCAGGGCGATATTGGCTCGGCGAGCCGACAAAGAGGCTGCAGACCCCGTAGCCCTCCGAGGGGTGACAGCACGGAAGGGCGGGGCCTGCTTGAACTCCAGGGGCAGGCCCTTTTCTACCACCTCCAACACCCTGCAGTCCGTGGTGATAGCGGACCAGGCGGAAAGGAAGTGGCGGAGCCGTCCTCCCATGGGGGGAACCCAGGGGGGAGTGACGAGGCTGGGGGCGACACCCCTCAACCCGTCACTGGGCAGGCTTGGAGGAGGGACCGGCCGAGGGACCTCCTGGGCCTTTTCCTCCCTGCTTCCTATTAGAGGAAGCCACAGGCTTGGCTTTGGGGTGCCAAGCATGAGCCTGCTGGCCCTGGTGTTGGTGCTGTTGGGCCGGATATGCCGCAGGCGCAGAAGGGCAAAAGTTCTTATGTTGCTGTTGTCGACGGCCCTTGTCCTTCTGGGCAGAGGTGACCGAGTCCAGAGTGGCACTAGACTTTTCGATCCACTGGAGGTGACCTTCCACTCCAGGGCCGAAGAGGTCGGTCCCCAGGAAGGGGACATCAGCTAGTTTATGCTGGGTATCCGCCATGAAGGTGGATATCCTCAGCCATGCTCTGCGGCGCATGGCCACTGCGGCCACAACTGATCTGGCACAGGAGTGTCCAATGTCCAGAGCCATTTGGAGCTGCTGTTTCACCACCGCCCTTCCCTGGTCCCATACCTGCTTGACCATGGTCTGCAGGTCGTCCGGGAGATGAAGGATCACCTCATCCAGGGAGCCCATGAAGGCGTGGGAGAAGTGTGCCATCAACACGGCTGAGCTGGCCTGGTGGAGGCCAAGGAGGACGCAGCATACACCTTGCACCCGGCATAGTCCAGCTTTTTGAACTCCTTGTCGGGGGGCTTATCCACATCCCTAGCATTCCTGGAATGCCGGAAAACGCTATTGGTGACCAACCTCTCGGTGGAGGGGTGTTCTGAAAAAATGGACAAAGAGCTGGTAGGGACCTCATACTTCCTGGCCATCCTGGCCGAAGGCACAGGACAGGAAGCAGGCCGCTGCCAGAGCTCCAAGGCTGGGCCAACAATGGCTTCAGCCACCGGAAAGGCCTCCGCGGGTGAATCCCCTCGGTCCAGTATCTCCGTTAGGAGATACTTGGCCCACTTGGATACGGGCTCGAGCTGCATCCCGGTAGACTCTGAGATGAGCCGAAGCAGACCCATGAAGGACGATGGGCTTTCATCCATCGACTGGCCCACGGAGGACTCCAGGTCAATGGGCCTGGAGAACAGGGAGGAGTCGTCGTCAGACTCCGAGGAGTCCGCGAAGAGCTGCCTGGGGCCTAAGCCACCCTCCACCTGCCGAGGACGGTCGGGAGTGAGGGTGACTGACAACCTGTGCGGCAGGCCCTGACCCGACCGAGAATCCTTGGCCGGTGCCCCCGATTTCGGTTGTGAAGGTGGAGGTTCCACCACAATCGGTGGGGCAGCTGGTTTCGGCCGAACAACTGGCCCAGGCTTGGGCACCTCGACTACAGCGAGGGGTTGTTTCGGCCGCTCGGGTGACAGCCACTTGATGGCCAGGGAAGGCGACGCCATCAGCTTGTTCCCGGAAAGAAGTAACTGCTGCCACATCAGGTCCTCATAGCATCGATGCAATTTGCACCAAAGCCTCTCCTCTTCCGAGGAGGAAGACGAGGACGAGCGGTGGCGCCACTTACTTTGGTGCCGAGACCGAGACCACCGACGTCGGCGGGATCGGCTGGACCGAGACGATGTCCGAGACCGAGATCCTCGGTGTTTCCGAGGATGGGTTTGGGAAGGGTTGGGGGACACCCACTCTTCCCTTGGCTCGAAGCCTTGACCGGGACTCGCACAGGAGGCGCAGGCAAGTCCTCGGTCTCCACTGGGGGAACCGGTGAAGAAGGGTTGTCGGCTTCACCAGTCGACAGCCCGTCCGGCGGGTCGAGAAAAATCTCAACCGCGTCGATGGGTGTCTTGGCCGGCTGACCTGACGGGGACACCATAAAGCCAGTGGCCTTAGCCGCAACCTCGACCGAAGTCGAGTGTCGACTGTCCGGGGAAGGGGACCTCTCCCGCTCCCACGAATGCCGACAATGGGACTTACCTTTCGAGTCCTTCTTTTTGGACCGAGAAGAATGTCCTGATGGCCCCTCTCCCTTCGTGGAAAGGGACTGGCGAAGCTCCTTTAAAGAAGCTGAATATGAGGTACCCAGAGAGAGCAGGATAAATGCCGTGACCGAGAAAGAGGATGATGATGCGCCCTGTGCTGGCTCCTCCTCGAGGGCGATCATCTGCTCGAGTTGCTCAGCTGAGCCAGTCGCCGCGGTAACTGCCCAACCGGCCTCCTTCGACTTCACCGATGGGTAATGCTTCTCGGGGCATCCAAGCTGTAACCGGGCAGCGTGGTCTTCCAGGACGTTGGCCGAAAATGAACGGCATAACTCGCAGGCCTGTGGGTCTTGGTCTAGGCCGAGGCAGTAGACGCACGTGGAGTGCAGATCAGTCCTGGACATTTTCTGCCCACATGGACACCGCCGAAATCCAGGAGTCGATTTATCCATCGCAGCCATGAGGAAGAAATTTGACCGAAGTCTTGAAAATTTGAGAATAAGTTTCAGGCGAACCGAAGAATTGGGATCCATTCTACACGCAGAGCGTTAAGGAGTGAACCTGAGCTTCCAAGCGGTATGGAAGATCTGGTGTCATGGGGCGGAGCCGAGAGTTTTACCACCCGGGTAGGTGGGAGGAGCCAGCTTGAAGACCTTCTGGCAAGATTTAAAGTGGCAAGGAACCTGCCAGACAGTGTGGATGAACAACATATCCATGTCCCTAGAAATATCTTTCTGCAATCATTTCAACAATATAACCAGGACTCCAGATATGATTTTTCTGGATGAGTACTGCACTCCTCATATTGAAAGTGAAGTAAGTAAAATCAAATTCATGTGCATACAAATGTCTGGACAGAGTGGAGTGAGGAGTACATTTTTAAAAACAATGTTCTTTTTTTCTAATATAAGAATTGATTAAGTGCCAACAATGTTCCAGATAATGTTGGCAGGTAGGAGTAATTTACTCACCAGTTTTAAAATATAGTGAGTAAAACAAAATTGGGATGCGTACGAGTGCTGTAAATCTGTAAAAAAAAAAAAATGATCCTTTTCAATCATAAGTTATGTTATGAAGCACTATTCTTTGGTGTGGAGTATTTACAAATGTTGGGTGAGTAGTGGTACTCATTGAGACATTTTTCTGAAGAGTATTTCCTAAAATGAGATGAGTAAAACAGGTCAGTACTCCCCTTATCTGGAGCCCAGAATACAACTATATACATTTTCAAACCAAGGGATCACAGTTTCACATAGTGATTGACACATATTTTATAACTTCAGATATGCAAGGGGGAGAAAAGATAGAAACAGCAAGTGAAGGCAGAGAGAAAGTGGGAGGGGGGAATTGTGAGACCGTTGGAGTGGCCAGTTCCTAGGTATCACAAGAAAATTTGACTGCACAGACAGACAAGAAACAGAACAGAAGAGGATAAAACATATCCTTGCATTTAACTCTTTTGACATAGCAAATCTTTCTACAGAACAAATGGGACAGGGTCTTATTCAACGCTGTCACACCATGTAAGCTGATCTCACCAAGACTTTAATTTAATCACCAGTTACTAATCAAGGATTTAGGAGATCTTGGTTGTTCGAATGACGTGCTGGGCTAGTGTCAAAGTTACTTGACTGATCATCTTTATATAACCAAAACTGCAAATTTTTTTTCTTAATTACTAGTTTCAATTGGAGCTCCAAAAGGTTCCATTTTGGGTCTGTTGTTTTTCAGCATATTCCTTAATACACTTCCCATGGTTTGTAAAAAGTCCAGTATCACACTGTACACAGATAATGCAGTGACTTTTGCAGAGAGTAATAATACTGAGGAATTGCAGCATATTGTTCAGTCTGACTGATTCTGTACTGCAATGGTTTTTAGACCACAAGCTTATTTTGAATGCATCAAAAACAAAATACTGTACATGATTTTTCACAGAAACATACACGGTGACTTCATATTTATTTATTTAAACGTTTTACCAGGAAGGCATGCTGAGCAGACTACTGCTTGATTCCAGATGCGTCCTGGGGTTGGGGGATAATACATGTAGATACAGTGTACAATGAACAAGCAGGCAAAACATACAGATACAGTGCAGTACAGTAGGTAGTTGTGCGAGGCACAACAATATAAGTTCAAACATACATCACATATTAGCAGTCATAATACAGGAGAAGCTAGGCCCTAGTGCCAAAACATATCATATAAGGACCATGTGGCCCACCTAGTCTGACCCTTTTACCTACATAATGCAATTCCGCAGACCCTAGTTGATCTACGGCTTACCCTTTCTTCCCTACTGCAAGAGTACTTTTAGATCTATCCCATGCATTTTTGAACTCTCCTATGTGTTTTTGCCCCCACCACCTCCATAGGGAGACTGTTCCAAGCATCCACTACTCTTTCTGTAAAGGAAAAAAAAAAAGTACTTCTTCACATTGCCCCTGAGGCTACTCACCTATAGCCTCATATCATGCCCCCTTGTTCTTGTACACCTTCTTTTCTGAAAGATGCTACCCTCCTGTACCTTGTTTATATCCCTGAGGTACTTGAACGTCTCTGTCATATCCCCCCTCTCTCTCCTCTCCTCCAGGGAATACATATTGAGACCCTCTAGTCTTTCCTCATATGGCTTTTGGTGCAGTCCTTGCACCATTTTTGTTGTCCTTCTCTGGACTGCCTCTATTTTTGTTTACATCCTTCTGAAGATGTGGCCTCTAAAACTGGACACAGTACTGCAGATGAGGTCTCACTAGTGATCTGTACAGTGGCATAACCACCTCCTTATTTCTGCTGGCAATACCTCTCCCTATGCACCCTAGCATCCCACTGGCTCACCCCACAGCCTTCTCACATTGTTTGGTTGCCTTTAGGTCTTCAGATATGATTACCCCCAGGTCCCTTTCTTGATTAGTGGCCGTCAGTACCTCTCCCCCTATCTTGTACTCCTCCCTTGGATTTCTGTGCCCCAAATGCATGATTTTGCACTTCTTTGCACTGAATCTTAGCTGCCACACTCTCAACCACGCTTCAAGCATGTTTAAGTCCTTTCTCATTTTTTCCACCCCAGCTGGAATGTCAACCCTGTTGCAGATCTTAGTAACGTCTGCAAAGAGGAATACCTTCCCCTCCAGTCCCTCTGCAATGTCACTTATGAAGAGAGGACTGCGTCCCAGCACAGATCTCTGTGGCACCCCACTGGTCAACCCCCTCTCCTCTCATTGAACGCCATTTATCACCACCCTCTACGTCCTGTCACTCAACCAGTTTCTGACCCAATTTACCACCTTGAGGCCCACTCCCAGGCAGCCCAACATATTTACCAACCTCCTATGTGGGACGGTGTTGAAGGCCTTGCTGAAATCTAGCAGACCACATCCACCACCCCTCCCTGATCTACTTCCCTGATCATCCAGTCAAAGAAATATATCAGATTTGTTTGACAAAACCTTACCACTGTCAACTCATACTGCCTCGGATCCTGTGCTCCGCCGGATTCAAGAAATATCACAATCCTTTCTCTTAGCAGTGACTCCATTAATTTCCCCACCACTGAGGTCAGGCTGATTGGCCTATAGTTGCCAGCCTGTTCCCATTTTTGTGGAGAGGGACTACATTTGCTCTCCTCCAGTCCCCTGGAACCACCCATCTCTGTCGATTTGTTGAATAGGACTGCTAGTGGTGCTGCAAGCACCTCTCTTAGTTCTTTGAATATTCTGGGATGTATCCTATCCAGACCCATAACCTTATCCCCTTTCAGATTCTCAAGTTCCTTTAGGACTCTTTCCTCTAAATGGGCTGGTATCCACCTCTCTCCCATTTGTGCCACTATCACCCAGTAGTGGTCCTTCTCTTCCCTTTCTTCTGTGAATACTGAACAAAAATATCTGTTCAGGATTGTTGCTTTTTCTAGTTCCCCCTCCGTACACACCCCTCCCTCCCCTTTTAACCTCACTATCCCACCCCTGGTCTTCATTCACAAATATATCTGAAAAGGGTCTTGTCTCCTTTCTTCATTGCCTGGGCAATTTTTTCCTCCCTTTGCGCTCCTGACTGCCTTCCCCACCTCCCTCTGCTTTTCCAGATACAGTTCCCTGTCTTCCCCCCTCTGTGTTTCCTTGTACCTCCTAAAAGCTAGCCTTTTCTCTCTCACCTTCCCGGCCACGTCTTTTGAGAACCATACTGTTTTTTTCTTTCTCTTTGTTTTGCTTAGCTGTCTAACACAAAGGCTTGTTGCCTCTGCTACACCTTCCTTAAGGTTAGCCCATTGTTTCTCTACAGCCCTACTACTTCTCCTGCCAGGCCTTCCTTGAGACATTCCCCAATTTTTTGCAAAGTCGACCCGTCTTAAATCCAGGATCCTTGCTTTTGTGTGGTTTGATTCCCCCATTATTCTCACATTGAACCACACCATACGATGATCACTGGACCCCAGGTGACTACCCACCATTACATTAGTGACTCGATCCCCATTGGTGAATACCAGGTCCAATATCGTTCCTTCTCTGGTGGGTTCTGCAACAAGCTGCTTGAGGCATGCCCCCTGCAAGGCATCCAGGATGCATCTGTTCCTAGCCGTGGCTGCAGCCTGAGTGCTCCAATCCACATCAGGCATACTGAAGTCTCCCACCAGCAGCACTTCACCGTTGGCTGTTATTTTTGGATGGCTTACACTAGTACCCTGTCCATCTCCTCCCCCTGTGCTGGAGGTCTGTAGATTATGCCAGTGCAAATGGCGATGCCATTCTCTGTCTCCAGGGTGACCCACAGTGCTTCCGTTCCATCCTGTATTCCGTGAACTTCAGCTGCTTTAATTCCCTCCCTGACGTAGACAGCCACCCCTCCACCCTTTTTTTCCCCACCCTGTATTTTCTAAATAGAGTGTAACCTGGTATGGCTATATCCCATTCATGGTTCCCCATGTACCATGTCTTGGTAACAGCGACAATGTCCAGGTCCACCTCTGCCATCAAGGCCACTAGGTTCAGGTTTTTATTTCCCAGGCTGCGGGCATTCATGCACATGGCCTTCCAAGTTTTGCAACCACCTCTTCTAGTAGCTCCCCTCCTATCCCCCTGTCTTCCCCCTTTCCCCTCCTGTTTTTACTCCCATTCTTCCTTATCTCTGCCATTCTATCTATCTCAGTTTTAGGTTTTAGTGTCTATTTCCCAACCCTACGGTCCTCCCTACTGACTGCTTCATCTTGGAGGGGAGGGGGCAGTTAGCTTCTTCCTGCCTACTTTCATCTCCCCCATGGCTAGTTTAAATACTTGCCAATGAAGCATTTAAACCTCTCATCGAGGATCTTAGTCCCCCCCGGATAGATGAAGAAAAAAATACTGATTGAATAGCACTATATCTACACTGAATTGCACTAGCACTGAAAAAGTAGCAGTTTTTAAATATTTGGGAGTTTACATAAATAGTGCCCTAACATACAGTTTCCATATTTCACATTTGATCAACACATTGCACCAGAGATTAGGCGCATTACAAAGGATTAATTATTTTTTGTTACTGGCCACAAGGCTTCTATCAGCCAAACATTTCTGCTTCCACCAATTGATTATGGATTATTGATTTACTTTGCAGCCTCCGAGACTGAGATTGTAAGGGTCAAAGTTTTATATAATCAGGTAGCCAGATTTGCAACTCGGCCATTAGCTGGAACCCATCACTGTGAACTCCTAAAAAAGGTGCAATGGCCTTCGTTTCCTAGTAAACATATTACTGCCAGAAAAAAATTCTAAACAAAGTGCTGACTCTTTACAACAAGTTTTTTCAACCTAACGTTTTGTTGGTTCATAGGAGAACTCTTACATCTGCATATTTTAAAATTCCCTTTCTTAGAACTAGCTTGGGACAAATATCATTGCTGTTTCAACTTCCTAGTTTCTACAACTCTCTTCCTCAACCTCTTACCGATATGACATCCAGCCTATCAGTTTTTTAATCAGGGTTGGCAAACTTTTTATCAAGCATCGATATATGTAATTGTTGGTAAATATTGCATCTTATTATTATTTATTGTTAATATGCTATAATTAGGGTTCCAGGTTTTTGGTGTTTATTTAGAGAAAAAAAAGCAGTGTTTATTTTTTGATCATTTTTCCAGTTTTGGGGGAAGACACCAAATTGTTGATTTTTAGTGTAATACATTTATAATAAGACCTTCAACACCAAATTCCATGATTTGTCAGTGTTTATTTTATTCATGGTTCAAAGGTCTTCAATCCTAGTGATGAATAAATAAATAATAAATTATTTATTTTATTCATATTTTATTATGGAAAAATAATTCAATAAAACATAAAAACAGATACCTGTGTCTTCCTATAACCTACAATTGAAATGTATTATAATCATATCATCGCTCAATAAAAAGACAGTAAAAGGTCACCATATTGAAAGCAGAGTTTCAACCGCCTCCAGAATCAAGTACCACCAGCTATGCATAACAATGGGAATAATTCTCTGCTTAACGCCCAACAGAGAACAGACAGCATAATGTTTTCTTTTTAGTTCACAAGCATATTTAAACAACACATCAGAATAGTATCACTATTCCACATACAGCACTTCCTTCCTTCATCCCTTTCCTGTCCCCATCCTACCTCATACCCCCCCTTCCTCTACCCCTCCTCCCCCCACCTCCCCTCTGTTCCTCACCTTGTTCTCTCCCTCTACCCCCCAATGGGTCTTTTCCTACATATGCTACATTGTGGCAGCTCCCTCCTTGCTCTTATTTTGCTCCTTCCACCCCCCAACTCGACCACTATCCTTCTCTCCTTGTAATCTCTTCCACCTCTCTTCAGACAAGGCCACTGGCTACACTTGACACAATACTTATCTTGCCATATCATTCTTTTGTTTATGTAATTACTTTCCTCATGTTGTACTACTTAATGAAACCATTGTAATTTGTTATTCTTGTGACTTGACGTGGAACCTCTGTAAAAGAGTCCTTGGCTAAAAGGTCTTTTCAATTTGTTAAATAAAAAAAATAAATATATAAATGAGAATGCATAATAAAATCCAGTACCTTTTTAAACAAAGAGGATAATGTTAATGTAGTTTTTAATACTCCATCGAGAAGATGGCATGGATCGCGGAATGGAAAGGCCTTGAAATCTGGCTGAGCCCTTCTCAGATCCTCACAGAATTTTTTCATGTAGCTTGCTAAGTCACTGCAAATGCAGATGTCTGTCCAGTTTTTTCTGAACTGATCTAGTACTTTCTATAGCAAGGCCGCAATGGAAACCACATTGCAGGACTTGATTACATCCAGGTCAGCCATGATTATTCACCGAATCCACCCGTTTTGTCGGCAAATATAAACAGTACTGCAACAGCCGGGTCTCCGTGCATCTCTGGCATTTTGTAGATAGTCACAGCGATTTGAGTCGGATGCGTTAATTCCATTATGTGATTCATGTTGGCACTGAAGACTTCAGGTAAGTACATGTACCTCTGTGTGGATATGGGCAAAGTTTCTGCTGCAGGAGCCCGTTTCCTGAAGAATTCTCCGATCAGCCCATCAGTCTGATTTAAACTTATGCTGAACTGAATTGTTGCATGGGCAAACTCGTAAACAACATCCTGCTCATCTTCCCATTTTCTTTTGAATCTGCTTATCGTTGCTGCCCGTGACATTTGACTCAGGCCATATTCCTCTTTTTGGGTAGGATGTTTCAGCTTGATATGTGTTTTGGACTGCAAATGCTCCGCAATATGACTTGCAGTTTTCCCAGACAGAACAGGAATAGTAACCCTGTAGAATTTACATATTAAAAGCCTCTTTTCATGGATTTCCTCCATGACAAAGTCCCTATGTTCAGTTGCATATTCATTGGCTGTTTTGGATCTTTTTGGCATTTTTGTGTTGTCTGTTCTTGGTTTGTTTGGTGACTGTTAACATGCCATTCTTTTGTCTGCTTGGCACTGCCACAACATGCTACATGGTTATACATTTTAATTAGCATACAGATGGACTGCACTCGCATTCGGTTATTACCGGTTAAAACTGGCTTCCGGAATTTTTACTTCAGTGGTGTTTTATCGGTTAATATTGGTTAAAACCAAAAACTGGGAACCCTAGCTATAATGTGTCTGTATACAAGTTTATATGTGTATTGTTAGGTTGCTTGTCTGCATATCTGGTTGCCCACGAAAATGGGCAGAATACTGCTCATGGATTTACCAGATTTTAAATAAACCAAATCAAACTCATTCAGAATACTCAGTACTGAGATTAGTATGCGTAACACTAACATCATGTAACTACACTGTTTGTCTGTAATAGTACATACACAAAATGGCCTGCATCAAGACTGAACTTTTTAGAATAAGACACAACACCTATGTAATTTATTTGCAATTTTTGACAAGGAAAGGCACACTAAGCTATGATAGCTTGTTTCTAGGTGCACCCTGTTGAGTGATCCTGTTTTAATGACAGGTGGAATGTTGGACATGACTCCGGAGAAACTCACCTAAGCTTCTTCCGTAAGTGGCATGAGATAGTACAGTTACGTAGGAACTTACCATAACAGGAGATCTTCGAGAGAGGTTCCTTCAGTAGGTCATCACATATAGGACTGGCGCCACCTGGCGTCGGGCCACACGGCAGACTTTTCTAGCAATCCCTGACAGGGGACTGCCCACCCGACGTCATGTGACCGACATCAGTGAGACTGTATATAGTGGGCGGTCCCCACGCCCGCCCTCCAGTTCTCCCTCCAGAGCCAGGAAGAGGCCTGACAGCAGGAGCAAACAAGATTTGGAGTCCCTGTAAAACACAAAAATGTGGGGAAGGAGGGAGGGAAAAATATGACCTACTGAAGGAACCTCTCTCGAAGATCTACTGTTACAGTAAGTTCCTACGTAACTGTACTATCTTACTTCGAGAGGGTTCCTTCAGTAGGTCATCACATACAGGACAGAGTCCCAAGCAGTCCCTCCAAGGAGAGACCAAGAGAAACTAGGGAGGAGGAAAAACTAACTCCAACGGAAAGACTGACATCCAGAAAGGACCCAGTCTAGGACAGAAGGCCCTGCAGCATGGCTAGGCCAAAGCCAGCCCTCCGCCTAGAAGCAATGTCCAGAGTGTAATGTTTGGTAAAGGTATGGACAGAACTCCAAGTAGCGGCAGCACAAATGTCAGCCATAGAAACATTCCGTAGGAAGGCCGCGGAGGCAGCCATGCCCCTAGTAGAATGACCTCTGATGGTACCTGGCAGAGGCTTATCATACCTTTGGTAACAGTACCGAATGCAGCTGCCTAACCATTTGGAAAGACCCTGCTTAGAAACCGGTTTGCCCTTCGATCTCGGGGTAAAGAGACAAACAACTGGTCGCAAGAGCGAAACTCTTTGGTCCAGTGGGTATAACACCGGAGAATCCGATGGACATCCATCATGTGAAGGAGTGCCTCACCTCTGTTAGAGGGGGACGGGTAATACACCGGAAGCTCTACTGATTGGTTCAATGTGGTTTCCCACACCACCTTGGGGAGAAACCTCGGATGAGTTCTGAGGACAACTCGGTCCCGATGGAAAATCAAGTATGGCTCCTTGCAGACTAGAGCATGAAGCTCCGAAATCCTTCGGGCTGATGTGATGGCCACAAGAAAAGGTGCCTTCCAGGACAGGAAGCGCAAATCACAGTTCATAGCCGGTTCAAAAGGAGGAAGGGTGAGCTTTTCCAGGACGAAGTTCAAGTCCCAAGGTGGAGTTGGGCTGCGATGTGGGGGGGGGGGGGGGGGGGTTCAGATGGAGAATCCCTTTCAGAAAGGTTTTTGAGACTTCCAGCAGAGCCACGGGTTTACCATCCACTAGCTCATGGCACGCTGAGATATGGACCTTTAAGGAGGAATAAGACAGACCAGAGTCTGATAAGTGAAGGAGGTATTCTATGACTTGCGGGGCCGAGCAAGAGAAGGGGTTCCAGCCTTTAGCGGTCGTCCAGATGGAAAACCGTTTCCACTTCATGGTGTTAAGTGGAACGAGTTGAAGTTTTTCTGGCCTCAATGAGGACTTGAGCAACCCTGGAAGAAACCCCAAAGCGGGAAATCGCTATGTCTGCAGGAGCCATGCATGAATGTGCAAGGTCCTGAGCCCCGGATGAAGCAGACGGCCTTGATCCTGAGTCAGGAGGTTGTGAGTCACTGGAAGTGGAACTGGTGGTTCCCTGGAAAGCTGCTGTAGCAGCGGGAACCAGATCTGTCTCGGCCAGAGAGAAGCGATGAGGATCATCCTTGCCCTCTCCCACCTGAAGCTTGATAAGAACCCTCTGCAGAATGGGAAATGGAGGGAAAGCATACAAAAATGTCCCTGTCCAAGATAGAGACAATGCCTCGCTCCAAAAAGCACCTTGCTCTGGAACGAGTGAGCAAAATTTGGGAAGTTTTGCGTTGGATTGGGAGACGAAGAGGTCGATTTCCAGATGCCCTCAATTTTGGAAGATGGATTCTGCCACTTCCTGATGCAGTTCCCTCTCATAAGCTAGGGTCCAAGACATGCTGACACTGTCCGCCAGGATGTTGAGAATGCCTGGAACGTGCATGGCCACAAGGACCAGATGGTGATAGACTGCCCAGTTCCACACCCGTGTTGCATCCCTGCATAGAGGGTACGACCAGGTTCCTCCTTGTTTGTTGACATACCAAACTACTGACATATTGTCCGTTTGGATTAGTAGTGTTCCCTTTGGAAGGAGGGTCTGAAAAGCCTGTAATGCGTACAGGGCTGCCCTCAGCTCCAGAACATTGATATGGAGAGAAGTCTCCAAGCCGGACCACAGTCCCTGGGCTTGATGTTCCCCGAGGTGAGCACCCCACCCCATATTCGAGGCATCCATGGTGAGGGGGGCTGCTGGTGCAGGACTCCGAAACAGAAGCCCCAAGGAAAGATTGCAAGCATCTGTCCACCAATATAAATCCTTCTGAACTGCTGAGGAGACCAGGACCAGATGGTCCAGATCATCCAGGAGCTGATCCCTCTGAACCCACAATGACCACTGAGTAATCCTCATGTGGAGTCTTGCTAGGGGAATGGTAGTGATGGAGGCTGCCATCAGGCCCAAAAGGTGAAGGACTTCCCGAGCCAGGATGGTCCTGAGGGAGGCCACTTTGGAGGCCTGACGGATCAGGGTCTCCACCCTGTCTGGAGGAAGAAAGGCTCTGCACTGGACCGCATCCAGGACTGCCCCAATAAAATGAAGTTTCTGGGCAGGTATAAGGGATGACTTGGGAACACTGACCATGATCCTGAGTCAGCTGAATAGGTCCAGGTTAAAAGAAAGATCCTCCAGCAATGAATCCCTGGACAGGGCTGAAATCAGCCAGTCATACAGGTAAGGGAAGACCGCAATACCCCTGCGGCACAGAAACACTGCGACCACTGCCAGGCACTTGGTAAAGACCCGTGGTGCTAAAGACAGGCCAAAGGGGAGCGCCCGGAACTGAAAGTGTTCCCGTTGAAATGAAATTGCAGGAATCGGCAGTAGCTGGGGAAAATGGGAATGTGCAGGTAAGCATCCTGCATATCCAGGGTGCAGAGCGAATGATTCTCCCCGAGGAGAGGGAGGAGGCCCTGGAGCGTCAGCATTCAAATTTTTTAGTACTCGATGAACTGATTGAACTGACTTAGGTTGAGTATGGATCTGAAGTCCCCGGTCTTTTTTGGAACCAGGAAAAAGTGGGAGTAAAATCCCTTTCCCCTTAAGGAGACGCGCTCGATCACTTCCTTGAGCAAGAGCGAATTTATCTCCTCTCAAACGAGAAGGGCCTGGTCCCGAGAGTAAGAGGACTTCTGCGGTGGGGTTTCTGGGGGAATCTCCGGAAGCTCTATGGTGTGTCCGACGGGCACTAGTTGCAGGACCCACTTTTTGGAGGTGATCGCCCTCCACTCCTGCGCGTGGTGGATGAACCCCCCCCAACCTGCTCCCCGTCGTGAGACTGAGGTGGCAGTGGGGCCGGGGAGTCAAGAAGTGGAAGGACGTTCAGGGGGAGGACCTCCCCTGAACGTCTCTGATTTTTGGAGGCAGGAGGGGTGGCTGTACCCGTGGCCTTACTCTTCCCTTGGCGGCATGCCGGAGCATTTTTTCACTGCCTCCAGGTCCTTTTCCGAAAGGGCTGCTACTGCTGGGAGCCCGATCAGTACATCAACCTAACAGACCTAAGAGCAACTCCCTTGTCCTGTAGGTCTGTTATGATATCCTTGGTGTCCCCAACGAAAAGGACCGAGCCTCTAAAAGGAGCGTCCTGAATCGCTGACTGGACCTTGTTGGCAAGTCCGGAGAGGCGAAGCCAGGAGTGCCATCTAAGGGCAATGGCAGTTGCCGAGGTACAGGCCACGGAATCGACAGAATCATATGTAGCACGTAAAGCATGCCTGCAGGAAATCTTGGGAGAGATGGAGATCCTTGGCAAGTTCCTCCTTCAAAGGCGAGGGATCCATGGACTGTACCTTCACCTCCAGCCTGGCCATAGTCGCCTTTTGATGGGACACCATATGGGCCATGTAACTGAGGGACCGGAGGGCGCACGTGGCCGATGAATATATTTTCTTCCCAAACTGGTCCATCTGCCTCGACTCTTTGTCAGGAGGAGTAGCACTCATGTGCTTGGGCGCTGAAGAGCGATCATGAGCCACAGAGATGACTATAGAGTCAGCCTTGGGATGAGTCTTTAAAAAGGGGACATCCCTCGGTGCCCGGTAGAGCCTGTCTGCACACTTGGGGACAGCCAGAATTGAATGAGGCATCTGCCAGATGGTCGTGGTGAGGTCTTGATGAGGTGCCATCCATGGAGGAATCGGAATAGGAGACAGACTCTAAGTCTAGGTGTTCTGCATGTCTCTGCCTCATGTGATCCTGTTCCTCTGACTCCCAGTCAAAATAATCTTTCAAGGCCCTCAAGAGGTCTGAGAAGGAAGGGTCCTCCGGTGGAGACTTCGGTGAGGCCTTACCTTTCGGTTCCTCAGGGTCTTCCATGATCTCCTCTTCCTCCGAGGAATTTTCCCTCCCCTCTATGCTGTCATCATCATTGTCCATCTCCTCAACAGGACAGTGTCTGTAGTCTAGAAGGGAAACGTCCTTCCGAGTCTTCCCTGAGATGTAGACAGTGGTCAGCGACGAACTGCTCGGGGAAGGGGACCTAGGAAGCTGCGGTTGTGGGAGCCTAGTCTCCAGGTCTGAGACCAGCTCTGACCTAGCCCCCTGCCACCAAGACTGTATCAAGGTCTTGAAGTCCGGAGAAACCGGAGGAGGGGGAGGTGGAGCCGTCTGAGGGGGAGGAGGAGGAGGGATGACCGGTGGTGGATAGTAGCCCTGGAGTCCCATATAGTGGGAATCGGGGTTAAATCCAGGGTAGAACTGTCCAGGATGACTCCAGTCCGGAGTAGGACCACCCAGGTAGCGATTCCCCAGATACCAGAAAGGGGAATGCGGGACAGTTCGGGGTCTGGTATAAATCCCCGTCATCAGATCTGGTGTCGGGGGAACCCACGTCGGACCCGCCGTTGTGTATATAGGCAGAGGGTCCGGTGTCGGGACAGCCCACGTCAGTGGAACTGACGTCGGAACAGGCACCACCCGATACGGTGCCAGAAGGGGGATCTGGCATCGGAGGGGCCAGCGTCGGAACCAGACGAAGGGGCCCTGGCGTCAGGGCCGGAACCGGCGTTGGGGCCAAAAGCAAAGGCCAGTCGGCCGGTCCCGGCTGAGGGATAGTCATCGGGATAACCGGCATCGGAAGGGGCGCCGGAAGCCCGCCAGAAGGCGGAGGAGGGCCTCCATTGTAAGGCCAGTAGGCCGGGAAGGAGCCTCCTTCTCCTGGACCCCAGAAGGGGAGCGCGGAGAAGACCCCAAAGTCTCGACAGGGTCGATGGGTTCTCCGCTGGCATCACCGGACGTGCCCGCCGGGGAATTGGAGGGCACGGGCGAAGGAGGAGGAGGAGGGAGAGGGGCTTTCTCCCTCTGATCCCGCCGGACGTCGGGTCAGGCGTTGTGAGGCCCCAATGGGGAACTGAGCCCGTGCGGTCATCAGGGATGAAGAAGAAGAAGAATCAGCATTTATATAGCGCTTTTCATACACAGTATCCCAAAGCGCTTTACAAGCAATGCTAGACTGGTAGTGAAGTGACTGAAGGTGTGGTGGTGGCCATATTGCATATCATCTCCCACACACAGCCTGGATAATTGCATGAACCGGTTTATGGGAAGGGGAATGTTGGCCAGGACACCGGGAATGTTCCCTGCTCTTTGAGAAGAGTGCCCTGGGTTCTTTTACTTCCACCTGGACACCCACCAGGACAACACCAGGATGGGCAGAAGGGACCTCGGTTTAACGTCTCATCCGAAGGACGGTACACCCCAGCAGTACAGCACCCCCAATACTGCACGCGGATGTCAGCAATTTTAGGTGCAAGTCCAATCCCGGTGTGGGCTGAGAACCCACAACCTTTTGGTCCAGAGGCGGATGTGCTACCAACTGAGCCATGCTGATGGGATGGCCGACTTAGCAGGTGGGGTTGGGCGGTCAGGGGGAGGAGCCCCTGGCCGACTTATCGACCGGAGCTGGGTGACTACCCCCAGCCAGAGGAGCCAACTTACCGGCAGCCGCGTGGTACCGGAAGAGCCGGGGCCCGACTTACTGGCTGAGGCGGTGCAGTTGCCGAAGGGGTCGACGGCCGACTTATCTGCTGAAGTTTTGTCTGACTTACCATCCAGTTTTCTGGGCGGCAGCTGGGCCTTGCTCGTCAAGGGCCTGGCGTCATCCACGGAGTGAGCCCGCTCCCTAGATTTCTCCTTGTGCTTTTATGAAGGAGAAGATTTTTCAGACGAATCCTGGAGACGATCCATTGTCTTTTCTAAGGAAGCCAGGCAGGCTTTTAGCAAATGGGCCTCCAAAGCCTGCTGTCTTTTTTGTGGCCTGGTTAAATTATTGACAGTCAGGGCAGGAGGAGACTGGATGGTCTGGGCCTAGACGGAGGATGCACTTGGAGTGACCATCTTTGTGCGGGATCAACGTGCCACAGGACGAGCACTTCTTCTTGGGTGAAGACATAAGGAAGAACACGAAATTTTGAGAAAAAGAGCAGCGAGGGATAAACCGACGCGATGAACTTTCTCAACGATCGCTAACTGGAAGTCTGCAACGCGACTGATATGAAGCAACGGCGGGAAAGAACTGGTGGGCGGGCGTGAGGACCGCCCACTATATACAGTCAGGCTGATGTCAGTCACGTGATGTCAGGTGGGCAGTCCCCCATCAGGGATTGCTAGAAAAGTCTGCCGTGCAGCCCGACGCCAGGTGGCGCCAATCCTATATGTGATGACCTACTGAAGGAACCCTCTCGAAGTAAGATGTTTAACTTCCACCTGGACAGAGACCAGAGATAGACAGAAAGGACCTCGGTTTAACATCTCATGTGAAGGATGGCACTTCAACTGGGCAGTACATCCCTCATTCTACACTACTGTGCCAGTTATGGGTATTTCCCCAACTACCTAATGTGGGTCTAGAACCCAAGACTGTCCGATCTTCCAGCCCCAGAACTGAACACAATACTTACTGAACCACTGACACGTATCAAAAATCAATAAAGACAAATCGAGTGGTGCCTGTACCATTTCAAGCCAGGCATTATCCGACAAGTACCATGCTATTCCTGCTAGTAACAGAGCTTCAGCATACCTCATCAGAGCCATTTCAGATTAAGAGAAAACACCCCCTCATTTGGCATCAGAAGCCCCACTGGATCCAGCCAGCGTGGAGACAGGGCTGTCCCATACTGTTCACTAAATGCAGAAATGCAAACCGCAGCCTTGTGAATATAGAGGAATTTTTGCCAGCCTCTTGTACAGAAGCAGGGGTTCTGTTTGTGACCTGTGTTCAGGAAGGAGCCTGGGATGCCAGACAGATGGTCAAGGGGGAGGAGAACAAAGCATCTCAGAGGGTGCTCTCCTCCACTGAGAAGGGAGGGCAGCTGACTCCATTGTGCAACTGCCATATGGCTGACCACAGATGGTACTGAAGGCGGAGTAAGCGGTGAGAGGGATGGACAATGACAGGCTTTGTGCCCCCGCATGCTTTGACGTGCACACGACTGGAGCACCAGTCACTGATATCATGCAGGAGGGAGCAACCAGAATAAAAAAAAAAAAACTGGGCCCAGCATACAATGCTGCAGAACTCTCAGGCCTCATGCACCGCCCCATGAATCCTGAAAGGAAAACTGGATATTTATACACCAAAGCATTTGGGCAACTCCAAGGGCCTTGCTACAAGGGGTCAAGTCATGGGGGATGCTCAGTAGGAAAGGAAAGGGGCAATGGGTCTTGGAGGTGACCAAGTGGCTGAAGGGGAAGGGTTACATAGATACATAGACAGTGTTGGCAGATAAGGGCCTATGGCCCACCTAGTCTGCCCATTTGAGTTTGTAACTTCAGTTTGTTTTCCTAGAACTCTGTTGCCCCTTACCCCTGACCTCCAGAATTCCTTTATGTCTATCCCATGCATTCTTAAATCCCGTGATTGCTTGAACCCCCACCACTTCCTCAGGCAGGGTGTTCCACTTGTCCACCACCCGTTTTGTGAAGAAATTCTTCCTCACATTTCCTCTGAATCATCCTCCCTCCAACTTCATCCCATGCCCTCTATTCCTGGAACATCTTTTTCACTTAAAAATAGTGTATTCCTGCAACCAGTTCCTCCCTGTAAGATACGTGTATGTCTCTATCATGTCCCCTCTCTCCCTCCCTCCTCTTCTCCAGGGAGTACATATCCAGTTCCTTCAACCTGTCCTCATAGGACTTGTGATGCAATCCATATACCATCTTTGTTGCCCTTCTCTGAACCTTCTCTACCCTGTCTATGTCCTTACGTAGGTAAGGTCTCCAGAACTGCACATTGTACTCCAGGTGGGGCCTCACTAGTGTCTTGTATAGTGGAATCATGACCTCCCTTTTCCTGCTGGTGATGCCCCTGCCTATGCATCCCAGCATCCTATTTGCTTTACCTGCTGCCTTGTCACACTGTTTCCCTACCTTGAGGTCATCAGAGATGATAACCCCAAGATCCTTTCCTGCTTGGTGCATGCTATATCCTCACCCCCAACTGATATATTGTGCCAGGGTTTTTGTGCCCCATATGCATTATCTTGCACTTCTTTGCATTGAATTTCAACTGCCAAACCTCTGACCATTCTTCAAGTTTCTGCAGGTCCTTTCTCATTCTGTCTACACCCTCTGGTGTGTCTACTCTATTACAGACCTTTGTGTCATCAGCGAACAGTGAAATTCTGCCTTCTAGGTCCTGCATGAATGTCACTGATGAAGATGTTGAATAGGACCAGTCCCAGCACTGATCCCTGTGGTACCCCACTGGTCACTCTTCCCTCTGTGGAGTGACAGCCATTTACCACCACCCTCTGTGTCCTGCCGCCCAGCCAGTTACCTACCCACCACTACTGTCCTGCCCACACCCATATTCCCCAGTTTGTGTAATAGTCTTCTATGTGGCACAGTGTCAAAGGCCTTGCTGAAGTCCAGAGAGGCCATGTCCACTGCCTTCCCCTGATCCACCTCCCTAGTCACCCAGTCAAAAAATTAAACGAGGTTGGTCTGATATGACCTCCCCCTGGTGAAACCATGCTGCCTTGGATCCTGCAGTCCATTGACAACCAGATGTTCCACCAATCTGTCCTTCAGTAGTGCTTCCATGATCTTCCCCACTACCGCGGTGAGGCTGACTGGTCTGTAGTTCATGCGCTTCCTCTTTGTTCCCACTTTTGTATAAGGGGACTACATCTGCTGTCCTCCAGTCTTTGGGTACCTCCCCTGTTTCCAGTGATCGGCTAAACAGGATAGCCAGAGGTTCAGCCACCACCTCTCTGAGTTCTTTAAGGACCCTGGGGTGCACCCCATCTGGCCCCATTGCTTTATCAACTCTTATTACTTCTAATTCCTTCAGGACCCTTTCTCATGTAAAGAGACTTGTGTCCATTTCTGCACCATTCTCACCCCTTGAACTCCCTTCAGACCCATTACCCTCCTCTTCCTCAGTAAAGACTGAGCAAAAATACCTGTTCAGTATGTCAGCTTTACTGTTGTCATCCTCCACGCGGCCCCCATCCTCCCCCTTCAGTCTCACTATCCCTCCCTTTGCCTTTCTTTTTTCATTTATGTACCTGTAAAAGGTTTTGTCCCCTCTATCCACTGATTTTGCAATGTGCTCTTCTGTCTGAGCTTTGACTTCCCTTACTGACCTCCCTTTGCTTCTCCTTATCCCCTTCTGCCTGTGTCTTTTTGTATTGCCTGAATGCAATCTTTTTGGCTTTCACTTTCTTTGCTACCTCTTTGGAAAACCATAATGGCCTCCTCTTCCTTTTCCTCTTGCTAACCTGCTTAATGCATAATTCTGTTGCTCTTGTAATCCCCATTTTAAATATTGCCCACTGTTCCTCAATCCCTGATTCCTGCCCCATTCCCCTTAATGCCTCTTTCAAGTATCTCCCCATTTTCCCAAAGTCTGCCCCCCTAAAATCCAGGATACATGTTTTGTGTGGTTTGGTTCTGCTCCTTTAGTGATTTCAAACCACAATGACTGGTGGTCACTGTTCCCCAGGTGCTCCCCCACTGTTATCCCCATCACACTGTCCCCGTTTGTGAGCATGGGTTCATGATCAAAGTAGGAACAGTAAACTGAAAAAGAGAACATGAAAGCGTTCATTGGGCTAGTGCTTCAAGCTAGTGCCATGAGAGTATCTGACACAGAGACCCAAATTTGATGATAAAAAGTTGCCAGGTACGTACTCATCTATGATCTTGAAGCAAAAAATGTAAGTGATTTATCCTCTAGCAATCTGCTGCATCTTAAACATGCAAAGGCATCATAACCATTGCATCTGAACTATTGTAACTCATCTTAACCATCCACTGAAGGAAGTGAGTCGGGGGGGGGGGCACCATGCTATTCTAGGTAGGTGGCTAAGAAAGTGAAAGAAAAAAAGGAGGCATTTCAGAGGTGCAAAGAAACATAGTGGGAGGAATATAGGGATAAGTCCCAGGTATAACAGACGGGAAACAGGGAGAGCAATGAGGTAAGCAAAGGCATAAACAGAGGAAAGGATAGCCAAAGGGGTGGTGAAAGGGACAAGTCTTTCTTCGGGTACTTCCATGAGAAGAGGAAGGCGAGAGGATGGATAGTATGGATAAGAAGAATGGCAGATGGTGAGTGTGCAGAGCAGGAACAGGAACAAAGTGACATCCAGAACAGGTACCTCTGCTCAGTCTTTATAATGGAGAGAGACAGAGGGATGGACCAACAAGCAGAACACAGGAGGGGAGAGGTGAATTCAAGTCAGTTTACACAGGAAAGAGCCCTGAAGGGACTTGCAAACCAAAAAGTGGACAATGCTATTGGACCAGATGGGATACATCCAAGTACACTAAGGGAACCCAAGGAAGAGTTTGTTGCACCACTGGCAGCCTTATTCAACACATTTCTGGAAACAAGAGGGGTTTCAGGGGACTGAAAGAGAGCCGATGTAGTCCCGCTCCATAAAAGCAGCAGCAGAAAGAAGGCTAGCAACTTATTGACATGTCAGTCTCACATCAGTGATGGGGAGATTAATGGAAACCGGTTAAAAGAAAGGCAAGCTGAATAGCTTGAATCCAGCGGGTTGCAAGACCAAAAGCAGCATGTATTCAATGGGACGGGGGGGGGGGGGTTCATGCCAGACAAATCTGACCGATTTCTTCAACTGGATGACCAGGGAAATAGATCATGGAAGGGCAGTGGAAGTGGCTTACTTGGACTTAAAGGTCTTTGACTCTGTGCTATATAGCTGATAAAGAAACTGAACAGCCTCGGGGTGGGATCCCAAGTGGTAAACTGGGTAAAAAGCTGGTTAATGGATAGGTGACATAGGGTGGTGGCAAATGGCACGTACTGTAATGAGGGTACATTCAACAGTGGGGTGCTGCAGGGCTTAGTACAGGGACCGGTCCTATTCAATATTGTCATAAGTGATATTACAGAAGAGCTGGAAGGGAAGGTATGCCTTTTTGCAGATGACACCAAGATCTGTAATAGGGTTGATATCAGGAGAGGGTGGAGAGAATGATTACAAGGGACCTTAGAAAACCTGAGGAGTGGTCAAGGGTATGGCAACTGGAGCTCAGTGCCAAAAAGTGCAAAATCATACCCCTAGGGCACAGAAACCCAGGAGCTGAATATAAAATGGGAGGGAGGTACTGTCAGTACTAAGCAGGAAAGGAAGCTTGGAGTTATAATATCTAATGACCTCAAAGTCGCAGGGCAGTGTGACAAGGCAGCAGGCAAGGCCAGTGGGATGCTGGGAAGCACAGGGAGAGGAACAACCAGCAGAAAGAGGGAGGTGATATTGCCACAGTATAGGGCATTGGTGAGACCACACCTGGAGTACTGTGTCCAGTTCTGGAGGCTGCATCTCAGAAAGGACATGGGGTGGGGGCAGTGCAAAGGAGGGCACCTAAAATGGCGGAAGGGTTACACAAGAAACCATATGAGGAGAGGCTGAGGGATCTCATCATATACACCCTGGAGGAGTGGAGGGGACGGGGACGTGATAGAGAACTACATGTGCCTCACAGGGGTGAACAGGGTACAAGCCAGAAGGGGTTAAGTTTAAGAGGGATGTAAGGAAATACTACTTCACTGAAACAGCGGTGGATGCCTGAAACAGCCCACCGCCATGGGTAGTGGGGGTGAAAACAGTGGGGGGTTTCAAACATGCATGGAATAGGCATAGTGGAATACTAGTAAATAAGCGGGGAGGGTCGCTGGAGAATAGTTAGGGTCTGCAGTGACAGAACAGGCAGGGAACATCTGGGCAGACTGGGTGGGCCAAGCAGTTGTTTTCTGCGGTCAAATTCTATGTTTCTGCCACTCTGGCATGCTTGACCGGATTAGGGAATGGCCCGGGATCGGAGGGTTGGCGGGGAGAAGAATTAAGCGTCCTGATGACTACTCTCCTTCTCCAGGGGAGGGTGGGTTGAGTGTCGGTGTTACACTGACCCCTAGTGGAGGCTGGGGTGCTTCACAGATCACCGGCGCCTACATTACTGAGGGGAGGAACAGAGGCATGCGTCATTGCACGTTCCTCCCCTCTGGGGGACTGTTCTACCTAAAAATAGGCTGCCCTCTCTCTATGATGCTCTGTCCTAGCACCCGTTCACTCCTCGGCCCCGCTGATGACCGATGTGAGTTCTGCCAGTGTATGTCCCAGTCCCGCAGCCCCACCCTGGGGGGTAAACCAGGGGGTTCCTTCAGTAGGGAAGCCTACTGGAGCCCCGAATTTAAAGTCTGTGGGTCCTGGGACCGGCCAATGGTCCCACACAGTAGGAGGCAAGCCTGGGATCTGGATCACCGGATGGTAAGTCGGGGGCGATCAGGGTTCTGGGCGGGGCTGAAGTCTGGGAAAGGGCGAGCCATAAAAAAAGTATAATAAATTGCAAAAAAAAAAAAAATTCTATGTGTCTAAAACCATTACCAGTACCTTAAGTGGAACCACAATGAGTAACTTCCATGAAATCTCCTTTGCCACCTCCCCCATGATGAACCAGCTTGGTGGTTCACCACATCAATGCACTAGTATGGCTTGCCTGCTGCAGACCACCTAAGGAGTTTCAGATTCAAAGCCTGGAACATGAAACATGGAAGGTCATGTCAGAGAATGTGATATTGCTATTTATAGCAAGTTGCTGGAACTCCAGGAGACAAGGTTTGAGTGTCACTCACCATATGGTGAAGCTTGACGGAGAAACACAGAAAAAAGGAGAAGACACAGCATGGTGTATTTAGTACAACTAAACCACCGATTGATGGTGGGAATGAGAGGGTAATGAAAGTAACGGCCATCATACTTAGGATCATACTATGGAGTGAATGCAGAAAATGACTCATCTGGACCACCCTGCACTAGTCAGTGGTACTGGCTAGTTAATTTTCCCCATCTATATATCTGTCCAATTCACTTTTAAAAATATGACATTTGGAGCCTACACCACCTGTAAGAGGAGCTTGCTTCAAAACCCCACAATTCTTTGAGTGTGGAACAACTTTCTCTTATTACCCCTGAAAACTGTCTCTTTAGGTGCATACCGTGCTCTCCAGTTCCCATATCCTCCCCTTTTACATCTAATCATAAAGTTGACATCATATTACCATCCTTCATTGATTTACACATTAAAGAGGAACAGCCAGCACAAAGGATCCCACACTCAAGTGTGGGGCTGCTCTCAATGTGCACATTGTGGGCAAAGACATTTTGGTTTTCTGACTGTTTACTGCAGTATAGTAAATTATATCAGACTAATTTTGCTTATTTCAGGGGCGTAGCTACAAGGGTACAGGGGGTGCAGTGGCACCCGGGCCCATGAGGTTTGAGGGGGCCCAAATCATAATTTTGATGTTTATTTAAAACTGGGGAGGGGCCCTGTAACATTGCCTTGCACCCAGGCCCTCTGGGAATTTGCTACGCTGCTGGCTTAGTTGTAGGCTGACATGTTTTTTTCCTACAAATCCCTGAATCCACTGCAGCTGACATAGATACATACATAGATACATAGACAGTGTCGGCAGATAAGGGCCTATGGCCCACCCAGTCTGCCCATTTAAGTTTGTAAGTTCAGTTTATGTTTTCCAGGAAGTCTGTTGCCCCTTACCCCTGACCTCCAGAATTCCTTTATGTCTATCCCATGCATTCTTAAATCCGTGATTGTTTCAGCCCCACCACTTCCTCTGGCAGGGTGTTCCACCTGTCCACCACCTGTTCTGTGAAGAAATTCTTCCTCACGTTTCCTCTGAATCGTCCTCCCTCCAACTTCATCCCATGCCCTCTAGTCCTGGAACATCTTTTTCGCTTAAAATAGTGCATTCCTGCACCCTGTTCCTCCCTGTAAGATACTTGTATGTCTCTATCATATCCCTCTCTCCCTCCTCTCCTCCAGGGAGTACATGTTCAGTGCCTTCAACCTGTCCTCATAGGACTTGTGATGCAATCCATGCACCATCTTTGTTGCCCTCCTCTGAACCTTCTCTACCCTGTCCATGTCCTTACGTAGGTAAGGTCTCCAGAACTGCACAGTGTACTCCAGGTGTGGCCTCACTAGTGTCTTGTATAGTGGAATTATGACCTCCCTTTTCCTGCTGGTGATGCCCCTGCCTATGCATCCCAGCATCCTATTTGCTTTACCTGCTGCCTTGTCACACTGTTTCCCTACCTTGAGCTCATCAGAGATGATAACTCCAAGATCCCTTTCCTGCTTGGTGCATGCTATATCCTCACCCCCCAACTGATATATTGTGCCAGGGTTTTTGTGCCCCATATGCATTATCTTGCACTTCCTTGCATTGAATTTCAACTGCCAAACCCCTAACCATTCTTCAAGTTTCTGCAGGTCCCTTCTCATTCTGTCAACACCCTCTGGTGTGTCTACTCTGTTACAGAGCTTTGTGTCATCAGCGAACAGTGAAATTCTGCTTTCTAGGTCCTGTGCAATGTCACTGATGAAGATATTGAATAGTACCGGTCCCAGCACTGATCCCTGTGGTACCCCACATCAGAGCAGAAGGCAATAACTGGGCAATTCAATAGCCTGCAGTGCTTGTTAGAGCTTTTATAATCTCCGATCAGATGTTTTCCAGGATTGCTTTTCCCCAGGGGCTCAGTATAGTCCTCTGTGACTGTACATAGCCCATGGAGGACAGTGGGACCAGCAAACAAAAGATCAAAGCTTATATAAACTCTTAAAATGCATTGCAGGCTAAAGAATCTTCTCACTGTTGCCCACTGCTCCGATGTCATTTGCAAGGAATTATGGGATTTACAGTAACAGAAGATTTAGTCTACAACTAAGCAAATTAGTCAGATACAATCTGCTATACTACAGCGAACAGCAAGTAAACCAAAATGTTTTTGCACACAGAGCGCACATTGGGAATAGCCCCACCCTTGAGTGTGGGGGCTCTTGGTGGTGACTGCTACCTTTTAACAAGAGCATGCCACTGATCCTTCTTCTTTGAAGACTGTGGGACACCAAGTTTTGCCAACCATTCCTTATACTGGAGGCCCTCCATTCCTACAGTCATTTTTGCTGCCCTCCTCTGGGCACCCATAAATCTGTTTACTCTCCATTGGTATGGCATCCCAAAACAGGGCATAAGAATCCAAGTGGGGCCTCACCATGGATCTGAACAGTGAGATAACAGGTTTCTGGTTCTGAAAACGAAATGTTTTCCGATACACCATAATGCTTGCTTAGTCTTGCTGGAAACAAGGTCACAGTGACATCAGTGCTTGAAATTGGTTGAAATCATTACACCAAGATCCTTTTCTGTGACAGTTTGCCTTAGCTTAGTGCCATTCATATTGTAGTCTGCGACTGCAATCGATTGCCTTTAGGTGTATAATTGCAGATCTGTTCTGGTTAAATTTCATACCCAATATGGATGCCCAGAGTGATACCTTATCAAAGTCAAACTAGAGTGACTTAATACTCTCAGCTATAGATGCAGGGAGCGCTCCCCCAATTTGGTGTCATCTGCAAATTTATTGACCAGTTAGATCCATGGTCTAAGTCACACACGATAATGTATGGGCAGCCATGTACAACAAGACTTTGTTGGCAACCACTATTTTGTTTCACTTTGCCATGGCAACCCATGGTACTAACACTGGCTTGTCTGCGGATAGCTGCCCATACATTGTCTTTTATAATGTATGGGTGCCTGCACACTTTCAGTTTTTTTTTTCTTTAAATCAATGTGTTCAGCATGACCACTTACTGCAAACTGTTGAGACGCGCTGGGGACCAGCTCACTCCCTTCCCCCTCGAACTCCTCTCCTGCTTGACCTCCAGATTCTCACCATTTTTAAAATTTAATTTAAGCCACTTGAGTTATGAATGTGTGTCAGTGTCTGTCTCAGGGGTTGACAAGTGGAAATTGTCAGGAAGCTTCCTCAATCACAGACACAGGTTTTTTTTAAACTAACAAAACTGCCTGCATTGGCGATCACAGCTGCCAACTAAGGATAGCCATGCAACCACGTTCTGTGTTGTTGTGCTGCAATAGTGACAACTATACTGCAGCACAGCAGCATTCTGAAATCACTACTGCAACACAATAATGCTATTCTAGGCATGGACTGTAGATATATAACTGGACACTGAAACTGGTCCAAGACCTGAGGGACACTGCTGGTAATTGTGCCTTCACTGTATGTGACACTGTTGGGCCTAACCCAGTTTTCTGTCGCCAATCAATTTCCAGTTCATTATAGCGTGGTCTGGTCCAGTCCTAACTTCTGGTTCAGTATCAAATGTCTTGCTAAGGTCAAATAAGAATATAACCACAGAGTTGTTTGAGTCAAGGTCTTTACTAACTGGTTCATAAAAGTAAAGACAATTGATTGGTTAGACTGGATCTGCCAGTAACATTACAAAACTATGTTGTTTATTACCTACCCAGCCATCTGAGACAACATGATACTTTTATGCTTCCATCAACTTCGCCACTAGAGACATCAGGCAGATAGGTCAATAACTGGACATGTCTCCCTTGTCACCCTGTTATATATACTGTAGGTAGTCATGTCAGTCTTTCAGAACCTTCCCAGTTAGAAGGGAAGAGTTAAAAATGCACTGCGGGGGCTTAGTTAACCCCCCTCCACCAGTTCCCTAAGCAAATGTGGTGGTAACTCATCAGTGCCAGCATACTTGGCCACATCTACTATAATTTTAGCAAGTGTTCTTTGATAAAGTTGGCAGAAAACATGTCGGGGCTATCCGCTGTGACTTCCAACCTTAGGATGGAATTCAGGTTACATCTTCCTAATTGAAAACAGTACAAAAAGAATTATTAAATGTGTTTGCCATGTCCAGTTCATTTTCCAGTTTAGCATTAGCCACAGCTAGGGGACCAACCATTCCATCTGTTTTCTCAATCCATTTACACAGCTACAAAATTCTTTGATGCTATTATATGTGCCCACAGCAATTTTGGTTTCTAGTTTTCTTTACTCAGCTCTGATAATTGTTTTATATTTTTTAATTTGGATCTGTAGTTCTCTGTGGCCTTAGGGGACCCTGTTTGATGAAGAAAGTAGAAAGTGTGTTGCTTGTCTGTAAAAGTCCTACTGACCCATAGTGGGTGAACCACAGTAGAGGTTTATCCTCATAGTTGTATTTGCAAAACCTAGGAGCATGTTCATCCCTCATACTGAACTGTTTTGATTTAAGTATCTCCCCATTGCTGTACTGTGCCTTTATTCTTCATACAGGTTATTCAAGCCCATCTACTTAAAAACCTAGTAGCGCCAACAAACAGCAGGCAAAACATGTAAGTCATTTTTAAAAGTAGACCCTCACTGCTTTTTATTTATGAACTGTTTTTCTTTTCCTGTGTGCTCATTAGACGGTTTTCGACTTAACAGTACCCGGGTGTGCTATCAAAAGCAGTGCTTTACCTGGAAGCAGACATATCTTGTTCTGTTCCTCCCACTACATCAGCAGCATGTGACCTCATTCACAGTTAAGTCACAGTTCTGCTGCCTAAATGGTAACATGTGGCACAAGTTAAAAACTGAGCAGCAAGAAACTGGTTCTTCCTCGTTGCTAGTGATATCAGTCCGTAAGGTCACAATGCTGATAATGTATGAGGAGGAACAAAACTGACTATGTCAGCCTCCAGGTAAAGTGCTGACCCACTCATCACACCCATTACTCTCAGGCAGTAATCTTCTAATTAGCAAAACAGAAAAAAAAGGAAAAAAGATCCTTCAGATGTAGGAAGTGACCGCAGACTACTTCTGAAACGTATTACTAATTCCAGGCAGTACACTAACTCTTTAGCCCCCCCACCCACTTTAGTCTTGGTTATAGTTTCAAGCATGCATGGTTTAGGTATAAAGGAAAGTTGGTATCAAAGCGGGAAGTGGCTGGAGACCAGGTAGGGTCTGCAGTGGCACAATAGGAAGGCACAAGAGGAGCAGACTAGGTGAGCCAAGTGGCCCTTATCTGTCGAGAAATTCCATGTTTCTATGTAGCTGAAGTTGATAGTGGTGCACCTTGTTCATAATGAACTCTACCACAGTGTGATCACCATTTACAAGCAGTTCCTGCATTCTACAACAGTTAATACTTCTACCTATGCTTGTAAATACGAAGTCAGTCTAGTATCTTGCCATCCATTGCTGGTTGGTAAATTAGTAGTATTAAGCCGGTGTCCATAGTCAGTTCTAGGAATCTTCTCACATACATGCTCTTGGCTACCTTCTGCTGCCAGTCAATGTCAGGGTAATGAAATCACCCACAATCAATAAGTCGTCCCTTTTGCATGCTCTCTGTTTCACTTGCTAATTCTATTGAGAGGTCATCCGGTGGTCTGTAGCAAATACCGGTTCTTACCACCTCACCTGGTTTACTTTGAGCTTTTACCCACATGCTTTCAGTATTGGTACACTTGAGTCTTATCCCATTGATTAAAGAGGTGCTAGTCACTTCATTTTCATATACTGTGGCGCTACAGAGAACTTTATCAGTTAAAGCAGAAAGAGGCTGGGAAGGCAGTCAGAATAGCAAAGGCCCAAACCAAGGAAAGGATAGCCAATTCTGTTAAGAAGGGGGATAAGACCTTTTATAGGTACATTAGAGAGTGAAGAAAGACCAAAGGAGGGATACTGAAGCTTAATAAAGGGAAGGGAATGTGGGTAGAGGGTGACAGTGAAAAAGCAGGGATACTGAATGAATATTTCTGCTCAGTATTCACAAAGGAAGAGGAGGGAGTTACCTAAACCAAACAAGAGAAACACTCTGAAGACAGGGGTGATACCAGTCCATTTACAGAAGAAAGGGTTCTGAAAGAACTAATAAAATTGAAGGTGGACAAAGCAATGGGGCCTTATAGGATTCACCCAAGAATTCTAAAAGAACTAAGGGTAGAACTAGTGACACCGCTGACTACCCTCTTTAACAAATCATGGGAGGATGGGGTGGTACCCGAGGACTGGGGGAGGGCAGATGTGATTCCTCTTCACAAAAGTGGGAGCAGGACAGAGGCAGGAAACTACAGACCAGTTAGTTTGACCTCAGTGGTAGGGAAAATGATGTAATCACTTCTGAAGGAAAGAATTGTTGAGTACCTAGAGGCCAGTGGGGCACAGGACCCAAGGCAGCATGGGTTCACGATGGGAAGGTCGTGTCAGACAAATCTAATAGATTTCTTTGACTGGGTAACCAAAGTAGTAGACTAGGGAGGGGCTGTGGACATGGCCTACCTAGATTTTAGCAAGGCATTTGATACAGTCCCACACAAAAGATTAATACACAAGATAGCCAGCCTTGGAGTGGGTCCCAAGGTGGTAGCTTGGATAAAAATTAGCTAGACAACAGGGCCATAAGGGTAGTAGTAAATGGAGTACACAGTGAAGAAAGGAGGGTTACTAGTGGGGTACAGAGTTCAGTACTGGGACGGTCCTTTTAATGTCTTTATAAGTGACATTGCAGAGGAACTGGAAGGAAAAGTATGTCTCTTTGCAGATGACACAAAGATCTGCAACAGGGTTGATACACAAGATGGAGTGGAAAGGATGAGAAGGGACTTGGCAAGGTTGGAGGAATGGTCAAATGTATGGCAGCTCAGATTCAATGCAAATAAGTGCAAGGTAATGCACCTGGGAAACAAAAACCAAGGGGAAGCATACACAATGGGGGGTGAGATACTGACAACAGTGAAAATAGAAAGGGACCTGGGGGTAATTATATCAGATGACCCAAAGGTGGGCAAGCGATGTGAGAAGGCAGTAAGGAAGGCTGGGGGGATACTGGGATGCATAGGAAGAGGCATCAATAGTAGAAAACAGGAAGTTGTTATCCCTCTGTACAGACAGTTGGTGAGACCCCATCTGGAGTACTGTGTGCAGTTCTGGAGACCCCATCTCCGCAAAGACATAGACAGAGTGGAGGCCGTCCAGAGGAGGGCAACCAAAATGGTGCAGGGTCTGCACCAGAAGACATACGAAGAAAGACTAAAGGAGCTTAATATGTATATACCCTTGAGGAAAGAAGGGAGAGAGGGGCATGATAGAAACTTTCAAGTACCTCAAGGGAATCAACTTCCAGAAAAAGAGATGTGCAAGAACAAGGGGGCACAATTTGAAGATAGAGGGGGACGGCTCAAAGGTAATGTGAGGAAGTATTTTTTCACAGAGAGGGTTGTGGATGCATGGAACAGCCTCCCTGAGGAGGTCGTGGAGTCAAGAACAGTGGGGGAATTCAAGAATGCATGGGACAGGCATAAGGCAGTCCTAGTGGGGGGTAGGAGGAAGTAAGCTGTTGGTTAACTAGGATCTGCAGCTTATCTGTTAGGTAGGAAAATGGGCAGACTAGGTGGGCCAAGCGGTCCTTATCTGCCATCAAATTCTGTTTCTATGTTAAACTAATTGTATTTTACTGTATATCAAGCATGTTCTGTTTCCTGCACTGTATTTACCTATTGTTGTAATGTCCTATCTTGTGTGACGTGCAACCTTTGTAAATGAGTCTTTAACTCAAAGATATTTTCCGAATCCTGAATAAATAAATAAACTTCTATTGTGTCTACACAAGTTAAAGCTAGAAATTACCTTACCCTATGTAAAGAACAGTTACTTAACATGACAGTAGGTCTTCAACAGAATCTCCTCCATTGAGTCAGATCATGGAACTGTAACCTGTCGGGCGTCAGGACCACCAGGAAAATGTTTCTAGCTGGGGCTGCCTATGTCAACATGCCTTGTTGCTGTCTATATAATCTGTGTGGCTCCATCATGCCTTGGTTCCATGCTGAGACACGCTAAGAGGATCATCAGATTAGGAGGGACAGGAAGCAACCATTATCAAACAAAGCACACAAGACAGGATACAGAAACCTGAGTACATATGCCAAATTCAGGCATAAGAGGAGAACTAGCATGTGACAGCAGGCAGAATAACCACCTGTCACCCAAAAAGTGGGGAAGGAGGGAGGGACAGCTGTGTCTCAATGGAAGAGATTGTCTCGAAGATCTACTGTTACAATAAGTAACCATTCTGTCTTCTTCAAGGCCATCTCTCTCTCCATTCAGCCATATCATGGAACGATTCTCAAGCAGTTCCAAAGCACTGAAGGAGGAAAGAAGGATGTAAGGGCCCTGAGTAAGGAGGCCTTGCAAGACGGTGAGGCCAAATCTGGCACATTTACAGGAGACAATGTCCAGACTGTAATGTTTAGTAAATGTATGAACAGTACTCCAAACGGCAGCAGCACATATGTCAGCAGCGGACACACTGTGTAAACAAGCCAAGGAAGTAGCCACCCCATGGGTGGCATGAGCACGGACAAGACCAAGAAGCTGCTTATTATGCTTCTGTTAACAAAAAGAAATGTAAACGGGCAAACCAGGGCTAGAAATATTTTTTTGTGGATGGCTGTCCAAGGGACAGGTGCAATATTTATTTTGACAGTTTCACAGAATTTGTACCTGTCCTGTTGATTTTTGTTTACTGATTTTACATTTCTGTTTCCAAATACCAGCTAATAATAAGTGTGCCCCCTGGCTGGCACAATGACTTGAAAGGGGCTTAATAACTAATGGTACACATTATAAGGTGCCCTGAAAAGAGCTACTAAATATTACCCATTGGCTGGTACATGGTCCTGAAAGGAACTTGACTGTGCTTCCAGTTCACTACCCTGATAAGGGCTTTTAATTTACATCCCCCTCTTGCTCAGTAGTAGTCCTGACAAGGGCTCTTAATTAACTCCCTTCTGCTTTGCTTTGGCATGCCGATCAGCATTCTATGCTCCAATGTAGCTCCTCCTACTTACTAACCCTGACAATGGCTTTTTTTTTTAACATGGTTTTTGTTCCTATTGCTGGATATGCCTACCTATGTGGACCTGCCCGGCTAGGGACCATCAAAGGGCCTAGCATTGAGGGATTTCCCCCTTAGTTTCCTCCTTGTCCCCCCACCCCCAAGGATGCCGTCATGAAGGACTAACCTCCAGGCTGGTGATGTGCTGGCACATGTCTCAGCCAAGTACCTGATGGCATTCTTCCCTCTCTACGTCATTGTTCTTGCACTGCCACCCCTGCATCCACAGGTGGCAGTGTCCAAGTGGTGTGACAGCCTTCCCTCCCTTCCTCCCTAGAAGAGAGCATCCCCTGGAACGCTCAATCCTCCTCTCTCTGTTCTACCCCAATGACCCAGACTCATTCCCAAACCCAGGTCACTGGTGTCAAAAGTGGTAGTGGTACCACTGCGCCGATGGTCTGGTTCTGACAAAGGCTTTTAACCAGCCTCCCCATCTCCTGCCTCTAGAGCCCTTCCTGCCCTAACAGGGGGTTTTAAGTAGTGGTCTCCGCCCTTTAAGTTCCTCTCCTAATCTCTAAATACAGAGTCTTCCCCTCTTTCTGTCTTGACTGCCCTGAAAAGGGCTTTTAAATAGTATTTTCTAACCCTTAGAAGGGCTTTCAATTACGCTTACCAAGGCTCCTCTTCATTAACAGACAGCCCTGAATTTTATTTTTTTTTTTTGTCGATTCTATTTATGCTCCCTACCTTCAGGGCATCTCTCGGGTTTCCATGCTCAGCTCCGCAGCTCTACCGCCCGTCTGAACCGTCCTCCGTGATTTCAAGATTCCAGACTCTCCCAACCCCATGTAGAGGCCCCAGGTGCCCCCAGAGAGAGGTGATGGTACAGCAGACTTTGGATGTGTGGCCTTGGGCTCCTGATGGTCGCTGTCTCCTCACCCGCCGATAGGGGATTTTTTTACTTGATTGTTTCCCTGAAGCTTGGGACGTGCAATGACGTCCAGATCAGCTGGTGCACGCTTCCGTACACTCCCGAAAGATGTCCACGGCAGCTTCGCTCCCCTGCAATCTTGTGGCCATGCACTGTGGCACCTCCAGCCTCTGCTAGAGGTCACCAGTGCATCGGCTGGTGTAAACCCCCCTCCCTGGGGAAGGGGAGCTGTCCATGGGAAGCTCAATCCTTCCCCATCCCTGCCAACCCCCAATGACCCTGGCTCATTTCCCAAACCAGATGCGCCCGGCGTGGGCGCGGTGTGGCGTCCAGTGCCTTAGCCCTCAGTGCCACCGGGACGGCCTGAAAAGGATTTTTAATCTGCATTGCTAAAACTCTACTGCCTACGAATGAGAGTTAGTCTTGGTCTGCTACTGCACGAATGGTACACAAATATTTCAGGCCTGCAGTGCAGAAAGCAAAAGAAAGATGGGCAATTGCACATGCATGATGACGAGGAACACATACGCAGTCTAGTCCTACTGTGGCACTGTTTTCATTTCTGCTGCTTGATGAAATCACCAACTGCACAAAAGAGCCCATCATGGGATGTTGAGTCAAATGGGCATCTCTCAACATATGACATCATGATGTTGGGACAATCAAAACCCAGACTTACAGGTGGCAGCATCTCCTGGGTCCTAGTGCCCACTGATGCTTTTTCTCTTGGTGCCTGTCTCAGAGGCAGGCAAAGAAATGAAACTTGCTGTCCCTGGGGAAAACTGGGTGCCTGGGACAGGCAGACAGGTGGTTATTTTTATCCCTGAGGCCAACCATTTGGAAAGGCTCCGTTTCAAAACAGGGGAGCCCACAATCCTGGGCAAGAAAGCCACAAATAGATGAGAGGATTTTCTATAATCCTTGGTATGATACAGGAACCAACACAACGTCCAACAGATGTCAAGAGTATGCAGTCGACTTCCCCAGTATCCATGAGAGTCGATAAATAAACCAGAAGATCAAAAATCCTATTTAGCATTTGCTCAAAAACTACGTTCGTCAGAAAATGAGGATTGGTTTGGTACACAAGGTAACCCTATCCTTTGTGGAAAATAAGAAAAGGAGGATCTGCAAACTAGAGCCTGCAATTCAAAAATGCATCAAGCAGGAGTCATAGCTATTAGCAACAGTGTCCTTAGGAGAGGAAGGGTAGCTCACACGTAGCAGCAGGTTCGAAGGGAGGCACAGTAAGGGTCTCCAGTACCAAACTGTACCAAGTACAAGTACAGTACCAAGTCCAAGAACAGAACTGGATCGCAGACTAGGATGTGCAGAAATAGGATACTTCTGAGGAATCTGTGAGAATGCTCAAATTGGGCTACCGTTCTGTTACTGGTGAGAGCATGAAAAGTTGACATCATGGCCAAATAGAACTTAAAGGAGAACTGCACTGAACCTATAAGTCATATTGCCCAGCAGAAGTCGTTTTTAAAATACTGGTTCTATTTCTGTTATTGTTCTATATCTAAAGGCTTTTTGGTTATCCCAGTGAATGTTTCTGATCTACACTCTGATGTTAAGCACCATTTTAGAACTGCATTATGTAGTTTATGTCCCTTGAGCCACAGAGTTCTAGAGTAGAACATGGATGCACTGTACCAACAATGACAGATCTAAGCAAGGGACATGAACTACATCACACAGTTCTAAAATGCAGTGTGTAAATCAGCAACATCCACTAGGACAATTCAAAAGCCCGTAGAAATGAAACAGTAAACAGAACTGGAACCAGTATTTAAAAATCAGCTTCTACTGGGGAAAATGGATTACAGTCTGTGCAGTTCTCCCTTAAGGAGGAATACCAAAGGCTCGTGTCCATAAGGGACAGGAGGAAGTCCATCACCAGACTGACTGGACACATAAAGGGGTCCAGCTGATGGGCAGCACACCATACTGTAAAATGTTTTCTTTTTTTTTGCGAGTAGGTGTACTGAGTAGACAGCTTCTGAGCCCCCAGTAGAAAAGCAGCAACCACTGTGGAATCCACAAAGTGGGATAGCTGTACATCCTCAGGAGCAAAACGTGGAGGTGCAAGGACTGAAGATTTGGATGCACATCAGCACCCTGCTCTTGCAACATAAGGCCCGCTCGTAGGAGGAGTGAGACAGAGGGTTCCATTGCCAATTGCTGAAGCAAAGGGAACTATATTTACGTGGGCTAGTACAGGACCACCAGAACCGGCATGGCCGACTCAGCCCTGAACTTGACCAGAACCCTCTGTATGAGAGGGAATGGAGGAAAGGCACATATGAACTCCCTTTCCAAGAGAAGGACAACACATCTGACAAAAAAAAAGCCCAGGCCTTGGAGCGAGAAAGCAGAACACGGCAGTTTTGCATTGTATGGAGAAGCAAAAAGTTCTATATCTGGGTGACCCCACTTTAGTAAGATGATGTCCATGACAGAGTCCAGTAGCTCCCATCTGTAGCAGAGTACCAGGGACCAGCTGAGATGATCCACAAGGGTGTTGAGGATGTTGGGCATGAAAATGACTGACAACAGCATGTTGTGTTCTATGACCCAGTGCCAGACTCTTATTGCCTCTCTGCAGAGAAGATATGAGTAGACACCACCTTAATGGTTGATGTAGTGCGTCACTGAAATGTCTGTATGGATCAAAAGCTGATGCCTGGAAGGAGGGTGGTGAAGGCCTGTAGGCCAAGCAGAATAGCCCTCATCTCCTCAGTGTTGCTGTACAGAACTATATCCATGGGGGACCATTGTCCCAGAGTTTGCAAGGGGCCCAGATGGGCACCCCACCCCAAACCTGAAGTGTCCATCATCATCAACATCACTAGAACAGGTGATGAATGGAGAAAGAGGGATCCTGTCTTGAGGTTGGAGCAGTCCAACCACCAGAGCAGGGAGTGACAGAGTAGAGGAGTCACGTCTATGAGCTACTCCAGGGCATTGAGGAACCACTGTGAAATCCTCATGTGCCACCGGGACAGTCAGAATGGCAGCAACTATGTGGCCTATCAGAAATAAGAGGCATCTGGCCAAAACATAGTCACTAAAAGAGACCAGCTGAGTCTAGGCAACCAGCGCCATGACACGGTCTAAGGGCAGGAAAGCCCAACCTAGCTCCATGTCTGGGACAGCACTTAAACTGAGAGTATGAGCCCTGGAGTATAAACCAAAGGTACTGTCTGCAAGACTTGTAGATTTTGATATGGACCCAAGTATTCTTCATATCCAGAGCAACCATCCAATCCCCTTTTAAGAGCAAGGGGAGAAGGGACTACGGAGAAACCATTTGAAACTGCTCATACTCTACAAACAGGGTGAGGCCTTGGAGGTCAGTTACGGAGTTTAACTCACCAGTACATTTTGGTACCAGGGGTAACAGCCAGGTTAAGTTCTGCAACCGGGATGGGCTCTATGGCCCTTTTGCTGAGGAGGGTTTGAACCTCTTCCAGCAGGATGGCAAGATGTCCCAATGGAGAACAGTTGGGCAAGGGAGGGTGTACTGGAGGGATACAGAGGAGCTCTAATGTATATCCTCACTGAATTACCTCCAACATCCAAGCAACTGTAGTGATCCCCATCCACTTTGGTAGAAACAGGGAGATGTGGCCCTCCTACCAGGATGTCCTGTACAGGCAGGGCTGAAAGAAAGTGTGTGTGTGTGTGTGTGTGTGTGGTGTGTGTGTGTGTGCGGGGGAGGAGGAGTCAGAAGGCACCAGAGGAGGTGGGAGCACCACCAATACTGGTACATTTGGTGAGCCCAGCATGGGCACCAGGAGGCAAACTGGCCTGAGAGGAGGCATGTGGATGCTGAGAGCTATGGCTGGAGCCCCAAGAGTAATCCCTGCCAGGACAGACATAGGGCCTTCAAAATTAACCATGGCCTATATCTCGGGGCTTAGGGTTCAGTGTATGTGGAGAGCTCAGGGTCATTTTGGACATCTAAAGGTCCCGTAGGACAGACTCAATGTCAGTACCAAAAAGCTGCTTTCCTGTAAAAAGAAAATTAAGGACCAACTGTTGGACATCAGATACAAAACCAGCAACACATAACCAGGAATGATGGCACAGACTAATGCCAGAGGCAGCCATAGCTGCAGCCACATCTGAGGCATCATAGACAGATCTCAGTAGGTGCTTTCCAGCCTCAAGGCCATTAGCCATGGTTTGCTGGACCATGAGTCTAGCAGGGCCATCTGGCAGCTTGTCAGCCACTGCAGCCATAGATTTCCACAAGCAATTTTGATATTTAACCATATACACCTGGTAATTTGTAATTCAGAGAACAAGATATATCAAAGTAAATGTTCTTTTTCCATGACATCTAAGCTTGCTTGACTCCTTATCAGGCGGAAGAGAGCTCATGTGTTCTGGATCTTTTGATCTGTCATGGACAGCCATTATCACCAGTGAATCTGTTTACAGTTGACAGGAATAATGCGGCTTAACATAAGGTGCTGGATATTGTTTATTCACCTTCCTTGGTACTGTAGACAGAGCACTGGGTCTGTGCTAGGCAGCTACAGTTGGATCCTTCAGAGCTGAATGGACTGGAGGAATAAATACCACAGGGAAGGCAGATACCTCCAAGAACTCAAAGATTTCTCTTAGAGGAGTCCCTCCTCCTCAGCTACAAATCCCAGTTTGGACTGGACCTGCCTGAGGGAAGGCTGAAAACAGGCATCCTCAGGAGGGGACCCTGGAGTGCTTTTCATACTTACCTCACTATAGGTGGACAAAGTAGAGCTGGAACCCACTGCATCCAGAGGATCAAGGCCTTCCTCCATATATTCTGAAAGATATTCCAGTTCCTCATCCTCCTCGAGGGGTACTGGCAATGGGTTGACAAGCACAGGAGACTATGCAGAAGGCGGCACCATCAACGGACTTACTGTTGACGGAGGATGACCCCTACCTGGCGTTATGGCAGGCAGAGAGAACTCCTGTGTCGATGGTAGCAGCTACGAGGACATCAATGGGGTTGGCATCAATAGCAGCAAGGGCATTAGCCTTTGCAATAACTCAGACACCGTCGGATAGAGTAGCTGTGCATCGACGAGCCCCGACAGGCAGAAAAGACTGTGAATACCCTGAAGGCGGATTAGAGCCTGTGCAAGACCCTGATCTTGGTGACTTAATGACAGTTTGGGGGTGGGGCAGCAGAACCAGAGATCCTGGACCAGGTCTTTTTTTGACAGGACCTCTTTTCAAAGAAGACTCGGATCAGGCTGGAGAGGCATCTTTTTCTTTGTGCCTCTTCTCCTTGTCTGTGTGGCAATGATTGACCACTGACTTAGCAGGCTTGTCCCTCTTTTTTGCTAAATAAGTGACAGATGCCATCAACCACAGAGAACAGCATGTCGACGGCGATCCTGGGAGACAGGGAGTGGTTGATGATGGTGAAACTGCCTTCGACACACCTTCTTCTTCTTCATTGTCTTCATTTTTAAATATAACTCTAAGGCCTTCCTGCAACGTCTCCTGGTAGCCTGGTTAAAGCGATGGCAAATGCTGTAGGCCTTCATGTTGTGAGCAAGGATAAAGCACTGAATGCACACAGGGTTGCCGTCACCCTCGTATATCTTAACGCTGCCACATCAAGTATGAGATCTGACTTGAGTTTATGGAACTGGGAGAAAGATTTTGAAAATTTAACGCTGCAACATGTGGGAACTTTTAACTTACAAAATAAACTCACTGACACAAGCATATATACCAGTACCGCATAAATATGCAAAGGTTAATAAAACAAGGCCTCAATGTATTACATCAGGTGTGAGGAAATCTATAAAAAGGAAAAACAAAGCTTTTAGTAAAGCAAAAAAGAGCAGAAGTAAGATACACTGGGATAATTATAAGAAGCTGTTAAAAAAATCTAAAATTAACATTAAAAGGGCAAACGAAAACTATGAGATTAGGCTTGCCAACAGGGTACAGGACAATTATAAATCTTTTTATTCCTATATTAGCAACAAGAGAGGTGTAAGTAAAACCATTGGTCCCTTAAAAAATGTACATCTGGAAATACAATTATTGATAATAGAGAGATGGCCGAATATTATAATAATTTATTTGTCTCTATTTTTAATAATAAAACTTCCCTAAGGTTAAATCATTATGATCAACCTGCTTCTGCAGGGCCTGTTATCACAAGGGATGATGTGTTCAAAAGACTTCTGAGCATTGATCCAAATAAATCTCAGGGCCCAGATGGACTACACCCAAGAACTGGCTGAATTATTAGTTGATCCTATTTTAGCTATCTATTTAAAATCACTACAGGAGGGTGTGGTCATACAGGGCTGGAGACTGGCTACAGTGGTGCCAATTCATAAAAAGGGTTCTAAGCATAAGGTTGAAAATTACAGGCCAATTAGCCTGACTGCAATCCTTGGTAAGATCATGGAGGGAGACCACATTTTAAATCAGATTAGGTCATCAGATGGAATCGACATTACCCAGCATGGATTTACACAGGGTAGGTCGTGTCAGACCAACCTGTTGGAGTTTCACGGCAGGATTAGCAATGCCTTGGATGGTAAACATTCTGTGGACGTCATCTTTTTGGATTTCTCCAAGGCATTTGATAAAGTCCCCAACAGGGAACTAATAGATGCCCTCATAGCACGCGGAATTACTGGGGAGATAACCCGATGGATTGAAGCATGACTTTTAGGTCGAAAAGCAAAGAGTTGGTGTTAGAGGAGCATATTTAGAGTGGGCTGAGGTGACCAGTGGGGTGCCAAAGGGTTCCGTACTTGGTCCCTGTTTGTTTATTATCTATATCCAAGGCCCCTAGAATTCTGCAGCCGCAGAATTTTGCGCAGAACTTGCAATCTACTGCAGAACTTCTGCGGTGCCGCAGAATTCACTCTTCTTGGTGATTTTTTATTAATATTTCTGTTTATACATAGAATCTGGTTCCCTTCCCCTCTTTTTATATCCAAACCCCCCATATGTATAGAATGTGATGTTATCATTGCTATAACATCATACATTAGCTAATGAAATGGCTGCATTCTGCAACAGTAATGAACAGTCACTTATCTACCACAGCTCCCACTGCCAGAGACGGTGGCACAGCACATCATGCATGGTGATATTTGCTCAATCGGCACTACAGCCTAATACAATTTTCATTCTTACATTGTTGTACTAGGGCCAACTTAAACAAAACCTTGTCAGTAGCACAGACCTGTTAAGTCCATACTTCACTTTGTACAAACCTATTTGTGCCTTTAAGGTATAGAAACGCTATCTGAAATGAATAACTGGTAAAATGAATTTAACTGTCTAAATTTTTAAGAAAAATAAGGTAATTATGCTCAGAAAAGTGAAATATAATAATGTGTAGACCTGTTGAAAGAATAGACCAGTTAAATAAATAATTGCACTGTACGCATTTTTGCCAGGGTTATTGATTACATATGGTCATTGGTTGATAGAACCAGCTAAAAGTTATTGAGAAATGTTGTGTGCAGGGACAGCTGTTGGGCCAGAGGGTAGCATGCTGTGTTTCCGTGCCGGCAACTCAGGTTCAGAGATTAGCTCTGGGAGCTGGCTGGGCAGCACAAGGATTGGTGGAACACATCACTGCTGGGAAGGTATGGTGCAGTGTTCTGTCACATGCTGAACACATTGTCATGGGCCGGAGAGCTCTATCTCACAGTTGGTTTTCATGCATGTCATGGCCTGATGGTGTTACACAGTGTGTCAGGGAAGGCAGATTGACATGAAAAATGAGTTTTGCAATAACTCTTCTATTCCATTTCCAATGGGACCTGTATGAATGAGGATGCAAGTTCATGGAAATTAAAACAAATTATATACCTGTGATTATATATATATATATATATATATATATATATATATATATATACACACACACACACATATACAGTATCTCTGTCTCTCTCACCCCACACACACGCACAGTAGGGATCGACAAATTTCAAAATGGAATGCTAGTCCCGGACAACTGGCCTTGTCAAAAATGGTAGTCCCCGAGTTCCGAGTGGTAGTCCAATACATTTCAATGAAACTTTTGGGACTCGCTCTGCTATTCTGTATTTAGTATTCCCTTACCCTGAATGTTTTTATCTCAATATATTTTCCAAAACTCCAAAGTGAAAAGCAAGTCTGCCAGTCAGGTCCCACACACCCCTGTGGTCAGCATTTATATCCTCTCCCCTAGAGTCCTCTCGACTCCAACCCCCAACAACTGCCCCTGTACAAAGTACCCAACTGCCCCACACAACACAAATCCCCCTATCTGAAGCACTATATGAATATTGCAGTAAATCACACTATAGTTTGACTGTGCACTCTTCTATTGTTTTATTTACTGCTCTAGGCTCTGCTGTTCAGTGTATTCAAATCATGATTTTTTCCTTTTTCCTTCAGTATATTATCCATTTTTTTCAGCCACTCCAGTTTTACTTTCTTTCCATCTGAAATGTGTCTTTGACTTGGAGTCCTCTGATTTTGTGACTGCAGTCGGTAGCAGTGCTGCTATTGCTATTTGTTTTCTCAGACTTGCCGTTGTTCTGACAGGGTTGTTGATCCTGCGTGTGCCAGACCAACAGAGAGACACAGTCTGAGTCTGTGACCTGTCGGCCGCAGCAGCGCAAGCCTTTTCTCCCCTTCCCCTGCCAGTCTTCTATTATTTCTGGACAGTCTGTCTGACTGTCCCAACAAAATACAGGCTATTGTTTTTTTTTTTTATTTTCAGCACCACGAATTTCAGTTAAGGCTGCTGCAAACTAGTACAACCCACTAGCCCTGCAGTAAAGTGTAGAAATCAGGGCGATGGTCACGTCACTCCTGCACTAAAACCAACACACACTCCTCTCTAACAAATGAAAATGACTCTTCTTCACCCAGCGGTCTAGTTTGTTCAGCCTGCCCAAAGTCCCCCAGGTCGCCTTAAGCAACAGCACACTATTCATACACTGACCTGTTAGTCCTTCAGCTCCATGCTTCGACTCTAGGATCCTTCGCGGTGCCGGTTCTCCCTGCTACATGTGGATGGTTCACTGGAGTTGCTATCAAGTGACGATGGACACTCTGACTCGCTCGGAAAGCAGACCGAGGACCTCTAGTGGCCCCAACACTAAGTAGTAGAAATTAGAAAAAAAAACAGGACCTGGCTCAGTACTAATTTGGTTGTCCACGGACAACCCGATTCAGTAAAAGTGATTGTCCGATGGCAGAAACTGGTAGCCCGGGACGTCGGGCTATGGGATTTGTCAATCCCTGACGCACACACGCATATTTGTATGTATGTTACAGATTGCAGATAAATATATAAGTGATAGACAGTGGAAACCTCATCAGTGGGATAGATAGCATGCATGTAGAAATACCTTATTTATCACATAAGATCCCCTCTGCATATGTTATTTATGCAACAGGCTAGGACCTTAAGGGAGAGACATTTGTTTTGCTTTTTGAGGCATAAAATTATTTTTATAAGTATGTTATTTTTTGAACTAATGTTACTGTGCTTTCCACCATCCTGACTGCTGTAACTACTGCCATGAAAGTGAAGTCAGGATGACAAGCTGGCACTGTGATGTGGTAGTTTGTTAGTGCCGCAGAACTTCCTCAGAAATTACAAACCACCGCTGCAGAAGTTCTGCGGCAAATGGTAGTCTTGCTGCAGAACTTGGTCCCACTGTGCCGTAGAAAAGTAGGGGCCCTGTCTATATCTCATCCATGAGTATTACCTCTGATGTATGGATATCTAAGTTTGTGGCGATACTAGGATAGGGTACACAGTGATGATGTGGACACCTTACAGCATGCACTAACAGAATTAGATATATATGGGCAGCAGATGAGAAATTGACCTTTAATGCTGATAAGTGCAGCGTAATGCACTTTGGTCAGAACAATATATAGGCAAACTATATATTATGTGGACAGGTTTTGCATATAGTTAATGATGAGAGAGACCTGGGTATTAGGGTCAGTAATGATTTTAGTTTTAGGTCCCAGTGTAATCAGATTATAAATAAAGCTAGCAGAATATCATACTGTATAAATAAACACATCAAGAGCAGAAGTAAGGATGTTCTTCTTCCTCTCTACACATCCCTGGTTGGGCCACATGTTGAGTATTGTGCACAGTTCTGGTCTCCTGGTGGCAAAAGAGAGATTCATGCTCTTGACAGGATACAACTTAGGGCGACTCGTAGGATCACAGAAGTACAGGGATTTGATTACAAAACTAGACTGGACACCCTAGGTCTGTATTCACTGGAATACAGGCGATTAAGAGGTGATATGTGTCTGGTTTATAAAGCAACAACAGATGTATATTTAAGAGAGATACTGGGTTTAGAATTTAGACATAAAATGTTTAGTACCAGATCACACCATTTACAAACTGAAATGGGAAGGTTAAATACTATTAGAAGGAAGCATTGGTTTTCTGTCAGAGTGGGAAAAATTTGGAACGAGCTCCCACTATATGTAGTTACCAGCAGCAGTATGCACAGTTTTAAGATCCATCTGGATAAGCATTCGACATTTGAAAAATATCCCTGGGATACAATAGATAAATTGGCCAGCTATAATGGACCTAGGTCTAAAAAAAAAACTCTGCAAAAACCTATGGAACCTATGAAATGGAACAACAGTTCCTTTTCTTTCAACAGCAGCATAAAAGGATTACGTTTTAAAATAACAAAGAAGCAACAGCATTAGAAATACTTGCAAAGTTCAATGGTGTTCAGCAGCTGTGGACCAACGTGTGGTTAACAGCGGGAGAAAGAACTGACATATGATGGGGCTGCCTACTTTATGTAGGTGACAAAGAGGCATGGAGATGTGAGTGGCTCCAGCTAGTTAGATTTTACAAGTAGTCCTGACGCAGATGACTTACAGTTCTATGATATGACTTAATGGAAGGAGATATCCTCGAAGAAGATCATGACTTGTCCACCACGATTCTGTTATTCCTATAATCTCATATTGGTCATCCTGTATTGTGTGGCCTGTAATTCACTCATTTTATTAATGGTGAGACTTTTTGCATTAATTAATGAGGCTTTACTACTATAAGCAAGAATCAGTTTGGGGGTAACAATACAATGAACATTGACAGGCTTCAACACTAAGAGAAAATTGGGGATATGTAAACCAATGTGAGAGAACAATACAGCAATGATATTTTTCTCAATATTAATTTACAGAAGGAATAATCCATTTTTTAAAGCTTATACCACCACCAATAAAACCCCCCAAGAAAGCATTTATGACTGTAGTAAAACATTTCATTTAATTTCTTTTACCAGGAAAAAAAATACTACAAAAAGCTTAATAAAATGAACAAGTACCTGAATATTCTTCTCACAGGCTGTCTGATGGTGCAGCAAAAGTTCACTCTCCAGCAGGAAGCGCTTGCCACACTTATCGCAGATCTGCATCCGACTGTGCGTCACGTTCATGTGTTTTTCAAGGTACCATCGGTTGTTGAAAACTCTAGGGCACTTTTTACAGGGGAAGTTCTGCTTCTCTTCCAGTTTCACTTTCTGGCCCAACGCCTCCTGGTCCTTCTTCCCCTTTCTTCCGCGCCGTAGTATCTCTATCTTGTTGCTCCCTTGTGACCTAGTAGGGACTGCTGCACTAGTTGTCCTAGTTGCCCTGGTTCCACTGCGTGTCCGCATAATTTTTTCCTTCATTAATTCTGCAACATCATCCTCCTCTTCCTCTACTTCCTCTTCACTAGAATCCTCTAGGTCTTCATCCTCACTTTGTTCCTCATCCTCTTCTCCCACTTCAGCATCCTCGTCATCTTCTTCATCATCTTCTTCATTCTCTTCCTCTTCCTCCTCCTCCTCAGAATTTTGATTTTCTTCCTGGCAACTGTGAAGCAGGGATGTAGCTTCAGTGGATGGAGGTTTACCCTCAGTTCCTTTGGAAACATTTAGTGTTTGGTTGTTCAAATTGACCTCAACAATGATCTGCTCACGGTTGAAGGAATTCTGGCTATCCAAATCCTCTTCCAACTCCTCTCCCTCAATCTTACACACCCCTCCCCCACTGGTTTTGTCATCTTTGAAATATGGCTTCTCCTGGACAGGAAGATGGTGCTGTTTCTCAGTGTTGTCCTCCACACGCACAGAATATGGGTTATTTCCATCCCGAGCATAGATTTTTGTATGAAGAGGGTCCACCTCTTGCTTGATTTCACGGTAATACTGCACAGAGACAGGGTTGCCCCGGTTATCTTGGTTAGACATTTCATTTGTCATGGGCAGGTTTAACGACCTGCTGCTGATCAGCTCCTGGCAAGATGTGGCGATGTCATTCATCTGAAGAACGGTGGCAGCATTCAGTACATCTTGTATGTTGCAGGAGTTCACCAGCAGCTTGGACGTATAGATGAAGTTTAGGATCTGCTGTAGGCCTTGAGCAGTCAGCGCCTCCAGGGAAAGCTCCACCCGCTGTAGCTGCTTGTTCTGAGTGAAGAGTGAGTGAAAGAACTGGCTGTAAGCTGCAAGGACTCCTTTGTGTGCCGGGAACGTGTTCTTTTGCCGTACCAAGACAATGTCTACATCACACAGATCTGGCTGAAACAGACGCTGCTCGTTGAGTCTGTCCATCAAACACGTAAAATGGAGGGCAACATCCTCCACTAGTGAATATTCAGTGGACGGGTAGTCAGTTGTCTTTTCAACTATCAACTGCAAAAAAGGAAAATAGAATGAACATTTTTAAAATTGAGCTCATATTTGTGATTTGTTGACAGTGAAACATTTCACAATGATCTACAGTATTCACTGCTAAAAGACTTCCAATGTAGAACACCCAATAGCCCAGTGCCTTTTCCTGTTCCCCTGTCCCCACAAAAAAAGGGTATTTTTAAAACTGGCTGGAGCAGCCAACTGCAGGAGCAAATATTTTTTAAAATCTGAATATCATTAGCCAAGGTCTACTGCCACACAAGTCAGTCTCAAGCTATACTCCCAGGATTTGCAGTGCTCAATCAACTAGTGCTAAGGCTTCTGAACTGATCATTTTTAAGCACAATGTACAATCTTTTTTTATACTTACTTAAACAAACTATGAACTAAAGGGACAATGACAACCCCCCCCCATCCTGTCCGACCATACCCCTCCAAAAGTAGAATAGGGACAATAATTTCTTGTTTTAAAAAATGGACAATTCTGTTGGAAAATGGATGTTAAGATTTGTCTGTTTTTTCCCCAAAATTGAGGGCAAATCAGCATGTTTTTGTACACAAATTTGGTTCAAAAATGAGTGGTTTGCACAAAAAGCTGGTGCAAAGTGGGGTTGTTTGCATAATAAAGTGGTGTAAATAAAAATTTTTAATGAAAAACTTGACTCCCAAGTGCTGGGTCAAAAATGACAAATTCTGTTTTTTTTTCAGTGTTTTCCTATCATTGGCCCTAACAGAAGTTTTTAATTTACATTGCCATCTTCTAGTGCCCAAAGTACTAAGAAGTTAATTTCACAGAAAAAAACAGGGAGAGATCAGAAAAGTAAAACATATCATGCAATTAAAGTCAGACAAAGTGCAGACCAAAGGCGCAATCAAAAACAATGTCAGCAGGCCGGCCCAGTGAAAGCTGAGGGTTGAGGATCTGAATGCCACACCTCGCACCACACCGGCGACCCGGGTTAAGGAATGAGCATGGGCCACCGGGGGTCGGCAGGGGATGAGAAGGATTGAGCGCCTGATGGCTGCTCTCCTTCTCAAGGGAGGGGAGACCTGCAGGCTTCTATGCAATACTGCCACCTGGGGTGCCCGGGTGGAAGGTGCAGGTGGAAGCAGCATGGATCAGGGGTTGAGCATCAGCAGAGACCCGGCGCGGAGGACACGGCTCAGTATGCCCCTGACTCATTGGCTTTCACTGCACACTGATGCTCAGGGGGCAGGACGAAAGCGGAAAATGCTCCCCATGTCAGCGCTGGTAGACGGGCTTCAGAGGACGGCACTCGGGGATTCCTTGCGCAGGCTGCACGCTCCATCAGTGTCTGGGGGAGTTCAGGGGGCACCTCCACCCTAGCCAGGGAGTTATCCGGAGGATCTAGGGTTCAAAGTGGGGCACCAATATGTGAGGGCAACTCCTGGAAGGACTCTGAGGCAGGTCATTTTTGAGGTCCAGGAGAGAGGGGCTGACGTGGGGAAGACAGCAGCATAAATATGGAGTAAAAAAAACAATGTCAGCAATAAATAAGACAGCTAATAAGCCATTGGAGAAGTAACAGTTTGTTGAACACAGAATTTTATTTCTTGTATAAGACATCTGAAAAGTTTACAGCTGACTCACTATGGAAGGAAAGGATTGGGGAATACCTTGTTTCCAATGGTCTTCAGGATCTAAGGCAACATGTGGTTCACGGGGGGGGGGGGGGTCTTGCCAGACAAACCTGATTGAGTTCTATGACTAGGAAACCAGGGAAGTGGATCAGGGAGGAGCGGTTGACGTAGCATACCTGGACTTCAGTAAGGCCTTCAACACCGTTCCACATAAAAGATTGGTGAGCAAGTTGAAAAGCCTGGGAGTGGGTCCTAAAACAGTAAGATGGGTAGAGAGATACCTGGACAACAGAAGTCAGTGAGTGGTGGCAAATGGCATCCACTCTGGAGCAGGCAAAGTGACCAGTAGGGTGCCACAAGGGTCAGTACTAGGCCCAGTCCTCTTCAATGTCTTTAGAAGCGACACAGCAGAAGGACTGGAAGGGAAGGTATGCCTGTTCATGAATGCAGCAGCGGTTCTTGCCACAAATGGTTACCAGGGCACAGCTGGGGCACAACAGATGGCAGCCAGGGCACCGATATATTGTTACTATGGGGGAAGCTCTGCACCAACTGGGGCACCAAGTGGGGCACAGCATTTTTTTTTACCGGGGCACGGGCCCTGGTGTAGAGCCGCCACTGCATGAATGACACGAAATCTGCAACAGAGTAGACACATGGGGGGTGGATAGAATGAGAGAAGATCTAAACAAGCTGGAAGAATGGTCACAGGTCTGGCAGCTGAGCATCAATGCAGAAAAGTGTAAAATCATGCACCTGAGGTACAGAAACCCAGATGCAACATATCAACTGGGAGAAGAAGTACTAGCAGTTACAAAACAGGAAAGGGACTGGGGGTAATCATTTCTGATGACCTGAGGGTAGCTAAACAGTGTGACAAGGCAGTGAGAAAGGCTAGCAGGATGCTTGGTTGCATAGGCAGGGGCATCACCAGCAGAAAGAGGGAAGTAATAATAATACCCCTGTATACATCACTAGTGAGACCCCACCTCATGTACTGTGTCCAGTTCTGAAGGCCCCAACCCTGAAAGGATATAGACAGGGTAGAGGCGGTACAAAGAATGGGAACCAAAATGGTGCAAGGCCAGCATCAGAAGCCCTACGAAAAAAGGCTTAAGGAATTAAATATGTACTCGCTAGAAGAAAGGCGGGATATGACAGAAACTTTCAAATACCGCATAGATATAAACAATGTACAGCAAGGAAGAATTTTCCAGAGAAATAGATGCTTGAGGACAAGGGGTCACACTATGAAGATGGGGAGGAAATGTAAGGAAAGTACAGTTACATAAGAAATGACCATAACAGTAGATCTTCGAGAGAGTCTCTTGCAGTAGGTAATTACATATAGGACTGACCCAGCAGGCGTCAGGACCCCATGGAAACATTTCTAGCTAGCAGTCTCTGGCGGGGGACCGCCCTCACGTCAGGTGACCGACGTCATGCAACGTCAGTATAAAGGGGCGGTCCCCCATGCCCGCCTTCCAGTTCTTTCCCGCCAAAGGCCAAAATGGCAAGATGAGAGAGAAGTGGATATTTCCCTTCCTGGGAAAAGAGCTGAAAAGCTAAGGGGGATGGAGGGCGGGAAGGCATTGCCTACTGCAACAGCCTCTCTCGAGGATCTACTGTTACGGTAAGTTCTTACGTAACTGTACTATCTTACTTCAAGAGGGCTCTTGCAGTAGGTAATTACATATAGGACTGAATCCCAAGCAGTCTGGAAAAAAGAAAAGCACTCAGGAGGAGGAAAACTATCCAACTAATGGAACCTCCGGCCGAACGGGTCTTATGAAAGAAGACCTTGGAGTACAGCCAACCCGAAGCCTGCTCTACAGCGAGAGGCAATATCCAAACTGTAGTGTTTCGTAAAGGTATGGACAGAAGTCTAAGTCGCAGCTGCACAGATGTCTGCCACTGACACATTCTTGAAACAAGCCGCAGAGGCGGCTACTCCTCTGGTGGAGTGACCTCTGACTTGACTTGGCAGGGTCTTGTGGTGCTTGTAACAGAAAGTGATACAATGAGCCAACCATTTAGATAGGCATTGCTTGGAAACTGCATTGCCCTCTCGTTTGTGAGCAAAAGAGGCAAAAAGCAGATCAGATTTCCTGAGATCCTTAGTCCTAGTGGTATGGTATCTCAGCATCCTGTGAACATCCAAAGTATGCAAGAGGTACTCCCCTTGATTGGAGTGTTACGTAAAGAAAGCAGGTAGCTCAATGGATTAATTCAGCGTAGATTCTGCTACTACCTTAGGGAGAAACTTAGGGTTGGTGCGCAGAGTCACACGTTCCTTGTGAAAAATCAAATATGGGATTTTGCACATTAGGGCCTGAAGCTCGGAAATTCGTTGAGCTGAAGTAACGGCCACTAGGAAGAGAGTCTTCCAAGAGAGGAACTTCAAGTCTGCTGAGGCTGCTGGTTCGAAAGGAGGCAGAATAAGCTTCTTGAGAGCAAAGTTCAGATCCCAAGAAGGAGCAGGAATGCGGATAGCGGCTCTCAAATGGAGAACCCCTCTGAGGAAAGTCTTAAAGACTTCCAACTCAGCAAAAGTCCTGTCTCCAAAAGGGACATGGTAGGCTGAAATTGCTGCCATATGGAACTTCAAAGAGGAATGGCTGAGACCCAGATCAAAGAGATGACGCATGTAGTCCAGGACTCTTTCAACTGGGCAAGAGAAAGGCTCAAAGTCCTCTGATGAGGCCCAAATCGAAAATCATTTCCACTTCATGGCGTAGGTGGACCTAGTGGAAGGCTTCCTGGCCTCCACCAGAATATCTGCTACAAGCGGAGAAACCCCGAACTGGGCTTGAGCTATGTCTGCAGGAGCCACGCATGCAACTGAAAGGATTTGAGACCTGGATGAACAAGGGTCCCCTGATCCTGGGTCAGCAAGTGCTGTGACAGAGGAAGAGGAAGTGGAGGTTCCTCTGAAAATTATTGCAGAAGAGAGAACCAGACTTGCCTGAGCCAGAATGGAGTGATGAGGATCATCCAGGCTCCTTCTGTTCTGAGCTTGTGCAAGACCCTCGGAATTAAGGGAATTGGAGGGAAGGCATAGACGAATCTGTCCCTGCAGTTGAGAGACAGAGCATTCCATCAGAAAACATCTCGCACTGGAGCGAGCGAGCAGAAGGCGGGAAGTTTTGCATTTTGAGGAGATGCAAACAGGTCTACCTGAGGGGTTCCCCAGAGCAGGAAGATGTTTTCTTCTACTTCTTGATCCAGTTCCCATTCGTGGGCTCTGGCTGAAGACCGACTGAGGTGGTCTGCCAGTGTGTTTTCTATTACCGGAACATGAACTGCTGTCAGGTGAAGGTTGTGCTGAACAGCCCGATTCCAAACTCTCATTGCTTCCTTGCACAGAGGGTAGGAATGAGTTCCTCCCTGCTTGTTGATGTACCAGACTACACACATGTTGTCCGTCTGGATGGTTAGATGACCGGGAAGAATGGAGGAGTGCAGAGCCTGGACAGCATACAGAACGGCTCTGAGTTTGAGCACATTTATGTGTAAAGTCTGCTCGAGTCTGGACCAGGTACCCTGAGTCCTGTGAGACCCTAAATGGGCTCCCCAGCCCTCTCCTGAGGCATCTGTTGTCAATGTCTGGAAGGGGGGGTTCGATATTGAAGTGAACTCCCTGGCAAAGGTTCTCTTGCACCATCCACCATTGCAAGTCCCTGACCATGGGATCGGAGACTAGAACCTCCTGGTCTAGGTCATCCAGTGTTTGGTCCCATTGAGACTGAAGCACCCATTTAGAGATCCTCATATGGAGCCGAGTGCGACGGACTGTCAGGATAGTGGCTGCCATGAGCCCGAGGAGGCAAAGGACTTACCTGGCACCGACCCTTCTGCGACTGGACAACAGACGTGCTTTAGTCTGGAGGGTGTCTATCCTGTCTGGAGGCAAAAAGGCCTTGCCGAAGGTCGTGTCCAGAATCACCCCGATAAACTGGAGTCTTTGGCAAGGGTCCAGATGGGACTTGGCATGGTTGATGGTGATACCTAGGCTGGTGAAAACCTGCAGGGTATAGGAAAGAGCGTAGAAGTTCCTCCCTGGATGGGGCTGCCAGGAGCCAGCCATCCAGGTATGGGAATACCTGCACTCCCTGGGTACACAGGTGGGCCACTACCACAGACAGGCATTTGGTAAACACTCGGGTAGCCAAGAAAATACCAAATGGGATGGTCTTGTATTGGTAGTGATTCCCCTGAAAAGAAAACCGAAGGAATTTACGGTGGGAAGGGCGGATGGGGATGTGCAGGTAGGCATTTTGCACATCCAAAGTGCACAGCCACTGTCCCTGCCAAAGAAGCAGCAGAAGGCTCTACAAGGAGAGCATTCTGAAGCATTTGAACTCCATGAACATGTTCAGGGAACTGAGGTCTAAAATGGGCCTCATGTCTCCAGTCTTCTTTGGAACTAGGAAGAAATGGGCATAGTAAGTTGTCCCCCAAAGATGAGTGGGGACTGGTTCTATCGCCGCCTTTGCGAGAAGGGAGGAAATTACTTCCAGGACCAGAGGAAGTTGGTCCAGAGAGTAAGACGACTTGGGGAGTGGTCTTCGGGGCGGTTTCTGAAATAACTTGATCGAGTGTCCTGCTGCTGTCAGTTGGAGCACCCAAGCATCTGATGTAATCCTCTCCCAACCCGGTAGATGGAAGGATACCCTCCCTCCTACTGGTTCCTCTGGAGTGTCCGGAGGCCGTGGGAGAGGGGAGGAGTCAGGAGGTGTGGGACAGCGCAGCGGCTGAGGCTCTCGCAGCTTTTTTGGGTGGGGGAGTCTTGGTTGCTGGTGGGGTCCAACATTTATTGGCCCGCTTGCCCTGTGGTTTCGCTTTTGGTTGAGAACGTTGATGAAAAGGGTGACGCTGTCCCTGAGGGGGGCCTGTACAGAGAGTCCACAGACTTGAGTGCAGTATCCTTCTCCTGCAGGTCGGTGATGTCCTTGACATCGCTGCCGAACAGCACTAAACCCCTTAAAGGCGCATCCTGAATGGCAGATTGCACTTCAGGGACCAACTCTGACACCTGGAGCCAGGCATGACACTGAAGACCTATGGCAAGAGCCGAACTCCATCCAGCTGCGTCCACTGCATCATAGGTGGCACAAAGCATGTGCCAACCGGCCGAACGAGCACAGTGGACAAGGTCAGCCACTTCCTGTTTGGTCTGAGACTCAGGAAGGGAGTCCAATTTTGATTCCACCTGACTCAGAATTGTCTTCTGGTAGTCCCCCATATGTGCTATATCGTTTAGGGCCCTAACACCCAGGGTAGAAGAAGTGTACACCTTCTTTCCATACTGGTCCAGAAGCTGGGACTCCTTGTCAGGTGGAGATGAGCCGAAATGTTTGGGGTTGGCAGAATGGCCGTGAGTGGCACAGATCACGACCGAGTCTGTCTTGGGGTATACATTCAAAGAATCTACTCCCTCAGGAACTTGATATAGCCAATCTGCCTTCCGCGGAAGGGGGGCTAACACTGACGGTTGCTTCCAAATAATGGAAACAAGGTCTGCGTGAAGCTCAGTCCAGGGTGGAATCAATGTTGGAGCAGTCTCGGACAGATCCAAGTGGGCAGCGAGCTTCTTACACTGTGGATCTGGCTCCAGAGATCACCACTGATGAACTTCCTGGATCTTTCTCAGTAACTCCAAGAAGGAAGGATCCTCCGGAGGAGACTTGGGAGGAGTCCTTGGCCTGGGATGATCTGGAGTACGAGGCTCGTCATCAGGGTCGCAGCATCCCCCTGAGTCTGAGTCAGAGGTCTCCGACGTAGAGGAGGAAGACTCCTCCCGATGTAGGGGAGGAATGGGCCCTTTGGGAAGCCCTCTGGGATGCATATCCTCCCCAACCCTGGCGCCTGAGGCTTCACCTCTGGAGTCGGGCAAGGGGAAGGGAGTCTTCCCATCTCTGGTGTAGGGGATCCTGTGCAGGGTCCAGAGCCACAAGATGGCTCTCCACCTCTCTGGTGAGTTGAGTCTTGGCCTCAGCCCACCAAGCAGCCAGAGTCTCCTTCAAGTTCACCAGCGGCTGTGGTGAGGGCGGTGGAGGAGGAGGAGGGGGATATGGATACTGAGGGTATCCGTGAAGCGAGTATCCATAACCTGATGGCGGGAAGCCTGGCGTAGGGTATTGAGGCACTGGGTACTGCAGCGTCGGATAAGGTGGTGCCGGGTACTGCAGCATTGGATACTGCGGTACCGGGCAGGGTGGCACCAGATTAAGCGGTGTCAGATACCCGAGTGCCAGGGGCTCTGATGGAGCAGAAGGCCCTGTGAAAGGCCCAGCAGGTGGGCCAGGTAACGGTGGCCCTGCGGGCATCGGACCCGGTGTTGGAGCGGGGTCAGTAGAGGGACGTCGGCTAGCGTCGCGTAGGCTGGCGTCAGAGCCGGCATCCGAGGATCCGATGTCTGGAGGTCTGGCCCTGTACCAGGGAGCCCTGACATCAGCATACCCAGCTCCTCCGTGTCGACCGGGGATGGAGGGTTAAAATTCCCGGGGTCCAGCAGAGGAGACACAGGAGCCTCAGAAGGGAACGGAAAGTGTTGCAGTGAGCCTGGGATGCTGGACTGGTCCAAGGGGTCCAACGTAGGCTCTTTCACTGGATGGTCATCAGAGGGGCCAACATCCAGCTAATCCGCAGGATTCAGGCAAGTGTCGGAGGAGCTGGTGTCCGACTTATCGGAGCTCTGGCCCAATGCTGGTCGCTCTGGGGATGCGATCTTGGCAGGTGTACAAGGGACCGTGCACCCTCCCAAAGAGGAGCCGTCTTACTCGATCCTGTCGAGGCGGGATCGGTGGCACAGCGTCTGACTTAGCGAGATCTGCCTTTCGACAGAGGGCTGCATAGCAGCTGCCTTCCCAGGAGCGGACTCCTCCTTTGCCCCGGAGGCATCCAAAGGGCCCGAGCGTGAACACAACAGGAGAGGCGACACTGTCTTGGGTGCCGCCAAGACGGTCATCGAGGAGTGCTCCCCCGGAGGGGATGTTACTTTAAGAACCGCGACTCCAGGCGGAGTCACGGAGGCCAAGGAGGTAGAGTCCTGGTCCCAGTGCTTGTTCTTCTTTTTCTTGTGGCCTTCAGGGAAAGTGGAAGCCTGCCTTAACTTCTTCAACTCCTTCTCCATGGAAGCCATCTTTTTCTTGAGAAAATGGGCCTCCAGGGACTGCTGCCTCCGTTTTTGGGTGGCTGAACTGAACTGTTGGCAGTGCTGGCACTTCTCCACAGAGTTATCCGGGCCTAAGCAGAAGAGGCACTGGGAGCATCCGTCCTTATGCGACAGTTGGGAACCGCATGAGTCGTACTTATTTTTATGCGATTCGGAAGGTGTCAGGGATGACATACACGGACGTTTGAAGCAAAAATCGAGAAAATCATTTGAAAGTTCGGTAAAACTGAACAACGGAAGACTGACGAGTGATGGAACTCTACCACGAGAAACTTTCACAAGTTGACGGCGGGAAAGAACTGAAAGGCGGGCATGGGGGACTGCTCCTTTATACTGACGTCGCATTATGTCGGTCACCTGACATGGGGGCGGTCCCCTGGCAGAGACTGTTAGCAAGAAATGTTTCCGTGGGGTCCTGATGCCTGCCGGGTCAGTCCTATATGTAATTACCTACTGCAAGAGCCCTCTCGAAGTAAGACCTACTTCTTCAAGGAAATGGTGATGGATACTTGGAACAGCCTCCCAGTGGAGGTGGTCGGAGCTAAAATGGTTATAGGATTCAAGAAAGCATGGGACAGACACAAGGGGATCTTAGAAGTAAGGCAAGGGGAGGTGCAAACTAGAGACCAATTAGGGTCAATGGCGGCACTGTAGGTAGGGAAAATAGGGTAGACTAGGTGGGCCAAGAGGTCCTTATCTGCAGACAACTTCTATGTCTCTATGAAATTGCACAGAGTGGTAAGGGAAGTAAGGGTCCACTCTGGCATGCTGACAGCCCAGGTTCAGATCATAGGCCCAGGATGGCATTAGCAGAAATAGGCAAGGAGGGGGGATAAGCAGTAGAAGCCAGGAGGTAATCCTGCCATTGTGCAGTTCACTGGTGCAACCACACCTGGAATACTGCACTAGGTCCTGGAGTCCACATCTGAGGAGAGACGCGACAAGGGGGAAAAGCAGTACAGCATAAGGCAATTAAGATGGTTCATGGACTGGGGACAATACATATGAGAAGAGGCTGCAGGAGTTGAACATGTACACCCTGGAGAAAAGGAAGGAAAAGAGTGACCTGATCAGGACACACAAGTACCTACATGGGATAAGAAGGGGGGGAGTGCCTAGAAACATTTCTACTTGAGCTCAAATAAAGGAACAAGAGGGAACTCATGGAAACTTGTGGGGGGGGGGGTGAGATTTAGAAGGACATCCATAGCATTTTTTCACAGAAAGAGTGGTGGAAAGGTTGAACAAGCTGCCGGAAGATGTCACTCTGGCCCTATCAGTGAGCAGTTTCAAGCAGGGATGGGACAGGCATATGGCATTAGTCAGAAAAGGGAGGGTGGGGGCAGAAACAATGGAGAGGTATGACCACTATTTTCAGTCCACAGTAGTTGGGTAAGGTGGGCAGGATGGATGGGCCAAAGGACCTTTTTCTGCCATCATTGTCTATTTATCTACATATCTATGAGGGCTCAGAGCGTCCACAGGGATACTCTCTACCAGGCACCCAGGGGTGAATGGTTTGAAAGCGTCACTCCTAGAATAAAACCTGTGGAAGTGCTGTTGGCAACATGGCTGACCACATGTCACTTGGCACCCCCACAATAGGGTGGTGGGTGTAGGGTGACCACCTTGCAGTGCACTAAATCCAGGACTATTCCTGAAATTCCGGACAAGGCTAAAAATGTGTCTTGGCAACACCTTAAAATTCAGGACATGCATTAGAAATTTTTATATTTATTTATTTATTTACGAGTTTTACCAGGAAGGCATACTGAGCAGTGATGTTCGATTCCAGATGCGACCTGGGGGTCAAGACCCAATACAGTAGAAAGTACTAGTTACAGAGAAAAGTCAACAATGAAATGGCTATCTGCCTTACAGACAATCGGCAGATAGCTACAGACAGGCAGATAGATACAGACAGTGGGATGTTTGAATTCATGGCTCCCTTGTGATGAGGCACAAATTCAGGGAAAAGATGAGAAATTTAGTGTTGTCCCAGGACACTCTGAACAGGTGGTCACCCTAGATGGGTGGGACCTACATGGGAGTAAAAATATCCATCAACTAGCCACAGTATTATGGACTCAAACAAGAGTTGCCCATGCATAGCCGCACTCCAGTAGTGCAGTTTCTCCCCCAATGTAGGTGCCTCTGGTTTGATCCAATACTCTTCCCCCAAGGCAAGACTGTGGCCGAGCTGAAAGGATGGGTAACCCCACACTGGAGAATAAGCCAGGGTTGTCCAGGAAAGATAAGCCAGTCAAGTCTGGATAGGAGGGTGCTGCAGCAGACAGGAAGAGTCCATGAGTGTGCAGATAGAAACAAGTATGAAAACCAGAGGTAAATCAATAGAAGGGTTCACAAAAAGAATTATAACAATTTTTTTTATATTCGGCTGTTTCCTGGACACTTCTTCGCCAAATGGCACCTCCCAGCCCAGTCATTAACCTTCTCATGGACATACTGGTTATCTACCACTTATCCAGGACCATGATAGTGATGGGTGGCCTGCCACGTCAGTGGTGTGGGGGCCTGTGGGGGAAGGGGGTGCTGGTGCAACAACAAACCAGGGCTTTTTCTCCAGCTCCTGGTTTTCTCCCCCGAGAGTGGCAGCATGCAATAACAGGAATGCATGCATGCATGCCTGATGTCTGGTGGCTGCCCCTCTCCCCTTTTATGTGCTCCTGCTGTGCTACCCCCTGGCCTCCACCAGATGGCAGTCAAGCAGTGGGACACAGTCTCTCACCCCCCACCCCTGAGGGTGACGCGTTATCTTTGGAATGCTCAAGTCTCCCTTCTCGAGCTGCCCCCGAGCGACCTGTGTTTGTTGCTGAACCCAGGTGGCTAGAGGTGCCACGCAGCAGTGCTACCACTGCACTCCCAGGCTGGCTATGAGGTTTACTTTTTAAACCTCTGTGTACAATTAGAAGTTACATATGGTCATGTCATGGTGACCTAGGCTCGGGAATGATCCCGTAGCTGTCAGGAGCCGACCGGGCGCAGGAGGATACAGCATCCCAGTGGATGCTCTCCTCCTTCAGGAGGAGGGAGGGACACCTCGGGCTGCGTGTGCACCCTTCGTTCTACCACCAGTAGAAGCACGGGTGGTGGAGTAAAATGGCTGTCCAAGTCGGGGAGGAGGGGCCGCCATTAGGCACTTGACTATGACGTGCATTAGCACATTGTTGGGACTAAAATATAGGGATGAAAACTAGGAAAGGTCCCTGGCGTTGAACACTATGACATCAGGATCCCGGTATGCCAGGACCCAGCTGAATACCATGGACGGTAGGTGGCAACCCCCGGGGCCGACAAGAAGGACAAGTGAAAAGAAAAAAAAATCTGCATATGGCAGGGGCAGTGTGCAAGGAGAGCAGTCCATAGGAGACATAACAGGATGTAGGGAGATGAAAAAAATGTCCATATAGTTTGGTTTGTGTGTTTTGCTCACAACACATACAGTGGAGCTTCCCAGGATGCAACACAGAATATTTTTTTTATCATTTAAAATGTTGTATTTATATTACTGCAGCAGAAAGTCTGACCATAGGAGGTCGCCCTGATTAAACTCGCTATTTCTATTATTTAAAAAAAAAAAAACCTGTGTGCATTTTAGCACTTTCTAGCGCCACAGAGGCCTACTAAATCCAGACCAGAAGTAGGAAAAAGGACTGCAGTTCTTTGCGATAAATGAGAACTGCAAGTCCAAAGGGGGATCTTTTTCTTAACTTGTGGGCCCATATTGTTGAAATAGAAGGTGCCAGGGTCACGGATGAGTGGCCCTCACAAGTTATAAGCTTTATTTTTGGTGCAATAGTACAGAGCTTCACTCCATGACCCCGCTGGTATTTCCGGGTATATTTTAGGATTTAAGCAAGCCCTGCTGTGAGAAGGGCGAGCCAAGCTGGGCGCACGGCAATGTGCACCTAGAGTGGGGAAGTAGCCGACACTAGGACATTGTATATAGTCCCCGAGGAGTAACTAACATTGGAATCCTGGGTGACTCCAGTATTACAACATAAAGTCAGCATAGTCTCATCTGAGCAGTGATTCTAGCTTGTTCCCTTGAATAAATACAGCAGTCGTCTTTTTAGGGCAGTTTAATATACTGTATCTATGGATTTGTTACTCAGAAATAAATATGTCTGAACTAATAACAAGACAAGCATTTGTCAATGCCAAACGTTCGCTTGCAGGTATTTGGCACTTGGACATGGCTTAAAAAAATCAGTGACAAAGAAGTACAAGCATTTGTCAATGCCGAATGTTGCTTGCTATGTGCTGTTTAGGTATTTGGAAGTCATTGGAGTGCAAATATTGAAAATTACGAATCTCACGAAAGGCCGCATGAGGAACTGCGCAACGACGCTGGTAAAACAGTCATTTTTAGGAATTTTTCACCAAATTTTCAACACAGCCATTTTAAGACCTCTGCTCATGAACAGTATCACTGTGATTTTCTTAATTGTCCCATACATTGAGTTAGCACACCAACTGCGCCATTGTATGGCTATGAGACGGAAACACATTTTGGGCAGGATGTGAGAAAATGACAGCTGTACTGCTCATAAGGGTGTAGGTAAAATGGCAACGCTGAAAATCTGGATGAAAATATTGAAAATTAGCAAACTTACGAGCCTCGTAGGAACTTTGTGCAGCATACGCTCGTTAAACAGTCATTTTGGAATTTTTGCCAAATTTTCAACATGGGGTTTTGGGACCCCTTCTCATGAATGATGTCACTGTCATGGCATTGTTGGGCCCGAAGGAGTGATTTCAGCGCAGTGACTGCGAAATCACCCGCCCGAAGCAACGCCAGTGACGGTATCATCTCATGAAGAGATCACGCCATGTTAATTGATGCAAAATCAAAAAACCTGATGTGCAATAAAGTTGAAAACCCTATCTAGCCCATTATACGAGCTTACGGCATTTCCTCAGTTGCGATCGGCTTTGAAGAGTAGTGAGCGTGTTCCCGGTCACGAAGATCATCGCGCGAGCTCTGGAGGTAAGTATGGGTGAAGGGAGGGTGTGGGGAGGCAGGGTGCGGTGGTGGGTGTGGGTTGTGGGAGGGCTGGGAGAGGCGTCGTGGGACGTTTTCAATTTACAGGTTGTAAAAAAAAAAAGATGGCGTGGGATGTCTGCATGGGGTGAGCTCCCAGAGTGGCAGAAGGATGGCTGGGGGCGTGGAGCTGACGGTTGGGCACCTCCGTGGCAATTTCGGAGACGTTGCCCACGCTGGGGTAGAGCTCCCAGCGCAGCAAAAGATAAGCGGCATGACGCGGTGCTGTGTATGTCAGTGGTGGTTTTCTTTGAAGACTGCCACACCTGCTCAATGGAGCAGGGGATTGCAGAAGAGGGGCACACCTCCAAAGTATCCCATTCTCCCAAGTCGTTCCTTGCGCATGCACGCAAGCGAACGTAAAAAAGCGTGTACCATTATCACACTGGATGGGGATGTGGGGGTCAAATGTTCTGTTTGTAATATGTATAAACTAACAAACAGCAACATAACAGTTGACCAGGAATTTAATTGTGAAAAATGTCTTTCCAACTTGGAACTACAAAAGGAAATAGATTCATTTTCAGCTAGACTACTAAACATAGAAGCTAGTCAGAAAGAAATGGCAAGACATTTTGAAACTCTAAATCCCACTAAGCTTTCACTTGAAGTGTCCGGTTTAGCCCAGAGGGAGCTTAATAATGATCCCTTACACCCTACTGATGCACTACCAGGTAATATATGTCTAGAACAACCCCAGGAATCCATTCATCCCCAAGTACACGTATTAGTCACAGTACCTAGTTCTGAAACAACATCAAAAAAAAGAATAAGGGATGAAGAAGAGGGTACTGAACTAGATCATGAATAGACAACAATAACAGCCAGGGCACATAAAAACTGGAGAAAAGCTGAACTATTTACCATCCCCATCTCTAACAGATTCAGCACACTACCTGTGGATGAAGATTGTGTAAATCCTGATAACACAGATATTACACCTACTGCACCCATTAACATCCTGACTAAAAGTCTAAATTCAAAGAATGATATGTTATTAATTAAATTAGACCCTGAATCACACTGTGATACTATTAGTCAGAATCACTCTAGGAATAATGACCCATCAAATGAAATAGTAGTAGACCGGGAAATGGACACAAACGAACTTCCTACCCTAAATATCACTAAAACGAATGTAACTGTGTTAGGCAACTCTATTATCAAACACCTGGATAGGGCACTCTGTAACCCAGACAAAGACTTCAGATCCTGTTCAAGTTTCCGAGGGGCAAAAGTTGCTGAAAGAACTGGAATAGTTAAAATATCTTATAGAATGCTGATGAAAATCCACTAGTAATCATTCACACAGGCACAAATGATATTGGACAAACGTGCCCAAATGAACTTAAACAGGATTTCGTAGTTCTAACCAACATCTTAACTGAACTTGGATGTACCCTTTGCTTTTCTGAAATTTTACCTGTCCCAAGAGCATCACAAGCCAAGACACAAAACATAAAACAAATTAACGAATGGTTAAGGAAATGGTGTTACAAACAAAATATTGCATGTTTGACCCACTGGGAACAATTTTCAGATAGACACTCCTTGTTCTGCTGGGATGGACTCCATCTAAGCAGAAGAAGAAGTACACTCTTGGGGAAATCTTTTGCCAAATTCATAGATAACTATTTAAACTAAATGTCACGGCAGAGAAGGGGAGCACTCCCACTTCTCTAATGACCTGGAAATAGTTCCTTTACACCTGGGATTCTGACATTGTTTCCTCAAGAGGGCAAGGTGCATATCACTGTCATATCATCTCTAGCACACTGCACTGACAATATAAGCATACACATTATATAATATATATATATTTCTATATAACAAACCAATCACACATGTATACACACACACACACACACACACACACACATAAAAAACAAAACAAAACAAAGAAAAAATAAACAAGAAGGTAGACAGACATGTGGGGAGTAGTGCAATGTAATCGCTGTGGGACAGCAGTCTTCTGGGAGTCTTTCTGGAGGCTGAGATGCTGCCCTGTTTGCAGACAACTCTCTGCCCTGCGGGAGAAAGTTGCCCGTCTTCAGGCCACACTGGACAGTAGTAAGGGAACCTTCCCCCAGGCCACACTGGACAGTAGTAAGGGAACCTCCCCCATACAGGAAGCACCAGAGCCACCACCACTACCTCAGAGGTTGCGAAGAAAGCACAGCAGTTGGACCACAGTGGGCTCAGGGAGGGGAAGCGTGGTGGAACAGAGGCACACCCAGTCAGTTGTTCCACTCCACAATCCATACTACATTCTGGGGGAGCACAGTTCCCCTATGGATGCACCCACATAGGAGACTAAGGAGGTTGCAAACAACTGTCACAAGGTAGGCCCTCAGGAAGGAGGCAGAGGACACCACAGTGAAAGGAAGCAGCTCCTGGTGGGGGACTCAATTATTAGGGGGATAGAACTGGGGGGAGCAGGGAAAACTGAAGTAAAGTGCTTGCCTGGTGCCATGGCTTGGAGCGACAGGAGCGCATCCTTAGGATCACAAGAACAGTTGCACAGGAGTCTGAGCTGGACGTCATTGTCCACCTAGGGACAAATGACTTGGCTCATCATGAGACTAGAGCAGTGCAAAAGGACTTTGCAGAGTTGAGGAGGGGCCTAAGACAAGTAGTACACACAGTATCCTTCTCAGAGGTGCTGCGTGTCAGTGGCATGGGTGAGGAGAGGCGAGGGTACTTTGCACCATGCAGTTTAACGAATGGTTGAAAAAATGGTGTGGAGCACAGGGGTTTGGCTTCATTGGGGACTGGGGTTCCACCTGGAGGGACACCAGCCTATACTGGTAGGATGGTCTGCATCTGTCCAGGAAGGGAACAAGTCTTTTGGGCAATCGGTTTAAATGCTTCATTAGCAAGCTTTAAACTAGTCAAGGGGAGGGCACTGATAAGCAGCAGAAAATCCCAGCCTCCCTACAAAACAGGGTACTAAATGAGAAAATGACCAAGGTAGAAAGGTCAATGGGGGATGCTGCTACAGAAGGTAAAGCCATCAAAAAATGGAGAGCAATGAGTACCAATGCCTGTAGTCTGGGTAACAAGCTTCCTGAATTAGTGGCCTTGATGGAGGAGGAACATCTGGATATCGTGGCAGTCACAGAAACATGGTACACACAGAACCATCACTGGGACGTAAACATACCAGGATACACTATCCACAGGAGGGACAGGGAGGGTAAAAGAGGAGGAGGAGGAGGAGGAGCTCTCTACATAAGGGAAGGAATCAGAGCAACAGAACAAAAGGGTAAACAGGGAGGAGAAGAAGCACTGTGGGTCAGTTTGGAGACAGGCAATGGCACCACAATCTGCACAGGGGTTGTATAAAGACCCCCCCAATCTCAGGGGGAGGAAATGGACAAGGAAATGATAGAAAGTATACTCAGAATGTCAGAAAAAGGGGAGATATTGCTGATGGGTGATCTGAATATGCCAGATGTTAACTGGAGTGCAGTTGCAGCAGCCACTTCTAAGAGTGGGGTTATTCTAGATGCCCTACAGGGGGCATGCCTTAGACAACTAGTATTGTAACCCACTTGAGAGGGAGCAATCTTAGACCTGGTTCTCTCAAATGGAGATGGAGAGAGGATCACAGATGTTGAAGTGGGTAGCCATCTGGGAGCTAGCGATCATCGAACAGTATGGTTCAAAATAAACACAGCAATAGAGTCAAGCCATACAAAGGCAAAAGTATTGGACTTCAGGAGGGCTGACTTTGCCAAAATGGGTGAGTGCCTGAGAAATGCACTAGCAAATGGGCAGGAAGGAGGGGTGGAAGAACAATGGGGAATAATAAAAACTGCCATCATAGAGGTAACAAGCCTTTGTGTGAAGCAAATAAACAAAACAAAATGATGTAAGAAACCACTATGGTTCTCAAAGGAGGTGGCAGTGAAGGTTCAAGAGAAAAAACATTCAGAAAGTACAAGGAATGCAGAAGGAGCAGGACGAGGACTATCAGTTAAAGCAAAAGAAGCTGGGAAGGCAGTCAGAACAGCAAAGGCCGAACCGAGGAAAAGATAGCCAACTCAGTTAAGAAGGGATAAAACCTTTTTAGGTACAACAGGGAGCGAAAGAAGACCAAGGGAGGGATAGTGAGGCTTAATAAAGGGGAGGGGCTGGGCAGAGGGTGACGGTGAAAAGGCAGAGATACTAAACAAATAATTTTGCTCAGTATTTACAACAGAAGAGGGGGAGGTACCTAAAACAAACAGAAACACTCTGGATACAGAAGTTGATACCAGCCCATTTACAGAAGAAAGGGTTCTGAAAGAACTCTTAAAACTGAAGGTGGACAAAGCAATGGGGCCTGATAGGATTCATCCCGAATTCTAAAAGAACTAAGGGCAGAACTAGTGACACCACTGACTACCCTCTTTAACAAACCATGGGAGGATGGGGTGGTACCTGAGGACTGGAGGAGGGCAGATGTGATTTCACTTCACAAAAGTGGGAGCAGGGCAGAAGCAGGAAACTACAGTCCTGTTAGTTTAACCTCAGTGATAGGGAAAATGATGGAATGACTTCTGAAGGAAAGAATTGTCGAGTACCTAGAGGCCAGAGGGGCACAGGACCCAAGGCAGCATGGATTCACAGCGGGAAGGTCATGCCAGACGAATCTAATAGATTTCTTTGACTGGGTGACCAAAGTAGTAGATCAGAAGGGGCTATGGACATGGCCTACCAAGACTTTAGCAAGGCATTTGACACAGTCGCACACAAAAGATTAATACACAAGTTAGCCAGCCTGGGAGTGGGTCCCAAGATGATAGCCTGGGTAAAGAATTGGCTGGAGAATAGAACACAGAGGGAAATAGTAAATGGAGTCCACTCTGAAGAAAGTGGGGTTACTAGTGGGGTACCGCAGGGTTCAGTATTAGGACTGATCCTCTTCAATGTCTTTATAAGCGACATTGCAGAGGGACTAGAAGGAAACGTATGTCTCTTTGCAGATTACACAAAGATCTGCAACAGAGTTGATGTACAAGGTGGGGTGGAAAGGATGAGAAGGGACTTGGCAAGGTTAGAGGAATGGTCAGATGTATGGCAGCTTAGATTCAATGCTAAGAAGTGCAAGGTAATGCACCTGGGAAACAAAAACCCAGGGGAAGAGTACACAATGGGGGGTGAGATACTAACAACAACAAAAATGGAAAGGGACCTGGGGGTAGTCATATCAGATGACTTAAAGGTGGGCAAGCAATGTGAGAGGGCAGTTAAGGAGGGCTGGGGAGATAATGGGATGCATAGGAAAAGGCATCGCCAGTAGAAAACCGGAAGTTGTTATCCCTCTGTACAGACAGCGGTGAGACCCCATCTGGAGTACTGCGTACAGTTCTGGAGACCCAGTCTCCACAAGGACATAGACAAGATGGAAGCTGTCCAGAGGAGGGCAACTAAAATGGTGCAGGGTCTGCACCGGAAGACATATGAAGAGAGACTAAAGGAGCTTAATATGTACAGCCTCGAGGAAAGGAGGGAGGGGACATGATAGAAACTTTCAAGTACCTCAAGGGAATCAACAAAGTCCAAGAGGGTAGCATCTTTCAAAAAAAGAGGTGTGCAAGAACAAGGGGGCACAATTTGAAGACAGAGAAGTGACTCAGAAGTAATTTAAGGAAGTATTTTTTCACAGAGAGGGTTGTGGATGCATGGAACGGCCTTCCGGAAGAGGTTGTGGAGTCAAAAACAGTGGTTGAATTCAAGCATGCATGGGACAGTCATAAGGCAATTCTAGGGGTTGGGGGTAAAAAGAAGTAGGCTGCTGGTTAACTAGGACCTGCATCTTATCCATTAAGTAGAGAAATGGGCAGACTGGGTGGGCCAAGCGGTCCTTTTCTGCCATCACATTCTATGTTTCTATGACAGGGTCCTCAGACAATGTATGTAAAATTCTTAATCTGAACGCCAGAAGCCTAAATAACATAAAAATGGCAGAACTAATAGCTAAAGCTTTAATGTACAACCTTGAGATCACTGCCATAACAGAAACCTGGTGAGACACCAACTCTTGCTGTCTTTAGAATATCCCTAACTATCAACTATATCATAAAGATCGGATAGGCAAAATAGGGGGTAGTATCTGTCTGTATATACAAGACATCGACTCTCATCAAATTAACCAACGGAATAACATATAGAAACAAAGAATTTGACAGCAGATAAGGAACACTTGGCCCACCTAGCCTGCCCATTTTCCTACCTAATGGATAAGCTGCAGATCCTAGTTAACCAACAGCCTACTTCCTCCTACCCCTCACTAGGCCTGCCTTGTGCCTGTCCCATGCATTCTTGAATTCCCCCACTGTTCTTGACTCCACAACCTTCTCATGGAAGGCTGTTCCATGCATCCACAACCCTCTCTGTGAAAAAAATACTTCCTCACATTACCTCTGAGCCATCCCCCCTCTATCTTCAAATTGTGCCCCCTTGTTCTTGCACATCTCTTTTTCTGAAAGATACTACCATCTTGGACTTTGTTGATTCCCTTGAGATACTGGAAAGTTTCTATCATGTCCCCACTCTCCCTTCTTTCCTCAAGGGTATACATATTAAGCTCCTTTAGTCTCTTTTCGTATGTCTTCTGGTGCAGACCCTGCACCATTTTGGTTGCCCTCCTCTGGACAGCCTCCACTCTGTCTATGTCTTTGCAGAGACGGGGTCTCCAGAACTGCACCCAGTATTCCAGATGGGGTCTTACCAACTGTCTGTACAGAGGGATAACAACTTCCCGTTTTCTACTGTTGATGCCTCTCCCTATGCATCCCAATATCCCCCCAGCCTTCCTTACTGCCTTCTCACATTGCTTTCCCACCTTAGGTCATATGAACATACAAATTTGCCAGCAGATAAAGGCCTAGAGGTCTATCAAGTCTGCTCAATGTGCAGCTAGCACCCTTATCCTGCAGCTGCCTCCCATCCAACCCTTCCCTTCATTGACCCTCCCCTTGTCCTGTCCCATCCCTTTTGAAGCAGTCCACTGTTCTATTGGATACCACTTCTGCAGGTAGCGATTCCACCCAGCCACCCCCTTCCAAAAAAGTGTCTCCTCATCTCCCTCCTGAACCTTCCTCCCTCCAGTCTCATATCATGGCCCCTGGTATCCCTCCCCTCCCTTACTTTGAACAGCCCCTCTGTACCTCTCTTGTTTATTCCTTTCATGTACTTAAAGGTTTCAATCATGTCCCCCCTGTCCCTCCTCTCCTCCAGTGAGTACATGTTCAACTCCCTCAGCCTCCTCTCGTATGATAAGTCCCCAAGCCCCTTGATTATCTTTGTTGCCCCGCTGCACCCCTCCAGTAACCCAATGTCCCTCTTCAGATATGAGGCGCCAGTACTGCCACGCAAGTACCCAGGTGCGGTCTAACTATGACCTGTACAGTGGCAGAATCACTCCTCCCTCCTCGAGGATATACCCCTTGCAATACAACCCAGCATTTTGTTGGCCTTTGCAGCTGCCTTCCTACACTGTGCCGAGCTGTTCATTGACCCTGTAATGAGCATCCCCAGATCCTTCTTCTCCTCTGTCTGGGCTAGCTGCACTCCCCCCAGCTGGTAACTCCTCCTTGGGTTCTTCATCCCAAAATGCAGCACCTTGCACTTTTTGGCATTAAACCCCAGTTGCCAGGTGTCTGACCAGGTTTCAAGCTTTGTCAGATCATTCTGCAACTCCTGCCATCCCCCTAGATCATCCACCACCGCTCCTACCTTGGTATCATCAACAAACAGACTGATCTTGCTCTTGATGTCCAATGATATGTCTGGAATGAATATCCCAAACAACACTGGCCCCAACGCCAAGCCCTGTGGAACACCGCTCGTCACTACCCTTGGGTGTGAGAGCTCCCCACCCACCACCACTCTCTGTTGCCTTCCCTGAAGCCAATTCCCTACCCATCTCACCAGCTTTGCACCTGCCCCTGTGCCTACTAACTTACTTCCCAGCCTTACATGTGACACCGAGTCGCATGCCTTACTGAAGTCCAGATACAGGACATCCCCTGTCCAGTTGCCTAGTTACCTAGTCATAGAACTCCACCAGGTTGGTTTGGCATGATCTGCCCCATATGAAGCCATGCTGTCTGCTGTCCTGTAGTCCTTTGGCCTCTAGGGGGGCCACCAGCCTCTCCTTCAAGATAGTCTCCATTAGTTTACCCACGATGGATGTGAGGCTCACTGGTCTGTAGTTTTCCGGTTCATCCTTGGGGCCACTCTTGTGGAGGGGCACCACATGAGCCCTCCTCCAGTCCTGAGGTACACACCCCAAATGTATTGAGGCATTACACGGGTCTGCCAAAGGTCCTGCAAGGACATCTGCCAGCTCCTTCAGTATCCTGGGGTGGATGCCATCTGGGCCTGGCGCCTTATCTTCCCTCAGTGCCTTCCAACCCTCCCGAACTCTGCCCTCCATGATTTCTCCATCTGTCACCCTCTCCCCCCCGTTTCTGTCATTTCTCCCCCCCCCTTGGGTGTCATCCCCCTGTTCTCTTTAGTAAATACTGAGCAGAAGTACTCATTTAGTGCTTCTGCCTTATCGCACCCTGCTTCCACCCAACTCCCCTCCTTCCTAATCCTTACTATGTGGTCCTTACAGCTCCTTTTCTCCCTGATGTACCTAAAGAAGTCTTTCTCCCCCTTCTTAATGCCTTGTGCCAGCCTGAGTTCCGTAGATGCCTTGGCTCCCCTTACTGCCCTTGTCACCTCCTTTGATTCCATCAAGTACTTCACCCTGTCCTCCCCTCTCCCTGTTTTCTTGTACTTCCTAAAGGCAGCTTTTTTCCTCCTTACCTTATCCATGACCTCCTTGCTCAACCAGTTCAGTTTCTTAGCCCTAGCCTTCTTGCTCTGGGCCTTGCAGCAGGTTTTGGTTGCCTCCACTAGCCCCAGCATTATGAGCTCCTTCCTCTGGTTAGTGTCCATACTAGATTGAATTCTGGCCAGGTACCCTTTTACCACTTCCCCCATCCTCCCAAAGTCAGCCCTCCTGAAGTTCAGCACTCTTGTGCCAGATTCCACTCCTTCCTTGCCCATATCCAATGTGAGCCATACTGAGTGGTGGTCACTCCCCGACAGTGGTTCCTCCACTGTAAGTTCCCTCACAAAGTCCCCATTTGCCAGCACAAGGTCAAGGGTATTCCCTAACTTGGTTGGTTCACTGACCATTTGCAGCAGGAAGCTGTCCTGGAAGGCATCCAGCAGTACCTGCTCCCTTCTGTTCCTGGTTGTTGGGGTACTCCATTCCACTCCTGGCATGTTGAAGTCCCCTACAATCACCACACTACCCTTCTCACAGGTTCTCCTGATCTGTCCTGCTAGTTCCCTGTCTAACTCCTCCGTCTAAGATAGCGGCCTGTACACCACTCTCATTCTAAGAATCCTATTCTTGGAATCCTGGATTTGTATCCAAAGTAACTCCGTACTACCCTCCTCCCCTTCCTCCCTTACACACTTCAGTCCTTCCTTCACATATAGTGCCACACCCCCTCCTTTCCCAATCACCCTGTCCCTACGAAATAACCTGTACCCTGGTACAGACAGGTCCCAGTCACTGTATTGGGTGGCCCATGTTTCTGTGATGGCTGCAATGTCCACCTCTCCCTCTGCCATGAGAACCTGTAACTCTGCAGTTTTCCTCCCAAGGCACCTAGTATTAAGGGAAACCACCTTCCACCCTTTCCCCCCCCCTCCCATCCTGCCCTACTTTACTAGCATCACCAATAGTACTTGCCATTTGTCCTTTGTCACTGTTATGGGGGGTAAGCTCATATGGTTTCCCAACCTGTGGTTTCTGCATGTCTCTTGCCCAATTGCCACCCCCCACTCCTAGTTTAAATTCCCTACTTCCTCTATGTACTCCTCCATCCTGTGTTTCAACACTTTCTTTCCCTCCTCACTCAAGTGTAGTCTGTCCTTGGCATAGAGACTACTGTCCTCCGAGGTCCCTACCCACCCCCCAACAGCCCATACCCTTTAGCACAACACCAGGTTCTTAGCCATCCATTAAATTCCTCTATTCTCAGCTTTCTTGTTGTGCTTGCCTTGGGCACTGGAAGTATCTCCAAAAAAGTTACTGATCTTCCTGCCCCCTCACATAATTGTCCTAGTTCCTCAAACCTCCTCTGGACTGTATCTACTGTCTTGTCAGCCAGGTAATTCATCCCAAGATGTATAATTAAATGAGGCTTGTCCCTACCCCTTCTAGCATATTTCAGAGCAGATTGTCCCACTCTATCCGCTGTCATTCCTGGCATGGCCTCCACCCAAATGCGACTATGCCTCTCCCCCTTGCTACCCCACCTGACTCCTCTTAGTATTGAGTCCCCCAGCACTAATATTGCACCACTCTTACTCCCTGCTTGCTTCCATTCATCTCCCTCTCTCCTTTCTGGCTCCTCTTTTTCCTCCTGCACATTATTTCCCCCTTTTGTCCCTGTTGCAATTCTCCCAGCAGAACTTCCCCTGGCTCCGGTTTGGTCCAGGCATTTATCAAATACTCCTCTAATTTCATCATTTCCCTCCTCCACCTTCTTCCTCTCTAGAAGTGCAAAACTATTTTCTGAAGCTCCTTCACAAATGCCTGCTCCCTCTCTCTTCACAATAACCTGTTCTTTCCTTTCCACTCCATGACTTTTGCCACTTCTTCACCTTCCCTCACAAGTCCCTATCTCCTCCTTCTGCTTGTCTTTTGTTTCCTGACCTGGTTTCCCCACCAATCGTTCTTATTGGCCTTGGCCCCCTTGTCCCTGCTTCCCTTCTTCTGACCCTCTCCTCACCACTGCTGGCTTAAATCGCCTTCCCTCATCTCCCAATCTTCCTCCCTCCAGTATTGGGCTAAACCCACCCCCAATCTGCCTTGCCTGTCTTAGTTCCTCCTGCAGACCCTCAATCTCCTTTCTAAGTTTCTCTATGTGGTTGCACACTAAACATCCTCCCACACTCCAGGCAATTTTTAGAAAGATTGGTGCACCGCAATTGTTGCAGCCTACCACCCTACCCATTGCTGTCGTTGCCCACCAGCGACCCCCCACCCTTCCAGATGCAGGATACCAAACACTCCCCCAAGTCTCCCCTCTCCCCCTCTATCAGTGCAAAACATTAATTTCTTTATTTCCCTTACCTCCTTTGTTGTACACGTTTAGATAGATTGAGCAACTGCTTTTTATATTCCTATCCTTCCTATCCACACTCAAAAAGAGACTTTAAGTAGCCATTGCACAACCTTCTTCAAACTCCTACTCCTCCTTTCCACAATGCAATAACAATGCAAAGAAGTAACAATGAAAGCTCCTAGATTTGCAGTTACTTCCCTTCCACTGAGACAGCAGTCACCTCTTCACTCGCTGCTATTCCATTCCTGGAGGTCTGCTTCTGCTATTACAGGTGCATATCCTTTGCCTGTTTGAGGAAGTGATGTCAGAACCCTGGTATAAAGAAATCACGGACCAGGGGTGGGTGGGGTGAGGGTTGGGGGTGGGACCAACCCAAGTCTTCCAGAAACAATCAGGTAGCTGATGCCCCTGGTCACACCATTAGCACCCTTCCCTCACTATGCACTAACCTTTGCAGCTAGTGAAGCCAGCAAAAATGAATCACAATTCTACTCAAAGCCCCTAAAATAGGTTTGCTACCAAAAGAAACAGGTCTCCAATTCAAACAGCTTCACCAAAAACACATCAAAATAGGCTTGAAATTAGAAGATATAGGTCCCTGATTCAAAGAAACAGCCCCCTTTAAATCACAACAAATAGGTTTTAAATCAGAAGAAATAGGCCTCTACAAATGCAGCCTGCTACACAGTGAAACATCAAACAAATGAGCCCATTTATAGCCACCAAAACAGTTTTCAAAATTCTAACAGCCCCAAAACAATACCCTGCTAGCCCCTTAGAAGTAGTAAGAAAGAAAAGAAATAACCTTCTACCCAGTAAAATCCACAAGAAACAATGTAAAAACAGCAAGAAGCTACTGTACTGTAAAAAGAGTCATCGGATATGATTACCCCCAGGTCCCTTTCCATTTTTACTGTTGTCAGTATCTCACCCTCCACTGTGTACTCTTCCCCAGGGTTTTTGTTTCCCAGGTGCATTACCTTGCACTTCTTTGCACTGAATCTAAGCTGCCACACATTTCACCATTCCTCCAACCTTGCCAAGTCCCTTCTCATTCTTTTCACTCCATCTTGTGTATCTAACCTGTTGCAGATCTTTGTGTCGTCTGCAAAGAGACATACTTTTCCTTCCAGTTCCTTTGCAATGTCACTTATAAAAAGGACCAGTCCCAGTACTGAACCCTGTGGTACCCAGCTAGTAACCCTCTTTTCTTCACTGTGGATTCCGTTTACTACTACCCTTTGCATCCTGTTGTCCAGCCATTATTTTATCCAGGCTACCACCTTGGGACCAACTCCATGGCTGGCTAACTTGTGTATTAATCTTTTGTGTGGGACTGTATCAAATGCCTTGCTAAAATCTAGGTAGGCACTTTTTTGCATTGAATCTAAGCTGACATATTTTGGACCATTCCTTCAACCTTGACAAGCCCTTTCTCATCTTTTCCTCCCTCCTTGTGCATCAACTCCTGTTGCAGATCTTTGTGTCATCTGCAAAGAGGCATACTTTTCCTTCCAGCCCCTGTGCAATGTCTCCTATAAAGATATTAAAGAGGTCTGGTCCCAGTACTGAACCCTGCGGTACCCCACTAGTAACCAGCTTTTCTTCAGAGTGTACTCCGTTTACTATTACCCTCTGCGTCCTGTTGTCCAGCCAGTTTGTTACCCAGGCTACCATCCTGGGACCCACTCCCAGGCTGGCTAACTTGTTTATTAATCTTTTGTGTGAGACTGTGTCAAATGCCTAAAGTCTAGGTAGGCCATATCCACAGCCCCTCCCTGGTCTACTACTTTGGTCACCCAGTCAAAGAAATCTATTAGATTCATCTGACATGACCTTCCCGCTGTGAATCCATGCTGCCTTGGGTCCTGTACCCCACTGGCCTCTAGGTACTCAACAGTTCTTTCCTTCAGAAGTGATTTCATCATTTTCCCTACCACTGAGGTCAAACTAACTGGTCTGTAGTTTCCTGCCTCTGCCCTGCTCCTGCCTTTGTGAAGAGGAATCACATCCACCCTCCTCCAGACCTCAGGAACCACCCCATTCTCCCATGATTTGTTAAAGAGAGTAGTCAGCAGTGTCACTAGTTTTACCCTTAATTCTTTCAGAATTCTTGGTCGAATCCCATCAGACCCCATTGCTTTGTCCATCTTCGATTTTACTAGTTCTTTCAGAGCCCTTTCTTCTGTAAATGGACTGGTATCGACCCCCTGTCTCCAGAGTGTTAATCTTGTGTGGTTTAAGTACCTCCCTCTCCTCTTCCTTTGTGAATACTGAGCAGAAATATTTGTTCAGTATCTCTGCTTTTTCACTGTCACTCCTCTGCCCACATTCCCTCCCCTTTATTAAGCTTCAGTATTAGCTGTTTCCTGATCACGATCAGTTATTTTACCATTTTGAGTAACAGGTCCAACAGTTTTTATACTTTGCTTTGCCCATATACTCCGAAAGTATATGGGCAAACATCAAATTTAAGGGACACTGTGATTAATTATTGGTAACTGTTACAGACCACCATCAGCCAACTACAATTATAATAAAACTTTATTTGAGGAAATAACAGATATGTCAGAAAGCGGCAATACTATTATTCTTGGTGACTTCAACTTACCAGGGATCAACTGGAGCACACTAAAAGGATCTTGTGAAATGGATAAAGACTTCATTACCACTCTAACGAACAATGGTCTGGAACAACTGGTAAAAAATCCCACCCGAGGTGACAACGTCTTGGATTTGGTTATTACCAGCAATGAAAATACAATAACTAATGTCTAATCAAAGATCCCCTAGGCAATAGTGACCATAACTCTGTACTAATTAGCATGCCTATCTAATACACAAAAATTACCACCTCAACTACATTTAAAAACTATGGCAAAGCCGATTATAATGAAATTAACAAAATATTGAACGGTATGGATTGGAATACCATTCTTGACCACCAAACTGTAGAAAAAGCTTGGAAATATTTTAAAACTGTTACATTAGATTTGGAGAGGAACTATGTCCCAACAAGAAAAAAAATATAATAAAAATGGCAAAATATCACTCTGGTTTTCCAAATCGATAAATTTATTAAAAGAAATGAAAGACTTTTCAAAAACGAATCCAAGTAAGGATAACACTAAACTTTACAAAAATTCTGTGGCTCTTTTAAAAAAAATGATTAAGAAAGCAAAGCAAAATTTAGAATTTAGATTGGCACACACTAAGAATAATAAAAAAAAAATTATATTCATATTTAAGAGGAAAAAAAGCAAAATATAAAAACTGTTGGACCTATTACTCAAAATGGTAAAATAACTGATAGTAATCAGGAAACAGCCCATAGATTTCATGACTTTTTGTTCAGTTTTCAACACTAAATCAATGGGAACAAACCTCACCCAAAATTCAAACACTAATTTAAATAATAAAAACTTTATCATTCACCAGGCCTATGTACTAACAGCATTACGCACCCTTAATAAAAAATAAATTCCAGCCCAGGGCCCGACGATATTCATCCTCGATTTCTCTGTAATATTGCTGCCGCTATCTCTATACCAATAACTATTTTCTTCAATATATTATTAACTGATAAATAAATACCATCAGATTGGCATAAGGCTATCATTATTCCAATATTCAAAAAGGGAAACAAGACTGATGTTGGCAACTACTGACCTATTAGCCTAACATCCGCTGTTTGTAAATTAACGGAAAGAATCATAAAAACATTAATTGAAAGTGAAATTAAATGCCGGGGTATTACAGACACTACACAGCATGGATTCAGACTGGGTTACTCCTGTACTACCAATTTAATTTCTTTCTACAAAAATATTAGCAAGGAAATCGATCAAGGGGTACCCATGGATGTAATTCTACTTGATTACAGCAAAGCTTTTGATCTGGTCCCCCACCTAAATTTAGTAAATAAACTCATCAAATTTGGTATTTCACAGTGTTTAATAGATTGGGTCAAGGAATGGTTGACCAACAGATCAGAAAAAATGGTCTCCTATCACATATCGGGAGGGTAACCAGTAGGGTGCCCCAGGGCTCCATCCTGGGCCCGACCCTGTTTAATATTTATATATCAGACATGACAATCAACAAAAATAACATCCTGTCAAAATTTGCAAATGACACAAAACTGGGAGGTAAAGTTGACTGTATGGACAGCTTAAAAACCCTAATGACTTATCACAGATTGAACAATAGGCAAATGAGAACGATATTCGATTTCGACTATGGCGACGTGGTCTACGGAGCAGCCTCTCCATCCACCCTAGCCAACCTGGACCCCCTTTTTCATTCCTTCTGTCGCCTTATCCTAGAATGCCCCCCTACCACCCACCACTGTCACCTATATGCCGTACTAGGCCTCCCCTTGCTGAACACAAGGCGACAGCTCCACTGCGCAAATCTTGTAGTGAAGCACTGGTCAAACTCCCTCCCCTCCTATCTCAGTTCCACTCTAACAATGCAACTCTCCCCGGCATACTCTTTGCGGGGCTCTGACACAGAACTACTTCAGATCCCTTTCATGCGCACCTCTAAACGCCAATCGGCTTTCAAATACAGGCTGCCCACTCTCTGGAATAACCTCCCAGGAGTAATCAGGCAGTCCACCTCCACCCCTAGGACCATGACCACGCTCCTTCAGGCCCATTTCTCTGACACTTGCAACTGTAACCTTCAGGACAGATCGGCTAAACCTAAGTGTTTATTTGGTATTTAACAGGGGAACATGCAAACAATTATACTGCCCTTACTGCCCCTGTCTCCTATGCCCTCTCTGTCCTTGATCACTGCAAGATTTGCCTGTCTTCTTTGTCCCCATTGTTTGTATGCACTAAGAGAACAAAATTTGTAACCAACAATCGAATGCATAATGTCCTGACTGTAACATCTTTGGACTTTTGTCTCATCCACGTTTGAGCCTGTTGTACCTAAGTATATACTATATGCATCTGTTTTCACGGCAACAATGCCTACTGTACCAAATGTAATTTTAGCACTGTTATGTTGTGTAACACCCAGGTCGCGTCTGGAAACGAGTGGATTTCCCTCTCAGTATGTTTATCTGGTAAAGCTCGTTAATAAATAAATAAACATGATAATTCAGTGTTGAAAAGTGTAAGGTTATACACTATGGAAAAAAGAATCCTGGTACAAACTATTTTCTCAATAATATCCAGCTATCTAAATCAACATGTGAAAGGGAGCTTGGCATTCTGATAAACAATAAGCTTACATCAACTGAGCATTGTATCAAAATTTCTAAACAAGCAAATGGTCTACTAAATAGAGTTAGGCGGACATTTATTTCCAAGGGTGAACAGTGTCTAATTCCAATTTACAGGTCCGATATTAGACCATATTTAGATTTCGGAACACCATTTTGGAGCCCATACCTAGAGGGAGGTATTGCAATGTTGGAAAATGTTCAGAGGAGAGCAACCAAAATGGTGCCCAGATTATCAAATCTAGATTATGCCACCAGATTAAAAGAAACTGGCCTGTTCCCCCTTCATATGAGAAGATGTAGAGGTGATTTACTTTTCCTATATAAAACTTAAAAAAAAATACTGATATGATGCACCATTTTGACATAAAATTTGCCGACAGACGTATAGTGGGCAGGTCTCACAATAAAATACTAGACATAATGTGGGCAAACACCACTAAAAGGGACCACTTTTATCATATCAGAGTGGCCAAAATCTGGAACACTCTTCCACAGGAATGAATAAATTTAGACAATTTCATTTCTTTTAAAAATTGATTGGACAGATGGCTCTCGTCTCTTACCCTGATGGAATAACAGTCCGCATCCATGGGGGACAATCATGATGGGCCCCTGGCCTCCTTTTGTCCTACTGAACTTAAGTAACCGGGTAAATAGCACTGGGCCATATGGTCCTTTTATAAGCTAGATCCAGAGAGTGAACATGGGGGGGGATATGACAGAGACCTTCAAGTTCCTCAAATACATGTGCATTCTGAATATAGAAGCAATACGACACAACAGGGCATGCATTATGCTGATTTAATCACACACCCAGGGGCACAGTGAGGCAGGACGCTGCAGGAGGTGCCTTCTACCCCATAAACTGTGTTTAGATCAACATAATGCATAACCCTAAAGTACCTTATTGTGTTTACAAAATGGGTACTGTGAGAAAACTGTCTGAAGAAGAGACAGCAGAGTGTGATGGTAAAACGAGTCAAATCAGAAGAGAGGGAAGTCACGAGTGGGGAGTCACGGGGATCTGTCCTGGATCCTGTCCTCTTCAACATGTTCATCAGCGGCACTGGAGACAGCATATGGGGCAAGTCGTGTCTTTTCCAAGATGACAGGAAGCTCTGTGGAAGGGTAGATAGCGACACTGGGATCAAGGAAATGTAGAGGGATCTACAAAGGTTAGAGAAGTGGTATAAGAGTTGGCAGTTGAAATGAAATGCCAAAAAATGCAAGGTTATGCAGCTGGGGGAGGGAAAAAAGGGACAGAGTACTGGATGGAAGGGGTTAAAATGTATTCATTTATTTATTTATTAGAATCTAGGATTACAATACCTTTGAGCCAAGGCTCTTTTACAAAGGTTCCACGTCATAGAAAAACAAAATTGACAAACATGAGCAAAGTTAACATCATCCAAATAATGCAAAAATATATAGATACGAATGACAGCAATTGTTTGACCTGGAATTAAGAAAGGGGAAGAAGGAGCAGAGGTAGACAGGGGAACTTAAATAGGGAGGGGAGGGTAGAGGGAAGGATAAGGGGTGTGAAGGGCGAGAGTAGTGTGGGAAGGTAGAGGGAGGCAGGGGGGGAGAGGTGGAAGGGGGAAAGAAGAGAGGTTGAGCCTCCAGGAGGCACTGTCATTGGTAGGTGGGTGAATGTGCAGACTTGGGGAGGTGTTGGAAAGGAGCAGGAGGGGATGAGGATTCAAGTCTGTACCTTCAGCTACTGTACCAATCAACATGCTTAGCCACAACAGTTGCAAGGGTTGGAGCCGATGAGTGACAGGTGGAGCCAGGACTTAAAAGTGCTGAGAGATGGCATGGATAAGATGCCGCTGGGTAGACTGTTGTACCAAAGGGGGACTCGGTAAGCAACAGAGCTTTGGCCTTGGGTTGTGCGGCAATGGGGGATTTGCAGGAACTGTTGTTTTGATCCCCTGGTAAGGCAGTTGTGGTTTCTCAGTTGTAGGAGAGCGCAGACTCCTGGCGGGGCAAAGCCAAGCATAATTTTCTTAGTAGTAGTGCAAGTTTGGTGTTTTATGCGATTAGCAAGATTCAGCCATCCAGTTAGAGAATAGAGGTCACAGGTATGGGTTAGACTTTGGGAGCCAGTAACAAGACGACAGGCCATGTTGAGCACGGTGGATACACATTTGAGTGCAGTAGTAGAAGCAGAGCCGTAAATTATGAGGCCATAGTCAATAATGGAGATGACAGAGCTCTGGACTGCAACAGCCAGAGCTTCAGAGGACAGGTTTGTCCTGTGGTGGAAAAGCAAGCCCAATTGGGAGTTAGCAGCCCTAGAGACATTATCAATGTGGGCAGTATAGAAGAGGATAGAAGAGGGTCCAGGGTGATCCCAAGGTATTTGAAGGTTTGGACCTGCTCCAGGGCGGTACCTTGTCTAGTGATAACGGAGAATTGGTGGTGCTTATGAATACTGTGGGAGCTCCTAAATAGCATGGTCTTGTATTTTTTTTTGATTAAGGAGCAGTTTGTGCTTTATGAACCAGCTCTCAACCGAGGTGAAGCAGAGTTGGAGATTATCTTACAGTTTCTTCGGGTCCTGATGGGAGGCAAGGAGGACCATATCAACAGCATACAAAATGATTTGTTCAGTACAGAAGACAGGTAGTGTGTTACAGAATAGACTGAAAAGGAGGGGTCCCAGGATAGAGCCCTGGGGGACTCCAGAGAGAACAGGTTTAGAATCAGAGAGCACGTCTGAAATTTTTACCCTCTTGAGTGCAGTTTTCGAGATAGCTTTTGATCCAGAAAGTTGCATCAGGGGAGAGGCCGGCATTTTTTAGTTGAACCAGCAGGAGGGAATGGTGGACAGTATCAAAAGCTTTAGTTAGGTCAATGAAGATAGCACCAGTTAGTTGACCGTTGTCGAGGGAGCTGTGAATGGAACTGGTGAATTCGAGCAGGGCAGAGGATATACTATGACCTTTTCTGAAGTCATGTTGCTGACTGCAGAGAAAGTTATATTTGTCCAGATGCTCAGTGAGTTGGTCCGCAACTATACGTTCCAGTGCCTTTGAGAGGGGAGGCAGGATGGATATAAGGTGGAAATTTGCGGGGTCGGTCTTATCACCACTTTTGTGAATCGGGTGACAGTGGCCATTTTCCATTTGTCGGGGAATTGGCTGAGGGAAAGGGAGAGATTAAAAATCTTGGTAAAGGGTCCAAGTGCTTAAATCAAGTGTGAGGCCAGCAGCTTGAGGTCTAGAGTGTCATTGCTTGTTCTGGATTTGCTGATGGCTTTAGCGATGTATTTTCAGGCTTGATGCTTTGTTACTGTTTAAAGTAGAAGGATGGGTGACTGGCATGAGTGGTGGGGTTGGGGGGGGAGTAGTTGTATCTCAGAAGAAATCAGCAGGAGAACACTGCTTAGGTCAGTGAACGCAACATTAAAAGTGTTTGCAACAGTTTTTGAGTCCAGTGCAGTGCACCCGTTTATGCTGAGTACGTCTGGCGGGGTTTTGGGCTGCTTCCCAGTGACTTCTTTTATGTTTTTCCAGAAAATAAGCACTATGACACCAGAAGTGGACTTGGGAGTCATCACTAGTGAATTAAGCCAGTGTAACAAGGCCTATAGTAAGGCTGATAGGCGTCTGGGTTATATCGGAAGCAGTACTGATGGCAGGAAAAAGGAGGTGGTACTGCTACCACAATATAGGCCACTAGTGAGGCTGCATCAGGAATACTGTGCTTAGTTCTGGTGTCCTCACCCAAGGAAGTACAGGGGCAGGCTGGAGATGGTGCAACACAGGGTGAACAAAATGATTTAGGGCCAACATGGCAGATCTTATGAAGACTGTCAGAAAGGCACTGAACATGTATTCACTGGAGACAAGATGAGAGAAGGTGGATATGATAGAGATCCTCAAGTTCCTGAAGGGAATAAACAAGAAAAACTGTGGGAAACTATTACGCAGGAGTACAGAGTCAAGAACCTGAGGTCATGAGTGTAAAATGTATGGGAGAGGGTGTTTAAGAGGGATGTGAGGATGTTCTATTTTATGGAAAGGGTGGTAGAGCTGTGGAACAGTCTGCTAGTGGAGGCAGTGGGTGCAAGACCGCAAATGGTTTCAAGCATGATTGGGACACAGTGAAGGGTTTGGTGGTTGCTCTGGTCAGCAGAAGTAGGGAGAGAAGCAGGGGGTGGACCGGGAGGGATAACCTCCCAGGGTAGATAGGGAGGTCCGGCCAGACTAGATGGACTTTTTTTCTTTTTCAGCTGTCATTGTTTATGTTTCTATGTTAATTAAAAATTTTTTTTTTTTTAAATAAAAACAGGTATTTTTCTTTTTTAAAAGTAACAGTAAAAAGTAGTCCTTCCCCAGCTGCCAATTACTTGTCTATCCACACATTCAGTAGATGGAATGTTTATCATCATGGAATGCAGAAATTCATATTTCTTCAGAATTCTACACTTCTCTCCACACAAACACATAACATAAAGCTTAATTTAAGCCAGAGAGGTACGGAAAATGATGGAATCACCTCTGAAAGAAAGAGTTGCTGAGTACCTAGAGGCCAGCGGGGTACAGGACCCAAGGCAGCATGGATTCACAGCGGGAAAGTCATGTCAGACAAATCTGATTTCTTTGACTGGGTGACCAAAGTAGTAGACCAGGGAGGGGCTGTGGATATGGCCTACCTAGACTTTAGCAAGGCATTTGACACAGTCTCACACAAAAGATTAATAAACAAGTTAGCCAGCCTGGGAGTGGGTCCCATGGTGGTAGCCTGGGTAACAAACTGGCTGGACAACAGGATGCAGAGGGTAATAGTAAACGGAGTACACTCTGAAGAAAGGCTGGTTACTAGTGGTGTACCGCAGGGTTCAGTATTGGGACCAGTCCTCTTTAATGTCTTTATAGGAGACATTGCACAGGGGCTGGAAGGAAAAGTATGCCTCTTTGCAGATGACACAAAGATCTGCAACAGGAGTTGATACACAAGGAGGGAGGAAAGGATGAGAAGGGACTTGGCAAGGTTGGAGGAATGGTCCAAAATATGTCAGTTTAGATTCAATGCAAAAAAGTGCAAAATAATGCACCTCTGAAACAAAAACCCAGGGGAAGAGTACACAGTGGGGGGGGGGGTAAGTACTAACAATAACAAAAATGGAAAGGGATCAGACGACCTTAAGGCAGGCAAGCAATGTGAGAAGGCAGTAAGGAGGGCTGGGGGATACTGGGATGCACAGGGAGAGACATCACCAGTAGAAAACAGGAAGTTGTTAACCCTCTGTACAGACAGTTGGTGAGACCCCATCTGGAGTACTGCGTGCAGTTCTGGAGACCCCACCTCCGCAAGGATGTAGACAGGATGGAAGCTGTCCAGAGGAGGGCTACTAAAATGGGCAGGGTCTGCAATAGAAGCCATATGAAGAAAGACTTAAAGAGCTTAATATGTATACCCTTGAGGAAAGGGGGGGGACATGATAGAAACCTTCAAGTACCTCAAGGTAATCAACAAAGTCCAAGATGAGAGCATCTTTCAGAAAAACAGATGTGCAAGAACAAAGGGGCACAATTTGAAGATGGGGGGGTGGCTCAGGGGCAATGTGAGGAAGTATTTTTTCACGGAGAGGGTGGTGGACACATGGAACCGCCTTCCTGAGGAGGTTGTGGGGTCAAAAACAGTGGGGTAAATCAAGAATGCATGGGACAGATATAAGGCAATTATAATGGGGGGTAGGAGGAAGTAGGCTGTTGGTTAACTAGAATCTGCAGCTTATGCAATAGGTAGAGAAATGGGCAGACTAGGTGGGCCAAGCAGTCTTTATCAGCTGTCAAAGTCTATATTTCTAAGTACCTATGGCAGGGCAATCTACAAAGATTTCACTGGAAGGCAGGTAAGGGTGGGGGATGAGGTGGGTCGCCGTGATCAGAAAATACAGCTGCGAGTAGCATTTCAATTTTTTTTTTAACTTGTGTATGTGTGTAAGGAGGAGAATATAAAGGAAAACAACGTTCAATCTGTTTATTTTGAGGGAGGTATATTTTTAGGGCCTAGATGATTTTTTTTTTGTAGTGAGTAAAGGTGACAGATATTTTTGTAACGGCAATAGGGAATATTTGAAAAAGGCATTGACATTGTTAGTGTGCCGTGTCTGGGTTGCCAGCACTTTTTCTCAACCTGTGCATGCCCCACTGCACAGGCTCTGACCAGTCAGGACACAGTATTTTCCTTATCCATTTCATAATGCAGAATTCTGCAGAGTTCCTACAGTATATACACTCTAAAGCCTCAAATGCAGCGTTGAACATCAGGGGTAGCACTACACCAGCGGTGTCCAACCTTTTTGGGGTTGTGAGCCACATTTAAATTTCTGAGTAAGACGTAAGCCACAGCACTTACCATACCCATATTTAGGAGTTAAAATAATAACACAGTCATAGTAAATAGTAATCGTATTTTATTAAGTTTTAAGTTACAGTATTTTTAAAAATAGTTTTAATTTTGAAATAATTATTCAGAGCAGCTCTGGAACTTTAGATTTGCTTGCAGGCTTAGTAAAAGTATTTTGTTGAGCACTCAGGGCACTTTTCAGCTCCTGTACTTTGACTTTTCTCAAATTTAAAAGACAGCGACATGTACTTGACACTTAATTGACAAACCCCTCGCGACACATCAAACTGCTTCACGACCAACATAAGGCTCGTGAGCTACAGGTTGGCCACCCCTGCACTACACAAATCTTTGTGTAGCCTTTACCCAGTCAGAAGTTGCCCCAAAACAGGATACTTTGAGATTCAGAACAATAAACAATAGGTATGTGTTTCGTCCTTTAGAGCGGCCACTGTCTCAAAACACCAAGTCGTCAGTTCAGAATTCAGCACCCTGAGACAAGCAAACAAAAATAGGCTTAAAACTGAGTGAAACTCTCCAAGCCTGGGTTACTGCCAATAGTAATCCACTTTTATTTCAGCTCAAAAGACTGCAGTTTGGTGCAAATTGACATAACGTGAACACAGGGTCACCTACCAGAGTCCACAATGTCTTAGTTGTGCTTCACTCAGTTTTAAGCCTGTTTGGTTTCCCTGTCAGAGTGTGCCAAATTCTGAACTGGTTTGTTTGTTGACAGGGGCTAGCAGCCCAGCAGCAGCACCAGATACCTGCACTGATAGAGCTCGAGTCCACCCTGTTGGATTGCACACCAGGTTGTCCCCAAATGAAATTTAATACACTGAAGGGCAGCATATCCCAGAGGCAGTTTGCAAGAAGAACAGTGCCAGTCTGCTACCAGCATTTTTGGCAGGCTGAGAGTACACTTAACACAACTCAACGCAGGTTTTGTTTTCCTTTTTTACAATCTAAACCTTGTGTTTAAAGCTTTAGCGGGGAAAAACTAATCATGCAAACAAAGGAAGCCTTGCAACTCCCCTCCCCACCCAAAAAAAATACTAGTTGCAAGAGACACAACAGTGTGTAAGAAAGACAAATATACTTTTATTAAATATACTTATACACCAAAAAAATATATAATTATGCTGAGTGGGTGCCACCCCCACAGTCCATTAACTAGAAGTCCAATGGTGTTTTGTTCCCACCTCTGGGGGGGGTAATTGCGAGGCTTCCTTTGTTTGAATTATTTTATATTTTAGCCTTACACAACCAGAGCCAGTGGGCAACTTCTCCTTTTTGATACTAAAAAAAAAATCACATTATTTTTTTCTTTTTAGTAACAAAAAGTGTTTCTGGCAAAACTCTCAGTATGCTGCACCCACTTTTCTTTCCACGGTATTTCATTCTTGAACAGAGATATGGCGTTTTTAAGTTTTTAAAAGAAACTACTCTTTGGACATGCCCCCTATGAATAAATGAAACATTTTGTGGTGCAGTGATGTCTACCACTGGAAATATGTGCCAGCACCACATCCACAAAATGAATCCAGTATGCAAAGTCAAAAAGAAGCCTTGAGGGAAAGGATAATTAAAAATGGTTATTGGCAGCTATCTTTAATGATCTGAGTCATTAATAATACAATTAGTAATAAAAGCTGTTTTAAGAACACCTTTGAGAAATAAAAATATATTTTGCTGATACATCTAGTTATTTCAGAAATCTATTAATGCTAACAAACTTTAGGACTTTATAAAGGTTTGGCAGTTGAAATTCAGTGTCAAAAAATGCTAGATTATGAAACTGGGGGAAAAAAACAGGATGGAGTACTGGGGATGCGAGGGGTTAAACTGAGCACTGCGGCAGGGGGAGGTGACCTGGTTGTCATCATTAGTGACTGCCTAAAACAATCAAGCCAGTGTAACAAGGCCTACAGTAAGGCTAATCAGATGCTAGGGTGTATCGGAAAGGATACCGACAGCAAGAAGAAGGAGGTACTTCTACCTCTATATAGGTCACTGGTGAGGCTGCACCTAGAATACTGTGCTCAGTTCTGGAGTCCAAACTTAAGGAAGGCTAGAGACAGACTGGAGATGGTGCAACACAGGGTGACCAAGATGACTGGATGCAGAGCCTAAAGGAGTGGAACAGGAGTAAGTCTGGCATCTTAGGCATCAGCAGGCATGTAAGAAAACGTTGCTGGTCCCGTAAGGTAGACTACCGGTGTACTAGTTACTGCCTGTTTAAAAGAGTGTACTGTCAGTGGGATGGGGTAAACATTAGTGTAGGGAGGGAAAGATCTACAAAGGTCTAGCTGAGGGCAACTAAAACACAGAGTAGGGTGGGAACAGAGGCAACACCGCATCTAGGGTAGGAGGAGAAAGCGAATATAGGAAGCCAACTATCTTAAATTACCAAGGCAACCAAAAAAGGAAACTGAAGGAAAACCCCATCTACTGTAGGGTAAGGGGTCAAACACAAACTTGGAAAGGGAAAGGTAAAGGGAAGCCAAGAGGAGGTTAGTGATAAAGGAAGCCTAAAGGCAAGGGAAAGGCAGAGAAGCAAACAGTCAGGAGGATAAACAAATCAGACATGGGAGTAATGCACTGTAATGGATGCGGGGCCACAATCTTCAGAGACATGCTCTGGAGACTGAGGTGTTGCCCCACATGCAGGCATCTCTCTGTGATGAGAGCAGAGGTCACTGCACTCCAGGCCAAACTGGCATGAGTACAGGGAACCATCTGCCTCACACAGGGACCACCTAGTTTGCCATCGCTCCCTCAAAGGATGCCAGCAAGGAGGCAGAGTGGCTGGACCTTGGTGTTCTCCTGGAGAGTGGGGGGAAGAAGGAGAGCACCCCTCATACCTCATTGCTGGGCAATACCTTTGCCATTCTGGTGGAAAGGGGATGTCAAGAGGAGGCACCTGAGGCAAGAGTAAGGGAGGAGGTAGAGGTCCTCAAGGGAGCAGGCCCCAAGGAGAGCAGAAGAGACCTCTTGCCAAGGAGAAGGAGGCAGTTGCTGGTGGGGGACTCTGCAGTCTGGGGGACTGAGTTGGGGAAGGGAAGGACAGGGTAGTACAGTGTATTCTAGGCACTTCGTCAGAGAGGACTGGAGGGTGGATCTTGGAGATGGCCACAGAAGAGGGGATAATGAGGGAGCTGGATGTTGTTGTCCACCTGGGGAAAAAATTATCTGGCAAGGGAAGCTGTAGTGGTAATGCAGGATAGGTTTAGGGAGCTAGGGAGGGGCCTGAAACAGGTAGCTCGCACAGTGGCCTTCACTGAGCAGCTACCCATGCATGGTCAGGGGAAGGCTAGGGGACTCTGCACCAGGTCTTTCACAGAGTTGCTGAAGGCAAGGTGCAGGCAGGAGGGCTTTGGCTACACTGGGGACTGGGGTCACACCTGGCAGGAGGGAGACCTGTACAAGGGAGACCTCTCTATCCATCTAGGAGGGGAACAGCAGTTATGGGTGGAAGTTTTAAATGCTACTTTGATGAGCATTTAAGCTAACCAAGGAGGAAGGGAGGCAGAAAGACTGGGAGGCAGAGACTGTCCACCCCCGAAGACTAGTGCAACAGGAAAGGTTAACCCAGGGAGAAGAAACTCCCCAGAGGTTGATGGAAGCAAAGAGAAGAGCAGGGCAGGCAAGTCTGGAGGAGGAACTTCAGATGGAAGACAGGGGAAGGAGGGAAGGCAGAAAGACAATGTACAGTAACAGGGGAGGGAAATTTTGGGGTAACAGAGGGGGCAAGGGAGGAAGGGGAGGAGAGTTAGAGGAAAAGAGGGATGTAGAGAATGGAGAGTCACATTTTCCAGCGCAGAGTCTGGGAAACAAAAGTCCTGACTTTGGGGCAATTATTGTAGAGGCAGACCTGGGTCTGGAGGCCATGATGGAATCATGGTGCATGGACAATTATAGCTGGGAAGTGGCCATCCCAGGCTACACCATGTTCTGCAAAGAAAGGTCAGGGAGGAAAGGTGGAGGGGTTGTTTTATATGTGAAGGATGGTATAAGGGCCACTAATACATACAGGGGCAATAGGGGGACAATGAGGAACTGGAGGTTCTATGAGTCAGCCTAGAAAAGGGATTGGGTCCGTTTTTGCGTGTGTACAGGCCTCTGATACGGGGGAGAATTTAGACAGAGCGCTTGGGGAAGATTATGGGGTACTTTAATCTTCCAGACGTAGACTGGGGCATTCTCGCAGCAGCTACATCAAGAGCAGGGCCATCCTTGACTCCATACAGGGGGCATTTCTCAGGCAGCTGGTTTTGGAACCTGCTAGGGATGGGGCAATGCTGAACCTGGTATTTGGAATTAGAGACAGCACTGCTGACATCACGGTGGGTAGTCCCCTGGATACAAGTGATCACCATGCTGTGTAGTTTGGCATACGGATAGGAAAACAAAAAAAAACACACTAAGATGAGGGACCTGGACTTCAGGAGGGCAGATTTTTTTAAATGAGAAACTGCCTCAGAGAATGCCCTGAGGGGAGAAGGCAGAGGGAAGTGGAGGCTCAATGGAGAAAAATTAAAGAGGCTATAGCCCAGGCAATGGCATGTTGCTTAAAGGAAGTGAGCAAGAGAAACTGGAGGAAATGGTTGTTATGATTCTCTAAGGAGGTGGAAAAGGCAGTGAAGGAGAAGAAAACAGCATTTAGAAAGTACAAGAAGACCAAGAAGGATGAAGACAGCGAGGTACATCTCGAAAAATAAAGGAAGGCAGGAAGAAAGGTGAGGGCAGCTAAAGCACTAACAGACGAGAGGATAGCTAAGGAGGTCAAAAAGCGGGACAAGCTCTTCTTCAGGTATGAAGATGAGGGAAGGGATAGTGAAAAACAGGAGGACAGTGAGGGACTGCACTGAGGAAGATCAAGAGAATGTGGAAATGCTAAACGATTACTTCACTGTTGAGGCTGGGGGGGGGGACAGACCAGCATGCTGCAGTAAGCACCAGGGATGGGGAGTGTGGACACAAGTCCATTCTCAATGGAGAGGATCTGGAAGGGACTGGAAGCCTTAAAGAAGAATATGGCGATGGGGCTGGATGGGATTCATCCAAAGGTCCTAATGAAACTGAGCACAGTGTTGGCCGCCCCTCCGGCAGCGCTTTTTAGAACCTGAGTAGAGATGAGGGAAGTTCCAGAGAACTGGAGGAGGGCCGATGTGGTACTCTGCACAAAAGCAGCTGGAGGATGCTAGCAACTACAGGCCATTCAGTCTCACATTAGTGGTGCGGAAGTTAATGGAGACATCACTGAAGGAGAGACTTGTGGAGCACTTGGAGGCAAAAGTGCTGCAGGACCACTGGCAGCATGGTTTCACAGGGGGAGGTCACATCAAACTAATCTCATAGATGTCTTTGACTGGGTTACCAGGGAGGTGGATCAAGGGAGAGTAGTGGACGTGGCCTACCTGGACTTCACTAAGGCTTTCGATACTAAGCCACACAGGAGGATAGAAAAGAAACTATGCAGTCTGGGGATGGGGAGAGAAAGTGACAAGCTGGGTATCAAACTGGTTAAGGGATAGGAGGCAAAGGGTGGTAGTAAGTGGTAGCCACTCAGGCAATAGGATAGTGACTAGTGGGGTGCCACAGGGTTCGATGCTGGGACCGGTCCTCTTCAATATCTTCATAAGTGACACTGCAGAGGAGCTCGTGGGTAAGGTGTGTCTCTTTGTGGATGATACAAAAATCTGCAACTGGGCTGACACTCAGGAAGAGGAGGAGAGAATGCAAAGGGATCTGAGGAAGCTAGAGGAATGGTCTAGGGGGTGGCGTCTGGGTTTCAATGCCAAAAAGTGCAAGGCTATGCACTTAGGGCTGCAGAACCCTGGGCTGTGTGTAAGATGAAGGGAGTGAAGCTTACAGTCACCAAGCAAGAAGGAGACCTAGGGGTATTCATATCTGATGGCCCTAATGTAGCTGGACAGTGTGACAAAGCAGTGGGAAAGGTTAGCAGGATTTTGGAGTACATTGGAAGAGAGGGATTTCTAGCAAGAGGAGGGAGATGGTGCTGCCATTGTATTGCTCACTGGTGAGGCCCCACCTGGAGTACTTGTACGCTTCATTGTACAACTGGATTTGCAAATTGCCTTGCAGTGGCTAAACTGCATTGAGAGAGAGAGAGAGAGAGAGAGAGAAAGAGGAAGTTATTTGATTGGGTTAGTTTTAGGCCAGGTACTGTTTAATATATTTATAAGCGACATTGGGGAAGGAATTCAGGATAAAATATGCCTATTCATGGACGACACCAAGCTTTGTGGGAGGGTGAACACCCAGGAGGGGATACAAGAGCTAAGGGAAGACTTAGCCAAGCTGGACAGATGGTCTGGGATTTGGCAGTTGGGGTTCAATGCCAAAAAGTGCAAGGTGATGCATATAGGGGCAAGAAACCCTAGGGCAGAGTACTACATTGGAAAAGTACAAGTTGCCGAGATGGAGGAAGAGAAAGACCTGGGGGTGACAATTACTAGTGATCTGAAGCAGTCCGCGCAATGCAAAAAGGCAGTGGCAAAGGCCAACAGGATGCTGGGATGCATCACAAGGGGTGTCAGTAGCAAGAACAGCAAGGTTATCCTGCCGTTGTATAGTTCACCGGTGAGGCCTCATTTGGACTATGGGGTGAGGTATCGATACCTGTACCTAAAAAAAAAGACATCAAATTGCTAGAAGGGGTGCAGAGGAGGGTGACCAAAATGATCAGGGGACAGCAGGTCAGATCATACGAGGAAAGGCTGGAAGATGTACTCCTTAGAAGAGAGAAGAGCTGTCAGAGTCTTAATGGGGTCCCCCATCTCCCCGTAAAGGTGACAGACAAAAGGAGCTATTAAAAACAGGAAGTAATGTCACCCATCAGGGCTTACCTAGATCTTACTCTGTTCCTAAAATGTACATTTAGTAAACACCACTTACAGTTCCCTCCTTCCCCTTACCTCCTTCCTCCTATTTCCAAAATGCTTTGTCCCATACCTTCTCACCTCTGACGAGGCCCCTAGGCTGATGCCATCCCTTACCTTGTTGAGTATTAGATATTAGGCTGAGTCTGTTCTCATTTTCCTGTAAAGGGTCAATTCATAAGCCCCCACCCCCTCTAATATGACACTTTGAATTCCATGTTTTAATCAAATATGCACCATGGCATACATTGTACAATGCCACATGTACTGGAACTTCTCTAGTTATACACTCTTGTAATGTCTTGTATAATTCCTTGTTTTGTTAGTTCTCCGTCTCATACTTTTCCAATATGTATTGTTTGTCTGTTGTGGAACCTATGAAATGAGCTTGTTCTCAAAGGTGTTATCTGAAATTTCAATAAATAAATAATTAAAAATCCCCCCCCCTTTTTTCATGAATCTCCTAACCAGACTCTGTACTAATATACAGTACATCAAGATCCTTCCCATTAGGATTTAGTACAATTTTTTATTTGCATGGAATATAATGGTTATTTGGGTTTTATTTGTATGAATTACCAATTTACATTCAAAATGCAATAGAATTGCTACAGAGTGCATGCTTTATTAGTTCATGTCCACATCGCCACATGAAGTATAATACAGAATGTCTATTTATTTATTTGAATTCTGGTAACCCCATGAACATACTATACATAAACACTGGTATAAAGGAATATAGATTAAAGAGGCATACATCATATACATAAAGCCCTGTACATACAATAACAGCACTGATATCAAGAAAGATACAAAGATAAGATCACAGAGCCCAATACAATGTGTAACAAAGCAATACATTATATACAAAAAAAAAAAACAGATTTCCGGATTTGAGGTGAGTGGATCGTGGAGAACAAGACAGATTCAGGAAAAAATTAGGATCATGTTATATACAGCAGTTATGCACAAAAGTGTAGGAACATATGTACATCAGAATAGACAATCTACTGCAATGCAAAAGTGTAAATCAAATCTAAGAGACAGGTAGAACCATGAGTTGAGGCGACAGGCTCACCAGGATGGACTGACATAAGTATGGGAAAAGAACAGAGTGAATTAGGCAAAGTAGGAGCAAATTCCTAGGCCATAGAGGTGGTTGTGCAGGGCACTTTTGAAACCTAGGGAGGGAAGTGCAAGACAGGACAGACAGAGGGAGTTCCAGGCCTAGGGTGCAGCATAGGTAAAAGATCTCCTGCTTGCAGCTAGGCGTATCGACAGCATAGTTAATAGAGGGAAGGAGGGAGGAGGAGCGTAGGGTCTTGCAGGCTAATTTTTCTCACCACAATATTAGATAGACTAGGAGGAGTGTATAGATGAGTGAGTTTACAGGTAAGGCAGAGGGAGGTATACTGAAATTTATGTTCTAGTTGTAGCCAACACAGAGATGCTAGTACAGTGCAATGATGTTGCCGTGGGGTAGCACCTGAGGTAAAGCATCCTATCTTATGATATAGTTGCTTTAGCCGATTCATAAGGGAGGATTTAAGTGATAGGTACGGGGGAGCCATAAAAAAGAAGGGGTAGGAGGGAGGCTGTAACAATTTTTAGGCAAGATGCTCCCAACAGAAGGGGGCGGAGCCTGTAGAGCAGGCCCAGCTTTTGGTGGAGAGTTGAGATGGTTTTGTTCACATGTGCCTTGAAGGAGAGGCTCAGGTCCAGCAGGATGCCAAGATATTTAAAAGAGTATACCTGTTCAAGGGGTTCTCCGTTGCAAGTGGAGATGGTGAGTTGAGGTAAGCCATCAATTCTCTGAGTATGCAGGAGGAAAAGCATATATTTAGTTTTTTTGGTATTCAAGAGCAGTTTACTTGCCAGGAACCATGCCTCCAGTTTATGGAAGTTGGAGTTCAAGTGTTGACTAAGCCATGAGATGTCAGCAGAGGTCCTGCAAATGACGGCATCGTCTGCGTAAAGCTGAACCGATGCTCCACCACAGGCTTTCGGCAACTCATTGATGAACAGTGAGAAAAGCAGTGATCCCAAGATAAAACCCTGGGGAACATCAAGGGAGATGGGTCTGAAGGACGAGTGGCAATTGGACCACCTAACACTTTGAGAGCAGACTGTGAGATAGTCTTGAATCCAGATTGTGGAATGGATATCTGGTCCCACAGAAATTAGTTTCTGTAGAAGCAGTTTGTGGTTCACCAAATTGAAGGCTTTAGTGAGGTCCACAAAGATGGTCCCAGTTGCTTGGCCCTGGTCGAAGGCAAGTTGAATGTATGAGGTGACCTTGATGAGGGCAGAGAGAGTGCTGTGATTTTTGCAGAATCTATATTGAGAAGAGGACAGAAGTTGGTATTGTTCAAGGTAATCCTGTAACTGGTTATAAAAAATTTGTTCTTGTACTTTTGCTAGGTGACAAAGTATAGAGATGGGTCTGTAATTTTCAACTGGTGAGGTTGATCCCCCCACTTGTGAACTGGGATGACTAAGGCTGATTTCCACTTGGAAGGAACTTTCCCCTCAAGGAAGAATCTGTTGATTAGATCCCTCACTGGGAAGGCCAGTGCAGGGGTTCGCCATTTCAAAAATCGAGCCTCTAGGGAGTCATGACCAGATGACCCATGTTCCTTGAGGTTGTACATTAATTTGAAAACCTCTTTATATGAAGTTAGTCTTATATGAAAAATTCTAGTAGGGATTTTAGGGTAATTAGCGGCAGGTGATGGGTGATAATGTTGCACTGGGGTAAACTGAGAATCGTAGGTGCTGAGGTCAGTAAAACAGTTGTTAAGACCTTCGGCTATAGAGGAAGGAAAGGAGAATGTTTTATCCTTGGCATAAAGTGAGTCAGGAATGGAGGAGGTTTTAACTTTTAGGAAGGAATTTATCTCAGACCAAAATTATTTGGAATTACTGAATTTATCAGTTTGTAAAGTGCAATAATACCTCCTCTTAGCATTAGTTATAGTAGACTTGCAGGTGTTTCAAAGGCGCTTGTAGGAGTGATAGTCAGAGGGGAGGCCGGTTTTCCGAATGTTTTCCAGGCTGCGTCATGTTCAGCCATGAGTTTCCTTATGTATTTAGTCAATCAGGGGACTAGTTTGCCTTTGGACCTACGCCTGGTGAGAGGGACATGATGATTTATAATTGTGGTGACAGTCTATTAGGTAGTCCAAGACCTGATCAATGGTAGGTAGCTAGGGTGCAAACTGGGCTCCAGTTGACATTAAATAGAGAATTGGGAAAGGAGGTGTGATCAAAGGCAGTTAGGTTACGGGATTAAACAATTTTAGGAGGAGGGTTGAGGGTTTTATTTCTCCAGACACGGTAAACGGGAGAGTGGTGGCTTATGCTATCTGGCAGGACTCCTGCATCCACTATTCTGTGTGAGCAGCTGGATAATACCCAATAAATGATGGAGTGGTTGCCTAGTCTAGGGTTCCTCCGGGTGGGTTCAGCTATGTGCTGAGTTAGGTTGGTGTCAGCCAAGGAAGAGTGGATATTGCTTAAATTGTGGGACTTCCAGTCTATATTGAAGTCACCACATAGGATAAACTCATGTTGGGGGAGGTCCAAGATAGAGGACACGAGTTCAGGGAGGGCAGCTGAAGTGGTTTTGGGTGGCAGATAGATGCAACCAACTATTAATTTTTTGCTAGTGCCAATGGTTAGGGAGACAAAGATTGATTACACCAGCGATTGGGAAGGAGGTCTTTGGGGTGATGTCAGAGGCTATGAGGTCAGACTTGACATACAAGAGTACACCTCCACCTCTCTTACCAACCCTGTCCCGCCTAAATGTGGTATAGCCCTGTAAGGCAACTTCATGAGATAGGACAGAGGGTTTTAGCTAAGATTCTGTGATCCCAAGTGCCATTGGTTTTAGGGCACAGACCCTTGCCATTAGTTCAGCCATTTTTGGTCACAGGTTTTGGCAGTTTAGGTGAACTATTTTGAGTCCTTTAGAGTCACAGCGATAAGTGCTCTGTGGTAGGGTTTGAGAGGGATTGATGTGAGCTGAGGTCCCAGATTGGGTTCCACATTGCCAGCTTGTAGGAGACAAGAGATTAGGTGAAGCAGCATATAGCCATAGGGTGCAAGTTTGTAGTGAAACCATTCTCGAACTCTGGGAGTAGGTACAGACAGATTGTCATGTAGCCAGCACCCTAGTCTGACAATATGTTGTTTAGGTAGGTGTGGGAGGGTAAAGAAGTGTTGTGAGAAAATCTGGATCAGAACCATGGGTAGGCTGTGTAGGTGAAAGTCTTGGTCACCAGGGTGTTGCTCCCAGTTACTGGAAGAGATGAGGTGGTCACAGGATATGCAGAGGGAAAAATATACAAGAGCAATGCAGCAATCCCATCAGCCTCATCTTTACAGTGGAATTAAGAGTAGATGAGGGTGTGGGAAACTCAGCAGTGCAGTGAGGGGATACTACAGGTATAGAATCGTGGTGGTTGGGGCACATTGCGCTTAAAGTTAAAAGTTAAGAAATAAGTACTGAAAAGGTAGTGAACACGAGGAGGTATAGCCCTCTAGTGGCTAGAAGTTATAATCTGCTAATGGAAAAGTCAGTTTAAAAAAAAAATATATTTATAGAGTAAGGGGTGAGAAGAAAGAACAGAAAGCAGAGCAATTCAAATCCAAGCCCAGAAAGTGTCCAAAAGTCAGGGAGCAATATTCCAGAGTTAGCTAAGCAGCCAGCCAATGAGAGGCAGGAACGACGGGAATCCATCTAATCGGTGGCTGTGGCAGGCCTGGAGGAGAAGCAGAGTGGAAACAGCTTGGGGAGCCATACCTGATGGATTCTGCGCCGGCCAGGAGTAGAGGGGACAGAGGCTGATGCTATGCTGTGTCCTGGATTGGAGATCAGCTTTGGCGCTCCCACCTGGTCGGGGGATCATCTATGACATCTCTTGACTGGATATAAGGTTGACATCTCTTGACTGGATACAAGGTTCATTTCATGATGTGATATGAAGCGGGGGAGTGTCAGGGTATCCTGAAGTGGTTTGTGTTTTAGCAAAGGTGAAAGCAGGGAAAACAGGAGTGTTCTAGATAGGAAAGTACAGTTACGTAAGAACTTATCGTAACAGTAGATCTTCAAGAGGAGCTCTTGCAGCAGGTAACACCAATAGGACTGAAAACAGCAGGCGCCAGGACCCCACAGAAAACTCTCCTAGCTAGCAGTATATAGCGGGGGACCACCCTCTGATGTTGGCCCACCCCCGACGTCCATCTATGGTATAAAGGAGGCAATCCCCCAGCACCACCTCAGTTCTCCCGCTGGAGACCCCGGCAAGCACAAAGACTGGAGAACCAAGGTATTCCTCTGAAAACAAGGAAAGGTAACAGTGATGGAGAAGCAGTTACCAGGGTGTGGAGGCAGGGAAAGCAGCACCTGCTGCAAGAGCTCCTCTCGAAGATCTACTGTTAAGGTAAGTTCTTACATAACTGTACTATCTCACTTCGAGGGGGCTCTTGCAGCAGGTAACATCATTAGGACCAAGTCCCAAGCAGTGAAAGGACTGACCTCAGTCAGCTGGGAGGAGGAGGTAGGAGTTAGCGTAAGACTATCATGAGAGCAGGCCCTGCAGGACTGACAGTCCAAAACCTGTCCTGCGCCTAGAAGCAATGTACAGACTATAATGCCGGATGAAAGTGGAGACTGAACTCCAAGTGGCTGCTGCACAGATGTCAACAATGGACACATTCCTGAAGGATGCAAAGGAAGCAGCTACACCCCTTGAAGAATGGCCTTTAACCCGGCCCAGTAAAGGCTTGTCGAATTTGCGTTAACAATAAACAATGCAATTAACCAACTATTTGGACAAACATTGCTTTGAAACCGAAGCCCCTTCTTTTCTCGGGGCGAAAGAAACAAACAACTGATGAAGGCTCGGGTGCGGTCAAGATAATAGCGAAGCACCTGGTGAACATCCAGAGTATGCTGTAAAGCCTTCCTTAGGTTCAAATATTCTGGGTAATACACAGGCAGGTGGACGTTTCAATTCAGAGTAAACTCAGACACCACCTTAGGAAGAAACTTAGGAGTGATCCTCAAAGGACACCCATTCCTTGTAGAAAACTAAATAAAGCTCTTTACACAACAGAGCCTGAAGCTCGGAAATCCTTCGAGCAGAATTAATAGCAACTAAAAATAAAGCTTTCCATGACAGAAAGCATAGCTCGCAGATTGTGGCAGGCTCAAAGGGAGGCAACTTAAACTTTTCTAAAATGAACAACAAATCCCAAGGGGGAACAAGGCCCCTCATGGGAGGTTTCAGATGCAGAATGCCCTGCAAGAAGGTGTGGGACAGGTCACGTTGGGCAAGGATCTTACCTTCGATAGGTGTATGGTATGCAGAGATGGCTGAAAGGTGCACCTTAATCAACCAGTAACTCGGTCCTAAGTCCTAAAAGGAAAGGAGGTGCTCAAGGATGAGATTCTCTGGACAAGTAAATGGATCCAAGTGACGAGCGATGGCCCATAAGCAGAACTGCTTCCACTTCATAGCATAAGTGAATGTAGTGGAGGGTTTTTCTGGCTGCCACTAGGATGTCTGCTACCCAGGGAGAAACCCCAAAATGTGCAACTAAATCTGCAGAAGCCATGCGTGAAGATGCAGTGACTTGAGGTCCTGATAGACCAGGGTGCCCTGCTCCTGGGAAAGCAGATCAGATCAGAGAGGCAGGGGGATAGGAGGTTCCACTGCTAATTGCTGAAGGAGTGGAAACAAAATCTGGCATGGCCAATAAGGCGCTATTAGGATCATCTCTGCCCCTTCTGACTGCAACTTGGACAGAACTCTCAGCAGCGATGGAAAGGGAAGGAAGGCATACAGAAACCTCCCCTGTCCAAGAGAGGGACAACACGACTCACCAGAAACCACCAGGCCCTGGATCTAGCAAGCAGAAACTAGGCAGTTTTGCACTGGATGGAGATGCAAACAGATCCAGCTCTGGGTGGCCCCTGTTAAAGAGGTCTTCCACCACTGACAGAAGAAGTTCCCATTCATGTGCCTTGAACTGAGAACGACTTAGGCTGTCGGCCAAGGTGTTCTGAACGCCTGAAACATGCACAGCAGTCAGATCCAGGTGATACTCTATGGCCCAATTCCAAACTCACATAGCCTCCATGCAGAGGGGGTACAAATGCATTCACCCTGCTTGTTTATGTAGAAGACCACTGATGTGTTGTCCATCTGGATCAGAAGAAGTCCCGGGAGGAGAGTTGTCTGAAAGGCCTGTAAGGCATAGAGGATCACTCGTATCTCCAGGACACTGATGTGGAGATATTGCTCTAGCAGGGACCAAGTTCCTTGTTTCTGATGGTTCACCAGATGGGCACCCCAGCCCTGGCGCGACGCATCCGTGGTCGGGATCTGCTGAGGAGAATCTGACCAGAACTGGGCACCTTTGGAGAGGTTAGAGGGGTTCAGCCACTACTCCATAGTCTGACGCACAGAACTGGACACCAAAACTTATCTAAATCATCTGTGCACTGATCCCATTGGACCCAGAGGTGCCATTGGGCTACTCTCATGTGTAGGCAAGCCAGGGGAACTGTTGCGTTGGTTGCCGCCATGTGTCCCAGTAGTCTGAGGAAGGTACTGGCTGGAACCTGGCGAGAAGAGGCGACCAGCTGAGCCTGTGTCGGAAGGTATTCTGCCCTGTCGGGAGGCAGGAAGGCCTTGTCTTGGATGGTGTCCAAGACTGCCCCAATGTACTGGAGTCTTTGACTTGGCAAAGGAGAGGATTTGGAGAGGCTGAGAGTTACCGCAAAATCCCAAAAGAGAATAAAGGTGGTCTCCATGGTTCTGAGCAACTAAACCTTGGTAGGAGATGTCAGAAGCCAGTCGTCTGTGTAGGGAAAGACATAATGGCCTTCCCTTCGTGAGGCTGCTGCCACTACTGCAAGGCACTTTATGAAGACTCGAGGGCCGAAGACAGGGCCCAAAACTGGTAGTGGTTTCCTTGGAAGCGAAGGAACCTTCTGTGGGGTGGAAACACCAAGATGTGAAGATAAACATCCTGCATGTCCAGGGAGTAGAGCCAATCCCCCTGATGAAGTAGGGGGAGAAGGCCGAGAAGAGTGATCGTCCTGAACCATTTGTACTCTATAAACTGGTTCAGGTGACTGATGTCCAGGATGGGACGCAGCTCTCCTGTTTTCTGTGGAACCAGGAAGAAATGCGAGTGGAATACCATCCCTTGCTGCACTAGTGGAACACCTTCTATGGCCTGTTTTCACAGAAGTGCTTGATCTCTTCATGAATCAAGGGAATATGGGCCAGAGGGTAATGGGAGGGGAAGGGGACTGGAGGATTGTCTGAAGGAATCTCCAAGAATTCTAGGGTGTGCTCCTGTTCCATTAACTGCAGAACCCATCCGAGATTATTCTGCACCCACCCTGTCTGTAGAGAAACTACCTCACCACCACCTCCCCCAAGGAATCTGTTGGGGTAGGGAGGATCAGGTAAGGAGTCAGGCTGAGGAGTCAGGGACAGGCAATGCAGTCTGGGAGGTTCTGGGAGCTCTGGGAGGCCAAACCTCCCGTGACTTAGGAAGTAGTCTTTCTCTTGAAAGCACTTCTGGGCTGCTGACCTCTGGGCTGCTGCTTGGAGAAGCAATGAAAAGGCTGCCACTGGGACCACTTAGGCTGAGACTGGTACAGCACATAAACCGAATGTTTAGCCTTGCCCGACTATCAGAGACAAGCGATTATATTTTGAGAAACCTCGCCAAACAAAATGGGCCTTCTGAAGGGAGCGTCCCAAATTTTAGATTGGATGTCCGAAGCAAAACCGGAGACCCTAAGCCAGGAATACCATTGAAGGCAAACTCCTGTAGCCATGGCCCTACCTGTGGAGTCTGCAGAATCACATGAGGTTCAGATAATGCGAGTCCCCACATCTAAGCCCGAATTTAGGAGATGCAACAGCTCAGCCTTTTCGGGGAGATCAGGCTGAACCTGTGCCACCTCAAAGGCCTTCTCCCTCAGGGCATTCTGATACTGAACCATGTGGGCAAGGAAGTTTAGGGAATGGTTAGGACATGTGGCTGAGGAATAGACCTTCTTGCTGAAGTAGTCTATCTGCCTAGCGTCCTTATCGGGAGGCTGGGTGCTAAGGTGTTGGGGTTGTTTTGAGTAGTCATGGGTCACTTTAATAACAATGGAGTCAGCCTCTGGGTGCTCCCCATAAAAAGGTTCATCTCTTGGGGCATTAAACAGGTGATCTGCCTTCTTTGACGTTGCCAGAGTTGTGGATGGGTGCTTCCAAGCAGCCCTATTCACATCCTTGAAGGAGTTGATTAGTGGAGGAATGACCAGGGGCAAGGACTCCTTCTTGCAGAGGAAAATGGCTAGCCGACGTCACTCGAGATCCACTTCCTCAGTGTCCCAATTCAAGAGAGCTTGGATGTATATCATCACATCCATGAAAGTTGGGTCATCTGGAGAAGACCGTGGAGTGTCCTTGGGTTTCTTCACCTCTGATGGCAGATCTGAGTCTCCAGAATCACTGTAAGAAGAGGAAGAAGAATATCCCCCTGACCCACCACGTCCAGAGAGGGAGAAGGTGAGTGATGATGCCTATGGCGGCGGGTCTTAGAACGACCAGCACCAGCACCTGCTGACTGTGGGGTAGGTTCCCTAGGAAATGGCGTCAGTGTCTTTCCAAGGAGGAACCTGGTCCTCAGAAGGATTGGGAGATGGGTCCCTCGGAGTTGGAGCTGGGGGCTCCTTCGGGGCCTCCTTGTCATTAAAGTATATCCACCAGGCAGTGAAAAGGGTGTTAAGGTCTGTGGGTGAGTTCTGGGGCAAAGTCAGGGGAACTGGCATCTGTGGGTAGGCAGGGAAGGCCCTGGTATCAGCTGGTCAGGCTACGGCAACCCTGGTGTCGGGCTAACCAGCATACATAGATACATAGACAGTGTCGGCAGATAAGGGCCTATGGCCCACCCAGTCTGCCCATTTGAGCTTGTAAGTTCAGTTTATGTTTTCCTGGAAGTCTGTTGCCCCTTACCCCTGACCTCTAGAATTCCTTTGTGTCTATCCCAGGCATTCTTAAATCCCGTGATTGTTTCAGCCCCCACCACTTCCTCTGGCAGGGTGTTCCACTTGTCAGCCACCCATTCTGTGAAGAAATTCTTCCTCACGTTTCCTCTGAATCGTCCTCCCTCCAACTTCATCCCATGCCCTCTAGTACTGGAACATCTTTTTCGCTTAAAAATACTGTATTCCTGCACCCTGTTCCTCCCTGTAAGATACTTGTAGGTCTCTCATCATATCCTCTCCCTCCTCTCCTCCAGGGAATACATGTTCAGTTCCTTCAACCTGTCCTCACAGGACTTGTGATGCAATCCATGCACCATCTTTGTTGCCCTCCTCTGAACCTTCTCTACCTGTCTATGTCCTTACGTAGGTAAGGTCTCCAGAACTGTACACTGTACTCCAGGTGGGGGCCTCACTAGTGTCTTGTATAGTGGAATTATGACCTCCCTTTTCCTGCTGGTGATGCCCTGCCTATGCATCCCAGCATCCTATTTGCTTTGCCTGCTGCCTTGTCACACTGTTTCTACCTTGAGGTCATCAGAGATGATAACCCAAGATCACTTTCCTGCTTGGTGCATGCTATATCCTCACCCCCAACTGATATATTGTGCCAGAGTTTTGTGCCCCATATGTATTATCTTGCACTTCTCTGCATTGAATTTCAACTGCCAAACCCCTGACCATTCTTCAAGTTTCTGCAGGTCCCTTCTCATTCTGTCTACACCCTCTTGTGTGTCTACTCTGTTACAGAGCTTTTGTGTCATCAGCAACAGTGAAATTCTGCCTTCTAGGTCCTGCATAATGTCACTGATGAAGATGTTGAATAGGACCGGGCCCAGCACTAATCCCTGTGGTACCCCACTGGTCACTCTTCCCTCTGTGGAGTGACAGCCATTTACCACCACCCCCTGTGTCCTGCTGCCCAGCCAGTTACCTACCCACCACATTACTGTCCTGCCCACACCCATATTCCCCATTGGTCCCTGAGGTAAGGAACTGTCCGGCATTGGTCTAATTGGAGTTGAGAGACCGGGCATTGGCCCCCCAGGTGTCGGCTGTGTGACAACAGGACCAGCTGGTGACTGTGGAGAATTTGGGGACGACGGCTGAGGCATTGTCAGGGTTGGCGCCAGGGAGGCCAGCGTCAATAGAACAGTCGCAGGCTGACTCCGGTCTGGTGAAGCAGCCAGTCTGGAAAAGAAGCCCACCTAGGGGAGCTGGCTCCCAAGCAGGGCAGAGGCATCACACTCGCGGGTGAGGTGACTGCATACCCCTGGCATCACGAGGAGATGTCGTAACCGACTTCACAGATGCTTTGACTGGGAGGGCGACAGACAAAGACCCGTCACCCAAGGAGGACCCACCCAAGCCACCTGGCTGAGGATCTGCCTGTTTAATGGGCCTGAGCTTCAGGGGCTGAAAGGCTGGGGATGAAGTCCCGAGCCCCAAAGAACCACTGCCTGAGACAGTTACAAGAGTGGGTGGTTTGACCACTTGCAGCACAGAGGGAGAGAGGGCTGACAGAGTGGAAGGGGCAGATCTTCTGCCAGAGGAAGACCCATGATTGGTGCCAGACTTGCGCAGGGACCTGGAGTGGGAAGCGGACCGAGGATTCTCCCTTTACTTCTCCCGGTGTTTGTGCTTTCCCAAAGACTTCTTCTCCAAGGTTAATGAAGGAGTGGAGGCCCTGGAAGCCCAAGGAAGAGGAGGTACTCTGGTGAAGCTCTTTCTCTATTGCCGAAAGTTTTTGCTGCAGTGGGAAGGCTTCCAGAATTTTCTGGTGGTGAAGCCAGGTGTGCTGGTTAAAATCCTGGCAGGTCTCAGTGTTATGGTCTGCGCCTAGACAAAGCAGGCAGGACGAATGGCCGTCCATGTGCGGAAGTTGCTTTCCACAAGCACACTTTGTTCACCGCCGCTCTGCAGACAAGGAAGGAGAAGAAGACATGCACAGATGGCTGTAAAAATGAAGAAAAATGAGAAAATAATAAAGCGTGGGTAACGCTAAGAAAATGGCAGTTGACTATAGCACAAGGCATCCATGAAGGTCCAGCTTGCATGGGTCGATGGCGGGAAAAGAACCGAGGTGGTGCTGAGGGACCTTTTATACCATAGACGGATGTCGGGGGTGGGCCGACATCAGGGGCAGTCCCCCGCTATATACTGCTAGCTAGAAGTTTTCCGTGGGGTCCTGGCACCTGCCAGCTTCAGTCCTAACACTGTTACCTGCTGCAAGAGCCCCCGCGAAGTGAGATGACTGTATTCCCCACCTTCAAATTCCTGCCAGAAAAGGGATTTGAACAGTACTTGAAAGGCATGACTTTTAGCAGTACAGACATCGCTGCTCCTACACAGTAAAACTAACTGTGATTCATCCACGCACCATACAGTGATGTCAGTGGGAGTGAGCAGTTTGGCAGCTGAACCATGAAGCCAAGCACAGCAGAGCTAAGGCATGGCTAGAAAAGAAACAGAACTACGGCAAGATGAGTTCATGCAATCCACACAACATTTTAGGTACTTTACTATATAACACAATATCTATAATGTAATCTTTGGAACATCGGGGAAGGTCCTCTTTAATAAGGCCTGGCCCAGACTCCAGGCCTCCATGTCTCCCCCAAAGGACTTCCAAGTTCCTCCCAGTTCAAGGCAGGGGTACACCACTGGAGGGGATAAGCTTCAGAGGTAAAGAGGGGAGGAGTTGCTGGTTCTGAGCTCAAGCCCTCCAGAAGGGTCAGTGATTACAGGTCTATAGTGGACTGAAAGAGGTCCAGGTGTTTTGGTGAAGAGCAAAAACAGGGTTAAAAAACAAGCCATTCTTCTGACCAACATTTCCTCATCTCTGTCTCTCTCACTATCAAATGGGTCTAAGAAATCAAGACATGTAATTAGTCAAATGTGATCACATGAATGTGCATTATTTCAGAAGAACAGCACAAAGCAGAAATATTTCTTTTTAATTTTTACTTGTGCTTTGTTCCCAACCTGCCTGTTCCATCCAGTTCTACAGTCTTACTCAGGCCACTTCTGCCCCCACTGTTACCATCAAGTCACAATCCACTTCTGTTGTGTTCTTCCTAGGCTAGACCTCCCCAGCCACTGGTGTTACCCCTGAGCTTACCACTCTGTCAGGGAGTGCTCTGGTGGCCTGGGTAACATTTCCCTGCCTTTCAGGTAGCAAAAAGGGGAGGCGTGAATGGTGTTACAACTGATGGCACAGTGTGTGGGGGTTGGGGAGAATGGCCTTCATTAATGCCAAAGCATGCATTTTATTTCCCATATGGAGTCCCCCACTCCTCTGACTACTGTGTGTTCAGACTCCTCACTAACCGCAGGAACAGCTACAGAAAGAGCTGCCTGTACCCTCTCAAACCCAGGGTCTGTGCACACTGACAGAGCTCCACCATCCTAGAACAAGGGACTCGAGATGGAAACTCGATCCCTCTCTCCTTGTGGCAGTGCAGCTCACTACCAGCCAGTGTCAAAATGCTGGTCTACAAAACATTAAAGCAGTTAATATGTATACCCTTGAGGAAAGAAGGGAGAGGGGGGGACATGATAGAAACTTTCAAGTATCTCAAGGGAATTAAAGTACAAGTGGGTAGTATCTTTCAGAAGAAGAGATGTGCAAGAACAAGAGGCACAATTTGAAGATAGAGGGGGAAGGCTCAGGGTAATGCTAGAAAGTATTTTTTCACAGAGAGGGCTGTTGGCTGTAACAGCCTTCCTGAGGAGGTTGTAGAGTCAGGAACAGTGGGGAAATTTAAGAATGCATGGGACAGGCATAAGGCAATTCTAGTGGGGGGTAGGAGGAAGTAAGCTGTTGATCAACTAGAATCTGCAGTTTATCCATCAGGTAGGGAAATGGGCAGACTAGGTGGGCCAAGCAGTCCTTATCTGCCATCAGATTCTATGTTTCTATGTTTCTGAACCTCACTGCTCAGCTCTGAATTCCACAATTCAGGGGAGCCCTTTTATAATCACAATAAGGCACACTGAGTGTGTGTAATTGTGGAAGAATGGCACTTCTTAGGTGCATAATGTCCTTGGCTGCACCTCATGCCTCACTTCAGAAGGCATGCCATTATCCCACACTATCACATATACTGTTGTGCCTTATTACTTAAATAAAACAAGTTTTAATGCAATTGCCCACAGCTGTATTTTTCTGCATAGAGTCACTACACTACTGGTATCTAAGATACAGCACTTGGGCATACTCTGTATACAAAAGTTGCCTTGCACACGGGCCACAGAACAGCCATCCCACATTAGGGACTTCTGGTCACTACTAACCTCAGCAGGACTTAAATCAGTGTCCCAGAAATGGAAAGTCCTGCAACCCAAAACAACTAAGCCATCCAGTCTCCCAAAAGGCAACATTTTGCACAACAGCGCATGATGTTTTTATGTTTATCAAGAGTTACTTGGATCGTGTCATAAACCAGCTGGAAGTTCCCCAGAATGGTGGAGTAAATCTACACCAGCGAATATTATATAAAGAGATAATGTTACAATGTGAACAATGTACAAAAAAATAAATACCTAGGTCTGTTACTTGACAAAGAATTACCTTTCTCTTCTCAAATCAGTGGAAATTCTTCTATCTGCTCAATTGTTGCAAAATGTTACGCTATGCTAAATCAGTGCTGTATACAGAATACATGGCTATCTCTCAGGAGATGCTAGGAAGCCTATGATCCTACCAGCTCTCAATTATGGGGACACTGTTTATGGGACAGCCCGCAAGTTATCTCTCTCTCTAAACTACAACCCCTATACAATGTGCAATGCAGATTTGCCTTAAAATGTGCCCCACGCCCCACACTCACCACTGTGCAAGGTTTCAGTAGCTGAGCTGGTCATCTTTTGATCTCAGACACAAAAATCATATGACCCTACTGGGTGCACAATTTTGGTCTAGAAAACTCCCCGACTATCTCCATAACGTGTTTACCCTAGTAACCAACCCCTCTAACCTGTTAAGATTACATCTGGCTAACATGTTGCATATCCCACAATGTAAAAAGAAGTTTGGGGAAACAGCCATCAGCTAATGGCTTCCTCAGTTCTGGAATAACCTGCATTCTAAATTAATTTGTTTCCCCAGACACGTAGTGTCTAAACTTCAGCTTAAGCAGCACTTTGTTTTCTCCTGCCCTAAGTGATTGCACCATCTCATTTTAAAGATTTTGAGTCTATTTTGTATAATCTTTATGCCACAGTTAGTCTTCTAATATGCCGGAATGCTCTGAATGTATTTAACTGTGATGCAATTGCTGTCGCCTAAACTGTTATGTTTTTTGTTTCGGTTAAAAGCTGCTACCTGCACCTCTCTCCCCAGGTTACATATGTAAATGAGACTGATTTGTTTTCTGTATTACCTACCTGTTAAAATAAATTTCAAGTAAATAAAATAATTAGAAAAGAATGTATTTATATTTAAACAGTACAACCACTAATATTTTCTCACCACTTCCCAAAATTATTTATCATTGTTTATAATGCCTCAAATATTTCGAAAGCTGTAACTTTTGAACTGTGTTTCAGCTTTCATTTCAAAAACAAATAAGTTTCTAGCACTAACAGTTCCAAACCTATCCCATTTTAAAGAAATTATCTTTTAAATGGTCTAACTTTGGAACCATTGGGGATAAAACTTATTTTTTGTTTCATTAATCTGTTTTTCTGCCCTCAGCTAGCGGGCCCCCATCCCCCGATTTCCCCAGTCCTGTCACCGCAGTGTCCTCTAGGACTTACCTCCCGTCCAAAGACAAGATCCAGAAGGCTCAGACGTGCCCCAGATACCCGGGTGCGGGGCCTGCAAGAAATCGGCATCATCCTGCCAGTCGGCCCGGTTTTCGTCCCTAGCGCGGAGGAAGTGGCGTGCAATGATGCTAATAGCTGTGCTGTGCATGCTCCCGTACACAGCACACCAGGCGTTTGTCCCACCTCTGGGCCCCCCCATTGCACAGTGTTAGTGTGCCGACCCCACAGCCCCAGCTAGGGGCCAGGATAACGTCGGCCTCTGGTCCCCACCCCTCCCCGGAGGAGAGCAGTCCCTGGGACACTCGATCCTCCCCCCAACCCCTGGCTGACCCTCAAACTACCGAGGTCGCTCTCCACCTCGGATCACCAACGCTGCAAGCAGTAGCACTACCACTGCGCCAGCAGGTCAGCCCTTAAAAGTTTAATTTTTTAAATAAAAGTTAAAATCCACATGTCTGTATCTGATGATATCCAAAAATGTCAAATATTACCCAAGTAATTTTAGTTTTTTTATTTAAGTTCCTAGGAAGTAGGGCTGGCCCAGTGGTGTTGAGGGCTGAGGCACTGGGCACCTCACCTCCTACCACATCAATGGCCCAGGTTCAAAAATAGGAACAGGTCACTTGGGGGCCGGCCAGGAAGGACTGAGCATCCATAGGACTGTTCTCCTCCCTCGGGGGGGGGTCATTGTGGCTCGCTGCTGACTGCCACCTGGAGGAATCCGGGTGGCAGTGCAAGCGAGTCGCTCTGTGTGAGAAGGGATCACATGTTTAGAGTGCCCTGGGAGTCTCTGCAAAAGTGGAGCACACACATCATGCTCACTGCACATCTATGGCCCAGAGAGAAAAGAAGGAGGAAAAACACAGAGGGTGGCTCCGTGAAGCTCTGCCCGTTGCACTATAGCCCAGAACGCAACAATTCTGCCCACTCCTGATGGAAGACTGTATGCTTGCTTCTCTGGACTAGATAAGTATGGTAGATAAGCATTTTTATTACCACCATTGAAATATTAATGATGGCAAGTTCTACAAAGGACCTTGGTCTATCTGAACTTGTAATGATTCTATGATTCTATGGATTAAATGCAATGCCACATTACACATGTATCAAAACTTCGTGAAATAAAGTGGCAAGAGTCCAGGTGATGAATGCAACTCCAATTTATTGTGAAAATAAATGAAAGCAAGTGAGAGCAAGCCAAAACATGGCCACATTCTCTTCCCCAGCTCTTCGGGTCACAAGACCATTCCTCAGGTGGGCGCAGAATTGTGCAGTTGAAAAAATTACTCACTATAGTAATGTTGTTTCTTCTAATGGAGTCTTGCTGTATTCTGACTATATGCAGTTAGCCCCAGCACTTGAACTGCTCCGGAGAGTAAAGGGTTAACTCTATGCAAAGGCATAGAACGTTGAGCTCGAGCTCGGTTTTCAAACCTCTGTCTGTGGTACCCTGAAGGGTAATCATCAGATTCTTACGAGTACTAAACTAACTAACTCAAAGTAAGAAATCGTTTCTAAATTTTTGTGCCAAATGGCAAAATAAGGTTTTAGGGTCAAAGACTCAAGTCGAGAAAACCCAAAAAGAATACAACAGGTAGTGATTCACTAAACTAAAAGGGAAAAAAACCTAAGATGGAGGCATGTCCAGAACACCTCTGGGGTGCAGCACCGTGCCTGCCCCACCACATCCCCAAACTACTAGGTTCCAGTAGGGGAGGCAGGAAGGGAGGTCAGAATACAGCAAGACTCCATTAGAAGAAACAACATTACTTCGGTGAGTAATTTTTTCTTCAAGCAACATGAAGTCTTGCTGTATTCTGACTATATGCAGACTACCAAGCAGTACCCCCTTAGAGGAGAGAGTTACAGAACCTATTTTGGGAACAGGCTCTGCAGCAGAGCTGTGCAAAACCTAGCATCACTGCGTGACTGAATGTCCAAAGAGTAAAGCATGGCAAAGGCGTGAACAGATTTCCAGGTAGCTGCTTTACATATGTCCACTAAAGGTGTATCTCTAGCTGCTGCAACCGAAGCAGCTGTACCTCTGGTAGAATGAGCCCTCAGGCCTAAGGGAGGCTCCTTCTCAAGTTTAGAGTAGCAGAATTGAATACAAGAGACGATCCACCTGGCAACAGACCTCTTGGTAGCAGGCTTGCCCTTTCCCACTTCGCCATAAGTGAGAAACAACTGAGAGCAGTCCTTCCTATCAGCCTTAGTATGGTCAATATAGAAACTAAGAGTCCTTTTCACATCAAGACTGTGTAACCTCCTCTCTCCAGAGGAAGAATGATCAGTGAAAGAGACAGGCAAAGACACAGACTGGTTCAGGTGAAAGTCTGACACCACCTTGGGAAGGAACTTTCTATTGGTGCAGATGACCACCTTATCCCTATGAAAGGAAATGAAATCAGGTTCCACTGATAAGGCCTGCAATTCACTGATCCTCTTTGCAGAGGTAATGGCCACCAGGAATATAGTTTTCCAAGTCAAGTATTTCAGCTCAGCTGAAGATAAAGGTTCAAAAGGGGGCTGCATAAGCTGTGCAATACAGATGTTCAGATCCCAAGAAGGAGTAGGCTCCCTAAAGAGAGGACTGACATGGACCAAACCTTTGAAGAATTTCTTGAAAACTGGATGAGAAGCTAGGGAAGAGCCTTACCAGCAGAAAGGAAGGCAGACACAGCTGTCAAATGTACTTTAAGAGTAGCAGACTGGAGGCCTAAACTGTTGAGATGTACCAAATAGTCCAAAACAGCGGCAATATCAGCCAGCTCTGGCTTAGTATGCCTACTGGAACACCAAAACCCAAATCTTTTCCATTTGGAGTTGTAAGTCTTCCTAGTAGCAGGCGTCCTGCTAACCTTTAAAATATCTAGGACTGGTTGGGAAAGATGCAAACTTGCATATTCTAGCTCTTCAAGAGCCAGGCTTTGAGCTTGAGAGTCTGAAGGTTGGGGTACAGAATCCTCCCCTAAGAGGAGGTGAGGAGATTGTGTTGCCTGGGAAGACACAAGGGCAGTGTTAATGACAGTGACAAAAGTAGAGGACACCAAGGCTGTCAGGTCCAATCTGGAGCCACTAGAATCACCTTGAAAGGCTGAGACCTGATTTTTATCAGGACCCTGGATATCAGAGGAAAAGGAGGAAATGCATACAGAAACCTGCTTGTCCAATTTAGTAGAAGAGCATCCTGAGGAACAGGACCCAGAAGGGGTGGTCTGCAACAATAAAGAGGAAGTTGATGATTGTCCGGAGCTGCAAAGAGATCCTTCTCTGGGGTGCCGCATCTCCTGAAAATGGCTTGAAGAATGAAAGGGTTCAGGGTCCATTCGTGGTGACCCTGAGATATCCTGCTGAGAGCACCTGCTAGGATGTTGTCCTTCCCTGGGAGATGCACAGCTATCAGGGAAGCCTGATGGGAATAAGCTAGAGACCATATTTTCATGGCCTCTGTGCACATGGCCGAGGACCGAATGCCTCCTGTTGATGTACCACATGGTTGTGGTATTGTCTGTTCTGATCTGCACTACTTTCCCTTGGACCACCGTTGAGAATGTCTGAAGTGCTAGGAAGACACCTTTTAATTTGAGAAGATTTATGTGTAGAAGGGACTCCTGGTGTGACCAAGTTCCCTGAGCTGTAAGATGATCTAGGTGGGCCCCCCACCCCAACAGGGAGGCATCTGTGGTGAGAATTACAGAAGGGACCTGACTGGTAAAGGGGACCCCTTGTCAAAGATCGTCTTCCTCCAACCACCACTGAAGGGCCTGGACCAGGGTTTTGTAGACTGGACCCAGTCTGGAGAGAGGGTCCTTTTTCTGAGACCAGTAAGAGCTGAGATGAAACTGTATATCCTTCATCTGAAATCTTGCTCCCTGAACCACTGCTGTGGAAGCTGCCATGTGGCCCAGAAGTTGTAGGAAGTGCCTGGCTGGACGAGATACTAGAGGACGAAAAGAGGAGGCCAGAGTGACCAATGACTGAACCTTTGAGAGAGGAAGAAATGCTCTTGCCTGAACTGTATCTATTTCCACCCTTATGAAGGTGAGAAGCTGGTCTGGCTCTAGAACAGACTTCTCTAAATTTAGAATAAAGTCCAAGGATTCTAGAAGTCTTTGGGTGACCTCTAAAGCTGACTTAACTTAGTCTGAGGACCGTCCCACTAGGAGCCAGTCGTCTGGATATGGGAATAGAAAGATGCCCTGCCTCCTGAGGAATGCCACCACTACTGCAAGACACTTGGTGAACACCCTTGGAGTAGATGTTAGGCCGAAGGGCATGGCCCTGAATTGATAATGGCCTGAGGGCAACTCGAACCTGAGGTATTTTCTGTGGGAATGTCCGATAGGTATGTGGAAGTAGGCATCCTTGAGATCCAGAAAGGTTAGCCAGTCTCCTGGTCTCAGAGAGGGAAGAATTACTCCCAGAGTCACCATTTTGAACTTTGGTTTTGTCAGATGTTTGTTCAGGTACCTTAAATCCAATATGGGTCGCCACTCCCCTGTCTTTTTGGGGGTAAGGAAGTATCTTGAATACAGTCCTTTTCCCCTGTGACAAAGAGGTACCTTCACCACTGCTTGCAGAAGCAGAAGAGAGGAGACTTCTGCCTCTAAGGCCTTTGTCTCCTAGGGAGAGGGAGAGGGAGGACTGAAAGACCTTGCTCTCATTCTTGGGAACCTTTTGAAACTGAGAGCAAGTCCCTGGCTCACTACTTCAGGACCCATTTGTCTGAAGTAATAGACTCCCAGGCCCGGGAGTAGTGAGTCAGCCTGCCCCCTACTGGGATTAGGGAAGCTACCCTGACTGACACCTCAGGGTGTCTGCTTGGCAGGGGGTTTGGACTGAGTAACTGATGGGGTCCTAGTTACCCCATGTCTACCTCTTCCCCTAAAGAAACCCCTCTGCTGAAAAGAAGCGGAGAGGACCTGAGCTTGATAAAAAGGCTTGCCCCTGTCCCTAAGCTGCTGCCTCTGAGGAGTGGTCTGCTTCTCTTTGGCTGCAGCACTCCTATAGGTGGTCCTGTACGCGTCCATTGTTTTCATGTAATTCTCTGTTTGATCTCCAAAGAGAGAACTACCAGTTACAGGGAAATCCATGGCCTTAGCCTGGGTATCCTGTGGGAGGTTGGTACACCTAAGCCAAGCAAATCTCCTCATGGAGACAGATGTAGCCATGACCCTGGAATGAACATCATTTGAGTCTACAGTAGCATGGAATTGCACCTTGGATGCCTCAGTACCATTTTCAGCCACCTGCTCCAGCTCCTCTCAGACAGAGGCAAGAATACCAAAATACTGAAGCAACGGTTTGGAAAAATAACTGATTCAAACTGAACCGCAGAAGGGATCTCCGGAGCGACTTCACAGTTAGGCGGAGTAAGAAATCTGACGGTTACACTTCAGAGTACCACAGACAGAGGTTTGAATACCGAGCTCGAGCTCAATGTTCTATGCCTTTGCATAGAGTTAACCCTTTACTCTCCGGAGCAGTTCAAGTGCTGGGGCTAACTGCATATAGTCAGAATACATCAAGACTTCATGTTGTTTGAACTGTCTAATCTAGTGGGGCAGCCCCCCGTGCCTGTGCACCCACCTGCCAGCATTCAGTTCTAACTTGTGGGAAGTTGTGCACTGTAGCCCACCCTGCCACTCTGGTCCGAAACAGATTTGGATGTGTATCCCAAAGAGGGGGAGGACTGCCCTCCCTCCCTCCCTGACCCTGCTGCGGAGGGAAATCCCTGAAGGATAGAACCCTGACTAGGAGAAGGTAAAGGATGGCTGCAGTGCACAAGGACAGGGTTGAGTAGCCACCTGTCCCAAGTAGAATAAACACCATATTTTAAAAAATAAGTTCCTAGGAAATAGCTAATAGTGCATCAAAGCCTAGTATAAAATCTGCAGCCCTGCACAGATGCACTGCCAGGTACACCACTTTTTTTTCTGTTGTGATTTATACGGGGGTGTCAGCAGTATGACAGCTATGAACATCAGACTACTCACTCCAGCTCCCCCAGCCCTTCCTGATCTGCTCTCACACTGGATACCCACTGCAAGAGAAGGGGAAGAAAAACAGTGCTCGAGTGTGCCCAGTAATGATTTTTATTAAGAAAATTAACTTTTGAGAAACTCTGGCAGAGGCTGAGTGACATTTTAAAGGTCTGTTAAAGGTAATGAATTAAATGGTTCACAGTGCTTCTTGGAACATACTGTACGGACCATGCTGCATTCCAGTGCAGGCACATTACACACATATCAGCAGTTACTACAGCATACTCCCACATATTAGAACTCAGCAATTACCAATGTATGAGGGTGGTGATGCTGTACCCAGAATCAGTTCAACGTCTCACTTCCCTTTCATTAGCCTCTTGCAAAATGGACATGGGCAATGTGCCACTATGGGGGAGTAGAGCGCTTGCACTGTGCTAAATTTATTCATTCATTCATTTACACACACACACACACACACACACACACACACACACATGCATATACATAAAAACCCTTGAAGGCTCACTGACCAAACAGCTGGCTACATTTTCTATTTAGCAGAAAAGGAGCTGTTTACAGTGTGTGTGTGTGTGTGTGTGTGTGTGTGTGTGTGGTTAACCCTTCCCTCTCTTCCTCACTCCCCCAATAAGGTGGCATGCACTACCAATAAAAACTGATTTTCAGAAAACCAAAAAAGGTTCCTGCCACTTCCTTATCTGGCTGTGACACTGTGCTTTTTCACTGCTTTTCTCCCCCAGTTTCTCAGACCCACACAATACTTGGATGAATCGATTTTAGTCCCTTGTCTCCTATGATTTCTACCCCAGCCCTTTTATTTTTGGTGGGATGCCAACAGGGAGCTCTGGTCCCTCCTTCAGACCGACTTGTCCTCTGACCTGCTAGTCAGGTCATCATAGACCCTGTCAGCTCCCGTTTCGGCTGTTTTTCCCGCAGGCCCAAGGTCATGCAATGGGTGGAGCAGCTGGCTCTGCCTCCGCAGAGGCAGTCTAACACCCTGGACGTGGGCACTCCCTGTTCTTGGCAGCATGCCTGTGCTGAAACCCAGCCACCACTGGGTGTCAGTCTACAGACTACTGCGCGATCCCCCTCCCCAAGGAAGGAAAGCTGTCTACGGACACTGAATCCTTCCTCGCCCCGCTGACCCCCAAGCAACCTGAGTCCGTTCCCAAACTCAGGTTGCTGGCGTGGCGCAAGGTGTGGTGTCCAGCAATCAACCCTCAGTGCCACCAGGCCAGCCTCTACCCCAGCCCTTGATGAATTCTTCTTATGAAAAAAAGTAACCAACTGTGACAAACTTCCTGACAATGGTCTGTAGAACTGTAGGACACACAGTGTGCTGCCGCTGTGAAGAGGGACAGCAGAATGCTGTGTTGCATCAAGGGGGGTAGCAGAGCAGGGCAAGTAACCCTGCCACTTAAGAAAGCTCTGCTCACAGGATTGTAACCAGACAATAAAAATTTATACACCATGACCATGTTTCATCTGACACAATAAAAACACATTTTGTACACAACATAGAGGACAGTGTATGATCGCTCATATACAACACGGATATTTTTCACTCAAGAGGTTTCTGTAGTACCTGGAGATCTCGAGAGTGCAGCTGGAGAGGTCTCATAACCATGGAAACCTTGAGAGTTTGAAAATATCCCTGGAGTGTACGAGCAATCATACACTATCTTTTATGGTGTATGGTCACTCCTAATAGTGAAGGGTGTCCTTACTTTAGCATTTTTTTTGCTGGCGCTTGCCTCCAGACCATCTCTCACCACCCCGTTTCCCGAGAAGAAAAAATTACTCACCTTAGTAATGTTGTTTCTTCTAATGGAGTCTTGCTATATTATGACAGATGCAGTTTGTCCCACCATTAGAACTGCTCCAGAGGTGAAAGAGTTAACTTCCATGCAGAGCATGGAACTTAGAGCGCGAGCTCGGTTAAAAGCTCTGTTAGGGTGGTTTCAAACCGAAACCGTCAGATCTTCTGAGCAAAACTCACTAAGGCTCTGTGTGGAAGCTGTAACCTACACTAGCCAACTGGCTACTAAAATATTCACACATTTTCCTGGTCCCAACACCAAGACTCAAGTCAGGGACCAGAAAATAAGATAAAATAACTAAATAAAACACAACACCCAAACATAAAAGGGGGCATCAATAAATGCCAACAGTGGACTGCCCACCCCATACCCGAAGTAGAAGTTCTGAGAGGGGCAGGCTGGGGGGGAGGTCATAATATAGCAAGACTCCATTAGAAGAAACAACATTACTAAGGTGAGTAATTTTTTCTTCAAACAACATGAAGTCTTGCTATATTATGACAGATGTAGACTACACAGCAGTACCTCCATGGAGGAGGGACAGAACCTACTTAGGGAATAGGCTCTGAAGCACGGCTGTGAAGAAAGAAAGCATCCCTCCTGGCCTGGATATCCAGGGAGTAATGCTTGGTGAAAGTGTGTACTGCTTTTCCAAGTAGCTGTTTGACATATCTCCAAGATAGGGATGTCTCTGCAGCAGCTAGAGATGCAGCTGTACCTCTGGTAGAGTGAGCCCTCAGGCCTGAGGGGGAACTTACCCAGCTTTTGATAGCAAAATTGATACAAGAGACGCATCCACCTGGCAATGGATCTCTTAGTGGCAGGTCTCCTTTCCCAACCTCACCATAAGTGAGAAATAGTTGGAGGGAGTCAAACCTGTGACCCTTGGTATGCTCTATGTAGTAACTTAGGGCCCTCTTAACATCTAAGCTGTGCAGCCTCCTCTCACCAGAGGAGAAATGGTCAGTGAAGAACACTGGAAGTGAAATAGATTGGTTAAGGTGGAAATCTGAAACCACCTTAGGCAAAAACTTCCTGTTAGTCCTGAGGACTACCTTATCCTGTGAAAGGAAATAAAGTCAGTCTCCACTGATAAAGCCTGTAACTCACTTACGTGCCTGGCAGAAGTGATGGCTACTAGAAATACAGTTTTCAAGTCAATACTTAAGCTCTGCGACAGAGACTCAAAGGGGTTGCATCAGCTGAGCAATGCAAACATTAAGATCCCAAGCAGGGGCAGGGTCCCTGAATGGAGGATTGGTATGAAGCAATCCCTTAAAAAACTTGGAAAATACAGGGTGAGCAGAAAGAGAAGAGGGCTTCCCTGCTGAAATGAAGGCAGAGACAGCTGCCAAGTGCACTTTCAGGGTAGCTGGTCTCAGTCCCAAAGAATTAAGATGGACCATATAATCCAATACAGTGGGTAAATCAGCAGATTCCGGGGAAATATGCTTCCCAGAACACCATATGGAAAACCTTTTCCACTTGGAGTTATAGGTAGCCCTGGTGGAAGGCTTCCTAGCAGCTTTCAGGATTTCGAGAACACTTTGAGAAAGTTGTAGATCAGCAAACTCTAACTGCTCAAGAGCCAGGCCTTGAGGTTGAGGGATTTGAGATTCGGATACCAAACTCTCCCCTGAGCACAGGTTAACAGATTGTGGTTCCTGGGGAGACACAGGGAAGATGGACTGCTAAGGACAGAAGGAGTGGGTACCAGGGCTGCCTGGCCCAGTCTGGAGCAATCAGGATCATCTTGCAGGGCTGAGACCTGATTTTGACTAGTACCTTGAACAGGAGAGGAAAGGGGGGAAAGGCATAAAGGAACTTCCCTTCCCAATCGAGGAGAAAGGCATCCAGGGGGACTGAGCCCAACACTGGGGGCCTGCAACAAAAAAGTGGAAGTTGATGATTGTCTGGGGCTGCAAAAAGATCTATCTGAGGAGTGCCCCATCTGGCAAAAACTATCCCCAGTACTAGGGGATCCAGTGACCATTCATGATGGCCCTGGGAAATCCTGCTGAGAGCATCTGCCAGGACATTGTCCTTGCCTGGGAGGTGAACTGCTATGAGGGAAGTGTTCAGGGAATAAGCCAGAGACCACAACTTCATCGCCTCGGTGCACAAGGCCGAAGACCGAGTGCCCCCTTGTTTGTTGATGTACCACATTGTAGTGGTGTTGTCTGTTCTGACCTGTACCACCTTGTTCTGAACAGATGCAGAAAAAACCTGAAGTGCTAGAAAAACAGCTCTGAGTTCCAACAGATTGATGTGGAGCAGAGATTCCTGAGGGGACCATAACCCCTGGGTGGACAGGTCGCCCATGTGAGCTCCCCATCCCAAGAGGGATGCATCTGTAGTAAGGGTCAAGGAGTGGGACAGAGGGATGAAAGGCACCCTTGTCTCAGATTGCTCTGATCCTGCCACCACTGAAGGGCCTGGATCAGGGTTCGAGTCACTGGGATTAACTTGGATAGGGGATCTCTTCTTTGAGACCAGAAAGCTCTCAAATGGAACTGAATGTCCCTCATCTGAAATCTTGCTCCTTGCACTACAGCTGTGGAAGCAGCCATGTGTCCTAGGAGCTGCAGGAAATGCCTTGCTGGTCGAGAGACCCGTAGAGTGAAGGATGAGACCAGGCCACCAAGGTCCTTACCCTTTCCAGGGAAGGAAGGCTCTGCCTGCTTTGTGTCCAGTTCTGCGCTAAAGGTGAGTAGCTGGACAGGTTCCAAAACTGACTTTGGAAGATTGAGAAGAAAACCCAGAGAGGTAAGCAGCTGCTGGGTAACCAGCAGGTGTGATTTGACCTGGCCTGGAGACTGACCCACAATGAGCCAGTCGTCCAGGTAGGGAAAAATGGCAATCTTTTGCCTTCTTAGATGAGCAACTGCTACTGCCAGACATTTTGTGAACACCCTTGGGGCAGAGGTGAGGCCAAGGGCATTGCTCTGAACTGATAATGGCCTGAGGGCAGTTTGAATCTGAGGTATTTTCGATGGGAGCTTCTGATAAGAACATGGAAGTAGGCATCCTTGAGGTCCAGGAAGCCAGCCAGTCCCTGGCCTTAGGGAGGGTAAAATCATTCCCAGAGTCACCATTTGAATTTTGGTTTTAAAAGGTGCTTGTTCAGATATCTTAGATCCAGGATAGGCCGCCACTCTCCTGTCTTTTTGGGGTAAGGAAGTACCTGAGTACAGACCCTTGCCCTGGTGTGGGGAGAAACCTTTCTACAGCTCTGAGAGCCAGGAGGGTTGAGACTACTGTTTCCAAAGCAAGAGTTTCTAAAGGGTTTGCAGGTGGAAAAATCTGGCTCTCATCTTGGAAATTTTTGAAGCTGAGAATCAGACCCTGGCTCACTACTTCCAGGACCCACCTGTCTGATGTTAAAGACTCCCAGTCCTGGACGAAGTAAGCCAGCCTGCCCCCTACAGGTAATGGACAGCCGACCCTGGGCATCCCATCAGGGTGCCTGTTTGGCAGGGGCTTTAGGCTGAGGGGTTGGAGCAGGCCTGCTCGTACCCCATCTGCCTCTCCCTCTGAAGAACCCCCCTCTGAGCATAGGCTGAAGAGGAGGCCTGGGTCTGGTTAAAAAGCCCTGAGAAAAGGCCTGCCACTACCCCTGGGGGGCTGCCTCTGAGGAGTGGCTTGCCATTCCTTGGCTTGTGCACTCCTATAAGTGGTTCTATATTCATCCATTTTCTTCATATAATTCTCTGTCTGCTCCCCAAAGAGAGAATTTCCCACCACAGGAAAATCCATAGCCTTAGACTGGGTATCCTGTGACAAAGTAGTACACCTGAGCCAGGCCAGTCTACGAAAAGCCACAGATGTAGCCATGACTCTAGAGGATACATCATTAGAATCCACTGCAGCATGGAATTGCACCTTAGATGCCTCAATACCATCAAGAGCCACCTGCTCCAGCTCCTTTGCAAGCTGGCCAGGGACCTGTTTGGCTAAGGCCATGACAGTATCCCATCTAGATTTCTGGTATCTCGCAACATAAGCCATATAGTTTGCTTGTCTGAGTCCCAAAGATGCTGCCATGTATTGTTTTTTGGCCATGGCATCAATCTTCCTAGAGTCCTTGTCAGGAGGATGTGAAGCCAGGGGAATATTAGCTTTATCACAGGCTGCAGCCTGAACTACCCCAACATGACTGCATTGCTGTGAAAGAAAATCTGTATCAGGACCTGACAAGTGTACCTCCTGTCCATCTTTTTATCTACAGGAGGCACAGAATTAGGAGCTTTTAAAATTTTTATTGTTTGTTTCCTAAAAGATTTATGTAAAGGGATGGACAATCTCCTGGACTCTGGGATATCCATCATCTCTACATAGTCAGGCTCCTCTTGCTCATCCAAAGCCTCCTCTAAAGGAAGCTGGAGGGTCTCAACAACTTTTATAAAACAAAAATGAGAGGGGACTCAGAAAGCCTAGAGGAGATTCACCTAAAGGTCTGTCTGGGGAGATGTCCGTTCAATGGGCACATCCAGACTTTCAAAGTCACATTCACACTGATCATAATCATCCTCCCCCTCCTCTGGTTCATAAAACTCTTGTATGTCATATTCTTGAACTGGTGGAACCGACCGAACCGACCTTTGCCAGATAGTGGCGGTTCGAGGAACCGACAGTGACTGGACAATCTGTATTGCCCTGGCTATCTCTCAGCAGTTGGAGAAGGAATTTTGGACCCACACCTGCTGACTTTCTAGTTCTCTTTGCTGGAACTGGCTCCTCAGAGTCAGCTTTACGTTTGCCCGAGGAAGTCTGGCCCTGGTCAGAGGGCACTCCCTCCGGTTCAGCTGGCACCGAACTGGGCTGGCCATCCGGGTCAGCGGACTTTTTGGCCTCTCGCTCCCTGAGCCTACCAACTCTCTTATCTAGGGTGACTGCAGGGAAATTCTTGCAAATCTGGCAGTCTGCATTGAGGTGGTCAAACCCCAGACAATAAACACATGTGGTGTGTGGGTCAGCCTTGGCAAAGGCTTCCCCACAGACACTACAGTGTTGAAACCCAGTGGGCCGGTTTTCTTTTGGGTTTCTCAGACATAATGCCAGCCTAACCAAAAACTTGCCCTTTTGATGGCAGTGCCAGGCAAGACACCCTTATCGGTTCCCAACCGTGTCACGGGTCGTGGAAAAAACCGTAATGAAATCCGTTTTTTTTAGAACCGATAAGAACCGGGAACTGCACTCTAACAAGCCTTAAAAGGCTTTAAAACCAAGTTTAAATACAATTCGATCGGTTCAAACCGAACCGATAAACATTTACAAGTTCCACACAGAAAACCTATCTAATACTTACAATACCATAGACAGAGCTTGAACCGATCGGTTTGCGGTTAAAATAAATAATATCGCGGTTAAATTCAACCGAGAAAAGACGCTTTAAACCGAGGAAATGAACCGAGCAGCAGGAGAAATCTCCGGAGCGACTGTTCAGTGAGGCGGAGTAAAGAATCTGACGGTTTCGGTTTGAAACCACCCTAACAGAGCTTCTTTAACCGAGCTCGCGCTCTAAGTTCCATGCTCTGCATGGAAGTTAACTTTTTCACCTCCGGAGCAGTTCTAATGGTGGGACAAACTGCATCTGTCATAATATAGCAAGACTTCATGTTGTTTGAATCAGAGGGCTCTAGATCGGGCATGCGCGATTGAGTTCCAAGTTGTTATGCTGCACTAACTATGTAGCTAGTACAGCATAACAAACTAGCTGATGTAGCTAGTGCGGCGTAACAAGGTTTTATGAAGAATGGATTTCTATCCCTAACAATGTTCCACCATACACTATTATACTGTCCCCCCCCACACCCATGTACTGAAAACACAGTTGCTTTACATTGCTCCTTCAAGACACCCATGTAACACCACCAGTGCCTGTACTGTATAGTTCCTGGGATGCAAAGACAACCTCAATGGCCAACCCTTCTACTTATAACTCTCAGGTATAAAATTACAAAAAGGATCAGCTGGCCTTGTGCTGCACTGCATTAAGCAATGTGGCAGTGCAGATCCTTGTTGTTGCCCCCCAGAATAAAACTGTACACCATGGAGGACAGGAATAGGTCTTCCTACACCCCTGTCTGCTCAAGCCACACCTGGAGTACTGTGTGCAGTTTGGGTTTCCACAATACAAAAAGGACATTAAAAGCAGTACAGAGGTTGCAACACAAAACTACCAAAATGATCAGTGGTATGGGGCAGGGATGTCATGCAAATAAAATTTTCTGAAGGGGGGGCACATACTTTTACAGCACTTCCTCCATTCAATAAGCACTACTTGTAAGGGAATTCGGGGGGGGGGCAAGTGTCCCCAGATTCTGTGGGCATGACGGACATGTATGAGGGGGAAAGCTATGTGGACAGGATGGAGATCATTAACAGGTTTACCCTGGAAAAAAGAAGGCTGAGAGGGACCTGCTCTCAGTCTTTCACATTTTCAAGGGTTGTTCTCACAGTCCGAAGCATTTGTGACTAACCTCAGGACGGGGGTTACTCAGATATCCATTTAAAAAAACAGATACTTCAGACAACAACAAAAAAATTGTATTTCAGATAAAGCTGCTGAAAAATCAGAATGGGATGAGGCAGCCTGATTTTTGGGGAGGGGGTTACTGGTAACTGCTGCTATTATTATTTATTATAAGAGCAACCAACTACAACTATCAGTGAGCTGGGAGGAGGAGGGAGGCTGAGGGTTACACGGTGGTCTGGATGGGGGTCTGGGGTGGTTATTGACTTTCTCATCACCCTGCAATAGAACTGTAATTAATGGGAAAGTCAATTAATGTATTATGATAGTCAGATATTAGGATATCTGAATCCAAAATCAAGTGGCATCCGAGGCTAAGACTAGGTGTCTGATTTGGATATAGATTAGCCTAACATCTGAGTATCCTAATTCAGATCCAACTTCAAGGTTTCCAAGCAACCTTACTCAGGACTGCCCTAAAAACAAGCTAATGCTGAGGTTAGTGGAGTAGCGGACCCCAAACTGAGTGGCGAAGTGAGGGAACCAGACTTAGCTGACCCCTCACTATTGCACTCTCCATCCTGTCTGGCATCTGCAGTGACCTGGGCTACCACATGTGTTGAAATAGGCAATTACTGACATCAGACAGGTCATTCTCATTTGACTGGCTAACTGCCAATCAGATGAGATGCCTATATATATTGAGATCAAATGTTTTAGACTCCAGTAGAGAAGTATGTGAGGGTTCAGCAGACATGGGAAAGGACCTTGTCACAGCACTGCTGCTCACACTCTTTAGGATTGTGCTAAAGCCTTCCTTTTTAGTATGAATGAATTTTAGTTGTTGTTATTAAAATTATTATTAAGAATTAAGAAGAGCCTGTCTTCTGGCACACACCCTTCTCAATCAATGAAGGAGGTGGTAATGAAACTGAGTAAAAGTAGAATACAAAAGAGAATGTTATGGTTCTCAAGTGAAGTGGCCAAGGTGGTGAGGGAAAAAGGGGTGGTATTCAGGAGGTAGAAGGAAATGCAAAGGGAAAAGACAGGGAGGCAAACCTAGTAAAACACAGGGAAGCAGGAAAGGCAGTGAGGGAAGCAAAGGTGCAGACAGAGGAAAGGACAGTCAAAGTGGTAACTGCAGGGGATCAGACTTTCTTCAGGTACATAAGTGAAAAGAGGAAAGCAAGGGAAGGGATAGTGAGGATAAGGAGGGCGGCAGGGGGAGACTGCACATAAGAGGAAAAGGAAGACACCCTGAACAGCTACTTCTACTCAGTCTTCACAGTTTTGGGGGGGGACAGACCACCAGGGAGCAGCAGGAATACACGGGGTGGACACACAAGTTTATTTTCGAATGAAAGAGTCTTGAAGGGACTTGCAGCTCTGAGACTAGACAAGGCTATGGGACCAGATGGAATACACCCAAGGGTACTAAAGGAACTCAGAGAGGTGCTAGCTGCCCCACTATTGGCCTTTTTTAACGGTTCACTAGAAACAGGCATGGTTCTGGAGGAGAACAGACATGATCCCTCTCCATAAGAGCAGCAGGAAGGAGGCTAACAACTATAGGCCGGTCAAGTCTCACATCAGTGGTGAGGAAATTAACAGAAACCCTGTTAAAGGATAGGTTAATACAGTATCTTGAATCCAATGGGCTACAAGATCAAAGGCAGCACGGATTCACGGGGGGTCATGCCAGACAAATCTGATTGATTTCTTTGACTGGGTGACGAGGGAAATAGATCAGGGGAGAGCAGTAGATGTGGCCTATCTGGACATTAGTAAAGACTTCGACACTGGACCACACGGAAGACTGATAAAGAAATTAAGTAGCCCACGAATGGGACTCAAAGTGATGAACTGGGTAAGGAACTACTTAAAAGGATAAGTGACAGAGGACGGTGTTTAATGACACTCATTGTAATGAGGGAAGATTGACCAGGGGGTGCTGCAAGGCTCATTACTGGGACCGAGCCTCTTCAATTTCTTCATTTAAGTGACACTGCAGAAGAACTGGAAATGAATGTATGCCATTTTGCAGATGACACCAAAATCTGTAATAAGGTGGACACTCAGGAGGGGATGGAGAGAATGCTCAGAGACCTTGGGAGGAGTGGTCAAGAGCATGACAGTTGAGGTTCAATGCCAAAGGGCATAGGAATCCTGGAGCTCAGTACGGGATGGGGTGAGGTACTGACAGTCAAAAAGCAAGAAAGAGACCACTGGGTTATCATTTCAGATGATTTCAAAGTGGCAGAGCAGTGTGTCAAAGCAGAGGGTAGGGCCGGTGCGATGCTGGGATGCACAAGGAGAGGTATATCTAGCAGGAGGAATGAGATGGTATTACCACTCAGTTGCTCACCTGTGAGACCCCACCTGGAGTACTGTGTCAATCAATCAGTCAATCATCAAGTTTCAATCAATCAATCAAGTTTATTTTATACTGGAAAGAGTGTGAGCAAATATGCCTGTTTTCACATTCGTCCAGGTTACAGAGTATCACAACATATACAGCAAAAGAAAAATACAAAAGCAGAAATTACCACATTTACACAAATTTAAATAAAAATGAAGACAGTCATAAATATCAGTGAGGATGAGGGAGGTAGTCAGAGGGAGTGAGAGGAAAGGATGAGACAGTACACATAGAGCTGGGGGGGAGGCAAGGGGGTGTGGATGAAGAAAAAGGAGGGGACGTGAGGGATGCCCTTAAGGGAGAGGAGCGGAACCTCACAACTGTTATATGAAACTTACCGCAGCAGGCAATTACAAGAGTAACTCTCCAGGAGCAAATTTTTTGCAGAGGCAATAAATAAGGGGATGGAGCCACAGGACTGGGTGCTAGGAGGTAGGTTGTTGTAGAGTTTCACGCCGTGATAGCAGATGGAGTTTTGCACATGTGTAGTATGAAGGAAAGGAACCTCAAAAATTTGGCTGGTGCTCCCTCTGGTGCCACGCTTGGGGCAGATTTGGGGAAAGGGTCCAGAGCACTTGGTGGCAATAAGTTAAGATTAACCATGTGTAGAAAAAGAAGTGTTTTAAGTTGAAACCTTCCTTCCAGGGATAGTCACGAGAGTGGAGGGTATAGGGAACAGTGATGGGTGGACCAGGGGAGGCCAGTGACGAAACATGCAATGTTGTTGTAAGATGTTCTCAGTTTGGAGAAAAGAACAGACGAGGGGTGGGGGGGGGAGTCGACTGTGGAGCCATATTCAAGAAAGGGAAGGAGCAAGGAGCAGGCAAGCCGAGATCTCAAGGCTGGAAGAAGGAATTTTCTGATCCAGAATAGTCCTAACCTTATGTTTATTTTTTTAATAAGATTCATGATGTGTACTTGGAAAGTGAGGTGTGAGTCAAGAACCAAGCCCAGATATTTAAAATCTTCAACTTTATCATACTGTTCCCATGAAGATCAGAGAGAGTAAGGTTTAATTCTACATTTTTTCTGGGGCCTGCAAAGGACATGTACTTAGTTTTTTTAGAGTTAAGAACTAGGTTTCTGTGAAGGAACCATGAGTGAAGCTTTAGGAAGTCAGTTTGCAGGTTACAGAACATGGTGTCGGAGTTTTTATCACTGCAGTATAGAGCTGCGTCATCTGCAAAGTGAACTATCTTGCTGTTTTGGCATATTTTTGGGAGAGTATTAATGAAGAGAGAGAAAAGCAGGGGGCCTAAAATAGAACCTTGTCGGATGCCACAATTAATTTAGCAGACGTTTGAGAGTACCCCTTTTGTGGTTGACCTGTGAGATCTATTTCAGAGGTAGCTGTCTACCCAGCAAACTACATCCCAGGATATATGAAGGCAGGAGAGAGAGAGAGAGAGAGAGAGAGAGAGAGAGTCTAGGAGGAGGCTGTGGTCCACCAAATCGAAAGCTTTGGTCAGATCAATGAATACTGACCCTAAGTACTGACCATTGTCACTTGCTTTAATAATATCGCTGGTGAATCTGACTAAAGCTGTTTCCATGCTGTGGCCCGCTCTGAAGCCATGCTGTACTTCAGTGAGCAGATTATGTTCTTAAAGATAAGAGGTTAGTTGTGAGTGAACAATCTTCTCAATGATCTTGGAAAGAGATGACAGAAGTGAGATAGGGCGATAATTCCCTACATCATTCCTGGACCCCGATTTGTAAAGGGGTTTGATTGCAGCTGTTTTCCAGATGCTAGGGAAGGTGCTAGAATAGAGGGAGTGGTTTAGGATGTTTGTCAGGGGTTTGGCCAGCAGCAAAATACAGAGCTTCAGGATTTTATAATCAATGCCATCATCACCAATGCAGGGCTTAAGGTTGTTGCTTCTGATGAGACAGATGGTATCTGATGGCTTTAGAGCACGAAAAGTAGAATTTAGGGTCATTTTTGGGCTCTCTGCAAGGATGGTTATTGGGAGGTGGGGGAATTGAGAGACAGTGGTCTTAGGTGGAGGGTTTGAACTTATTGAGGTCACCAAAGAAAGAATTAAACATGTTGGCCACTTTGCTGGGGTCATTTGTGAGCCTATACCCTTGAAGCAGGGTAATGGGTTCTGAAGTCTTTGTTTTTCCCTGGAAGAGAATTTAATGTCCTCCAGAGCTTTCTGGGGTTGTTAGACTCGCCAAGTTGTTTGTTATGAAAATGGTCAATTTTAGCCTTTCTGATTGCAGATTTGCACTTGTTCAGTTCTGGAGGCACATCTCAGAAAGGACATAGGATGGGGGTGGCCCAGAGGAGGGCAACTAAAAACAGTGCAGAGATTGCATCAAAAGCCCTATGAAGGGCCGGCCCGGTGGCACTGAGGGTTAAGGCGCTCGACGCCACACCTCGCTCCACGCCGGCGACCTGGTTTCGGGAATGAGCCCAGACCATCAGGGGTCGGCAGGGGAAGAGAGGGATTGAGCACCCAATGGCGGCTCTCCCTCTCTGGGGAGGATTACAGGTCTGTCCCGCTGCTATATCGCCACCTCCTGGGTGAACCTGGGAATGGTGATGTGGGTCGGGACGCACAATGGGAGAGGCAGTGCTAGCCGAGAGCCCGGGGAGGAGCAGCATCTATACACGTGCCCCTCATTGGCTCTCCCAGTGTGCTGCCAACTGCAGGGGATAGGGCAGAACAGGAGAAAATGGAGCCCGTCACTCCTAGGTGACGACGGCTCCGACACCAGTCCGCGTCACCGGTGCTCACCAGGGCAGACTCCAATGTGTACTGCCCGCTCCACCGTTACTAGGGGGTGGTCCCTTCCCCCGCCCCACCCAGGGGGTAAACTGGGATACCTGAGGAAGCATTGAGTGAGCGAACACTCTGGGAGCAGACTCATGGGGGTGCCATGGGACGTGTGGAAGGCGGATTGAGGGTGTCTGATTGAGAGGAAGGACGGTGCAGTAAGGAGAATAAATTTAAGGTTAAAAAAAAAAAAGCCCTACGAAGAGAGACTGAGGGCTCTCTCCACATGTACACCATGGAAGAGAGAAGAGCAAGACGGGACATGTTAGAGACCTACAAGTACCTCACAGTGGTGAACAGGGTGCAGGAGGGGCGTCATTTTCAAATGAGAAACTGCACCAGGATCAGAGGGCATGTGATGAAGCTGGAGGGAAGGGAAGTTTAAGAGGGATGTGAGGAATGACTACTTCACTGAAAGACTGGTGGGTGCTTAGAACAGACTGCCACCAGATGTGGTGCAGGTGATAGATATAGGGGAATATTAGTAAATAGGCCTTCGCCATCGACATGTGCTGAAAGTGGGTTTCCGTTTCGGTAGGCACCCACTTTCCAATAGCACATGTCACAGGATACCAGTGGGCACCTCGGTTGGCAGTGTGAGGCCTGCAGAGTAACACCTGCGTCATGCTGCCATGACTGGGGGTTTTCTTTACTTGGTTTACTCCTGTTCCTACAGGATGACAACATATGGGCCTGACACATACACATTCATAGGTGCACCTTAGTGCGTGTCACAGCCCTGTCAGTGTCTTCCTTCCCTGGGATGCTCAGTACTCCTCACTGACCGTGCAAGAACTCGCGCCCGTTCCTGTAGCTGGGTCACAAGTGCTAGAATTACCACTGCACCAGCCTGAAAAAAAAAAGAATGAATAAAACAGGTGGAGGGGCCAGCCCAGTGGTGCTGAGGGTTGAGGTGCTGGACGCCACACCTTGCACCACGCCGGCGATCAGGGTTCAAGAACGAGCCCGGGCCGTCAGGGGTTGGCAGGGGAGGGAGAGGACAGAGTATCCAGAGGACATCTCTCCTCTCCCAGGAGGGAGGGAGCACCAGCTCGGGACCTGACTGGCCTCTGGCGGAAGCGGGAGGCACAGCAAGTGCAGAGTACACAAACGAGAGGATTGGGGAGTGGTGGACGTCTGCAGAAATGCCTTGATGTCAGATGCTTGCCACTCCCTCAGAACAGGGGAAAACAACGTCGGAGCACCGAGGGGAAGGAGCACCAGCACAGACCCTAATTGCTCCTGCCTGCCTGACCACCGGAGGGGACCCGATGAAACAAGAATTGTCTTGGGGTGTATGGGCCTCACCTCATACCCACCTGGGGGGTACAGCCACGGTTCCATGGGGGTCCACCGGAGAATCAGGTAAGGCAGTAAAGTGGGGCTTAGGCATCTCCTGACACAGCGGGGCTCCAGCGTGTAGGAAGGGATAAAAAGAGATTACAAAAAAAAACAGGTGGAGTGCCTACTTGTATATGGGGGAGGGGGCTGGGAGGAGCGCAACATGACCTATCACATCTGAGTTTTTCAAGCTGATAAAGGGCAATATTTGTCCCTCTGCCTCTCCAAATTTTCCCAGCGCTGCATGGTACACAGAGAACCATGACTGGGATGTCAACAAACCAGGGTACACAATCTACAGGAGGGACAGGGAGGGTAGAAGAGAAGGAGAAGTAGCTCTCTATGTAAGGAAAGGGATCAAAGCAACGGAACTAAAGAGTAAACAAGGAGGAGGCACTGTGGATCACCCTGGAGACTGGAAATGGCACCACAATCCACAGAGGTTGTATACAGACCCCCGTCTCAGGGGGAGGAAATGGACAAGGACATGACAGAAGGCATCCTTAGGATGGCAGAGAAAGGGGAGATATTGCTGATGGGGGACCTGAATATGCCAGATGTTAACTGGAGCACCTTTGCTGCGGCCACATCCAAGAGCAGGGCCATTCTCGATGCCCTACAGGGGGCATGCCTCAGACAGCTAGTGTTGGAACCCATTCGGGAGGGAGCAGTCTTAGACCTGGTACTCTCAAATGGGAACAGAGAGAGGATCTCAGATCTAGAAGTGGGTAGCCATCTGGGAACAAGTGACCACCAAACAGTGTGGTTCACAATAAACTCAACTGTAGAATCAAGCCATACAAAAGTAAAGGTACTGGACTTCAGGAGGGCTGATTTTGTCAAAATGGGAGAGTGCCTCAGAAAAGCACTAGCAAACAGGCAAGAATGAGGGGTGGAGCAACAAAGGGGAAACATCAAAACTGCCATCACAGAGGCAGCAAGCCTTTGTGTGAAGCAAATAAACAAATCAAAATGGAAGAAAAAAACACTATGGTTCTCAAAAGAGGTGGCAGGGAGCGTTAAGGAGCAAAAGATAGCATTCAGGAAGTATAAGGAAACACAGAAGGAGCAGGACAGAGAACTGTACCAGTTAAAGCAGAAGAAAGCAGGGAAGGCAGTCAGAATAACAAAGGCCCAAACCGAGGAAAAGATAGCCAATTCAGTTAAGAGGGGGGAGAAAACCTTTTACAGGTACATTAGAGAGAGAAGAAAGACAAAGGGAGGTATACTGAGGCTAAATAAACAAAAGAGTGGGTGGGCAGAGAGGGACGATGAAAAAGCAGGGATACTGAACGAATACTTCTGCTCAGTATTCACAAAAGAAGAAGAGGGGTGGTACCTAATCCAGTCAATAGAAGCACTCTGGATAGGGGGTTGATATCAGTCCTTTCACAGAAGAAAGGGTTCTGAAAGAATTCCTAAAACTGAAGGTGGACAAAGCAATGGGGCCTGATGGGATTCTCCCCGAACTAGTAACACCACTGACTACACTTTCCAACAAAGCATGGGAGAATGGTGTGGTGCCTGAGGACTGGAGGAGGGCGGATGTGATTCCCCTTCACAAAAGTGGGAGCAAGACAGAGGCAGGAAACTATAGACCTGTCAGTTTGACCTCAGTGGTAGGGAAAATGATGGAATCACTTCTGAAGGAAAGAACTGTCGAGTACCTAGAGGCCAGTGGGGCACAGGACCCAAGGCAACATGGATTCACAGTGGGCAGGTCATGTCAGACGAATCTAATAGCTTTCTTTGACTGGGTGACCAAAGTAGTACACCAAGGAGGGGCTGTGGACATGGCCTACCCAGACTTTAGCAAGGCACTTGACACAGTCCCACACAAAAGATTAATAAACAAATTAGCCAGCCTTGGAGTGGATCCCAGGGTGGTGGCCTGGGTAAAACATTAGCTGGACAACAGGATGCAGAGGGTAATAGTAAACGGAGTCTACAGTGAAGAAAGAGTGGTTACTAGTGGGGTACCACAGGGTCCAGTTCTGAGTCCGGTCCTTTTTAATGTCTTTATAAGTGACATTGCAGAGGGACTGGAAGAAAAAATATGTCTCTTTGCAGATGACACAAAAACCTGCAACAGGATTGATACACAAGATGGGGTGGAAAGGATGAGAAGGGACTTGGCAAGGTTGGAGGAATGGCCAAATGTATGACAGCTTAGATTCAACACAAAGAAGTGCAAAGTAATGCACCTGGGAAACAAAAACCCAGGGGAAGAGTACACAAGATGGGGAGGGAGATACTGACAACAACAAAAAATGGAAAGAGACCTGGGGGTAGTTATATCAGATGACCTAAAGGTGGGCAAGCAATGTGAGAAAGCAGTAAGGAGGGCTGGGGGGATACTGGGATGCATAGGGAGAGGCATCACCAGTAGAAAACAGGAAGTTGTTATACCTCTGTACAGACAGTTGGTGAGACCCCATCTGGGGTACTGCGTGCAGTTCTGGAGACCCCATCTCTGCAAAGACATAGACAGGGTGGAGGCTGTACAGAGGAGGGCAACCAAAATGGTGCAGGGTCTGCACCAGAAGACATACGAAGAAAGACTAAAGGAGCTTAATATGTTTACCCTCGAGAAAAGGAGGAAGAGGGGGGGACATGATAGAAAATTTCAAGTACCTCAAGGGAATCAACAAAGTCCAAGAGGGTAGCATCTTTCAGAAAAGAGATGTGCAAGAACAAGAGGGAACAATTTGAAGATGGGGTGGGGGTGGGGGCAGCTCAAAGGTAATGTGAGGAAGTATTTTTTCACGGAGAGGGTTGTGGATGCATGGAACAGCCTTTCTGAGGAGGTCGTGGAGTCAAAAACTGTGGGGGAATTCAAGAATGCATGGGACAGACATAAGGCAATTCTAGTGGGAGGTAGGAGGAAGTAGGCTGTTGGTTAACTAGGATCTGCAGCTTATCCATTAGGTAGGGAAATATGGCAGACTAGGTGGGCCAAGCGGTCCTTATCTGCCACCAAATTCTATGTTTCTATGCAACAGACATCAGTCACAACAAAGGAGAGGCCTCAAAGTAGAAAGTAAGACGTAATTCATGAATGAAAGCTCACATTAACTGGTAATGCCTACAGGAAAAAACCAAAAAAACTTTACACACACTAAAGCCACAGTCACCTCAGAGCTCGGTCTTTAGCAACAATAGTATGACACAAAAACAGAAAAGGTTTCAAAGCAACATTGTTAGATACCAGACAAAATCTCAACATAAGAGTAACTGCAACGAAAATAGCTACACATAACTTCTTGTTCTAACCAGTTATGAAAACCATGGCTTTAGCTAACTAATGACGCAACCTCAGAACACTCGCATCACACTTTGTCCAGTTTCCAGTGGCATAACTGACTGACACGTTGGGGGCATATCGAGGTTTGGTGCCTTCTGCAGTACAGTATTTTATTTAGTTCGTTAGTGTGCTGGTAAGGAAATGGGTGCACAGATGTCACTGGGTAGACCGCAGTATGTTTACCGACCATGTTAGAGGAATTTTAAATACCCATCAGTAGCACATTCCCTCAAAGAGGAATGTCCATGTGTAAAGTAACACTCCACTATGAGTGGCTGCCCTCGCTTTGCACTTTAAGTGCAAAGGAGAACATTTCTAACTTTATTTTTACTGTTATGACCTGTGCTTTCTGTTACCTTCTAGCGGTACTGAGCAGTAACCAGAAATATAAGCTTGGCAAGGACATGGGCTGTTAGCCCCCTACTCCAGCTGGCACCTGTGGGGCATACTGGGGCAATCCTGGGAAGTATAGCTCAATGAAATTGTGACGTTTTATACAGGGGTACCCAGTAAAGCGTACTATGTGAAAACACACCTTAAGGTGCCTGCATGTGTGAATGGAAAAGGGTTTGGCTCGGTGAGAAGAAATAGTACTGGCAACAAGCAACAGTGGGCTGGGACTGGGTGGACTCTGCTCATTAGGATGTAGATTTTGCACTGGCGACCTGTGGGTCCCTTCACTCCCTCCTGCCTGCCATGTGACAAAGCAGTGGGTAAGGTTAGTGGGATTCTGGGGTGCACAGGAAGGGGGATATCCAGCAGGAGAAGGGAAGTGATGTTGTTACTGTATCGCTCACTGGTGAGACTCCACCTGGAGTACTATGTCCAGTTTTGGAGGCCATACCACAGAAAGGACACAGAGTAGGTGGAAGCAATCCAGAGAAGGGCAACTAAAATTGTGCTTGGGCTGTACAAGAAGCCCTATAAGGAGAGACTGAGGGATCTCAACATATACACCCAGGAAGAGAGAAGAACGAGAAGTGACATGATCGAGACCAACAAGTACCTCACAGGGGTAAAAAAGGGTGCCAGAGGAAAGTCTCTTTCAAATAAGTAGGAGCACTAAGACCACGGAGCATGCAATGAAACCTGTGGTGGTGGGTTTAAGAGAGAGGTGAGAGATCATTTCTTCGCTAACAGGTTTGGTAGCTGCCTAGAACAGACTACCAGCAGAGGTGGTGGAGGCAAAAAGACTGGGCAGCTTCAAGCATGCATGAGATAGACATAGGATATATTAAAAAATAGGTAGGGATAGCTACAGACCAGTTAGGGTTTGTGGAGACAAATTAGACAATTAGACAGGGAACATCTACTGGCCTGGTGGAGCTGAGGGTTGACCACACCAGCGACCCATGTTCAGGAGCGAGTGCGGGCTGCCGGGGGTTGGCAGGGGAGGAGAAGGATCAAGCATCCTAAGGATTGCTCTCCTTCAGGAAGGGGTGTGATCAATGGCTGGTGCATGCCTGGCCCCTAGTGGAGGCTGGGGGCGGCACACCGACGCTGCCGACTTGGGGTCAGAGGCAGGGCAGATGCCTGACAGGACGTACACGACAGCATGCGTGCTACCGACGCCGGCGCTATTGCACGCTCTGCCTCTCAGAAGGTGCACATTGGAGGAAAAAGAAGCTCCTGGCTAGACGATGGAGGGCACCTCGCAAGTCCCGCCCCCCCCCCAAATAGCCACGGCACCGGCCACACTGGATCCAGTCTTCGGCAGGGTTTGGGGAGCCCCTTGGCCCCACCGGGGGTGGGTAAGCCCTGGGGTTATCAGTCGTCGTCAGCTGGTGGACGTTGGGAGATGAGACTGGGGGCTCACTCACTATCTAAGGCCGTGAGAGCAAGGAGCATAGAGTAATAGCTAAAAAAAAAAAAAAAAAAAAGAGACGGGGAACATCTGGGCAGACTGAGTGAGCAGAACGGTCCTTTTCTACCAACAGCTTCTATGTTGCCATGTTTCTGTGCTTGCACATTAATTGCAGTAGCACAAGCAGCCATAAAGTGCGCAGCGTTACAAAATGGAACTTCCATGCATGCAGCAGAAACTGCTGAGCATATTGGGACCCCTCATGTTACTTTTCCCGATGCATGCAAAGGATTCTCCAGGCCCCTGAAAATCAGGACAAGGACTCTAACTCAGTTAAGGTCAAAAGGTTGTACTGACCCTTTAAAACACTGCTAAACTGAAACATCCTTTCCCTGGCCTCTTTTACAGTTGTTGCCACCTAGTCCCTTTATTGTACATTAAAAATACATGTTTATAGCCCACTATCAGTGCAACAGCAGCGTTGCCACAAGCGATGCCACCAATCCAGATTTACATCCCAAACCAGAGGCATCCAAGGGTCGGCGCAGAAGAGGATAACTGGGTGACCTGCAGATAAAAACATGTTCTTCTCCTCCTCTGGGGTGGGTATGTTATAGTCTTTGCTGCTACACTTTTACAGGTGGCAGTGCAATGGAAGCACAGTGGGAGGGAGAACACTGGCCAGGCTCTACATCAGCACACTCCGGAGCACTTGCTTAGAATCCACTGTGGGTTTGCTTCCTGGAGGGGGTGGGAGAAAAAAGTGGAAACATCCTAGCATGTGCAGGAGGATGCCAGAGGCACTCCTGAATCTGGAACCGTCAACTGCCTGCTCATCCGTGGGTTCTTAGCTGCTCTCCTCCTCTCCTTGGCCTGGCAACCCAGACATGGGGGGGGGGTTAAACCATGGTATGCAAGTAAGCAACAGCAAAGGTAGGTGACTAGGTTAAAAAGGTCACTCAGAGGGCAGAAAGCGGTGGTGTTGATGTCAAAAGGGGCATAAAAATGTGAATTACGAAAACAAAATGCATGTTTATGACTGGCGCAGTGACACTGGGGGTAGCACATTGTGCTGCCAAGTGAAACACGCAGCAATCCTGACTCTCTTCTTTAGGCTGGTTTAGTCACACAGACTACAGGAGTGAGGGTGATACTTCTCCTGCTACATAGTGCCTTTGTTAGTGGGATGTGGTGTCACACAGACTACAGAAGTGAGGGTGATACTTCTGCTACATAGTGCCTCTGTTAGTGGGATGTGGTGCCACACAAGACTGCAGGAGTGAGGGTGATACTTCTCCTGCTGTATAGTGCCTCTGCTAGTGGGATGTGGTGTCACACAGACTACAGAAGTGAGGGTGATACTCCTGCTACATAGTGCCTTTGTTAGTGGGATGTGGTGCCACACAAGACTGCAGGAGTGAGGGTGATACTTCTCCTGCTACATAGTGCCTCTGTTAGTGGGATGTGGTGTCACACAGATTACAGAAGTGAGGGTGATACTTCTGCTACATAGTGCCTCTGTTAGTGGGATGTGGTGCCACACAAGACTGCAGGAGTGAGGGTGATACTTCTCCTGCTAGATAGTGCCTCTGTTAGTGGGATGTGGTGTCACACAGACTACAGGAGTGAAGGTGATACTTCTGCTACATAGTGCCTCTGTTAGTGGGATGTGGTGCCACACAAGACTGCAGGAGTGAGGGTGATACTTCTGCTACATAATGCCTCTGTTAGTGGGATGTGGCATCACACAGACTACAGAAGTGAGGGTGATACTTCTCCTGCTACATAGTGCCTCTGTTAATGGGATGTGGCATCACACAGACTACAGAAGTGAGGGCGATACTTCTCCTGCTACATAGTGCCTTTGTTAGTGGGATGTGGTGTCACACAGACTACAGAAGTGAGGGTGATACTTCTGCTACATAGTGCCTCTGTTAGTGGGATGTGGTGGCACACAAGACTGCAGGAGTGAGGGTGATACTTCTCCTACTACATAGTGCCTCTGTTAGTGGGATGTGGTGTCACACAGACTACAGAAGTGAGGGTGATACTTCTCCTGCTACATAGTGCCTCTGTTAGTGGGATGTGGTGTCACACAGACTACAGGAGTGAGGGTGATACTTCTCCTGCTACATAGTGCCTTTGTTAGTGGGATGTGGCGTCACACAGACCACAGAAGTGAGGGTGATACTTCTCCTGCTACATAGTGCCTCTGTTAGTGGGATGTGGTGTCACACAGACCACAGAAGTGAGGGTGATACTTCTCCTGCTACATAGTGCCTCTGTTAGTGGGATGCAGAGTCACACAGACTACAGAAGTGAGGGTGATACTTCTCCTGCTACACAGTGCCTCTGTTAGTGGGATGTGGCATCACACAAGGCACAGGAGCGAGGGTGTACTTCTCCTGCTACACAGTGCCTGTTAGTGGAAGGTAGAGAGAGACACCAAGACACGATTCAGTAGAACAGCATGATGCAGGGGTGGAGGGTGGGACTTGCGTATGGGGGGGGGGCAAAAGCAAAGGTGCAGCAGGATGCCTTCTGGGCCTACCTGGATAGAAATCCTATAGTAGAAGCACTAGAGTGTCAGCTCCTTCAGTCCAGTGTAAGGAATACAGACATCCTGGATTAAAGCAATTAATGAGAATTCCCAGGGGTATATTTGGAGTGGGGAGGGGCACACTATTCCCTACTGGAATTCTTATTTATTACCCAAATTCAAGATAACCTCTGTTCCTACATCTTGTCCAAAAGGAAAAGTCACACCATAAGCATTCTACTCATGCTCCAATGGCCTGTCATCCTTCTTGGGGTCCCCATCTGATGCACTGGATCCTTGGGAGGTTAATGCTGTGTCCCACTGTGGGGAAAAAGCAACTGGGTCACCAATGGTCCAAGAGTCAGTACAATCTTTTGGCTATAGTGCAGGATTAGGAACCAGAAGACTAGAGGTGTCACTATATGAACATTTTCCTGGCATGATAACCTTGAAACATTTATCACGATTATTGTATTACTGTGATATGTATTTATTTAACTTTGTTGACTGGGTAAGTGCACTGGCAAGTGCCTTTTTCAGGCACAAGCCAGGTGCAGAGGCACAAGCAATAGACGAAAAATACAATACCAAATAAGAAAGTACAATATGTCAATTAGAGGATACATGAAAGAGACAGTGGTGTACCAGTATACATGAAATGCAATAGATTTACAATAATTATGGAGAGGGGTGGACGATTTGGAGTAGATCATGGTGTTGCATACATTGAGCTGAAGGAAACACCCCGTGGAAAACAATATCTGATTGCACGTAGGGTAGAAGTCGCAAGAGAGAGTGAGGGAGGAAGTGGGAAGAGAGAAGGAGAGGGGAGAAAAGGTGGAGGTCACTAGAGGGTGGGAAGGAGGGAAGACAGAGAGGAAAAGCAGGTGGGGGAGTGGTAAGTGCATAGCCTGTAACGGGTAGATTGGTGCTTGGTGCAAGGGGCAGGGAAGATTAGTGGAAGCAGTTACAGAACTGACATGAGGAATAATGTACTGTTAAGAGCTGTATAAAGGCTGGGATGGGAGAGGATATTGGCATCTGGTTTGAGGTTTGTGTGAGGGACACTCAAAACTCTAAATTTGGGCAGAATGAGGTAGTAGACAGTGAAACTGAATTTTTCATACGTTATTGCGGTACATTTTTATTTATTTATTTAAACATTTGGTTACCGGGAAAGGCACACCGAGCTGGGGCTTGTTTCCAGGTGCGTGGGGGGGGGGATACATACACTTGAGAGAAACAGACAGCTTGCAGATTGCTATACATACGGATCTGTATACACACAGTAGCAATGCAGAGACATTTAAGTACATACTTTGGTAATGGTATTTACAATAGCGAAGAGTATATTGTGAAACCGGTTATCATGATACAGGAAAATAGTCACGCTGTCTCCATCACCAGTTAAAACTGAGGTTATTGGGAAACAGCACTATTGTGACATCCCTACAGATGACCCAAGTTCAAATCCCACCAGATCCATCGTGTAGCCTTCAGCAGGTCATTTAATCTCTCAGTGCTTCAGTCCACCCAGCTGAAAAAAAATGGGTAAAAGCAGAACACTATGAGGCTGCCAAGTGACCACAGAAAGTGTACTGCAGTTCCAAGCTGGAGACCTGGGTTTGGGAGCACACCTGGGAGCAGAGGTCGGCACCACAGTCCACGATCATAGCAACCCCTGTGATGACCTGGGAAGCTTGAGCCACAAGGTCACATAGCCACATGCAAGGCCTCACTAGGAAGTGTGGCTTCCATGGAATAAATGGTGATGGGAGGGAAGGAAAAAGACAGGAGAAAACAATGGCACAGCCAGCACAAGGAAGCATCAGTGCTCTCTATTCCTGTGCCCAGCCTGATTTTATACATCCTCCTCAGCCAGTGATTTGGTAGGGGAAGTTGTGGCTGGAAGGTAGCTGGAGCTGATGGTGGAACAGGACCAGCTCCCAGGAAGAAAAACAGGACCCCACTGAAAGCAAGATATTGCATCTTGGCTGTGCTACCATGGGTTAATAAATACTAAAAAAAAAAAATGGTGGCATGCTGGATTGACGGACTGGAGATGCAGCAAATTTGCGGTCGGTGTCAGCCCAAGGACAGAGGTACTGCAGTCACCATCCGGGGAACAACAGGATAAAATAACTTTTTATTTAATGCAAAACCTTCAGATTGGAAGCCTGGGGTCCCTATGCTTTATCCCTCAGCACCACCTCTGCATGCATAAATCACAAGACAGTGAATAAACAGGTGGGGGGGGGGGAGGATGTTACAGCACAGCCAGAGGGCACAAGGAAAATTGCAAAGTTGTGTCCCACGTGACTCATACCACCACCAACATAGTACAGGCTGCACTCCCTACATTCTTTACACTTCATAAAAAAGATGCAAGGTACAATTCTGTGAAGGGTAGCTGCAATTCTATCAGTACTCACAGTGAGTATGTAACTATAGCAACTGATATTGCATGTAAAACATCAAGAATCATAAAAAAACAGTTTTCATATAATTTACTGACTCTAATCTGCATCTAAATGTAAAAATTTAGTGCACTTCTCAGACGACTCTGCTGTTCTTTGACACTATAGCTGCTTCTATTTTTAAGCTCTGGCCTCAACGCTTCTGCTCAATCAGAAAGCCCTGCATACATTATTTATAAGCTGGAAAGAGCATGTGAAAAATTACATCCAGCACACCGACGCGAAAGCCAAGATGCAAATGCAAATAAAGACGAGATACAGGCCAACTAATCCATTACTGAGTCTACTGATTCTTCATCTTGGCAGTGAAGGCAATGAACGGGACGGAAAGCTAGAAGGCATATCTTCCTCACCGTGATGTCATCAAATCACAGGCAAAGTCACGAGTAAAGGAACCATCTCTCACCTAAGCACTAGCTAAGGTACCAGATGGTGTGATGCTACTGTACAACAGAGTCATGATGATACCTAGGGTGTGCATGAACAGACTGTCTTACTGAGAGCAGAAGTCTGAATTAAAGAACTAGCAGCTCCATAAAGTAGCAGGTAGAGAACCTGAGTACTTTTTAGAAGGAGTCCCGGATTGCTTTTCATTTCTGATGTGCTTTTCTTTTTTACATGTTCATTAGATGGTTTTCTACCTAACAGTATTGACTGTGATGTGGAAAGCAGTGGTTCACCCGGAAGTAGACATATCTAGTTCTATTCCTCCCAAGACATCGTCAGGCATGTGGCCTCATTCATTGCTCTAGTACAAGCACTACTGCCTGACTGGTAACGTGCGTTACAAGCTACCAGTCAAGCAGCAAAAGACTGTCTCTTCTTGGTTACTAGTTATGTTACAAGGCTACTGATGTAAACGGAGGAACAGAACCAACTATGTCAGCCTCCAGGTAAAGTCCTGTTCCACACATTACACCTAATACTGTCAGGCAAAAAATCTTCTTAGCAAAACGGAAAAGAAAAATACTTCAGATATAAGAAATGATAGCAGACTAATACTGAAAGTTACTATTACTTCCAGGCAGTGCACTAGCACTTTAAATACACAAATACAGAAAGAAAGAAATAAGTATTGTGACTGGTCTTGATTTGAAAACGCCAAGTGTTAATAAGAAGCTCCATAATGCAGTCAATGCGATGCAGTGCTGTCCTATTCTTCCCCCCAGTAGGAATGCCTTTTGACAAATCAGATAAAGGTATGCACCTGAATTATTTGAAGATATGATTCATGAGGGCAATAACCCCGACTAGACATTAGTTCACAGGGTAGGACAGGGTAAAACCTCCAAAGTATCTCGGTGTGTGGCTAGACAGTAAGCTTGACTTCTCTGCCCACACTAGTGCCATCTACTCCAAACTCCACCCCAAAGTCAGTACCTTGTACTGCAGTATAGACTGCTTCACTCCTCAGGTCCACCAGGAGCTTGTTATCAAAATGGTGCTTCCAGTTTTTGACTATGCGGCTGTGGTCTTCGGCATCGCCCTCTCCTCTCTCCTTGTCAGACTGGACCCCCTCTGTAATGCCTTTTGTTGCTTTGCTGCCAGTTTCCCCATTTGTACTCACCACTGCTCCCTATCCACCCTCCCCTATCCTCATGTTGTCAGTCCCACTGTGCCTCCTTCATCTCTAAATGCTGGTATGCGTCATTGCCCTCTTACCTGTCCTCATTCCGCCTGTTCCCTCTGCCTCATACTCCCTCTGCCCCAAGGATCTTCGTACCTTCTCCATTCCCCACCCTCACTCCTCTGCAGGGCAGTAAGCCTTCTCCTATCACATTCCCACCCTCTGGAACCTGTTTCGCTCCTCTCCATCTCTCCCCCTCCCCCTTAGGTACCAGCTAAATCTCCTTTCCACACCACCTACTCCCATCATCCCGCTCTCTGGTTCCTCCCCTGCTGGAGCCCCTACTTTCCCTGCTGTTGGGCCTCCTCCTGGGTTCTTCTATCTCAGCCTGTATCAGGCTCCTTCCTTTATTACATCTGCACTGCCATTCTTTCCACCTGCTTTAGTCTCTCTACTTGCTCATCAAAGCTGCTCACTGTACCTTTGTTTAGCTCCGTTTACTTTCTACGTGCACTTGTAATATGTTAATTTGTACTCTTTTGTACTTTACTTTGTACCAATCATTAATACCGTGTATGTATTTATTACTTTATTTCCCCTTCCCTCTCCCCCTGGTTGCACTTGGAAATGAGCCACGGCTCAGTGTGCCTTTCCTGGTTACCAGTTTCCAAATAAGACAGGGCAGACCGGACACAACAGTGTTTTTCAGAAAACGTTTTCTATGTTTCTATCACTAGTCTCACTTCTACTTTTGACAGCAGAAAACACTTTATTGGACCACCACAAACACTGAACATTCATGTCATGTCCACAACTGTGTGTAAAATCTCTGTATCAGTGTACAAAAATACATGACCATCCCAGTCTCCAGTTTTTTATTGATTTTTTTATTTGCGAACTGCCAGCAGGAAGAGACACACTGATAAGAGGAATGTTTCCAGTTGTGACCTAGGGAGATGAGGTTACAAAGGGTAGAACGTGTAAGCAATATCAACAGTGAATGAACCCAACCCATACAATATCAGTAATACTACAATATCAGATAAGCAGCCTAATGGAAAACAATGCTGGACAAATATGAAATACATACAGTTCAAAAGGCAGCAAGGTAAAAAGCAGAAGTAGCAGGACATAGAATTACATTCGTAATACACAGTCAGCCATAAGGTAAGAGGGGACAGAGACTGACCAGTGCAAACAGGGGCAGCGTAGGAGGGGAAAGAAAAAGAGGCACAGAAGGAAAGAGGGTACACTAAGACCATCACGTTCTGTACAGTCTTTTCTACATTATGTCATCGCAACAGCTCTGTACAGTTGCTAAAAATAAAACTGACATCCACACTGAAGAAGAAAAACATTCAGTATTTTAGTATTATGCACTCTAAACCCTAGCCCACAGCTCACCTCTGTAAAACTACTCACTCCTTTTGTAGACTTACCATCCAACTGGCCATTAATGAAATGCTGCTAATCTTTACTTGCATCAACAGACATGTTTAGTGAGATTACACAGGTCTCTTAAGATTAAAAGACTTGCTAGAAAGTGCTAACCTTTCTAGGCTGCATCTGTAACTAACAAACTCTGACCTGAGCCAACATGGCAGTAGTCACGCTCACAGGGCTCACAGTGAAACAGCCCGCCATCCCATGATTGCTGCGGTGCTGTCGCGTGTGTGCATGCGCACTAAACATCGGTAGCCATCTTTAGCACAATGGATGCCCAGCAACTGAAGTAGTGCACCCACGGGGGTGGGGGAGTGAGCAGACTGTTTTGGAGTTGTGGAATAATCATACTACAATTCCAAAACACTTCTTCGGTGTCAATCCAGTGGCTCATTTGTAGCGCTACCAAAAGACAGCTGCAGGCTCCGCCCATTACGGCCACAAAAATGGCAGCCTCTTATATATCGGAAATACTTACAAAAATCTTTAAACAGCAACTTTACTGGTGCTCTGTTGAACCTCTCTATAGGAGACATACCAACCCTAAAGTCTGCTGGTGTATAAATACAGGTTACTCACCTGTAACAGGAGTTCTAGAAATGGTATATGTTGTTCATCCACACTTTCTGGCAGGTTCCTTGCCGCTTTAAATCTTGCCGGAAGGTCTTCAAGCTGGCTCCTCCCACCCACCCAGGTGGTAAAACTCTCGGCTCCGCCCCATGACGCCAGATCTAGCCCGCTGAAAGCCAGGTTGTGCGTCGAAGCTGGGGAGGTTGGGTGGGTTGTGTGGATAAACAACATATACCATTTCTAGGACTCCTGTTACAGGTAAGTAACCTGTATTTCTAGGGACATGGATATGTTGTTCTATCCACACTTACTGGCAGACTCCTAGCTGTTCTCCGGGAGGAGGGAGGCAACACGCACACCCCTTACTTGGGAAACAAGGACTGGAGAACCAAGGTCCCAAAACCAGCATCCCGGCATGACTCAAGGTCGATGTGGTAGTGGGTAATGAAGGTGTGTGCTGATTTCCAGGTAGCAGCCCTGCAGATATCCTGGATAGGGACATCCCTGGAAGCAGCCACCGAAGCAGCGGTATGGCGGGTAGAATGAGCTCTTATTGGTCTGGGAGGCTCCATGCCCGCCAACCTATAGCAGAGATCTATGCATGAGGTGACCCATCCGCCTATCATCCACTTGGCTGCAGATCTGCCAGGTGCGGCTTTAGTGTAGGTGACAAACAGCTGGTTAACCTCTCCCCGAACTTCAGCCATCCGCTCCTTATAATAAGAGAGCGCTCTTCTAGGGTCCAAAGTATGGAGCTTATATTCAGCCTCCGAGGTGTGATTGGGGTAGAACACCGGCAGAGTCAACACCTGGTTAAGGTGAAACTCCGACACCACCTTCGGAAGGAATTTCGGGTGAGGAAACAGGACAACCTTGTCCCTGTGGAAGACCAGATAGGAGACTCGATGGAAAGCACCTGGAGCTCTCCCATCCTTCTGGCTGACGTGATAGCCATCAAGAAGGCGGTTTTCCACAACAGGTGAGAGATATCACACCTGTGCATCAGTTCGAATTGCTTGCCCATGAGTTTAGCCAATACCAGCAGTAGATCCCACGGAGGTGGAGGTTCTCGCACTGGAGGGGATATGTAATCAAGGCCTTTAAAAAAGCGCCAGACCACCTTCTCCTGTGCCACCGACTGCTTCCCGGCCCACGCCCGGTAAGCAGAGATGGCTGCCAGGTGCACCTTAAGGGTCGTCGACCGAAGCCCTTGCTGAGAAAGGGACCACAGGTAGTCCAGAATGCTGGCCAATGAGCAGGAGGAAGGGTCCAACCCCTTACCCTGACACCAAATGGAGAATCTCTTCCATTTGAAGGTATAGCATTTTCTGGTCGACTCCTTATGGGATGCCTCAACAACGTTGAGGACCTCGTTGGAAAGACCCAAGACCTGGAATTCTAGCCACTCAGGAACCAGGCTGTCAGGTGCAGGGATTGAAGGTCCAGGTGGAGTATCTTCAACTGGTTGACTGAGATCAGGTCCAGGCAGGCTGGAAGCCACCTCAGGAGCCTGGAGCTGAGGCTGAGGAGATCTGGATACCAGAACTGGCGGGGCCAGTCTGGGGCTACCAGAATCACCTGCACCTTGTCCCTCCTCACCTTGAGAAGCACCTTGTGGATCAAGGGAAATGGGGGAAAGGCGTAGAAGAGGTCCGGGGTCCACAGCCTTGAGATGGCACCCCCCTGCAGAGAGCCCTGCTGAGGGGGGTGGGCATGAAACAGCCTCAGCTTCACATTCTCCCTGAAGGCAAACAGGTCCACCTGAGGTGTGCCCTAGTGGGAGAACAGATTGTGTACTACCTCCGGCAGGAGAGACCACTCGTGAGACGCAGCACCTATCTGGCTTAGGGCATTGGCCAGAGTGTTGGAGGCTCCCGCCACAGGATGGCTAGGAGATCCGCCTCCAGTCTGCTCATGAGGGACCAAGTGCAGAGAGCTAACTTGCATAAGGGCGAGGAGTGCATCCCGCCCTGGTGGTTTAGGTAGTACATGGTCGTGGTATTGTCCGTCTGGACCTGGACTACTTGACCCCGTACAAATGGAGCAAAGGCGGTGAGGGCTAGTCAGACCGCTTGAAGCTCAGCAGCTTGCTGTGGCATCAAGACTCCTGAGGGAATCAGAGGCCATGCGCTCTGTGCTCCCCCAGATGGGCACCCCAACCCATCAGAGAGGCATTGGTCGTTAGAATGAATGTCGGCTCGGGGCGGACAAACGGGATGCCCTCCTGCAGATGAGCTGGAATGATCTACCACTGGAGAGCGTTCCACATCTCCTGGGTCACTGCCACTGGCTGGTCCAGAGGACCAGAGTGCTGTGACCATTGGCAGGCCAGCCCCCACTGAAGGGGACGCATGTGCCAGCAGGCCCACTGGACCATGCTGGTGCAGGCCGCAATGAGGTCCAGGAGGTGCAGGAAGTCCCAGGCAGGGCGCAATTACCCAACCAGAAATGATTGGGCAAAGGAGGAGAGAACCTCGGCCCAGTCCGCCGGGAGCCATGCTCTGGCTCGAAGAGAGTTGAGCTTTGCCCCGATGAATTGAATCACCTGCGTTGGCACGAGTTCCGATTTGGTCTCATTGATGAGGAGACCAATCTGAGAGCAGACCTGGAGGGCCAGATCCCTGGACCGCTCCACCTCTAGCCTGGAGGGGGCTGCAATCAGCCAGTCATCCAGGTAAGGGTATACCTGGACCCTTCAGCGCTGCAGGAATGCTGTCACCACTACCATGCATTTGGTGAAGACCTTGGGAACTGGAGAGAGGCCAAAGGGCATGGCCCGTAACTCGTAAAGGGATCCCTCCACTCTGAAGCGCAGGAATTTCTGGTGGGACGGATGGATTGGGACGTGAAAGAACGCGTCCTGGAGGTCCAGAGAACAGAACCACATGCCTCATTCCAAGGATGGAATGATCTGTGCCAGAGTGACCATCCTGAAGGTCCAGGACCTTAGGAACTTGTTCAGGTCATGTAGGTCTAGAATGGGGCGCCAGCCCTCCGTCCGTTTTGGGACCAGGAAATACCTGGACACAAACCGCGAGTCTGGTGGAGAATCCGCTACCTCCCTGATCATCTCTTTTTGGAGGAGCAGAGCAATGTCAGCTCGACGAGTCAACAGAGAGGCTGCAGACCCCATAGCCCCCCCCGTGGGGAGATGGCCTGATAGGGTGGGGCCTGCTCGAATTCCACAGGCAGACCTTTCCCTACCACTTCCAACACCCAGCAGTCCACGGTGATAGTGGACCAGGTGGAAAAGAAGTGGCGGAGCCATCCCCCCAAGGGGGGGATCCCAGGGGGGAGTGACGAGGCTGGGGGTGACACCCCTCAACCCGTCACTGGGCAGGCTTGGAGGAAGGACCGGCTGAGGGACCTCCTGGGCCTTTTCCTACCAGCTTCCTGCTGGAGGAAGCTGCAGGCTTGGCTTTGGGGTGCCAAGTGCGAGCCTGCTGGCCCTGATGCTGGTGTTGCCGGGCCGGACGTGCGCAGGGGCAGAAGGCTGAAAGGGCTTATGCTGCTGCTGGCGGCCTTTGTCCTTCTAGGCAGATGTGACTGAGTCCAAGGTGGCATTGGACTTCTCGATCCTCTGCAAGTGACCCTCCACCCCGGGACCGAACAAGTCGGTACCCAGGAAGGGAACGTCTGCCAGCTTGTGCTGGGTATCCGCCGTGAAGGTGGATATTCGCAGCCAAGCTCTGCGGCCGCTACTGACCGGGCACAAGAGTCTCCAACGTCGAGAGCAGTTTTGAGCTGTTGCTTTGCCACCGCCCTTCCCTGATCCCACACCTGCTTGACCGTAGTCTGGAGGTCAGCCGGGAGATGAGGAATAACCTCATCCAGGGAGCCCAAAAGGGCGTGGGAAAACTGTGCCATCAGTATGGCCGAACTGGCCTGACGAAGGCCTAAGGAGGACACAGCGTAAACTTTACACCCGGAATAGTCCAGTTTCTTGGACTCTTTATCCGGTGGCTTGCCCACGTGCCGAGCATTTCCAGAGTGCCTGAAAACACTGTCGGTCACCAACCCCTCCATAGAGGGGTGCTCTTAGACTCCGGAGAGTGAGCCCATGGGAACTGCATACTTCCTGGCCATCCTGGCCGAGGGAGCTGGACAAGAAGCCGGCCGCTGCCATAGCTCCAGGGCCGGGCCAACAATGGCTTCGGCCACGGGAAAGGCCTCCGTAGGAGAATCCCCTTGGTCCAGTATCTCCATGAGGGGTTACTTGGCCCACTTGGACATGAGTTCGAGCTTCATCCCAGTAGATTCTGAGATGAGCCGAAGTAATCCCATGAACGAGGATGGGATCTCGTCCACCGACTGTCCCCCAGAGGACTCCAGGTCGAGAGGCCTGGAGAACAGGGAAGAGTCATCGTCAGACTCTGAGGAGTCTGCAAACAGCTGCTGAGGGCTTGAGCCACCCTCCACCTGCCAAGGGCGATTGGGAGCGAGGGTGACCGACAACCAAAGGGGCAACCCTTGACCCGACCAAGAATCCTTGGTCAGGGCCCCAGTTTTTGGTTGTGGAGGCGGGGGTTTCACTATGATGGGTGGTGCAGCTGGTTTCGGCCGAACAACCGGCGCTGACTTCGGCTCCTCGATGACCAGGAGGGGTTGTTTCGGCCACTCAGGTGACAGCCACTTAATGGCCGGGGAAGGCGACGAAGTCGGCTTGCTCCCGGACAAAAGAAGCTGCTGCCACATAAGATCCTTGCAGCGCCGACGCAACTTGCGTGGGAGCCTATCCTCCGAGGAGGATGGTGATGAGGATGAGCGGCGCCGCCGCTTCCCTCGGTGCTGAGACCGGGACCGCCAATGTCGGCGGGATCGGCTGGACCGAGAAGAAGTCCGAAACCAAGACTGAGATCCTCGGTGTTTCCGAGGGTGGATCTGGGAGGGAGCGGGTGAAACCTGTTCCTCCCCCGGCTCAGGGACCTTAACCGGGGACTCCGGCGCAGGAGGCAGCGGCAAGTCCTCGGCTTCCACTGGGGGAACCGGTGAAGATGGGTTGTCGGCTTCTCTAGTCGACAGCCCGTCCGACGGGTCGAAAAAAATCTCGACTGCATCGACGGGTGTCTCAGCCGGCTGACCTGACGGGGACACCGTGAAGCCAGCAGCCATAGCCGCAACCTTGACCGAAGTCGAGTGTTGACTATCCAGGGAAGGGGACCTGTCCCGCTCCCACGAACATCGACAGTGGGACTTACCTTTAGAGTCCTTTTTCTTGGACCGAGAGGAGTGTCCTGATGGCACCTCTCCTTTAGTAGAGAGGGATTGACAAGGCTCCTTAAAAGAAGCCAAGTAGGAGGAGCCCAAGGAGAGCGGGATAAATGCCGTGACCGAGGAAGCAGAAGATGCGGCCTGAGCCGCCTCTTCTTCGAGGGCGATCATTTGCTCGAGTTGCTCAGCCGAGCCCACCACAACGGACACCACCCAACGGGCGTCCTTCAACTTAACCAAAGGAATACTTCTCTCGGGGTGCCCAAGTTGAAGCCTGGCAGCGCAGTCTTCGAGAACGTTGACCGAAAAGGACTTGCACAATTCGCAGGCCTGTGGATCATGTTCGAGGCCAAGGCAGTAAACGCACATGGAGTGCGGATCAGTCCAAGACATCTTCTGCCCACAAGGGCACGCCGAAATCCGGGAGTCTATTTGTCCATCGCAGCTGCGAGGGAAAAGAAAGACCGAAGTCTTTTAAACTTTAAAATGAGTTTCGGGATTAACCAACAAGTTAGGATCTAGGCCTAAAACGCAGAGCGCTAAGGAGGGAACCTGAGCTTCTAAGCGGTAAGGAAGATCTGGCATCAAGGGGTGGAGCAGAGAGTTTTACCACCTGGGTGGGTGGGAGGAGCCAGCTTGAAGACCTTCCGGCAAGATTTAAAGCGGCAAGGAACCTGCCAGTAAGTGTGGATAGAACAACATATCCATGTCCCTAGAATTTATAATTTTTCTGTGGCCCTAAAGTCTGCTGGTGTATAATTAAAAAATTTTCTGGGGCTGTATTTCAGGAGGGAAGGGACTGTAATTTGACTCAGTGGAGTCAAGAGCCCAAACCCTTCCACTTCTCAATGTGGAGACACGCCCCTGCGCTCTCACAGTTTGTGATGTGACAATATGGAAAGCGAGGTGGAATGCTCCACTGAGTTGTACAGAGACCCATTTTTACATCCTTTTTTGAACATTTTAGAGTGTCAATTTTAAAAAATAATGGCCACCACTCAATTAACTAGGATCTTGTTACTATTACATCAGAAAATGGGGCATCCAAATTAGGAAGTGAAAGGGATCGGGCTCTCGGCTCCACAGAGCCAAATTATAATCCCTTCCCTCTGAAATAGGGCCACAGAAATATAGTAATTTTTACACCAGCAGACTTTGGGGCTGGTAAGGCTCCTATAGTGGATCGAGGGGGGGATTTACAAAACAGCAGGAAAGTTGCTCCTTAACCCCCCCTCTCTCATCTGTGATTGTCCCAGATGTGTAAAAAGTTGCCAGACTTGTACCAGTCATCAGAACAGGTGACCCCAAAATATGGACAACTATCAGTTGATACTCTAGCAGTTCTTTTTTTCCAACAGCCTCCAAAAAATAGTGGTGCCCCAGCTCACAGACCATATAACTAAGTATTGTAGGACCTTCTGGCCGGACCAATGGTGCAGCGGCAGCGCTGCCACTTCTGCTGCCGGCAATTTGGGTTCAGGAATAGCCTGGGACATCAGGGCCAGCTTGGGGGAGAGGAATCGAGCATCCCAAAAGACACTCTCCTCCTCCGGGAAGGGAGGACAGCAGGCTCCACAGCAATACTGCCACCTAGGTGACCACAGGTGGTAGTGCAGTGGTAGTGCCGTTGTAACATGTTGAAGTATGCTGACGATCTGGTGCTATAATAGACAGAGACATGGTCAGATATTTTCAGATATTTAATGACATTTCTAAAGCATTTTCTCTGCTGCCCCTACTGTGGAACTGCAGAAAGCAGGAGATTTCTATAGGAATATCACATAAATTTCAGGAAATATCTGACCATGTCTGTGGCTGTGACTGTATATCACTGGGCTGCACTGCTGCCCATAGCTCCAAGATGAGACTAAATCACATGAACTGCTTAGTGCGCATTCCAGTCATGGTCGACGGACAACAAAATACTTTTTTTTTTTTTTAAATATAATTTTTATTGGATGACGCGCTATATAGTACTGAAACCATTATACACAGCATAAAAGTCAGTCATCACAAATACGAAATACCATATCTTATACAGACACTAACACAGAAGGAAGGGATGACATTCATTAAAGAATATATAGAATCGTAAACATCTCTCATACACTCAACAACAAAATACTTTTATTTTTTTATATAGGTATTTAGCACCTTACGTCCCTCACTGCCCCCCTTCTGAGCCCTCCCCAGCCCCGTCACCCCAGTCTCGCCGGGACTCACCCAGAGTTCTTGCCCGAGTGCGGAGCCTGTGGAGGGCTGGTCGTCATCCACAGCCAGGGGGATTTTCCTCTTTTTTCTCCCGTTGCTGGGGTGCACATGACAGACGTATGTATGCGGAGGTGCACGCACATCCACGGAAGTCCCACAGCACCCTCCCTTCCTTGACATCCTGCAGACCCGCACTGCCCTCAGGCCTCCATCCGGGGGCAGTCATTCGGCAGAAGCACCAAACCTCCCTCCCTGGGAGAGAAGAGCAGTCCTTCGGACGCTCAATCCTCTCCTTCCCCAGTCAACCCCTGGTAGCCCACTCGTACCGTGAACACGAGTCGCCAGCATGGAAGGAGAAAAGGCATGGATGCCTCAGCACTCCACACTACTGGGACAGCCTACAACAAGATACTTTCAAACGTATGAAATACAAATGTGATGCTGTTTGGTTCTAGGCTTAAGCTTCAGTTAAGAATGCTTCGCCTCTCTTTGCCCTATACTGATGGTTCCCTACTGCCAGAATTCAGCAGTTTCAAATACTTAGGGAATCACATTAGATTCCTCACTACAGTTCTCCCTTTGTATTGCACCATGCTGTAAACTGACAACTCTAAACTGGCCATGGCCTATGGGGTTAGATACAGCCTCTCTCCCAAAGCATGCACTGCAAAAGGGTTGCTGCTGCCAGGTCTTATATGAGCTGCTGGCCTGCCTTGGCACAAATAAAATGGATGTGACATACAGCTTTGCCCTGGGCCCCCCCTTTCCCCCAGCTTACCCACCAGTGCCTTCTCTACGATGGCCTGGGCTGGCTGTCCCTGGTAAGAAAGTGCTCCATTCTCCTGGGCTGTTTTGTGGACAAATTGCCTTAGTCAGGATCCCCCAGCAGCCCAAGTCCCCAAAGGGAACCAAAGTATCTGGAGTTTGTTCAGTGCAGTAGCCCAAGTCTCCCAAATTTATTTGCAATTTTTTGGCTTGATAAAATAGAATGCATCTGACCATAACCTCGCTGACCAAAGCGAAACTTCTGTCCACCGTGGTAATTATTTTGGTTGCTAAGTAGAGCACTGCAAATAAGAGGATTTCTATCACCCAACATCTGCAATGTTCCACAGTAATTCATGTCAGGAAAATCTCTCCTGCCTCCTGGATAAGAAGACAATCAGCTGCGAGGAGGCTGTTTTGTGTATATCCAAGTGGAGCTGCTGCACTCAGCATTCCAGTATTATCACTACAGTTCTAGCAGAAGTCTTTCAGAAACACATTAATGCAAGTAGCTCAACTGAGCTGCTGTGTATAAAGCCAAAGATTTTATTCAAATTAGAAAGACAGCCTTTTCCAGAAGCTTTTGCAGTGTAGTTTATTCAATCTTAAACTTCTTTCTCTTAAGAGCAAAAAAAAGAGAGGCTCTAATTAACAGAATGCAGATTAATACCACTGCAAGGGTTCACAGGTCAGAGATGGTCCTGGGATCCTCTGACTGAATGCCCTCCGTCTCCCAGAAATCCCTCCCTCACTAGAGTTAATTAACCAAAGCTGCTACAAAGCTTATTAAAGGAACACTACAGCAATACATGAGAAACCTCTCATCTTAAGCCAGGGCCCCGGCCTCACATCCAAACTTCCCTTCTTACTCTGTTCCAGCACTGGAAAAGGATTCTCACACTGGCCTGGTCCCCCATCCTGACTTTTTTTTTTTTTTTTTAATTTGTTTCCCTCGAACAGCCGGCTGACATGCAACGTCTCATTTTCAGTGGGGTATTACTGTACTTTTTACTCATTCCACAGCTAGGTGGACGGGGCTGGATTAAAGAGACCCTGTCAACCTCGTCAGACTTCCAATTATCCCTAGTATAAAAAACACATTTTGTGACTGCTCACTTTCTGTAGACTTTGCTTTTGTACAGTAGCTGGTTCTTTCATACTGGCTTCCTTTTTCTTCATAAAATGGAAAATCTAACTGTCCCTCATATTTAATGTTACCAAACAAACATCTTCCTTATGGCTCTGGATCTACTCCCACTGTATCCTTTTTGAAACTTGGCAGCATCCCAACATAGTCCAGCCACTCACGATGCAGGGTGCATGCCAAGGAATGACAGCATCGTGAGTGGCTGGACCTTTTGCAGGTGTTCCTAAAGTGAGGAAGTATGCAATAAGAGTAGAAAATGGATTATTAACAGTTTGGGTGTGACTGCACCAGTAGCTGTTTTTTTTTTTCAGTTTTACTTGGAAATAGAACGGATACAGCAGTGCCTCAAATAAGGTGAGTAACAACCTATTTTACTCCCAGTATTTTAAGAACTACTCTTCAACATTTTTTTTTGATGAGTACCAAAACTCATCCCAACACTTGGAAATGCTCCACACCAAATGGAACAGTGCTTCATAACTCCACTGGCAATTCAAAGGTTTTTTCTAGATTTAAGGCACTCTTACTAGTCCAAATTTTGTTTTACTCACCCTATTTCAAACTGGTGAGTAAATTACTGTTACCTACCAATATTACGTGGATCACTCGTGTACAGTATATAGGAGTTGAAAAGTTCTATTTTTATACCTTATTCAAAATGAGCACTGCAGAATGACAAAGTTAAAAATAACCAGCTATATAAAGAAACATGACTGTAGGTAAGCTATCATAAGATGTTGAAACTGAAAAATAGGAACACAGATTGTATCAGCAGAAAAGACATAGCGCTCGATTCACAGATGGTTTTGAATGTCACACGCCTGGGTGCGCCGAATGCACGGCGCATGGGGCTTGTGGCATTCTCAGGGCGGCAATCGGGATTCTCAGTCTCCGAGCCCCCTGTGCCTACATGCAGTGAGTTAGACCCTGCTTTTGCTGGTTCATCTTTGCCAACCTTTACAGGGTTTGCGCTAACTATTTGGCGCAAGCCACCATAAAGGTAACTCTCTTCAAAGGCACGCCACTAATGAGAATCTGGTGCACCAGCACAAAGTGTTCGGCAGCATCGATTTGATACATGGCTTGTGAAAGCCCTGCGTCAACCTTTGAAAATCGAGCCCACAGACTCCGATGTGCATCCAGTATGCCAGCTCCTCTGCCTAGCTTCAGGCTTGGTCTAAATGCCAGACTTGATTTACAGCTCCAATAGCACTACTCACCAATTATCACCCCTTCCTCTCTTCAACCTGTGGGTCCTACTGTTCGCTTATATCTGTCTTACCCAAATTTAAACCCAGTCACAGTCTCGGCTTCAGCCACTTCTCTGGGCAGTGTATTCCATTCATTTACTACACACACTGTGATGAACTTCACTATGAGGCCAAAAGAATTCACAGTGGCCTTTTAACTCAAACTTAAAATAAATGCAAAGTTAACCATTAGGACAAACCAACTATGTGGGAGGTTACTGAGTTTGCAAAGGGAAACATATATCAGGTGTCAGGCTCAACAGGCAACCCGTGTGGTTGTATTTGACAGTGTCAGTTTCTCTTACACAGACAAGTCTTTGAGACCACTTTACAGACAACACCAGCAGTTCTCTGTAAGAACAGATCGGGTTAACCAGACTAACCCAGTAAATCAGCAGGAATCCCTCTCTCTGGCACTCTCAACCAGGTCTCAGCTTGAAACCTGTTTATTGTCTTAGAGCGCCACTGTGAGATGTCTCCTAGCAGGGACACCTTTTATTTACATCTGACCTCCCAGTAAGGAGGTCATTGCGAATTATCGCCCTTCTGCTGCCAGACCCAGTTCCCTGGAGTCTGAGGGCTCGGCCCTAATGCTGTCCCAGGGGGGGGGTTAGAAACAGAAGAAGAAATCCCCACCAGATAGCCAGTCAAGGGTGAAGCCAAGGAAAGACAGGTAAAAGAGAAGACAGAATGAAGGTAAGTGTATTTTCATCTATTACCCATCTATATATCTTTTATTTACAGGACAGCCACATTCCAGCACCACGAGGGAGAGCCTTGTCATGAAGGGATCACTAAAACAAATCCCCTTGGGTATCCTGACCCAATCACCCAACTCTGTCCTGGCTTTGCTCACTGGTCTGCACATCCTGCGTCCTGGAGGCAGTACAGGAGAGTAATTTCACTGTGAGCCTAGTTTGGAAGGCTCTTGACTCTGGGAGGGGGGAACCAAAAGAAATTACAAAGATGAAATGATGTATGTAAGCCTGGGGAGGTGTCCAGGTAGGTGGCGTCACTACCTGCACATCCCTACAGGCTTTAACCTGATGCTTACCTGTGATAGGTCACCTACTGGCCCAATCACAGAGTACCTTTCCTTTAATTATTTATTAATTTCAAGTTTGATCCAAGAGAGCAAGCACACTATAAATCAAGATCTTTTCCAGGTGTAACCTAGGCAATAGGAGGGATACAGGAATAAACAAATAGTGGAAAAACAGCAATAAAAAGCATTTTACAGGATGGATGGTACAACATACAGTGCTGTCCACCACTATCAAGCGCTCTGTGTGAGGTTCCAAAGTTTAGTGCATGACAAATTAGAGTAATTGCCTTTGAATTACACTTTCATGCAGTATGATGCAAAATATCACATGAAAAACCCAAGTCTCTACACAAGTCCCCCCACCCATGAGAACCCCTAGGTTCCAGTACCTGTTGGCACTGGATCCTAGTGTAACCCCTAGATGGCGCTATCCCAGGGGCTACTACCCCTGCCTGATTTGCCACTAACAGGTTGAGGGGCCTGGATCCAATGGCAGGTGCCTCCACCCAGAGGTCAGGGTTTGCAATAGTTAAACTAACTTGGTCACAGCCCTCTGGGACACTGCAACCCCCCTTTCTTCCCACTAGTGGCCCACACAATATATCAGAATTACCTTCACAGTATACACTTACCCCAGGTCTGGTTCCGCACTGGGACCTCCTGTGAAATGAGATACAGTGCAACAATCACAGTACAGTACTTTAACATAGACAAATACCTCAGGCAGTATAACTTTGCTGAAACAAGCAGCTCTGATTTATTTAGGGGATATAACAAGGACAGGGGGAAATCAGGTTAATTAGCTTATCACTCTAATAATTCATCTATGGTCTGTGTGCAGGCTATCCCTATCAGTTACTGTCCCTGGGTACCCAAGCCCTAGTGGCTAGTCCAAACCGTGGCAGCTGGTAGGGGCCCTTTCACACAGAGAAAAGGAGAATTAAACAGTCAGCAGTACAGTAATTCCATTTGGATTTAATGTGGCAATTCAACAGGAGCGACCTGAATTAGTACTCACGACCTCCAAATAAGATAGGGTCCTTCAATGTCAGTAGGGCTCACTTGAGGTACACAAACCTCTTCACACATCCATATAAAAGAAAGCACTATACCAGGCAGGCTGCATCTGTATCCCGATCGCAATTACTGCACAATACCCAGGAGAACACACAGCAGATTCAGTTCCTGACAGACCGAGTGTAATTTTCAGCAATTCCTCCAGTCTTCTACAGGGTGAGCCTGGTTTCTAGTCTTCAGAGATCCTTTGATTCTTTTCACAGGACGGATTCAGTCCTAACAAGCTGCAGACCGGAACTTGGGCCTTACACACGTTGTTTGACTAAAACTGCACACTGAAAAGTACAGGGCTCCTTCCTTCTTCACTGCCAAAGCTCAACCGAACTCCAACCGACAAAAACTGGCACTTCCTTTGAGTTCCTCCAAGTTCTTGACTGGATTGGCTGTCACTCACAATAGACTGCTGCTGTTGGTCCAAAAGGCACTGAAGTCTAAACTACATCTCCCAGAGTCACTGCCCATACAATCCTCTTGTGGCTGGCTAGATTATGAGTCCAAGTTCTGATTCGTCCAAGGCACCATTTTAGAGCTAGCTTACCCCACACTGATTGGTCCAGTTCAGCAGTTCAAAACTAGAATGGGAACTAGCAGACACAGTTCTGACTGCAAAGAAAGCAGGTTAGACAAACTGTAATTTCATTATTACTCTAAATAATTTCTGGTAAACAGTTACATCTTTCAGATAGGTTCCCTTTGCACTCCTAGTGACTGCAAAATTAAGTGAATTGGCAGCAGCTCGAGTGGTACTCAGAGAAACACACAGTCCCCCATACAAACTAATTATGTCTGCAAGCAGACAGCTCTTAAAGAGACAGTACCAGAGGCTCTAAAACACTCACTGATAAATGGCTTAAATGCCAAACACCATTCAGGCTTGGAGCATTCAAGCAAGCTCCTGAAGTCTTTTTGGGAACCCCATTTGCAGGGGGTTACACCTTCCTGGTTTGGGAAAGCTTGACGTCCATACAAGCAGTACTTCCATAAGTTTCAACTGCAACCATATACATTTGCATTAGGCTCGCACATGTAATCATCAGTCAATATATCATTTTACCAAGAACACATTTCTGAAACATTGCAGTATCACTTTACACAGTATTACATACACATTGTACCATAACTCAAGTTATTACCTCTTGTACATGAAACCTGGAGAGGGGGGCCCTTCCCATCAGTTACCTTTGGGGCTGGATGGGGCAAGGGCACCATACTTAGAGGGCAACACAAGTAACTTGGAGTTAGCACTGATGCTCAGTTTGGGCAGTGAGCTCGGGACACATACACTCTTTATGGACAACATTGAGAGGCAAGTCCACAGGCCCCCAAGTGAATCATAACTGAGGTGCACCACAGGCTTTACAGCTCGACCAGTCTTTCTAGGGGGAACTGTTATAGTCTCTGCACTCTGAGCCTCATTTTCAGCATTGTCCTCTACTTGTCAGGGAGTCTCCATGGGGTAGAGAGGCTAGAACTTGGGGCACTTTCAGCTCCAGGAGTTACAGTTTCTGAGTCCACAACATTTGGCTCTGCATGGAGAGCTTTGGACACTGGCAGGGACTGTCAGGGCACTCAAAATACTTTCTTGTTCGGGTGTATCACCAGTCTGCCCTAATCTATCATTTTCCTCCCTGAAAGCTCAAACAGTTCAACCATGCACAATGATTCCATTTCATCTGATCTGATGCTTTGCACTTCACTTTCTGGGAGCATTGGCTCCAGGGATGAAGCTGGGAGCTTAGACAGTCCAGAAGGTCCAGCTTTGTCTCCAGTATTGACTAGGATTGCCCAAACAATTGACTCAGTTCGTAAGAAGGATAGTATTCAAAGTCACCTCACTTTCTTCCGATATGGACTGACAGTCATGCTCAACTGGGACTTGTGGAGGGGAACACTTAACTTTGCTTCTGTAGGTGCAGACTTTCTTGATCTTTTTCTTAGCAGCAGCTCTAGTCACTGGTCCAGAGGGGCATCATCTAGGGCTCAGACTCAATTAAGATTTGTCCAATGGGCAGTAAATGATTTCTATGTATTGTTTTTACATCTTTGAATTATTCTCAGGCCTTACTTTGTACACTGGCAGATCATCTAGTTTGCCCACTACAATGTGAGGGAGATGGTGCCATCGGTCAGCAATCTTGTGCTTGCCATGCAGTCCCAGATTTCTTAGCAATACCGATCTCCTCCTGGAGTTCCTGTGCTTTCACCTTTTATCATGCCTTTCTTTGTTGGGCTGATTTCTTTTGGCAGCCATGGTTTGAGCCAGTTGGTACGCATGAGTTAGCTGGGCCTTTAACTTTGCACATACTGTAAATAGTTGTCAGCTTGAACCCCATCAGGAGAGACCCCAAAACACACATCTACTGGTAGTCGAGCTTCTTCCAAACATCAGGCGGTAGGGGAGAATCCAGTGGCATCACTTTTGGTGCAGTTATAAGCATGTACTAGGGTGCTAATTTGTTGGCTCCATCTAGGCTTGTCCTTGGGTGCAGGGTGCCTAGCATATCTAGCAAAGTGCGGTTGAAACGCTCAGGCTGTGGGTCCCTGGGGTGGTAAGGAGTGGTTCTGACTTTCGTGACTCCACAGAGAAAGCATCTTTTGATCAGACGACTCTCAAAGTCTCTCCCTGATCAGAATGGATTCTTTGTGAGCCCCATAGTGAACAAAAAGTTTTCTACAAGTACTTTGGCCACAGTGGATGCTTTCTGGTCTTCGTGGGAAAGCTTGGGCATATCTCGGAAATGGTCAGTGACCACCAGCACATTACTGATATTTCTTTGATCTGACTCCAAACTCAGAAAATCAATACAGACCAGCTCCATGGGTGCACTGGTGGTGATGTTAATAAGGGGCAGCCCTCTGGGGCAAAGCTTTCTCTGTAAGCAGCTATCATAAGTTCGAATGTGTTGCTCCACATCAGCCCCCATCTTAGGCCAATAGAATCTGGATCTCACCAAGTCAAGTGTTCTGTCTATACCAAGGTGCCCCATGTGGTTGTGCAAGGACCTCAGTACTGAGTCTCAAAGGCAGTGGGCAGCACTAGTTGTTGTTTGTCTACTTGTCCCCTCTGTCTACTGTTTCTCTGTATAACAGTTTATTGATCAGTTTCAACTTAGGACCTTCTTTGTATAACAGTGCAGTTCTCAAATCAGTGGAGCGAATTTGACACATCTTTTCCTGCATAGAGGGCTTCTAAAGCTGCTTTGATCATGGGATCGCGGATTGAGCCCTCACAATACTGTCATTGTCCAGCTGAGGCAGTGCACCAATGTCTATTGCAGAAAAGTGGCAATAGCAGCAGGTATGCAATTCTCAGAGGGTCCCAAGTAATCCACCATGCAGTCCATCATGCGTCTGTGGACATTTGTTCCTCCCTGTCAAACTTTCCGCAGAGTGCCCGAATGTCAGGTTCCTGCCAATCGACCCAATCATTCTGGGGAACAGGCCTCCGAGAGAGCATCAGCATCTATGTGGTTCAGACCTGCTCGGTATTCGAGAGCATAGTCATATGTAGATAATGCAGAAAGCTACCTATGGCCAGTGGCATCCAACTTAGCTGAGGTCTGCACATAGGTCAAAGGATTATTGTCAGTTTTACTAGTATTTTAGCCCCATACAAGTACTCATGGAATTGGTCAACAATAGCCCACTTCAAAGCTAGGAACTCTAACTTATGTACAGGATAGTTCTTTTCGGATGGGGTCAGGCTTCTACTGGCAAAGGCCACTGGTCTCAGGCCATTCTCGTGTTTTGTACAACACAGCCCCCAACCCTTGCAAGCTAGCATCAGTGTGCAGGACGAAGGTTTTCTTTGGATCGGCATAGGCCAGCACTGGAGCATGGGTAAGTTGATATATGATCTCATGAAAAGCAGTCTCATAATCAGGAGTCCAGCGGGCCCCAACATACTTCACTCGGATGAAAATACACTCTTTCAGTCTTGAGGGACGCTGACTTTGGTATTTTTGGGGTTGGGGATACCTTGAGTAAGGTTAAGTAAAGGGCGATCACTCTTGAATAGTCCTTGATGAAGCGCTGATAATAACCACAGAATCCCAGGAATCTTTGCAGTTCTTTAGATTTTGGGCTGTGGCCAGGTGGTCAAGGCCTCAACTTTACTTGGCTCGGTCTCTCTGCCTCGTGGATACTATGTGTCCACATACTTTACTGATGTTTGAAAGAATTGACACTTATCAATGGACAGTTTAAGGCCAAAGTCCTCCAGTCGGTCCAATACCTTAAATAATCTGCTCATGTTCCTCCAGTGAGCTGCCAAACACAATAACATCATCTAGGTATACCAGGCACTCTAGTAAGTTCATGTCCCCACTGCACGCCCATCAATCGCTGAAAAGTGGCTGGGGCACCTGAAATCCCTTTGAGGCATCCCCTCATGAATTCATAGAAGCCAAGCTTAGACAGATAAAGGCCGCCTTCCACGGTCCTTCAGTCATCGGGATCTGTAGTACCACTGCGGAGATCCAGCACAGAGAACCACTGTTCTCGCTTAGGCAGTCCAAAGCATCCTGAATGCGGGCATTGTGTACTGATCTGGATAGTCCACGTTTGCTATGCGATAATCCACACACATCCTTACTGTTCCATTCTTTTTCCTCACTACCACAATGGGGAAGCATAAGGGCTTCTGGATTCTTGTATTACACCAGCAGCTAACATTCTTGCAGATGCCGCCTCACATCATCTATGTCAGCAGGTGCCAGGCGTCGAGACTCTCTCACTAAATGGTCTTTCGTCATGCAGCCGGATATTGTGCTCAGCTCCTGCACGCATCCTACATCCCATTCCTTAAAGAAACACCTGGTCTCTCTCTGGGCAAGCTTCTCACTGATCCTCACTTTCCATTCAGCTGGCAGCTGGAGTCGCTTAAATCAAACAAGTTGTGCGTTACCTGTCATTCTTCCTGAACTCTTGCTTCTGGTAGCACTGCAGTGTCTGCACAATGCACATTAGCCAGGATGCAACCTCTGTTTACTCGAATGTCTCTTTCAGACACATTATGAACTTGGACCATTACCTTCTGGCATAAGCATGGGCTCTAGCGGGCAAAATACTAGGCTTGACCAGCAGTCCCTCTGGCAATTTTCCATCGCTTGGCATCCAACATTAATATTTATTCTTAACATCCTTCTGATACGGACCTCCTCCCTGTAAGGTACACTGGGCATTTGGCACCAGGATCAGAGACTCAGGATCCTTCTTCCATACAATTCCGACCGTTCCTCTGGTTCTGTTTTTTCAGCATCTCTCTGTGCCTCATAGGCCTTCTTAATTAAAGCCGGAACTCTTAAAGCTCTACTAGTCTTTGACCCCTGTTTTTCATAACACAACTGTGCCAGCTCTTCCGAACATATGAGCATTTGTTCCAATCAACAAAGGGACACCATCATACAGTCCAGTGGGGGGACACACTAAGGCTAGGGTCTCTACTTGTTCGGCCACTCCAGCCACGGAGGTGGGGAAAGACAGCCAAATTCGGATATACCCGGAATAGGGGTAGGCCTTCACTTAACCCTCATACATGCAGTCCTTCTAATGGTTGTAAGGGTACTTGACAAATGCTTCTGATACCAATCCTGGAACATAATTGTCACTTGGGAGCCACTGTCTAATACAGCTCTTGTAGACACTCCATTCACCTTTACAGTGGTCTCCATGGAGGGACCCACTATTCTGGACCAGTCTGGAGAGGCGGTAGTGGGGGCTGCGCAACTGACCTTGCCACAAAGGACGTGAATTAGCATTTTGGTGCCCTCACTGGGATCATGTCGTGCACCTCTTAACCACTGATTTCTTCTCCCAAGCTCTCCTTGTAGCCTATATGCAACTTTGTCAGTGTCTTTGGGGACTGGCATTCTTTTCATGTGCCCATCTTTCCCACAATTATAGCAAAACATACTTTCTGGAGTTTGAGCTGGCCGAGGCGCCACACTGGGAGCCAGGGCGGGTATTACTAACTGGAAACCTGGGTGCCATCTCTGTCTGCGGCGTGATAAGCATTTGGAGACATCTCGTCAGTTTCTGCACTCCATGGTCAAGGAATTGAGTTTGGAGCTGTTATCAGCAGGAGATACATGGTGGTACCCCCACCCCATAGCAGATGCAGTCGATATAGGTCAGGGCCCAGACTTGCAGGCGTGGCTTCATAAAGGGACTGTTTTGAATTCCGGATCCTCTCAACAGTTCCCCCATTGTGGCATATCTTTTCCTTGTCAGAGCACTCATTGACTGTCAACCTCTGCCCCTGAACTTCACTTGATGGGTCACCCTCAGTCACTGGTCGAGCCAGCTGTTGGTGCAGGTACCTCCCGAGGTCGCTTTTTCTCAACCTCGAATTTCTCTCATTAACTCATCATAGGAGGGGATTCCAGTCGATTTGCCAGGTGTAACTGAAGCAACAGCAGTTCTGAGAAGGGGCAGACTTAAGGATTCTGTCCAGTCTGGTTGGTCTAGTTCAATCGCTGAGAAACTACCCTTTCTGAGGCATTCTGCAACAATTTTTCCAGCCGAGAGACATACACAGACAACAACCCCCTTGGTACTGTTGTGCATTTCTTACTCTCCACCATAGGTCCTCATCAGAATCTGGGCTCCCTATACATTCTCCAAGGCCTCAAGATAGGCCTGTGCAGTCGCTCAGGGTTACTGGCCCGCTTAGCACGGATGGTAGCCAGGGCAGGACCTGGAGGCTCTCACTAACCCTCTTCGCTGCCTTCCCGAGCATTGCCATTCTAGCACTTGGGGGAACATAGTTCATCCAGGTCTCCCAGTCATCCTCCCTTGGGGGTGGGAGGGTGCCAGAAGATCCTCAACCTTCGGTAAGAGTCGTGACTAATGGCAGGTGCAGAAATAGGAGTCTGCATTGGTTCAGCCACCATTACGGGCACTGGAGCAGGAGAGGGTGTTGGGGAGGAACACCTAGGTGGCAAGAATAGTTTCTTCAAGTCCTCCACAGTTTTCCCTCCCAGCAACCATTCAGCAAATTTCTCCTCAAAAGTTTCAGATAGTGGTGGGGGCTGATTCCCCGGTCTTTACTGTCCTTAGTTATCACTCTCCAAGCAGTGAGGGCTCCTCTGGGGTAATGGTCTGTGGCACTTTGGAGCTATCTATGGGATCCTTAAACTCTACTAGGGCCAGGAAAGTGTGGGTGAGCAGATTAGCATGCCGACCCACCACCACAGGGTTTTGTAAACCTTCCACCTTGGAAAGTACTCCCTGCACAGTGTCCGTATTGATACCCAGGGGGATGTCCAGGATAAGCATAGCATTTTGGGGGTCGATCTCCTCCCCAGTACACCACTCCACCAGCCGGTGCACAGCCACTTCTGTCGGGTACCCATTTTTTCTTAACAGTGGTTCGTAGAATATGGCCACTAGAGGACACACAATCCCAGCGGTGAGCCTCCAAGATGTAACCCCTAGATGGCGCTATCCCAGGGGCTACTACCCTGCCTGATTTGCCACTAACAGGTTGAGGGGCCTGGATCCAATGGCAGGTGCCTCCACCCAGAGGTCAGGGTTTGCAATAGTTAAACTAACTTGGTCACAGCCCTCTGGGACACTGCAACTCTCTTCTTCCCACTAGTGGCCCACACAATATATCAGAATTACCTTCACAGTATACACTTACCCCCAGGTCTGGTTCCGCACTGGGACCTCCTGTGAAATGAGATACAGTGCAACAATCACAGTACAGTACTTTAACATAGACAAATACCTCAGGCAGTATAACTTTGCTGAAACAAGCAGCTCTGATTTATTTAGGGGATATAACAAGGACAGGGAAATCAGGTTAATTAGCTTATCACTCTAATAATCTACATTTATGGCTCTGTGCACAGGCCTATCCCTATCAGTTACTGTCCCTGGGTACCCAAGCCCCAGTGGCTAGTCCAAACCGTGGCAGCTGGTAGGGCCCTTTCACACAGAGAAAAGGAGAATTAAACAGTCAGCAGTACAGTAATTCCATTTGGATTTAATGTGGCAATTCAACAGGGAGCGACTGAATTAGTACTCACGACCTCCAAATAAGATAGGGTCCTTCAATGTCAGCAGGGCTCACTTGAGGTACACAAACCTCTTCACACATCCATATAAAAGAAAGTACTATACCAGGCAGGCTGCATCTGTATCCCGATCGCAATTACGCACACACCCAGGAGAACACACAGCAGATTCAGTTCCTGACAGACCGAGTGTAATTTTCAGCAATTCCTCCAGTCTTCTACAGGGTGAGCCTGGTTTCTAGTCTTCAGAGATCCTTTGATTCTTTTCACAGGACGGATTCAGTCCTAACAAGCTGCAGACCGGAACTCTGGGCCTTACACACGTTGTTTGACTAAAACTGCACACTGAAAAAGTACAGGGCTCCTTCCTTCTTCACTGCCAAAGCTCAACCGAACTCCAACCGACAAAAACCGGGCACTTCCTTTGAGTTCCTCCAAGTTCTTGACTGGATTGGCTGTCACCACAATAGACTGCTGCTGTTGGTCCAAAAAGGCACTGAAGTCTAAACTACATCTCCCAGAGTCACTGCCCATACAATCCTCTTGTGGCTGGCTCAGATTATGAGTCCAAGTTCTGATTCGTCCAAGGCACCATTTTAGAGCTAGCTTACCCCACACTGATTGGTCCAGTTCAGCAGTTCAAAACTAGAATGGGGAACTAGCAGACACAGTTCTGACTGCAAAGAAAGCAGGTTAGACAAACTGTAATTTCATTATTACTCTAAATAATTTCTGGTAAACAGTTACATCTTTCAGATAGGTTCCTTTGCACTCCTAGTGACTGCAAAAATTAAGTGAATTGGCAGCAGCTCGAGTGGTACTCAGAGAAGCACACAGTCCCCCATACAAACTAATTATGTCTGCAAGCAGACAGCTCTTAAAGAGACAGTACCAGAGGCTCTAAAAACACTCACTGATAAATGGCTTAAATGCCAAACACCATTCAGGCTTGGAGCATTCAAGCAAGCTCCTGGAAGTCTTTTTGGGAACCCCCATTTGCAGGGGGGTTACACCAGTACACACAGAGGAGGGGAGAAGGGTGCTCCCACCCAGTGCCAGAGCCATGCCACAGGGAGAAAAACATTTTGGGGAGGGACCAGTTGGTTACTGTGGACCAGCGGAAGTGGAGATGCAGGCCTGAAAAGGGTATATTCCTGGAAGACAAATATTGCCAGAGAGGAAAAAAAGCCCTTTTGCCAGCCACCTCCAAATCTAAGCCAGTGATTGTCATACTTCATAATTTTTTCTGCTTACTTCCGGGTGTGGACACACATTACGTTAGCTTTAAAAACATTTTTTAAATAAAGTTAGCCATTCTCAGACTTTTTTTGCAGGCTATATGTTATCAAAGATGAATAAATGAAAATTAGTTTTATATGGCAGCCTCGAGTGCATCACTTTCCAAACCATGGGGAATTAAATTACCACAAGCGTACCACTGCACTGATGCAATACCAGTTTAGTTTCCTTCTCGTCCATGACAGTTAAGAAGTACAGTATTTACAAGTTACTTAACAGCAATCAGACATGGCAGCAACCACATACTCTAGGATGTGATGGAGTTCTCAGCCAGCACAACATGCTGACACCAGACTGCCAAAACAAAAAGACTTCTCAGCCAATAGAAAAAAAAAAAAGTGCAATTATTTTTTTATATGTCAAAGGTTATACCTGAAGCAGGTAATACAGACAAACCATAGCTTATGTCAACTGGCAGTACAGCGGGGCAGTTAAAAGCACTGAACTGAGCTGGAGAACCGAATTTGAGTCCCATAGCCACTACCTGGATACTGTGTGACCACGAGTAAGTCACTTAACTTCCCTGTGCTCCCAGGGTGCACCTGGAAACAAGCCTCGGCTCTGTGTCTTCCCTGGCCAAAAAACTGTAAAATTAAAAAACATTAGGGCAGCAGTTTGCCTACCGCATTCAAAGAACAAAAAAATTAATCATGATCTTTTTTTATTACTGTTTTAATTCAAAAAGCAAATCAATTGGACATATTCCAGCTTCAAGGAGCAAGACTGAGTGACGTTTCATGGCCCAACTCACCACTCTGCCCAGGCCCAATCGGTGCTCACCTACAGCATTTAAAATATAAACATTTTATAATCACTGGCCAGCATTTTAATAGCTAAACAGTGCTGTCACTTTTGGTAACAACTGCTCATGTGTAACTGTGTGTGGTTAATCAATCTCAGACTGCTGAAGCTGCTGTTGAGGCCACATGCCCCAGTAGCAACACTGCTTCTCCTTTCAGTTACTGTCCCTCACAGAAAAGCAGCTGAACTTTTTACAGTTAACATTTCCATAACTGAACTGTCTACGAGTTTCAGTTTGTATTACTGTGCTGTCCATGTCTCTCTAAACACATCCCTTATTAAAAATGCCGGACAGTAATTATATTAAAACAAGCATTATACAATGGGCACAAAAAAACCCACACCAAATCCTGCATTTCGATTGGCTGCCTGGCACCTTTTCACTGTTGTACATGCTCCAATGTACCCACTGGAATAGGTGCCAGCCACCAGTCAGCCACAGCAGAACCCCCCTTTCAAATCACTCTGACCATATCCAAATGAGTACCGCGAACCCAGTGCAACTCATCGCATACAGCTCCTGCCCCAAAGATAACGCTTCTAAACTAAGTTCTTTTAACTCCTGCTCTGAAATACCAACACTCAACACACGCTCCACTACTTTAATGGCTGACACACATAGCCCCCAAAAAGAAACAATAAAAAAAACATCACAGTTTCCTATCATTACAATACCCAAAATCAGAAAAGTGCTGGGGACAATTTCAACAAACCATGTACCAAAATACGATCCAGCGTATATGCACAATCAACTCGGAAACAGTCCTCCGTAAATGAAATCGACTGCATAACTAATTACCTATCCAAACTCCTAACAGGAAAAATGGAGGCTAAACACACTTAACTCAGCACATTAATGACAGAATAAAAGATGTTCCCAACTCCAGACAAACTGTAGAGGCTGCTTGTCAGAAAACAGCACAAGCACAACAGTGTCCGCCCAGCACTATTTTTGATGCGCAGCACTGAATTCACCAATAATAACACAAAACTCAAACAAAAGCAAGTCATGTCTTTATTTATCAACACAAAAAATAATGCCCTTGTATAATAGTAATATACCCCCTCCAGGGAGTGGGCATACTGGTGGATTTACCACGGCTGGTGTGGTTAAGTACCTCGGCTGCGCCTCTTCACCGAACCACACCAGGTGTGGTAAATCCACCAGTATACCCACTCTCTGTCGGGGTATGTTGCTTAATCTGTCAATGCCAAATGTTCACTTGTAGGTATTTGCATTGGTGTTTGCCATTTATTCAGGCCCCCCCCCCAGTTGTATCCATGTCCCTTCAGCACCCATATCCCAACAGAGTACCTCTCTGCAACTTCTCTTGCATCCGATCAACATTTCACCCTCATACTTCTTAATTGTCTGTCTTAGGAACCCTAACGCCCTGGTCGTGCTCAAGGGTACGAGTCTGTGTAGAAACTGCGCAACTTGCGCTTGTAACACAGTCATTCAGTGGAATTATTTCACCAAATTTTCAACACAGGCATTTTGTCACCGCTGGTCACGAACACTGTCACTATGATTTTCTTGCTGTGTACCGAATACTGATTTCCCACAGCAACCGCGCTATTCTGCGCCAGAAGTGTGAAAACACATTTCGGTCAGGGTGTGAAAAATGTCAGCTGTACTGTTCATAAAGAGGTGTGGGAAAATGCAAATGTTGAAATCTGGAGTGAAAATATTACAAATTCACAAAGTTACAAGTGCGCGTGGAAACTTCGCAACGCACGCTCATAAAACAGTCAATTTTTTGGAATTTTTTCACTGAATTTTTAACATAGACATTTTAGGATGTCTGCTCATGAACAGTGTCACTGTGATTTTCTTACTCTGTACCGAACACTGATTTCCCACAGCGACTGTGCTATCCTACGCCGGAAGTATGAAAACACATTTCGGCCAGGATGTGAAAAATGACAGCAGTACTGGTCATAAGGAGATGTGGGAAAATGCCAATGTTGAAAATCTGGAGTGGAAATATTACAAATTCATGAACTTATGAGTGTGCATGGAAACTTTGCAATGCACATTCGTAAAACAGTCATTTTTTGGAATTTTTTCACCAAATTTGTAACATAGGCTTTTTGAGAGCCCACCTCATGAACATTGACACTGTCATTTCGTTACTCGGTCCAGAAAGGTGATTCCGCGCAGTGACCGCAAAATCACCTCTCGGGACCAAATAACGCCATGACAGAGACTGAATTCATGAGAAGGGGTGTCAAAAACCCGACGCTGAAAGTTTGGTGCCAAAAGTCAAAAAAATGGCTGAGATATCCACCTAAATTGGAAAAACCCTACTTATGCCATTATACAGCTTACCAGCATTTCTTCAGTTCATGGTCGGCTTTGAAGAGCGCAGACGTGTTCCTGGTCCACCGAAGATCATCGCACCAGGCTCCGGAGGTAAGTATGGGGTGAGGGGGGTGTGGGGAGGTGGGTGCAGGTTGGTGGGAGGGGGTGAGGGACTCACCGAGGGACCGTTTTCTTGTTTCACAGGAATTAAAAAAAAAAAAAAGGGCGCCTTTGGTACTCTGGGGTGGTCTCCCAGTGTGCCACCTCTACGTCATTTTGTTGGGGGTGGGGGACTGGAGCCGGCAGAGATTGGGCACCCCCGCTGGTCATACAGTGTGTGTGTGGGGGGGGCATGAGCACGCTGGGGTAGGCTCCCAGCATGCCATCCGCAGTCTATATCCCCCCCAGGGATCAGACGCGGGCCTTCCACTCTGTTCTGTCCTACCTGGCTACACTTCCGCCTCTAGCCGAGAAAATCATATTAGGGGACTTTAACATCAACTGGATAGACAAAGCTGCCGGACCACTCATAGACGCCGCTACTGCCCAGGACCTTACGCAGCTCATCACATCCCCAACCAGACTAAACCAGCGCACCGGGTCCTCCTCACTACTGGACTTAGTGTTCACCAACCGTCCCAAGAAAATTGTCAGTACAACCGTACTCCCAAATGCCATGTGACCACTCCCGGTGCTCTGCCATTGGTGGAAAAACCCCAACCCCCCAAGACTAATCTACCAGCGTAACTGGCCCAGGAAAACTTGCACAACTAAAAACCTATCTCAGGTCAATGGACTGGTCCATTGTCACGAATACCTTTGACACTGACCTAGCCCTAAACCACTTCATCCTTGCCTTTAACAACATCTGTGACAAAGTCACCCCAATCACCAAAAGAGTGGCCAAAGGTAACCCAGTACCATGGGTCAATGACCACCTCCTGGATCTCATGCGTAATAGAGACTCCCTATGGCACCTCTCCAACGAGACTGGCCTGCCAGCTGACAGGCAGAAATATAGAGAAGCTAGGAACAAATGTACACGGTCCTTGCGCAAAGCAAAAGCGGAACATCACCAGGCCTCACTTGCCAACTCCTGGGGCTCAGGATGAAAGTTCTGGAACAACATCAAAGACCTGCGTGGCAAAGCTACCAACTCCGCCCCCAGCCAGCTCAGGGTTGATGGGTGCCTTACCTCTGACCCAGCCCGAATGGCCGATGCCTTTAACGACGCCTTCTCCAATCTTAGTCGGGTTCTCCCTCCTAACTTCTTTGACCCTACCCCAGACACCTCCTACCCACCCATCTGCCCCACCCTTTTGCCTGCGTGTCATCTCTCCCAAGGATGCTGAGCCTTACCTCAGGAGGGCTATAAGTCACTCCCGATATAGCAGTGACACCCTAGACCTGAAATTACTTCGACTCTCACTCACCGAGGTGCTCGACCCCCTCACCCATATTCTAAATTGCTCCTTATGCCAAGGGAAATTCCCTTCCCACTGGAAATCTGCCCATATCATGCCCATCTTCAAAAATGGGGATCATGCCCTTACTAACAACTACCGACCCATTTCCATTCTCCCTCCCCTATCCAAGGCCCTTGACAGGATAGTCTCTGACCAACTAACGGTCCACCTAGACAAATACAACCTGCTTAGCCTGCAACAACATGGCTTCCAGAAGGGCCACAGCACCACCACTGCCCTTCTGGAACTCACCTCGCACATCCACTCGGCCCTAGATAGAGGACATATCGCTGGAGCTGTCCTCATAGATCTTACCAAGGCGTTCGACACTGTCAATCATCCACTCCTACTGTCCACTCTGGCTAGTACGGGTTTCTCCCCGATGCCCTGGGTTGGTTCTCCGACTTCCTGTCAAACCGCTCCCAGGAGGTTAGAATAGGTGACACTGTCTCCAGTAGTCTACCTGTCCTCTCGGGTGTCCCGCAAGGGTCCGTCCTGGGGACATTACTTTTCAGCCTCTTTCTAAATTCCCTCCCTAAGTCCTGCCCCGGTAACCTTCTCCTCTATGCAGATGATGCCATCCTCTATACGTCCAACACTGACCCTCTACAGCTCCACCTATCCCTCCAGTCCTCCTTCAGCACCACAGAGCTATGGCTTGTGGCCCATTGCCTTGTCCTGAACTATTCCAAGACTAAGGTTATGTACTTCTCCCATCCATCCAATTCAAAAAAGGCACTATGCCCACAACTTAGGACTGCCAACCACAACACCCTTGATCAGGTGGACTCCTTCAGATATCTAGGCCTAACACTTGACACTGCATTCACATTCCACCAGCATATCCACCTCCTTTCTACTACCCTCAGCTGTGGCTCGGGCTCCTGTATCGCCTCAAGCACTGCTTTACCCCTAATGCCTTAAGGCTAGCTGCCTCCTCCTCAGTCCTCTCCCTACTAGATTATGGCCTAGTCATCTATGGGGTGGCTAACTCCTCGGCACTCAACAGACTACATGTTTCCCTAAAAGCTTGCCGCCTCACTTTAGGCTGGACCGGCTAACTCATACATGCACAGTGTACAATGCAACAAACGGGCTTAGCCTTGACAATAGACTCAAGTTCCACACATGCCTCTTGGCAAAAAAAATTGCCCTTGGTCCCTGCCCTTTAGGTCTCGATCCAATACTAAGACTGGCCCAATCGCTTAAGCACACTTGGAGTTATGGTAAACACCTAGTCTGTCCCCCACTGCCGTACCTTCCTATACCAGAGGTCCTTCAGCTGCAGAGCCCCATCCTGGATGAATAGTCTGCCCCCACCGATTGCAAATGATAACAGATTAGGATCCTTCAAAGCTGCTCTTAGATTCCATCTACAGGCCTCAAACCTTTGTGCCTGTCCTTGACTAATACCTCATCCAATGACATGCATAGGCTACGGCCGGCTCCCCCTCCTCATAGCCCTGCCACTTACAGTGTCCCTCTTGTATAGCTCAGCTCTGTTATACCTTACATAGATACATACATACATAGACAGTGTTGGCAGATAAGGGCCTATGGCCCACCCAGTCTGCCCATTTGAGCTTGTAAGTTCAGTTTATGTTTTCCAAGAAGTCTGTTGACCCTACCCTGACTCCAGAATTCCTTTATGTCTATCCCACGCATTCTTAAATCCGTGATTGTTCCAGCCCCACCACTTCGTCTGGCAGGGTGTTCCACTTGTCCACCACCGTTCTGTGAAGAAATTCTTCCTCATGTTTCCTTTGAATCGCCCCTCCTCCAACTTCATCCCATGCCTTCTAGTCCTGGAAAATCTTTTCGCTTAAAATAGTGTATTCCTGCACCTGTTCCTCCCTGTAAGATACTTGTATGTCTCTCATCATCCTCTCCCTCCTCTCCTCCAGGGAGTACATGTTCAGTTCCTTCAACCTGTCCTCATAGGACTTGTGATGCAATCCATGCACCATCTTTGTTGCCCTCCTCTGAACCTTCTCTACCCTGTCTATGTCCTTACGTAGGTAAGGTCTCCAGAACTATACAGTGTACTCTAGGTGGGGCCTCACTAGTGTCTTGTATAGTGGAATTATGACCTCTCTTTTCCTGCTGGTGATGCCCCTGCCTATGCATCCCAGCATCCTATTTGCTTTACCTGCTGCCTTGTCACACTGTTTCCCTGGCTTGAGGTCATCAGAGATGATAATCCCAAGATCCCTTTCCTGCTTGGTGCATGCTATATAACCTTATTGTGTTGCTTGTTGCCCTGCACTGTTATGCCATGTTGTGTTGCCTGTCTGCCCTAACTTGAACTAGGTCTCCCCTGAGAGACCTACAAATGCCTCTGTAACTACTGTCTATGTAATACTTGACTATGTACTACTGTACTGCTATGTAACCTCTCTCCTTGTATGTAATACTTGTGACGTGGAACCTTTGTAAATGAGTCCTTGACTCAAAGGTACTTCCGAATCTCCAATAAATAAATAAAGTATAACTAGTACTGCTGCTTTAACAGAGCACGGTATATTTCTCTAGTATCTTACACACACATAAACTTATACTGCATCACTATTCAAATAATCCATTTACATACTAAAATGCCTGTAGAGGAGGCCTAATGGTCTTTTGAGTCTGCTCAATTGTCAGCACCCGCACTGGGGGCTGATTTCGCTGTCTCCTCCCCCTTGGGGTACACTGTCCCCAGTCCCAGATGTTCCTCTTGTATTGGACCTCGTCAGTTTCACCCTCCCCCCCCCCGTACCAGTCCCATCCCCTCTTAAACCCCTCCACAGTCTTCGCCTCCACCAGCCTCCTGGGCAACACATTCCATCATTCCACCACCTTCTCAGTGAAATAACACCTCCTCCTCTCCTCCCTGAGTCTGCCCCCTTCCAGCTTACACTCATGTCCTCTCACTGCCCCCATCTCCTTCCTTTGGAGCACCCTGACTGGGCCCCCATTATTAATCCCTTTTATGTACCTGAAGACCTCTATCATGTCTCCCCCCGTCCCTCCTCTCCTCCAGGATGTACATGTTGAGCTCCTTGAGCCTCTCCTAGTAGGTTCTCTCCCCCAGGTCCCAGATCATTTTGGTTGCCCTCCTTTGGACCCGCTCCGGGAGTGCAATGTCCCTCTTTAAGTGTGGTCTCCAAAACTGCACACAATACTCGAGGTGTGGCCTAACCAAGCAGTTATACAGAGGAAGGATCACGTCCGCCTTTCCACATTACCACTATATTATTTTACAGAAAGTCGTTTCAGTATATGAATGCAGTGTGCATCCTTAAACAAGTTAAGTGAATTAAAAGCAGTCACCTGCAGTGAAAATTATGATCTCATATCTGTAACTAAGACATGGTGGGATGCCTCTCAGGCTGATCAGAGCCCACCGGACTCGTACCGCTGACGCGATCCCCTCCACAAGCAACCTGCCCGCCTAGAACAGGGCGAGAAGACGCCTGCTGCCCGCTCTCCTCCTTAGCTCACAAGGCTGATCGGAGCCCACTGGGCTGGTACCACTGACGAGGTCCCCTCCACAAGCAACCTGCCCGCCTAGGACAGGGCAAGAAGGCGCCTGCTGCCCACTCTCCTCCTTGGCTTGCAAGGCTGATTGGAGCCCACCGGGCTGGTACCGCTGACGCAGTCCCATCCACAAATAATCTGCTTGCCTAGGAGAGGGTGAGAAGGCGCCTGCTGCCCGCTCTCCTCCTTGGCTCGCAAAGTAACGTCTGGTCCCTGAACCAGGACAAGGGAAAAGAGATTATGGAGCTTTCCTCCCTTTTCTAACTGAATACCTGGCACCCATCGCTGTGGGACCTGAATGGTTCCAGACGGCCCCAGAGCGCTGACATTGATTTCCTGCCCACCGCTGCAGCCAGTGCTGAAATCACTGGACTAGGGCATAAAACTGCAGACAAACACTGACCTTTTACTTTTCTTCCTTTAGCAGCTGCATAGTGAAATCCTGATCTTTTTGCATCCCAATTCACTCAGTTGCACACTTCTGTGAGCTGTACAGTGCAGAGCAGCATTTGCCTAACCTGAACTGGTTTCTTAGTGATTTTTTTTGTGTTATTTATGGTGATCCTGCTGCTAGGGTTTCCTTAAATGGACTGTAGAGTTGATTTTCTGAATTAATTTTAAGTTGCTCAGTGTTTACATTGCATATTAGATTGTTGATGGCAATTTCTGCACTTGAATTTTAATGTTTAAGACCGATTCTGCATTTCTAATCTGTTTGGCTACTAGACCTCCCTCCTGACTCTGGCACCAAATGATCAGGTCAGATACACGCCCCCATTAAACACCCTTTGTTTTTGGTCCTTGTTGCAATTTGCTGCTGGCACCTTGCCAAAATCTGTAACACAGCCCCCCCCCCCATCCCAAGCCTTTTCAACTATTAATTTTTCTCACCCTTCCCTGCTCTGAAACCTCCCTCTGACCATCACTGAGGCTTATAACTGCCTTCTCTTCTGTTCCTCTCTCTCAGGCTGATCGGAGCCCACCAGGCTGGTACCGCTGACGCGGTCCCCTCCACAAGCAACCCGCCCGCTTAGGACAGGGCGAGAAGGCATCTGCTGCCTGCTCTCCTCATTGGCTTGCAAGGTAACGTCTGGTCCCTGACCCAGCACAAGGGAAAGGGGCTTTTGGAGCTTTCCTCCCTTTTCTAATTGAGTACCTGGCACCCATCGCTGTGGGACCTGAATGGTTCCAGACGGCCCCGAAGCGCTGACTTTGGTTTCCTGCCTAATGCTGCAGCTAGCCCTGAAATCTCTGGACTAGGGCGTAAGACTGCAGAGAAACACTGACCTTTTACTTTTCTTCCTTTAGCAACTATGTAGTGAAGTCCTGATCTTTTTGCTTCCCAGTTCACTCAGTTGCACACTTCTGTGAGCTGTACAGTGCAGAGCAGCATTTGCCTAACCTGAACTGGTTTCTTAGTGATTTTTCGGCCCAGCGCCCCTCCCCCACCTCCTTTGTTTATTAAATACACCATCAGAGCTGAGAGACCCGCCCACCTCCTACTTGGTTACACTTCACTTTACCTGTTAAACGGGAAGCACCTAAGAGCTACAGCAAAGCACTTAAAGGGGTAATACCTAGATCCACAATACCAGGATTTCTCTACCTCTCCATTAGTACCTGCTTCCCCATTAGCAGGTCACACAGCTCCTCCACTAGAGGGTGTACACTTAAGCAAGCATCCTTCACTTTCTACTTCCCTACTACAGGCTATTCAGCTAGATACCTGAGGGAGCTTTATTTTAAGCATTGCGCCCCTTCCCCTTGGTAGCAAAGCAACTCTGTTCAACTACACCCCCTTGTTGTAGTCTACTACCTACCAAAGTCCGCACCCCCCCCGTTGCTCCTCAACTCTAAGGATGTTTCCTCTCCACTCAAATCCTTCTCCCTTCTACCTCCTCCCCCTAACCTTACTTCTTACCCTCTCCCTACCCGTCCCTCTTCCCTTTGCCAGCCCAGGGCCCTATAACTCCAAATACATCCAAACCCCCTGTCTCCAGGCCCCAACTTATATTCATGCTATTACTCCTGCCCCCCAACATATTCTGATCTCATTCCCTCATCATTTCACATGTATCCCTACTAACTTTACCAAATTTCTTTGCTGTTCTCCACCTCCTGCTTCCTCACTATACCACTCCCTTCTACCTCACTCACTCAGCCTCCAATCCCCATCACTCCAAATCCATGAAGCTACAATTCTTCATCCTAGCTCTATTATTACTCACCTTGGGGGACATCCACCCCAACCCCGGTCCTGCTACTTCCTTCACCCCTGCCATCTCCCCCACTGCTGCTGACCATACTCCTACCCCAACAGCCCTCATAAAGGGTTTCAAGATATTACACTTAAACATTTGTAGCCTACTTCAAAAATTAGACCTCCTGCAAGTCACGGTTGCTGCCCTGAAACCAAACATTCTAATTATAACAGAAACATGGCTAAACAGTATGCTTCCTGATCACTCTGTCTCCTTCCCTGGTTACTCCATCCTAAGGCTAGACAGAGCAGGCAGGGGTGGTGGAGTGGCCATGTATATCCATGCCTCCCTCCAATACTTCTCAGTCTTCTCCTCCTCCAATCCAGCAACCCATGACGCCTTAGCCATCAACGAATCCCTCCCTTTCACACTCCTTATCTTTGTAGCCGGTATCTACTGCCGTTAAATGTCCAGCCCGGTGTCTCCCTTGACCTCCTAACTTCCATTACTACCCTCTCTCAATTTGGCAAGCTTTACATCCTTGGCAACCTCAATTTAAATTGGTTGTCCCCAATAACATCTACCACAAGAAATGCTATTAGTGCCCTCAGCCTCACACAACTAATTACAGAACCCAGCCGCCCTAATCACAAGACCCAAAACCACTCCCTATTTGATTGGGCCCTAACTTCCCACCCCCATAGAATCATTGCCTCCGGCATCCTTCCAGATGCTCTCAGCAAACACAACCTGGTTTTCCTGGTCAGAAAATTTCATAGCCCTAAATCCCCACATAAAACCCTACAAATACGGACCTATAAATCTCTAGAATTGGAACCTCTCCTGCATAGCCTTGCCCTCTCAGACTGGTTCCCTCTAGCAAGCACCTCCTCGGTTGATAAAGCCCTAATCTATTTTAAAAGACATCTTCCTAGCAAATTGGAATGCCTTCACACCCCTAAAACAAACAAGGGTTAGAGGTCATCACCTCCCCTGGATTACCCCTGAATTACTAGCCTGCCACAGAGCCAGAGATTGGGACTGTAAATGGCACAAAGTCTCCCAGTTTCCAAATGACCTTCTTATTTACCGAAAACTCCGTAATGCCTTCACCCGGGCTACCAGGCTAGCCAAAACAGAGTACTTCAAATCTACCTTCGCGACAAATATCAACTCCCCCTCCAAGTTCTGGAGAGTGGTCCATGCCCTCTTTACCCCCCATCCTGTCCACCCACCCCTATACTTCAGATAAACGCCACCCTCGCTGCCGATCCAGTTGCAGTAGCTACTGGATTCAACTCCTATTACACCACTTGTGCTGATAATAATAATTTTATTTATATAGCACAATTCGAAACATCAAAGCACTTTACATAAAAACATATTAAATAAATCACATAAATACATCAAACTTCCAGTTAAAATTCTCATAGATACATCAGCTTCACATAAATATAACATCAATTAAAATGCACAAGTCATCAAATGTTAAAAGCTTGTCTGAATAAATATGTCTTTAAATCAGTCTTGAAGCTCTCCATGGTCCTGCACTCTTTAATCTGACGAGGTAGAGTTCTACAGGGATGGCGCAACGAACATAAAAGCCCGGGCGCCAGATGTCTTCAACCGCACCCTGGGAACCTCTAACAACCTCTCGCCAGTTGAGCAAAGAGGCTGGCCAGGGCTGTAGGGAGCCAGGAGCTCTTGCAGGTAACTCGGTCCCTGTCTGTGTAGGGCTTTGTAGGTCAGAAGCCCGACCTGGAAGGTGGTCCACCATTCTATAGGCAGCCAGTGCAGATTCCGCAGCATGGGGGTAATATGACTGGAACGAGAAGTCCCAGTCAATAATCGTACTGCAGCATTCTGCATCAGCTGCAAGTGGCGGATATCAACCCCCGGAAGCCCCAGGTAAAGGAAGTTGCAGTAGTCAAGGCGTGAGGTCACAAAGGCATGGATCAATGTGGGCAAATCATCAGACAGAACAAGGTGCTTAATTCTGGTGATGTTCCTAAGATGGTAAAAGGAAGACTTGATGACTGCCGACACCTGCGCACGCAGTGTCAGCCCGTCGTCAAGAACCACCCCCAGATTTCGCACCCATTCAGAGGTAGGCAGTTGTGCCCCATCGAGCTAAAGCCCAGAGGGGTAATCCCACCACCAGCCTCTCTATCCAGTGCCCCGGATCCACTACCAACACCTCAGTCTTCCTGGAATTCAATTTCAACCAGCTGGACTTCATCCAGTCATGGATCTCCGCTAGACAGCTATTAAACATGGAGATCACACTATCCTGGTCGGGTGCAAAAGACAGAGAGAGCTGTGTATCATCTGCATAGCAATGAAACCTTAGCCCACATCGTCTTACAATGTCTCCGTGGGGCAGCAAATACACTGCGAACAACATGGGGGACAGCACCGAGCCCTGAGGGACCCTGCACAGCAGAGAGAATGGCTCTGAAGAAAAAATCCCCGAAACCACCCTCTGAGACCTACCGGCTAGGAAGGAACAAAACCATCTGAGAACTGGACCAGCCAGGCCACAGATGACCCTTAGATGCCCGAGCAGAACCCCATGGTCCACAGTGTCAAACGCTGAAGAGAGATCCAGAAGCATCAAGAAGGAACGGCGCCTCTGGTCTCTCGCCATCAGGAGAACATTGAGCACCTGAACCAGAGTGGTCTCGGTACTATGTCTCTTCTGGAAACCTGACTGGAGTGGATCGAAGACATCATGGATGGTCAAATGGTTCTCCAGTTGCAGCGCAACCACTTTCTCAATCACCTTCCCAAAAAAGGGAAGGTTAGAGATGGGTCTGCAGTTTGCACAGCTATCCGAGTCTAAAGAAGCTTTCTTAAGAAGTGGTGTCACCACCGCTTCTTTCAGGGAGCTAGGGAACTCTCCCAATTCTAAAGAGCACCAAACAATCTCTGCAAGGACCGGGCCAAAAGTCTCCATACATCCTAATAGGCGTGTAGGGCCCGGATCCAAAATATAGCAGGTAGGCCGCAAATTCTGGACAATCCGCATAATGTTCCCCATCTCCGGCCGGACAAAAGATATCCAAGCAGGCCAAGGGATAGTGACCATACACTGACCATCGCTAACCCCCATAGAGGGTGCTGAACAGACTTCAGCCCTGATATCAGCCACCTTATCCGCAAAGGATTGAGCAAACTCATCACACTTTTCTTATGAAAAAGCTCCTTGAACCTGTAGACTGGTTGGGTTGCACAGCCTGTCCACGGTTCAAAAGAGCTGAGCCGGTCGATTCTGAGCAGCAGCTATCTCACTGGAGAAGAACTCTGCCTTCTTACGTGAGATTGCTAATTGATAGCTTTGATAATGATCTGTTAATCTAATATGATTAGCTACTACAATCCCTTCCAAACTATTCCCTTCCCTCCCCCCCTTACTACTGCCTACTAATGACCCCCCCCAATTCCCCTTCTCCTTCACTACTGTCTCCCCAAATGACATCCTAAATGCCCTGCTAGCGATCAATCCTTCAAAGGCTCCTCCCTGGATGGCCTTGACCCTAAACTACTATCCCTCTCAGCCCCAGCCATCGCCTACCCACTCTGTATTATCCTAAACCTCTCTCTCAACTGCCTCAGTACCTTCCCCATGGAAACGTGCAGTGGTCCTTCCCCTCCCCAAAGGCGGAGACCCCATATCCCCTGGCAACTACCGCCCCATCTCTCTTCTCCCTACCCCAGCCAAACTTCAGGAACACCTAGCCTTCTCCCAGCTTACCACTTACCTCAATGACTCCTCCTTCTTCGCACCTTATCAATCTGGCTTCAGGAAAAATCACTCCACTACCACCTCCCTTCTTCGGCTCACTAATTCTATTCTCTCGGGAATGGACAAGGGCCAAACCACCTCAGCCATTTTTAATCGATCTGGCCAAAGCCTTCGACACAGTCTCCCACTCCTTCTCCTTGACACCCTATCAACAGCTGGGCTATCCCCCTTAGCCACAGACTGGTTCAAGGCATACCTCACTGGCAGAACCCATTCAGTCAAGATCTCCAATGTAATTTCCCAACCCCTCCCAATAAAAACTGACGTCCTCCTGGGATCAGTGTTAGGCTCCACACTATTCTCTATTTTTCTAAACAATCTCCCGTCTGCCTGCTCTCCATTCTCCTCCATTCACATGTACGCTGATGATACAGTCTTGTATGCATCTGGCTCCTGCCCCACCGTGGTTGCATCCAACTTGCAGCACAACTTCGATAAAGTTCAGCGTTGGTTTGCAAACCACCAGCTATCTCTCAATGCCAAAAAAACAGTCTCCATGACCTTCAGCACCAGGCAGAAACTTACCAGGTTTCCCTCTCTACCCTCCTTCCACACCCTTGATGGGAATTTACTCGAGGACACATACTCCTTCCGGTATTTAGGTGTCTGACTGGACCAACACCTGAACTTCTCTGGTCATATCGATGCCATTCAGAAAAAAATTGCATCCCAAGCTCAGTGCCTTATGCAGGAACCATGCCTGCATCCCACCCACGACTAGGCGTGAGACTGTCCAGAAGATGATCCTACCTATCTTCGACTACTGTGATGTAGTCTATTGTGCTGCCCCCAAGTCCTCCCTGACCAGACTAGATACTCTCTTCGACTCCTTTTGCTATTTTGCCCTTGACGCCCACCTCCGCACTCATCATTGTGATCTCTACCATGCCCTATCCTTCCCTTCCCTGACAAACAGACATCTCTCTCACCGTGCAAAATTCACCTCCAAGCACTGGCTGGGTGAACTTCCCTCCTATCTCTTCCCTACCTTTACAACCGCCCCCCTCCTTCCCACTCCCTAAGATCTACCGACTCACGAACCCTGGTGGTCCCACACCACTCCACCCTGCTTGGCCATTCACGTTATTCTTATCGCCTCCCAAAAATCTGGAATTCACTAACCCCTCAAATTCGCCACTCATCCTCTTACTACTCCATTAACTCTGCCCTCAAGAACTTCCTTGCCCCTTCCTATGCCTGCCATGACCACCCGTAATCCCCCCGCCATCTCCCCTAAGCCCATATTACCATGTCTACTCCCCACCACTCCTATTTCCCTTTGATCGTGCTCCTCCTTGTCCCCTACTTTCCCTCCTCCTAAAGTGTTCCTCCCCCTTCTTTCTCTACCCTTAATCTATCTCCCTCCTGTGAACTCGATCACTGCCTTGTGCAAGCAGGATCCATAGCACACAGTAGGCAACAACTTTATCCCCTTTCCCCTATTTCTCCTTTTACTGCACCCCCCTCTGTCACTGCCTTGTGCAGGCAGGGTCACCCAGCACACTGGTGGGGTACTATCCCCCCCATTATAGTTGACCTCTGCTACCCCCTCCCCAACACCCCCTCTCTCGCATCATTATATATAAATAACTCTCATCGCCTATAACCGGTGTCCTACCAGTAGGGCTGTCCACCGCCCTGACCAGATAAGGATAACATGACACTGTTAAATTTCAACTCCCCCCTTCCCCTTGGATACCCCAGCTACAATACCTCTCTATCATCACGCTGCCACACTCTACTTCTCCTCTCCTCCTACCCCCCCCTTCCGGTTAACATAGCCTAACACTTGGCTACCCCTACACTCAGTTAAGCACTTATAACCTACCCCTATACCCCTCTTATATGCACTTTAGTCCACCCTGTCATCTCTGTTTGCCTTGAAAATCGTGCTGTCTGCGTCGCTCCATTAATTTCCTTTCCCTTATTCCATTCCACCCTCTGCAATTTTTCGTTCCCTCCTTCCATTCTTCCTCTCTTTACTCCAATCACTGTAAATCTTGTATATCTATGTTACACTAATGGCTATCAATTAATATTGGTTCACCTTACCATCTAGTGCTACATACTGTTGCAAAGTTATTATATGTGTTCCAGTGTTACCAACTGTTGCCAATTTGCTATATGTGTCTTCATATCTACTATACTTAACTGTTGCATTGTTAGCCAGTGTTATCCACCTGTAATGCCTCCTGCTTTCATTGTATGCAAGTAAGCAAACTGTATTCCAACATTATAACATTTCTCTTTATTCTATCCCATTGTTCCCTACCCCCAAGTTGCACCGGGTGACTAGCAACTTGTTGCCCAGCGTGCCTTCCTGGTGAAACATTTCAATAAATAAAAATAAAACAATACGAAGGATGGAACACTCCGGGCAAGAAAGATGCCAAACACTACTATGGAGGTTCAGTCCTCATTTATTAAAAACCCCAACATTTCAGAGTTCCTCTCATGGCTTCTTCTGGGGGACCAGTGCTTGTTCCGGTTATTCCCAACTCTTGGGAAGGTTTTTTGGATTTTTTATCCAAGTAGAGCATGGCTCAGAGGCCTGTCTGTAGTTCATAATTGTCTACTGAAGCTTTTCAATTCCTCTGGAAGTTTTTCATACGTGCATAGTGCTATGTGGTGGCTACTGTCAATCTGTCCTGCTAGATGCATCTAAGCACCACACAGCACTGTGCACTTAGGAAAAACTCACAGAGGAACTGAAAAGCTTCAACAGGTGCTTATGAACTATAGCCAGGCCTCTGAGCCATGTTCTGCTTGGTTTAAAAAAAGCCTTCCCAAGAGTTGGAAATAACAGGAACAAGCACTGGTCCCCAAGAAGAAGCCATAAGAAGAATGGTGAAACACGGGGGTTTGTGGGGGACTTTAATAAATGAAGACTGAATCTACACTGTAGTGTTTGGTATCTTTCTTGCCCAGAGCGGTTCATCCTTTTGTACTAGTACAAGCATTTCTCCGTCAGGAACAACTTCACATCCAGAGAGCACAGTTGATACAAGTGATTACCTGCCAGGACAATTTTTCCTTGGATTACACGTTATATAATAAGAACAGACAAAACAGAGCAGGTGGAGGAGTTGCCCCATACATAAACAACCAACTTAAAAGGACGAAGGCTGAGATACTTAACATAAAACATGAAAAGCAGCTAGAAATATCGTTTGGTTTGAAATAATGGGGAATTGGAAATCAACTACAGTAGGTACTTGCTACAGACCACCTGATAGCAATAAGGAATACACCAGTGACCTCTTTGAGGAAATTAAGCAAAGGTGTGACAGTAAGAATCATACAGTAATATTGGGGAACTTGAATTTTACTAGCATACATTGGAAAACTATGACAACAAAACGTAAAACAGAATCAAAGTTACTGAGCATAAGTGCTGAACATGGGCTAACACAACTTGTAGAGGAACCAAGCAGAGGAAACAAAATCCTCGATTTGATATTAGCTAACATAAAGGGTAAATCCAACAAATGTGTAGTCCGAGAACCATTGGGAGCAAGCAACAGCTCTATAATAAACATAATTATAGACTACAGTACAGAAAGAATCATAAAAATAAACTTAGCAGACTTCATGGAAATGTCTAATCATTTACTGCAGTGGAACAGGGAAAAGGAATTCTCAAACAAATCTTTAAATGAGAAATGGAATATACTTAAATCCAAATTACTGTATTTGGAACAGTTATGAGTTCCGGTCAGGGCCGGATTAAGGGAAGGGGACAAATGGGGCAAATGTCCCAGGCCCCATGATAGACTGGCTCCCGCCCCGAAGCCGACAGAAACAGAAATACGTTTTTTCCCATTCATGTCGGGGATACAACCTCCCACCCACAGCGCAAGACTTACTAATGCTCAAACTTCTTTGTTCCCCCTCCCCCTCCCGATATAGGCCCCCGGCCAGGCAGCAGCTCACCATCTGTAGACTGAACAGTTTGCCTCAAACTGTTTGCGACCATCTTATTGTGTGAGCCACTGACTGCCAACTGAACTGCCTTCCTTGTGATGACTGCTGTGGACTTAAGTAGCCAGGAGAGACTGAGCCGGCGTGTTGTAGGTGTAACCCAGCCCGCACCACAGTCTAGATTAGCGCTTAGGGCCCCCCCCCCCGCCTGACTCCTTCTCGCCCACCCGCCCACAGCCACAGTACAACTGAGTAAAAAAAAAAAAAGAAAAAAAGCACAAACTTCTTCCCACTCCGCGGACCGTGGACCCCAACTACTCCCAATATAGGCCCCCTGGCCAGGCAGTAGCTCGCCATCATAGATTAAACTTAAGCACCACTGAGTGTGCGAGTCTGCTGCGATGCATGCAATGCGACTACTGAGACTGTGTCAGAGCCTGAGGGGATGAGCCAGCAATGCATTTAAGCATTTTTAAACCCCCGGCCACCACAGATTAGCACTTAGGCCCCCCCAGCAGCCCAACCTTTTTTACAGCAAGCAGACATGTCACAGTGCAAGTTTAAGTTATGCAATAATAAATTAAGCATCTTCACAATCACCTACCTCCTAGCTAGGGTACCGTACCGTACTGCTGCCCGGGTGACTAGTCTCCGCTCTCAGACAGACTTCTTCTGGTCGGATGGCAGCGACTTGAGAGTCAGTATAGTGACAGTCCTGTCCAAGGAACTGGATGGAAAGAGTAAGACTCCAAGTCTGGAACTTGCGTGCTTACCGACGGACGGTACAGCGCCGGGGCCGCACACCCCCAAAAAGAAAAGAAAACAGTTAACTGGCTACAACGGCGTACAACCAAGTGAATCGATTCTGGAAGGAACCCTGCTGCTGGTTTGGGACTGGGGACAGCTGCGCTCGTCAGCCTGGGTCGTCGGTTGATTCGGGGAGCAAGCAGTAGAGTAGTAGTCTGGACTGACCCTGTGGACACAATGAGTGTTGTTGCTCGACGTTCGCGTGGGCCACTGGTGCTGCTAACTAAACTGCCTGCCTGCCTGTTGCACATGCTGCTGGCTGCTCTTACTAAACGGTTTCTTTCATTCAATCCCCAAGCACAGCCAACTTCACTGCGGAAAGTGGCTTAGAAAGCCACCAATCAGAGTACAAAAGCATAAATGGGCCAATCGGAGTAGGGGAGGCAGATCAGGGTTGTGATTGGTTCAGTTAGGAGAACCAATCACAAGTCTGTATTTAGGGAAATATGCAGCCAGAAAAATAAACAAAAGAAAAACTTGGCTACTTTGCCCTATAAATTGGGGCTTTAAAGCCCACTTAGTCAGGTATCAGAGCTGTAATCACCTGATCTGATCACCTGCTTTGAAGGGGAAGAAATTTACCAAAGAAGAACACGGAAGAACAAAGTCTGGAAGCCAAGGGCATCATCCTGATCTCCATACTGACTAGCCCTACTCCACCAGCTGACTGAGAGAACCAGGACGTCGGACACTTTCTGTGCCAGAGTCGGAGACCACCAGTGGCCAACTCTGTTCCTGAACTTGGACTATTTGTGTTGGCTTTTTTGAGGTAAGCTCATAACAACATGCTGGTGGTGTTTGTTTATTTATTTTTTTATTGATTGGGGGCCTGGGGTGGGGTATAGTATAAATAAATTACAACTGCAGTCTGTAAGTAAATAACTACATGTAAACTGACACTGACTGTGTAGTACTGGGGCTGGGGGGAGGGCTGAAGCTCATGTAAAACAGGATCATTCAATTATTTGCATGTGTGTATATATATATATATATATATTTTTTTTTTTCCATGAAAAGATGTAATGAGTAGGAACAGTTGTGCCCATGCTGAGCTTAAACTAAACTAAGTACTGGATGATCTGGTTACCATGTGCCCCCCCCCCCCAATCTACACAGTGTTAGTCTCCATAAAGGTATTTTCTCCATTGTAACTTACTAACTTTAAATACTAATCTGACCACAGGACATAACCTAATGAGATGATGTTATTCAACAACACAGTGAAAACGGATAGAAATTAGTTCTGCACCCCCACCATGCAACTTACTAATGGCTGCTTCTATAGAAGTTTGAGGTTATAAGTTTTTGTGCTTTGGTTTGTTTTGATGCTACAATGTTGTTTTTTCCAAACATTCTCGGATGGTTCGTTTTTTCCCCTCTTTTAAATTGATTTAGCTGGAAGTACTCCTGCACTTCAAACGAAAGTTGCAAAGAGCATTTTCCTGCTCTCCCCCTAAAATGAAGCCTGAAGAACAGCCTCTGTGCGAATATGCAGCATGGCTAAAGGCATGTTTAGTGTGGTTTGCCCTTTTGCTTTGTAGCTTTATACATTGTTTATGAGTTGTGTACTTTTCCCTGCCTTTTCTGTTCTGTTAGCGGTCTCTAAAAAAATAGTGGTAAAAATGAATCTGTCTGCCCCTATCCCCAATTCTCTGCAGTTAAAAAGAAAAAAAAAACGAATGTTGGTGGAACTGGAAAATCTATTGTTTTTCATTTTGTTTTTTAAAGCTGTGATTATTCATTGAGGGTTTCAGCTCTGCTGTGGATCTTGGACTTGGGAGTGTTCTGACTGAGAGCTGTCCAGCATCCACGGGTGACATTTACCGGAAAGTTGTGTGTGTGGAGAAGGGGGTGGGGTGGGGATACTCCTTCGGTATCTGCTGACTGAGGTGGTGCAATGCTATTGCTATTTATTTTATCAGCATCTGTTTGCAGTACATAAAAGAGGGTGTTGTAATAACACTGAATACCTGAGAGGGTTTTAGCAAAAAATAAAGCATAGGTTCTAGAATATTTGCTATTTTAATTCACTCCCTTTGAGTGTCTATCCCTCTGGGGTCTGCTTCATTTTGATGATAGTTTAGGTGAGAGATAGAGATATAGAGAAAGAGAGAGAGAGAGAGAGAGAGAGAGAGAGAGCGAAAGAGACAGATGCGTTTGGGCTTTGCAATCCTTGACAACCAAAAGGTTTGAGTGCTAATCTGACTGCAAATAAAAGAGCAAGTGAAGACAGCTGTATGCTGTTTTGGAATCTGTTATCACACAAACTAAACGATCACATTAGTTGTTTGGGGGGTGCGGGTGCTCAGATAGAAAGGGGACACAGATGCTGAATGAAGACTTCTCCCCTCTTGGGTCCTAGACGGTGAAGACTGGAGCTCACTTCCCTCCATTTGTTGCTGACCAGAATATTGGATGTTGAGAAAGTCAAGTAGAGCTCCCAACATGAGAGGGTCCTGTGGAACAACTTCTTACTGCAGGCAGAGGTGTGTGTGTGTATGTGTGATTGCATATTGCTGATAATCCTGCTGCTCACCCCTGCACTCAGCTGACTCCTCTCATCAATACTGAACACCACTCCTCCTCTAGAGATGCCCCACCTATTCTGAGCTTGTGTGGTCTTAGAGCTTATGGGTCAGAGGGAGCAAAACCTAAATTCATGGCTGTCAATGTGCACATTTACTTCTGTGCTTATTATTCTGGAAGTGCTAGCACTGTCTGTTGAATATATGGGGTACACTGGAACTGATAGGTACTGTACAAAGCTATATACCCCCAATCCCATCATGCTTATAGTTCCAATGTACCATGATTCAGTTGAATTGGCTTCACTTTTTAAGAACATTTCACTGACGTCTGGTTTGCTTTCAGGTTGTGTCAAATAATTGCATTATTGTATTTTATTTTAAACTGAAATGATTGGTCCTAGCAATCTGCTTGTTGTAAGAAGTTAACGTGCACTATACATGTTGATGGTAGAATCGTGTGTACAACCATCTGTTTATTTGTAGTTATGGCTTTGGGTATATTGGAACTGCACACCTCTGTACATACATACAGTAAGTAGTTACTTAGTTACTGTCCTTTGGAGTAGGAATGGATGCATATGCATACATCATAGTAAAGTACTGTTTGTTTTATTTTTGTATTTTGCATGGTACAGAGCCAGAGGTGTGCAGTTTTAATATTGCATGAGAAAGTAACCGATACAGTTGTGCTGGAAAAATTTGTTAAGCAGCAGTTCTTTTTTTTTCTTCTAGTTATTTCAGAACTGCTATACACCCAGTTAATACTGCCATGGGATTTTTGTCCCACCCTGTGGAGTACCCCCCTCCACAGGACATAGTTGTTGCTGCTGCTGTCTGGTGGATCCAGCTGTCTGATGCATTGAAGCTGCTGGTGCTGCCGCGCTGATACATGCTGCAAGGAGGGGGATACTGCTGTTGCTGGAGCTGGGTAGAAAAGGAGGGCTCCCTCAGGCTCTGGCTCTCCTTGTGCAAGTCCACTAGCCTGCGTTCTAACACATCGATTCATTGCCTCTGGTTCTGTATTAGGCTTTGCTAGTTCTGCACGATGGTCATCCAGGAGGCTGTGTCACTGGTGGCAGCAGGCAAGCGGTGGAGGAGTGGAATGCCAGCCTTGGCTTAGGAATGGAGATGCAATGCATGGAGTGCTGTCACTGTGCAGCAGGAGGTCATGCTTAACTGGGGCTCCCAGCCCCTGCACTACTGATCCATCTCACAGCAGGGGAGAGTGCCCTCAGAACTTGTGGTAGAAGACACAGTGCTACGACTTTGATATTTGTAACGGTTTTATTTAGTTTAAACTATTTTAAGATGTAATCTAGATTTTTAGATGGTAATCATGGAAGTGTAGAATTTGTGTATGAGAGGAGTATCCTATAATTGTTACTTTTGCCCTAAAAGCCTTAAATGTTTCAAAGTCCCACAGATGGATTGGGCAGATGGTAATGATAGGTGTGTAGTATGTGGTCCAGAGATGGATTGGGCAGATGGTAATGATAGGTGTGTAGTATGTGGCCCGGAGATGGATTGGGCAGATGGTAATGATAGGTGCATAGTATGTGGCCCGGAGATGGATTGGGCAGATGGTAATGATAGGTGTGTAGTATGTGGCCCGGAGATGGATTGGGCAGATGGTAATGATAGGTGCGTAGTATATAATTTGCTTACTAAAAAATTATAACTGTCCCTCATTACCGGTAAAGTTCCAGAAACCAGCATTGCTATTGGTCTTCTATTATGTCATTCTGCTTCTTAAATATTTATTCTGTCACTCTCCCCCAATAAGCATGCAAAGTAAAATGTCAATTCACTTTATTTAGGTTAGCTGTCATCATAATCATATTATATTCATATATCTTAAAAAAAGCCACAATACAATAAATATAACATTACAAATTATAACTCTAACAGATCGTATTATCTTGGCATATATATTTATTGCAATTAAATATTTCCATGTTCAAGTGTAAGTCTGTGACAGATCCAGTACTCTGCTCTGGCTTTATCTTCTGTCCTGCAAGTAAAATGAAAACCATGAAACAGTTGTTTCCATAATTCTAGATAATAGCAAACAAAACATTACCTAAAATAATAACTCCAAATTTGATTACAATACAGGTATCTTAAGATGGAGTGTTATAGTATCAATGCCCTATAAGTGACGAGCAGACCCTTCTCCTTAGGTATTTATTAGACAAGTGCTACAAATATTGTATAATAAATAGCATAGTCTTTGGGGACACACACACACACACACACACACACACACACACACACAGTCTTCAGAATGTTTCCAGTGTCCGTTATTACTGTGACATGTTAAGTGGCTTTTGCACCTGCTTTTTCAAACTATGGCATTAAGTCCCACTGCTCACTAGATAGATGTTAATTAAAAAAAAAAAAAGGTACCCATAGCCACCTTGGTGGCCATTTTATGTCAGGTTGACAATGGATAGTTTGGACGTCATATAGAGCTATTGGAGATAATGAGTTACCGTTGTGATTTGTAAGATGGGGTGTCCAGCCTTTTCAGGGTCATGAGCCTCATGTAAATTTCTGAATCAGATGTGAGCCCCAACGTGTGGCATGTACCATCCCCAACATGCAGCCCTTGTCATACCCATATTTTGGACTGAAAATAAGTCAAACAGTCGTATTTTATTAAGTCGCAGTATTTAAAATAGTTGCAATTTTAAAATAATTATTCTGAGCAGCGCTGGAGCATTTTTCAGGCTTCATAAAAGTATGCTGTTGAGCACTCAGTACTTCCTGAACTTCTCCTTTAATGCTAAGTTAAGTAACTTGTATTTACCTACACTGTCGTAGGCTCTTGCAAAGGTACAGTTGGGTGAATGGTTTGGAAGAGGATGGGAGGGGCCAAGGGAACACTGCTGTGTCTTGCTCTCGATGTGTCTCTCCCCGCAGTGGATTTTCTCTGTTCATGTCGTGCTCTCTCTGTCTTGGTCTCTTGGGAAGCTTCAAGCTGCTGTGTAGCATACAGGATGCTGCCTTCAAGAACTGTGCCACAGAGGTTGGTAAGCTAAGCAAGGAAGTAAAGTCTGCCATGAGCCGGATTACAAACGCGCTCTGTCTGAAAGAAGCACGTGACTCTGACGATGCACTGCTTGCCGCCTTGACTGAAATACTGTAGACTCCAGGGGTACTACAAGTATCTTCCCTCTCAACTCTTCTGCAGAAAGAGATGTTGCCAGCAGACATTGAGTCCGTGCTCCAATGGTTCTTGCATAGTGACTGCCTTGTGTGCACAGCTGTGTTATCAACGGTTGCTGATGGGAAGTCTAATTGCTGGTGTAATGGCAAGAGAAGTGCAACTAAAACCACAGAAATGGTGGGAGCCAATGCCATTCTACATGGACTAGTGCCCTGTGCTAGTCATAAAATCCAATCTCTCATTTGTTTCCCCAGGTCTAAAACACAGGGAGAGAACATTGTGGAAAATGTCATGAATCATTTTACATTCAGGTGCTCAGAAACGCCGTGCTGCAAAGGAAAAGCAAGAAAAACGGTGTGCCGTCCTCGCAAAGACTCCTAGACTCAACCAATTTTTTGTGAGCAACTCGTCTGCACCATCTGTCACCTCATCTCTTTCTCTCCTGACAAGTGCACATGGCTGCAACTCTGAAACATCACATGAGCGGCCTGACACCGGATCCGATATTGAAAAGATTGATCAAGGTACTATGGTTGAGACTGCTGCTTCTACAGATGAAACTGGTGATGCATTGTCTTTGTCTCCAGAGTCTACCAGCAACTCAACCCAGTCAAGAAGTGATCCTGAATGTCACTTGACAGATCCTGCAGAGTGGTTCCCAGTAAGTTCTGCTACTGTAAATTTCTGGGTTGAGAAAGGACCAGACACTTGCCAGAATAAGTGCGACTCTTACAGTTACTTAAAGTCAAAGAGGTACTACAACCATACACAGAGCCAACCAAAGGGGCATTTCCGGTTCCTAAAAAATCACATGTTCTATGCCCGGCGGCCAAATGGTGAGATGCATCTTTGGAAATGGTTGCTGTATAGTCCTTTAAAGGGGTCCATCTATTGTTTCTTCTGCACACTGATGGCGAGTCGAAAGGACCAGTTTTCACGAGTTGAGGGTTTAAGTGACTGGAAAAAGGCAGATGAGAGAATCCGCATCCATGAAGAAAGTGCAGCACACAGAGAATGCATTTTGAAGTTACGCAGCCGTCACAAATAATACTGCCGTGTGGACTACAGCTTGGAGAAGCAGTATCAGGAGAGGAAGAAATACTGGTGAGATGTACTACATCAGGTAGTTGCTGTTGTGACACTGTTGGTGGAGAGAGGACTGGCCCTCTGAGGAGATGATGAATTAATTGGCTCAAAACATAATGGCAACTTCCTCGGCTGCATGGAATTAATAGCACGGTTTGACCCCTTTCTGGCCACACATATAGAGAAATTTGGTAACGCTGGTCGGGGAAAGCCAGCTTACTTGTCCTCCACTATTTTCGAAGAATTTGTGGAAATCATGGCGAAGCACATCCGAGGCACAATTGTGAAAGAAATTGCAACAGCCAAGTACTTTTCAGTATCTGTTGATTCAACGCCAGATTTGACCCACGTTGACCAGCTGACTGTGATTGCCCGGTATGTGCTAAATGGCATACCAATTGAGCGGTTCTTGACTTTCCTGCAAATCGGCAGTCACATGGCTGAAGAACTTGCACATACTCTGCTACAGTACTTGCAGGCTGAATCAATTGATTTTATGGATTGCCATGGCCAGTCTTATGACAATGCAAATAACATGGCTGGCCGGTACACTGGTATGCAAGCGCGTCTCAAAACGGTGAACCCTCTTGCCTTATTTGTGCCTTGCACTGCACATTCTCTCAACCTAGTTGGTTCTAATGCTGTCGATTGCTGCGTTGAGGCAGTCAGCTTCTTTGGCTTTCTCCAGAAACTGTACACATTCTTCTCTGCATCTACTCACCGCTGGTCAGTTTTTATAAAACACTTGAAAGAGAAAGGTGGAGGACTGACAGTGAAGTCACTGTCTGACACACGGTAGTCTGCAGGTGCTGATGCAATGAAGGCACTCTTTGAAGGTTACACAGACATCAAAGCTGGCCTGGAGGAAATGTCTGATGACCAACAGCAGAATGGCACTATGAGATACGAGGCAGATTGCTTGTCCCACAATATGGAGCTACTGGAAACTGCATTTCTCTGTGACCTATGGAATACAATTCTTGCAAGATTTAATGCAACAAGCAAATCTTTGCAGAGTACAAAAATTGATTTGAAAGTAGCAGTCGAACTACTGACCTCTCTGGGAAACTTTGTGAATGCATTACGTGATCGTTTCGATACATTTGAAACACGAGCTAAGAGTTATCTGGCATATTACACTACAGAAGTGATCACTCGAGAAGAGAAAGAGAAACACTAGTACGATGACTTGCAGTCTGAGGAGTTGTTTTAACTGGCAGAGAAATTCAGGACTGAGACTTATTTGATTATAATTGATTGCCTCATCATGGCCTTAAACAAAAGGATTTCAGCCTACCAAACTGTCTATGACCACTTTAAAGTCATAGTGAACTTCAAAACACTAACAGATGAAGAAATTAATGCTGAGGCTCAGAAACTAGCTCAAGCATACCCATCAGACTTGTCTGCAGAGGTCTTCCCTGGTGAAATGGCACAATTCATCAGCTTTGCAAAGGCAAGAGGCTGTGATCTGCCACTCTCTCAGGCAGCACTACTACATAATGAAGAACTGCAGGAGACCTTTCCAAATGTTTATGTAGCTCTTCGTATCTACCTGTCGCTGATGGTGACTAACTGTTCAGGTGAACGCTCCTTCAGCAAGATGGCACTCATCAAAAACAAACTTAGATCTACAATGCGAGATGATCGTTTGAGTGCACTCACACTCTTAAGTATCAAAAGTGATCTACTGCGACAAATTGACTTTAATGAGCTAATTGATAAGTTTGCTACTGCTAAGTCACGGAAATGTCAAGTGAACCTTGCATAAATTGTGCTGTTCCTTTTTCTTTGGGCAGTAGTTCTCTACAGAAAGGAGTACTCTGTAAAAATGGGGTAAAAGGCCAAGGGTTCAGAATGTCTATGGATGTACTTAGCAAGATATATCCTGATCTATGGGATTCTCTCTCCAGTACTGAACCAGTTAGGGGTCTTCTTTTAAATTGACTCACAAAAGCCTGTACACTGGACCACTCCTGGCAGAAAATTGTTTCCCCCTGGAATCAGGGGGGTGTGGGAAACCATCTGGCCTTAAGTCTACAGCTGGGTAAGCATCCTGGGGATTGTGGCCTCTGGAAGGTAATGGCCTGTATCTGGGATGTCTGTGGTGCCTTTTTTTTTTTTTTTATCTGCCTGTGAGACCTCCTGCTTCATGTCCCTTGGATGCATGCACCCCACACCTTTGACATGGATGGTGCAGTGCACCTAACTCTCCTCTAGGAGTCCCAGAACTTGCCCCAGAACATCTAAACCCCAGAGCTTCGCAGTACAGTGATGCTCATGTGCTGACTAGTGGTAATGTTCACACCAGCTGCAGCTGTAGACTTAAAGCCAGATGGTTTCCCACACCCCTCTGACTCCAGGGGGAACCAATTTTCTGCCTAACTTTTGCAACTGGTCTGTTTAGGTAATTTTTCTTGTAAGATAATTGTAGTCTGCCTAATCAGTAGAGGAGGTACCAACACAAGTGAAGTTATCAGATTGAAAGACACAGCTGTCTTTATTTTCAGTCCACCTTTTAAGGTTATAATGCAGGTGAGCAGGTCAGAAATGTAATTTGGGAAGGTGTGGCGCCTCTTACAACATGCACCCTTCCACCACCTGTAAATGTTCCTGGGTGGAAGTACCTTATTTAAGGAGCCAATTAGACAATGTATTGTAGGCCAATTCAGGCAGCACTCTATATTTGTGAGTAGCCACTGCGGCCATTTCAGAGCTATTAAGTTAGTGTAGGGACTATACCGAAAGGGTCCCACCGTGAAGTGGTGGTATAGCTTGCTCACTTTGGAATTCCAATCTGAAAACTAAGAGGACCCCCTTTTTTACATGAAGTTTAAAGTACGTAGAGCCAGTGGCCATGTAATTGTTTACATATTAAAATGTACCATTTTGGGAGGGGGTTGTGCACTGGTATTTTGTTAACTGCTGCTTACCACAACCCAGTAGCATCCCCTAGCAGAAATGTTAATTACATTTGTGGGCAATGCAGAGTTGAGCATGTTGATTTGGGGAAGATGTGGTGGCGCCCCTTACAACACGCTCCCTTCCACCACCTGTAAATGTTCCTGGGTGGAAGTACCTTATTTAAGGAGCCAATTAGGCCATGTATTGTAGGCCAATTCAGGCAGCACTCAATATTTGTGAGTAGCCACTGCGGCCATTTCAGAGCTATTAAGCTAGTGTAGGACTATACCGAAAGGGTCCCACCGTGAGTGTTGGTATAGCTTGCTCACTTTGGAATTCCAATCTGAAGACTAAGAGGACCCCCTTTTTTTACATGAAGTTTGAAGTAAGTAGAGCCAGTGGCCATGTAATTGTTTAAATATTAAAATGTACCATGTTTGGGGAGGGGGATTGTGCACTGGTATTCTGTTGTTAACTGCAGAGAATGAGGAGGCAGTATAGCACAGTGGTCTAAGGCTCTTAGCTGCAAATCTGGTGACATCCAGCAGACCAGACCTGGGTTTGAATCCCACAGTTTCCAGTTGCATACTGTGTGATCCTGAGCAAGTCACTTAACTTCCTTGTGCTCCCAGGTCGCACCTGGAAACAAGCTCCGGCTTAGTGTGCCTTTCCTGGTTAAACAATTTCCCCTTTCCCTAAACAAACATGTTTTGCTGTTCTACCACCAGTATGGTAGGCAGTCAAGTTCTCACTCTTTAAAAACAAAAATGGGATGTGAATAAAACTACCAGCTGCATCAACAGTCCCTATAGAATGTTAGCAATTATTATTATTTTTTTTTTAACACATGGAGGCCTAAGGGGTTTTGATGTCCCTTTAAGCAGCTGGTGGGGCAATTGTTTGGAAGATCTAACAAGCATTTTATCGCCAATAAAGCCCCAAACTCACCACAGAACATATAGACCCCAGAGCTTCTGGGGCCTGGTGCCCCAGACCAGACCCCAGCCTTCATATGTCACATGACACGGTGAGTTCAATAGAGTGCTGTACCTGTGAATAATGGGGCTTGTCTCCCCATATGGTGGTTGTTAAGGTTAATGAACTAAAACTATAATGAACAATATGCTCGGAAAATGTTGCGCAAAAAAATAGGTATGAAAAATTGGGCGTTTTTACCTGGCCACCCGAGTTGTGAGTGTCCCAGGCCCCCCTAAGGCTTGATCTGGCCCTGGTTCTGGTTATACAGTAACAAAGGTAAAAGACCAAAATGGATGAACAAAAAAACGTAAAGACTATTAGCAAGAAAGAAACAACTCCTGGAGTCCAGGAGCGTGCCCTGGTACTGGAGAACTGCACATGTGGTGCCTCTCCATAAAAGCAGTACAAGGGATGAACCAAGGAGTTAAAGGCCAGTCAGTCTGACCTCAACAGTGGGGAAACTGATGAAGACTATCCTGAAGGAGACACTGGTGGGCTTTCTCGAGGAAAATGGGCTGCACGACAAGAGGCAGCATGGGTTTCTGTCAGGGAGGTCCTGAAAGATTAATCTGACGGACTTTTTCGACTAGGTGACCAAGACAGTGGGCAGAGGTCAAGCGGTTAATGTCCTGTATCCAGACTTCAGCAAGGCCTCTGACTCTGTACCTCATAGGAGATTGGTCAGGAAGCTGGAGGATCTGGTGGGGGCCAAGCTCGCTAGATGGGTCAAAAACTGGTTAAAGGACAGAAGCCAAAAGGGAGTAATCGGGGCAAGGGGATTCTCGGAAGCTAGGCCACTGAACAGTGGGGTCACACAGGGCTTGGTGCTCAGTTTGGTGTTGTTTAACATCTTCATCAGAGACACAGTGGTTAGGATCAAGATTAAAATCTGCCGGTCTGCGGGCAACACAAAGCTCTGCGGGAGGGTGGACACGGAGGAGGGGAGACTAAGGGAAGACCTGGCTAGGTTGGACAAGGGGTCTGTCATTTGGCAACTGGGGTTCAACACTAAAAAGTGCAAAGTTATGCACGTAAGGCCAAGGAACGCAGACATCAAATACTGGTTGGGTGGTGTGCAAGCCACCAAGTCTGAGAAGAGTGACCTGAAGCGCTCAGCACACTGCAAGGGAGGAGCGGCAAAAGCAAATCGGATGCTGGGCTGAATTACCAGCAGGAAGGTGGAGGTCATATTATCACTGTACAGGTCACTGCACCTACAGTAGTGTGCAGTATTGGTGCCCTTATCTTAAGAAGGATGTCAACTTGCTGGAGACAGTCCAGAGAAAGGCGGCCAAGATGATCCAGGGCAGCAGGGCAACACATACGTACTCTCTTGAGGACAGAAGGGATGGGATATGATTGAGACCCTCAAATACCTTAAAGGTATTTATAGGGTGAATATGGAGGGCCTCTTCAGCCTTGGTGGAAACAAGTCCACTTGGGGCATAGCCTAAAGCTTGTAGGGGGAAGATTCAAGAGAGAGATGGAAGGGGGGACTTTTTCACTGAGAGAGTGGTGGCCAAGTGGAATGAGCTGCCAAAGGAGGTGGTCTCCCTGAAAACAGTGAATAGCTTCAAGAGAAGCTAAGACAGAATAAAGGGGAAAGTTTCTGGAACAGAGGGGAACTGAAGAGGGGTTAGTGGGGATTTGGGGGAGGGGGGACAGGTCCCACTGTTGGCAGGGGGGACCTGCACAATTGAGCATACAAGACAGACCATAAGACCTTTATCTGCTGACATGTTCATATGTTTGTATATACAACATTAAAGTTCAACATTGGATAATAGAAAAATGGCAGCGGTTGCTGCAGAAATGCCGGATTAGGGCTTTTAACATGAAAGCAAAACTTTCAAGTACCTTTGTCACATGGTATTTCATTTTGAAAGACCCATGCCAACCATCATGTTGCTGAGCCATCCGTGGTCATCTCACGCATAACGGGCAGCTTCTGGCATGCAGGCTATGCTAATGAGAGCTACCAACTCATGCCATTAGCTGGTAGCCCTCATAAACACACCCTACATGCCAGAAGTGCCTGGTGTGCATGAGATGGCTGTGGGCAGTTTGACAACACCTCAATCCGCATACCATATGACAAAGGTACTTAAGAATTTTACTTTTATGATAAAAGTTATAATAAGGCATTTCTGCAGCAACAACTGCTCTTTTTCTGTTATCCAGTGTTCCCTTTAAATAAAGAGAACAATGAAATAAATGGGAACAAATACAAGAATAGAGGTCAAGAAATGCAAATGTGAAATTAGGCAAAGCAGAATGAGGTTTGAACAGCATCTAGCAACAAATTTCAATAATGTTAAAGAATTCTCTGGGTATATAAACACATTGAAAGGAAACGGGCTTAATACCGGACCACTATTATATGAAAATCAGACAGACACAGACTGTGGAATGGCGAATACATTAAACAATTACTTTGGAACCATTTTCAGTCATGATAAAAATCAAAATCCCACACAAGTACTAGCAGGAAAAAAATGAAATACAGTACAGGCGCAGGACTTATTTACCAAGTCTAGAGTCCACAAAGAACTAAAAAAAAATAAATCCCTTAAGTCTGGGGGTTATAACTTAAATTCACACCAATTAAAAAACTTTGTAGACTATATCGTTAGAGATATATATATATATATATATATATATATATATATATATACACACACACCCCTACACCACACCAGTGGAGAATAAACTGGGTAAATAAATCATGTTATTTTGGGATAAATATTTATTTTCACTTAGAACACCATTTATTTCACTTGGAACACAATTTATTTAACTTAGAACATGTTATTTCCATGTAGAATCTGGAAATAGAACACAGAGAACAATGGGCCAGGCAGAGAATTTACAATGGAAAGAAAGGCAGTTTTAAGCTAAAACAAGGTAAAATACCAGTAAAAACATTACAAATGGCATGGTATACAGTATATCAAATACACAATGGGTTGCAGTAGAATAATACATTTATCTCCACACGTGAGTGGTAAGACCTTTATAACTAACTTGTGGCTTCACCACTCATAATTTATGGGTCTTACCACTCACCAGTGGAGATAAATGTGTTATTCCACTGCAGTCCATTATGTATTCCCTATATATAGGAGTTCCTTTAGTATGGAAGAAGTCACTAGAGATTGGAAAATGCTGCTGTGATCTCAATCTTCGAAAAGGGATGCAAGTCACTGTCCTCCAACTATATAGGCTTATCTGTAAGTTTAACATCAGTCCTCGGTAAAACCACGGAGACAATAAAGAATACATAATCAATACAATAAATTACAAAAATCTGACAGACCAAACGTAATACAGTTTCACAAAGAACAGATCCTGTGTAACAAACCTAATAGCATTCCTTGAACTAATAGATGAATAACAGGTAACATCACATTTCTAGACTTCAACAAAGCCTTTAATAAAGTGCAGCATAACAAACTGATTGAAAAAATTAGTAAACTGGGTATTGCTTCATGAATATTTGAATGGATGCAAAACTGGCCAAGGGATAAATATCAAAATGTTAGGATGGGGGATGCATTCTCAGACAAAATCAAGGTCAGCAGTGGAGTGCCACATGGATCAGCTCTTGGCAGTCCTTTTCCACTGTTTGTTGGTGATATGCATATAAGGATCAAAATAATGTAATGAAGGTTGCTAATGGCACTGAGCTAGGGTTCCTTCACTGTCTGAGTGAGACACAGACATAATACAAGAGGAGCTTAATAAAATCCAAAACTGGGTAAAATATTGGAATGCAGTTCAACGAGGATAAGTGCATTGTTATGCACTTTGGGGAAAAACTAACACAAGAAAAAACTATCATGTAGGTAACATCCAACTCAGAAAGGCTGTGGAAGAAGAAAAAATTACTTACCACAGTAATCTTGCTTATTCTAATGGAGTCTTGCTGTATTCTGACTATATGCAGTTAGCCCCTGCATTTGAACTGCTCCAGCTCTGGAGATGAAAGAGTTAACTCTATGCACTAGCATAGAACATTGAGCTCGAGCTCGGTTTTCAAACCTCTGTCCCTGGTTCATTCTATGTAACTGCCGGATTCTTACGAGCACTAACATAGTGGTAACTAAACTATCCTAATAAAATAAATATATTAATAACAATAATAGCCCAATGACCAATAACCCAAAAATGGGCATAAAAAGAAGACTCAAGTCAAAGATGCCCAATATAAAAAAACACCCCAGTGGTGTAGCTCTTAAGAGGATCACAGCTGGGATGCAGTGCCAACCCCTCAGGTTCTGTTCAGGGAAGCAGGGAGGAGGTTAGAATACGGCAAGACTCCATTAGAAGAAACAAGATTACTGTAGTAAGTAATTTTTTCTTCAAACAACATGAAATCTAACTGTATTCTGACTATGTGCAGACTACCAAGCAGTGCCTCCACAGAGGTGAGCACAGAACCTACTTAGGAAATAGGCTCTGCAGAACTGCTGTGCCAAACCTGGCCTCACTCCTGGCCTGGGTATACAGGCAGTAGTGCTTAGTGAATGTGTTAACAGTTTTCCAGGTAGCTGCTTTGCACATTTCGAGCAGGAGGATATCCCTGGCTGCTTCTATAGAAGCAGCTGTCCCCCTGGTAGAGTGGGCCCTCAAGCCCACTGGTGGCTCTTTTCCCAGATTGCCATAGCAGAACTGGATGCAAGACACAATCCACTAAGCAATGCTCTTCTTAGTGGCTGGCTTGCCCTTACCCACTTCCCCATAGGTGAGGAACAACTGAGTGCACTCATTCCTATGTGCCTTTGTCTGATCCAGATAATAGGTAACAGCCCTCTTAACATCAAGGCTATGTAGTCTATGTTCTCCTGAATTGGAATGTTCAGTGAAGAAGACAGGTAATGTCATGGATTGATTCAGGTGGAAGTCAGAGACCACTTTTGGGAGAAATTTCCAGTTTGTCCTAAGGACGACCTTGTCCCTATGGAGTGCTATGTAGTTAGGTTCCACTAACAAGGCCTGTAGCTCACTAATCCTCCTTGCAGAGGTTGTGGTTACTAGGAAGACAGTTTTTCATGTCAGGTACTTAAGCTCAGCAGAGGACATGGGTTCAAATGGGGGCAGCATTAGTTGTGCTATGCAGATATTCAAATCCCAAGAAGGGGTTGGCTTCCTGTAAGGAGGGTGTAGGTGGAGCAACCCTTTAAAGAACCTTTTGAAGATGGCATGAGAAGCCAGGGAAGGGCCCTTCCCTGCCAAGAGATAGGCAGAGACAGCTGCCAGATGTACCATCAGGGTAGAAGGCTGAAGGCCTAAGGAATGAAGGTGGGCTAAGTAGTCTAGCAGAACCGCCAGCCCAGCTGACCTTGGGTCTATCTTCTCTTCTGTGCACACCAAATAGCAAATATCTTCTTTTTGGATGTGTAAGTCTTTCTGGTGGCAGGTTTCCTGGAAACCTTCAAGATATCTATGACCCCTTCAGAGAGATGCAAGCCTGCATACTCTAGGTCCTCAAGAGCCAGGCCCTGAGCCTGAGGGATTTGAGATTGGGGTATAGGATCCTCCCTTTCGAGGAGGTCAAAAGATTGTGTCTCCTGGGGAGGCAAATCGGGATGGTCACTGCCAGAGATATCAACACGGGGTACCACGGCAGTCTGGCCCAATCTGGAGCAATCATGATCATCTCTGATGGCTGGCTCCTGAGTTTGATCAGAACCCTGAGAATCACAGGGAATGGGGGAAAGGCATACAAGAGCTTGCCTGTCCAGCCCAGTATAAGTGCATCCAGAGGCACCGGACCCGGAACTGGGGGTCTGCAACTGTACTGGGGTAGCTGATGATTGTCTGGGGCTGCAAACAGGTCTATCTCTGGTGTGCCCAGTCTCCTGAACACTGCACGCTGCACTTCCTTGTTTAGAGACCACTCATGATGAGTCTGGTTTATTCTGCTGAGGGCATCTGCCAGTACATTGTCCTTGCCTGGTAGGGGCACAGCTGAAATGAAGGTCTTGAGAGAGCAAGCTAGACTCCAGATTTTCATTGCTTCCGTGCAAAGGGCAGAGGACTTAGTCTTTCCCCTGCTTGTTGTTGTAGTACATGGTGGTGGCATTGTCTTTCCTAATCTGAACCACCTTCCCCTGTACCACTGCCATAAATGACTAGAGTGCCAGGAGCACTGCCCTGAGCTCCAGTAAGTTGATGTGGAGAAGGGACTCCTGTTGGGTCCATAATCCATGTGTAGTGTGGTCTCCTAGGTGGCCTCCCCACCTCAGTATGGAAGCATCTGTTGTTAGGACTACTGTAGGAGATTGTTGGAGGAAAGGGATGCCTTCCCTGAGATTGTCCCTGTCCTTCCACCACTGCAACGCCTGTAACAAGGTGGCTGTCACTGGGACCAGTTTGGACAAGTGATCCCTTCTCTGGGACCAGTAAGACCTGAGGTGAAACTGAATATCCCTTATCTGAAATCTTGCTTCTGGAATCACTGTTGTGGATGCTGCCATGTGGCCCAGGAGCTGAAGAAAGTGTCTCTCAGGGTGAGACACATGCAAGTGAAATGAGTCTGCCAGTTGTATTAGGCTGTCTGCACTTCCACCCGGCAAGAATGCTTTTGCCTGAACCGTATCCAGTTCTGCCCCTATGAATTCCAGGACCTGGACCGGTTCCAATACTGACTTTTTTTGAGGTTAGCAGGAACCCTAGGGATACCAGGGTATTCTGCACCAATGCCAAGGCCTCTTTTACCTGCATAAGGGACTGTCCCACGACTAGCCAGTCATCCAGGTAAGGAAAAACAGCCACTCTCTGCCTCCTTAGGTGTGCTATGACCACCACTAGGCATTTCGTGAATACTCTGGGAGCCAAGTAAAGGCCAAAGGGCATTGCTCTGAACTGGTAGTGGCCTGAGGACAATTCAAACCTTAGGTATTTTTTGTGACAGTACCTGATTGGGATGTGGAAATAGGTGTCCTTGAGATCCAAGGAGGCCAGCCAATCTCCTTGCGTGAAGGTAGGAAGAATCATGGCAAGCGTCACCATCTTGAACTTGGTTTTTTTCAGGTGCTCGTTGAGAAATCTCAAATCTAGTATGGGTTGCCACTCCCCAGTTTTCTTTAGGATCAGGAAATATCTTGAGTACAACCCTTTTCCTTTCTAAAGAGAAGGAACAGGTTCCACTGCCTTGATTTCCAGGAGTGTAGAAACCTGTGCTTCCAGAAGGGTTGACTCTGAACTGTTGGCAGGTCTGAATATCCTTGCTCTTGATTTTGGAAATTGCTTGAAACTCAGAGCAAGATCCTGGCTCACTACTTCCAGGACCCACTTGTCTGTGGTAATGGCTTGCCAAGCCTGGAAATAGTGAGCCAGCCTGCCCCCTACTGGCAATGGGGAGGCAACCCTGACTGACCCATCAGGGTGTCTGCTTAGCAGGGGTCTTGGGTTGGGAGGTGGAAGCTGCCCTGCTTACTCCTCTCCTACCTCTACCCCGAAGTACCTTCTAGACTGCTGATAGGCAGGGAACGCCTGAGCCTGGTAGAAAGACCCCTGAAAGGCCTATCTCTGCCAGGCCTAGTCTGCTGCTTCTGTGGAGTTGCATCTTCTCCTTGGCAGCTGCACTCCTATAAGATACTCTGTACTCATCCATCTTTTTCATGTACTCCTCTGTTTGCTCCCCAAACAGAGAGTTCTGGATGACAGGGAAATCCATGGCCTTTGATTGTGTATTCTGGGAAAGGGTGGTACACCCAAGCCAGGCGAACCTTCTCATGGACACTAAGGTAGCCATAACCCTGGAGGATACATCATTAGAGTTGACAGCTGACTGGAAATGAACCTTAGAGGCCTCGATACCCTCTCTGAATAACTGTTCCAAATCCTGAGCCAACTGGGTTGGGGCAGTCTTGGCCAAATTCAGCACTGACTCCCACCTGGACTTCTGATACCTGGTCACACAGACTATGTATGAGGCTTGCTTATTCCAAGAGAAGCAGCCAAATACTGCTTCTTGGCCATGGCATCCATTCTACGAGAATTCTTTTCAGGAGGGTGAGAAGTCAGAGGGATACTAGCCTTGTCACATGCAGTAGCATGAACTACTCCTGTATGAGAACAATGGCTGTACAGAAATTCTGTACCATTACTAGGCAACATATACTTCCTATCCACCCTTTTATCCACTGGGGGGATAGAAGTAGGTGTCTGTAAGATTTTACTTGTCTGTTTCTTAAAGACTTGTGTAAGGGTATAGAAAATCTCAACCTCAGGAACCTCCATCATCGTGACAAAGTCTGGTTCCTCCTCTTTCTCAGCTGCCTCAATAGTAGGGAGCTGCAAGGTTTCAGCAATTTTTTTATAAAATGAGTAATGGGAAAAGGCATCATCGGACTGTCTAGGAGGAGAACTAGACTCTGGTCTATCAGGGGACGCCTCAGGCTCTGAGGGTTCCCCCAAATATTCCTCTTCATCCTCCTCACTGTTCCACTCAAGTTCATAGTAGGCCTCTGGTTCATATGAACTGGTGGGAAACGAACCGGAGGGTGACTGGAGCGATGTCTGGGTTTTTTGACTCGGTCTCGGATCACCTAAGCCAGACTGAAGAGACTGGACTATATGGATCGCTTTCGCGATTTCATCCGCGGTTGGAACCAGAGTTGCTGGTTCCGAACTGGCAAATTTCCTTTTCTTCTTAGCCAGAACTGATTCTTCGGTAACCGCTTTTCTCTTGGTAGAAGTATCACCCTGGTCAGAGGGCACTTCTTCAGGTTCTGTCACTCCCTCAGGAACTGAACCGGTCATCCGGGTAAGCGGATTTTTCGGCCATTCTTTCCTTAAGCCTAGTAAGGCGCTCATCCAGCGTGGCTTTAGGAAAGTTTTTATATATCTCACAGTCTGTTTTCAGGCGGTCAAACAGTAAACACAAATGAGATGTGGGGCCGCCTTAGCAAACACATCCCCACATTCCGTGCAGTCCTGAAACCCAGTGGGACTGAATGTTTTTTTTGGGAGGGGGGGTTCAGACATGGTAAGCATTGTCAAAAGTTACCCTCGAGAGAGGGTTAAGCCGGAGTAACCAAAAAATGTTTTGTTGCTTTCCGTTGATGGACGGTTCAAGGGCCGACTGAAAAAAACCGAGAAAAAGTCTTTTTTTTTTTTTTTAAATCGAAAGCACCGGATCCTAAACACACCAATAAGAATATACCAGAAAAAAAAATAAAATTTTACCTTCAGTTCCCTTGCGGTTATTCAAACTGATTGGGAAACCGAAAAACGTCCCAATTTGAAGTAAATCTAGTATAGCCTAACCTGTACCGAGGGACTGAGGCAGAGGCTTGACAAACTGAAAAAACAACGACTGGTTTGATAAAAAAACGTCGAAGAACTGCGATAAACCATGAAAAGCGAGGAGAAATCTCCGGAGGAACTTCACAGGCAGACAGAGTAAAGAATCTGGCGGTTGCATAGAATGAACCAGGGTCAGTGGTTTGAAAACCGAGCTCGAGCTCAACATTCTATGCTAGTGCATAGAGTTAAATCTTTCAGCTCCGGAGCCAGAGCAGTTCGAATGCAGGGGCTAACTGCATATGGTCAGAATACAGCAAGACTTCATGTTGTTTGAAAGGGATTTAGGTGTCATAATTGAAGCACTAAGAATACTAGGTAACATCAAAGGAAGTTCGACAGTAGATACAATTATGACATCATACAAGTCATTGGCTAGGCCACACGTGGACTACTGCTCTCAGTTTTGGTAACCTACACTGGGGGGGGCAGGGGGGAGAACACAGAATAGGTACAAGATGCATCCAAGGAATGAGAGGACTGGATTATGAGAAAATATTAAAATCCCTGGGGTTTACAGTTTGGAAATAAGGAGAAGCAGGGGAAACTTCATATTATTATACAGCACAATATATGATAAGCATTTATGTGCAGAACAGGGATTTATTCACAAAGAACACAAGCATGACACCAAGGAACACAGACTACAGCTACAGGTCGGAAATTACAAAACCAGAAGCAGATGTTCATATTATACTCAAAGACTGGTAAACAACTAGAACAAATTACCTAACATACTAAAAGCCAGCAGAATAGGCCAAATGGTCTGTCTTGTCTGCTCGAAAGACAGCAACCTAGTGGCTGCTCGCCTCACCACCCCCCTAGCCCCCAAGAGGGTCTTCTCTAGGTTCAGTTTCCGCTTGTACCTATCCCACCCCTTCTTGAAGCCCTACAATGTGCCCTCCTCCACCAGCCTCCCAGGCAGTGCATTCCATGGTTCCACCACCCTCTCAGTGAAAAAATGCCTCCTACGCTCCCCTCTGTAATTACCCCCTCCAGCTTCCACTCATGGCCCCTGTTTTTCCCCCCCTTCTTAAGTCTAAATAGCACTTGGTTCCACTCCTAGCTATTCCCTTTACATACTTGAAAACCTCTATCATGTCTCCCCTATCCCTCCTCTCCTCCAGTGAGTAAAGTCCAAGCTCTTCCAGTCTCTCCTCATAAAGCCTCCCCTCCATGCTCTGTATCATCCTGGTCACTCTCCTCTGAACCCTCTCCAGCAGTGCTATGTTCTTCTTCAGATGAGGTCTCCAGAACTGTACACAGTACTCGAGCTGCGGCCTGATCAAAGCATTGTATAGAGGGAGGATCAGCTCCCTCCTTCTGGATGTAATTCCCCAGGCTATGCAACCCAATATCCTGTTTGCTTTGGCTGCTGTTCTTCTACAATTTTCAGAGTTATTCATTTTGACGTCTACCACCACCCCTAAATCCCTTTCTCCCAATGTGGCATGCAGTGTGACCCCCCCCCCCACAGGGTGTATACATGGCTCAGGTTATTGACCCCCAAATGAAGTACCTTACATTTCCCAGCATTAAATTTCAGTCCCCACCTCTTTGACCACCCCTCCAGGGTATCCAGATCCCCCTGAACTGTCTCCCTTGTTTCTTCACAATCCACCAGTGTTCCCAGTTTTGAATCATCCGCAAAGAGACTCAACAAATGCCAAGAATGTTGATGTTTACGTCTGGGAGGGCATACAGCAGAAAACACCTGGCCCAGCGTGACACTGACAAGAGGGTCAGATAGGCCCTCACCACCAGCACGGCATAGCTCGAGAAGGGACCCCGACAAGACTGAAGGTACTGGAACCAGGAGGGGTGGCGAAGGGCGCAAGCTGCCTGCTCCCACTACGTCTCCACCTCGGGGGTAAACCATGGCGTGATGGGGGTGTCCCTCCAAGACTGCTGTACTGTGGTTAGTCAGGCGACAGTGCCAGGGTTGGAAGGGGATAAATAGAAATAGGAAAAAAAAAAACACTTAGATATTATTTAAGGAAAAATGGACAAATGTAACTAATGTGTAGTGGGGAAATAGGCTAGAAGGACCATTATGTTTCTATTCCCATTCCTTCTATCCTTAGTGTTCTTAGTACATAAATGTAAATAAGCATATACTATATCCTCATGCAACGCCTTTGCCCACTGCCTACTACACCCTGCCCGTACTATCGAACTCAAATAATACATTTCCACTACATTTACAAACAAATGTTTCGGTATATTGATATAGTGGAAATAAACATATACTATATCCTTACATAATGCCGCCCCCCCCCCACACACACACACACACATATCATACCCACGGCACGGAACTCTGCATGCACCAGAATAATGCAGAAGCATGTCCTTGCCCTCATGCTTCACCCCAGATTGGGAGCGTATTCCCTTTGTGTGTGCCGTGGAGAGTCCGGCATGTGCAGAGGAGGCACTCTACAAGCAAGCATACCCCTTCGCACCTGCAAAAGTTTACAATTTTTTTTTTTTGTGGATCTGGTTCTTATTTATTATTGTCCAATGGTCTTCCAGCATGGGAAGATTTTGGGGTTACTCAAAAAAGAAATCAGGATTTTATTTAACGTAGCAAGACACATTTTTATAACATTAGAAAAATATTATTTGTTTTCCTTCTATATGAACCAAAAATCCAAAACTGTTAAAAAGGGTGTTTTGAAAAAAAAAAAAAGTTTTTTTTTTCTGTCCATACAGCTTCTTGGGCCGGCAGTATAGCCTAGAGGTTAGAGGAATGAGGTGTGAACGAGTTTGATACATCCAGCAGACCAGACCCGAGTTTGATTCCCACAACCTCCACTTGCATACTGTGTGACTCTGAGCGAGTCACTTAACCGCCCAGTGCTCCCAGGTCGCCCCTGAAAACAGGCACTTGTGCCTAGTGGGCCTTTCCAGGTTACCAGAGACTAAAATAAATAAATACATTGACAGGCTATGTCAATAGACACTGATCCAAGCTTTCATAAAATTTGTTTTCAGTCCTAGCTGTTTAAACATTATCCGGTTCTAAAAAAAAATTATTTGTCCAATTTTACTAAGTTTGGAAAACTGCACCCTCCCTAGCATCTGTGTGCGCTGCCCCTGAACTGCGTCTGGCACGCAGTGCAGTCCTGTGTCTCTCAAATGGGAGTACACCATGCTTTATAAGAAAGCTATTGCAGTTACTGCAGTTTCTGCTCCACTGGGACTTAAGCTCTTGACAAAGTTGACAAATTGTGTATAAAGTTCCCAGCAAGGCCTGCAGCTAATGAATCTGTGCAACCCAATTTTACTGCAGAGTCAGCAAACATCCAGAACCTGTTCAACTGGAAGAAAAGCAACTCGGAGTCCTACTAAAACCACTCTGCCTGGCAAAGTTTCACAGATCTGAGACTTTCTGCAGCCGTTTGCTGGGTGGGCTCTCTACCTTACAAACTGTTTACAGTTCTCCTGAAGTTCTAATAATCTGTGCTCCATTTAGTTCCTATAAAAGGCCATCCTTCTGTTATAAATGCAGGATAAACCTGCACAATGTATGAAAGGGGGAAAAATGATCACATAGATTAAGTGCTTGGATTTTAAGATCTTATCTTTAATTATCCCCGTAGGGCAGCAGAACCAAGAACAGGGGATGTAATGAAAGCCTACTTTATACGGTTTAAGCTATATCTTGAGGACTACTCAGAGGTTTAAGTTTAATGGTATTCTGGCACAACTGGCTTTTCTGGCACACATAAATAAGTATTTCTCACATTTTTACCTTATGTTACATTTTGAGAACCGCATCACTTATGGTTTAGGCTGTATCTTGAGGCTTAAATTTAATGGTATTCTGGCACAACTGTCTTTTGTGCAACACATAAATATGTATTTCACATATTTTTACCTATGTTACATTTTGAGAACCCCATATGCTGCTGTCACCACACTTGGTAGACATTCAGTATCAGGAGTCCTCCATGATACTGTCATGTCCAACTCAAGGGAATATTTTAACTCCAAAACTTACTGTGCTCTACTAGTAAATGCTGCTCCAGCCATGGGAAGAGCCCTTCCCAACCGCAAACCATGCCGCATGCTCCACCCAACCGCACCAACTGCATTTTGTTAAAGAGACAGCCACTCTCCTGACTGCATCATGCTCCCAAGGCCACCACATACCCGCTCCACTAAAGGAAAGACCATGGGAGCCACATTCCCTTTTACAGGAGGCCCCTGCACTACGGAAACAGTAAAGGGATAGAACAGGCAGCCCCTAAACTATGGAAGCCCTACACTACAGAAAAACATTTGATACAGCAATCAATGTCCAACATGATACATTATATAAAACAAATCCCTAGAAAAGGCCTGTGTACTCATGAAATAATGCCATCTCGTGGGTGTAGAGATTCCTAATGACTACACACCACTTTGGGCTTGTGACTTTGTGAGCTTATTAGCCTCCTTGATGGTATTATTTCCTTGTACACAACCATTTTCTATCGTTTAGTTTCTATATAAGTATATATATATATATATATATATATAATCTTTGAAAAAAACTGTGTTACTGCACCAGTAAAGGTACAACTTAATGCCAGAAAAGTAGGGAAATGTGGCATTAGGGTTTAAGCCCTCCCCACTCAGCAGCAAAAGGACAACACCACATAAGCAACCACAGATAGCCATCAGGTACGACAAACAACATACCACTGTTTTCCAGATGACACAAATGCAGTAGCACTGATGTGCTGCTACCTTTGTGGATTTGTATCTGCAGCATACACACCGCAAAACATACACGCTAACTTGCTGCTGCAGATAGAAATCCATGATACTCAAATCACAACACTGCTTCTGTGCACAGAACAGGCCCCTACTGCCAGATACAAATTCACGATACCCAAAATACAAAAGTTCTTTTGTCTGCAAAAGCACTGGCCCCCTATGGGGCCAGAACTTCTATAAACTCAGGTACTCATGGACACTGTAAGATATACACACACTAGATGGGATTGTACTTCTGCAGCTGCAGGTGTAAGACATACACAATGACATCTGGCTACAGAAGCGCAGGCACCACAAAATCCATGATACCAAAATTACAACAGTACTTCTGCCTGCTCCTCTTAAGCCACAGGTGTAAGACACACACACACCGACTTCTGGCTCCAGAAGAGCAGGCACCTGTGGGGCCTGCAGGTACACAATCATAAGTACTGCTGCAATGTGGGTATCATGGTTTCATCAGCAGATCTAGAAACTGTTCAAGGGATAGCAGTCTTTCAGTTATGCAGCTGCACAGAGAAAACCATGAAATAGCGGATCATGATGTCTAACGAGGTACTTCATACAGCGTGCATGAGTACCTCTGGCTGAAGAGCACAGGCCCCAGCACACTATACAACATATAGACACACAGATATACACACACAGATGTGGCTGCATATGCACAGGCCCCTGTGAGGCCTCTGCTTATGCAGCTGCAGATACAAATCCTTGATGGTAGCACATTAAAACTACCACATTTGTGTCATCTGGAAACAGTATATGTTGCTTGTCTTAGCTGATGATGGCTGTGTGTGGTTGCTCATGTAGTCTTGTCCTTTTGCTACTTTTGGGGGGGGAGCCTAGGGTTGGAAACCCTAAGGCCACATTTCCCTACTTTTGCGGCCTTAAATTGAACCCTAACTAATGCAGTAACACAGTTTTTTGCAAAGAATTCCCTTCCTTTTTCAGATAGTGGAATTATATCCTCATTCACGCAGGTCCTTTCGAGGCCTGTGTGAACAGATGCAGATGCACAGCGCCCTCTGGGCCCTACATCAAAGGAAGGCTCCATACGCTTCCAGAAGAGCAGGGCCCTGCACTTCCATGCAGCAACGGCTGTCAAGAACTCATGGGGCTGTCTGGTGTGCTTCCATGTGGCCGCAAACAGTCCATCTCTCAGCCAAAGCACAGGGCCCTCTGGCACCCACGAGTGTAGAGGTGCAGGGCCCTATGCCAATAGAAGAGTTCTGTTCACCATACTGTACTTGGGCCCTCGCGGACAGCCTGGCACCTAACCATCGCAGGCTGGGGTGGCGGTGTCACATGACACCACCACCCCCCCTGCCTTTGCCCATTCAACTGGCTCACTGAGACCTCCCCAACCCAGCTCACCAGCATGGGATCACAAGGCACTACCCGCTGGCATAAAGGCTGGCACTACATTCAAAGTTTCTTAATAATTATTACTTCTGACATTTTTACGTCACATTTTCAAGATAGTAATTTTATGACTCCCCTATATAGCCATGACTGGCCAAAACGTCATTTCACATCACAAGTATAAAAATGTATTGTCCAAGGTTTGAAAAATGTCACCCATCACGTTAATGAGGCAGTGTGAAAAATTGCTCTGTTTAAAGTCTAGAGTCAAATTATTAAAAATTAACGGAGTTATGACTAAGCATTGAAATATTTCAACATTCACTCATAACTTGGTCATTTTACCATACTGTTACACCAAATTTTCAACACAGTCTTTTTATGACCCCACCTCATGAACCCAGTAGGTGAAATGTTCAAATCTCAGCCTAACCGTGATTTCATGCAGTGGCTGCAAAATCACCTTTTGGCATGTATTTTAAGTATTTCAACTGTCTTGATCATGAGGTGGGTCACAGAAAGGTCATGTTGAAAGTTTGGTGGAAAAATATTAAATAATTAGCAAAGGTATATGCGTGAATGTTGAAATATTTCAACATTCACTCATAACTTGGTAATTTTACCATATAGGAAAATGGGGGAAGTAGTGGAGAGGGTTTTGGAGGGGGTAGAGGAGTTGACAGAGGTGGAGGAAATGTGGGGGAGGATAAAAGAAGCTGTTGGGGAGCCCACTGACCTATGCGCCAAGAGGTCAAGCAAAAATAAGAGGAGGAGGAAACCCCTGTGGTTCACTAGGGTTGTAGTGGAAAAGGTCAAGGCAAAGAGTAAGGCCTTTAGGAAATTGAAGGAAACGCAGGCAGACGTGGACTGAGGAAGATACCAGGTGAGCCAGAGAGAAGCTGGGGTGGAAGTAAGGAGGGGAAGGCACAGACTGAGGAGCTCATAGCTAGAGGGGTCAAAAAAGGGGCAGGGTACTGTATGGGGGGGGGCAGAGACCTGGAGGTAACAGAACAAGAAAGGGACCTAGGCATCACTATATCAAGGGACCTGAATGTGGTAGGGCACTGCGGGAGAGCAGTGGCTAGGGGCAGCAGAATGCTGGGCTGCATTGGAAGGGGGATTACCAGTAGAAAATGGGAGGTCATACTACCCTTGTACACCCATCTGGTTAGACCGCATTTTGAGTATGGAGTCCAGTTCTGAAGGCCATACCTCAAAAAGGATGTGGGGAAACTGGAGCGAATTCAGAGGAGAGCAACGAAGATGGTAAAGGAGCTCAGCCACCTGTCCTATGAAGAAAGACTGAGTGATTTGAACATGTACTCCCTGGCAGACAGGAGGGAGAGGGGGGACATGACTGAGACCATCAAGTACCTTAAGGGTATAAACCGGATGCCAGTGGAAAGCATCTTCCAGCTGAAGGGGAATCAGAGGACTAGGGAGCATGGCTTGCAGGTGGGGGGGGGGCAGTTCAAGGGTAAAATTAGAAAGTACTATTTCACAGAGATGGTGGTGGATATGTGGAATAGACTCCCAGAGGGCTGGCTGGAGAAGCAAGAGTGGAAGGCTTCCAAAAGGAGGCAAGGGATAATCACAGGAGAATGTTGGGAGGGGGGGGCTGTGTCCTAGCAAATAGCTAGACAAATGGGCAGACGAGGTGGGCCTGTCGGTCCTTTTCTGCCGTCACACTTCTATGATTCTATTCAGAGACACACACACACACAAACACATACACATATAGGTGCAAAAGGATCAGTGTCATTTGGTGCAGACTATTTTCCCAAGCATATATATATATATATATATGGAGCTAATTAGGGCTATAGCATTTATCACATTGGTTAGCCCTCGAGATGAGTATACTTCGGAGTGTTCCACCCTTACCCATTGTTTGTTGAATATAATACATAGGAATGGTTATTGTTATGGAGCGCACATTTGCAATCATGTTACGGCACTTGAAGGTCTCTTACAGCAAGGAGGGAATGGTGTGTAGTGAGTGCAGGTAAAGGTTTGGGGGATTTCTGGGTTTGGGAGGGTTTTGTACATCTTTTTTCCAGGTTCTTTTGCAGCTTGTTAATAAGTTTGGCTTGCTTCTTAATGATATGGTAATTGTGTTATCAGTATTGTCCCATTAACTGTTTATTGTAGCTATACAGCTTTAATTAGTGTATGTATACAGCTGTAATTGATTAGTGAGCGTATATACGTTTAATTGCTAAATTAGTCACAGGTATACAGGGAAATAAATGATGGCCTTTTCTACGGAGGAAAGTTCCCACCCATGTAATATATTTTATATATGTATATATATATATATACTGTATATATATGTATATATATATATATATATATATATTAGAGGCAAAAAACTCAGTCGCATCAGTTAAAGTTGTTCCACAGCTTATAGAAAAGCAAGGAAATCTGGGTTGAAGCTGAAAGCCCCTTTCAGACTTTAAATATTATTTTCAATCAACAGGTGTGCACGTCGTTGGCTCCCAATCCCCTCACCCCATCACAGCGTGTGTAAAATGCTGAGGTATAGGAGAATGGGGTGAGAGTTAGACCGATGACCCCAATGCACACCCCACATGGTTGGGGTGGCAGACCGGGGTAAGGAGGGCTTTCAACCCTAACATCGAATCCTCTTTGTCACTGTGGAACAACCCTAACTGATGCATTAAACTGAGTTTTTTGCCACTAATTTCCTTTCTTTTTGAGAATGAGGAGTAAAATAGTGAATGGAATGCTCCCACCACGTGATTTTTTGTGACATAGTAACGGTAACAGCAACGCAAACGCAAGCAGTAACAATTACGCACATGATGACACAAACATAAATTATAAAGCAAACGTTAATAGAGACGCAGGCGCAAAGTGACGCCAAAGCGAACACTGATGCAAATGGATATGCAAGCGCATTCATTAACGCAACTGGTAATGCGCACGGTCATGGTACCGCTATTGTAAATGCAAATGATAAGTGTAACAGCAACAATAACATGAAAGGAAACAGAAACGCAAACGCAAGCGCGTATGGAAACACAAACCGTAATGCGCACGGTGACGGTATCGCAATTGTAAACGCAAATGGTAATGGTAACTTGGTAATTGCAACAATAATGCCAAAGAAAACAGAAACGCAAACGTAAGCGCGTATGCAAACCGTAACGCACACGGGCACGGGAACACAACTGAAAACGCAAATGGTAATGGTAAGAACAACGATGACGCAAAATGTAAGACAAACGCAAACGAAAAAGGAAGGGCAGCCGCCAACAGAAATGGTAATGCACATGGTGGCGCTAAGCGAAACTCAAACACAAACAGTAGTGGAGACAAAAATGGTAACAGTAATGTAAACGCAAAGCGTAATGCACATGGTGGCGTACACAGTAACAGTAACGCAAACAGGCACGAAAACACAAGTGTAAAGCCTACGTGTAACAGTAAGTGGAGCACACACTGTATTGTTCCTCAAAAGCTCCACTGAGAAAGACAGTGAAAACAAGGAATGTATGCATAATAATGTGCCTCGGAGCAGAAAACGAGCAGTTGTAATACTAAAATGCTAATATCTGAGTAACCATACGACGTAGAAAAAAAATAAGAATTCCACATGATTCATGACTTTCCTGGCTAGTTTTCCACGAAAATCTCGATGAAAATTCCGTATCTTGCAGTTTCCGAGATACGAGCCCCGAAAGGGGCAGCAGACGCCGCAATGTTAGTCTATGGGAAAAAACGTCAACTTCGGAGTACAGTAACTTTGCATCCGTGCATTATTTTTTCACCATACCACCAAATGGCACATCTGTGAGATGTTGGCTGCATTCCCTCCAAATTTCAGCCCAGAAGACCAAGCCATTCTTTTGCAGCAGGGTGGCAAAGAATTCCTGTCATTTTGCCATAGCCTGGAAAAGTAGTGTCGTGATTTGCAAAAGCTTTCGCAAAAATTCGCAGAAGTGTCACAAGTGTGACACTACTTTGCAACACTACTTTTCCCAGAAATTTGAAAAACATATTTCTGGGGTGTTTAACCCCAAAATAAAGACATGGCTAGCATCCTTGGGTCCGACTAGGTAAACACAAAAATAGTTGTGTCCCTAGAGGGTCCCAAATTTAAATGCCAAGCATTTCTGTAACCAGTAACTGAAAAAAAAAATGGATGACTCACGACACTACAGGGGTCATTTGCGACACTAAAAAAGTGCATTTGTGACTGTCAAACTTTTTGTTAACTTTTTCCATTGACTTATAATGGGAACTTGTTTTTTGAACCGTTCAATATTTTTTTCATGAAATCTTCAAAAGGCACATCGGGCACCCCAGCCGCATCGCTCCTGAAGTTTTCAGACCAGTTCGCGGCAAACCGTGTGACCTGTGATGCTGCGAGCAAGGAATGCGTAAAAAAAATGCGCATATACGGATGTCGCTAATAAACTCCACAGCCGTATATCCGACCAGTACAAAAGTTGGCAGATCCAAAGATCTATGGTTATGCCCCATGCCTGCCAAATTTCAGGCAAATCCGTTGAACGGTGGCAAAGTTATTAAGGTGCAAAGTTTCACCATTTAACATTAAAAGGGGTACTCAGCCCTAACTACGTACCACAATATATATATATATGTGTGTGTGTGTGTGTATGTATATATATATATATATGTGTGTGTGTATGTGTATATATATATATATATGTGTGTGTGTGTGTGTATGTATGTGTATATACATATATATACACACACACACACATATATTATGGTAGCACAGTAGTGCTACCACAGTTAGGGTTGAGGAGACATTTACATGTTAAACCCAAACTTTTGCACCTTAATAACTTTGCAACCATTCAACAGATTTGTCTGAAATTTGGAATACAGAATCAAGACCTGTACACCTTGGGATTTGCCAAGTTTCGTATTGGTCGGATATACGGTCGCGGAGTTATTAAACGTGATCTGCGCGTACGTTTATGCTTTTTTTGGAATTCTACGGTTGTGCCTACAGGTCTCACAGTTTGCGAGACTGGTCCGAAATCTTCAGGAAACGTGCGGCCGGGGTCCCCGATGTGTCTTCCGAAGATTTCGTGAAAGAATATTAAACGGTTCAAAAGTTATTCAAAAAACAAGTTCCCATTATAAGTCAATGGTAAAAGTTAACAAAAAGTTCGACAGTGTCGCAAATGCAGTTTTTACTTTCACAAATGGCCCTTTTACTGTCGCAAATCCACCATTTTGTTTTCAGTTGGTGATCAGAAAAATGCTTGGCATTTAAAAGTGGGACCCTCTAGCAACCTAATTTTTTGTATTCACCTAGTAGGACCCTGAGGATGCTAGCCATGTCTTTATTTTGGGGTAAAACACCCCAGAAATATGTTTTCAGATTTTTGAAAAGTACTTTCTCAAAGTAGTGTCGCACTGATGAAGTGTCGCAAATTTTTATGAAGTTCTGCAAATTCGTACAGTACTTTTCTAGGCTGTGGAAAATTACAGCAATTCTTTGGCACCCCGCTGCAAAAGAACAGTTTGGAGTTTTGGGCTGAAATTTGAAGGGAACGCAGCCGACATGTCACAGATGTGCCTTTCAGTGTTTTGTTGAAAAAATATTACACGGCGGCAAAGTTACAGTACTCCAAATTTGACACTTTTTCCCACAGGATAACATTACGGCGTACGATGCATTGCAGAAATCGTTTGGCGCCCTGCTGCAAAATAATGGTTTGGTCTTTTGGGATGAAAGTTGCAGGGAACACAGCCAGTATCCCACAGATGTGCCTTTCAGTGGTTTGGTGAAAAAATATTACAGGGAGGCAAAGTTATGGCACTCCGAACTTCTGTTTTTTTTCCCATAGGATAACATTACGGCATTTGCCGCGCCTTTCAGGGCCCATATCTTGGAAACGGTGCGAGATACAGATTTTTCATCAAAAAACTACTTAGAGGGATAAGTACAAAACTAGCCAGGAAAGTGATAATTCATATGACTTTTAAATTTTTTTTCTATGTCATACGGCTCCTGAGATATAAGCAATTTACTATTTCAAGTCCTCATTTTTCTGTTCCAAGAGTCATTATTTTGCCTACATTCTTTGTACTCACTGTCTTTCTCTATACAGCTTTTGGGGAAAACCAGCCTGTGCGCCTAATATTGTTACCATTACGGTTTCCTTATGATTTCCGTACCCGCTTCACTTACTGTCTCACGTCACGCCACCATGTGCACTCTTTTCGCTTTCATTTGGCGGTTGATTTGCGTTGTTTTAACATTTCTGTCTACGTACTGTTTCTCTTCTGTTTTGCTTTGGCGTCACCATGCGATTACGATTCGCGCTATGGTACTTCGGGCCCCAAGGCCCCGCCCGCCACATTACATCTACTATTTCTGCTATCATTCTCAAAAGAAGGGAATAGAGTAAAAATCAGTTTACGTATGTTGTTATGACAGTAATGCGAATTTATCTTTTGCAATCTTTCTTAGTTCACTTTCAACTGGGTCTGGGTGTTGTCGCCGGTCCCAACCTCACCCCATCACATGGGGTGAGAGTTAGACCAACGATTCTCAACGCCACACTCGATTCCAGTTGGGGGTGGGGCTGAGGGCAAAGGGGGTTTCAACCTCAACATCGAATTTCCTCGCTTTTGTCGCTGTGGAACAACCCTAACTGATGCATTAAACTGAGTTTTTGCCTCATATATATATATATATATATATATATATATATATATATATATATATATATATAGATATAGGTCTATGTAATAGATGGCTAGATAGAGGGTGTGTGGTCGTGCTCTCATATAGGCATGCCCTGGTGTTTGTTCAACCACCCAAGGCGTGCATATATCGGGACACGACTACACATCCTGTAGTGGATTATCTGTCTTATATAATGTCCAGAAGGTACATTAGTGAAATGTCTAGAAGGTACATTAGTGAAAGAAAAAAGACCAGGGGTGGGATTGTGAGATTAAAAAGGGAGGGAGGGTGTGTGCGGAGGGAGACCTAGAAAAAGCAACAATCTTGAACAAATATTTTTGTTCCATATTCACAAAAGAAGGGGAAGGAGAAGGACCACTACTGGGTGATAGGAACACAAGTGGGAGAAAGGTGAACACCAGCCTGTTTACAGAGGAAAGAGTCTTAAAGTAGCTCGAGAATCTGAAAGGGGACAAGGCTATGGGGCCAGATGGGATTCATCCCAGAATATTAAAAGAACTTATACAGGTGCTGGCAGCACCGCTAACAGCACCTTATTCAACAAATCAATAGAGACAGTGGTGGTTCCAGGGGACTGGAAGATGGTGAATGTAGTCCCTCTCCACAAAAGTGGAAACAGGGAGGAGGCTGGCAACTACAGGTCAGTCTGCCCAACCTTGGTGGTGGGGAAATGAATGGAGTCATTGCTAAAGGAAAGGATTGTGATATTTCTTGAATCCAGTGATGGACAGGAACTAAGGCAGCATGGATTCACAGCAGGCAGGTCTTGTCAAACAAATCTGACAGATTTCTTTGACTAGGTGACCAGGGAGGTAGATCAGGGAGGAGCAGTGGATGTGGCCTCCCTAGATTTCAGCAAGGCCTTCAACACCGTTCCACATCAGAGGTTGATAAATAAGTTAGGCAGCCTGGGAGTGGGCCTCAAGGTGGTAAACTGGGTCAGAAACTGGTTGAGTGACAGGACGCAGAGGGAGGTGGTAAATGGCATTCAATCCAAGGAGAGGGAGGTGACCAGCAGGGTGTCACAGGAATCTGTGCTGGAACCAGTCCTCTTTAATGTCTTTATAAGTGACATTGCAGTGGGGCTGGAGGGGAAGGTATGCCTTTTTGCAGACAACACTAACACATCTGCAACAGGGTCGACACTGGTGGGGGGGAGGTGTGGAGAAAATGAGAAAGTACCTAAACAAGTTTGAGGAGTTGTCAAGACTGTGGCAGCTAAGATTCAATGCAAAGAAGTGCAAAATCATATATCTGGGGCACAGAAGTCCGAGGAAGGAGTATAAGATGGGGGGAGAGGTACTGATGGCCACCCATCAAGAAAGAGACCTGTGGGTAATCATATCTGATGACCTAAAGGTAACCAAACAATGTGAGAAAGCTGTGGGGAGATCCAATGGGATGCTAGGGTGCATAGGGAGAGGTAACACCAGCAGAAAAAGGGAGGTGGTTATGCCACTGTACAGATCACTAGTGAGACCTTAACTGGAGTACTGTGTCCAGTTCTATAGGCTGCATCTCCAGAAGGACAAAGACAAAACGGAGGCAGTCCAGAGAAGGGCAACAAAAATGGTGCAAGGACTGCACCAAAAGTCATATGAGGAAAGACTAGGGAACCTCAATATGTATTCCCTGGAGTAGAGAAGAGAGAGGGGGGATATGATAGAGACATTCAAGTACCTCAGGAGTATAAACAAGGTACAGGAGGGTAGCATCTTTCAGAAAAAAGGTGTAGAAGAACAAGAGGGCATGATATGATGCTGGGGGGGGTAGGCTCAGAGGCAACATGAGGAAATACTTTTTCACAGAAAGAGTGTTGCAGAAGTGGTAGGGGCAAAAATAGTAGGGGAATTAAAGAATGCATGGGATAGACAGAACAGTACTCTCACAATAGGGAAGAGAGGGTAAGCCGCAGATCAACTAGGGTCTTTGGTATTGCATTAGGTAGGGATAAGGGGCAGACTAGATGGGTCACACGGTCCTTATCTGCCATCATCTTCTATGTTTCTATCTGCCGACAACATCTATGTTTCTAGCCATCTTGACTGCAGATTATGTTTTAAGATAGTGACAGCTGGGCTGCCTGTACGGCCAGGTAATACAACTCAAAATCTGGAAGGCTCAGTCCTCCCCTTTCCCTTATGTAACCCCCCTACATATGGGGGTTCCCGAAAAGTCTTCCTTGAGCTTGCCTAAATGCTCACTGCCAGGCTGGTGTTCTGCGTTTTAGCAGTTTAATTGTATTGCCAGAGAGTGCCTGTATAGCCTCCGTGTACTGTCTCTTTAAGAGCTGCCTGGATTGCAGTCATTAGTCATAAGGCACTTTTACACACAGGTTTCTGTAACGGAATGACTGCTACGGAAACAGTATACCGTTACATCCCCTGTGTGTAAAATGCATCTGTTCCGTTACACTGGTGAACGTTCACCCAAACCGCAATTTCTTCCTACCTCGGTTCATCCCTTTGTGATCCGTTTCGTCTGGCTGTGTAAAACAGCCATTCTGGCAGCAGTAAAAACACAGTCATAGAGCACCACACTGCATGGGGGAGCCGAAACACAAATACTGAAAACGGAGATGGGGGGGTTGCCGGAATACCCTCTGCGTGTAAAGTGAACCACAAATGGAACAGAGTACAACGGTGGCACACTGGTAACGGCCATTCCGTTGTACTCGCCTGTGTGTAAAAGCGCCTTGAGAAGGAGCTCTGTTAGAAGATTTACTTGTTTGCTGATCATTTGTTAGAGTAGTATTAATATTGCAGTTTGTTCTAACCTGCCTTCTTTGCAGCATGGACAGTTCTGTTTGTTTCCATCATCTTGGTCCTGGACTGCAGAATGGGCCAATCAGTACATTTGGGACTCTAAAATGGAGCCTGCCTACAGGGGCTTGGTGGGGCCAAAACTTGTAGGAATTGTAGTTTTGGGCTTTTGGTGCCTAAAATAACCTGGAGGGAGAGCCCTTGTGACTGACAGACAGATCAGCCAACCAAACCTTTTGGATCTTGGGGAAAGTCCCACACTGCTTGAAGTTTAAGTTAGATCTGAGTGGGGAAGTGAAGAAGTAACAGCTCGAGATAGTTCGAGCAGCAATCCATAGTGGATTCGCACGGGAGAACTATGGAAAGGCCTGAATTTGGCCAGCATACCTGCCTGCTATTCCTGAGAGGGAGCTCGTGCTTTTTTCAGACTGAATCCGAATTTGGAGAGCGAATTAAGCCACTGAATTGTGACCAGGCTTTAACCTGAAGAAGGCCGAAGATTTACTGAATGCGATCGGCCTGTCAGGACTTCCAGCTACCTCTGAACTCCCAGATTGTGCAGAGACCCTGTAATTGCAACTGAAGAGCCATTTGCATGGTACAGTGGAATTTCCTGACATGTGAATGTGTTGTGTGCTTATTGTGGGTCGTGATTTGGTTCCCCACTGTGTGTCTGAACTGTGTTTTGCTTGCTGGAGGCTGTATCCAGCTCCACGGACTGAATCTATATCCATTTCCGTTTGCCTGGGCCCTGCTACACTGGCCCAGCCAGAACACCTGCTACGCAGAGAAAGTCATCGACAAGAGACCGGCCTGGGGATCAGCCCCCTGCTCAACGCCTTGAACAGGAACGACGCCTCGGTGATTCGTCTGGGCCCTGCTTCTCCAGGCACTCCAGCTCAACAGCCTGCAGTCTCAATTTCATCCTGCCTGTGCCCAGTATTGGGTATCGTAGTAAACATCAGGGTAGCTCCCTGTAACAACAGCTAAATCTAAAAGTGTTGTCATCTGATTGTCTTGTTGCCTTTTCTTTCACGAACTGAGACCTTCGGCTCCGGATTACAAATAGTGTGTGTTGTGCATGTTGCTTTCTTCCATCACAGGGCCCCAACCAGCTGCAATGTTCCTGGCTAGCCCACCATTTTCCTACCTGGGTACCCAGAGTCTGTGTCTGTGTAGGGACTCTGAACTGCATGCATAATTGTCCGATTAATATAGCTTTTAAGCAAATCAACTTGATTACGCCCCTCCCTTGTTCAAGTCCCCTGAATAAGTCAGATATAAATTTGTTTGCATTTAACCTGACTGTGGTTCCAGTTTATGCCAAAAGTATTGTACTGCTGCTATTTGCTGTGCTTAACCTTTGTTTTACAAGGGGTCCCCAGGGTCAAGCTAGAGGAACCAGCCCTGGTGGTAAGTGCAAACAGTGTGGGTAATTGCCTGGTGAATAAGGGTCATTGTGAAAGTAATTATTGTATATTGTTCAGGCCACTAGAAGGGAAAGAGGGGGGCTACAATGTCCCGGAGGGCTGTGCTCAGGTTAGCTTGACCACTAACAACCCCAACATCCGGGTGAAGGCACCCGTTTCATTACCCAGGCCCCTTAGCCTGCTACTAGTCAAGCAGGCAGGGGTAGCAGCCCTTGGAATAGCGCCACCTAGGGGTTACACCTGAAAATACAACTGTAGTCATGCCCACCCAGATTCAGTGCCCCTGCAAAAGAAATGTTTTAATTATCCCCTGGAGTTGCTTCAAGATGCACCAGGGGATTCAGATTGGGAGTGCCTGAAAATGAAAAAGGAAAGGTAGCACATTCATTTTCAATGCTGCCAGGCAGCTGAGTGACAAAGGGAGTAGTGTCAAGGTATTTAAATCAGTTCCTATCTCCATCAGCAACTGGAGGTGGTTTTGAGTCAAAGCTCTTATTAAAATTTGGTGTTATTTGTAACCTCAAGTACCTGATAGTGTTGTGAGTCGCCCATCTGAAGTGGAATGTAACCTTGAAACCCTTGAAGCATGTACCATATATTGTCACAACTTCTGATTTTAAGAAGTTAATCTTATTAGTCTGGAATTTTCCCAAATCTTTTCAATTCGGAAACAAGTTCCAGAACTGAAGTCAGCAGGTGTCGCACAATAAAAAAGTAACCCTCGGCATATATAGCTATTTTTTGTTCCATACCCACCATGTAGAATTTTTTTTATCAAGTTAGACATGGGGGGGCATGGCCTGACTGCCAAGCTACACGGTCGCATGAGTGAAGAGCTCTCCGTGTGCAAACTGCGTTTCACATAAAAAATACTTATAAAATTATTTTGTTATTTTTGTTTGCTCAGTTAGGAGGTATTCATGTTAAACAGAACAAAATTTAACTGTGGTTCACAACCACAATGGTAAAGCTTCAGAAAAATCAGCCGGGACTGAAGACTCCAAAAGCAAGGGCCCAAAATCCTAAAATGGCCTCAGGCCAGGGACATCACAGGCTCCACAAGGAGTATCGACCCTCATATCACTTTTAACAGCAATACAACCACTAGATAGAAAAAAGGATGATTTTAACACCTGCATCACTTTTTTTTGGGGGAGACAGCGCAAGAGTATGCTAAGAAAGTGGGGAGGGAAGGCAGCCCTGGTAACTAATACAGGCCTCGCAAAGGAAAACAACATTCTCACTGCCCCGTGCCCACCTGAAACAGTTGGAGACCTTCTCCAGATCAGCTAATATTCAGGTCTTGGGGTTCTTAGAAAAGAAAGAAGTCGCAGACTTGAGAAGTACCAGATGAAATGGATCACTGGAGCACTATCACTGCCAAACCCCATCACCACAATGAAGGCTTGTCGAATTACCCCTAGAAGGCTAACATCGGCTGAGGAGGCAAACAGAATAGCGTTAATGGTAGTGGACAGCAGCAAGGAGGGGGAAGAGATTTTGTTGGCTGCCAAAAACAGCTGTGGAGTACTGTTCGCTGACTCAACAGTAAGATTTTTCCAGGACCTGAGCTACAGCACCTGGCAAAGGCAGAAAGAGTTTGATGATACAAGAGCCCTATTACAAGAACTGGGTGTAAACCACTATCTTCTTTTACCAGCTCGCTTGAAGGTGCATTCTGTAGGTAAGATTTACCTCTTCACCAAACTAGCGGATGCCAGTAAGCTAACAGAGCGGACAGGAAGGAGTGCTCTGCCAGTGTGGACAATACAGAATTAGATGAAGAGTCTGACACCTAAAATGAACTTGGATATTTTATTGCTCTACTGGAACTCTGAATAATGCCTGGGCTGAGATTTATTTGGCTTCAAATAAACATAGACTTTGACAGCAGATAAGGACCATTTGGGCCATCCAGTCTGCCCATTTCCCTACCTATTAGATAAGCTGCAGATTCTAGTTAACCAACAGCCTACTTCCTCCTACCTCCCACTATAATTGCCTTATGTCTGTCCCATGCATTCTTGAATTCGCCCACTGTTTTTGACCCCACAACCTCCTCAGGAAGGAAGCTCCATGCGTCCACCACCCTCTCCATGAAAAAAATACTTCCTCAAGTTGCCCCTGAGCCACCCCCCCATCTTCAAATTGTGCCCCCTTGTTCTTGCACATCTCTTTTTCTGAAAGATGCTACCCTCTTGGACTCTGTTGATTCCCTTGAGGTACTTGAAAGTTTCTATTATGTCCCCCCCTCCCTCCTTTAATTTTTCATTTGTTTATTTTATACTGAAAATGTCTGTGGGTAAAGCCCATTTTCACAGATGTCCCGTTTCAATACATTATATACAAAAATATTACAAAATACAAACACTTTTACATATCAAAGACAAAGCCAGGACAATAAAAACAGTTACTACAAAAATAGAACTAATTAAAACACCTACAGACAGACTTTACTAACAGATTTCTTCCAAGAGCTGTCTTAAATGTGGAAATTTTTTGACATCCAACAACATTACAGGGTAAATCATTATAAAGCTTAGGTGCAGAAAAAGTCAAAGACATCTGAGCAAAAACCGTTAGAAAAAGGGTATACATATTAAGTTCTTATGGTCTCTCTCTGTATGGCTTCTGTTACAGACCCTGCACCATTTTAGTTGCCCTCCTCTGGACCGACTCCATCCTGTCTATGTCCTTGCAGAGATGGGGTCTCCAGAACTGCATGCAGTACTCCAGATGTGGTCTCACCAACTGTCTGTACAGAGGGATAACAACTTCCTGTTTCCTACTGGTGATGCCTCTCCCAATGCATCCCAGTATCCCCCCAGCTCACCTTACTGCCTTCTCGCACTGCTTGCCTACCTTAAGGTCATCTGATATGACTACCGCCAGGTCCTTTTCCATTTTTGTTGTTGTTTAACCCCCCCAATTCCCAATTGTGTACTCTTTACCTGGGTTGTTTCCCAGGTGCATAACTTTGCACATCTTTGCATTGAATCTAAGCTGCCATACTTTTGACCATTCCTCCAACCTTGCCAAGTCCCTTCTCATCATTTCCACCCTACTTTGTGTATCAACCCTTTTTGCAGATCTTTGTGTTGTCTGCAAAGAGGCATACTTTTCCTTCTAGCCCCTCTGCCATGTCTCCTATAAAGACATTCAAGAGGATTGGTCCCAGTACTGAACCCTGCAATATCTCACTAGTAACCACCCTTTCTTCAGAGTGCACTCCATTTACTATTACCCTCAGCGTCCTGTTGACAGCCATTTTTTTACCGTGGTCACCACCCTGGGACCCACTCCTAGGCTGGCTAACTTGTTTACTAATCTTTTGTGTGGGACTGTGTCAAATGCCTTACTAAAGTCTAGGTAGGCCATATCCACAGCCCCTCCCTGGTCAACTACTCTCCCAGTCAAAGAAATCTATTTGATTTATCTGACATGATCTTACCACTGTGAATCCACGCTGCCTTGGGTCCTGTGTCCTGCTGGCCACTAGGTGCTCAACAATTCTTTCCTTCAGAAGTGATTCCATCATTTTACCTACCACTGAGGTCAAACTAACAGGTCTGTAGTTTCCTGCCTCTGCCTTGCTCCCACTTTTGTGAAGAGGAAACACATCCACTCTCCTTCAGTCCTCAGGTACCACACCATCCTCCCCCATGATTTGTTAAAAAGGGTAGTCAGTGGTGTCACTAGGTCTCCCCTTAGTTCTTTTAGAATTCTGGGGTGAATCCTGTCAGGCCCCACTGCTTTGTCCACCTTGAGTTTCAAGAGTTCTTTCAGAAACCTTTCTTCTGTGAATGGACTGGTATCAACCCCCGCCCCCCATCCAGAGTGCTTCTATTGTTTGGTTTAGGTACCTCTCCCTCTTTTCCTTTTGTTAATACTGAGCAAAAGTATTCGTTCAGTATATGCCTTTTCCCTGTCACCCTCTGCCCACCTCCCCTCCCCTTTATTAAGCCTCACTATCCCTTCCCTCCCTCCCTTGGTCTTCCTTCGCTCCCTGATATACCTATAAAAGGTTTTATCCCCCTTCTTAACTGAGTTGGCTATCTTTTCCTCGGTTTGGGCCTTCGCTATTCTGACTGCCTTCCCCGCTTCCTTCTGCTTTAACTGATACAGTTCTCTGTCCTGCTCCTTCTGTGATTCATTATACTTCCTGAATGCTATCTTTTTCTCCCTAACCTTTCCCACCTCTTTTGAGAACCATAGTGGTTTTTTACTTCGTTTTGTTTTGTTTATTTGCTTCACACAAAGGCTTGTTGCCTCTGTGATGGCAGTTTTGATTTTTTCCCCCATTGTTCTTCCACCCCTCCTTCCTGCCCATTTGCCAGTGCATTCCTTAGGCACTCTCCCATTTTGTCAAAGTCAGCCCTCATAAAGTTCAGTACCTTCGCTTTTGTATAGCTTGACTGTACAGCTGTGTCTATCATGAACCACACTGTTTGGTGGTCGCTTGTTCCCAGATGGCTACCCACTTCTAAATCTGTGATCCTCTCTCCATTCCCCGTTTGAGAGCACCAGGTCTAAGATTGCTCCCTCCCGAGTAGTTCCCAACACTAGCTGTCTGAGGCATGCCCCCTGCAGGGCATCAAGAATGTCCCTGCTCTTGGATGTGGCTGCAGTAAATGTGCTCCAATTAACATCTGGCATATTCAGGTCCCCCATCAACAGTATCTCCCCTTTTTTCTGCCATTCTAAGGATGCCTTCTATCATTTCCTTGTCCATTTCCTCCCCCTGAGACGGGGCTCTGTATACAACCCCTGTGTGGATTATGGTACCATTTCCTGTCTCCAAGGTGACCCACAGTGCCTTCTCTCCTCCTCGTTTACCCTTTAGTTCCATTGCTTTGATCCCTTCCCTTATGTAGAGAGCTACTCCTCCTCCTGCTCTTTTACCCTCCATGTCCCTCCTGTAGATTGTGTACCCTGGTATGTTGACATCCCAGTCATGTTTCTCCATTTACCATGTTTCTGTGACTGCCACAACATCCAGATATCCCTCTTCCATCAAGGCCACTAGTTCAGGAAACTTGTTACCCAGACTACGGGCATTGGTACTCATCGCCCCTCCATTTTTTGATGGCCTTACCCCTTTTAGCCCCATCCCTGCCATTACTGCCTTTGCCTTTTTCTTCATTTACCCCTGTACTGCTCCCTATTACCTCTATACCTTGGTGTTTACCTCGCTAACTACCCTGTTTTGTGGGGGGAGGCTGGGAATTCCCTGCTTCTTATCAATGCCCCCCCCCTTGCTAGTTTAAAAGCTTGCCAATGAAGCATTTAAACCTATCACCTAGGAGCCTGGTTCCCCCCTCCCGGACAGATGCAGACCATCGTGCCAGTATAGGCCTGTATCCCTCCAGGTGGAACCCCAGTTCCCAATGAAGACAAAATCCTGTGCTCCACACCAATTTTTCAACCATTTCAACATTCAATGTTCATGGCTCATTCCTAAAATGTTTAATATGTATATATCATTCTGTTTCAACAGTATATGTGCCACAGTGAGGCTGGGGCCACTCATGGGTGGCACAACTGATGGTGGGTGTATAGTGCCCTTCTAGGATACGTTACTACTGCATAGTACTATTACGCCCATGTGGCCAAAATGGCCTGGTGGCATCTACTCAATTCATTTATTTATTTAATTTTATTTATGTACCACAAAATGGTGTTTTAACTTGCGCAGTAGCACAGCATACCACCACGAATAATACTGGTAGGTTTTAAAATAATTAATAAAATGCAACGTGACCAAGAATAAGATAACATTTAGATATTACAGTAGGCTCACTGACAGTTCAGTCGGCGGCCAGCCGTGGAGGTGTGAGATGGGCTGTGCTGGTCACCAGCTCTGATTATTACTATTAGTGCTGGCATCCTTGGGTCGGGGGGGGCATGGGAGTACTACTTATTAACACTGGCAACATCAGGGGTCTGGAGAGAGGGGGCGCGATTACTCTATTTCAAAATGACAGCATCGGGGATCGGGGCATGTAAATTACTTCTGTAAAGATGATAGCATTGGGGATCGGGCATGTAAATTACTTTTTTAAAGATAACAGCATCGAGGATCAGGGCATGTAAATTACTTTTGTACAGATGACAGCATCAGGGATCAAGGCATGTACATTACATTATTCATTACTGCCAACAACAGGAATCAGAGTGGGGGCACTAGACCACCAGAAGGGGATAATTATTACATTTTTTATATATATAATTAAACTTTATTAGAAATTATTAAAGGTACAATACAGAGAACAGCTCAGAATGACAAAAAAAAAACAGTAAACATATACTATAAACAAAGCAAGGTCCATTAGTTTGATGACAATCAATGAGACAAAACAAATATCCACAGGTTGTAATATAAGTAACAAAAAAATGACAAAAAAAAGTCTAACCTTCATTTGAACCCAGAAAAAGAGAATAACAAGAAAAGGGCAATACAAGTTAAAAATGTAACAATCATACCGTTTTTTTTAATCCTGTGGTAATAGTATAACATCCCAAACCTGACAGTGCAATCAGGGGTGGAGTATACGCCTAATCAAGAGTGGATAGGACCCTCTAATTTTCAACCCCATAAGATCCCCTTATAGCAATCTATAATATGCATCAATATTGCCATTACATTAATCTAAGGAACAAAACTGGGATTTTCTTGTAATTGATAATGGATACATGGTTGCCAAAGGTGTGTAAACCCAGATTTTATATATATCTATATATTATATAGATATATATAGATACACAGACATACATACATATACACACACACAGCCTTCTCTAGGCCATAAATAAAATTAATAACTGAATACCAAGATTTCAAGTCAGGAATGTGATCCATATACTAATGTTTCATAATAGCTTTCTTAGCTCAAACAATCATAATCAGCAATCATTTTTTTAAACAACATACTCTGTAGTGAACAACATGGCTTTAGGACATGGCATAGCACAACAACCACCCTCACAGTGTTCTCTAACTCACTGCACAATGCCCTGGATAAGAAACACCTAGCAGGAGCTGTATTTATAGACCTGTCCAAAGCATTCGATACTGTCTCACACACCCTGCTGCTAAATATCTTCCGCCATACCGGGCTGTCCCCTGGACCCATCTCGTGGTTTACAAGTTACCTCTCAAATAGATCCCAATGTGTTAAGATAAACAACGCTCTCTCGTCTCCTCTGCCAGTCCGCTCTGAGGTCCCCCAGGGCTTTGTCTTCGGTCCATTACTTTTCAGCATCTTCCTGAACACCCTACCAAAATCCTGCCCAAATAATCTTCTACTCTATGCAGACAACGCAGTACTGTTTGCCTCCCACTCAGATACTATAATCCTACAGTCATCCCTACAACTTGCCTTCAACCACATTGAAAACTAGTTTACGGACCACAGACTGGTGTTCATGCCTCAGTAAACACCCACTCGGCAAACAAACAGATATGGACTGTTCCCAAGGTTACAACCTCACTTGCCCAAAGGTCCTTTTCCTACAGAGCACCACTTTGGTACAATGATCTTCCACCAGCCGTTACCTCTATCACCAGGCTAGGCCCATTCAAAATAGCCCTCAAAAACCACATACTATCCACACGCTGCTGCCAGTGCACCAGCTAAGTATGGGCTACTGCATAGCTTCCACCAATACCTGGCTACCAGACCCTGGCTAGGCCTGCCTGTCCCTGCCTCAGTAGTGAATCTGGAATGTAGATATCAGCTGGTGTATTAAGCAGTCAGCATCACCTATTCCACCTGGATTAAGTATGGGCTAAAATGCACTGTATCCTAAAGCTGTTAATTCTCCATTCAGGATGGACCGTACTAATGACAATGTCGATGTCCCGACTGCTTGAATCATGGCAATTCCAAACTCCTTGGCCAGGCCTGACTAGCTACCAAATTGTATGGACCTTACACTCCTCCTCTTTATGTATCTACTGTATGTATTGTTAATTCCATGGAATAAGCATTTGTATTGTGTATGCTGCTAACTTGTGACCTGTTTTGTATTCTGAGGTTGAGTCTTTGTAAATGAGTCTTTGACTCAAAGGTTGTAAATCCGATTCGATAAATAAATAAAAATAAAATAAAAAAGGAGATAATTTAAATTCCCTTGGGATAATATGCAATACGATTAAGGGAGCCGTTAGGTCAATTTGACAAACACAAACCTTAGCTAACTTCCTTGTCTATCTCCCTCCCAAAGAATTCTATTTTAGGACAGAACCAAAAAGTATGTGATTGATCTGCTGAGGTGGTTCCACAGTGCCTCCAACAACGCCCTGCTTCTGGACCCTTGTAGTGTTTTACCACAGCTGGACTAAAATAAAATCTAGTTCTAAATTTCCATGCAAACTCCTTAAGATAAGGAGTACATGCCATCGAATAAGAAAATGATGCTGATTGAATCCAATCGTCCCAAGAACAGATATCACCCAACTCCAGTACCCAATTAGAGTAAACTAAATGGGAAGACTCACCTAGCAAATGCCTAAGCGCACAATACCAGTGGCCAATTAGATGCGTTTGTTCCTTCCCTTCCTGAGCTGAAATTATCAGATTCACCAAGGGGGACCAATTATATCTGGAAGATCAGCATAAAAATGAAAAGAACTCAAATAAGACCGAAGTTGAAGATACCTGTAGTGATCCAAATGCATTAAACCAAACCTCATTTGAAGAAGGCTAAAGGAGAGGAGACCTAGCTTATCAAACAATTGATGACAGAATGTTAAACCAAGCTTTGCCCACCCCCATAAAAATAAATCCCAGTGGTTTAAAGGATTACCAGAATCATATGCCATGGAAGATATACAAACAGATTCACTTAAAGGAAAACGCTTGTAAGGAGCTCGCCATTGCTTCAAGACAAGTCTGGAAAAATTGAAAGAATACATGAGAGGTCCTCTGTCACTCAAGGAAGAGAATAATATTTTATTAATGTTGTGTAAATCATTAATAACAAACTCTGTATTCCTCCAAGGAGCCTGATAATTCAGATTAGCCCAAAACCAGGCTATCCTAAGTGCTGCCGCCTGAACATACCACTTAAAATTTGGGAAGCCTACACCTCCTTGTCTAGGGGATAAAAACTAAACTTTTTCCCTTACCCTAGGTTTCTTCCCATTCCAAAGAAAATTAAGAGAGATAGTTTGCCACTCCCTTAAATAAACCAAAGAGGGTGGGACTGGAAGCGCTTGCAGAAGAAACACCCCAGGCAACATATTCACTTTTACCACCTCAAGTCTGTGCCAAAAAGAAAGGGGGAGAGTAGACCACTGGGCCAAATCCTGCTCAAGTCGAGCAGTTAACGACTCATAATTCATAACATCAATATGATCTAATATTTTAGGAAGAGCAACCCCTAAATATTTAATGTAGTTTCTACTCCAATTAATTGGTAGCAAAGTTAAGATATCTGTGGGAGAATAATGACATGCTAATACCTCCATTTTCAACTTATTCAGCCAAAATCCTGAAAACCTTTCAAACTGTTCCAGAACAGAAACTACTTCTGGTAAAGATTCAGTAGGATTAGTCAATGTTTGTTTGTTTGTTTATTTACCTTATTGCAGCCAAAACTCCCACCGAAGTAGGTCGGCTGAAGTTGAGTACACAAATTTATAACAAAGGCACAAAAATTACAAAAGTATATAACACTATACAATACACCTTGAAATTTATATCACAGATTCAATAAACATTTGCTTACTCAAAAGATAATTACATTACAATTTTAACAATCATTTAAAAATTTCATAAAAAAGGAAGACTGGTATTAAGTTGTTCTAAATACTGGTTTTCACCATCTAACTTGTTTTCTTAGACCACCGACTGCAGTTTCTCTAGCTGGTAACAGTGTATACAACTTATGCTGGGGATTACAAATTTAATAAAAAATTTCCCTCAACATTTCTATTCTTCTCTCATCCAAATTTTCTAATTTACACATTTTCAATGCTTCATTACATGACATTTCCCAGCCTACAATAATCCTCAAAGCTCTCTTCTGAATTCTTTCAATTTCTTCACTTTCTGCCAAAGTTAACCCAGCTTCCCATACAATAGCCCCATACTCTAAAACGGGGCGAGCAACTGTACAAAAAAATACACTAGGTCATCCTGACTCACACCTGCTCTTTTTAACACTGTCAGGAAATACACCCTTGAATTCCCTTTCTTTACCATCCAAAATCATCTTGAACTTGTAAACCTAACAATTTAACACTCTTTACCACCTTCACAATACTACCCCCAAACATAAGTGGTGGTAACTCAGCCGTATTAGTTTTCCCAAATCTTATTTCTTGTGTTTTGTCTGGATTAATCTGCATCTTATTACTCTGGGTCCATACTTCAATTTTCTCCAAATCCTTCTTTATCACACTTTGGCTTAGTTCCTCAAACCTGTCAATAACAGTTGTATCATCCATTGTATTTAATACAAGGCCCCATTGTATGCAGGTCATTTATCATAATAAGAAACAAAATGGGCCCTGAGTTGGTACCCTATGGACCCCCTCATGCAAATAATCTGGTTCCGACCTCCACCCCTCCTTTTCTAGCCACTGTGACTTCCCTACAAGAAAGCCATGGATCCACCTTATTATACAAGCAGGAACTGCCAACAATTGTAATTTATCTATTAAGAGATCATGCGCTATCAAATCAAATGCTCTCCTATAATCAACTAACACTGCTCTAACCATTTTACCATTCTCCCACGAACTCCTACATAAATTCCTGAAATTTCAATAAAGATAGGGTGGTGGAACTCCCCTTTAAGGAACCAAACTGACTGGAATCTACATAGTGATTTATTTCCAGGAGCCAATTTGTAACAAATGCCTCACATACTTTAGAAACGACACAAGTCAAAGAAATGGGTCTAAAATCCTTACTAACATCACATGGACAATTTACCTTAGACAATGGTACAACCCGGGCCTGTTTCCATTGATTGGGCATTTTTCCCCAACAACACTGATTTATTAAACACATTACAAATCCAAGGTGCTATCAGATCAGCTCCCTCCTGCTAAATCCAGTTAGGTATATTATCTGGTCCTACTGCTTTGCTTACTTTTAATTGTTTTAAAGCCTTAGCAACATACTCAACTGACACTAAATGCTTAGCTGGAACTACCCACAGCTCTTCCTCACATTCTTTCAAAGGTTCCAACTTTCTACTGACTTCACACAATACTCTATTTAGTTCCTATACAAACTGCATCTCCCTATTTTCACCCTCAAACCCACAATGTATTGGCCACTTTCCTACCTGTTGCTCCTTAGCGTCAGGTGTCAGCGTGGCTCAGTTGGTAGCACATCCGCCTCTGGACCAGAAGGTCGTGGGTTCTCGTCCCACACTGGGATTGGACTTGCTCCTAAAAGTCGCTGGCATCCAAGTGCAGTATTGGGGGGTGCTGTACTGCTGGGGTGTGCCGCCCTTTGGATGAGACGTTAAACCGAGGTCCCTTCTGCCCATCCTGGTTTTGTCCTAGTGGGTGTCCAGGTGGAAGTAAAAGAACCCAGGGCACTCTTCGCAAAGAGTAGGGAACATTCCCAGTGTCCTGGCCAACATTCCCCTTCCCATAAACCGGTTCATGCAATTATCCAGGCTGTGTGTGGGTGATGATGTGCGATATGGCCGCCACCACACATTCAGTCACTTCACTACCAGTCTAGCATTGCTTGTAAAGCGCTTTGGATGTATGAAAAGTGCTGTATAAATGCTGCTTCTTCTTCTTCCTTATTATTACTTTGAATAATCACCTTCGTGGATTGCTACCATTTATTTGGGTCCGCATTTCGTAAATCCACTAATGTTTTTTTCATTGTACTTCCTTCTATTCCATTTTCCTAACCCATTTATTTTATTCCTCAAACTATGGAATTCATCCATCCACCCTGCTTTCAGTGCCCTCTGTCTTTTTGTTATCAACACTTTAAATTCCTCTGTAACCCAAGGTTTATCACCCCCCCAGCTTCAACCTCACATAAAGGTGCAATTCTATCCATTATCTCCTGGGTTTTGGTAATCACCATAGTCCATGTGGAATCAGCCATTTCAAATTTAAGCCATTCATTCTCAAATTCCCCTGCTATCGCATCTGACACCCTTTCCTTTTTTTTTTTTTTTTTTTTTTTTTTTAATAATTCCATTTCTAACTCATCCACACTTTTTTCTTCCCTCTTTGAGCTTTGCACACTAATACACTGGAGCTAACAAATACAGATTTGTAATCAGACGAACCAACTGGTGGTAAAATCTCAAGGAGGTTGTACCATTCAGCCAAATTAGTAATTACACCATCCAAAATGTTCTTCCCCCTGATCCCTTCCCTATCTGTTTCAAATTTCTTCCTTGCATAACTTTAGATAACTGTAGCTGATTTGCATCCCCCATTAAAACAATCCCACACACAGGATATGTTTCTATTATTCTATCTAAACACTAATTAAAGTGCATAATCATACTATGGCTGTTACTCGAAGAGGGGTGATAAAAACTACCCACAAACAAAGGGCCACAATTTCTGGGAAGTCTGGACATTTTTACTTTTAACCACAAGGTTTCAAATCCTTCCACTTCTAATTCACTCATTTTACCAACTGAATGTTCTTTTGTACATAACATGCAAGTCCCCCCCCCCCCAAGTTTTCCTACCTGATCCTTTGTAACTAACTGATACCCATTAATCTGTAAAGCATCGTTTGGTACTTGGGGGTACACCATGTTTCAGTGATAACAACAATTTGCACAAGGTTATACTTCAAAATCACACTCAACTCATCTACTTTGGTTACAAGAACTCTAATATTAGTATTCATTAAAGAAGGAACCCATGACTTTTGTATTCCCACAGTAACCAAATTTCATCTTACAATAGATCTACACGATAATTTAGCCGTACATGTTCCATCTTCTCTGTGGTTAATTTGAGCCGGGATTTCATACCCCTCACTTAAACTACCCCACTCCCCCAATAAAATCTGAACCCATAGTTTCACAAATAATATTATACAGATTTCCCCAGTTTACATGAGCCACATTTCTCTTAGCTTTTCTGTAGCAAGTTGTCACCACGGGAATATTTTCAGTAACCCCCCCCACCAGTAGAATCTGAACCCATAGGTTCACAAATAATATTATACAGATTCCCCCAGTTTACATGAGCCACATTTCTCTTAGCTTTTCTGTAGCATATTGTCACCACGGGAATATTTTCAGTAACCACCCCAGCAGAATCTGAAACCATAGGTTCACAGGTAATATTATACAGATTCCCCCCCGATTTACATGACCCACATTTCTTTTTGCTTCTCTGTAGCATTTCTTCATCACGGTAATATTATTTGGTATATACATCATATCTCCCAACCCACAAAATTTAGCTACCCCTTAACACTGGCTTCTATTCCACAACTATATAAATGTACCCCCGACAATAGTAATAAAAAGCAGTAATAACTACTATAGGTATACATATTTTAACTTGCCCTTTTAAAATAACCTATTTCACCAGCACAATCCCAACACAATCCCACGCTTTCATTAAAATTCCCCTTTACATATACACACACATTTTTACTATAGGGCCTCCCCCTGCACCTCCCGCCTGTGACTCACGCCAAGGACTCTCGCCACTCCAGCAACAGCCACTCATGCAGCGAGCCGCTACACAGAGAGCCGCTAGAGGGGTATGCCCCTTTAAACTGTAGCACCCCTCCTCCTTCCTAAGTCATCACCTAGAGTTCTGGTTACCGTTACCGACTGCTGCGACTAGGTCGGACCGGATACACAGTTTGTAGGCTGGTTAGCTGTTCTGTGAAGGAAAACTGGAGCCAGAGTAGAAAAGGCAGTTCTTACTGTGAGGAAAATGTGCTGATGAGACAGGTACGCTGCTTTCTTTTTAAAACTTAATAAGATATCAACGACAAATAAAGTCATTTGTTAATTGAGTCCACCAATAGAAATCCCTTCAATCTTCTCTGAACTACGAATTAAATGGGCCAAGGATTCGACATATAGTACAAATAATAAAGGGGACAATGGGCATCCCTGCCGAGTGACCCTATATAAATTAAACACAGAAGAAAGATGACCATTAATCTTAACACGTGCCTGAGGAGAATCATACATCATTTGCAACATTTTAATAAAAGGAGAGGGAAACCCAAATTGGCCTAAAATCTTCCAGAGACAGCACCACGTCATACGGTCAAAGGCCTTCTCCTCATCCAAGCAGGCCAGGACCAGGGGGATTGACCGTGTCATAGCATATTCCAACAATAAAAATGTACGACGAACACTGTCGTGCACCTGCCTTTTCTAGATAAAGCCTGCCTGGTCCCTGTCCACCAAAGACAGGAGAAAGCCCTCCAACCTACTAGCAAAAATAGACATAAATATCTTATAATCGGCATTAAGAACCAAAATCGGTCAAAAAGATTTGGGGATGTTAGGGTTTTTATCTGGTTTTAATAAGGCAGATATAATGGCTGAATTCCAGGAGGATGGTGGAGGTGCCCCATCCTGTACTGAATGGAGTGCCTGGAGCAACAAGGGAAGCAACACAGGATATAGAGATTTCACCTTATAAAAGTCCATTTGAAAGCCTTCCGTTTCCGGACTTTTCTCTGGTTTAAGAGAAGAAATTGTCTTCTGAACTTCAGTAGCTTCTATAGGCTTCAAGAGATAAGTTTCCCGAGTCAAGGTTAATCAAGGAAGATGTAGCTGTTGTGTAAATGAATCAAGCTGCTCTTCTGACGGTAACAGAATCCGGTGCATACAATGATGAATAAAAATCTTGGAATACTGAGAGAATATCTTCAGTATGATATACATCTATGCCCAATTTTGGATGTCTAAGTTTTAATACAGTAGCAGCCACCTTATGAACCTGGATGTGACGAGCTAGATATCGAGTCCCTTTCGGCCCACCCATATGAAACCATTGCTTCAAATAGAATAAAGCATGTTCAGCTTTCAAATCTATCAATTTTTGCAATTCTGCCTTCAAATCAAGTAAATGGGATTGGATCAATCTATCCCCCTACATCAAAGCTTCTTGTAACTGCTGAATTTCATTATACAGCTCCTTAAGTCTACACTGCCGCTCCTTATGTTTAGCCACAGCATAGGAAATCAATTTGCCTCGGAGAACTGCTTTTAATGTGTCCCACAATACAGTGGGAGAAACATCACCACAATCGTTAGTTTCTATTAACAGCTTAACTTGTTCCACCAACTCTGAGATTAAAGCCTGATCTTTCAGGTAACCCAAATGAAGATGCCAAAATGCACGTCTTTGAGAAATATCGAAGTTTAATCTGACTGAAACAGGAGTATGATCTGATAAAAAAAAAAAACAGGCCCCAAATCAATACTATGAACAAGACCCTGATGTTCTACTGAAGTAGAAAAATAGTCTGTTCTAGCTGAGCTACCATGGGTGGCTGAATAGTGTGTATATGCTCTCCTCGAGCCATGTAAAAACGCCAAGTATCTATGATACCGAGATGTTGTAGGGTTTTTCGGATATATTTGGTAATCACGGTATAACGGTGTGCCTTGGGGTTTGACGTATCATAATCAGGATTTAAAGTCAAATTTAAATCACCCCCCAAAGAAGACAGCCTTTTAGTACAGACATTAAAGTAGTAAAAAATTGAACAAATAATCTCAAGGCTGGAGGGAAGTAAGTACTGAGAATAATAATTTCTTGCCCATACAAAGCCCCCATCACAATAAGGCCCCGTTTACACTACACCGCTCAGGCCCGGTAACAGATGCAAACTGTTACGGCCGGGGAGCGGTGCAATGTGTCCACACTGCGGCGGTGTCCTTTACAAGACCGGTACAGCTGGTCCACACTGCGGAAGCCGGGTGACCGTTACAGTGGCACCCGATCCCACAATGCAGCTCGCGCTGCACTAGGGAACCGGTGCCATGCGTCCACACTATGGCCGGTAACGTTACCGAGGCATAACCGGTTTCATAACCGTTGTTGAAACCACCTCATATGTGGTTTCAACAACGGTTACGAAAACGCCTTCTGTAATGTTACAGGTGTAAACGCAAACTGTTGTGGTAACAGTTTGGGCTCTCTGTAACGTTACAGAGACGAAGTGTGGACAGGGCCTTAGATACCTCCCTTCGGGGTCTGCTGAAGTAGTAAAATGTTCAAATGGAAGGCCCTTACTACATAGGATAAGCACTCCCCTATGACGCCCGGTTGGAGACAATGCTGAAAACACCTGAGGAAAGCCTAATTTCAAAAATGTTTAATATTCTTCTTGAGTTAAAAGTGTTTCTTGAAAAAATATATCTGCCAGCTGTTGCCTACAATACTGAAGTAGCTGGGAATGTTTTACTGGGTTACTGATTCCATTTACATTGTACAATAACAACTTTAAATCCTGAACCATTTTCCATAATCCATAAGCCACCCACTGGAGAAAAACGATAGTTGGATAAGAAATAAATTACCCCAAAGCTATGGGGGAACACTCCCTTCCCGGAACTAGCCATTAAACCCAGCACCATCTCCCTATTCCTGAGCAATTCATACATTAGATAACTGAGGCGGTAACTCCTCAAGATTCGCCAATAGAATATTCTATCTAGCCCTCGAGACAATGGCAAGCAAAAATACTAAGTACTCCCCCCCAAAAAATAGGTAAGCCACATGTAACAAAAAAGGCAGATCAGGTGTGCTCTACAATACAGCATAAGACTATTAAACAGTTGTGATGCACCCATAAGGCTGACTGCCCAGAGTTTACAACTAATAAAAAGGGTACGACTAACACTAAGCTGTATACCCCAACCCATAATACTGAAATGAAGGTTGGCTATTCTAACAAGCAACAAATCCAGAAAATTACAGAATTTGCCCAGAGTTAAGGATTGGAAACAGTCCAGTCTGTGGTAGAAAATATAATTTAAAAAATGAAAAAAAAAAAATAACATGTTGAGTAATCTACCAAAGCCTCCAGAGAAATGATCCATCGAAGCAATGAAGATTGTACTACCTTACGTGCAATAAATGTAAAGTAAAACTGACCAATTCTATAGATAATTGCAGTCTCATTACATATACAGTAATTAGCATAGTGCAATATGGACCAAGCCATAAAACATTTAGAGCAAAGTAGAAGCAACAGACATTAATCAAACCCCTGCCAACCAGGCAGGGTAACACGGTAAACAAATCTAAACCATAGAAAACTATGAATAGGAAGAACAGAGTACTTCCTAGGCTGAGAGCCCTCAATTCTCCTGGGCTCCTTTGGGGTGCCTTAACAATACTAGGTACCTCGGGAAGATCTAAGGTGTAGGTCATCATCCCCAGGTTCACAAAGAGCCTAATTTGCCCCGTCAGGAATCTTTAAGACCAAAAAATATACACCCAAAGAAAATGCTCCAGAACCCCCACTTTAGATATTATATGCCAACAGCTGCATACTGGAAAAAATAACTAGCACTAGTGCTTCTGCCCCCCCCCTTCCCCCTTGAATGTAAAATACCATCTGGAAATAACCCCCTAAGTCAATAATAAACCAGATTCTACCTACCCTCATACCGAAGGAACCAGAGGTTAGTGTTGGGCAGCAGCCTGTGACAGTACCAACCCACCCCTTTGCCCCAATATGCCCATGACCACACTGTCAGGATCTAACATAGAAACATAGAATTTGACGGCAGATAAGGACCACTTGGCCCACCCAGTCTGCCCATTTCCCTACCTAATGGATAAGCTGCAGATCCTAGTTAACCAGCAGCCTACTTCTTCATACCCCCACGCCCTAGAATTGCCTTATGACTGTCCCATGCATGCTTGAATTCCACCACTGTTTTTGACTCCACAACCTCCTCCGGAAGGCCGTTCCATGCATCCACAACCCTCTCTGTGAAAAATACTTCCTTAAGTTACCTCTGAGCGCCCCATCTTCAAATTGTGCCTCTTGTTCTTGCACACCTCTTTTTGAAAGATGCTACCCTCTTGGACTTTATTGATTCCCTTGAGGTACTTGAAAGTTTCTATCATGTCCCCTCTCCCTCCTTTCCTCGAGGCTATACATATTAAGCTCCTTTAGTCTCTCTTCATCGTCTTCCGTGCAGACCCTGCACCATTTTAGTTGCCCTCCTCTGGACAGCTTCCATCCTGTCTATGTCTTTTTATGGAGATTGGGTCTCAGAACTGCACGAGTACTCCAGATGGGGTCTGACCAGCTGTCTGTACAGAGGCATAAAACTTCCTGTTTTCATTGTGATGCCTCTCCTATGCATCCCAGTATCCCCCAGCCCTCCTTGCTGCCCTCTCACATTGCTTGCCTACCTTAGGTCATCTGATATGACTACCCCCAGGTCCCTTTCCATTTTTGTTGTTGTTAGTATCTCACCCCCCATTGTGTACTCTTCCCCTGGGTTTTTGTTTCCCAGGTGCATTACCTTGCACTTCTTAGATTGAATCTAAGCTGCCATACATTTGACCATTCCTCTAACCTTGCCAAGTCCCTTCTCATCCTTTCCACCCCACCTTGTGCATCAACTCTGTTGCAGATCTTTGTGTCATCTGCAAAGAGACATACTTTTCCTTCCAGTCCCTCTGCAATGTCGCTTATAAAGACATTGAAGAGGACCGGTCCTAATACTGAACCCTGCGGTACCCCACTAGTAACCCACCTTTCTTCAGAGTGGACTCCATTTACTATTACTCTCTGTGTCCTATTCTCCAGCCAATTCTTTACCCAGGCTGTCATCTTGGGACCCACTCCCAGGCTGGCTAACTTGTATATTAATCTTTTGTGTGGGACTGTGTCAAATGCCTTGCTAAAGTCTAGGTAGGCCATGTCCACAGCCCCTCCCTGATCTACTACTTTGGTCACCCAGTCAAAGAAATCTATCAGATTCGTCTGGCATGACCTTCCCGTTATGAATCCATGCTGCCTTGGGTCCTGTGCCCCTCTGGCCTCTAGATACTCAACAATTCTTTCCTTCAGAAGTGATTCCATAATTTTCCCTGTCACTGAGGTTAAACTAACAGGTCTGTAGTCTCCTGTTTCTGCCTTGCTCCCACTTTTGTGAAGGGGAATCACATCTGCCCTCCTCCAGTCCTTGGGTACCACTCCATCCTCCCATGATTTGTTAAAGAGGGTAGTCAGTGGTGTCACTAGTTCTACCCTTAGTTCTTTTAGAATTCTGGGATGAATCCCATCAGGCCCCATTGCTTTGCCCACCTTCAGTTTTAAGAGTTCTTTCATAAACCTTTCTTCTGTAAATGGGCTGGTATCAACTTCTGTATCCAGAGTGTTTCTATTGTTTGTTTTAGGTACCTCCCCCTCTTCATCTGTAAATACTGAGCAAAAATATTTGTTTAGTATCTCTGCCTTTTTCACAGTCTCCCTCTGCCCACCCTCCCTCCCCTTTATTAAGCCTCACTATCCCTCCCTTGGTCTTCCTTCGCTCCCTGATGTACCTATAAGAGGTTTTATCCTCCTTCTTAACTGAGTTGGCTATCTTTTCCTCGGTTTGGGCCTTTGCTGTTCTGACTGCCTTCCCAGCTTCCTTTTGCTTTAACTGATACAGTTCTCTGTCCTGTTTCTTCTGCAATTCCTTGTACTTCCTGAATGCTTTCTTTTTCTCTTGAACCTTCACTGCCACTTACTTTGAGAACCATAGTGGTTTCTTCCATCATTTTGTTTTGTTTATTTGCTTCACACAAAGGCTCGTTACCTCTGTGATGGCAGTTTTTATTATTCCCCATTGTTCTTCCACCCCTCCTTCCTGCCCATTTGCTAGTGCATTCCTTAGGCACTCACCCATTTTGGCAAAGTCAGCCCACCACAGCATTCCCTCTGTAACATCCTTGCACACACTATCATCCCTGTATCAGTATGTTCCTCCCCCACAGTTGCTACCACTAAAAATGGTAAAGCAAAAATGAAACAAAAGAAGGAGGGTCCCAATAATATTTCCAGCAAAAGGAATAGGCTGGCCCTCAGCAGCTTAAAAAGCCCTCAAAGAGACAAAAATAAATAAATAAATATTGGGAGGGGAGAGGGGAGAAAAAAACCGTACTAAAATAAACATCCCCTAGAAAAAAAGTGGAACTAAGAACAGCGCAGAGCAGTGGTTTCATCTCTCAATATGGACACTAGGTGGCGCATGTATCCACAAGGACAACACAGTTCACGTGAGAGAAAACAAAACCCTCTCATACTATTCCTACTAACAAGGCAAACTCCTGAATGAATAAATGGCTACAGAACCCCCAAGGGTTACAAGACCTCAGCCAGCTACCCGCCAGAAAGGGCGGAGCACGGCCCCTCCCAAAAAAAAACACCCTCCACGCTACGTCTCATGTGTACCTACTTAGAGGTTAAATAACTTGACGCAAATAGAGCAATACATACAGAAAAATTCCGCACAACAAAAATTCCCCAAGAAAATCGCTACCCTCCTGATAAAAAGAAACCGACAAGGAAAAAAATCAGCCAACAAGACACAAATAAGGAGCTATGCATCAGGGAAAGAAGAATGCAACAAAAATGACACACATCCTGCTCAGCCAAAACAAAAACAGCAAGAGCACCGAGTTCATGCTGCATACATTCTAGGAGAGAAGAAAGACTGAATGGAGACAGAGAAAGAGGGGAAAGAATAATACAGAATAGTAAATGTAAAATGTATTTTTTTGAGGGAAAGCAGCATACAGAGAGGAAAGGGGGAAGAGAAGTAAAGAAAAAGAAAAATCAAGGACATATACTAGGGCAAAGAAAAAGCAGGGGGGGGGGGAGGCACCAGAAACCGAAGGATCAGAGCAAGAACAAAAAACAGCAAAAACGTATAAAGTCCATCTTAAACCCTGTAAAGAGAAAACAATTAGAGTCCTTCAATTGCAGTCCACATAATCAAGTCTGATCTTCTCGTGCTGTAAGAGGAAACCTTATTCCAACTATCTCTTTGTACAGCAGGTTTGTCCCGAGTCTCTGATACTTCCATTCCATCTTCGGGCACATAGAGTTTCCAAATTGTAAGTTCTTGTGCTGCAGCATCTGTGTCTTCAAATACCTTTCTTCCATCCACAGAATGTATTCTCATGCGAGCTGGGTAAGGGGAGGAGAACTTAATTTTGTGTGCCCGGAGGACTTTAATAATAGGGGCATATGCTCTCCGACGGCCTTGTAAGGCAGGGGAGTAATCATTGTCAAGAAAAATCCTGGAATCTTGGAATTTAAGAGTACCACCCCGCCAGGCCCTCTTAAGCAGCTTATTTTTAACAGCAGAATTATAAAAGCACACCAAGACAGAATGTGGCTGCTGTGAAGACGATGTTGGCTTTCTCCCCAGTGCCTGGTGGGCCCTCTCAATAGGTACAGGCAAAACATCCAAAATATCCAAGGCAGACTGCAACAAGGATTGCACAAAAAGATTAAAGTCCCCAGAGCCCTGAGCATTTTCAGGCACACCATAGATACGAATATTATTTTTGTGAGACCTATTTTCTAGGTCTTCACAGCATTCCAACAGAGACTGGCAATCTTGCAGGACCCGGACAAGCATTCTCTCAATGAGGTTGACATGAACATCTGCGTCAGCTGCTTGTTTACTCAAATCGTCAACTTTCTCTTCTAGGGCATGTTTAGAATTCTGCCGTAATAGAGTGAATTTCAAACCAAAAGTCCTGGAGTTCTTTAAGAATAGCCGCCAGGGTTGGATCTCTGCTGGGCTGTGAAGCCATATCAGACACAGACATTTCAGCATATAAAGAAGCCTGTTGTGCAGTACCAGAAAGGTCAGATTCTAAAGTCTCTGGTAAGGTAGTTTCGGTTTTCCCATGTTTTCCCATGAACTATAATTATGCCTCGTTAAATCGGTAAAACTAATCTGCTGAATAAATTAGAGGCAATAATATAAAGCAGGTCACGGAGCCTGAAGTTATGCTGCCATTCCTTGCCGAGGTGGAACCGGAAGTCCAGGAGGGGATAATTATTCATTTCATCCCTGGGAGGAGAGGGAATGAGGTTCAGGACTCCTTTCCTTTGCTGCAGCAGCTTGCGGCACACCATTCCTGTGTGCCAGGTGCCTGTCGCACCGGGAGTGATTGCCGCAGGTGTGCTGACGTAGGCGCCGGGTCCTCTCCTGTATCAGAATCTGGTGCACGGTCCCTGATGCACAGGGCTTTGGCACAAGCTGCTGTTTGCCGCAGCTTGTGCTGACCGCAGTCACCTTTGTGAATCGAGACTAGTGTATTTATCAATTTGAAGGCACTTACTGGATGTGAGGAAGAAGACAGGCAAGCCCAAGAAATAACACATGGCCTCCAGTGATTTTAAGATAAGAAAAACTGCATCTGAGTCTGGGAAGTCACAGGGGCCAAAGGGAGATCAGCTGGCCTCAACAGAACTTGTGCACAATAAGAATTCATTACAAGCCAGTCCTGGTGGCGCAGAATGCTGAGGCGCTGGACGCCCTACCTCACATCACGCCGGTGACCCAGGTTCAGGAATTACCTCAGGTAGTCCAGGAGCCAGCATGGTGGGGGGGAGGGGAAGCAGGATTAAGCAGCCGAAAGGCAGCTCTCCTCTCCTGGGGAGGTCTCTCCCTCCCCCCGTAGTTCCGCTCTCATTGAATGGAGATCCAATGGGTAGCATAGGCGGGAGGGGGTGGCAGCAATTGCCAGGGGTAAGGTGGAAGGGGCCAGGTTGGCACCCAGAGTTTGTGTGTGCCTCCACGCGCATGCACTGTGGGGATTGATGGGGTCCCAGGTAAGGGAGAAAACGGAGCAAAAACACCAAAAATTGTATACAGAAAAAGAAAAAAAAAGAATTCATTACAGGCCATGTGGAAATCTATATAGGCCATTAAGCACCCTTACACTGCTTAACCATAAATGATAAGAGACTGTTTAACTGGCTCTGAGGGAGCAAACTTTGAGATTAGCAGGGCTACCAGAAGGCACTGAGGAGCAGGACCTGGTGGGCTATATGGAGACATAGTTAGCCCAAACATTGCAATGGTTAGTTTCAATGCCTTCAGGTTTTTTTGGAAAAAGCCTTTAGGATTAACCTCTGTAAGATACCATCTATTAACCATTTGCCCTGGACCACAATGATTGTGTTGACAAGTTAGAGGGATCAGGCTTCAGTAGCTGCGCAGCAGCAACGTGAACTATTTGTGGGGCAGGCAATTGTGCACCTATTTCCAGATCTATATTATGCCACTCCTCAACGAAGGAAGGAGTCTTACCCCAGTAAACTGCACCTGCATAGCCTGAAAACTCATTTTGCACTGCTGCTGCTGGCACGACTTCAGCTGGAGGTTGCTGGTCGAACCTATATCTTCACGAGTCTCCAAGATGCAAAATCGATTGATCACAAAGCTGGAGTCAGAGATAAAACAAGTAGGTGAGTTGGGATAGGATGCCTGAGGCACTTTCATTCCTTTTTATAATTATGTAACTGCTTGGATTGGGACACTCACCCTTTTTCCCTTGTCGTGGCAAGCACATTCAGTTTGGAGTATGGCTTTTGGACAGTGTTGTTTGTTTGATTGATTGTTTGGCGAGTGCCTTAAGTATAATGCTGCCATGTTCAATTACTTTTGGACATACTATTGGCAAAATCCATTTTTATTTAAAATGGAGCTGGCCACTCTGAGTTTTGAACCTGGGGGGGAGAAGACAAGGGGTGTGCCATCCCAGTTTTTACCATCTCCAGCGAGCCACTGTGCATAAGACTGTTACTGCACTATACTTTACTTTATGTTGCTGGCTTAATTCAATTCCCGACAACTCGTTTTACCACGTTTTATTATTCTCCTTGATGCAGAAAATATAATTACTGTTTACATATTTGCAATTGCTCTATTCTGTAAGTTTGGTCAGAAGCAGAAGCTTCTAACACCCAGAAATACCTGTATATATTATTTGGTAATTTACTATGATTACAACCCCTGGTGGGCTATATACTTTTATAGTACAGGACATATTTGTTTTCATTAATTTAACTGTCCTGCAGCCTTGACAGCAATACAGCCTATGTTAGAGCTTAGTCGCGAGGGCTGGAGATACCAGCCCTCCCCAGGGACACCACGAGTGTCGCAAGGGCCTCCTTGCTGACTGCCCTCCCCACCGGATCACCAGCCAGGAGAACCCCCCCACCCGGAGCACACAAAGCCAGGGTCACGAGGGCCAGAGATGCCAGCCTTCCCTAGGGACACCGCGAGGGTCGCAAGGGCCTCCTTGCTGACTGCCTTCCCCACTGGATCACCAGCCAGGAGACCCCCTCCCGGAGCACACAAAACCAGAGTTGCGAGGGCTGGAGACACCAGCCCTCCCCAGGGACACCACAAGGGTTGTAAGGGCTTCCTTACTGACTGCCCTCCCCCCTGGAGCACACAAAGCCAGGATCGCAAGGGCCGGAGACGCCAGCCCTCCCCAGGAACACCACGAGGGTCATGAGGTCTTTTTGCTGACTGCCCTCCCACACCAGATCTCCAGCCAGGAGAACCCCCCCTCCCCGAGCACACAAAGCCAGGGTCACGAGGGCCGGAGATGCCAGCCCTCCCCAGGGACACCACGAGGGTCGCGAGGGCCTCCTTGCTGACTGCCCTCCCCACCGGATCACCAGCCAGGAGCCCCCCCCCCGGAGCACACAAAGCCATGGTCGCAAGGGCCGGAGATGCCAGCCTTCCCCAGGGACACTACAAGGGTCGCGAGGGCCTGCTTTCTGACTGCCTTCCCCACCAGATCACCAGCCAGGAGAACCCACCCCCCCGGAGTACACAAAGCCAGGGTTGCGAGGACCAGAGACGCCAGCCCTCCCCAGGGACACCATGAGGGTCGCGAGGGCCTCCTTGCTGACTGCCCTCCCCAGCGGATCACCAGCCAGGAGACCCCCGGAGCACACAAAGGTATGCGACGCAGCTCGCAGGTGCCAGCTTGCAGGAGTCGGTGTGTGATTTGATTTTTGGCGCCAAAAAAATATTCAAAGCAAAAAACGAACTCTGATTAATACCAAGCTTGCCTTTAATTGTAACTGCACTGGCTATCCAGTCAGCACAACTCTACTGATTGTTTTTTCGTTGTGCAGTTCCACGAACTCCGCCTTAATTAATTACTGTCTACAGCATGTACCTTAAGGGTTGTTAGCTCGTAGTCTCCTTTTCTGTTACTCTCAGCCAAAATTAATTCTGTCTGCAGCATGTACCTTATTAGCTCTTTATAGAAGCAATAGTCTCCTGTTCCAGAGTTAAGATGGAAGTTCAGCTGACTTTTTGCAGAAGATATCTAGTTTTAGGAAAGCATTGTCTGTGTAGCTGGCTTAGAGGGATTAGTGACCTACCTGATAAGCAGCCCCGGCCCTCCAGCAGCACATAAAATTGATCTCTCCTCTCTCTTCTCTCTCACAGCCAGGGTCGCGAGGGCCGGAGGCATCAGCCCTCCCAGCGATACCACAAGGGGTTGAGAGGGCCTCCTTGCTGACTGCCTCCCCACCGGATCACCAGCCAGGAGACCCTCCCTCACCGGAGCACACAAGGTATGCAGCCTGGCTCGCAGCTGCCAGCTTGCAGGAGTTGGCGTGTGATTTTGCCCTTGCTGGCGCTGTGCGCCAGCTCCCCACCACTCCCACCACCACCCTTGGTTGGCTCTCAGCTTTATAGACACTGTCAGGTGACTCATCAGAACCAATCAGTCCACTCTCGCATTAGCAGCTTATACGATTCCACCGCTAGCCGCCGCTACACCCAGTCCCATCTAGCTGCTGAAATCAACTGGCAAAATGTTTCTTTATTTCTTCCCGCTTTTCTCCCTGGCGTTTCCTCTAGCTTTTCTCCCCCCAGCAACCCATCCCCTGCGGGAACTGAACTACCACCTCTACTACTTCCTCCCTACTCCCCTGCCCCCCGCATCAACCACCATCCCACATTCACAGCCACATATACCCACCCTTACCTGGGCGCTCAGTGCCACCATCCTCCCTTCCTCCTTTTCTCCAGGGTTATCTGTCCTAAGCAACATGGCTACTTCTGCTGCCCCATCTACCCCACAAGTAACCCTCACCAATCAAAAGTCCAGATCCGCCTGGAATAAAATCATACACTACCTCACACTGTTTCTCCTCTTGGCAGGGGATGTTGAAACCAACCCAGGCCCTACACCTCCCAATCCCCCCCCCCTCTAACTCTCCCCAAGGGCCTCCGTTTACTGCACCTCAACATCTGCAGCATTCTGAACAAAGTACCTGAGCTACAACTCACCACCCTAACCCTACACCCAGACATCTTCATTATATCTGAGACATGGCTGAAGCCACACCATGTCGATTCTGCAGTAGCCATTCCTGGCTACTCACTGATCAGGCAAGACCGCAAGGGCAAGAAAAAAGGTGGCGGCATTGCCATGTTCATCTCCACCAGGATTCAGTTCACACCGGTTCAGATCCCTGGTACAGCACCACAAATTGAATCCTTACTGGTTAAGCTCACTCTCCCTCACTCCTCCCCTGTGCACGTCGCGGGGACTTACTGCGCCCCTGCTACCCCCCTTCCCAGCGTCGTAGACCACCTGGTCACATTAAAGTCTCTTGCCAAAGCTGGCAAGCTCCATATCCTCGGTGACTTCAATTTCAATTGGCTAGCAAACGACTGCTCAAAGCTACGGACCAAAATAACCACTCTAAACCTCTCCCAACTAATCGACCAACCCACCCAGTTGAACCTTAAAACACTTAACCACTCCCTCTTGGACTGGACCCTCACATCCCATCCTCACAGGATTATTAAAACCGGTCTCCTCTCAGACTCCCTGAGCAATCACCACATGACATACTTGGTCAGGAAAGTACACAGACCTGCTGAACCCCCCTGTAGGATGCTCCTCACGAGATCCTATAAATCCTTATGTCTACCTTCCCTCCTGAATGACCTGGCCCACGTTGATTGGTCCTTCATACAGAAGGCACCCACCATCGACTACGCCTTCAAGTCATTCAAGAGCAACTTTCTTGCTATATGGGACTACCATGCCCCTCTAAGAAGCACAAGAGTAAAGGGCTCCCATCTCCCCTGGGTCACCGCTGACATCATTAGCAGATGCCGATCCAGGGACCAGGCCTGGAAAAAACACAAGCTATCCAGCTCCCAAGAATCCCTACAAAGATACCGTACCCTCTGCAACTCCTGCACCAAATTTATATGGCAGGCCAAAAAGAACTACTTCAAGTTGGCTCTATACTCTAACCTTAGCCACCCTACAAACTTTTGGAAAACCATCAAAACCCTGCTCTCTCCACTAGTCCAACCACCAACCCCTACAATATCCATCCGTGGCAATACCATCTCAGACCCTAGTGAAGTCGCCACTGCCTTCAATACCTTCTTTACCAGCAGCGCTATGTCTCTCCTACCCAACCACACCTAGCTCATCATCAAAATCCCAGAACTCCCCCCCGCCACCACTTTTTCCTTCTGTCCAGTCACCCCGGCTGAAATCCTACATGCTCTGCGTGCTCTCGACCCCAACAGAGGCAAATGCCCCTCAGGCCTGGACGCTAAATTACTCCACTTATCAGCCCCCACCATTGCCGCCCCATTAGCTGGCCTCCTCAACCTCTCTTTCTCCCTGACTAAAATCCCAGCCGCTTGGAAGCAGGGGGTTGTTATCCCCCTCCAAAAGGGTGGCGATCCCTCTGTGCCTGGAAATTACTGCCCCATCTCCTTACTCCCTATACTGGCCAGACTTCAAGAACACCTTGCCCTTGCCCAACTCTCCCAGTACCTTGACTCTACCTCTTTCTTCACCCCATATCAGTCTGGTTTCCACAAGTCTCACTCAACTATCACCGCCCTCCTATGACTCACCGATGACATCTCCTCAGGTATGGACAAGGGGCTTATCACTTCGGCAATTTTCATAGACCTGGCCAAGGCCTTCGACACCATCTCCCACCCCAAGCTACTAGCAAAACTTAATGAAGCAGGCCTCTCCAGCCTTGCCACAAGCTGGTTTCGGGCCTACCTGACTGGTAGACACCAATCGGTGAAAACTGACTCCCAAATATCTCCCCCCCTCCCAGTCACCATCGGAGTCACCCAGGGTTCAGTCCTGGGCTCCTTACTATTTTCTATATTCCTAAATGACCTCCCGCTGGCCTGTACAAACTCATCCATACAAATGTACATGGACGACACCGTACTGTAAGCCTCTGGCTCCTCCATGGGAGTCGTGTTCGATGTACTACAACAGGACTTCAATGCCATTCAGCAATGGTTCAGGTCCAACCAACTATTCCTAAATGCAAAGAAAACCATCTCCCTAACCTTCGGCACACAACCCTGACTTTCCCGTCTAGCTGATCCCCCCCTTCCACACCCTGGACGGGTCCCCTCTGGAGTCTTGCACCTCATTCAGATACCTGGGAGTTTGGCTCGACCAACACCTAGATTTCTCTGTACACATAGAATCGCTACACAAAAAACTACACCCTAAACTGGGTGCTTTATATCGCAACAAAGGTTGCATGCCCACCACGGTCCGGAGGGAAATAGTGCACAAAATGATTCTCCTAATACTTGACTATGGCGACGTGGTTTATGGCACTGCACCTTCATCCAACCTGGCCAGCCTAGACACCCTCTTTCACTCCTTCTGTCGCTTCATCCTGGACTGCCCACCAATGACCCATTACTGTGACCTATACAGCTCCCTAGCCCTACACTTGCTCGCGTCCCTCAGACTGATCCACTGCTCCAGTCATAGCTAAATTCTGGTCCCAATCCCTCCCCTCTTACCTCAGTTCCACCTTATCGGCTCAACTTTCCTGGCCTACTCAATCAGAAGCTCCAACTCCAGGCTTCTCCAAGTCCCATTCATGCATACATCCAGGGGACAATCTGCCTTCAAATATCGCTTGCCCAAACTATGGAATAATCTACCTGCAGACATCAGGCATACCACTAACCCAAGACTCCTAAACCCACTTCTCCATGCACATTTCTCTGACACATGCACCTGCTACCAGGAATCTTGAGCAATAAGCCCCATGTGCCCCTGTCTTGTGAGGCACCGTGTACTCTCACCAGCTGCCTCTTAGGGTCGGTTTATATTCTAAGTATTGCTGTCTTGCTTCGCTTCTGTGTATCTAGTAGTGTGCTTCTCACACTACCTGTGTGCTGAAATGTTCTCTGCCATGTATGTACTCTGTATCTATGTATTAACTATGTAAATATCTGTCCTGAATGTACGCCTTGTAATTCCCCCAGGTCGCATCTGGAAACGAGTGGTCACCCGCTCAGTATGCCTGCCTGGTTAATCTCTTAAATAAATAAATAAATTTGATTGTTTTTATTTTACAGAGAGAGCCCCTCCCCCAGTGTAGAACAGGAAGGCGTCTGCCTATATATTCTGGTTTAATGCCTCTGTGTCTGTGTATTGCCTTTCATGAAGTGCATTGCATCATGTATAACTGTGCTTTGTGTAAGCAAACCTCAATAAAGAAAAAGTAAAAAAAAAAAAGAAAAAAATTGCTGCCCTTTTATATGTGTACGTGTGTGTGTGTGGGGGGGTACACAGATATTATGTGCTCACATGAAACACACACCACTCCAAGCCCTCACTGATGGAGACATGGAAATGTCAGAGTAGCAGTTCAGCCCCCACCCCCACCTCCCACAGCCTAGACTAGCATTTATTAAATTGTGTAATCCAGGACAAAACATACAGAGATACATAGGAAATCTTTTTTACAGCTGTGTCCTGGGGGAAGGGATGGGGAGGACATCACAGTACAAATTTTCAAGACAGTACACAGTATGAAAATTTAAGTGCAACATGTAACACGCTGTATTTCAGCATGAAACAATTAATGCAGCAATGTAAATAAAACAGCAAATAAACAGTAAAAGAAAAAGTGTGATTATCACAGTTCTAATGATTACACGGGCAGGTAAGAGCGAAGTGAGAGCACAATCTCAGTTTGACATTATGGATACTACTTTCACCCCAAATAACAATTGGCAGGCTGTCCCAAATATGGGGGACCCAAAAGCTGATAGCATGTTGACCTGCTTTATTCCTGCAACTGAGAATCAAGAGTTCCTGGAAACAGGAGGGTTTCGTTATTTATTTATTTTTGTTTTATTATTTATTTATTCATTCATTCAGTCATTTATTCATTCTTTGGTAACTGGGTAAGGCCCACTAGGCCCAAGGCCTGTTTTCTGGGCCCACACGGGAGCACCCGGGAGGTTATGCGACTTGCTCCGATCACACAGGATGGAAGTAGAGGTTGTGTGAATCAAACCCAGGTCTAGTGGATGTACCAAGCTCATTCACAGCTTGTTACTCTAACCTCTAGGTTATACTGAGAGCCCCAAGGATCTGAGCTGATAGGACGAAGGAGGCACTGGGTTCATTAGACTGCTTAAGTATTGCAGTCATTTGTTGTGCCAGAACTGTGCAGCCAATGGCGCACTGTGCATGAAGTGTCTAGAGAGGGCCACTCCCATTTTATGTGCATTGAGCAGTGGTAGGTACAGAATGGGCAGCTAAGCACAAAGCGACACAAGAAGCTGCACAGCACATCCTGTTTGGCCAACTGGGTTTTGGCCACAGAGCTATAAACAACATCCTCATATGTAATGAGAGGCAACAGCATCGGCGCAACTATTCATTTCCTGTGTACAAGGGACATACAATCTCTGACACAAACCAGCCCGGTACTGTGAGCTATGCTTGGGACAAGAAAGGGTAACCTTAAATGCTATCCCCCAGCACCCGGACTGGACCAGACCAGTCAGCCCATTTACTATATATATAGCTGGGTTTTTGTTTGTTTGTTTTGAGTCTGTGGGTTTCAAGTCCATTCATAAAAATATCTCAGTGCTGAAAAATGATAAGAACTCCATTTTAACCTTTGAATAACCATGAGTCTTAGAGAAAATATGGGCCCATCCAACATACAGCATGCATAATGTTGGCCCTCTTTAAGCAGGGTTAGTGAGAAGCCTTTCAGCAGAAATGTGGATAACATAAATGTAACTTTTGACCCCAACAGAAATCAGCTGTTTCATTCACCCTATGATGTAAGTGTAGCTTCCACCCCAAAAACATGTTCTGGATACTTGCCCATGAAAAAAAGAGCTCAGCTGTGCAAATGTTTGATCATTCTTTTTTGTCACAGATATGAAAAGTAACAAATACGTTAACTTCTGGTGACTGATTACTTTTGCAATGAAACAGCATAATTGTGTAATCTTGCAACGTCTCATTAGGTTTGAAACATTCACTGCATGCAGGATGGAAGGCCACTATTGATCCATATAAAATACAGAAACAGATGGTAAGAGTAATACAGCTACCTTGCTTATTTTATATACTAGTAATCACTACATATTATACTACCTAGAAAATGGTGCATTGTTTATGTACATACAGTAACACATACCAGGTTTTTGCTCATGACTACTTCCACCCATTGATCACTTTTTGAGAAGTACTTATCCAGGCCGGAGATCTGGCAGTTAGCCAGTTCTGCATATTAAGCCAGTCTTTTCATCGAGAACAAATATTGTAGAACTGAAGACGTGAATCCATCTACTATAACAGTTGCTTCATTTTTAAATTCAAGTCTAAAAACAGAGATTTGAAAGAAAATCAAGCTTCACACAGGCCCTAGATTTGAAACATCCCTCCACATGCACACACCAATGACCCACACTCCTTGTTCCTGGATTTTTTACTTTTTTTTTTTTTTAAACACTGAGGTACTTTTGTTTCTCAGGTTTCTTTACTTATTGTGCTTGTAAATCTTAACCATTCTGATGAGAGTCTGGATCTTACAAGGACTGACTTTTCGCAAAAGAATGGTCAATTCAATGAACTATCAAACGTCTAATGTAGCAAAGCTTGAGCAACGTGAAGGGGACGACTGGTAGGGCTGAGGATGATGGGAGGATTGCCATGCTTATGTAACCCCCTTTTTGCCTTCTTGGACTTTCATGGCATCGGATCCCCCAAGACATTTGGCAATGAGAAGATATGTTTTTAACATAATGGTTGTGGGAACCAGCAACTTGAACTGTATAGAGGCTGCCCTCTCGTGACCTAAGACATTTAGGATGGCCAGTCTATAACTTTCCCATGCCAAAGCGCTACTGCTAATGCTGGATCAGGTGGGACGCTGTGTTTTGGCACCATCTGGACTCCAATCAGGTGTCAAAGAGGTGGAAAGAAAACTGACGTGACCAATGAGAACCTGGTGGCTAAGCCCTGTATAAAATGGGACTGGTTTTGGGGCATTCAGATCTGTGGGGGATCCCAAGGTGAGAAGATGCTGGGGTATTCACCAAGTAAGTGTGCCATATCCAGGCCTCGTGTCTGGATGAACAGTGTTCAAACAGCATGTGTGTGCTAGCCTAGGCAGAGACAACAACCAAAGATCAATGCATAACCCTAGGAGAAGTGCAGACTGACATCCTTTGAGACCTGAGCAATGGCAAATGAAGATGCTGGACTAGACAGGAACTAAACCTCAGGGTTTTACACTTGTATTCGGAGAGAAAGTGCAGCCTGTGAGAGCTGTGCCTGGTGACCATGAGTAACCGTGAGAAGTGTTCTGCATTCTGTGACCTGTCAATTTCCTGTTTGGATTTACTAGTTGGGTATAAAGCTGGATTACAAATACCTCATTTTTAGAGGTCAAACAGGAATTAAAATGAAGGTCACGTGTGTTCCTGCTTAAGATGGCCGCCTAAACCCTAAGCTCTTTGCCATCCCCCCTAGAATCCTCCTCCATCCACGATATACTGCAGTGGAGCGGCAGAGCTTTTGACAGAGTGGGTGAGGGGAGAAGTATACTAACTGATCTGGTGGATACTGACTTATCCCCATCGGAGAACACTCACCAAGCCAGTCTACCTGAAAAAGATAGCCACTAATACTGAGTCTATCAGCACAACAGTGATAAAAACGAAGTCCAGTATCACAGGCTTAACCAGATGGGTTGCAGTGACCGAAACTCGCTCATCTCCCTGTCTGAAACACAAACTGTGCACAATGGCACACTGCAGGGAGCACAGGCCCCGACAGAGCACCTGACAGCAAAGTCAGAGGATGTGGAGGGCCATGAGCACTGTAAAAACCTGAGGATTCTTAGCCTCCAAGAAGGACTGGGAGGAAAAGATGCAGTTAACTACCTTCACACACAGCTACCTGTTCGGTTGTCCTTGGATCCGGCAGTGTATGATTTCGAACTTGCTCAGTTGCACAGGATACGCAGGGACAGGATACGCTCTCTTGCGGCTCTTGGTGGTGACTTGTGATAGTGCCGATGGCAGCGTGGGTGACCACATGCTGTCAGGCACTCCCCCCTAGGCCAGCTGTGAGCGCACAAAGCCAATACGGGAGGAGGTGGATCAGAGCATGAAAAACAGAAAAATGGCTGCCGTGACCCTGGATAACGGCCTCGGGTAGGCTTCCCCATGCCACCCCAGGTCGCACAGCATGAACTGTTCCTGCCCCTCCTGCTGACGTCCCTGGTTAAGCTGCCCACCGGGGATCGGTTGGAATTAACAGGCATGCCTGATGGGTCAGACCTACGGGTCTGATGGGTGATAATCGGCAGAAGCTGACGCCACCTGGGTGGATGGGGAACATCCAGCATGAGAGCCCAAAGGAGTGGGGCCATGACAGTCACGGGGGGTGGGGATTTCAAAATTCTGCATAGGTCCTACAGAACCCTCAGTGACTGTACAGAGCAGGGGCAGGATTCTCAAAGAACAGTAAAAATTCCACAGTTGCGGGAAAAAGGCTTGCAGCACTGCAGAAATGCAGTTGTATGATATTCTGAAAGAAAATCCTGCAGCTAAGGGAATTCCGCAAAAAGTCCCACAGCTATGGAATTCCAGCAGCTGTGGGAATTCCACAAGTGCTGCAAATCCACAGCTGTGGAAATGGCTGAGAAGGCACAGCAATAGTACAACAAGTAGCTGAAGCAACAGACATTAACATTGCTGCCCTAATATGAGGCTGACAGCACCCACAAAGATACCAGCAACCAGTTCCTCAACTGGGAACACTGCAGCACCACAGGTACTAGCAATACCATGGCACCACAGTGGCTGACTGTCACTGCTGGTCGTCCCTCCCTGGGGTGTTCCTGTTGCCTGCAGGAGTAGCACTCACTGCAGGCTGGTCAGGCTCTACTGCCTGTGAGGCTCCGTCATAGGCTGCACTGGGTCTGGTGGTTGTTGCCTGTTGCCATAGCACGGCAATGTGTGCTTTTGTTGTTGTAACATCAGTCACTGCTATACTTTCTGGGATGTTATTACCTGTGCCTCACCTCCACCTTAATTGATTCCAATTGTTGGGGCACTACTGAGTTTGCTGAGGGAGAGTTACACCTCATTTCACTGTGTGTAACATTTTGTCCGCAACTGCGGAAAAAACCTGACTGAGAATAGCCCTTCTGGGGATGTGTCTTACTTATCTCACATCTTTTTTTCCTCAGGGACTTCCGCAGCTTCACTTTTTTCCACAGTCCATAGTGTTTTTTTCTGCAGCTCCGGAGGTTTTTATGAATAGCACTTAGAGCAATCTCCCCTTTTTTTCCATAGCTACATCAGTTTTGGGAACTTAAGGAAGGTTTTGCACCTTCTGAAAGCTTTGTGAATCCAGCCCCAGGTCTTCTGGACCACAATAACTGCTGGCGCTGCTCCTCCCCACAAACATTACTTAACTCATATATTGTGGTCTTGCCCTTCTCTGGATCTCTACTGGGGGACTATCTAGGATAAGATGCTCAGACTCTGTAGAATGGAATTGAAATCATCGGATTCCGGTCCAAATTTTGGATTTCAATATTTAGGATTTTAAACCCTAAAATCCTTATTCCGAAAATGCTGGTTGGAATCAGATTTCAGAATATACCAAAATCTGAATCCAAAATCGATATACAGTGTTGGCAGACAGGAAATGGAATCATGTACTTCCTGTGTGCTTCTTTATGCTGTCATTGCAGTTCTCGGCAATCTCCAAGTGTTGTGGATGTGTGAGAGCTAGTTCTATGCTTTTCTGCAAATCCTGGGTCCTTCTGTGCCACTGCCTCCGATGAGCCATTTTTTCTAATAGAAATATCAGGTACGTGATTTCCTTCCTCTTCCTTCCTCTGTACTTGTTTCACAATATTTCAATTTTTTTTTTCTGTAGCGGTGTTGGTATGTCTCTCTTTGCGCCCGGTTAACTCAGACAGCAGCAGTCACAGTTTTGGCTTCTGAAAACAGTTGTCAAATATTTTGCTTAAAGAACAACTTTATTCATTTTTTTTTTACTCTAACTGATCACTCTTAAGGTGACAGACACATATACCAGAAAATAAAATTGTCAGTGTTTTTCTCCTCTGCTGCAATTGCAGTGCTGCAAGCCACTGAAACTGATATTTCTGTTCCATTTCTGGTAAAAAAAAATATATATATTTTTACAACTGAACATGTCTGGTGATAATGGAGCATTCTTATGCTGAGGTTGTTCGTGGTGGCAGTGTGGTGTCAGGTGGTAGCACTGAGGTAAAGGTAACTGATGCAGGTACAGGGGATGCATCTAGAAAGGTGATGAGTGGTGCAGAACTCATTATGCCTCACACTGGAGGTTGTGATGGTCTGGTGGCACTGGGAAAAGTGCACAAGTCACCTGTGCGGAAAATGAAGATGGTTAGCGAGATCTTATATAAGATGACTAAGATGCTCTGCCTCCTGAATGTATCCAATGTATTCCTGTTATGTACTGCTAATAAAAAGATGAACTACTAAGATGGTTAGTGAGACAGCAGGTGTGTCTGGTGGTGATTCTTCAACATCTGAGGAGAATTCCGTGGTGGAGGAGTATGCGGTTAAGAAGATGAAGAAACCCACAACTGTCACCCATACTGGGCGTGTCACATATGGCACACATGCAGTAGTCAAGCACATTGTTGGTGCTGGGAAGTTGATTTCCACCACTAACACCCATACTGGAAAAAGCGCCATTTACTCCCACGCTAAAGGAAGAACCAATCGGTGTGGTGACAGTCCCTGAGGTGACACCTGTGGAGGAGCCAGATCCTTCTGCTGAAGTGGTGAGTGACCTGGAACCTACATCTGATGATGCTGATGCGGATTATGCCCCCCACCCTTACCTTTGAACGATGAAGATGACAATGAGGAGGAAGATAATACAGCCCATCCGGCTCTAAAGCAAAAGCACTCAACTAAGAAAAAATTGGCTGCTGTGCCTGAAAGGGCTGGTAGAAAAAAGTCCGGCAAAGGTAGGTCTCCTGATGCCCAAACAAGAACAGGGGATGCTGGTGGTACTGGTGGCAGTGACCTTCATTCACCCTCTCCATTACTCATAGTACCAACCAAAAATCCAAGAAAGCCAAAGGGTCTGATGGTTGATCGTATTTTGAAATTTACACCGATGACTTTTCCCATGTCTGCTGCCTGTTGTGCCTTGTAAAAATCAGATGTGGTCGTTTGCTGGCTCTCAATACCACGGTATGCGCACCCATCTATGCACAAATTCCTATCAGTAGTGGGCTGAAATGACCGGGTTACAGAGAACGGCAGGCCTGGCACAGCAAGAAGGCAGGCTTGTCAAACATTTACAGCCAGTGCAGAGCCGGACACCAGTTGATAGTAGGAGGAGGTCATCCTCACAGTCTGAGGAACCAACAACCCCATTATCTATTAATGTTCCTGTTTCCCAGAGGACAGCTGACTCTGAATCGATGTGCAGAATGCAGGGGCAAGTTCATACAGATACATCTCAAGGTGAAAGGGATAAACAGGGCAGTGTTTGAGTTGCTGGTTGAAAACCTACTGCCCTTCTCCTTTGCCTCAAGCCCTGCATTCCGCAGATTGATGCATGTGGTGGAGCTTCGGTACTGTGTGCCATCAAGGCATTTCTTTGCTCATGTTGCCTTGTCAGAGCTCTATAACAGCGTGGCTGCTGAGGTTTGCCCTAACCTGAAACAGTCTAGCACAGTGGTGCACAACTTTTTTGTGTGGATGCCAGACTGAAAACTTGAGTCATGGCCGAGGACCACTGTAAAATGGCCCAAGGTGACAAATGTCCAGCAAGACATTATTAAATATACACATAAAATAATTCAAAACATACATCTATCTGTCTGTCTGTCTATCTATCTAGCCACATTTTACTAAAACTAAAAAAAAAAAAAAAAAATGAACAAAGGCTGCAAGGGGAAGCTGCTAGGTCCTTGGGGCCACAGACAGCTGCTGTGGGGGCCATTTGTGGCCCCGGGGCCATATGTTGTGCACCACTGGTCTAGCATCTCCCTGGTACATCTAACCACTGAATGTGGACAAGTGGTCAGATTAGGGACTATATGGCAGTGACAGCCAGGGCATCAGATATGATATTTTGAGATGAGTACTGTACTCCTCATTTTGAAAGTGAGGTGACTAAAACTAAATTCAGATGTGTACAGATGTCTGGATGGAGTGGAGTAAGGAGTACATTTTTAAAAATAATATAGTTATTTTTTCTAGATACGGATTGATCAGAAGCCAGCGGTGCCCCAGATAATAATGGCAGTCAGGAGTAATTTACTCACCAGTTTTACAATATAGGGAGTAAAACAAAATTGGGATGCATGAGTGCTGTAAATCTGGAAAAAATTTCTACATTTGAATTACCAGTTATGTTATGAAGCACTGATCTATGGAGAGTGGCGCATTTACAGATGTTGGGTAAGTACTGGTACTCGTTAAAAAAATTTCTGAAGTGTATTTCCTAAAATGAGGTGAGTAAAATAGGTCGGTACTCACCTTATCTGGAGACTTGGTGACAGAACACTGGGCGTGCCTGAAAGACACAGAAGGTAAAGGGCTGGAAGTTGTTGGCAGCAGTGGCAAAAAGTCTGCTGTGACAAGACATTATGCAGCACTTTGTGTTGCTGGGTTTCACAATACCCATACATCTGATAACATGTTATCCAAGCTGAAGGAGGTCATCGACACTTGTCTAACAAGTAGTGGTTTGGAAGCTGAACTTATTGCCACTGATAATGCTGTCAACATAATGAAAGTTGTGGACAATGGCGGGTACGCCTATGTGCCGTGTCTCGCCCACTGCCTACACCTGGTTGTGCGTAATCTGCTAAGCAAGAATCAGACCATGAAGGATATAGTGGGTATAGTGAAATAAACTTGTGCTCACTTTTCCTCACTCAGTGAAGGCAAGGAGGGAACTGCGTCTGCTCTGGCATGAAAAAAGCTGCCTGCACACCTCCAATACAGGATAGTGTGACAAGGTGGAACTCAACATATCATGTATTGAAATGGGTCCAACAGCAGAAGCTGGCAATCCACAACTATCTACTCTGTAATAAGATCAGTGGGGCAGATGTCATTGTGTCTTCCAATGGCTGGGATATGGTAGAGACACTAGTAGAAACCTTGGAACATGCTGTTATGAGGGAGGTCAGTTCCACCTCATCATGCATGGGCAAGATTCTGCCACAGCTGAGATTCCTACATGTATTCTTGGAACAGAAAGGTGCCTAGTATGAACATGATGGTGATGATAGATGCAAAGAAGGCAACTATCAATTCCCTCTTATACTTTCTGCAAAGCAACAAATGAGTGTAGCAGATGTTTAATGAAGACCACTACGCCGTCTCCACCATGTTGGACCCAAGGTTCAAGGATCAGCTATGAAATATCCTGCCTCCTGACAGTGACATTGAACAATGGCAACAAATTCTTCCTGTGCACTTGGTCAAAATGGCTGATTCTTGTCCAGCTGAAAATAGCAAGTGTGATGAACACGATGCACTGAGACAGGAGTCATCAGACAGTGAAGATGAGTCATTGCCTATATCTGGGGCATCATCTTTGCTGGAATGGATGTCTGCCCTGAATCTGATGGAAAGAAAATGAGCAAGAGACCCATGAAATCAGTAAACCTAGATACTCAGCTGCAGGAGTATCTAAAAGACTGCCCAGTTCTCGCTCGTGGTTCTGTTCCACTTAATTACTGGGGTTCCAAGGTACGTATGTGGCATGAACTGTTTCAGTTTGCTGTTTTTTTTTTGTTTGTTTTGTTTTTTAACATACCACCAGCAAGCTGACACCAACCAGCCAAAGTCTTCCTCTAACCTGAATTCTTGGGCCAGCATAGCTGCTGGTCAATGCCAGCCACCGCCAGCCAGCCAACAGTCAGCAGCCACCAGCTAGCCAAAGTCTCTCTGAAACCCAGATTCTTGGGCCAGTGCAGCAACAAGTCAATGATGGCCTCAGACTAAGAAGAATCCTATTGCCCAGTAGCCTGGGACAATAGGAATCAGTGTCAGGACAACCAATTTGTGCATTTTAAATGCCCACCGGCAATCGCAAAAAATGCTGAGCTCTTTGTGTTGTTTTTTTTTCCAGCAATCTGGACATGCACTGGATTTTACAGCCTAGTGCATGCACGACTGCCGAAATAAACCCCTTTTTTTCTGTTTTGGATCTTACTTTGCGGTTGTGGAGTTTTGCTGTGGGCGGGGGGTTCCGCGAATGAGGAGCAGCCATCTGCACAGTCGCCAATTCACCACCAGGTCCCAAGAACATGTGACGGCTGCACTGTAGCCATCTGAGCCCCTGTGGTGTACCAGCAATGCATCTGATTCTCTCCAGTCTCCAGACCCTTTTTCCACAACTGATGTTCCAGGCAGTAAATGGGAGACAAGCCAGGGGGTAGAGTAGGCAAACTGTAGGGCTCGGGCACCAATGGCAACATCGTCTCACGTGCACCGCCTTCCAAGCAGCTTGTAAGATTTAGGCTGGTCTTCACAGTGCACCATTTGCTATCACCAGTGATAGCGGAGCGGGTGCATTTGTTTTTATAGAGAAGCCTGTGTGAAGTGCTCTTAAAAATTAAAAAGCTATTTTAAGAGCTACAGTACTTAAAACAAAGTAAACTATCGTTTCCCTACTCTAGTACTGACGCTCACACTTGTACATTTGGAGCAGCACAGCAGGCAGGGAATGCTTTGTTGGGGGGGGGTTTCAGGTGACACTGGCTCCCGAGGGACCAGACAAGTCACTCAAAGAGTGGACGGGACAGGGGCAGGTAGCCAGCAGGTGAAATATCCTGAGTACTGTCTGGGGCTCTGGGTGCAAATAAAGTGAAAAAAAAAACAAAACTTGTGGACCTTCAACTGAGCCTGCCTGTTTGTTGCAGCAGCCAGCAGGCTAAGTGGAGTGTGTGACAGATGGTCAGGTCAACGGAGACCATTAATAATCCGGGCTCAGTCAGAGCTAAACGTCTCCACTTTGAGGTAGATTATTGTGCATTTTTGTGAGTGACACCATGTCCTGAGCTTTAAGAGCAGCACAAGTCCAGTACTGGGTTTGGTAGGGTTTATTTAGAAAATCCTCTCAGCCTCTAGTCTCCCCCAATGGTCTCCATCCATTCCTATTTATATAACTGATAGCTGCTGCTGGTAAAGGAAAGGAAAAGCCAACCCAGCAGCATTTTCTGTTGAACTTAAATACCGAGCACTGCTGAGAGTGAGGAGAAGAGACTTGAAGAGGAGGGGGAGAATGTATAGACTCAGACCTCCACCTGACAACTCCAGTCCAAGAATTTAATGGAGTGTCTGTGCTGTGGTCTGTCTCAGTCTAAAATAATAAGTTTTGAATTAAAAAGAAAAACAAATAAATACAGGCAGGCAGCAGTATTGTGCTCAGCTCACTGCTCAAAGAAAGGGTAGACTAGAGATTTGAGGTTGAGTGAAGGACTCCATCTCCAGCAGTCTCCAATCCAAGACTCCAAATACTTTCAACAGCATTTTTTTTTTTACTGGAGTTGGTGACAGTGCAGGCTGCAGCACTTTACTGTCTGTATTTGAAAATACATTAAAAAATAGATTTGTTCACACAGAGTTGAGAGACACTGACAATTTAAACAAGTAATAAAAGATTTAATAAAGACAAAAAAAAATAGAGAAAGAGACCGACAAAACAGAGGGGGGAGGAGAGTCGCTGGGTCATGGGTAAGAGGAGGAGAGACACAGGGAGTGGTCGAGAGTCCAGTTGGCTACCTGTGTGGAATAAAACTACATAAAAGAAAGAACTTTAACAGCTCAGCAGCAGGACAACTTCCATATTTATTTATTTATTTGTGAGAATCGGTTTACAACCTTTGAGCCAGAGGTTCGTTTCTGAAGGTACCTCATCACATTGAGACATATATAGCATTTGAGACATACATAGCATTTTAGATTAGATTACATAGTACAGGTTTTCTTCAAGCAGGCGTTTGTTCGAGACACCACATCACAATGTGGTAAAACAACATACATTTGAGTTACATAGTTACAGGGTACAGGCAGTTGAAATAGGTCTTACACAATTGGTTTCACATGTTGAGCAGATCAACTGGCATGAGACAGCAGGCTCAAGCCAAGTTATACTTAGGAATGGTGCGCTGGGTCTGTCTGGTTTTTGTTTTGCTTAAAAAAGGATTGGAATATAGCATTTTTTTTGAGATTTTAAGTTAAATGCTTAACAACTTAGTTTAGTGTTGAGCAGCTGGTCTGAGTGCCACCAGAATCAACAACACTAAACTCGTCCAGAAGTTGACAACTTGACATCCACTTATCCAGTACACTGTGTCAAATTTCAAGGTCAGCATAAAAGTTGTGCAGGGAAACCAAATTTTGGTTCAGGGTTGTCTGTGGGCAACTTAATTTAAAAAACATTTCCTAGCCTGGATGGCCAGCAGCCAGCCAAAGTCTTCTTCAATCCTGAACTCTTGGGTCAGCACAGCAGTCAGTCAATGCCGAGCCACCAGCCATCAGTCAGCCAGCCAAAGTCTTCCTCAAACCTGAAATCCTGGGCCAGCAAAGCAGCCTGTCAAGGCCAGCCACTGGCCAGCCAAACTCCTCCTCTAACCAGGACTCTTGAGCTAGCATACAATCTAAAGCAAAGAAGTCACCAGCCAGCAGTAGAAGCCATCCAGAACCAAAATAGAACACCAGACATTGACAAGCACCATCCAGCAAGCTGGTGTCTTGTGTCAGCATAAGACCAGTTGCCACTAGCACACCAGCACCAAAGCCTCCTCTCACCAGAAGCAATGCATCCTCCTCCACCAGTGCCAACCCATCCTCTTGTGCCAGCATAGCAAATGGCAGAGCCATTGAGCCAGCACCAATAAAACTCTGCTCCAGCACTGTAGGGTGTACCATAAAGGCCTTCCTCATTTGCTGCGATGGTGAGTGTGACATTCACAGTACTAGCACACACTATTACTAATGTCTGTTTCCTTCCACAGGTATACACTGATGTATGCCATATGCACTCATTACACAGTTTGTCAGCTTTATATCATTCTAAAATTGCATTCAACTGTTCACTTGTATAGGACTCATGGCCAGGTAGCTACCATCCAGCATACCCAGCCACCAACCAAAGTCAGCAGCAGCCTTCAGCAGCCAGGACTCTTGCGCCAGCATTGGACCTGTGGCCAACTAGCCACCATCCACCATCACCAGCCAAAGCCAGCTGCAGTCTCTAGCAATCCAGACTCTTGGGCCAGTGTAGGATCCATGGCCAACCAGCCAACATCCAGCATCACCAGCAACCAGCCAAAATTAGCAGCAGTCTCCAGCAACCCAGACATTTTGGCCAGTGTAGGATCCATGGTTAACCAGCCACCATCACATATCACCAGCCACTAACCAAAGACAGCAGCAATCTCCAGCAATCCTGACTCCTGGGCCAGTGTAGGACCCATGGCCAACTGCCACCATCCAGTGTCACAAGCACCAGCCAAAGCCAGCAGCAATCTCCTGTAACCTGGACTCTTAGGCCAGCATACAACACATGGCCAATTAGCCACCATTCAGCATCATCAGCTACCAGACAACACCAGAAGCAGTCTCCAACAACACAAACTCTTGGGCCAGCATAGGACCCGTGACCAACTAGCCACCATCCAACATCACCAGCCAAAGCCACTGGCAGCCTCTGGCAGCCCAGTCAATACTAGCCACCAGCCAGCCAAAATCCTCCTCTAACCCATACTGTTGGGCCAGCACAGCAGCCAGTCAAGTCAAGTCAAGTTCAAGTTTATTGAGCGGTCAAAGACCATGACAACATAGACAAGTAATTACATAACATATAAAGAGCAAGATACAAAAAAGTTACTACTATAAAATATACTCTCTTTATAAATAAATAAGTAAATAAAGAAATAACTTCCTTCATCCCCATAAAGTGCATAGTACAAATACAAGGGCAACAGTAAACTAGGTGCAATTACCTATAGGCATAAAGCTTAACCTTATCAAGAATGCAGATTTTATCCTGTTAAACAATGTATAGTATAAATATTAGTTCCTCTTTTTTTTTTCTTTTTTTTACCAAGACGTATTCTAGAGATATTTACCAAATATTTGGCCACAGCCTTAATTATGATATCATCATTAGTGGTAAGAAAAAAATAATAAGTAAAATGCTCTGATCTGTTATTTGAATGGATTGGCATAGAGGCCATATCCATTTTTTTCTTGGTATAGTATACCATTTACACACAAACATGACATGTTCCAAGTTTTCCAGTGTGGAACAGGTACAAGAGCAGAATTTAGAACTAAGAGTAGTATTTTTCCCACAAACTGCTTCCAAGATGTTATTTGGAAATACTTCTAACCTGTATCTAGTATACTGTTTTCTATTTTCTACTTCTGTAAGAATGTCTAAATATCTGTAATAATGACATGGATCATTTATCCTCAAAAATGGAAACATTTTAAGCTTTTTAATAGTATTTAAGTCTAAGATCTTATAATAGTCTCTAAATGCCTTTGTGATGAGGGATTGATACTTTAGGCTAATAGTAATTCCTCTTGCCCTATACTGATATAAATAGGTTAACCCCACTTTCTGTAATAATTTGAATATCAGGGATAGCCATTCTGATTTTAAATAACCTAAAGAAGACCACAAGTACTTTTCGTGTAAACATAAGGCCTTTAATCTATTTTGATCATGTTGAAGAATTCTAACCCAAAAATGAACCTTTCTAGCTTCAGCTGCTGCCTGCAAAGAATAATAACCTGTCTCAGCCCTCAGTATCGCAGCAGGAACAAAATTAGGTAAACCTAAGGATTCACGCAGCAATTTATTAACAAGAATATCTAAAATATTCATTTGTTATGATGCCAGATTTCAACATTAAATAAAGCTTGGGCATAATATTTGGCTTGTACTGCCATTAAAATAGGCCTAATTGTATTTCCACCATATTTTTTATTGAATATGAGCAAAGAATTTGCTGTCCTCTTTAATTTTGCTAAAATTGTTTCCAACTGTTCATTCCATTTCCCGTCCCTTGTCAGGTGTAGGCCCAAGTATGTATAACTATCTACAGTCTCTAATTTGTCAGAACCTAACACACAAAATTTCTTTTTCTTTTTTTCCCCTTTCAAAGCAAAAGGAAGAATCTGACTTTTTTGAATATTTATTGATAAGTTAAGCTCATTTGCAGTTATTACAAGCATATTTAGTTTAGCTTGGAGTCCGGATTCAGTGAGGGAGAACAAGACTAAGTCATCAGCGTAGGCCAATACGCCATAGCGCTTATCCCTAATCTTAGGAGTATCCGAATTACTAAAATTTAAGTCACATAATAATTTGTCAATATATATAGAAAAAAGAAGGGGAGCAATTACACAGCCTTGTCTTACTCCCATATTTGCAGAGAAAGTTGAGGAAAATTGTCCCCTAGTACCTGACCTCACTTGGGCCCATGTTGAAGTATATAATTCCCTAATAATTGCTATCAATTCCCCTGTGAATCCTTTTTCCTTCATTATAAGCCAAAGTACATTCCTTAATACTGAGTCGAATGCAGTACTAAAATCTATAAAGGCAGCAAATAAGGACTGTTTCCTGATTATAACATATTTTTCATAAAGATGTCTAATTATGAAGCAGTTGTCAGTTGTGCTATATCCAGCCCTAAATCCAGCTTGTGCTTCAGAAAGTCCCCCTAATCCTAATAATTCTTCATTTAATCTATTTAAAATTAACTTGGAAAACATTTTCCCTAGATTATCTAATAATGAAATAGGCCTCTACATTTTAGGATCTGTTTTATCACCCTTTTTATAGATTGAAAATATTGTTGCTCCCTTCCAGGAACTCGGGAATACCAGTTTTTGGACACAGAAATTAAAATATTTAGTCAGAATTATAGACCATAAAGCAGGGGCACTCAAGTAAACTTCGGAAGGAATCATATCTGGGCCTGGCGCCTTTCTTTTTTTTCCTTCTTTTTTTTAAAGCTGCAATGACAAAATACACTTCTGCAGCTAAAAAAGGTTGAAAATCCTGCATGTTAATATCCAGAAATATTCCTACATTTTCAACATTAGGGGAAAAAAATTTAGAGGAATAAAAAGAGACCCAAGTTTCTAGCGTAATATAGGTGTCCAATTCGTATATAATGTTGTTTGTTCCCTTAGCAACTAATAACCAGTACGTCTAAAAATCTTTATTATAAATGGCTTCAAGCATACGGTCCCAATTCCTTTGATGGTATTGTCCTTGTTTTAGTAAGAGAAACTTTTTATATTTTTCTCAGCATCTATTTAGTTCTGTAATATTTTGAGAAGTCTTATTTTGCCTTACTTTCCTAATTATTTTTATTTAATTCTTTTTTTCTTTACAGCATTCCACATCAAACCATGTATTTTTATTCTTTATACTTTTTGTAATCTTTGAGGAGTAAAGTAATTTTATTTACTCAAGATTTGAGAATAAAAGATGATGTAGACGCCCGTACCCCATATTTTCAGTGTTTAACTTAATGGATAGGTCCTGCAAAAGATGTTTAATAAGGGGAGAAAACTTATCCTGCCATTGAATTTTGTTATTACAGATTACAAATGGTATAGGTTTGCTTGGCACATCTAGGACACGTTTTATATGTATTGCTTTTAGAACAAGAGGGAGATGATCACTTTTACCCCTAGTTGGAATTTCCAAAAATTCCCAATCTGTCATATTCCCATTCCAGAACACATAATCTATAATTGAGTGTCCCTTAGCAGAAAAGTGAGTAAAATTTCCCACTTAGTCACCATGTAACCTGCCATTAATTGGTGCTAAATTATATAGGGCTAATAATTCTATTAGTCTGTGACCCATTTTGTTTAATCTCTTATCCTTTGTACACCTGGGCCAGTTAGAAGCTTCTAGATGACACCAGTTGTGGAAGTTACTATCAGAGAAACCATCATGTGGTCCAATCCTTGCATTAAAGTCCCCACAAAGTAATATATTCTCACAAGACGTCACTGCCCAACTCCTATGAATAAAGTCCTCCAATTGGTCCCAAAGTGCTGGATAATATGAATTTGAATTAAATGGAGGGATATATGTGTTAATTAAACAAAAGTGTTTACCATTTTTAACTTTAATATAAATGACCATTATGTTTTTATTGGTATATAAAATATCTGCAGTAATGTCAGAATTTATTTTAATTTAAGGTAATTAAACCCCTTACAGTTCTTCCCACTTTAGCAACTTTTTCTCCTGGGATCTGGAAAGTTTGATAACCATTCAATAAAATTTCTTGATCTTTATTGTGCCAAGTCTCCTGTAGGCAGATGGTATTAAACTTAAGTATAAATTCTAACCATTCTTGATCCATTAATTTAGAAAAAAAAACCCGCAATATTCCAAGAAATTAAAAGGAGGCCATTAGACTTTGTTCCAAAATATAGTTCTTTTTCTTCTGCAAGTCAGTTTGATTGCGTCTCCAGCAACTCAAATCTATTGCAAGTAGTAACATTTAATAACAGTTTCTCCTGGTTTGTCCTTTTTGGTGATTTACATGTAGGAATAGTCTGATGAGAAAGATCATTTGTGTTAACTATGTGTATTCCTAAGGCATCCAATAGGCTCCTATTCTCAATGATCTTATTGTATAGGCTTAAAAAGCCTATTTTAACAACGATTAAATCACAATCTGGATCACATCCCTGCCTTGTAATATTAATGCATTAGGATCTTCTATAGAAACATTCAAGAGTTGTTCTAGTATGTCTACTATTAGATCCTTTAAATTTTTATTATTCTCATTTTTAATTCTTTCCAGACCATAGAAAAGCAATATCTTAGGAACTCTATCAGCCACGTTTTCCTGATTTAAAACACTTGCTTCCTGTCTATTGTGTTTACTTCCTTCGTTTAGTATTTTCCTCTCCATTATATGTAATCCTACATCATCTAGTAATGTTGCTTTACCTAGAATACTTCTTGCTACCTCTGGATTTTTAACAAGAATATCCACTTGTCCCATACCTGTACCTTTGTTCCAACTGTAAACTTTTTCTATTAAAAATTCTGGGTCTGGGATTTTTAGGACATGACCAAATATATTCAACAGGGTATTCTTGAGTTTTCTTGTATTTTTACTAAAAGGTGATTTTACACCAAAAATGCTTAATTGACAAGACTCATTGTTTAATATTTGAAATTTCTCATTCAAGAGTTCCCTGTTAACATATTCTAGTCTACATCCAAATTTTCTCAAACCCACTTTGTTAATCCAGATTTGATTTGCTATTCGAGGAGCTGTGCAAAATATAAATAAGCAGTTTATACCCATAACATCTTTATCATTCCATATTTGTAAAATGTTGGATACAGTTAAATCAGCACCAGTCGCCGCCCTTAATAGGTTCACAATCTTATCCCTCGACTCTTCATATGACCAATTGTGTAAAATCTTAAAACCATATAATGCCAAAATTGCACAGCTACATAGATCTATAGCATTTTCCATACATGATTCCTCCAACCCTTTAACTAGCTCCAGATCATGTTTCGTTACTTTACTTATGTTTTGACAACACGTCTTTTTACAAACTGGATCTAAAACAATATTCTCCGCAGACACCAAATCATGATCATTTTTGGTAACAAAATCTTTGTGTACATCTGTCTTTGTTTTTTTTGCATAAGTAGACTTATCCAAAGCCAGCTTCCTTCCTAGCTTCCCCCCTTCATTTACAGTTAACCCTACTATATTTGTAACATTCTCTTCCATGCTCATATTGTGCATATCTATTGTTTCCAGGGTCTTCTTTCCTTCTTGCTGACAATTTATCTTTCCTTTTCTCAATCTCTTAATTTTACCCCTATTTTTATTAGATTTCCTTTTGCTTTTGCTTATACTGAAACCCTCACTACTTTGAGCATTTTTAGTTACTGATGGAAGAGCTAAAGGTTCGGGTGTTATGGAAGGCATATCAGAGGAATCCATCACTAAGAAGTCTGGGCAAGGTAAATATTGGGAACAATCCGGTTCAATAACAGATAATGAGCATATACTCTCAAAACGAGGTATTTTATCAAGTCTAAGTAGAACATCATCTAATCTAGAGCCATTTATCGCTATATTTTCTTTTAAAAGATCTATTTCATGTTTCAGATCAACTAAATGATCCAAAATCATCAAATGTGCAGTATGTGTGTTAGATGCAGCTGTGCAATATTCTTTACTCATAGCAGTAGTAAAATTTGCTGTTTTACCATTATCAAGTTGTTTATAAGAATTCAAACCAGTAAACTGTTTTAATCCATTTATGGTCTCCTGTAGTTCCCCAGCTATGTGTTTTAGATCATTCTGTCAATAAGAATCTGGTTCTGGGTTAGAGTCCTTAAAGTAATCTGGTGAAAAATCCAGGGTCTCCTCCATGTATTTAGTAATATTTGCAGAAAGCTCATTTATACTTTTAGAAGCATCTAAATTAATATAAACTCCTGAATTTAAATCATCTGTAAACATATAAGTATCATTCCCAACCCCTATTTGGTTCCATAACTTGCATTTCAATATGCTCATTTTGGTCATCATTTGAGCTATCTTTTCCCAAATGTAACAATTCCTTGTGAGTATTACATGAGTTGCACGACTTAACTAAGGTTAAGGGGCTATAATGATCTTTTATATTAGATTGCTTTAATTGCCTTCCTCTCCTTTTTATTTCAGAAGGGATACTGTTTAGGCAAGGTTTTAAAGATTCATCATCTTTGCTAGGATTATTTTTACTTTCCTTCCCTCTTCCCTTATGACTTTTACCTTTAAAATCTTTAGTTTTTTTTTTGTACTTCCACCTTTGCATTTACCTATGCTTTTTTTATTTCCTTTCTCTGAGTGCTCAGAATTAGAACAGATTATAACCGGAGTTGATTGTAAGTTAAATGACGTGTGCATTAAGTCAATCCTAAAGCTGTCTTGATTGGACTCTATTTCAGATTTACCCTTTTCTGAACTCAAAGCCAAATTACCACTTTCATTCTGGTCCATAACCATTAAGTCCCCCCCCCCATTGTTAAAGTTTGTTTCCTAGTATGAACCATGATAATACTAATACTATATTAAATACAGCAATTGAGATTCTTACATACACAAGGCTTAAAAAGCTTATATTTCACAGTTATCCGTTTGTACAAAGAAAGACAGTAAATGAGAATCTAAAATAAACGCCAAACTGCAGTTCAAAACACCTAACTGATAAGTGTATGAATAGTCCAGTACCAGGTCTTCAAAGTTTCAGTTTCAGAGGAAACTTCCCCACAAGCCGTGTGAAATACTCCGCACAAACAAGTTTGTGCATTAACTGGCAAGGGAGCAGGATACCAAATGGAAGTCCGCTAAATGGCGTCTTTCAAACACTCAGGAATTACGTTGTAATGAATCACACACAAAATCTGATGCTCCGTCAAACTGTCCTTTGTTCGCATTAAGAAATAAAGCACCAGCAGCAACGCAAAATTAAAATTTAAGCACAAGAAGCAAGGTTGATTCAGCCTGATGACAGATTTGCTTCTATTATTCCCACTCTGGTTCAGCCTCAGTATAACCAATTGCAGAGTTCTTTTAGTAAGATACACTAGATAAAACAAAAACTACTGTTATTTAAGCAGCAATTAAAAGTGCAGGTTTTACAAAAACTGCCGTCTACCTGAAAATACTACCTGGATTTACCTAATTTTAATTTATAAAACCAATACAGTTTGTCATAAGTTTCAGACGCTTGTTAACTTACTTTTAGTGCCCCAAAAAACTGCTTTGGTGAGTCTAAATGCTGCGTGAATCCAAAGTGCCTCAGTGCGAACAGGAACGCTGTTATCTCAGAAGTGAAGAAAGCGATCTGTTCACCTGGCTAGCGTGCGTATCTTTATATTAGCATGTCACATGACTAAAGCGTGTGAAACTAAAAAAGAACCCCCTTTTTTTTATTTAAAGACAAATACAGACTATAAAAAGGAAAAAGGGGAAAAATAAAACAATGTGTAAAATAACAATAAAAATATTCACACTTGAGGTAAAAGCTCAAGAACAAAACACAAATAATCAATACATTTAAAATGTAATAGGGATAATAAATAAGAATTCTGAGACTGGAAAACTTTCCTTTATGAGTCAGTAGGCAAAGCTGAGTAACCAAATTTTAAAGGCTTGCTCCTTGATCATCTTCCGACTGATGTTGCTGTTATATAGGCGTAATGGAGAACACCGGGGTACACTACCGTGGGTTTGGGGTACCTTCACTCCACTTCCCTTCAGGCTAGAACTTGCAGGTGAAAACAGAGAAAGAGGGGAGCCCACCGACCAGGAAGGATAAACAGTAAGCTTTACTGGAAAGATTACATGCTCTGGCAACAGTATATACCTGTTATAAAATAAAACACGCTATGTAATCCTGCTTTCGGAGTCTCCTCCTCAGGCTCTGAAGCATGTAGTCTATGCGTCCTTCCAATCCAGTCTCAACCGCCTTGTCAAGCATGCAGCGATTTGATTATACCCACCCCAGCAGCCAGTCAGTGGTAGCTACCAGCCAGCCAAAGTCCTCCTCTTCTCTAACTCGGACTCTTAGGCCAGCATGGCAGCAGGTCAATGACGACCAGTAGCCACCAGCAAGCCAAAGTCCTCCTCTAACTCAGACTCTTGGGCCAGCATAGCAGACGGTCAGTGCTGGTTAGCAGCCTGCAGCCAGCCAAAGTCCTTATCTAACCCAGACTCTTGGTCCAGCATTGCTGCCAGTCAGTGTCGGCAACCTCCCAGTCAAAGTCCTTCAGTAACCAGGAAAACTGCCAGCGTATCAGCCAGTCAATGCCAGATTTCAGCCAGCCAATGTCCTCCTCTAACCCAGACCCTTGGGCCAGTGTAACAGCTGATCAGTGCCGGCCAGCAGCCACCAGTCCACAGCCATCAGACATCATCCAGCCAAAGTCCACTCTTAACCAGGATTCTTGGGCCAGAGTAGCAGCTAGTCAATGCCGGCCACCAAACACCATCCAGGCAAAGTCCTCCTCTAACCAGGATTCTTGGGCCAGCATAGCAGCTGATCAATGATGACCACCAGCCACTTGCCAGCCAAAGTGCTCCTCCAACTCAGACTCTTGGGCCAGTGTAGTAGGTGGTCAATGCCAGCCACCAGCCAGCCAAAGTCCTCCTCTAACTCGGACTCTTGGGCCAGCACAGCAGCCAGATAATGCCGGCCAGAAGCCACCAGCCAGGCAAAGTCATCCTCTAACCCAAACTCTTAGACCAGCACAGTAGCCAGTAAATATCGACCCCCAGTCAGCAGCCATGAGCCAGCCAAAGTCCTATTCCTCTAATTCGGACTCTTTGGCCAGCGTACAACCCATTGCAAAGAAGTCACCAACCAGCAGCAAAAGCCATCCAGCACCAAAATCCAACAACACACAGAGCACCATCATGCAAGCCAGACAGCCCCATCCAGCAAGCCACCTACAGTAACCTGGTCTCTAGTGCCAGCATAAGATCAGCTGCCAACAGCAAGCTAACATAAAAGCCTCTCACCAGCAACAAATGCATCCTCCTCCACCAGTGCAAATGCATCCTATTTCACCAGCACAGCTACCAGTAGTCATTCAGCTGGCACCAATCAAACCTTCCTCCAGCACTGTACAGTGTACCCTGAAGGTGTTCGTCATCTGCTGCGACTGTATGACATTCACAATACCAAACACACATTATTACTAATGTCGGTTTCCCTCCACAGTGTACTCTAATGTTAATGCCCTGACTAAAACTTTCTTTTCCTAACCCATTTTGTCTCCCTGGCCTGCAGGTATAACCATTGGAAATGGCAACACCAGCATCAAGGCTCCTCCGTGATAAAAGCCTCGTGCAGCACCAAGATAAACCTGAGGCCTTCTTTATCTGCAGTAATGGTGACTGATCAAAAGTGAGCCAGTACGCTATGCTGCTGATGTCCCTTTCCCTCCACAGGTATGTCATGGCAGTCCTCTAGGTTGTTAGTGCCTCAACAACTGAAACTGTCTTTTTCCTGTCCCTTTGTCCTGTAGGTATACCCACCTCCAGCAGGGCACCAGCACCAATCCTCCTCCAACACAAAAGCCTCCTCCTCCAACAAAAACCTCCACCTCCAGCACAAAAGCCTCCATCTCCATCACAATACTAGTGTAGTTTCTGGCACAGCCAGCCAGCCTCCTCCAGAACTAGGGTGTAACCTGAAGGGCACTGTGGTCTGCTGCAATGATGTACACTATGCTTCTAATGTCCTTTCCCTCCACAGGTATGTTACGGCTGTCCTCCAGGTTGTTAGTACCCTCTGACTAAAACAATCTTTCCTGTCCCCTTGTGTATCATAAGAACATATGAAAAAGCTAGCAGAAGAAAGACATTTGGTCTGTCCAGTCTGCTTATACTGCAGGGTCCTCGGCTTATGCTACTGACCCTGCCCACCGTCCTCCCTCCCTCTCCATCTGGCCCCCAAGCCCCATGATTTCCCTTTATGCCTATCCCAGCCTCTTTTGAAGCTGTTCACTGACTTCATCGAGACCACTTCCTCCGGTAGCACATTCCAACTGGACACCACCCTCTCCATGAAGTGTTTCCTAATCTCCCTCCTAAACCTCCCCTTTCCAGCTTTAGACTGTGTCCCCTCGTGGTTTGGCTGCCACTTCACTTGAAGACACCCTTCCTATGCACCCTATTTGTTCATTCAAGTACTTGAAGGTCTCTATCATATCCTTTCTCTCTCTCTTGTCCCCCAGGAAGTATATCCTCAAGGTCCCCAACCTCTCTGTATATGTCTTACCCTGCTGACCTGCAATCATCTTAGTTGCCCGCCTCTGGATCATCTCCAGCAGGTTGCTGTCTTTATTAAGGATGTCTTTCTTTTGGTATGGACACCAGTGTCTTACTGCGTACTCTAGAAGAGGTCTCACCAGTGACCTGTACAAAAGCAGTATAACCTCCTTCTGCCTACTGCTGACTCATCTGGCTATACACCCCAGCATCTTGTTTGACTTTGCTACTGCTTTTTTGCACTGCATGGACAGCTTCAGGTCGCTAGTGATCATCACTCCCAGATCCTCCTCCTCCTCCGTTGCTGCTACCTGGACCCCCCTCTCCCCCGGTAGTACTCAGTCCTTGAATTCCTGGCTCCAATGTGCATAACTCTGCAGTTCTTGGCATAGAAGCCAAGTTGTCAAATCCCTGATCACCTCTCAAGTTTTCCCAGGTCTTCCACAGGTCTTGTATCCCTTCTACTGTGTCCACCCTCCCACAAAATTTGGTGTTATCTGCAAATAGGTACATTTTGCCTTTAATGCCTTCCCCAATGTCACTGATGAAAACACTGAACAACACTGGCCCCAGTAGTCAGCCCACCGGCACAACAGTAGTGCTACCGCTCATGCTGCTGGCAACCAGAGTTCGTGAATGAGCTGAGAGGGAGGCTGGATGAGTGTCCCAGGGACAGCTCTCCACTTCCAGATGGGAGGGGTGGTCTGACATCTAGTGGAAACCGGGAGTACATCAAGCCAGGACCACATAACAGAGGGAAGAGCAACACAAGGGGAAAACTCTGTACAGCAGCGCAGTGTAACAGCTTTTGACCCTGTGCCAAATGATGCCGCAGCCAGCCCCAGGACTGAACATGGTTGATCTTGGTCTCTCCTTTGGGGGGGCCCTGCCGTGGGGGGCAAGCCTTAGGCCTTGGTTCTGGGTGGCTGTTGGGGGGATGCCACTGATAGGTGCAGAGGCACTGAGTCAGGGGAATATCCCCACCTGCAGCACAGAGATAAACAGATTTAAAAAAAGCAAAACGCCCCAGCACCGAACCCTGCAGGACCACGCTGGTGACTTTCCTAGTGCTGGATAACGCTCCCTCTACCACCACCCTCTGAGTCCTGTCCCTCAGCCATTTTCTACCAACCTGGTCATTTTCTCCCCAACCCACAGATCTTCCAGCTTCCAGATCAACCTCTTGTGGGGTACAGAGTCAAAGGCCTTGCTGAAGTCCAGATAAAGGATGTCCACTGACTGGCCTCTGTCCACTGCTTTACTGACCCAATAAGTCAATCAGATTCATTTGGCATGAGCTTCCTCCCACAAACCCACGCTGCCTCTCATCCTGGAGACCATTTGTCTCTAGATATCCTACCAACCTTGCCTTACGTATGGTCTCTGTGAGTTTACACATGATTGAGGTCAGACTGACTGGCCTATAATTCCCTGGGTCATCCCTGGGACTGCTCTTATGGAGGGACACCACAACTGCCATTCTCCAATCCAGCGGTACCACACCCAAATCCAGGGAACTATTGAACAGGTCTGCCAGCGGCCCAGCAAGCTGCCCTACCAGCTCCCTCATTACCCTTGGGTGTATGCCATCTGGGCCTGGTGATTTGTCCACCTTCATTGCTAGTAGCCCCTCCCTCACTCTATCCTCCTCCATCACTACATCTATGCTCCCTTCCCCCTTCTCCCCCCGTAGGCACCAGCCCATCTTTTTCCCTGATGAAGACGGAGCAGAAATATTTGTTCAGTACCTCAGCCTTTCCCTTCTCCTCTACCCATTCAGTCCATCTCCTAAGCCTAACAATCCTATCCTTCTTGTCCTTTTTTTCACTTATGTAACAAAAGAAGGCCTTCTCCCCCTTTTTGATTTCCTCAGCTGTCTGGAGTTCTTTCTGTGCCTTAGCCTGCTGCATAACCTTGCTTGCCACCTTGGCCAACCTTAAGTAGTTTTTCTTACCCACCTCTGTCTTTCTGTACCTCTTGTAGACTGACCTCATGGGTAACCTCAGAACTGAACCAACTGGGTGCTTTGCCCCCCCAGAGTACTTCCCCTTAAGCTTAACATAATCCACTGTGATAGCCGGTATTTCTTCTTTGACAATGGACCATTTGTGGTCCACCCACACTCTTTGACGCTCACCACGTCCTCCTTAGCACCTCACCCATCCTCCTGAAGTCTGCCCTCTTGAAATCCAGGATTTTGGTCATAGTCGGGATGCTTTCCCTGCCCATATCCAACCTGAACCATACAGTTTGATGGTTGCTACCACCCAGCGGCTCCTTGACCATTATCTCTTGTACATGCTCCCATCTATGAGCACTAGATCACAGAATGCCCCCTCCGTGGTGGGCTCCATGACGCTCTGAGTCAAGAACCCATGCTGCACTGCATCTAGGATCACCTGACTCCTGGCACTGGATGTGGCTGTTATGCTCCAGTTCAACTTGGAAGGTTGAAGTCCACCACTACTACCACCTATCCCTTCTGTGCAGCTTACAGCAACTGCGAACTCAGCTCCCTGTTTCTTTCCTATTCTTGGTTGGGTGGTCTGTAGACCACCTCAGCCTCACCTTTCTCCCTGTTATTGCACCACAGCTGAATCCACAGTGTTTCCAACCCTCCTTCCTTCTCCTCTCTCATGCATGTTATTCCCTCCCTAATATAAACCGCCATCCCCCCATTTGCCTATCACCCTTTCTCTCCTATATAGTTTATACCCAGGGATCAAGAGGTCCCAGTCATTCTTAATTAGAAATTCGGAAAGTACCTTTGAGCACAGGCTCTTTTACAAAGGTTCCACGTCAGGTTAACAGACATTAGACACAATAAACGACATATGGTCAAGCTAGGTACAAAGCTTACATAAGGTTACAGTGATATAGTTACATAGCTTACAAGAGGTTACAGTGTTACAGAGTCATAACTAGGACTATGGTTAAGTACAGCGTCAGCAAGGAGGGGGATAAAAAGGTGTGGAAGCAGCTAAGGGGGAAGGAGGAGGGGTTGGGGAGGGTACAAGGGGGCAGAAGAGGGCTGAGCAGTCACCTGGCGGTTTGGTCAGAGGAGGGGAGGGAGTGGGTGGATCGCGGGGGTGGGATGGGGGGATAGGGAGGCCGCATTGAGGCTAGAGGAGTGGGGAGAGGTGACACCCCAAAGGGGAGAGTTCTCTAGCTATGCAAGGGAGAGGGTGTAACAGTCAACCAGAATGGGAGGCTGGGTAGGCAATGGGGGGAGTGGCCAGGAGCAGTTACATTTTGAGCTTGAGCTAAGGTGTTGCCTCAGACCAGTTTTGAAGTGGAAGAGGCTTGTGGACATATGTAGGGGCCCAGGGAATTTTGTTCAGCCATAGGGGGGCCATGTAGGCAAAGGCACGTTGTCCAAGAGCTGTTCTGCAAAATGGTGTGGATAGAGTTCTTTGCGTACTACCTCGGGTTTCATATATGGAGACGGCCGGGGATAAGATGCTAGATACACAGGGGGTGTTTTCCCCATAAGTGCCTTTTTCCCGAGGAGGCAGGTTTGGAACTTGATCCTGCTCCCTAGTGGCATCCACTTTGTCAGTTCATATAGGGAGCAGGTGTGTGCAAGTCTGTCAGCAGCCAAGGTGAGCCTGCAAGCTTTATTGAGGGCAGTGTATATCTTCTTGAGTGCCGTATCCGTGGCCGCACCATAAACAACCAGACCACAGTCGATGGTCGATAGGATGGCGCTGGAGACCCAAGAGGTGGAGTGCCTCAGGAGTGAGGTAATTCCTATGCCTGTAGAGGACTGTAGAGGTCATGGTGTGGTGTAGCCCAAGTCTTAGTTATTGCTGGTATGTCCACCTTCTCCTCGGCTAATAGCACCTGCAGGTCTTCGATCTTGTTCCAGAGACTTCGAGTGTTCAGTGACACCACCTTCCACCTCGACTCTGCGCCTCCTTCCATTCCTTCTATTCCTTCTATTCCTTTCCTGATATGTGTCTCTCCTGTACTGTCCCCCTCACCCCTATTACTAATTGCTCCACTTCGCCTTCACATCTTCCCTCCTGATTACCTCTACTGGTAGGGGAGAGAGGTCTGTTGACCTTCTCCTCCCAGAGAATTTGGGCCTACTGGTCTGCCCCCGCCCAAATAATTTAAATTCATCTTGTTGGCTGTGTACTCCTCGTCTGTCCCTGAATAACCTTGAGCCCTCTCTACTGAAGTGTAGCCTATTTGATGAATACAGTGTTTTATTCAACCAGGTTCCCCCCAGTCCCCAATACATGTGAACCCTTTCTCCCCGCACCAGTTCCTCAGCCAGTTATTGAAGTTGTCTGTCGTTTTCTTCCTGACTGTGCTGGCTCTGGGGACTGGTATCACCTCTGAAAGAGCCAGAGAGCTTACTGCCTCCCTGCAGGTCTTTGCTAACTCCCTGAACCTGCCTTGCACTACCTCCACCTCCTCCCCTGCTATGTCATTTGTTCTCATGTGGATGACTAAGTTAGGTTTCCCTCCAACCTCCCTTACAAATTCCAATTCATGGTCCTGCCTTCCTCACTGTCATCCCTGGCATACGAACCACTGTCCTTCTTGCATTTAGGTCAGGTCTTTCCTTCCCCAGTGAATATCCTTAATTAGGGAGTCTCCAATGATTACCACCCTTCCATCTGCTGCAACTGTGTTTTCCATCCTCCCTCCCTTCCTGTCTTAGAATATCAGCTGCTCCCCCACTCAACTGCGCCCCTTCTGTCCTGGTTAACTTTCTGCTGCCTCCACTACTGTCTCCCCCTAAGCCCCTTCCTCCCTGACTAGTCCTGCTTGCTACCACTTCTCCCTCCCTCTTTCTTACCCTGTTCCCTCCCTCCTCCTCCTCCCATCCTCTGCTCCATCCTGACTGCTTCTTCTTCCCTGCCTTCCCAAACTAGCCCCCTCTCTCCAACCCTTACCTCCAACCTTTGACTCTGGTTTGTCCCAACCTTCTTTCCCACCACCTGATTCCCCCTCCCCTATACCAAACAGTAGTGCATACCTGTTCATTAAGGGCAGCCCATCATCAGTCCCCCCCCATTCCTCCTGTCCTTGTTCCTCCCCTTCCTGCTTCTGCTGTTCCTCTTATCCTCCTACTTCTTCCCCCTACCACCTGCTATTCCTCCACCCTGTACTCCCTGGATGTCTGAGGAAGAGATATCCCTGGTCACTGGTTGATCCTCCCTTTTCTTGCCTACCACCCACTTTCCCCTGGGCACCTGCCACCTGCCCCTTTCTCCACTACTCTGCCCCCCTTCTCCCCAATTCCCATCTGAGCAGTCTTACCTCTTCCCTGAGATGCTCTAGGATCCTGCACACTGGACAGGCCCCAGCTCTCCACACTGTCCCCAGAAAGACTGTAGCCCAACGGCCATTACAGCTTACCACTTTTCTTTCACTATCTTGACTCCTGTACAAGCTCATATTCCCCCATCTCCACCCCTCCCAGCTATCCTGATTCCTGCACCAGCTTCTATTCCCCCACATCCTCCCCTCTCAGTCTGTACCAGCACCCAGTAATGTACCTCTAAGTGTGACCCAGTCTGTGCTATTTACAGTTTCCCTCAAGTCCCCTCTATTCCCCAACCCCTCCTTGTTGCTTTAGTACAGTCGGAGAGACACCATCGGGCGCGGAGCAGTAGCAGACCAAACAGAACTAAGTACCCGATTGTTTGATTGTCGGGGGCTGAGTCCTGTATTATGTCTGAACATAATAACGCTCTACATTTTGGGGAGCTTTGAAGTTGCACTGTGCTATCTGTGTTAGTGATCAACAAGCCTAGTACCAAGCCCACTCCAGTACAAAAGTGTCCTCCTCCAGCACAAAAGGATGGCTCATCCTCCTCAAGTAACATAGCTTAGCTTATTCTACACAACAGCAGCAGCTATTTTCCATCCATCATGAACACATCATCCAAATGATGAATGTGTCAACAACAAAAACAGCATCACTGAAGCATCATCAGTAAACATCACAAACAACTCATAAAGCTGGCCATATAGAAGTGCTGATGACATCTGATAAGAAGCTACAGGACAGGTCATTGACTATTCAAACACACAGCTGACAGTTACAATACATGATGTCACATCAGAAGAATCTTGAGAAGAATCACAGACGAAGAACAACACAACAGCACATTGGTGCCTTCGACTATTGGTGGGGTCCCTCTACTAGATAATGTTCATAGCTGTTATTTCACTTCTTTTTGCATTATCACAAGATGACCCTGGATGCAAAATTAAGCATCACATCAACACAGGCTCATCAACTGCCTTCTACAATGAAGTTCAAGTAGGTCACTACAATATACTGCAGATATAAGATAAGTACATTTATCAGTGTTAACTCTGTTGGACGGGTGTGTGGTCCATCATGAATTATACAGTGTAACAGGGCTACTGTAAACTGCAAGTTTAAACTTTGATTTCATTTCTATATTGCCTTAGTTTCTTGTTCATGGTGTTGGCAGAGTGTTTTAATATTGGTTCAGACTTAGAATATTTCGATTTTGGAATCAGATTCCGATCCTCAAATAGGAATCAGATTCGGATGCAACCAACAACCTAAACAGACCTGTTGAATTGGATTTTGGTGGACCCAAGCATTCCTAATCTGGGAGTACTGTAGCAGAATAGTACCACTCCAAACAGTGCGTGACCCTTACCTAGCACTGTCAGGTCTTCCCACATCCACCCCTCTGTGACTCAGGCAAAGAACCCTTGAGGAGGCCAAAAGAATTATCCTTCATCACTGGAGAGGCCCAGAACCATCCGACTTCCAAGGCATGGGAAAACCTACTATTAACCTCGAAGCATGAAAAGATAGCCCACACAGCCCTGAGGAAACTCTCTGCCTATTTCCAGATTTGGGAACCTTAGTTAGACAAAAAGGCTCCTCCACACCACTGCTACTGCCTGCCAGGTGAATACTCACCTATGTAACTGCGCACATGACTCAGTTATATCGGCTGGTCACCCAGCCTTACCGACACTGAACGTATGTATCCCTTTAGGATATGCTGACTTTCTTATGGTGGTCCCAGGAGTATACTATACACCATGGACAGGGCAAATCAATCATCTTGCCTCCTCTTCTCTTGCAACCTCCCCTCCTCTTTCCCTTTGGTCCCCACACAACATAGCAACATTTCTGTAGTTTACACCATATGCTCTTCCCCAGAGACACCATACAGATTATTCAGAACAAGTGGATTGTAAAGTTGTTTGCTCCTTACCTTCCCTCCCTGATAAGACCAAAAGTACAGGGTTTGGTACTGGTAACGATATTTCATTAGAATGCTCAGGGTCATGCATTATTTCATAGCAGCATACATGTTTTTGCTTCTTTGGTTTGCTCAATTACCCGAATGAACACTAAGCTGTGGCTTGTTTCCAGGTGCATCCTTGGAGCACTGGGAAGTTAATTTGACTTGCTCATGGTCACACAGTATACAAGTTGTGGCTGTGGGATTCAAACCCAGTTCTCGAGGTTTGCAGCCCAGTGCTCTTAACCACCACGTTATACTGCCTCCCTATATATGTGAAGTCTACTGTATCAGTTAACTTCATATGTCCCCTCTGCAGATTTATCTTCATGGCAGAGTACCCTTGTAAGGCACTGTTCTTTGTTTCGATGAGCCTTTCCCTATGGAGCTTACTCACTGTGTGCATGCTGCAAATGTCAAAATCATAATAAAAACTTGTATTGAAAAAAAACAGGAACTGAAGTAATGGCTTGACCTGTAGGGTATAAAATAACTACAACTGTTGTGTTTAAAGTTTAGTGCACCAGCACTGACCAATCTGCAGCAACAACTACAGGCCTGCAATGTTTCAACACTGGGTAACCAGTGACTGCTAAAAGGGAACACCAGTTGTGTTTCAAAGTAACATCCTTGTACCAGGCGGTAGTGGGTAGTGGCCTCCAGTACAGGAGGTTTACAGCAAGGGGTTGTGCACTGGAGGAATCATTAATATACGGAGCTGCACTTGGTTGAGCCTAGTTAATGGCAGGTACTGGTATCTGTTTCTTCACTCACCCAGGAACGGTTTAACTAAACCACTGCTTACTATTAGCTGTACCTTGCCTTACTTAGACACCTAAAGGGGGATGAAGGATGAAGTAAAGTAAAATTGCTCTAACCCAGTTCTCCAGCAGGAGATGGTGTTGCAATAAACTTAAGTTTTCTGCTAACTCAGAATCATTATTGTCTGACCATTGCACAGTACTGTATTGGGGTGAATGTGGTCATTCTGAAGGAGAGGTGAGCAGGCGCGACTTCCAGCAGGATGTACTAGATGACCAGCTACCTCACTAAGCAAGATTCTCTGGATGGAGGCACCACGCATAAGTCTGTAAACGCTTGTGCATCGACAGGAAACCTATCCATTGGCCTAAGTGGGGCACACAAGGTATAAGGGCCTTGGGGGACTTATGTAATGGGTATCAGCTGGACTCCTTCAAAAACTTAAAAACTCATTAGCACCTCTCTCGATTGGATTTTTGGAGATTCTTACAAATCTGGCATCTGGTCGTTAGAGTGATGGGGAAGGTAAGCCAGTTTTCATCTCCCCCCAGCATCTCGCCCTCGTTGCACATGCTAAAGGTTCCTCAGGGCAGGGCTGGTCTCACCTGTGGGTATGTTAGAAACGGTAGTATGCAGGATCCCACATTCAGCGCTAGGCAAAAATGGGACTCCTCCCTCCAAGATTCCATAACAGATGCAAAATGGGCTTCCTGTTGGAGGACTTCTCACCGAGCATGTCCTGATAGCTGTGGTCAGCTTATACAGAGAAAAATTCATCCACCAATGGTAAAGAATCCTGGTTCAGCTGAAAGCAATGGCACATGCTGAAGATGTGGTTCCCTCGGTGGGGGCGGAAGGGGGGGGACCTGCCACATATCCTGTGGAACTGCCTTACCATCCTGCTCTTTTGGGGAAATGTGGTGCACTCTAGTTCAACTGTCCTGGGGACTGCCATACCCTATTCCCCTGCCCTTTGGCTCCTTGGAATCCCCCCTGCCAGGATCACAATTGCGGGGGCTGCCCCTTATGTGGGTAGTGGTAGTCAGTGTCGATGCTAAATGCTTCCTTCTCCAGTGGTGGTGGACAGCAGATGTCCCTTCCATCCAAGAACAGTACATGGCAGTTAACCAACTGGCTGCGCTTACCAGGATATATCACATGTGACTCAAGGCACATTACCGATACATTACAAGATGAAGAGCCCATATTTATTCTCATCCTTCTACACCACGAACCTAAGACCCCCCCCCGAAGGGAAGTGAAGCACTCCCTCTGCCCTCCATGAATAGTCACTTCCCACTCCCATCCTCTTTTATTTCTTTAACCAAGGGTCATCAACCTTCCCCTCTCTTCCCTTCCACTCAACTTTTGCAGGGGGACCACTATCATAAGCATTAGTGTGCAATCTGAAACTAGTCCAGCAGAGGGCAACAAAAATGGCACAGGGGTTTTGATAAAAGCCCTACAAGACTGAGGGATCTCAACATGTACACCCTAGAAGAAAGCAGAGAAAGGGCAGATATGATAGAAACTTACAATTAACCTCACAGGGGTGAAGAGGGTGCAGGAGGAAAATATTTTTCAGACGAGATGGTTCACCAGGACAAAAGGGCATGCAATGAAGCTGGAAAGGGGGAGTTTAAGAGAGATTTGAGGAATTACTGCTTCACTGAAAGAGTGGTAGATGCCTGCAACAGTGTGCCAGCAGAGGTGGTGGGAACAAAAAAAGTGGGGGACTTCAAACATGCATGGGATAGGCATAAAGTAATGTTGCTATAGAAGCAGGAAGGGTCAACAGAGACCACGTAGGGTCTGCAGAGACAGACTAGGCAGGGAAAATCTTGGCAGACTGGGTGGGCCAAGTGGTCCTTTTCTGCCAACAATTTCTATGCTTCCCCCCCCCCTCCATCTTTTGGCACTGGATGTGAGGGGGCCGCTGCTAATTTTATTCCCCCTGGCTACCCCACTCTGACAGTACAGTCTACTAAATGGGATGTATGATAATGACACATATTATTCATTCATGAATGTACTAGCATATATGATTTTATACTGACTTCCTGTGCCCCATACAAGTCGTGTATGTTTTTTTTTTCGTTTCTCCTGTTTTGTGTTCGTCCTGTCCTGTTGCTAAAACTTAACTCAAAAAAGTCAGTAAACCCCTAAGCCTAGGAGCTGCCGAAGCTCAGTCAGTTGTCAGGTGGCAGAATAAGATGGATCTCTTCCCCTTCTACCCTCCTATAGTTGAGAGGATGCTGGAACGACTGGTAGACAAAATATGAAGTCCTGAGAGTTATGTTATTAGGTACTCCATACATTTGTGCTTAAGTACAGCAGTTGAGGGGATGAGTACTGAAGTAGTTCAGAAAATGAGATGTTTTTGAATGCTTGTGCAATGCATATTTGGCTTATGCTCGCTGTTGCAGGGACTACCACCCTTATGAGGTGCTGTGAAGACCTAGGAGACCCACTTAAAGAGCAACTCTGCACAACAACATGTGCTTTCACAGACAAAAAGTTTCAGCTGTTAAAATTTACTGGAGAATGCCTTTTTTCATTGTCAGTGTTGTTTTCCAGTATACACAGCACATACTGGTAGTCCATCTAAGAAGTCTGTATAGAAAACATCTGAAAACATTTGCCTCTCCCCTGTTAATCTCACAGTGCTTTTGTTTACGACATCATAGTGCTCACCACGACAACAGAAACATAGAAGGTGACGGCAGATAAGGACCAGAGGGCTCATCCAGTCTGCCCATTTTTTTCTGCTTTATGAATGTGCCATAGGCCTGTACTCTATCAATGGCCTATTTATTCATATTCAGCTGTATTGCTCCCATATGCCTATCCCATGCCTGTTTGAAGCCAGGTACTGTATTCATATCCACCACTTCCTGAGGTAGGCCATTCCATGCATCCAATACCCTTTCTGTGAAAAAGAACTTCCTCACATTACCCTTTAATCGGCCTCCCTCTAATCTCATGCTGTGTTCTCTTGTCCTGCTATTTTTCTTATACTGAAACATGTTAGACTCTTTCATCTTCTTAATACCCTTAAGATGTTTGAATGTTTCGATCATATGTTCTAGGGTGTACATATTGTGTTCCGTTAATCTGTTCTCATATGTTTTCTGATGCAGTCCCTGCACCATTTTGGTTGCCCTTCCCTGGACTGCCTCCATTTTGTTAATTTCTTTGTGCAGGTGTGGCCTCCAGTACTGCACGCAGTACTCCAAATTGGGCCTAACCAGTGTCTTGTAAAGTGGGATTATTACTTCCCTCTTATGACTTGTGATACCCCTACTAATACACTCCAACATCCCCCTAGCCTTACCTACTGCTTTAGTGGTCTGCTTGGATTATTTCAGGTCATCTGTGATGATGCCCAAGTCTCTTTTTTTTCCCTTGTGATTGCCAGCAACTCCCCTCCAAATCTATAGGTAGCTTCAGGATTTTTCTTCCCTATGTGCATGATCTTGCACTTCTTTGTGTTAAACCCCAGTTGCCACTCTTCCAACCATTTTGCCGGTTTTCCCAGATTTCTTCTCATTCTGCCCACTCCATCTGGATCATCTACTTTGTTGTAGATCTTAGTGTCATCTGCAAACAGGCAAACCTTACCCTCCAGTCAATCTGCAATGTCACTGATGAAGATATCGAAGAGGACTGGCCCCAGGACTGATCCCTGAGGTACCCCACTTGTGACTTGCATCTCTTCTGACTGTTTACCGTTTACCACCACTCTCTGTTTTCTGCCCGCCAACCAGTTTGCCACCATCTGATCAACATCTGACCCACCCCGAGCCTACCTAGCTTATTAATCAATCTTCTATGTGGAACAGTATCGAAAAGTTTGCTGAAGTCAAGGTAGGCGATATCAACTGCACCCCCTTGGTCCACCATTCTGGTTACCCAGTCAAAGAAATCTATGAGATTAGTCTGACAGGACCTTCCTGTTGTAAACCCATGCTGTCTTGGATCCTGTGCTCCTATGGATTCCAGGTGTTGCACTACCCTTTCCTTAAGGAGTGCCTCCATAATCTTGCCCACTACTGAGGTAAGACTGACTGGTCTCTAGTTCCCTGCCGCCACTCTTGTGGAGCAGGATCACATGAGCCCTTTGCCAGTCTTGGACCTCTCCTGTGCTCAGAGACTCACTAAACAGTTCTCCTAATGGCTCTGCTTGTTCCACCCTTAGTTCCTTTAGTACCCTGGGATGTATGCCATCATGTCATATTGCCTTGTCCACCCTGAGCTTAGCGAGCTCTTGTAGGACCCATTCTTTTGTGAAAGGACTCGTGCACACCTCCCTCCCCCTGTGTCCATGGTGCTAAGTTGTGGGCCCTGCCCTATCTTCTCCTCAGTAAATTCTGAGCAGAAGTATCTATTTAGGACAGATGGTTTTCCTTGGCCCTCCTTCACACACTCCCCTTATCCCCTTTGATCTTAGCAATACCCCCTCTGGACTTTCTCCTTTCACTAATGTATCTATAGCAAATCTTGTCCCCTTCTTTTACTGTTCATGCTATTGTTTCCTCAGTTTGGGCCTTTGCCTGCCCTATTGCCTTCCCTGCTTCCCTTAGGGAAGTTTGGTATGCCTCCCAATCTTCCCTTATATTTCCTGAAGGCCAATCTTTTGGCTCTGATCTTTTCTGCTACTGTTTTTGAGAACCAAAGTGGTTTCTTCCTTCTTTTGCACTTGCTTTTCTCCCTAACACAATGGGATGTTGTTTCAAGTGTTGCATCCTTAATACTTGCCCACTTTGCCTGTACCCCCTTACCTGTATTTCTTCTTGCCAGGGCTAGCTTAACTCTGCTGGCCATCTTATCGAAGTCAGCTCCTCTGAAGTCTCATATTTTTGCCTTGAAAAGGGATGATTTATTTCTAGTGGACAAACTGAACCATACCATGTGATGGTCACTGGCCCCCAGGTGACCTTCTACCTGGAGAGCTGTGATCCTTTCCCCATTAGTCAGTAATAGATCCAGGATAGCCCTGTCTCTTGTGGGTTGTTGTACCAATTGTTTGAGGCCCTCCCCAGCAGGTAATCCACTATACATTTAGTTCTGGCGGATGTTTCTGCTGGTATTGACCAATCTGTATCTGGCATGTTGAAGTCTCCCATTATCAGAACCTCCCCCTTTAGCTGTCATGTTTTGTATATCTTCTAACAGTAATGTGTCTATGTCCTCCCTCTGGTCTGGAGGCCTGTAGACAAACCCATTTCATATGGCTGTCCCATTACCTGTTTCCAAGGTGGCCCACAGCTCTTCTGGCTCCTTATGTGTATTCTGAATTTCTGTAGCTTTGATATTTTCATTGACATAAAGGGCCACCCCCCCCCCCTTTTTGCACCCTGGTCTCTTCTGAACAGCAGATAGCCGGGTACTGAAGTCTCCCAAGTGTGGTTACTGGTGAACCATGTCTTGCTAAATGAGGAGGAGGCATGTGTATGTGTCTGCTGTTTTTAGCATTTGCTGATTGCACTGTGAGGCCTTCTGGCAACATGCAATTCTGCTTAAAGTTGAGCCAGTCCAAATTCTCTCATGGGGATTTGCATACATTTCCCATGATGCTTTGCATTAATGGAGTACGTGCAATTGTGTTTTTCTTTCAAATTTGGTTGTAAGACCAGTATCCTCTGGGATAACCCATGCCTCAGGGCATTTGCTCTGGGGTTCTTTTGTAGTTCATCTCTCGCTAATGGCTATTATGTCCAGTTTAGCCTCTGTCATTGTTGCCTCCAGGTCTGGGATCTTGTTTCCCAGACTGCAGCCATGATTTTCCATTGGTCACATTTTGGTGCGTTAGTTGTGGGGTGAGGTCCGGCTTTTCTCCTGCGTGTCATATGTTAAGACAAACATTTTTCCTTACCTGGTGATGCAGATGAACTACAAACATGATGAATTCTTGTTTGATCATTAGCTTGGGGGGGGGGGTTCTTCCCATTTGATGTATCGGATTCTGCACCCCTCTTCCCATTTGCTAGTTTAAATATTCTGTAAAGACATCAAACGTCTGCCCCAATGCACTGACTCTCTTCTTAGTCAGATGCAGTCCATCGAATTTAAAGAACTTTCACTCCTAAAACTGTTGCCAGTTACCTACAAATTTGTGTCCTTTTTCCTGACACCAGCACTTGAGCCACATGTTTAGCTCCCCTATCTCTCCTTCTCTGACCTTCCGTCCATCTGCCCCCCTCTCCCAGACTGGCAGGATCTCAGAGAAGCAGATGCCGGATGAAATGGATGACAGTGTGCCTCCCAGCCTGGTCAGGTGTTCCTTGGTCTCCACAACTGACCAGCAAGATCATTAGTCCCTATGTGTACCAGAACATCAATGTTTTCTCCTGCTTCCTGCACGATTTTAGCAATGCGGTCAGTGTCTCTCCACACTGATGTACCTGGGAGACATCCAACCTCTACCCCCGGCCGGAGGTTGGTATCAACTCCCTGAATCATGCAGTCTCCTATGATCAAAAGTGTTTTGGTCCCTATTTTGGGTGGGTTCTGTAGTGCTAGCTCCTGTGCTGCAGTGTCCTGCTCTGCAGTGTCCTCTGCTCCTTTGTTTGATTTCTGAGATAGAGGCAGATACTGGTTTCTAGTTTTTATATGGTTTGTGGAGGTGATAAGTTAGTGAGCACTGAGTGATGGGGCACCCAATTTGCCCCTCCTAACCACCTGCCAACCTCTCAGACCAACTATCCTCTGCGGTCGAGGTGCTTCAGTTGGATGTTGGGGAAATAGAGGGTGGTTCCTGTAATATATTTCCTCCTGAATATGCAAATTGAGGCGCGCAATCTCTGCTCATGCTGCCAGGAGCTGAGCCCTTGATTTTCGATGGTCCAGCATGTAGGACAGCGTCCTAAATCCTGTATTACTGCCATTTTGAAAAGTGTCCTGCAGTACTTGCAGTTAATAATATCCATTCCAGTTGAGCTGCCAAGTTTATAACCTGGTCCGAGTACTTAGAAGGAAAATGAAAGCAAAAGTTAGATTATATATATATATATATATATATATATATATATATATATATCTTTTGTTTGTTTTTGTATAGTGTTTTATAACAAGTTAAATTAATTGTGCTCCTGTAAGTGAGGTCACTGTGTGGATACCCCTCTGATCCTCCCCTTCCTGCTTTGCTACAGGAAATGTCACGACTGTGCTACTCTATAAAAGGAGTGTAGCATGGGGTGGTTGGGGATGGGGTTGGGTGGTTGGGCTCTTCCCCTGCCGAAAAACAAGAACCGCAGATGAAAGAAACAAGGAGGTAAGAGCAGAAACAATCAACCAACAACAAATGCGGTCGCTATCCCTCAGCCTGTATCTCATATGTACTCCTGCAATTAGCCCTGAAAGCTTAGCCTAATGATTGATAAAACTGTAAAACATGTAAGCACCACCTGAAACAATTTCACAGAAGATATATCCTGCAAAAAACAGTTTGCTACAGTGAAAAATAAAGCACTAAAAAAGTAAAAACCTGTAAGTACAACCTTTAGAACACTTTAACAGAAGATATACCTTGCAAAAAACAATTTGAATCAGAGAAGATTACAGCTGTAATCTGTATGCACAAAACAGTAACAAATCCGTAGGCACGCCCTGTAACAATGCAGCAGAAAGTATACCCTGCAACAGCAATTTGAATCAGAGAACAATAAAGCAGTAAAATGTAAGCAAAACAAGCATTTGTCAATGCCGAATGTTTGCTTGTTGGCATTGGCAGTGGTAGTGTAGAAGTTACAGAGCTGCGTAATAAGAATGGCAGTGAAGTATTGAACTGAAGCCAACCCCACCACCACCACCCTGCAGAGAGTGACAGGCATTGGGGTGTTCCTTTGGGTTGTCAGGCATAACGGCCACGCCATTTCACCACATCCCACCCTGCAGACACTGACAAGTGTCACAGTGTTCCTCCGGGTCTTTGGCCCTTATGCGCACCCCATTCCATTAGAAAATATGGTGAGATGGGTGCAATATAGGAGAATGGGGTGAACTTTGGAGCCAAAGAGTTCAAGGCATACCTCGATGCCTCTCACTGGCTGCAGGGTGGAATGGTATAACATTACAGGCAAGAATCCCAAGTCACACCCCTGATGCCTGTCATTCTCTACAGGGTTGGGCGTTATGGTTGGAAACCCTAATACCTCAGGCATTCGTTGGTATTTTCACTCCAAATTTTCAATATGGTTTTTTTTGTGACCCCACCTCATGAACAGGGGGAATATCAGTTTGTTAGCGGAAAGCTGCTTATGCACAGCGACTACAGCATTTAGCACCACAAGTGCAAAAACATTCCGAACAGGATGTAAAAAATGACAGCTGTACTGTTCATGGGGAGGTGTAAAAAATGGCAATGTTGCAAATCTGCAGTAAAAATATTTAAAAATGGTGAATGACGGCGTGCATAGAAACTGTCAAGCGCACACCATAATATATTAGGTTGGGATTTTACAGCAGATTGTCAACTCAGGCATTTTGGTGCCTCCGATCATGAACAGTGTCACTGTGATTTTCTTTTATCTGTCCGGAACAATGATTTCCCACAGCCGACCACGCATCTCTATGCTGAAAAGAAAACACACTCGCCATGTTGTGAAAATGACAGCTGTACTGTTCATAAGGAAGTGTTGAAAATGCCACTGGTGAAAATCTGGACTGAAAATATTACAAAGTCATGAACTTACGAAGGTGCGTGGAAACTGTGCAATGCTCACTCAGAACAGTCATTTTATGACTTGTGTCTCAAATTTTCAACATAGCCATTTTAAGACCTCGGCTCATGAACAGTATAACTGTGATTTTCTTAATCTGTCCCAAACATTGCTTTCGCACACCAACAACACCATTGTGCGCTACATGTGTGAAAACACATTTTGGGTGACATATGAAAAATGGCAGCTGTACTGTTCATAAGGAAGTGTAATAAAATGGCAATGTTGGAAATCTGGAGTGAAAATATTAAATTCGCAAACTTACGAGCATGCATAGGAACTGCGCAAGGCACGCTCGTAAAACAGTCATTTTAAGGAATTTTTTCACCAAATTTTCAACATAGCCATTTTAAGACCTCTGCTCATGAACAGTGTCTCTGTGATTTTCTTAATGTGTACCATACACTGATTTTGCACACTGACTGCGTCATTGTGCGCTACATGGGCGGAAACACGTTGTGGGTGAGATGTGAAAAATGACAGCTGCACTACTCATAAGAAGGTGTGGTAAAATGGCAATGTTGAAAATCTGGAATGAAAATATTGAAGATTTGCAAACTTACGAGCGTGCGTAGGAACTGTACAACGCACGCTCGTAAAACAGTCATTTTTTGGAATTTTTTCACCAAATTTTCAACATAGCCATTTTAAGACCTCTGCTCATGAACAGTGTCACTGTGATTTTCTTAATGTGTCCTGTACATTGATTTCACACCGACTGTGCCATTGTGTGCTACATGGGCGGAAACACGTTTTGGTGAGATGTGAAAAATGACAGCTGTACTGCTCATAAGAAGGTGTGGTAAAATGGCAATGCTGAAAATCTGGAGTGAAAATATTGAAATTTCGCAAACTTACGAGCATGCGTAGGAAAGTACAGTTACGTAAGAACTTACCATAACAGTAGATCTTGAGAACAGCTCTTGCAGCAGGTAACACCATTAGGACTGAAGCTGACCAGGCGTCAGGACCTGAAATTCTTCTAGCTAGCCATCTTCAGTGGGGACCGCCCCCGACGTCAGTCCCACCTCCGACGTCAGGCGTAGTACATAAGGAGGCGGTTCCGCCAGATTCCCCAGTTCTCCCGCCGGAGACTTCCGGCCACAGGACAACATCAGAATGGGAGACCGAGGATCTACCATCAGAAGACAAAAGGGCATAAGCCCCTGCTCAAGGCTCGGTAAGCCATGCCTCCTCCAAGGGGGAAGGTGGGTGGGAAGGTACCTGCTGCAAGAGCTGTTCTCGAAGATCTACTGTTACGGTAAGTTCTTACGTAACTGTACTATCTTACTTCGAGATACAGCTCTTGCAGCAGGTAACACCATTAGGACTGATTTCCAAGCAATAACGCTTTTAAGCATTCTGGGAGGAGGAAACTAGGAAAATCCACCCAAGTCCTGACTCTAGGACAGGAGACCCTGTAGCACAGTCAGGCTGAAACCGTCTCTTCGCCGTGAAGCAATGTCCAGGCTGTAATGCCTGATAAAAGTATGCACAGAGCTCCAAGTGGCTGCAGCACAAATGGCAGAGGAGGAGACGTTGCGAAGTGCTGCAAAGGAGGTAGCCACCCCCCTAGTGGAATGGCCCTGGACTGTACCCGGAAGGGGCTTCTGCTTAGCATCATAGCAGTATGATATACACTGGACAAGCCAGTGAGAAAGGGACTGCTTCAATACTGGTTGGCCCATCATCCTCTCAGTGAAGGAACCGAAGAGTTGCTCCGACTTGCGAAGCTGTTTAGTCCTGTTCAGGTAATACCTTAGACAGTGGTGAACATCCAGGGTGTGGCGCAGCGCTTCTCCTCTATTAGAATATTTAGGGAAATATACAGGCAGGTCAATGTTCTGATTGAGAGAGAGTGAGTGCAGAGACCACCTTAGGCAAGAACTTCGGATTCGTCCTCAGGGACACTCTGTCCTGGTGGAAAATCAAATAAGTTTCCTTACACATTAGAGTGTGAAGCTTGGAAATTCTCCTTGCTGACATAACAGCAACTAAAAATAATGTTTTCCATGACAGGAAACGCAGCTCGCAATCCGCGGCAGGTTCAAAAGGGGGGAGCATGAGTTGTTCCAGGACAAAGAGTAAATCCCATGGAGGAAAAGGGTCCTTAATGGGTGGCCTAAGGTGTAACACCCCTCTCAGAAAGTCTCGAGAGGCGTCAAGTTGCGCCACTGTGCGCTGTCCCACCGGGAAGTGGTAAGCAGAAATAGCCCAAAGGTGCACCTTAATAGAGGAGTAGGCGAGACCCGAATGGAAAAGGGAGAGCAGGTATTCTAATACCGCTTTCACCGGACAACCTAGAGGGGAAAGGCAGCGCGCTTGCGACCACAGGCAAAAACGGTGCCATTTCATGGCATACGTCGCATGCGCTGCCGGCTTTCTGGCTTCGGAAAGAACTTCCGCCACCTCTTGCAAGACCCCGTGATCGCAAAATGGCTATGTCTCTAGGAGCCATGCATGCAGATTCAGTGAGCGTAAGTCCGGGTGGACTAGAGAACCTTCCTCCTGAGACAAGAGATGGGAGCTGAAAGGCAATGGAATTGGAGGTTCCCGGGACAGCTGCGCTAGCAAGGGGAACCAGATCTGTCTGGGCCAGAATGGGGCTACCAGGATCATTGTTGGATGCTCCCTGCACAGTTTGAGAAGAACTCTCTGGATCAACAGGAAGGGAGGGAAAGCATAGAGGAATCTGTCCGCCCAGGAGAGGGACAACGCGTCTTGCCAGAAAACGCCAGGCACTGGATCTAGCGAGCAAAAATTGGGCAGTTTTGCGTTGGATGGGGAAGCGAATAAGTCCAGTTCTGGAGTGCCCCATCGAAGAAACAGATCCTCTGCGACCCCTTGAAGAAGTTCCCACTCATGGACTCTGGCCTGGGAGTGACTCAGGCCATCTGCGATTGTGTTGTCCACTCCGGGAACATGAACTGCAATCAGGTTCGCGCCGTGTCGAATTACCCAATCCCACGCTCTCATGGCTTCCCTGCAAAGGGGGAAAGAGGTGCCTCCTTGTTTGTTGAGGTACATCACCGCCGTGTTGTCTGTCTGAAGCAGAAGAGTGCACGACGGATTTCTGACTGAAAGGCCTGCAGGGCTAGAGGACCCCCTCATCTCCAGCACGTTGATGTGGAGGTGGGCTTCCTGAGGGGTCCATGTTCCCTGGGACCTCACCCCATTCAAGTGCGCTCTCCACCCTAGCCCTGAGGCATCTGTGGAGAGGATTATCTCTGGGGACGTTGCTGTAAATGGGACACCCACAGAAAGTGTCCCTGGGTCTAGCCACCATTGCCAGTCTCGAATCACGGCATTTGTGATTCTGACCGGATGCCGCATGTGGTCTTGCCTTTGGTCCCACTGCACCTTGAGCATCCACTGAGTTACCCGCATGTGGAGCCTTGCCAGGGACTGTCAGAATGGCCGCAGCCATGTGTCCGAGCAGACGAAGGACCAGCCTGGCAGGGACAGTCTTCTTCGCCGAGAGATCCCTGATGAGGGATCTGATGCATTCCACTCTGTCGTCTGGGAGAAATGCTTTCCCCTGAATGGTGTCCAGAACTGCGCCTATGAACTGCAGCTTCTGTGACGGTACGAGGAGAGACTTCTCGTAGTTGATTATAATGCCCAGAGACAGGAACAAGTCCTGAGTGCTCTGAATAGCCAGCAACAACGCCTCTCTGGAGGCGGCCATGAGAAGCCAATTGTCTAAGTACAGGAACACATAGTGGCCCTGTCTCCTTAAGGATGCTGCCACGACTGCCATGCATTTGGTAAAGACCCTGGGGGCCGATGACAGTCCGAACGGAAGGGCCCGGAACTGAAAATGGTAGCCGAGGAACTCGAAGTGCAGGAACCTCCTGTGCGCTTGAGCCACAGGGATGTGCAGGTAGGCGTCCTGCATGTCTAGGAACGCTAAAAAGGCGTCCTGCTTCAGCATGGGAATGAGGCCCGGAAGGGTCACCATGTGAAATCGCTTTGTAGGCGACACGACATATTTAGGTCGCTGAGGTCCAAGATCGGACGGAGGTCCCTGTTTTCTTGGGAACCAGAAAGAAGTGGGAATAGTATCTGGAATCTATCTGTTCTCTGAACATACCCACTGCCCCTTCTGCAGGAGCGTGAGTATTTCTTGCCTGATAAGCAATTTCTAGCTGACTCGAGTAACGGAGAGCAGAGGAGGTCTCGAGGGTGGCTTGTCTGCGAATTCTATAAAGTGGCCTTTTTTGACCAACTGAAGAACCCACCTGTCGGTGGTTATGGACTGCCGTCCTGGCAGGTAATTCTGCATCACGACCTGACCTTGATGTCCCATTGATCCTGAGGGGCGGGGCCGGAAGGAGTCAGGCTGTGGCGGCGGAGGGAGCATGGGCTGAGCCAGCTAGCTGGACGCTGACTTCTGCCTGCAGGCTGTCTTCCTGGGCTCATGGAAACCGAGCCCCTCTGTTGTGGACCAGTGTGGACTGTTGTCTCTGTGTCCGTCCATGAAAACGGCTTTGGTTCCCACGAAGGAACTAAGCTTTGGTCGGTACATTGCCTGGACCGACTCTACGCCTCCCGCCTCTTGGAGCTTGGTGAGAACCTTCCAGAGGGTGCACCAAAGAGAACTTCTCCTCCAAAAGAGGCGTCCATGATGTTCTTCTGGAGTCCGGGTAAATCCAGACACGGGCCATGAGTTCTGGAGGCATACGCCTGAAGCTGCCACTCTGGCCGAGGAGTCCACGGAATCACGCCAATGCTTTAGCGCACCTGGGTTCCCACGTCCCAACTCAGTATGGAGAGCTGCAACATCTCCTCCTTCTGCTCACCTTCTGGTAATTCTCTGTCAGATCCAGTCCCTGTTCCCACAGCGCTTTGGAACTGCACCATGTGGGTCAAGTAGTTCAGGGATCTGATGGCGAGGTAGCGGAAGCTACACGTGCGCCTGCCCATAGCATCCAGCTGTTTGGACTCTGGGTCCGTGGCAGGGTGCTCAAATGTTCGGTCTCTGGGACGGTCATGAGAGGTTGTGATGACCAGAGAGTCGGCCAGAGGATGTTGAGCCAAGTACTGGTCCTCCTAGGAGCCTTGTACAGGCGGTCAGCTTCTTCCGGCAGCACGGGAGTGTGGATGCTTCCACGCTGCCTTGGTGACGTCCCAAGTGTGTCCACCAAGGGTGGTACCACCACAGGCTTGGGATCCTTCTGCCAAGATATCTAGCAAGGCATAGTCTCTCGGGTCTAACTCTTCTGCATCCCAGCCTATGTTCTCTGGATATGTCTCATGATTTTAGAACGATGGGTCATCCGGAGGAGATCTAGGAAGCTCACGTGGGTCCGGAGAGGGATCGGAAGGGAGAGAAGGATCTGGATCTTGTCGAGACTCGATCCTGTATCCTCCATCATAAGGCGATGGCTGCGTCTTCTGGGTCTCTAGGACTGGGGTGACCCTGAAGAGGATCTAGACGGAGGTCTCCTTTTATCTGGTCTTCCCTTTGAAGGTCCGTAGGCTCCTGGGAGGTACTGCCTGCTGTCCCGGATGGGGAAGGGGGCGCAGGGGCCGGAGGGGTCGCAGGTGGTGGAGGAGGAGGAGGTAGAGGAGGTGGTGTGGGAACCACATCCTTTTTAATGGTTTCCCACCAGTAGGTAAATAGCTCCTTAACCTCAGAAAAAGAAAGGCCCGACGACGGACTGGGAGCCGGTGGCCAGTGGTCGGATTCCGGCGTCGGCTCCTCAGGGGCCTCGGGTTGCGGGGAGGGTTCCCTGGGAGGCTCGACAGGACCGGGTTCGCCTGTCTGGTCCTCGGGCTGCGTCAATTCCTCCTCCGTAATAGTCTCCTGACCGACGTCGGTAGGAGGCGTCGGGGTCCTCTTCTCAACTCGTGCGGATGTCGGCCCTCCTGCCGATGACCGAGAGGGCGAAGGCCTGACCGGCGACGGGCGTCTGGTGGTCGACGGCTCCTGGGACCTGTGATGAGTGGCCAACGCCGACAGGCCGACGCCGAGTCCGATGGCTTCTGCCGAGGTAAGCTCCTTAGTCTTCCGCTGGGGAGGAGGAGACAAGGAGGCAGACCTGACGTCGGGTTCGGAATAGCAGGAACCCGACTTGCGGTGATGATGATGGTCCCCAGCCCTAACCAGGGCTTTGGAAGAAGAGGACGAAGAGGGCCTGGAGGTCTTGGCCTGTGAGGAGGAAGAGGAGCCTGAAGGTTTCTTCACTGCAGTGGAGGGAGGCTGAGAGCGGGCCCGGGAAGGTGAACGGTCGGACCAGGAGCCGGAACTATGGGAGTTGGAGGCCCTAGACGGGGACCTGGATGGAGCCTTCTCCCTGTGCTTCTCAGAATGTTTCCAGGCTTTCTCAGCAGAACTCCCCTTGGAGGTGTCCATGGCCTTAACTTTCTCCTCAAGCAGGAACGCCTGCAGAGCCTTCTGGCGACGGATCTGGGTCCGCTGTTGAACCCTGGCAGAAAATACAGGACGGTGTCGTGGTCTGGGCCTAGGCACCGGACGCAGGCCGAATGCGGATCCTTGAACGGGATTTGCTTCCCACAGGCGCACTTCGAGGGATGGCCTTCAATGGAGGTTGGAGAGGACATCAGACAGCAACTGAGCCGAAAAAATGAACTTTTTCCGAAGGAAGAAGATCATGCGCGTCGCTGCTAGAAGCGATCCAAGGGTTCGAGACATGCAAGTTAATGCGGAAAAGAACTGAGAATCTGCGGGACCGCCTCTATGTACCACGCCTGACGGAGGTGGGATCCGACATCGGGCAGTCCCGCTGAAGTTAGCTAGCTAGAAGAATTCCTGGTCCTGACGCCTGCCGGCTTCAGTCCTAATGGTGTTACCTGCTGCAAGAGCTGTATCTCAAGTAAGATTCTGCGAACGCACGCTTGTAAAACAGTCATTTTTTTTGAATTTTTCACCAAATTTCAACATAGCCATTTTAAGACCTCTGCTCATGAACAATGTCAGTGTGATTTTTCCTAATGTGTCGTACATTGATTTCAGCACCAACTGCGCCATTGTGCGCTACATGGGCGGAAACACATTTTGGGTGAGATGTGAAAAATGACAGCTGTGCTGTTCATAAGAAGGTGTGGTAAAATGGCAATGTTGAAAATCTGGAATGAAAATATTGAAAATTTGCGAACTTACGAGTGTGCGTAGGAACTGCGCAACGCACGCTTGTAAAACAGTCATTTTTAGGAATTTTTCCACCTAATTTTCAAAATAGTCTTTTTGAGAGCCCACCTTATGAACACTGGCAGTGTCGTTTCATTAATCATTCCGGAAAGGTGATTTCGCGCAGTGCTGCGAAATCACCCTTCGGGCCCGAGTAACGCCATGACAGTGCAAAAACTCATGAGGAGGAGTCCCAAAAACCCCATGTTGAAAATTTGGTGCAAAAATTCCAAAAAATGCCTGACATATGCAATAAAGTTGAAAACCCCCTATCTAGCCCATTATACAGCTTACCGGCATTTCCTCAGTTCAGGGTCGGCTTTGAAGAGTGCAGACGTGTTCGGTCCACCAAGATCATCGCACCATGCTCGGAGGTAAGTATGGGGTGAGGGGGGTGGGAGGCTGGGTGCGCAGTGGGTGGGTGTGGGTTGTGGGAGGGGGCTGGGAGACTGCGTGGGACCGTTTTGCTTTACAGGTGTTCCTTTTTTAAAACGATCTGCGGGGCCGTTTGCCATGCTGGGGTGGGCTCCCAGCATGGTACAAGGATGGCTGGGGGGCGTAAGCCGGCGGGGATTGGGCACCCCGCCGCCATACATCAGTTGCCACACTGGGTGGGCTCCTCAGCTTGGCACCCGTACTTTTGGGGACAGTGGATCCCCTGTCAGGTTATATGATATCTCTGTTGCGTTGGGGTGGGGCACCCAGCATGGCATTTGAAAGACTTTGGGGAAGCGAGCACAGCCGACGGGGATTGGGCACCTGGGCCGGCCAGAGTGTGTAAGGGAGGCAGCACACGTATGCGTATGCAGTGTGTGTGTTGTGTGTGTAGGGGAGCTGCGCATGAGCAGGCTATATCTTATCATTGCTCACTGAAGCGTAGCTCCCCCTTTCAACTGTATGCCACTGCATTTTGGAGCTTGTCATAGACAGCTCCAGCATGCATTGGCTTACAGGGGCCGCGCCTGCCAACACACTGACTGAATTGGAGGAGGGGGTGACACACCTCCGAAAACTCGGATGATGGCACTATGTTTCTTGCACATGCGTGCAAGCCAACATAAAAACAGTAACAAAACCTGTAAGCACAAAAGAAAATAGTAACACACAGTAAATCTGCCTAACCATGTGATGTCAAAAACAGAAAAAGGTAACCTTCCAGAGAAAAGGAACACTTTTTCTTTAATGCGTACATAGCTCGTAAATTTCATGAAAAAAAAGTCACCATTCCAACAGATTTGGGTTCTTCTGACCTAGAAGGGGAGGAATATGAAACCACTGAATATATGACTGTTAAACGAACGTTAATTTTCCTTCAGATATCTTAATGTAGATCCATCAAGATTTTGGGCTTTGCATTCTGGATGATGAGTAATCTTTCTGATTTTGCTTTGGGAGGTATGAATGGCTTAAAGATGCTGTTTGAAAAACTTTAATATAATAGGGTTATATAGCTTGGAGCATAAAACAGATTGATATATAAGGTACTAACAGCTGATGCTATGTATATACTATGCATTTCATGTTCTCATGATTTCTTTAACTTTTAATCCTTCTAAAATGAGCAAAATCTTTTTTTATTTGTACTTTCCATTTATTGTGATTTGAAAAATTGTGAGAAAATATAGTTTGAAATGTAATGTACTTTATGTTTTATTATTTTCTCTCTGAGTAAAAATGAAACATAAAACAATTACATGGTTAGCAGAGGAGAGTCACATATATTTTGAAAGACTCAGTGAAATAACTGCTGCATTATCTACAATATTTAGTACACCAAGTAACAGCAGTAGAAAGTAAAAAACAAACAAACAAATAACTAGAAAACAATAAAGTTAAACATAATTGATGCAAATCTAGTGTTTAAGCTTTTTTATTGTAATAGAGAGTTGCTCTTTAAGGAGGTTCCAGCTTCATAGATGCCAGAGGGATGAGATCCCCTTAGACCAAAGATACCTTAGGAAAGAATGACCAGGAATCCCACAGGGGGAGAGAGGAGCCGCAGGAGGAGGAGAGTATGGAGCATCAACAATAACAAGCATCAAAAAGACACGAGACATGAACAGTTTAAGATGAGTGCTGCTTGGGGAGGCCCTTTAAAGGAAAACTGTCTAAATCCACGGCCCCCCGCCCCAGAAAGGCTTACCCACCGATTCAGTTTTTTGTTTAGAAAAGCCCGTTTTCCTCAATCGGCTACTTGCTTTCTTTTTTTTCCGTAAAGTCTGTGAACTAGGAATATGGCAGATGCTGGGGGCTCCATTTACTGTAAAGGTGCAGCACCGCACCGCTCACTTCAGTACAAAATGTACTAAAGCGAGCAGTGTGGTGCCACACCTTTACAGCAAATGGAGCCCCCCAGCGTCCACCATATTCCCAGTTCGCAGACTTTTCCTAATAAAAATAAAGCGGCAGCGCAATAAAAAATGCGCTTTTCTAAATAAAAAGCTGAATTGAGAGTAAGCCTTTTGGGGGCGGGGGGCCATGGATTTAGACAATTTTCCTTTAACTCAATGGACCATCGGGTGCCTTATGTATTAATACCTAGGCGTGGATGGTACGATTGGTCAGGCTGAAGATGATGGTAAACCTGAAAGGATTTGAAGGATGCTGGAGCAAGTGGTAAATAATGCCAGTGCTGCATCACCTGATCATTTAAACCCCAAGGAACATGACAACATGGATGCAACAAGACTCCGAGGCATTTTTCCCCTAACTTTTTTCCCTTCTTTGTACGCTTCAACCTTAACTCATGTGTTAACATATTTTTTTTTCAATTTATTTCATTACTTTTTGAATAAGAAATTACGCAGATAACAACAGACACACGTAGCTTTCTTCACGCAGGGTCTTGCATGAAGCAACCGACTCATCGGAAACAGTGAAGACTCTGTAGCTTGCTTGCTGCATGGCCTGTGCAAGAAACATAGATAACAAATGACACATATAGCTTTCTTCATGCAGGGCCCTGCATGAAGCAGCGGGCACACTGAAGGACCTATAGCTTGCCTGACACATGATCCATAAAGCAGCAGATCCACCGGGCACTGGAGATGCACCACAGTTTTTGGGGGGCTTAAGAGATTTAACAAGGATGCAAAATTCCTATATCTTAGGTGTCCCAGGGCAGGCATATTTGTCTAAGGACACTTACAGCTCCTAAGTGCCTTCCCATTGGAAGCACCTAAGACATTTGTAATTGCCAACACTTTTCTGTGCCTGCCTGTGCCTTTAAGTTTCCCCCTCTATGTTTTTCCCACTTCCCCGAGTTCCACAGCCACATGCAACTCCGCGGTGTATGCGTCATGCAACAAAGTGCACAAGCACCTACCTTACCTTCTGCAACTGCACAGCATTGGCATCACATGACTACATGTATGAGCACTTTCACTTTCCAGTAGCGGTGCAAAGCAGCAGGAAAAGATGACAGAGCAGCATGGTGGAGGGCTCATCATGTGATCACAAAGTCGGCCAGGCGCAGGGTTGGGGTCACATGACGGGCTCTCAGGAATTGCACTGGAGGCAGTGACTGGCTGTTGGCATGCGTTTGATCCCTCAGCCACAATGTGTTGCTGGTTGAGCTCAGTTTAAATCACCAGAATGTGTCGTGGGAGCTCAATCGATCGTAGCTACAAACAGACCACTCAGCACAGAGATAGTAAAATTGCATTTAAGGACTAAAAAACATTAAAAAACGCCCTCCATTTTTAGTCATTTTAAGAACTAATTATAGGGGCCAGTACCTGGCAGCATATCTGATCAAGTTAAAAGCCCTTTTAAGGGCTAAGGGGATAAGTCTTTCTAAGGAAGTGTTCAAGCAGGCAGACACAAAGTAATACAAAAAAAAAAAAAAGCTATTTTCAGAGCTCAGGGCAGTTGAGGGTTCTTTTAAGGGCTGAGGGCACACTCAGTCAGGGAAAAATCTATTACAGAAAAGGCACTTTTAAGGGCTTGGGGGCTAATAAGCCTTATTAGGGCCTACTGGCATTATTAAAATCATTCAACAATCCCATTTCAGGGCTTGGGGCTAGTGAAAGTACTTTTACGGACTGACTGGGGATGCAGGCAGAAGGAGAAAAATCATTAAAAAAAATAAAGCCTTTTTCAGCTGGCCCGGTGCTGCTGAGCTGGCCCGGTGGTACCGAGGGTTGAGGCACTGGACGCCACGCCTCATACCATGCCAGCAACCCCAACGACCTTAGGTTGTCGGGGTGCTGGCACAGGGGGAGGGGCGGAGCAGGATCGAGCAGCCTAAAGACAGCTCTCCTCTCCTGGGGTGTTGTCCCCCCGTAGTTCTGCTGCCACCAGGTGAAGGTCCAGTGGCAGCGCAGGTGGTAGGGGGCGGCAGGTCGGGAGGTGCCTCGGAGCATACGCGCCATGCCTCCACACAAGTGCGTGCAGCCAAGGAAAGGGCAGGCGAAACGGGCAAAACCACATAAACACATAACTGAAAAACAAAAAAGCCTTTTTTCAAGGATTACTAGGCATGCACATAGGCATTACAATCATTTAAGCCGACTCTGTGGTGCCGAGTGCTGGAGCATCGCTCTGGCACACTGGTGATCCAGGTTCGTGCCCCGAATCCAGATGTCAGGAGAGGAGGGTGACAGGGAAGGATTCAAAGCATCCATAAGGTCTGGGACAACATAAAGAATATCATGGGTCAGCAGTCCAAATCCTCTCCTACAATAATGAATGTGGATGGAACCACTACATTAGACCCAGAGATCATTGCAAACACCCTAAATGATACCTTCACGGACCTTAGTGGTGTTCTCTCATCTGATTTCTTCACTGATGCTGACCCTCCAATTTCTACTTCTACTACTGCCTCTCCAACCAAACCACCCTTCCATTTCAAACTAGTAAAGGCACATGAAGTCTATAAATATGTAAAGAAGGCCATTTCTAAGTCCCGAGCAAGCAGCGACAGTATTGACCTTAAACTTCTGTCCCTCACTCTGGAGGAAGTACTGCTCCCCCTCACAAAAATTTTCAATCTCTCCCTCTGCTACAGCCAATTCCCTAGGAAATGTAAAGCTGCAGTTGTCACTCCGTGCACAAAAGTGGTGATAAGTCACTGCCTGGTAACTATCGCCCGATATCAATACTACCACCTCTCTAAGGCCCTTGAACGCTGGTGGCGGACCAACTTTCAGACTACCTGGAAAAGCACAACATCCTATGCACTCAACAGCATGGATTTAGGAAAGGGCACAGCACATCGACTGCCCTACTTAAATTCTCAGGAGCAATCCACAATGCCATGGACAAAGGAAACCTAACTGGAGCAGTTTACATTGATTTAACCAAGGCATTTGATACAGTTCACCATGGCCTACTTATCAAACAACTACTATCCCTAGGGCTCTCGCAGGGTCCTGGTGACTGGTTAAAAAATTACCTTGCTCAGCGCTCTCAATCTGTAAAAGTAGCTGGAGTTCTCTCAGACTCAAAACCGGTTCGCTCAGGAGTTCCCCAGGGATCCATCCTGGGCCCCCTCCTTTTCAGCCTTTTCCTAAACTCCCTCCCCAAATCCTGCCCTGAACAAATAATCCTCTATGCCGACGATGCCGTGATTCTCGCCACTCATAAAGCTCCGAACCTCTTACGCCTCAACCTTCAGCATGCTTTTTCCAAAGTTGAGATGTGGTTCCTTGAACATAAGCTGGTTCTAAACCACAAAAAAACTAAATCCATGCTCTTCTCTAACCCACAAAACAAGAAACGGCAAGTCCCACTCACCATTAATACATACCTAGGAAATACCCTTGAACAAGTGCCAATTTTCAAATATCTTGGAATCAACTTTGATCAAGGCCTAACCTTTGCAACTCACATTGATAGTACAGCAAAAACTATTAATCAGCAAATTGGGATTCTGTATCGGAACCGACAGCTTCTTACCCATTCTGCACTGAGGATTGCCATCTAATCCTCTATCATCTCAGTCGTTGATTATGGCTTAGTTATATATGGATCTGCCACTACTACAGCACTTAGTCGCATTACAACATCCCTAAATAAGGCCTGTCGGTTGCTCACTGGTGCACACCGACGTACCCACACATGTGAACTCTATGCTGACTCAGGTTGGTTGCAACTCTCAAACCGGATAAAGTACCTTACCTGCCTGATGGCGACAAAATCCTCTCTGGGCCTCACTCCACCCTGTATCCAAGACCTGTTATGCCCGAGTGCTAGCACCCGTTTTACCAGAAGATCAGAACACCAGCCTCTCCAAGTCCCCCGATGCCGGACTTCTCAGGGACAAAGATCATTTGCCTATCGTGCCCCCAGCTGGCTAAATGCCCTCAGCACTCATATTACTGCCTCCACCTCTCTAGGTATTTTCAAATCAAGGCTTTTCTCTCACCTTGCCACCTCCAGCTCCTGTGACTGCCCTGATTAAACCTCCTATTTCCTCACTACCCACCCTGTCCCGTTATTTGGCAAAGACATGTTTGGGAAACCTTTTCTCCTGCTATTGTCTGCTCCCCACAACTTTCACTTACCCTCTCTGTTCTGGACTTTTTCCCTATTTGTTTCTCCTAATCTGGCATGACCTCTTTCTTGTAATAATAATGTGATTATTGTATCTCATGTCCTTTTGCACAAATGATTTGATATGTATTTGTATATGTTTTCTTGCTCTTGACACAACACAAATTGTTGTGTTATCTATGTAACCTTTTGTACTGTATCTAATTGACGTGGAACCTTTGTAAAAGAGCCTCTGGCTCAAAGATAGTAATTCCTAGAACAATAAACTAAACTAAACTAAAACACTTCCCTCCTGTGGGGTGAGTGGATGCAAACTGCTTCCATAGCGGCTCCTGGCAGTGGCTTGCAGTAGCGCTTTTGAAAGCGTGGGTGACCACACGCTGTTGAGTGCCCTTGCCCACAGTATGACACTGTGGATGCACATAAACTGGTGTTGGGTGGCTCCCTGAAAACAGAAAAGGGTTGGGCTGGGCACACTAGGCAATAGCCTCCCTGGAAGCCCATCCCACGCTACCAGACCCCCAAAATGGGCTGGCCCCTCTATCTCCAGCCGTCTTAGGCAGAATAAAGGTGCTCCCTTGCTGGTGGCAGCAGGAGGGCCCCTCTACAGGAATAAGTCAGATCCACCTGACGATGGAGGTACTGGAGGCCAGGAGCAAGAGGCCAGTAGCTCATGGTGAGCGAACGGCAACACTGATATGCCTTGTGGAGAGCCTGAATGAGTTGGTGTCCAGGGTGCTCAGAAGTTTTAGGATGTCTCACCAGGGAGAGCACGGGGACGTGCCCCATTGTAGTCTATGATGGGGAATTTTAAAGACATAGTCTTATATGTTTAAGCAATGTCTGACATTAATCAAAGCCACCGCTCAACTGATAGGACCCTTATCAGTTGAGCGGTGGTGATTAATGTCAAATGTTGTTTAAACATATAAAACTATGTCTTTAAAATTCCCCACCACAGATTACAATCGGCAAGTCCCTGCACTCTCCCTGATGAGATGTCATAAAAATTCAGAGGGCAGGGCCGGGATGGGTGAACAGGGAAGCGGAAGGGAATCGGGTGGCAGTCTGTTAGGCATTGGTTTGATCCCTTCCCTAAACCAGTGAGAAAAAAATATTTTTGGGGCATAGACTATCGCAGCCATAATGTAACGAGCTATAAAGCCCATATGCCAATATCAGAAATTCACTTTAAATTCAGCTGATTTGTAATAACATGTCTGTATAATGGGATTGCATTTCATATGTTTTTAGTGGTAACTAGCAAACAATCTTATTGTATTTTAATCATTCACATTGTCACTTTAACAGCAGCATTTTTAAATGGACTGTAGACGAGTGACTGCATCCTCCTAATGACGCACTAGGTGCGAAACCGGTTGAGATTCATAGTGCCCAGGCTGAATGCTGTTGATTTGGAGCACCATTAAAAGCCTTGTAACACGCCGGCCCAGTGGCGCGGAGGGTTGAGGCGCTGGACACCACTTCTCGCGCCACGCTGGCGACCCGGGTTCGAAGCGAGCCCGGTCGCCGAGGTTGGTAGGAGGACTAGGATCGAGCGTCCGCGGACTGCTCTCCTTGTCCTGGGGTGGGTTGGGGAATTCCATCGCTTCATAGCGGCCCCTGGGAATGCCCGGGGGCACTACCAGCATCGGTGAGAGCAGAGGGGAGTGCGGCGGATGTTGGCACATTGTGCCTGGATGTCACTGCACATCCACGCTCCAGGGGCCTTACAGGAGGAAAATCAGGGCTGGGCGCAATCGTGCAGCTTGATGGTTGTGCTCCGAGCCGCCCGGAAGACTTTGGCGGAGTCCCATCAGGGAGGGTCTGGGGCTGTCCTGGCTGGTAGAGCTGGATGGCATGACGGCCGTCCCAGATCCTCCTGGGTGCAGTCTGAGCTACCCAGCTCTCTGGGCGGGCAGAGTCGGCGGCTGGATGTCCCACACCAGTAACAGTGCTGCAGCAAGGCAACAAAAAACACAATCATGATTAAAAAAGCCTTGTAACTTGAATGGTGTTGCCATCTTTTGTTGCTTTTCTTGGATTTTTGGATACTTGCACACTGTGGCAGTGGAGCGGGATTTGTTGACTTTGATCATTTTTAATTTTTTTTTTTAATGCATGTTCTTTTTACCTCATCCTCTGCGGAGTGGGCTGGCAGGTTGTCCGGCCGCCGGCACCCGCACCCCTGGACCTGGTCAGCAACTTGTTCTCCTCCATACAGGCTAGCACGCACAGTATCCCCCCTCCCTATGGGGACCCCGATCCATATCTGAGGGGCACACCTCTCTAGGTCCCGGTGCATGACCATCAGCCACCAGGACTGCCCCCATGATTTTCCGCCTGGATTTTCACCCTGGAGCCAGATGTGCAATGACATCAGCGCACATGCATGCCGACGTCCGCCGCACTCCAACCCCCTGCTGTGTGCCGCACTAGTAGTGCCCCTGACTTCCAATAGGTGCCACTGCAGAACGACGCAACCCCCTTTATCCACCCCAGAGAGAGGACAGCTGTCGTGGGATGCTCCATCCTCCCCTGCTGACCTGAGTCCATTCCTGAACCTGGGTCGCCGGCGTGGCGCAAGATGTCTCATCCAGCGCCTCAACCCTCAGGGCCACCGGACCAGCCGACTTTGATCATTTTAAGTATTAAATTCAGCCCACTGATGACAAAACTAAAATTATGTACAAAAACATGGAGTGGCAGGTTAGCAAGTTGTTGGGCATGTAGTTTTACTGCTTACATGCCCAAGTAGGGAGGCACTTTTTTCACAAATGTTAACCTGGAAAACAAATTTCAGGTGGATTTAATCGTTGGTACCTATTAAGTTGTGAAGCAGGTAGGGAAATTCACTCATTAGTGAAAAAGTGGAGAAAAATATTCAAAAATAAAGTTATTAATTGGGAAACAAGGGCTGCCCAACTCTGAGTCCGAGCACATGCACAAAGCACATGAACTCAGACTTCAGGAGAGACCGCATAGGTAAGAAGGTGGAGGGGCTATTTATATCAGGGATGGGATAAATGCTACTGAGACCCAAGGAACACAAGGCGAGACAGAGGCCCTATGGATCACTCTGGGAGCTATAAACAGGAATCCTATCAGGGTTGGAGTTATCTATAGACCCCCAAACCAGGAGATCGAAAAGGACAAGGTTCTCCTGGAAGACATAATGAGGATGGCCAACAAGGCAAGCTATTGCTAGTTTGGGACTTCAATCAACCAGATGTAGAATGGTCCACCTTCACAGCCTCCTCAGAGAGGAGTACAGACTTCCTCATGGCTTTAAGGGGGGCAGGACTGAATCAAATGATGGTTTCTCCCACCAAAGAATCAGCTATCCTGGACCTCGTACTCACTAACAGTGCCAGGGTATCAGACGTACAAGTGGGAATCAATCTGGGTACCAGTGACAACAGGTCAATCTGGTTCTCCATTAGCAAGACTGAGGACCTCTGCCACTCCAGAATCAGGGTGTTCGATTCCAGGAAAGCAGATTTCCCAAAAATGAGGGAAAGGATCATGCCCTTGCTGGCAACAGATACCACATGGAATGTGGAGGACAAATGGACAAAGCTGAAAGATGCTATAGCATCAGTCACAGCACTAAGCACAAAACTAATCAGCAACTCCAAAAGGGCAAGGAACACCCTCTGGTTCTCCAAAAAGGTAGCTACTATAGTAAGGGAGTAGAGAAAAGCTTTTCAGAAGTACAAGGAGACCAAGTCTGAAAAGGATAGAGAAGCCTACAGAGAGAAACTTAAGGAAGCCAGGAAAGCTATTAGGGTATCAAAGGCCCAGACCAAAGAAAAAGTGGCTCAAGAAGTGAAAAGGAGGAACAAAACATTTTATTGATACATTCAAGAAAAAAGAAAGAGCAAAGGAGGAATCACACAGCTGGCAAACAAGGAAGGACACCTGGTGGAAAATGACAAAGACAAGGCAGAAGTTCTCAACAAATTCTTATGCTCGGTCTTCACACAGGAAGACATTGGTAATGGTCCAGCACCAGCCAGGACACTTCTCCATACCAGGGGAGCTGACATACCCCCCTTTACGAAAGAAAGGGTCCTTGACGAGTTGTCTGTAAAATAAGGGTGGACAAGGCAATGGGTCCTGACGGAATACACCCACGAGTTCTAAAAGAACTTAGGGATGAACTTGCCGCCCCACTTGCTGAACTGTTTGACAGTTCACTGGAACAGGGGATAGTACCACGGTACTGGAAAAGGACCACGGTTGTGCCACTGCACAAGACTGGTAGCAGGGAGGAAGCAGGAAACTACTGCCCAGTAAGTCTGACCTCAGTGGTTAGTAAAATAATGGAGACATTGCTCAAGGAAAGGGTAATGAACTACTTGAAAGCAAGTGGGCAACTTGACCCAAAGCACCACAGCTTCACATCAGGATGCTCATGCCAAACAAATTTGATAGAATTCTTCGACTGGGTTACAAGAGAAGTAGACCAGGGGGTAGCAGTGGACGTGGTGTATCTGCACTTTAGTAAAGCCTTTGATACAGTTCCACACAGAAGGTTAGCCAACAAACCAAAGCAAGCTGACATCAAAGTAGTTAAATGGATCACAAGCTGGCTGCCAGGCAGAACACAGAGGTTTATGGTAAATGGCACCTTGTCCCAAGAGGGGAAGGTGTTAAGTGGCATGCTGCAGAGGTCAGTACTAGGCACCACCCTTTTCAACATATTCATCAGTGACATCGCTGAAGAACTGAAAGGGAAAGCCTGCCTCTTTGCAGATGATACAAAGCTGTGCAACAGGGTGGACACACAGGAAGGGATCACAGAAATGGAGGCAGATCTCAGGATGCTAGAGGAATGGTCCAGGAACTGGCAGTTGAGATACAACGCCAAAAAATGTAAAGTCATGCACTTGGGTAGAAGGAACCTATGCATGAAGTATGTCCTGACGGGGCAGCTACTAGAAGAAACAAAGCTGGAACGGGATCTTGGTGTCATGATCTCAAATGATTTAAAGGTAAGGAAGCAATGCGAAAAAGCAGCACTAAAGGCAAGCAGCATCCTCGGATGTATTAGTAGGGATATCACCAGTAGGAAGCGTGATGTAATCCTCCTGCTGTACAGGTCCCTGGCGAGACCTCACTTGAAGTACTATGTGCAGTTCTGGAGACCTCACCTAAAAAAGGACAGACTGTCTGGAAACCGTGCAGAGACGTGCCACCAAAATGACGCAGGGACTGCACCATGGAACGTACGAAGTTAGGTTCAGCCTGCTAAATTTATTCTAACTCAAGCAGAGAAGGAATAGAGGAGACATGATTGAGACATTTAAATTTGTTAAAGGGACCAACACAGTACAAACCAGGAACCTCTTCCGGGAAAACAGGGCTGCGCATACTAGAGGACACAACATGCACCTGGTGGGAGGTAAATTCAAAACAGATGTTAGAAAGTACTTTTTCATGGAGAGGGTGGTGGACCCTTGGAACAGCCTGCCACTGGAGGTAGTGGCAGCCAGGACGGTCAGTGAATTCAAACAGGCATGGGATAGACAGTATAGTCACCTTAGCAAGACAAATTGACGGGGGGGGGGGGAGTAGAAAACCCGGGCAGACTAGATGGATCACATGGTCTCCTTCTGCTGGCAAATTCTTATGTTCTTATAACTTAGTTTGAATTTTATGGTTTTGTGTCATAGGCAGTAGCAGCAGGAGCTCAGTCAGTAGGAAGGCAGCGGCTGGACGGACTGTTCTGGTGGTCAAACGTAAGAAGTTATCTATTTTGCTGAATTAGGTAAGTGGGTATGGGGGTGGGTGCCAGAAGGTGGGTTGGGTGAGGAGCTTTGATATTTAATGGGACAGTGTGAGGGTAGGTAGGTGGTTTCGGCAAGTCTGGGAAAATTGGAATGGCCTGCATCTCTTTTTTTTTTGGTGCCAAAGGTTTTTTATGCTCCTGGTCCAGGGGTGGCTAATCAACCTTGTCCCCATTCCCCTGAGCCAGCCACCACCTGCCTGACACCTACACAGGTCCTGAGTTCCCCCACAAATATTCCCTTGTGGCAGAACCAGAGGGAGAAGGGCCATCCACCCCCACCCCCACCCCTGTTCAAGAATCCAGAGCTCACCGAGACATGATCCCTGGTGATGGCAGACCCAAGCTGAATAGGCAAGGCTTCATCAAGCAACTGACTCTCTTCTCTCTTTCTTCCCCAACCTCACCGCAAGACTATGAGTGTGTGCATGGAGGCACACACGCAGGACTTTCCTACAGCTCCTTCCCTCTATGCCACCTGCACTGCACTACCACCAGGCCTCTACCTGGTGGCAGTCAAAGGCCAGGCTAATATCCCTCCCCTTACTGGGAGAGGAGAGCAGTCCTTTGGACGCTTGATCTTCTCACACCCCAGCTGACCTCCAGCAGCTTGAGCTCATTCCCAAACTTGGGTCACCAGTGTGGCAAGGCGCTAGTACCTCAGCTCTCTATGCTGTTGGGCCAGCATGGCTAGTCTCTTAAAGTTATACTACTTATATATTACTTCACCGGGACCAGAAGTGGGAGGGACTGGTTTCTTCAAGGGTGGGGGTGTTAGTTTAAATGGTCATGGGTGGTGTGAGGTGGGTGAGATAATCAGAAGTGGGCAGGTGAAAACATGACAGGTGTTTTTTCCATTCATGATTGACCTGAAAGTCAACTGCAAATGATAACAAAACGACTGTGTTTCGTCATTTTTTTTCCTCTGGATTTTTTCCCCTTCATCTGTGCACATGCAGGCTCTACCAGTTTAAAATACTAATCACTGAGCCAGTCCAGTAGCATAGCATGGTGGTAGAGCTACCTGCTATACCGGTGACCACGTTTCAGGTGCAGACTTGGATCTCATAGGGGCAAATGGGGGAGAGCGTATCAAGCATCTCATTGGCTTGCTTTGCTCTCTCGGGGAGGGAGGGAATCTGATATACTGCTGCTGCCACCCTGTGGAAGTCAGGTGGTAGTACAGCAACTACATCTAGCATTCAGACTCGGATATGCCCATGCGTGCCTCTGCATGCATGGGAGGTGCATAACTACACACTCTGTGGCCCTATGGGGACAACATAGATGGAAAGCCCCAATCACACAGGATAACAAGATGACGCTCCTGTCTGCAACAGGCCCCACCACGCCGCCTACCAGGTTCCTCCTTGGGGGTGTTCACCAGAGGAGAGTAAGCCCTGGACAGGGTGGGTGATGCAGCTGAGCAGACCAGAACAGAATGGGTCCAGTTGGAGGCTAAAAAACCAAAAAATACAAATAAAAGCACTACATCTTTTGAATCAACACTTTTTTGTTGCAAAAAAAGGCCCTAAAGTAGGCTAATATCTAACAAAGCTGAAAGTTTTAGGTTCTACATTTGTGTACTTTTTCATTATCTGAGCATAAAGCACTGGGTATCTAAATGGCATATGAGTGTTAACCTTCAAAAATGTGTGGTTATGCACTTTTGGAAAAGAAAAAAAAAGCACATTTACACAATGCAGGAAAAAATACTCCAGCATCTTGCAAAGGAGAAGGACCAGAGAGTAATAATTAATAGCAGCTTCACCCTGGGGGACCACTGTATAGAAACAATAGCCTAGGCAAATAAAACTTAGCGGAACGTCAAAAGGACAATAGACAGCAGGATTGCAGATACTACAGTTCCTCTTTATCATACTAATGCACCCATTGATGAATTATGGGATACAGTTCTCATCACCATACTAACAGGGACTACTACTACATATGAAAACATCTGGGGGGTCCAGAGAGGGTAGCAAACTCAATCAACAGTATGAAAGGGCTCAAGTATCAGGAAAGACTAAGGGAAACCAGACTAATGTCACTACAACCGAGGAGAAGTAGAGAGGATCTGCTGTTTATTGTATGATGTAGTACACGATCCAGAACTGACGACAAGCCTAGACATTAGCTTTAAGCAGGAGCACATGAGAACCAGAGGCCATCCGCTGCAAATACCTGTACAAAAAAACCTTTCAGGAGTGAAAGAAGAAAGTTCTTTTACACACAAAGGGTGGTAGATCTTCAGAATGATCTGCCATTAGAAACGACTGTAAGCAAAGATAGGGCAGCACTTAAAAAGACTCTAGATTCATGTATGGCAATTATGCCAATACCAGATTTCTACCACTGAAACAGTGAAGGAGTAGTTTTTTGGGCACTCAGCCTTTATCAGCTTTATGAACCATAGTATAAAGCATCTTTAAATGGGGTATTTTATGTAATTTTTACAATCTTACCAAAGAACTACTAAACCAGTTTTTTTGAGACATTTTGTAGGCAGAAATCTCCTAGGACTGAGATGGAGTGTGCCAACTTTCTATGGGCTACAGTAAAACATACAAGTTATAAGCTGTCAAAAAAAGGGGTTTTGACACAAACAATAACTCAACCCTAAGGCACCACAGGGGTTGGCACTCAGGCCAGTGATGTTCAATGTGTTCACTAATGACAGTGGGGACAGCATTAAGGGCAACATTTGCCTTTTTTGCAGATGACACTAAGCTTGGTGGAAGGGTGGACATAGACAAAGGAATCAGGGACATGTTGGGAGGATGAAGAAGGGTTGGGGGAATGGTCCAGACTATGGCAACTGGGGTTCAACACTAAAAAGTTCAAGGTCATGCACTTAAGGAGAAAGAACCCAGGGGTGGAATACAGACTAAGGAGTGGTAACTGTCACAGTACCAGAGGAGGAGAAAGACCTGGGGACTGCAATTACCAGCACCCTGAAGCCCCCTACATAATGTAGTAAAGCTAACTGTCTAAGAACCCGGTCAGTACATCTTACGTAGCCTGTCTGCTAAATCTATTTTGTGTATTCTTAACTCTCCTCCTTAAATTACCTTCCCTGTAGCCTGTCTACCCCCTTACTACCGCTCTTCTCCCTTTCCTCCACAACCTCTACCAATCGATATACCTCTTGCTTTGCCCCTTATCCTCCCCACTTTACCTTTCCCCCATCCTCATCCCCCTTCTTTCCTTTTTTCCCCTCTTTCCTCATTCCTCCTATATACTCCTATATACTTCCCCTTAAAGCCCCTACATCTAGCTATCTAAAGCTCTTTAACTGTCTAGAATATCCCTAGGGTACTCTGGTTATGTTAGCATGTAGTCGATAGCACCGCTATGTAACTTATGTTGTACTCATCTCTTACGTCTCAGTTTCTTGCATTTTTTTTCTTTTACATATTGTGTTAATATTTTACTAAGCTTGCAATACTTCTACATATTGTGTTAATAATGTTTTACTAAGCTTGTAATACTTCTACATATTGTACTGTATTGTTTTTTGTACTTCCTTATTTGTCCACCTAGGACCATCTTGTAAATGAGCTTGCTCAAGGATGTTTTGCTTGGTTAAGTAAATGTTATTGAATTGAACTGAAAAGCAGAGATGAAAGCAAACAGAATGCTGGGTTGCATAAGTAGGGGGTTCACAAGCAGAAGAAAGGAGGTCATACTGCCCCTGTTCGGGCTACCGGGGGTTGTGGTAAATGCAAAATCCTTAGATAGCTTCAGACAGATGGGATGATATTAAAAGGGAAGGTGAAGGCATCCGGGATGGGGGGGGGGTGGAGGGGGCTGAGAAGCATGTAACTCAAGGTGCATGGGCACCACATCAGGCAGACTTGACAGACCGCAAGGAATTCTTTTTGCTCATGAACTTCTCTGTTTCTGATGATACTGCTATATATGAATTATCCAGACCTGAATGTATGGGCTGGATTTTGTGTGTTGCCTTTCAGTGTGGGGTGGACTATGCTGAGACTATTACATATAATTATTATCCACCCCTGCAGGTTTGTGTTGTGTTTCTGTGTGTGGCAGACTGTACTGTTACGTACAAAAATAATTATCCAGGCCCGTATGTTTGTGTTGATTCTGTGTGGTCTTTCTATGTGTGTTTGTGTTGACTGTGTGCATGCACTGTGTGTCTGTGTGCCGTGGCTGAGTTTCCAGTGTTAAATATAATGATTTTTCAAGTCCATGTATGTATAGAGGCCATGTATACAGGTATATATTATAATTTCCAAACCTGTGTATGTTTCTGTCTGTAAAAACAAATCCAGAACAAATGGTTTGATACCTTTTATTGGACCAATAAGGATGTTACAAAAAGAACAAAGAGCTTTAGCTTTCAGACCAACAAGTCCTTCATCAGAAGCGTAATCAGAATTATTCAGAAAATCCCATATTATTAACTTAGACCATGCAGAAAAAAACAGAAATCATTTTCATCTGTGTGTAAAATAATTTCTGTGCTTTGTGTGCCTTTTGTTCAGATAGTGTGTGTGTGTGTGTGTGTGTGTGTGTGTATATATATATATATATATATATATATATATATAGAGAGAGAGAGAGCCAGACACACACACACACACACACACACACACACATATACAGAGTATACTGTTATGCCCAGCTGTGTTCTTTTAGCTGCATTCATTCTGCAGACATACTGTATGCAGTGAAGCACAGCCAGGCCACCCAGACAGCTGACCTTCAGAGGAGGCTACAGCATACGGCTAGGTGACCTTGCTCCACACATCTGCCAACACAACATAGTAAAGTGCTATTTGTGGACAAGGTTTGCATCCATCAGGAAGGAAGACCTGAAGTTTAACCTGAAGTCTTCACTTGAGACGTATCATCATATCTGACCTTCGTACTCTCTTAAAGAGGGAATTTGTGCTGTGTCAAGAGCTGCTTTACACTGCAGCAGGATTCCCAGTGACAGCTCCACAGCGTAGGACCAGACCCAAAAAGAACTGTGCCAACAAAGCAATCGGATTAACAGCAAGGAGACACCACACCTGTGACATAACATCCATAAAAGGCAGAAATAACACACAACAGGGTGTGCTTTATTTTAGATTACCGTAAACCACAGTACAAGAGGCAGACCACAACCAGGGAGTCCGTAGTGCCAGAGTCAATTTAAACGCAAGTTAAAATAGTCACTGGGACCAGCACCTACCCAGGGTACTTTCATTAACACAGAGACTGTGGACCATAATAAGCAGCAATCTTCTTTATTGATTAGCAAGTTCTTGCAAACATTTCTCTTAAAATCCATTCACCATTATAATAATCCCATACACAAATTGTCAAAAAATACTGCAAAGTCCATAACAGTCCCGTAAAGTCCAAGTATGCCAGCTGGCACGAAGGCTCCTATCCCACATCAGGGATGATGTTAATCCAGTATGATGCCCATCCCTGGAGTGTGTTATAAAATGGGTAAAATGCCCTTATAAATGAAAAGAAAAGCTGATTTAGCTGACAGGTGTAGTTATGGAACAATAACCCAACTCTTTCCAATTTTATAACACGAGTTAATCATGACCCTAGGCAATATTATGCCCCTTCAGAATGTTTCAACTCTTGCAATACCAGACCTTGGTCATTCATGTCTTAAAGCTCCAAAAGTATAGTAGAACAGTTTTCTTTACACTTACACGGCACACATGTCATGGTGTAGCTCTTGTATAAATTACAGAATCTTTCTTAGTTGATCAGAATCCCCTATTATTAGTACCTTACACTTTCTGTCTCTTGTCTGTCTCTCTCTCCCTATGATTTCCTCCCTTCCCCCATCACCGATCCTCTGCCGTTCTCCATTGGGCACTGCCGACAGTCCACCGACAGAGAGCGAGTCCCCTGGGGCATAGCCCACCCTCCCCCACAATGGGTAGCAGAAATAAAACAGCCTAGTTGCACCACCGGAGGACCAGTTTAGCAATGGAGTTAGCAGTGTCAGTGGCTCAGTAGGTAGCACTCTCGCCTCTGAGGCTTGGAGATCAGAGGGCTGTGGGTTCAGTTCCCACATCTGGCACTTGGGTTAATATCCCAGTACTGACACTGTAGTGCAGCATGAGAGGGGTGCTGCACTTCTGAGGTGCTGTCTTTCGGATGAGACGTTAAACCGAGGTCCCATCTACCTGGACTGGTGGTAGTTTAGGTGGATGTTAAAGATCCCATGGCACTTCTTGAAAAGAGTATGGAATTTCCCTGATGTCCTAGCCAAATTTCCCTCATTCACTAAAAATAATGCCAACAGCTTAATCTGGTTCAAGGTCAGTTGACATTAATCTGCATCCCCCTCCCCCCCGGGTCGTGCCTGAAAATAGGCAGGATTTGTCTAGTGCACTTACCTGGTCAACAAAAACTAAATAAAAATTAAAAAAAAGGCTGCTGGCTTGGCTCCAATGCCTCCGGGCCACCGTGGGGCAACAAAGTAGCTTTGCTAGTGGCCCTCTCTCCCTGGAGGTGAAACACATCCCTCAGGGACCAGGAGTCTACAATCGGTCACCTTCCACCACCCGACTAAGACCCAGACACAGAAATCGAACACAGGTCCCCCCACATGGCTAGAGTATCGCTTATAAAATAGCAGTAAAAAAAGTAAGTAAATCTGATTGGCCAAGACCTATTACAAAACAATGCATTGATTTCTCACCCATGCATGCGGCTCAATGGACAGCAAACATTGTGAATAGGAAAGTACAGACTTCCACAGCGTTCCGAGAGTCTATCTCTACACAGGGATCACCTCATTTGCATTTTGTTCCAAAAGAGGATATCACCAAGGGGAGCTCCACCCATGCACCACCATGACAATACACCAGTTTTGAGCAAGGCCAAAAAGTGTGGTAGCACTAAGCGACGTCTGTTTATTCCACTTAGTGCCACCGCCTTTTTTTTTTTTTTTTTTTTTTTTTTTTTTTTTACAGTGGATCGGGAAGCACCCACATGTGGGAATGCTTAAAGATCAATGGCAAATGAATGTATTTTTAAATATAGCTATGAGAATCCACTTTGTTTATCACAGTTTTACATATGGTATTTGTTCTGCAATAATAAAAAAATGATTGACGATCATATTGTCTCCTGTCATGATTTGTTTATGTGCTACATTTAGTCTGTTTTTCTCCCCTTGTGCTCTGTTTCAGCTAGGGGGTAAACGACGTAATTTGCTGTTTCTGAAGCATGAGCAGCCAGAGCTCAGCTGTCTCGCACTGCTCGTGCAACTTTTGCCAGTCTGTTATTTTTGCACCATAGCTTATGATGCCTTTTCCAGTTACTTGTGCTTTTTTATGTTTGTGTCTACTGTGCTTTCTATCCTATTGTCGCATGTCAGACATTTAATCGGTCCGTGGACAGTCGACACTAATTACTGTCCATGGACCGAGGTACAGCTGCCGTGCCACAATTCACTCCAGTTTCTAAAATCCTTTCACCAAGATAATAGCCACCTATGAGAAAAATAAAAAAAAGGCTGCCGGCTTGGCTCCAACCCCTCCGGGCCACCAGGGGGCAACAAAGTAGCTTTGCTAGTGGCCCTCTCTCCCTATCGCTTGCACTGTACTACGCAGGGGCACCAACCACCGAATAATATAGTAATAGTCCGTGATGAGCATTATTCAGTTTGTAAATCTGCCATGATTTTGCAAACTTATTTTGCTATTTCTGTAATAATCCTTCATGAGATCATAAGCATACTAATAACTTGCTGAGAAGTAAGAGCGAACTGCCAAAAAAAAAATGGCCTTTACAAATCACAATGCAAAACATAGAAACACAGACTTTGACGGCAGATAAGGACCGCTTGGCCTAACTAGTCTGCCCATTTCCTACCTACAGGATAAGCCGCAGATCCTAGTTAACCAACAGCCTATTTTTTCCTACCCCACACAAGAATTACCTTATGTCTGTCCCATGTATTCTTGAATTCTCCCACAGTTTTAGACCCCACAACCTCCTCAGGAAGGCTGTTCCACGCATCCACTACCCTCTCTGTGAAAAAATTCTTCCTCACATTGCCCCTGAACCACCCCCCATCTTTAAATTGTGTTCCCTTGTTCTTGCATGTCTCTTTTTCTGAAAGATGCTACCCTCTTGGACTTTGTTAATTCCACTGAAGTACTTAAACGTTTCTATCATGTCCCCCCTCTCCCTCTTTTCCTCAAGGGTATACATATTAAGCTCTTTTAGTCTCTCCTCGTATGGCTTCTCTTGCAGACCCTGCACCATTCTAGTTGCCCTCCTCTGGACTGCCTCTGTCCTGTCTTATGTCCTTGCGGAGATGGGGTCTCCAGAACTGGACGCAGTACTCCAGATAGGGTCTCACCAACTGTCAGACAGAGGGATAACAACTTCCTGTTTTCTGTTGGTGATGCCTCTCCCTATGCATCCCAGTATACCCCCAGCTCTCCCTACTGCCTTCTCACATTGCTTGCTAACCTTAAGGCCATCTGATATGATTACCCCCAGGTCCTTTTCCTTTTTTGTTACTACCCCCCCCCCAACTGTGTAATCTTCCCCTGGGTTTTTGTTTCCCCAGGTGCATTATTTTGCACTTCTTTGCATTGAATCCTAGCTGCCATACTTCCGACCATTCCCCCAACCTTGCCAAGTCCCTTCTCATCCTTTCCACACCTCCTTGTGTATCAACCCTGTTGCAGATCTTTGTGTCATCTGCAAAGAGGCATACTTTTCCTTCCAGTCTCTCTGCAATGTCACTTATAAAGACATTAAAAAGGACTGGACCCAGTACTGAACCCTGCGGTACCCCACTAGTAACCCCTCTTTCTTCAGAGTGGACTCCATTTACAATTACCTTCTGTGTCCTGTTGTCCAGTCACTGTTTTACCCCCCAGGCTACCACCCTGGGACCCACTCCCAGGCTGGTTAATTTGACTATTAATCTTTTGTGTGAGACTGTGTCAAATGCCTTGCTAAAGTCTAGGTAGGCCATGTCCACAGCCCCTCCCTGGTCTAATACTTTGGTCACCCAGTCAAAGAAATCAATTAGATTCGTCTGACATGACCTTCCCGCTGTGAACCCATGCTGCCTTGGGTCCTGTGCCCCACTGGCCTCTGGGTACTCAACAATTCTTTCCTTCAGAAGTGATTCCATCTCTTTCCCTACCACAAAGATCAAACTGACAGGTCTGTAGTTTCCTGCCTCTGTCTTGGTCCCACTTTTGTGAAGAGGAATCACATCCGCCTTCCTCCAGTCCTCGAGTACCACACCATCCTCCCATGATTTGTTAAAAAGGGTAGTTAGTGGTTTCACTAGTTCTCCCCTTAATTCTTTTAGAATTCTGGGGTGAATTCCATCAGGACCCATTGCTTTGTCCACCTTCTGTTTTAGGAGTTCTTTCAGAACCCTTTCTTCTGTGAAAGGACTGGGATCGAACCCCCTATCCAGAGTGCTTCTGTTAATTGTAATATGCACCTCCCCCTCCTCTTTTGTGAATACTGAGCAGAAATATTCATTCAGTATCCCTGCTTTTTCACTATCCCCCTCTGCCCACCCACCGTTCATTCTATTCAGCCTCACTATCCCTTCCTCTGTCTTTCTACGCTCCCTGATGTACCTATAAAAGGTTTTATCCCCCTTCGAAACCGAGTTGGCTATCCTTTCCTCTGTTTGGGCCTTTGCTATTCTGACTTCCCTCCCTTCTTCCTTCTGCCTTAACTAGTACAGCTCTCTGTCCCGCTCCTTCTGTGTTTCCTTATACTTCCTGAATGCTATCTTTTTCTCCCTGACTTTCCCTGCCACCTCTTTTGAGAACCATAATGGCTTTTTCTTTCGTTTTGATATATTTGCTTCACACAAAGGCTTGTTGCCTCTGTGATGGCAGTTTTGATGATTCCCCATTGTTGCTCCACCCCTCCTTCTAGCCTGTTTGCTAGTGCTTTTCGGAGGCACTCTCCCATCTTGCCAAAGTCAGCCCTCCTGAAGTCCAGTACCCTCACTTTTGTATGGCTGACTCTGTAGCTGAGTTTAACGTGAACCACACTGTTTGATGGCCACTTGTTCCCAGATGGCAACCCACGTCTAGATCTGAGATCCTCTCACTGTCCCCATTGAGAGTATGAGGTCTCAGATTGCTCCCTCATGAGTAGGTTCCGAAACTAGCTGTCTGAGGCATGCCACCTGTAGGGCATTGAGAATGGCCCTGCTCTTGGAGGTGGCTACAGCAAGTGTGCTCCAGTTAACATCTAGCATATTCAGGTCTCCCATCAACAGTATCTCCCCTTTCTCTGCCATCCTAAGAATGCCTTCAATCATATCTTTGTCCATCCCTTCCCCCCGACATGGAGGTCTGTTTACAACCCCTGTGCGGATTGTGGTGCCACTTCCAGTCTCCAAGGTGACCCACAGTACCTCCTCTCTTCCCTGTTTACTCTTTTGTTCAGCTGCTTTTATCCCTTGCTTTATATAGAAAGCTACTCCTTCCCCTCTTCTCCCCTCCCTGTCTCTCCTGTAGGTTACGTACCCTGGTATGTTAACATCTCAGTCATGGTTCTCTGTGTACCATGTTTCTGTGACTGCTACGATATCCAGGCATCCCTCTTCCATCAAGGCCACCAGTTCAGGGAGCTTGTTGCCCAGGCTACGGGCACTGGTACTCATTATCCTCCATTTCCTGATGGCCTTACTCCTTTTTGCCCCATCCCTGTCCTTCTTGCCTTTGTCACTTTCTCTGAATGAAATAAACAGACCGTTTTAGAGGGTTAGAAATGGTCCTGTTTCTAGTATCTAATTCTGTTTTGCAGTTTGTCTTTTGCATAAGCACATTTAAAAAAAGATAACTATCACACACTGAAGGTCTATGCACAGAGTATTACAGTTGGCTGTATACATAAATTCAGAGGTATGATGCGGCAAAGTGACTGTACACAAGCAATTACCTGTCATCTGGCAGAACTGTAGTCTTCTTCAGACTGTATGACTTCAACATTGAGCACCATGCTAAAGTCAGAATTTTCAAGACATACACATATTGTATTCTAAGTTTCATTATACAAGTAATAGAAACATACGGTTCCAAGTAACCATGATGTACAATGAAAGCTGATGCATACAGACCTGACTATATCTGGTTTGTGGGTGTTAATTTCTAGCTAAAACAATATATGCAAGAACTAGCTATCAGCATGCAGATAACTGCAAGTATCGGCGGGTGAGCAGTCTGAAATACATTCGGCATCAATGCTGTGAAACTAAATGCACACGTAATAAACAATCCTCAACATGGACAGATTGAAATATTGAATTTGGCACCATTTCATACACTATACTACTCTGAACAGTGGTACAATAACTCATGATAATACTCGAATAAGAATAAAACAATGACGAAAGCTGCATGAACACAATATGATATGGTATAGAAAGCATATACATAGTTTATACAGGAATTACTGGTTGATTATGGCAATTCAATAAGTTGTTTCAAGTTGCCTAGGTTTGAATTCCGCCATAACAGCATATGTACATGCATAGCCTCTGTTGTTGTGGGTCAGTAGTAGACTGTTGGATATACAATGTGTTATTAATTTATTTGGTTTTCCATTTTTTTTTTAACTGTCAGAGTCGTGACAGTATAGTCTCGTTTTTCCTCTCTTTTGCATCACTGGGCAACATCGTGTTTGTAGGCAGTCAAAGAGTGATGGCAAGATACCTTCATTATGCAACATAACTGAAAATGTCCAAGCAGAGCTTAAACGTGTAACTTAAAGTACAGTTAGAGACAGACAACTACATGAAGGGAGGCATACAGCACATTTATTAACTGAAAACTTCATTGCCAAAGAATAACATTTGCGATTATCTTAACATTAAAATCAACCATCAAACTATGTACAAAAATACATAAATGTGTACAGGGTGCATCTGAAACAGTAAGGTATACAGAAAAGATGTATAAGCATACTGCAAAAACAATAATGAGTAGGAACTAGAACTGTGTAAGACTTATAATAAGCTTCATAACTTCATAAAATGTCATGATCAAGATAACATAATAAGGATGAAAAGCTGGTAATATGTTTCCAGGTACAATCTGTGCCAGCTTTAATAACAGCACGTAAACCATAACCAGAAAACAGTGAAACAGTATCAACCATTGTAGGACTTCAAGCTACTTACAAATGAAATGTCCAAGTAAGGATTAATATGAATGCCATTGCTTTTTAAGATGAGGAAGTCATTTGAGTCAAACTATTGGAATCTGGAAGTCAAGTCACGCTGACACTCACTAAGTAGACAAATTAGTAAATTCATGTAAAGCCCTTGCTTCTGCAGAGAGCAGTATTTAAGCTGCCACTCACCAAACTGCTTGTTGCTAAGCATTTCTGTAGTTAGACGACAAACTGCACAGCCCAAATTGCCAAATACTAGACACTACAGTTCTGACAGGAATTCAGTTTGAATTCTATGATTTGGGTAACATGTCGTCATTTGGCTAATAAGGTTGGATGGCAAGTAGTCAACATGCTACAAAATGTTATATTTCAGCTGAAACACTAATTGAGTAACATTCCCTTTAAAGGAAATCTACACCTTCATATCTTGTAAATTTTGTTTCCATGTCAACAGGCACTTTTTTCTTGTAGCTACTGGGGATACACATGTTTGCTTTTGCTTGTTTTCACTGTTCATGCAAGTCCCCTATAACTGTCCTGGGGCGTCTCATTTTATGGTTGTTGAAATCTCAAATGTCCATTAGCATTGCATCAGCATATGAGAACATGTCCCAGCAACCATTTATATCATGCATCTCTATGCTGAAAATACAAATCTCCTGAACAAACTCTCTGAAAACACACAAACGGAATGCAATTAAAAGGGAAAAACCCTGCACTACATCTCAGACAGTTTGCAAAGCTAACTGAAGGTAAATGTGGTATTTCACACCTTGATGCAACTTGTTTTGTTGAACTCTGATCGAGCAGACTGGTATACTGTGGAGACTAAAGGGTGCAGCTATGTTGCAATTTGTCCCGGTCATTTTACTTAGTTACAACTTGCCCCAGACTATTAGCTCCAGTGTCAATCGGCTCCCACTTCAATTTGTCCCAAGACAATTCGCCCCCAGCGTAAATATTATAAAAATAAACTCCATGTTGGCGCAATTCATCCATTAAATGAGGCAATCTGCTCGAAGGTTGTAGAAGTGGAAGTTGTACTGTAATTTGTTGTTGGAGTACAGTATGATATGTAGTGGGATCGAACTGTCTGGAGACGAACTGACATGGGAGTCAACTGACAGCAGATCTAGTAGTCCGGGGTGAGCTGTTGCAGAACGAAATGACCTGGACAAATTGACATGTTCCCTTGAAGCCAAGGTGGTGGCCCTGTACCCTACTGTTTGGTTTGTAATCCTGAGATCCCACATCCTTAAACATGACAAACACACCTGGCTAGAAACAGCGCTCATTGCTCCTTGTACTCAGATACCTGGAAAGAAACCCTGTCTTCCCTTAATGCAAAGTCATCTGCTTGCCTGTGAAACAGTGGGTGTGGAGACAGTGTAGACTAGTGCTTAGAGTTATGAACTTGAATCCTACCATTGCTACAGTAGTTACGCATTGTGTGATCTCGGGCAAATCTTTATTAGGCCTTGGCCACACTATGTAGGGGTTTTGATAATGTTTTTAAAGAAATGTTACAGAGCAGTGTTTAAGCACAGGTGTCAGAACAGCCAGACTGTACTCCGACACTCAGCTAGCCCAAGAGAGTTCCTAAGCATCACTGCGACACCAGTATAAAGCTCTCAGAGTATGGCAATGTATTCTGGGATATTCATGATCAGGCAAGGAACCAAATAGAAAAAGAGAAGACAGAACTGTTATAACTTGCTCATTGTGAGCTCAGTTATGTTTCAAATCATTTTTCTTACCTGTGAACAACCAGAAAATTTAATTTCAGGTCTTGTGTGCCGACCTTAACCACTGCTACCACACGGACTGAATCCACACTGATGTTAACTTGGGTTAAGGCAACCGTGTTGCTCTAAAACCGTGTTCTAGCCTACCTCCAAGCAGGGTTAGACTACACAGTTTTAGAACATAGATTGTAGCATGTTTTTTTCTGTGCTACGATCTGGATGCCAATTAGTCTTATCAACCATCTTAACAGAGTTAAAACAGTTTAAAAGTCTTGGTGTGCATGGGTCTTAAACTCCAGTCCCAGTGCTACAAGATCAGCTGAAACCATCAAGGCAGGCAAGTCACCATAGTTCAGCCTGTCCTAGGATCTAATTGTGAATAAACACCTTACAAAAAGATTCTCTCACAGTATTTAAAAAGATTTCAATCTTTTAATGTTTCATCACCTTGCACTGCTCTGGAACTAAAGGCAGACACTCCTCCCCCAAATACGTATTCTGATTATGTTAATTGAGGACCAGGACTACATCATGTTTAAATTTATACAGTATAGCAGAACTGCAGGGAAGGGGCTGCGTACAGTGACTTTCCTAAACTTACTAGGTCACCTTTCATTTTGGGGTACCTTACAATAAAATGTGGCCTTCTGGCTGGCCTGGTGGTGCAGAGGGCAGACGCACCCATGCCTCACCTGCCACTATGCCAGCAACCCGGGTTCGGTGATGGACTCGGTTTGCCGGTGACTGGCCAGGGAGAGGAGGATTGAGCATCTGGAGGACGGCTCTCCTCCTCTGGGAGGGATGGTTGTGGGTTCTCAGCATTGGTCTGACCCCTGGCCATTATAGGTCAATAGATAGGCCATTGACAGAGTACAGGCCTATGGCACATTCATAAGGTAGAAAAAATGGGCAGACTGGATGGGCCTTGCGGTCCTTATCTGCCGTCAACTTCTATGTTTCTATGTTTCTGGCAGAGACTTGGGGCAATCAGTGCAAATTTGGGTTGGAGGGCCAGTGGCTGTTAATGCCTTATCCACGGTACCGTGCATGATGCGTCTCTGGCAGCTCTGCACGTCCGTCCCTCCTGACAGAATACAGAAAATGGCCGGGTGCTGCACTGATGACACAGACATCTTGCAGGCTCCATAACAGACTTTTGGGACCCTCTCCTACACCGGATCCATTCATTGGTGGGTAGCACCCGCCATCAGACCCCACCACCCGGGAGGGGTGCCAAGCCATGGAGGACATTGAGCCGAGGGTCCACACCAGATCTGTGTTGGCGGTGGTGTGATGTTCCTCCTGTTGACCCCACCTTGGGGGGGGGCAACCCGTGGAGGATGCTTGGATGAGGTGAGTCTCTGGATGCTGCGTGACGGGGCTGGGGAGGACGGTGGAGGGCTAGGCTGCACTGCAGCTGACAGCATAAACAAATGAATGAAAAAAATGTGGCTGTTTAAGAAATTTACTCTACATGGTCTATCACCCTGATTCTTCTATAATATCTGTAGAACACTATGCAGTCCTGTTCCTCACTTCATTAAAATGCTATTTTGGGGAACAGAGATATACGGTAGTTTGAGGATCCAGAGCAGTGCAAGGTTGTGAAACTTTATAAAAAGGATGAAATGCTGAAATCTTCTTAAACATTGACAGGAAAAAAATGAAGAGGATTTATTTAGACTCCAGAGCAGACAGCATCCAGGTGGAGCAACTTTGGGAAGTCTGTCCAGGCAGCGTCTGGTTTCTCTTTTCTAAAGCCAATGACAAAATGCTGTCAATCTTTTTTTTGGCATATCACTCTGGTCCATATTTTTTCATTTATTCAGGCAGTTTTGCTAGGAGGAGTGGGTATACCTCAATTTGTGTTGTTAATTTCATCCAGTTTTGGTGGATTTAGGGCTTGAAGCTCCATGCTAACTGTCCGATACATTCTCTTTTCTGCGTTTATCTTGGTGTGACTTGCCAGCCCTGGGATTCTCGCTTTCTCCCCCTCCCCCCTCGTTTTCTCTCTCTTGCTCTGCTTTCTTTGCTTTTTGGCAATACAATTATTTTTTTTGGTTTGTTTTGTTAAGTAGGACTGTATGGACATCCTCATATTCATCATCAGCTTATTTTAAATCCCTCCAGTATTTTTAAAATAATTTTACTTACTACTCTGGTAAATAATGACTTGACCCAACAAATAAGGCCACCACAAGTAAGTTTTTAAAAACTCTTCTGTCGAACCCTTGTTTTGACTATACATACTAGTCATACTGTGGCTGTACTTGGATAATACTAGACTAGCATATAGAGGCAGTCCAAGAGACACCATGGGCTCCAATTCCAGAAGGTGGGCACAGGGCTTGTGCCAAGCCCTGCATCCACCGCAAAGTGTGACGATAACTGCGCCCAAACCCTTCGATGGAACTCTGCGCATTCCAGAAGGGCTGACGAGTTGCAACAGTTTTCTCACTTTACGGCAGCGCAAGCCACGATTTGGCGCAAGTCCCGTATAAGGGTACCCCCACAGATGCAAAGATAGACCATGGGGAGATAGTCTAACTTTGCGGCCAGGGACTTGTGGCGCGGCTTCTGCAATACCAAGTTTGACGATGTCTGCACTTAAGGCGACAAACAGCCTCTGTCAGAAGTCCCCTGCAGCGATCGCAGCCATTTTTAGAATTGGGCCCAGTATATCTTGATGATCAATGCAAAATCACAACAGAAACAAATAGGATTTTCCTGTGATATATCTCGATATAGTTCTGCGATCTCTGGCTTCAATTGTGTGTTTCTGATTGTACACACCACAGTAACACACCAAGATATTTATTTTTTTAATGATGGGTGTGGCAAGAGAGTAGAAACTTTGAAAACTTTCAAAACCACAAATCTCAGATCAGGAATAAAATAAAATGTTAAAAAAAAAAATGTATACGATGACATTTTTGTCAGCTTACTAATACTGCTGCTTTAACCTCCCCCAGTCTATGACATCAAGTCTGCACCGTCTGAGACGGCTAAAATGAAACTTTGGATGGCGATTCCACCTGGACTGCTTAAAAAGTTCTAAGCCTCATTGCAGAATTTGTTTCACGAGGATTTTCCAGAACGAATTCTGTTGAAAACATTAGAAAATTCATCGCCATGGAGTTTTATTTATTAATTTATGTGGAGTAACTCTGAGGACTCAGCCTATACTTTCCACGTACAACCATTATTTAAGTATTAAAACTCCATGGGGACAAATTTTCTAATTTTTCAACAGACTTCATTAGGGAAAATCCTCCCGACAGGAATTCCTCACTGGAGTTTAGAACTTTTTAAACAAATCCAAGTTGAATTGCCATCCAGTTAGCGGTCTCATACAGCGCGGACTTGACATGGAACCCCTGACTGGTGCAGCAGTCTATGGGTTGTAAGCTACTTTGGGATTGCGTGTGTGTAAAGGGTACTATAAATGGTGTTTTTCAACAGGCAGCACTGGAAAACAACCTCACAGGGCACACAGCATGTCAAACACTCACCACAAACAGTCCAAAAAGCTGGGCTAACTAAGAAAAGGGCATCCGTACTCCAGTAGCTTTGGTACAGGTTAAGAGTTTTATTTAAAAAAAAGAGAGAGAGAGAAAAACAGCAGTAGTACCTCAAATAAGTGCTAGTGTAGCTGGCCTGATGGCGCTGAGGGTTGAGGCGTTGGAAGCCACACCTCACGCTATGCCAGCGACCCAGGGTTCGGGAACGACCTCAGGTTGTCAGGGTGTTGGCACGGGGGGGGGTGCATGGTCGAACACTGGCTCCCCTCTCCCGGTTAAGGGGTGGGGTCACCCACCCATAGTCCCACCATCAACGAATGGAGGTTCAGTGCCAGCGCAGGCAGTCAACAGCACAACTGGAAGGGAGGGGTATCCCAAATGGTGTGCATGCATGTGCCTCCACATGCACGAGTCGGGAGAAAACCCATAATACCCCTGAAATTACATATTAAAAAAAAAGTGCTAGTGTTTGGTATTAAACGTTGGTGGCAGCAAGAGGTGCAACTGTGATTTTTATCCCGTTTTCTTTTTTTTTTTTTTATGTGCCTCCCCATAGCTACCCCGTCCTGCCACTCCTTCAGAGTACCTAGGCTACCTAGCACCCTACTGACCCCTGTCTCCATCCACCAACCCCTACAGCAGCCTTTCTTGGGTAGCCCGGCATACCCCTATGCCGGGAGGGTTCCTCTCTTCTGGGGGGAGGGGGGGATTGCCTTGTTGGCAGATGGTGCATCCCAGGGCTGTGAGGCTGGTCTGGGCTGACTCCAGGGCTTTGTGGCAACAGGAGCTGGTGCTTGTCATCTGGCTGGACGGGAAGATGTTTTCACATTTTCTGCCCTGCCCACCACAGTTCTCGGCCTTGCGTGTGAGGGCAGGCAACCTCGGGCAGGGACATGCAGGGGGTGTGTCGCGGCATCATGTCCCCAAGCACGTCGCCCAGTCCACCCGCAGGTGCCCAGGCAAGTCCCACCCCCCAACCCCGGAGGGAAGTGTCCAATGGACGCTTGTAGTTTCCCTCCATGCCGGTCTCTGCTCCTGGTACCTGGGCTCGGGGCATGAATCGGGTCGCCAGCGTGCCGAGCAAACCCCTTTCGATCGGTGCCATGGAGACAGCTTTTTTATCTCTTTTTCTAAACAAAACTCTTACCTTGTGCCAAAGCTGTTGGAGTATGGACGCCTTTTTCTTAGTTAGCCCGGCTTTTTGGACTGTCGGTACTATATACAGCCAAATTCCTTTGTGTCCTTAAACAGACTTCCTGGTTCCCAGTAAAAAATTCACAGTTCGTTTCAGCAGAATGGTTGTACAGAATTGTCTCATAATGGCGGCTATGCATGAAGGCGCACTTAGTATGCACAATTTGTGCATTACCTGGCCTGCATAGCTGTGCACCTGTGGACATGTGTAGGGTGCATGGTATGCACAACCACGTGCACCCACAGGGCACAGGTCCACAGCTCCACCCCCGGCACACAGCTGCAGAAGGGGATGGCTCAAGGAACACAGGTGAGCGTCCAATCAAATGCCCATCTGGGTCCTGAAGTGGATCCCCAACTCGCACAAGCATAGAATTCTGGGAAGGCATGAGACCACCTTTTTTCTAAAGTTCAGGCGAGTGCCTGAATGACTTCCCCCAGCCCTCCCTAGCAGGCTGGGGCAGCATAGTGAAGGGATTCCCTGTCCCACCACTGCCAGCAGATGTCATGGAGGGGCACATAAAAGATATGGCATGGTCCTCGCTGCCATATTCTGTGCCCCCCTTGCCTGGTACTGTGCACCTTAGTGAAAGTTGTGGAGTGCGGGCATGTCCCCGGACCGGCTGCATGTGTAGCTGCATGACTGGCTGGTGGATAAGGTGCAGATGGGAAGTGCATCACTTTCATGCATTCACGCAGCAGTCCGCCAGGACCTCCAGTGCGCAGCTTTGACACTTAGGATTGTCTACGCATGGTTGATCTGTGGCACACAGACAATCTTCACTTTAATGCATAGGCCCAATCTGAATTTCAGAACCTTTCATTTTTTCGCTACTGAAACCATTTTCATTAAAACAGGATCTTTTTTTTCCTTCTGAGACTTCATCTGATCCTGTTGGTTATATCTGCTGAGAAGGCATAATCCTCAGTTTGTGACATCAGAATCAGTTCCATGGCAACAGAATGTCATGTCATAAGCCAAAGATAATGACTTCACAGCAGATGTAAACAACGTGAACAGAAGAAGTCCATGGGGGAAAAGATCCTGTTGTAATGAAAGTGTCTTCAGGAACTGACATACAACAATATACTTTCTGCCAACCCAGAGGCACTGGAGGTAGTGCAGTGACATTCTGTGTTGGGAACACATGTCTAAGTAACAGACCTGATTCCCATCAACGGGCTGGAAGAGTCATGGACACCCATGTAACATCTGCCCCACCCCACCGTCAGTACAGCAGTGATGGTGGCAGCTTTTTGGGGGGGGACTCTATACAGGCATTAAATCTGTGGCATCAAGCAACAAGATGCCTGCTTGGCATGCTGGTGACCCGGGTTCATGCTCTGCGCATGGAACATCAGGAGCAAAGGTTGACATGGAGGGTTATAGAGCATCCACATGGTCGCTCTTCACTCAGGGAAGGGTTTGCTGTAGCCTGCTGTGAAGTGCATTTCCTGGAGGTCCTCATACGGTAGTTTGCATATGATGCGAGTGACCACACTTTCAGCACACTCCTGCCACCCAGGATGCCTCAGCAGGTGCAGTGGGACTTGGACAGGCCACAGAAAAGGGATAATGATCCGCCCAGTACACCAGAACATGGTTACCTCCACTCCCCACACACGCCACCAGGCTCCTCTCTGCTGTGACTCCATCCCCCAACATCCCAGGTGTCTTCTGCGTCATTCACAGGTGATTCTCTCCCTGCTGTTTTTGGCCTGGCATCGGGGGGAGGAGCACGCAGGGATAAGCTAAAAACTTAGGGGATGAAGGACTACACTGGGAAGCCTGGAGGTGGATTCCCAGAAGGAAGCAAGAGGTGATCCAAGTGGCCAGAAGAGGGTTGCTTGGAAGCCTGTGGTACTGGAGGCCCATGGGAACAAAAGCAGATCAAGCTTGGTACAGTAGAATAATGCTTCCAGCCTGCTCACATCCCAGTGCACCCCATTCTGCTGCATCCAAGTGAAGGAAGGGGTGACCTGCTGCAGGAGGTCCTCAGCAGTGCGGGAAAGTGGTCAGGCCTCGCAGAGAAGGTGCAGTGATGTTGGGACAGGACTCAAGCTCAAGACACTAGACTTTCACCACAAAGGTGGTCTGCTATATGACTTTATTTTTATTTTATTTACAACTTATCCAGGACAGCCCAACTGGGATGCAATATCTCGTTTTTGCTGGGATCCTACTCTTTCCCATTTCCACAGCTGCTGAACTGGAGGCCTGGGAGGTTAAATGACTTAACCAGGGTCACACAGGGTGTAAAATGCTCTGGTGAGTTTTGATTCTGTGGCTCCTGGTTACCAAACCAGTGCTCCAACAACTAGACTACCTTGTCTTCTTCTAAGTTAACAGTACCATGGTACCCAGTGACATCACAGCTTTAAATCTGCTATTAAAATGCATCTTTTCAGCATTGCCTTTCCTGACTCTGATTAGTTGGCTGTTTTATCCTAATATATCAGTTTTTAGCCATTCATTGTATGCATGTATGTACTTTATTTGTTTTAAATGGTGTTTTATGTTATACAAGTGCTTTGATCTGCAAAGGAACTGCGCTCTTTAAAAATAAAACATGATTGATTGATAATAATTATGTGCACCACAGTATTCCCATTACTATGCTGTGCAAAATGCTAGACTCCTCATTAGAGTTGCACAGACCCCACAGAATGAGATGGGCTGTGCATTATTAGGGCAAGTCAGCACAAGTGTCCAGAAGTGTTAAGCAGTCTAATCACCCTCTCAAAACGGGAAAAGGTTACTTAAATGTGTTACTTGTCAAATTATGTCAGCAAAGTAAGCACAGTCCAACATGTTCAACAGTTACTGGCATGGCTGCACTGACATTGCCTTTTGTTGTTTTTTTTTAAATACTCCATCTTTTCAGCATGCCTCACCAGATACAATTTCTGCAATTATTTATTTTATTAATTTATTTATTTGCCTTGGTTGCACTTTTATCTCTGTACATGGGAAAGTATCTATTATGTTAATGTAATACTATCAACTTTCATGCCATATATTTGCCACTATTTTCATATGATAATATTTGTTTTTAGAATAATGTAAAGATGTATTTTTTTATACAAGTCAAACAAGAAAGCATTACATTTATTTATTTCAAAAGTTTTGCTAAGAAAGACATGCTGAGATGGTAACAATTAATTTTCAGATGCATCCTGGGGGAGAGGCGAGAGGAGAGAAAGTGCAAATGCAAAGTACAATGTTAAAAAAATGCAATAAAAGAAATACATATATAAAATGAGCAATTATAGGCAATGTTTCTGAGCAGGAAATATACAATAATAAACTGCAGAAGAAGAACAGTAAGAACAAGTACGGTGAGCGACAAGGCAATAATAAGAGGGGTCAGCGTAGGTGGAAAAACTAGGGGAGAGGGGGCTGTTAGTGACAGTGAAAGGTGGAGGGCAACGGACAGTCACACATTGAGCCACATTTTCAAATGTCCCACAATGCCACAAGCCCCAGGTGTCGAATATATTGCACACGGGTCTGCATAGCATTCTCTCAGCTGGCAATTGGGGCTTTCTATCCCATGCACTAAATACTTGGTGCAAGCTGCCAGAAATCAGGCTGTTAGTGACAGTGAAAGGTGGAGGGCAGCGGACAGTTACACACAGGAAGTTAGGGGCCCTATATAGGCTTCAGTTCTGTTCTGCCTCACACCTGAGGCTAGGGTCCAGGCAGTAAGAGGGACAGTTCTGCCCATCCTGGACTATGGTAATGTGGTATATGGTGCAGCCTCTGAAACCAGCCTGCACAGGGTCTATACAACCCTCAACAAAGCATGCCGCTCTGTTATAGGCGTAGATCGCCTTACACACACATGCAACCTTTATATTGGGACACTACGGCTTCCTCTCATGGACCGAATCAAGTTCCATTCCTGCCTTCCAGGGAGGAAGGCCCTTCTAGGTCTTGCACCCCACTCCCTACAAGCCTTATTCCGTTCGGTCCCAGCTGAGCACTCATCGAGAAGTGTTACAAGACATGCCCTAGCAGTGCCTTTCAGAAAAACTGCCTTGGGGAAGCGAGCATTTGCAGTAAGGGTCCCCACCTGCCTAAATGAGTTCCCCCAGGCCACTACTAGCCTTTCTCGCCTTGGCCAGTTCAAATCTGAAATTCAGAAGTCCATCTCCCCACCAGTACAATGTTGCTGTAAAAAAACACCCCAGCCATTTCTAGCCCTCCAGGCAACCCCCCGGCACAATATGGCTTGGCTGTGGCGACCCGTGGTTCCTAAGAATCTCCCACTAATCCCCACCTACCCACCCCTTGGTCCCCATTCCCTCACCCCTTAGCCCTCCTGATCCTCCATACCCCTACCTCCACACCCACTTAGCCCCCGATCCTTAAGCTATCACCCACCAGGGTGCTCTCCTCACCCGCCCAGCCTGTAGCCTACTCTCCCTTAATGGCTGTACTTGTCGGTGGTCACATTAATTGTTCCCTCCGGGAACCTATCTAAGTTCTATAGCTGCATTCTGGGAATTCTCATACTTTGTACATAGTTGGAATCTGCACTTTATTCACCTAATCTGTTATGGGACTATTTTCCTCTGTATTATGTAATTAAGTGATGGCTTTTGCGATGTATTCTGTCTCTCCCCATCCTTCTATTTGTAATGCTGTATAGCCTTTTTAGTGATGTGTAACTGACAATGCCTTCTAGCTGGTTCTGTTTTTCTCCACTGTCCATGTACTTGATGTTTCCCCACCCTCTGTTCGACGAGGATCCTTTGTAAATGAGCTTTTAGCTCAAAGGTTGTAATTCCGATTTTACAATAAATAAATAAGTGTCACAACTGTGTCCGACCCACTGAAACTGGGCACACATGCGGAAAAGGGGTTTGGCACAGCTGTGCCAAAAATTGGGTATGATGCAGGGCTCGACACAAGCCCTGCATCGCTCTCTGAAAATCGAGCCCGTTGTATTTTAATTCTGTTTTCATTCCCTACAGGCTTTTTTCCTGTTCATCTCCTTGACCTCATCTTCCTTCCATCCCTGTGAAACGGAGAAGCCTCCACAGCCACTCCTCTGGAAGTGGCTTGGCTGATGACATGTGGTGGCTCCCCCCAACACCACAAATGTTGTAGGTGGTACTACTGCATGAATGCCTCAACTCCTTCCCCTCTGGAGTTAGTCCAAGACTCCACAAGCCTGGTGCGCAGGATGGGGCTCAAAGCATGAAGACTCCACCAGGCTGGAGCACAGGGTTGCATTCAAAGCATGACTACTCCACCAGCCTTTTATTTTGTCTAATACTTGTAAAGTTTATTGTATTTTTACATTGTGAATATGACAAAAAAACAAGCAAAATAAAGAAATGTACAGAGAAAAACTAGTGTGGATAAGACAATAAAAAGGAAATCAAATCAGTGAAAACTATCACAACGTACATTGGGCATGTCAATTACTGTGTGCAGTATATCAAGAATAGACTTCACCAAACAAATAATACAACTTCAAAAAAAGATAAAAAGTATTTAACCAAGTCCCATGCATGAAAAGTACAGTTACAACTTCAAAAAAAGATAAAAAGTATTTAACCAAGTCCCATGCATGAAAAGTACAGTTACATAAGAACTTCCCGGGACAGTAGACCTTCAAGAGAGGTTCCTGCAGTAGGTCATAACATGCAGGACTGCACCCCCAGGCGTCAGGACCGCACGACAAACTTTTGCTAGCAATGTCTGGTGGGGGACCGCCCACCAGATGTCCCGTGACAGACGTCAGCGTGACCCTATATAGTGGGTGGTCCCCACGCCCGCCTTCCAGTTCTCCCACCGGAGACCCAAAGGGTATGATAGGAGAAAGGATGGAAATCCTGGAGCCCAATCAAGAACAGCCTGTAAGAACATGCTGAAAAGCTGGGAGAAGGAGGGAGGGAAAGTGTGACATACTGGAGGAACCTCTCTTGAAGATCTACTGTTACGGTAAGTTCTTACGTATCTGTACTATCTTACTTCGAAAGGGTTCCTGCAGTAGGTCATAACATATGGGACTGAATCCCAAGCAATCACCTTAAGTGAGACCACTAAAACAAGGGAGGAGGAAGGATAACAGACTGACCAGAATGGGTCTATGACAGCAGACTCTGCAGAATGGCTAGGCCAAATCCAGCTCTACGCCTAGAGGCAATGTCCAAACTGTAATGCTTCATGAAAGTATAGACTGAACTCCAGGTTGCTGTGGCACAAATCTCAGCTGCAGAAACATTTTTCAGGAAAGCTGCAGAAGCGGCCATGCCCCCTAGTGGAGTGACCTCTGACCTCCCCCGGAAGAGGCTTATAGTACGTCTGACAACAGAAACGGATACAGTTAGCCAACCATTTGGACATGCACTGCTTAGAAACTGCTAACCCCAGGGTTCTGGGGGCAAAGGAGACAAACAACTGATCTGATTTGTGGGCCTCGTGGGTCCTGTGGACACAGTAACGCAAAATCCTATGTACATCCGATGTATGTGAAAGAGTCTCACCCTCATTCGAATGAATAGGGTCGTACACTGGCAGCTCAGTGGTCTGATTCATGGTTGATTCAGAAACCACCTTGGGAAGAAACTTAGGATTTGTTCGCAGGACCATCTGGTTTCTGTTAAAAATTAAATAAGGCTCCTTACACATCAGGGCCTGAAGCTCAGAAATCTTTCAACCAGAAGTAACTGCAACTAAAAAGAGCACTTTCCAAAACAGGTAGCGCATCTCACAGCTTACCGCCAGTTCAAAAGGAGGTAACGTGAGCTTTTCAAAAATAAAATTAAAATCAAAAGGCAGAGTAGGGTTGCAGATAGGGGGCTTCAAGTGGAGGATCTCTTTCAAAAAGGTTTTGGAGATCTCCAGTTGTGCCACAGTTTTCCCATCCACCAATGTATGATGAGCAGAAACAGCAGACAGGTGGACTTTCAATGAGGAATATCTTAGGTCAAGAGTCAGACAGATGCAAAAGGTATTCCATTACCTGGGACACCTAGCAGGAAAAGGAGTACCAACCTTTGATGGCCGCCCAAATGGAAAAACGCCTCCATTTCATAGCGTAGGTAGACCTAGTAGAAGGATTTCTAGCCTCTACTAGGACTTCAGCAACCTTCTTAGAGACTCCAAAATGCAATACAATTATGTCTGAAGGAGCCACGCATGATGTAGGGACCCGAATCCTGAGTGCCTCAGTCTGCCTTGTTCCTGCGTCAACAGATCGTGTTGAAGCGGGAGGGGTACTGGGGGTTCCACGACCAGCTGTTGTATGAGTGGAAACCAAATCTGCCTGGGCCAGAGGTGGGCTAGCAGGAGCATCTGAGTGCCCTCTGCCCGAGGTTTCAGTAGGACACACTGTAGAATGGGAAAGGCAAGGAAAGCGTACAAGTACCTCCCTGTCCAGCAGAAAGAATATGCGTCTTGCCTGATAACACTAGGCCCTTAAACAAGCGGGCAAAAACTGAGTAGTTTTGCACTGGATGGGGAGGCGAAGAGATCCATCTCTGGCCTTCCCCAACGATGGAATAGAAGTTCTTCATTGTCCTCGTGAAGTTCCCATTCATGGGCTTGTGTTGCTGTTCAGCTGAGGCTGTCCACCAGGACATTATGAACACCTGGGACGTGTACGGCTGTGAGGAACAGGTCGTGCTGGACTGCCCAGTACCACACCCGCATTGCCTTCCTGCAAAGGGGGTACGACCGGGTGTCTCCCTGCTTGTTGATGTACCAGACCACTGACATGTCTGTCTGTACTATCAGTAGTACCACAGATAGCAGGGGCTGAACGGCCTGAAGGGTGTATAGAACCATGCTCATCTCCAGGACATTTATATGGAGACATGCTTCCAGCTGGGACCACGTCCCTTGTGTCTGATGATCCCCTAGGTGGACCCCCAACCCAGACCAGAGGCATCTTGAGAGTCCAGGAGGGAGGGAGGGGATGTTCTGAAAGGCAACCCAGGGACAGGTTTTGAGGGTCCTGCCACCATAAGAGGTCTTTCTTGAATGCGCTGGACACCAAGACAGGATGATCTAGATCATCCGAACACTGATCCTGTGGACCCGTAAAGTCCACTGGGTGACGCTCATATGCAACCTGGCAAAAGGGACTATAGAAATGGCCACTGCCATCAAACCAAGAAGGCATAAGAATGCCCTGGCAGGAATATGCCTGTAAGAGACTAACAGTTTGACTTGCTCCAGCAGAGTATCCGCTCTGTCCAATGGCAAGAAGGCCCTGCTTTGGACTGTGTCCAATACTGCCCCAATGGACTGAAGACATTGAGAGGGAACCAGGGACAACTTGGGGTACTTGACAGTAATCCCCAGTTGAGTAAAAAGATCCAGGGTGAAGGACAGGGATTCCTCTAGGCTGCTCCTGAATGGAGCTGCCAAGAGCTAAACGTCCAAATATGGAAACACTGCAATGTCCCGATGGCGAAGGGCCGCTGCCACCACCGCTAGGCACTTGGTGAAGACCCTGAGTACCGAGGAAAGGCCAAAGGGGAGGAGCTTTGAATTGAAAGTGCTCCCCCTGGAATAGGAAACGCAGGAAACGGCGGTGGCCGGGGAACACTGGGATGTGCAGGTAGGCATCCTGCATGTGCAGTGTACAGAGCCAATGGCCTGTCTATAGCAAGGGCAGAAGACCCTGTGCTTTCAGCATGCGGAACCTTTTGTATTCCATGAAAAGGTTCAGTTGGCTGAGGTTCAGGATAGGCCTGAGGTCGCCCGTCTTTTTGGGGACAAGGAAGAAATGGGAGTAAAACCCTTAACCTCTCTATGACCAAGAGACTGGCTCTACGGCTGATTTTTGAAGTAGGGCCAGTATCTTTTCCCCGACCAGAGACGCCTGGTTTGGGGAACAGCAGGACAGACTTGGAGGTGAGTCTAAAGGTCTTTCCAGAAACTCGATGGTGTGGCCTCTTGACATTAGTTGCAAGACCTATAAATCTGACATGATGCCCTGGCATTCCTCTAGGTGAAGGGCAAACCTTTCTCCCACCTGCTCCATGGTGCTGGGAGATGGAGGAGGGGGAGGTCTGAATGAGTCAGGAGGTGGAGGGACAGGAGGGGAGGGATCACCCAGCTGTCCTCTGAGTTTTGGAGGCATGGGGTGAAGTGATGGCTGACCCCGGTGCTCTCCTTTTGTTCTGATGCCTGGCAAAGGGTTGTTTAACTTGCCTCTTCTGCTGGCACTGAAAGGGTTGTTTTGCTTTGAAGCCCACCTTGTACAAGGATTTGACAGATCTTAGGGCTCGTCCACCACCCTGAAGGCCCATAATTATGTCCTTGGTGTCCCCTCTGAAGAGAACTGATCCTTAAAAGGGGGCATCCTGGATGGCTGCCTGTAAGTCAGGGGAAAGCCCAGAGATATGCAGCCAAGCATGATGCCAGGGGCATACGGCCGTGGCGGAGGAACGATCCACTGTATTCACTGAGTCATAAGTGACAGTAAGTGCATGCCTGCAAGATATTTTGGATAAACACAGGTCCTTAGTAAGTTCCACCTTAAGGTCTGAGTCCTCAACATTCTGAAGATGAGCTTCCAGTTTACCCATAGTGGCCTTCTGGAAGGAGACCATGTGTGCTATGTAGTTGAGCGAACAAAGAGCACAGGTGGAGGAGGAGGCATAGAGTTTTCACCCAAACTGGTCTAGCTGCCTAGATTCTTTATCGGGGGGAGGTACTCGTGTTTTGGTTTGGCAGTACAATCGTGAGCTACAGCTATTATGATGGAATCTGCCTTGGGTTGAGAATCTAGAAAGGAAACGCACTCCAGCATATGGTAAATCCGGTCTGCCTTTTTCGCGACAAACAGAACAGAATGGGGTAACTGCCAAATTGTGGTAGTGAGGTCCTCATGAGGAGCAGTCCAGGGAGGAATAGGAACTGGAAATACCTCGTCTAGGTGTTCAGCTAGACGTTTACGTTTGAGGTCTTGTTCTTCTGCGTTCCATCCATTAGCCTGCTGGATGATGTAAAGGAGTTCTGTAAAGGAGGGGTATTTGGGAGGCGATTTTGGCAACTCCTTCCTCCAAAAGAAGAATCAGAGGAATCCTCCTCCGAGTCTCAAGACTCGTCTATATCAGAGGTCCTAATACCTGGTAAGGTGACCTCCTGAGTGGCCCCTCCAGAAATGTGCACCGTGATAGACTGAAAAGAACCCACAGGTGACAAGGAGTTGGGGGTGGGGGTAGCCACTGGTGCTGGCATCCTTTTTTCGAGGTCATAAACCAGCTGGGATCTGGCTTCCTGCCACCAGGACTGAACCATAGACTGAAAGGCCTACTGTGGTGGAGGAGGCGGACAGTAGTGGGTGCCTATCACCGGGTATTGAGGGGGAGGGTATCCAGGTGGTTGGTAAAAGGGTGGTGTATAGCCTTGATACCCAGGATAATACCCATGGAAAAGAAAGGGGCCATTGTCGGGCCCGACTGCGGGAAACCAGACATCGGAAAACCCAGATCAGGGCGCTAGCCTGATGGATGGCCCTGATCCAAAAGAGACCTCGAAGGGCCCAGAAGATTATCTGGTGCCGGGAAAGTTGGCATCAGAGGGTCCGGCATTGGGTTGGCTGGCATCAGGGGCAATTGTAAGGGCCCTGACAGTGGTTCCATTGGCAGGTTAACGAAAGGATCTGGTGGCACACCGGGCATTTGGTGCACAGTGCCCGGAGGTACTTCTGGCGGCAGGACTAAAGAAAGGCCCATCAGAAGCGAGAGGTTCCTTGGAGCTGGCGTCAGAACCAGTTCTAATGTCAGAATCCCAGGGAGAGTATCCGAGGGAGTGACGGGGGGGGGGGTATCACCACTGGAATGGGAGAAGGTGGAGCCACATACAGGTGAATCTCTTCCCTCTCCATCCCAGATGTGATGTCTGGGGCTGGAGGTTCCACCGGGGGTGGAGCTAAGGCTCCTGCCTAGGGGGGGCCTGGGAGGACGACTGGCCAGCAGAGGTCAGCAAGCTCATCTGGGCATCAGGTATGTCGGCATCAGCCCCCGATAGGTGAGCTTCGATCAGGCAGTCACCAGAAATTCCGGCGGCTGACTAATCATTCGAAGGAGCAGCCGGGCAGATGGGTGGGGTCCTTGACTGGCTTATCGGCAGACATCGTGTGGATTCCCTCTTGGCGGGAATCTGTCCTACTGATCACCGGTGGGCCCTAGGGACCCAGACTCTGACTTACCAGTATATTCGGGTGCTCATGCAGAGGAGCCGGCGTGTGGGTTATTGGTTGAAATGCCAGGTGTGAGGCCCATTTTAATGGGGCTAAAAGCAGAAGAGGTACCTGGAGAACTCTTGGAAGCAGCCTGGACAATCACCGGGGAAGGTGTCGGGGAAACGGCTTTGCTCATCGTGGGGGCCATGGTCTTGGGCCAGGCGACCTTACTGGAGGAAACCCTCTCTCAGTCCTCCAAACGTTCCTGCTCCCTATGCTTTTCTCTTTGTCTTTCTTTTTCTTCTCGAGCTCTGAAGAAAGAGAAAAAATGGATTCCCTCAACTTTTGCATTTCTTTTTCCAAAGACGTCATTCTTAATTTTAGAAGATGGACTTCTAGGGCTTGCTGCCTGTGTTTGCATGTGGCCTGGTTGAAGGGTTTGCAATCAGGACAGGCCTCGATATCGTGACCTGGGTCTAGGCAGAAGAGGCAGGGCCAGTGGCCATCCTTGTGAGGGATCTGTACGCCGCACTTTTCGCACTTCTTCTTGGACTTCGGAGTCGGAGGTGAAGAAGACATAAAAATTACCGAAAAAAGACTTTAACGTCAAGAAATAAGTAGTAATACTTATATAATATTGCGATCGACTGGCGCACCATTCACCGCAAGGTCCTTGAGCAGGTTGACGGCAGGAAAGAACTGGAAGGCAGGCGTGGGGACCACCCACTATATAGGGTAACGCTGACGTCCATCACATGACGTCGGGAGGGCGGTCCCCTGCCAGACACTGCTAGCAAAAGTTTGCCGTGAAGTCCTTACACCAGGTGGCACAGTTCTATATGTTATGACCTACTGAAGGAACCCTCTCAAAGTAAGATCATCTAGGTTAAAAAATTTGCAATTTAAACCAAGGGTAACAAGAACATCTAATCTTCTATCAGCCTGATTATGGAATAAAAGATGTGTCATGTGCCATGATAAACAGCAACCACTGCTGCCACTTGTTTCTAAATTAAATACTCCACCAACTCTGAAGGCAGGGTTGGGATCAAAGCGTGAAGACTCACCAGCTTGGAGTGCAGGGTTAGTGGTAAAGCATGAACCCAGGTCTCTTGGCCAGGAATCTTAACTGGGCTTTTTGCTATAACCCTTTGAGCTTCCAAAGGCACTATTTTTTTAGCCACATTTTTGCCCCCTTCCCTGTCCCCCACCACAGTGATTGAGGTTCGTAATACCTGCATGCTTCCTTTGACTGGGAGCATGCCAGAAGAATTTGTGGAGGGAACTACACTTCAAAAAAAGTCAAGGTAAAACACTAAATTACACTTTTACCGTCTTCCTTAGTCCAAGGAGCACCACTTGGATGCAATTTGCAAGGGCATGTGCCCCCCCAGAGTGTATGGGCATGACAGGGTCCCCTCCAGGATCCACGGGTATAATGGGCCCCCTCAGAATCTATGGGCATGCTACCCCTGTCTCTCAGAGTCTACAGGCATTCTGGCCCTCCCCACCCCGAGTCTATAGGCATGCTAGGCCCTCACAGAGTCTAGGGGCATGACGCCCCCTCAGAGTGTATGGGATGCTGCCCTTCCCAGAGTCTATGGGCCTGATGCCCCCAGAGTTCATGGTCATGATGGTCCATCTCTAGAGTCTATAAGCATGACAGCCTTCTAAAGTCTGTGACCATGATGGCCCCCCAGAGTCTATGGGCATGGCGGCCCCCAGAGTCACACACCTCCTGAGTTTGACAGGTCAAGGGTGCCACAGAGTTGCAGTCATATGACCAAAGGAACCCTTCGAGAGGGTTCCACTCCTGCACTATGCTTGAACTACAGGACAACTAAACTACCAGACTACAAAACAGCTAAGGCTAGACCTATGAAATATAGTACAGAAAAGAATAATCTGACTATCACTTGTCCCTATCAAACTAGGCCCTCAAGCTACACTAATCAAACTAGGTCCTAACTGATTCCAAGAGGAGCAGAGGCAGCACTAGGAGGAAAGAGTGCAGACAGAGACAGGTCAGCCATGGGTCAGTTGGACAAAGCCATGTGGGTGAGTGCAGTAAGCCCTGAAGGGGCTAGGTTAGTTGCAGTATTATATCAGGAGGGGCGATGTGTATGGATTCCTGAGGTTATTGCTGGAGTGAAGCCAGAGTTTCATTGGGGCGTGAGCCCGGTGGTCACTGGGGCAGAGGCCCAGAAATTGTTGGAAAGTGAGCCCAGAGGTCAGTGGGGCAGGAGCCTGGTTGTCATTAGGGCATGAGCCCGAAGGCACAGGTGATTGCTACAGTGGTAAGGTAATGAAGAATGGAGGAAGGGAGTAGGGTGGAGGTCAAGGGCAAATAGGGAGCAAAGTTCCCACCAAAAAAGACAAGGGGAACACAGCCACAGCAAAACCAACACAGGTGGGGAGTGACAGTGAAAAAAAAGGCAGAAGGCCCCATTCACATTCATTCAGCTTCAGCACTGTATGTGCTTGTGACAGAAGCCTAGATATTACTCAGCCTGTCCCCCCCCCCCACACACACACACCCCGCTTTTTGTAGGATACCTCTTGGTAACTGATTGAATACTGTATCACCAGTGTATACTATACCACCTCCTACATCACACCTGGGAACACCCCTTCTCACCCTATACCCAAGGGGGATCTCCCTCAGAAATCTGATGTTACAAATGTTACTACAATCTGAATCTTTGTACTGTTTACAAGACATTTTGCAGCCAACCTGTCTATATGTTTTGTACACTTGCTGAACCAGCTTGTATAAATATTTTGGCAAAAAAAAAAAAAAAGTTGATGGCCACCCAGGCAACCCCCAAGACAGGAAGAGGAACTGGAACAATACTGAGAATGACTGCAAAAGGCAAGTGGACCCCTACAACAGCAAGCGGGGGCAGCAGCTGAAAGGTGGAGGCCCACAGAACAGCCTTCATACCTGAAGACAGCCAGAACGGGGCCCAGGCATGGCAGGAGTAGAACAGCCAACAGCCCCCCCAAGAGCAGGCTGGAGACAGGTGGAGGGGCAGGCAGCAAGACACAGAAGCAGCAAGGCTGAAAAGCAGCACCAGCCACAAGGAGCTGAAAGCAAAGCAAAGGAGCAGAAAGGAAAAAAAGAGGACGGCAAAGGACCCACCCCAGCAGGACCATGAAGTAAACTCAACAAGCTTGGGGGGGGGGGGGAGACAATGGCAGCAGGAGCAGCAAGGAGGCAAATCCCAGGGAAAGCAGCAGAAACAGGCAATGAGCCCAGCTGCAAAACATGCGAGCCAAAGCAGAGATGGCACCACAGACAAGCAGCAGGATGCAAAACGCACTGGTCAACAAACAGCAGAGAACAAGCCAAGACCAAACAAAACAAAAGCAGGACACCCCACCCTGCAGTTGCATGGCAAGGTAGAAACAACCAAGAAGGGCAGGCAGAAAGACAGCAATCGCATGGCTGCAGGAGCAACGAGATAAGAGTCCAGAAGATGCTATGCCACAGGCGCCCTCTTATAGCGCTTGGTGAGGGACATACTGAGGTTGCCCACTGCTCCAGCGAACCTCAGGAAAGCCTGTCAATTAATGCTAAGTGATCTTCCACTGATGCTGTCAAAGAGTCCCTAAGATTTCGTTTTACTATATGAAACTTGCAACAGTAATAAAAATTTTGGGACCCAGGGCCGCCCAGAGGCCCAGCGGGTAGTGCTATGCACTCCTGTGCTGATAATCAGAGTTCGGAAGCGAGCTCAGGAAGCTGGCTGGGCTGGGAACATACTGCTGCTTGGCAGCACTCCCAGCCCAGGGAGGAATGACATCAGGGTCTGCCATTCTGGTGGCCCCTGCAGTGGGCCCGGGGGCTTGCTCCTCCACAGTGGACACCAGTGATGTCTCAAGGACTGCAGGGGCTGCGCCCAATGTCAAGGGAAGTGGGGCGTGGAAGACAAACAGAAAAGCGAGTAGTGCAGGCTTTGTAAAGCCCCACCTGCTTGCCTCCTGCTCACTTCATTTATTTACTTTTTTTTGTTGACCGGGTAAGTGCACTAGACAAATTCGGCCTATTTTCAGGCACGACCTGGGAGAAGGGGTTGCAGATGAATGCCAACTGACCTTGAACCAGATTAAGCTGTTGGTGGCATTTTTAGTGAATCACCCCAACCCCGTGAAGATCTGGATTTGTGTCACTGGGGGAGGGGGACAGCCCTCCCCCCCCAAGGGGAAATCCGTGAAGGATGTACTGGCAGGTAGGTCTGGGAAAGATACTGGGTCAGCTGGGAACAGCAGGGACAGCGCTGAGAGTCACTAGCACATTTGCAAGGGAAGAAAAAGCTTTATAGAAAAAAATAAACAATTCTGGGATTCATGTGTGTTGTGTAGTATTTTATTTATTTACTGGTTTTATTAGTTTTTTCCCCTAACATTATAGGCAGTCTTACAAGCACAACACTGGTGTTACTGACAAGCGTTCTTTCATTTCCGAGATACTTGTTGAAAAACAGTCCCCCCTCAAAAAAAAAAGACAAGAAATGCTTTTTCTTAATCATTCTAACTTGAAATAGACATACTGGCAAAAATCAGTGGTGGTCTAGTGGACCGCCACCCTTACTTTACCTCAGTGCCAGTATTCTAATACAATCTAAGCTTGGTAGTCTATTGGACACCCCACCTTCACTGGATCCTAGATCCAGTATTCCAACACAACCAATCCCTGCTAGTCTAGCAGACCCCCCACCCTCACCTGATCCCAGTGCCAGTATTCTAATACTACCTATCTCTGCTAGTCTAGTGGACACTCCATCCTCTCCTGATCCCAGAGTTAGTATTCTAATACAGTCTGTCCCTTGTAGGTTAGCAGACCCCCTCCCACCACTGGATTCTAGTACCAGTATTCTAATACAACCCGTACTTGGCAGTCTAGCGGATCCCCAGCAGATTCCAGTACCAGTATTCTGACCCCTTGCCCTCAACCGATCCCAAGTGCCCCCCACCTGGGTCAGTAACACACACACATACACACACACACTGGCTGGCTCTTACCCTCCACGCACCTCCACAGCCTGCTGCCATCTTCCCACAGGTCTGGTATCGATAGACAATATGAACGTAAATGAGTTTGCAGGGCCATCCCCAAGTCCTGTATTGACAGACTATGCTTTCATGTAAGAGGTCTATCGATACTGGACTTGCAGGGAAGACAGTGGCCGACTGTAGAAGTGATCAGAGTGCAAGTGCCAACTGCTGAGTTGTGGTTTACTAGCTCAGGGTTGGGGGTTTGCTAGTCTATCTGGGAAGTGTTGAAATACTGGCTCTGGGATCAGGTGAGGGTGGGAGTCCACAAGAATATCAAGGATAGTTTACATTGAAATACTGGCACTGGGAGCAGGTGAGGATGAGGGGTCCACTAGACTACCAGGGATAGGTTGAATACTGCCACTGGGATTGGTTGAGGGTGGGGGAGTCCCTAGACTACCAAGAGAGATCATTTTGTATTGGAATACTAGCACTGGGATCAGGTGAGTGTCAGGGTCCAGCAGAATATCAGGAGTACTTTGTATTTCAATAGTGGCATGGGCCTGGCCCAGTGGCACAGAGGGTTGAGGTGCTGGACGTCACACCTCGCACCATGCCAGCAACCCGGGTTCCGAAATTACTTCGGGCCGCTGGGGGTTGGCAGGGGTAGGAGAGGACTGAGCGTCCTTAGAACTGCTCTCCTGGGGGTGGGGGGTATAGTCTTCCGTGACTTGGGTGACCTCTGGCAGTGGATGGGGGTCGCATGCCATGGAGACCACAATAATGGGGTATGAGAGCTACGGCGGAAATCCTGTGGGCGGGTGCAGGAGCGTGCACATCACACGCTGGACGTTATTGCTTGTCTGAGTTCCCAGGAACCAGGAAATGTGAAAAAAAACCTGGCACCCAGGTAGGTGAAGGCCTGCTCACCTGACTCATCCACACTGATTGTCGGGCCTGCCTCATCCATCTCCGATCCTCCATTCCCCTGGCAGCAACTTGGCACTATGATAGAGCACCGGAGGAGATGGCAGCCCTTACCCGAGGGGCTCAGAGCTGGGTAGTCGGTTGCCGGGATGGAATTAGAGGATGCTTGTAGCCGGAGGTAGGATGGTGGGGTGGTCTCAGACCGAGTGGGACATGGGCTAGGAACATGGCAGAGCTGGAGAGAGAGACCTATGGGACCAGTGAAGAGGACTAAAGAAAGTTTGTAGGGGAGTTACACCCTTCCCTGCCTGGAAAGAACTTGGCATCTGTGTCAAGTCTATACTCACAATATATTAGCAGAACAACATTATGCTATACGAGACATATGTTCCATCACTATACGAGACCAAAATAAAGACTGATGCATCAGTAAAAGTAAGCTTATCACATTACTATACTTATCTAAGACATCTTATATATGTAAATATACTGTATATGTTATGGCAACAGTTATGTATTTTTCATACACTCAGTAAATGACTTTATTATGATTGATCCAATACTATTACTGTACTTATTCATGTTATAGTTTCTTGTACTTTAAACAATACAGATGAGGACCCATCCCTATCAGCTAACTTGGGGCTAGATGGGGCAGGGGCACCATGTTAATCCTTCAGAACAATTAACTTAGAAATGGCAGGAAATTATCTTCGTGATTGGCCACTGAGCCTCTGGGAACCAGATCTTAGCACCCTGGTAGTAGAAATGGTTTACAGAAAAGATCCTCGAAGTCCAATTAGGCTATTTTTTACTCTGTCCTTGTCCTCGGGGAAGTGGCACTGGCCCTGGGTGTGCTCCTCCCTTCCACAGTGGTAGCACAGTATCACGTCCAATGGGGTGGTCCTCTTCTTTTTAGTGCAGCCACTATCTCGCTGATACACTTTACATATGGCCATCACTATATCACATAAGCGGTCAAGCTTCTCCTCAAGCTTCTGAAACTTCTCCTCCCACAATGGGGCTTTGGCCTCCTCCTCCTCTTTCACCATGTCTGCCAGCTCAAGGTGCTCAAAGGGCTCCTCCATTGAGACCCCTTCAAAGGCATCAGCAAATTCCCCCACACTTTCTCTCCTGGATTGATGTTCAGCTCTCTTTACAATTTGCATCAGTTCCACAAAGGACGGGGCGCCCTCCGTACAATCTTGAGTATGTAATCTAAGCAGGACAAAACTGGGATCTTCAACCGAGATCAACACATGGTCCATTCAAACCAGGTCTAGATCTTCGGGGTCCACCCCTCCTTGTTCAGATAGCTTCATTAGTACATGTTCAACCCGAAGCAGGTAATCGGAGAGCAGCTCCCCCTTTTTCTGCTTCATACCCTTAAATTCCCACAACAGCTGACTCACATCCTCACAGGGGTCAAACAGAGCAGTCAATGCTTCCAGGAGCTGTTTGTCAGTCGCTGCGGGGTCTGTGAATTGAATCCCCCTAACGACATCTAGAGCAGGCCCTCTCAAAGTTATCAACATCTCCATCCTCTTCTGGCCCTCAGTCCCAGGCAACTGGCTTATCCTCAAAGTCGCATGGGCCTTTCATGTTTCCCAATCCTTTTCTCCAGTGGGGTTGGGGACAACTCCAGAGAACAAGCCCTCCAGGATTTCAAAATTTACACCGATGTTTATTTTAGTCTTTGTTTTTCTTCTGCTATAATTGTATGTACAGTACATACTGTACTATACTAAACCAAAATACTCAACATTTGATCATCTAAACCGGAATTATGCTACAACAGTACAATTCTTTCCTATCTTTTGTTTTAAAATAAAAATAGACAATTACAGTACATACATGTTAATATACATTTCTGATACAGTTTAATAGGTAATTCCTCATCAAATCATCGTACACTTTTTACTTTCACTACGACATGTATATTATTTTTATTAATCTAAATTAGTAGTCACTCATATTTTTTTTTATAAAATCAAACAAAAAATTGGACACTACCTTCATCTACCAAACTGCAAACACAGCCAACACTGATGTTTCCAAACTAATGCATTTATTTCCACACAGTAGCATCAGTGAATCCCCATACAAACCCCCGTTTCTACAACACAGGCACTATTACAAAAACAAATGCACCCATGCAGTGTGAAACGTTGAAGGTTTGTGTGTGGTTTCATGGGTGCTGCTATATGGAAATAAACACATCTGTTTGGAAGCATCACAATGTTGGATGTGTCTGTAGTTCGTTAGACCAAGGCACAGTGACCAGTTTTTCCTTATTTTCAGTTCCAGTATTTACTGTAAGCATGAAATTCACATGGAGCCGCCTTGTGTTATGAATTATTTTTTTTTGTTAAAACCTTAAATAAAAACTTCATAGTCATACAGTTTTAACTGAGAATAGTTTCATGGATATTAATTTGCAGTTCATAATTATAGGTTACCTAAATTATATATGTTGTCACAATTATGTAATTAGGTTGCTTTACAAATGGTAATATTCATATCTAGAGAAAATATTAAATCATAAAACTATTGTCTCAAATTTCTTATCTTATCAAGAAAGATAACTTCAATTTACCATTTGTACAAGGTCAGAAGAAAAAATTACTCACCTTAGTAATCTTCGTTTCTTCCCAGTGATACTCAGGTATTCATAACTTTCTGCAGTACGCCCTTTAGGTAGGACTGCCCCGAGAGAATAGAACATATGCAAATGATGGAATTATTTGCACGTGACAACTTTTCAAATGCTGCCCTATACTAACTGCCAGTGTTCTAAACTTCCTCAGATTTCCTAGGAGCCTGAATGTGCTGGAGGGACTCTGCAGCTGACCAGGTACCCTGGGTTGTATGGTTTCCGAAATGGGCGCCCCAACCCAGGAGGGCTGCATCTGTTGTGAGATTCTCTCTGAAAAGGGACCCTTCTCTTAGATTGGGTTCTTCCTTCCACCACTGTAAAGCTTGCAGCAAAGTTCTTGTGACTGAAATGGGTTTTGAGAGAGAATCTTTTCTTTGACTCCAGTGAGCCCTGAGGTGGAACTGGATGTCCCTCATTTGAAACATGGAACCCAGCACTGTGCCTGTGGACGCAGCCATATGGCCCAGGAGTTGCAAGAACTGTCTTGTGGGCTTGCTTTTGTTCAAGGTGAATGAATTTGCCACTAGCTGAAGATTTCTGATCCTGTCTAGAGGGAGGTAGGCCTTGCCCTGCAGGGTGTCTATCTCTGCCCCTATGAACTGCAACTTTTGTACAGGAATGAGGACTGACTTTTTGTGATTGATGATGAACCCCAAGGATTCCAGCAGGCCTTGGGTGAGGTTTAAATACTGAGTGACCTGTTGTGGTGATTTGCCCACCATCAACCAATCGTCCAGATAAGAAAAAACTATCACACCCTGCCTTCGAAGGTGTGCCACCACTGATGCTAGGTACTTTGTAAAAACCCTTGGGGCTGAAGAAAGGCCAAAAGGCAGGGTTGAAAACTGGCAATGGCCTGAAGGGAGTCTGAACCTGAGATATCTTCTGTGAGACTCCCTTATGGGAATGTTGAAATAGGCATCTTTTAAGTCTAGTGATGCCAACCAATCCCCTTTCTGGATTGTTGGCAGAATCAGTGCCAAAGTTACCATTTTGAACTTTGGTTCTTTTAGATGCCTGTTTAAGGCTCTGAGATCCAATATAGGCCGCCACTCCCCACTTTTCTTTGTGGTGAGGAGGTATCTGAAGTAAAAACCCCTTCCTCTCAGTAGGTTAGGAACAGGTTCCACTGCTTTTAACAGTAACAGTTTCTGAACCTCTGCCTCCAGCAGGTTTGTTTCTGCCAGAGAAGGTGTACTGAAACCCCTGGCTGCTAGAGGAGGAAGGATTCAAAGCCAGAGACAGACCCTGACCCACTACCTCCAGGAACCACTTGTCTGTGGTGATGTTCAGCCAAGCCTGAAGGAAGAGGGAAAGTCTGCCTCTGACAGGGAGTGAGGAGGTGGCCTGTACTTCAGGAGGTCTGCTTGGCTTGGGGTTGAGGCTGTGCTTGTGACCCACACCTAGAACCCCTATACCCCTGCCCCTAAAGTACCCCTGCTGTGGGTACTATTGATACTGGGGTGTGGCCACTGACTAGGAGAGGGGCCTGGTGTGGAAGGACCTGTCCCGGCCTCCCCTTCCATAAGGCCTGGTGGATGGAGAATCTCTCTCTCCTTACTAGAGTTGCTTCTGTAAGTGGCCTTGTACTCATCTACCTTTTTCATGTATGCCACTGTAGATTCTCTGAAAAGAGCATTCCCCTCTAGAGAAAAATTCAGGGTTTTAGACTGAGTATCAGAAGTAAGATCTGTGGCTCTTATCCAGGCAACTCTCCTCTGGGCTACCATGTCTGCCATCCATCTGGCTGCAGTGTCATTTGTATTAGCAGCCATCTGGAATTGGTATTTAGCAGCCTCTAGCCCAAATCTAGCTGTTTCAGCTAGGTCGTCATATAGGGGTGAGGGAGCTTTCTGAGACATGGCCAAAGCTGAATGCCACAGGGACTTCTGATACTGGGCAGCATAGGCCTGGAAGTTAACCTGTCATATGGCTAGACAGGTACCCCTTCCAAGCCATACTATCTGTTTTTCTGGAGTCCTTATCTGGTGGGTGGGATGCCAGAGGGACTCTAGCCTTGTCACAGGCCACTTGTTGAATAACTCCTTGATGATCTGGATGGGAAAAAAGGAACTCTGCCCCTTCCCTTTCCAACTGATATTTCTTATCCAGAGGGGGGATAGAGGTTGAGGTTTGCAACAACTTAAGAGTATCTTTTTTGAAGAATTTGTTCACAGGGAGGAGGAGAAGGTCTTTGGGGGGAGTTAAGCCCACTGTCTCCAGATATTGTATCTCCTCCTCATCCTCCACCTCCTCTCTTGTGGAGATGTCCAAGGCATCTGCCATTTTTCTCACAAAAGCGAAATGAGAAGAATAATCTTCAGATGTTCTAAGGGGTGAACCAAATTCTTGTTCTGGGGATACCTCAGGTAAAATGGGTTCCCCTTCATCCTCCTCGTATTCACTGTATTCCTCTTCTTCAGGAAGGAGAATTCTGCCAGGCTGTCCTGCTGGAGCAGATGGTTGCTGAACAGGAGGCACTAGGCCCTACAATCCCTGAATGACTTTAAAAGCCTGTGCCATTTCTTGAGGAGTAGGCATAATATTGGCAGGCACAGAAGTTCCTGATCAGGATTTGGGGGTTCTGTGTGCTTTAATTTTCTTGATCTCTTTGAGGGAACCGGGGAGTAAGTCGGTTCAGAAACCCTCTTGGTGCCCTCATCACCCGTCTCAGGGGTGGAGGTAATAACAGATGTGGGTTCAGCCACAGGAATAGAGGATATCGACTGGTCAGAGCTAGAGGGACCCTTGGGGAGTTTCTTTTTCAGCCATTCCTGGTGTTTCTCAATGTTTTTTTCAGGGAATGTCAGGCAGATTTGACAATCCTCTTTAAGATGCTCATATCCAAGGTAGGCCACACAAAGGGTGTGTTTATCTGCCTTAGCAAAAACATCCCCACATTGTGAACAATTTTTAAAACCGGGCTCACCGGTCTTTTTCTTTGTTTTTTCTGCCATTGAACCGATAAAAAGGTAACCGCTAAGTCAGAAAGATTTAAACAATAATTACTTGCGGTTTCGGTCGGTTCCGGAACCAAACCGATAAAGAATTTGGAACCGGTCTTAGCGGTTCAGTAACCAAAAACAACGGTTACAAATAACAATTTTAAAACTAAATTTAGGCAAAATGAAATGGGTTTTTTAGTCAGAAAACCCGATAAGCCTAAAAACTAACCCGGTTCCCTCCCGGTTATACAGAACCAAGAGGAAATGGGAAAACAACCAAATAACTACAAAAACTAAGTTTAAATACAATAAAACAATCAATATAAGGCAGCAAATGAATACAAACGATACTATAAGTTTCTTCACGTCAAAACAGTTGATTGAAGAGCAACACTCCGAGTGACCAGACTGTTCAGGCAGAGAGTGAAATCTGAGGAAGTTTAGAACACTGGCAGTTAGTATAGGGCAGCATTTGAAAAGTTGTCACGTGCAAATAATTCCATCATTTGCATATGTTCTATTCTCTCCGAGCAGTCCTACCTAAAGGGCTTACTGCAGAAAGTTATGAATACCTGAGTATTACTGGGGTTAGAACTAGCTGCCAATGGTACCAGACAACACTGGTTTCTTTATGAAGTGACTGTGTCACCAAGCAAGAGTTCATACGTCCCTGACAGATATTACCTATACTTTTTCAAAATGAACTTACTATACAGGTGTTACATAACCCAATTCATAGTGAGTTATTTCCTACTCACCCTAGGCCCCCGGTCTGTGTGGCTCTAAACTGCTCCTAGTTATTCACATCAAGTTATGTCTGACTCCTGTACCTGCCTTACTGCACTGGCACCGATAACTGTCATGCCTTCGCAGTCTGGGTGGTAGTAATCTGCTCCCTACCTGAAGTTTGCTACCAGTTACTGGGCTGCATCTGTACCCAAATTTGCACTGTTTACATCTTTAGTCTATGTTGCCCTGCTCTGTCTGTATGGCTTGAACAGTGGAACAGATAAGGGGAGTAAAGGAGCATTTTACTATCATTTTTGCATAATTTACTCCCACTTTCTGGTTTTAGGAATTTGTTTCCTACCCTGCACATTTACAGCGTGTTGATATTTGGCAGCACCATACAATGCTACCAGCTATGTATTTACACACTCACAGTGTGTAAATAGTAGAGGTAGTGACAGAAAAAGCATCAGTTCTGTACAATGCAGGAGACCATTTTAGAAGTATCTCAACTGCTGGCCAGAAGGGCACTCGCAACACAGAATAATTTTCAAAATAGAGTCACAGCACTGCACTGCAGTAAATAGGGAAGTATGTGAAGATACCACAGCAGTAACAGACAGAGTCAGTGACTGCAGGCACCCAGTAAGTTTGAAACTTTGTTTATAGGTGAGGTGGGGGAGAGTCAGACAGGTCAATGGATGGTATTACTACCATTTAGCTGAAAATACTACCAGGTAGATGAAATTAGCAGTAAATACATCCCAGTCCAAAACATTATTTGGGCCATTGGTTGTGACTGCACAACTGTAATGTATTCTTTTGCGTTACTGTAATGTTTTTTGTTTTACTGTACTGTATTTTACGTTTTCAGTATTGCACCTTACACTATGTTATTTTCACTTGCACATCTTTTTTGTTGCCTCCCACGCCCCCATCCCCCCAGGATGCATCTGGAACGAGCTGGAATGAGCTCAGTATGTCTTTCCCAATAAAACTTCTGAAATTAATTAAAGATTTAATCTTTAAGGCTATTTTTTTCTTGCTTGTGACTAGTGTGATGCATATAACTGGTTAAGTATAATGTGGTTTAATTTCAGTGATGTCTTCATGACTGGATCTCAAGCTCCGGGTCTTATCATTGTTTTCATATATACTGTGACTTATTTTACCATGGAATTTTTTTTTTTTGGTTTTATAAAATTTGGTGTAGCACTGCAATTCAGTTTTCATTGTTTTGTGAAATTGTCTTGGCAATGTATTAAGGAATCTATAATCTTAACTATTTAAGAATACAAAGTCGATTATCTAGTCATAGTGCCCCTGGCTGTCAGTGCCGTGCAAGAAAGGCAAGTTGGGACAGGAAGAGGCTGAACTAGCAGGAGAGTAGGATGTCAGTGAGTGGATGGGGATAAAAATGTAAATTGTAGGGGGAAAAAGTTACAAATCTAGTACTGGAAAGTGGCCACATGGGACGTTGTACCCGATTACTTAAAAGTGTAATGTATAGGGCACCGGATGGCTCAGTGTATGGATGTCATGCTTTCGTGCTGGTGAACCAGGTTCAGGAGTAGACTTGGGGGGGCAGGGATCGGTGCAGCCAAGACTGGGATGTGCTGCCGAGGGCCACAGGAGCTGCAATTCCTCATCAGCCCGAGGAGCTTTCTCTCTCCCGAGGGGTTACTCTGTGTCTAATGAGGCTGCCAGCGGCTGATGCCAGACCCTGGGTTGGTGGAAGTGACAAAACAAAAAACCAAGAATGGAAAAAGCCCTGATGTTCTCAGGATGATGGCTAGCAGTATCCTCTGGCCCTGAACTGCAGGGATTCCCACTAGTGGAAGGAGCAGGGCTAGCAAAGTACCAGACTGAGGATCTGGCGGGCCAACTCCCCCTCCCAGGCTAGAAGACTGGGTGATGACAGCAGAGGAAAAAAGTTTGACTGAGTTTAAAGGGGACAGGAAATGCGTGCTGACAGGCAGCAGTTAGTAATCTTCCTACTTACATTTGAAATTCATACCTCCTGATGATCCATATTTAACTGTACCTGCATAAACACTGCCATGAAAAACTGTGTTACCAATTGTTTTCTTTTTATTGACAACATTCTGCACAGTTCTCTTCGTGGAACCTGTAATTTGGAGTTATACATCACAGTTTGTGTACAGAATGCTAAGTATAGTCTGTTGATTGACCTGCTAGAACCCTGCTCAGAATTCTGTACACAAATGGTGACATAGTTAAAACTCCAAATCACTGGTTCCAGGAGACAACCATAACAGAATGCTGCCCATAAAACCAAAGCAATACAAAATGTAGTTTTTCATCTCTCTTTTTTTTTCCCCTCCTACTCCACCGACAAGCCCTCTTCAGCCCTCATAGATCCCCCAACCCATCACCGTCCCACCATCTCTGGGACTTACTTTGAGTTTTGAGTTCTCTGCAGATTGCCCCCCCTGTGGCAGGGCCTTTGGGGGGGGGACTCGCAAACCCCCTCTGGTGCGACGCTAAGTCCAGTGGTCCCATACCCAGTAGGCGGTGCGAGATCTGCTGGGATCATGGGTCAGCATTCTGCCGCCGGGTGTTTTTCTGATGTTCTTGACACCACGACCCACAGATGCTCTGTTGAGGTGACAGCTGAATGTTCACATGGAGGACGTGCCAATGTCTTCAGTCAGGGAGCATCACCCAGGCACTGCTGTTCCAACCTGCACCACCATCTATGATCACCTAGATGGCGGCATTGAAGCGGAGCATTCTGCCCTCCCTCCCCGGAGGAGGACAGCGTCCACTGGAACGCTTAATCCTCCTCCCCCCAGCTGACCCCCAAGCAACCCGAGTTTGTCCCCAAACCCAGGTAGCCAGCATGGTGGCAGGTGAGGCATGGGTGCCTCAGCCCTCTGTGGCACCAGACCAGAATTCTACATCACTTTTTATTCACGTCTAGTTAAACATGGACCATCTAGGGGTATGAATATCATTTCTGAAACTAGGTACATGATAAACAGCTGCCAATAAGAATCAATTTCCAGTCCTCTTTGAAACACAGAGCAGTGTGAAGGACTCACTATAAATCTTTATACCACAACGCATCCAGTCTTGCATTAAATCCACATAACCCCATACTCTTGTGGGTTACTGATTACGTGTAAGCCTGCAATACTGGTCTGATGCAAGCAGACTCCGACTTGTGACTGTATAAAATCTACACAACAATAAAGACAGCTCAGAGGATTCGTTATCACATATACATACCCGAGAACTGAAGTGTGCATCAGAAAGCATCAACAAAAAGAGATGTTGGTTTTATCATGTCTGACTTGTGTTAAAACACATGACTGTACCCAAACTGGTAACAGTAAAATGGATCCAATGCTCTGTTCCTACTAGGGACCTTCAGACACTGTGCTACTAGCAGTTTTTGTTACAACCAGTTTCAAGACCTCTGTGTCACAGCTTCGTGGACTATACGCAGTGCATGAAACAACAAATTTGGGCTCACACACAGTTCTTATTTTGCTTAACCTACCACTTTGGTTGCAGGTCTTCTTTATTCTGGAGCCATAATCCAACAAGTAAATGCAGGTTACTGAGAATCACTCAAAACGTAATCCAAAAGCAAACAGGTACTTCTTGCAGGTGCCAGATGCTACCTTACACACTCAGGGAGACACGGACACATGCGTCATTATGCACACGTGCGTACACTGCTTACGTTTCAGCTACATCTTCTTCAGACCTGGCTGGAACTCTGGTTATACCATTTAAATGCTCCAGTGGGAGTCACATGACTGGTGGTATTGAGCCACACTAGGCTACTTGCAAAACATAACTGTCCACCAAAGTTACAACTTATAAGCAGTTTAAAATTAATCAAAGACACATAACTATTTTGGGTGAAGACTCCACTACTTATTTCTTATCACCACCACAAGGCTGGGTAGTGGTTTCACAACTTTTTTCATCACCTCAAGGCTATATAATGAATTTTTCTTTTTTTATATAGGCCATTTCTGCTGGGCGTACTGTGGGTTCTACCCTGTCTCTGCCTGCCAGGTGCATCTATCACCTCTCCAACTCTGCTGAGCCCCATTCCCCCATGGATTCCTCCCCCCACCCCCGTGGTGGGGCCAGGAAGGGGAAGGCCTTCCTCCCCCCACCCAGTAACCCAGAATCCAGATTTGGGAATTGGCAAACTGCCAACAGAGCGGGACAAGGGCAAGCAGGGCTTCATGTAGCCCATGTTCGCCACTTCCTGCTGCTCTTCTCCCCATGTCATGGGGGCCTTAAGTTTGTGCGTGTGGAGGTGCGCATGCACTATGTAGCCATGGCCACTTCTTGCTGCTCAAACTCCGGCGATGCCACCCAGTCTCCACCATGTGGCAGCCGAAGAGCGAGACAGACGATCCCCCTCCCCCCATCTCAGGGGAGGAGAGCAGTCCGTTACACACTTGATCCTCTCCCTCCCCCACTAACCCCTGGCAACCCAAGCTCATTCTTGCCGGCACTGCGAGAGGTAAATTGCATAGTGCCTCAGCCCTGTACGCCACTGGGCCAGCCCTGTGTGATGAATTTTGACATACATAACACACATTTCCATATAGATCCTACTGCACCACCTCATAGCTGTGTGGTGATTTTGTCAACATTTTTACATCACTATTTCACCACCTCAGGGCTGTGTGGTGGATGTTGACACTGCATTCACTGTGTGCTTAAACATAGTAAAAGCATTCCCACAAAAATATTTGTTATGAAAAATAAAAACTGTGTGCCAGAGTTTGTTGTTTAGTGCACTGCATATGGCCCACAAAGCTGTAGCATAAGAGTTTTTGAATATTAATGTACCCACCTCACCCTATCCTCTCTACCACACACACTGCTTCACACCAGTTCTTTCAATTGGGAATTCATTGAGTGTTTAGCAGAGTTTATTAAACCAATTGGAAGCCCAGCAATCAGATGTGCAGGTCATACTTCCACTGACCATACCAATCCTCAGATATGGACTCCAGTCCCCGGTGATACAACATCAGTGCATTAAGAACAAGCATTTGTCAATGCCGGACGTTCACTTGCAGGTATCAAATCAAAAAGTTTAATGGTCAACTTTGTTGTAGTTAACAATCAAAGTTATGATATTATAAATAGAAAAAAAGATACACAAATACAGAAGTATAAAATTACAATATTATTATAAGACATAGCTTGCAATATGCAAAATAAATATTCATTTTCATCTTTAAAGTGCTTTGTCAGTTACATTTTTCCCTGGGCCTAAAAACCAGTTTGTACAAGGATAGAAATTTCCATAAAGTTCAACTATAACAAGTTCATACAGATGTTAAGTTATATCCCCTATAGATCAAGCATACTTTTCTTTATCTTAACAACTGACAAAGAAAATGTTGATGCCTATCATATGCCTGTACACTTTTTGGGTGCATAATATAAATACAGGATCATAATCAGTTTTTTCATAAAAGCTCAAAAAGTTTTTAAGCAAACTATTTCTAGAACTAGAGTATATGGGACAAAACTTAATTATATGGTTTAAAGATTTATTTTGGCCTAGTGAACATCTACATTGAATAGATGTACCATTAGGGCCCTAATTAATAAAGAGAGCTTTATTGAAATACACATATCTGGAATTTATCAATTCAACTCGAGCCCAAGTAATTAGTTTTCTGTCCAAGAATGATAAAGGAAGAGTTAAGTAGTCTTCTAGGCAGTAATCAATTTTATTATCGCTAAACCATTCGTTAAGCCTTAATCCTCTTACTTTTAACATTTCTTGTTCTTTTATATAATCAAATAATTTATATTTATCAGTTTTTTAAAGGACGTAGAGATATTCATGTTTTTTTTAATCATTCAGTAAGTGCATCATATTCAATCGAGCCACGTGCATCTCTAAGGCCTTCAACCAGACAGCCAGGTATTGCATTTTTTTTTGTTTTAATCAGTCCTTATTGCCTGCAATGCCAGTGCAAGACAGGTTATGCAGCAGCCACAGAAAGTTGCTGGTACACCTTAGGCACTAGTCACCTTATGGTCTGGTGGCAAGCTGAAGGATGCTATGATGCTCAGTCAAGAGCTTACCTCTCAGCTGTCTGATTTCCTAGGACTTCCTGGTTTACGTTGCTTAATGGCTTTTTTCTGTTACTCCTAAAATTGGTGCGTGTTTCTGTCATTGATGTTGGACATCTGTAAATTGTCCCTAATTTATTGAAGCCCCCTGTCCTTTATTTGTGCAATATTTCCATATAATTCTGCTGAGATTTAGTAGGTTGTGGAACAGTTTCATAATTTGCTCAAAGCCATCAAAGTGCACCATTTAGCTGTGATTGTTTTCAAAATATTCACAGGGGCATGACCCCCAGAAAGGTAAGGATTTTGTGCCCCTCTAAAAAGTTGGCTTGCATAATGCCCCTCACTATGTCTATCTACAGTATGTACATATCAAGGTCATATCTGTAAATATTCTATGTCAGTCTAGAGCACTAAATGGTAATAAAAACTTAAATAAATAAAATATCTGGATGGGACTGCAGTGATCTTGGCTCTGTCGGAGAAGGTGGTTCACACAAAGCAGGGCTCCAAGATCTTCAGGGATCAGTATTTTTTTTTTCAGGAAAATGTAACAGTTTACTACATACTTATATAGGAATACTGAGTCATTCAGGTTCCATGGGAAATAATGTCATTTGTTGGAAGATATGGAAAATCAGCTCCGAATTACAGGACAAATGAAAAAGCATACATCTTAACCTTTTGCCACTGTAATGTTGGACACTGGCACTTTAAATGAGGGGGTACAAATCAGGAGCCTTCCTCATAATCTGGGATACTTGAAAAGTGGTATGTGACCAAGGATCAAAACACAAATCCCCTCTAATCTGTATATAAATCTCTCTGTAGTCTGTATACGGGTATATAAGGACTCTGAAATCAGTACAGCTGCCTGGTACAGTAAGTGCGATTGGTACTAGACTCCTCCCTGCATTGCTGTATTAGCTTTTTAATACCCATTTTGGACAATGGCTGGATGCCATTGGTCACTGCCCCCCATCCATCTGCGTTATGCAGTTCATCATTGGTGACTTCACCTGTATCTGTGTGCGGCTCAAGGCGCCAACACTGGCCATGGTGAGCGCCCTATGTGCTATACTCGGCCGCGCCGCTCACAGAATTCTCCACACAGCAATAAGTTAAGCAGCCGCCAAAGGGAAGCCCGAGAATAGCATGCTACTGAGAGAGTGAGAGAAATTGGGCACTAGCAAGGCAAGCAGGCGGGCTGGTCCACTGCAGGTTGTGGGCTGGCGCATGCAATTGCAGGTTCTGCACTTCACTAAACTGGACCATAGTTTAAAAACTTATTAACAGTTCAATTAGTCACGTAAAAGTGTGAAAATTACAAAGAAAATAAAAATAATTAGGCGACGGGATGCGAAAATGTGAAATGTTGACTATGCCTCTTTAAACAGGAACAGTTTGTTTTTTTCCCTTTACGGTAGCTTTGGTAGTCCAGTGTAAATAGCAGTTTAAGGTCCGAAGGCAGTGGGACACTAGGTGCATGACGTCCGCTACCTACTTCATAATCCTTAAGCCGAACCGTTACACAAGGTACAAGATTTGCCACACTGCAAAGCTTGGGGGGGGGGTGAGGTGAGGGGCGCTGCCAGCAGACAGCGAGTGGTTTTCTTTGAAGCGAAGACCACTGCTGTCATACAAGAGCACCCGCATCCATTGGTGCAGGACACGCCATGCCTGCTCAATGGGCAGTGGACTGCACCAGAAGTCACACCTCCAAGTGTGCCACTCTCCCAAGGCGTTCCTTTAGCATGCGCATAAGCGAACGTAAAAAGTAGATATGAGAAAAGATTGGAAACATTCAGTGCACACAATTGGAAAAGGAAAGAATGCCAGGTCACACTACTGCCCATGTGCATCCCCTGACTAGCTAGAACCGATACCCTCAACACAAACACACACACACACACACTTGCAATGACGTTTGCTAACCAAAACAGGAATTTGACTGCTACATCAAGCACAGATTTGAATTTGTTGGCTTGCTTGCTTGTTAAATACAATTGAACAGGCGGAGTTATTAATAGGAAGACAGTGAGCTGAGGTTATTGTTTGAATGTCAGTAATGCCAGCACATGCCAGGATGCCTCGCTCCAGCTCTTTTGTTTTTGCTAGAGTCCACAAAAGTAGAAGCAAATACAGTTTAGCAAGAACAGGAAGCCTTCCTGGAGCTCAACGGCGGTTCAAGCAATCACAGTTTTTGGTTCGAGACATTTACAGCACTGAGGTGGTTAATAACATCTCTTTTATGAAAGAAAATTTTTTCCAGCAATGACTACAAGTGCTGATCCAAAAATATAAATATGTAATAAAAGAAGTGGTTACAAGATGAATGATAGAAATGGGTTACTGTGAGTTAAGCTCCACAGCTGGAATCTATGAAGTCCTTGAATGACAGAGCAATAAAAAAAATTTCCAAAAAAGAAGAAACACAAAAAAGACCATGGTTTTGTTAGATTTGCGGCCATTAGATAAGTGTAAGTGTTGAATGAGCCCCAGCCTGATACCCTGCCCAGAGTCCAGTATTGCTAAACGTTTAACTGTTATGAAGTTAAAATTATTATTGTCTGTGTGAGACTGTAACGTTGTAACTGATGTGTTGTACTTCATATTTATTACTACTTTGTATACTTTGTTTTAAGTTATCTGGGATCCTACTGACAATGAGTCAAGGCTCAATGGCTAACATATGAACTTGAACTTGAGAGTCCTAGCTGGGATGTCAGCTTCTGCCCAGTTGGCTATGTCCTCCCTGTTCAGTATTCACGAGGCAGAGAATGGTTTGTTGCCTTACTGGTCCCTGAACAAACTAGGTGATTTAATGCCTTTTAAAGGACCAGAAACAGCTTAAAAACTTGCATAGAGCCCTTCTTCAAATAAAGACATAAAGAAGGGCTCTGTGTAAGCTGGAAAAGTTGCGTACTAAAAATGTTTTGTTGGTCACATTACTAGTATCAAACCACCTACTTTGTTCACCATCATTTATGCGCAAATTCTGGTCTGAATGAGAAACAGGGAAGCCAAACAAAATTACCCAAAACCCAGTGAAGACATTACAAGAAGACCTAATCTACAAACACCAGAGTTGTGTGCTGCTAGCCTCAGTATTACTGAAGCAGCTGATACAGTGAATTAACTGTTCTCAGTAAAAGTGAAGGTCCTGTAAACCCCATAATACTGGAGGAAAATGCAAAAATCTACCACAAACCCTCCAACAACTGAGCTTTGTTCTGCACAGTATCAACAACTGGATGTTCCATTATGACAGACAAAAGTATACCTTGAATAAAAAATTGAGCAGAACTTAAACGCAGAAACAAAGAATTTGACAGCAGGTAAGTACAGCTTGGCCCATCCAGTCTGCCCATTTCTCCCTACCTACACTGTCACCATAGAATGTGCTCGATCTACATCTTTTACTCCACCCCCACCCCACTAGGATTCCCTTGTGCTTATCCCATGCATTCTTGAATCCTGCCACTGTTTTTGCCCCACCACCTCTGCTGGAAGGCTGTTCCAGGAACCCACCATTCTTTCTGTAAAGTACTTCCTCATGTCTCTCCCCCCACCACTTCATAGCATGTCCCCTTGTTCTTGAGCACCTTTACATCTGAAAAATACTTTTCTCCTGTGTCTTGTTTACCCCAATGCGGTATTTAACCCTTAGGCTGCCAACAGTATTAGAACATATAGGAATTTTGAACTGATATATCAGTCTGCAGCCATGCAAGGGTTAAAAGTCCCTATAAAGGTCTGTATCATATCTCCCTCTCCCTCCTCTGTTCCAGGTGACATCCCTTCATTTCTCTTCACAGGGCTTTTGATGCAGACCCTGCATCATTTTAGTTGCCTTCCCCTGGATCACTTCCACTCTGTAAACAGGAAGTCGATCATGATGGAATGGAGCTAAAAAGGAGTCTTCCTCCCCTTGTGTTTCCGTATACCTCCTGAATGCCACCCTTTTTCCCTTCACCACCTCAGCCACTTCCCTAGAGAACCATAATGGTCTCTTTTGCCTTCTGCTTTTACTCACTTCCTTCTCATAGAGGCTGACTGCCTTAATTTTGCACTGCCTTATTTTTCCCCACTGTTCCTCTACCTCTCCCTGGTAACCCCCCATGATGTAGTCCTTCAATTACTTTAACATTAGCACTCCTAAAGTCCAGGACCCTCATCCTCATGTGGTTTGCCTCTGTTCCCATCTTACAAGCCCCCCCTCTGGCTCAATGAGGTCACAGTGGTTTCGCACAGTACAGCAAATCTCTGGGCCTTTACCTGTAAGTCTGATCTGAAACAGTGCCTCATCAGCACGCATGCATGTGACTGTCTGTTGGGCACCTGATGTCTCCCTCTGTTACTCCTTAGACCACTTTCTGGGTGAATCTACTCTGTTCCATTACTCGGTCTCCTCCCTTAACCCTCAACCTCCCTGTACCAAGTCACCCCATCTAGTCGCTCCCTCTGCTACTCCTTGACCCCCCTTTTTATGTGAACTACTCTTTTTCCTCCCTTGTAATCCTCCCCCAGCTCGACCTCCCTGAACTCCGAGACACCCCTTAAAGGCGCTCCGTCTTTTCCCCACCCCATAGTGACCTCCATACTACCATTGCTCCCTGCCCCCCCATCCCAGTTCATTCCTCTCTAAGCCCTGCCACCAACTTCTTGGCAGTCGACTTCCTTTGTCTCATGCCTGCCAGTTCTGGGGCCCCTGCCCTCCACATTCACTCACTATTTTCCCCTATTTCCCACCCCACCCTCCTTTTCTAATGACAAGGCCTTCTGTTTGAGAGGCTGCTCCCCAATACTTACTGGATCCCCCACTTGCAAAGCTTGCTTACCTGAAACATAGCTTCTATAACCTGCTTTCAATTTTTTGTTTGCTGCCAATAGAAGCTGTCTGTTGTAATTTATTCTGTAGTACCTGGTTTGATTCAACGTATGCATTACTATATTTTGTGTTTCATGACGTAAAACCTTTTGTAAAGGAGCTCCTGTTCAAAGGTTGTTTCCGAATCAATTAAATAAATATATAAATAATGTTAAACCACACTGTATGGTGATCACCGGTACCTAGGGGACTGTCAGCTGTGATGTCTGCAATGCCGTCCCCATTTGTAAGCACCAGGTCCCGCACTGCCTGTCCCTGTTGGGTTCCTTGACTAGCTGCCTGAGAAAAGCCCCCTGTAGGGAATCACGGATGGTCCTGCTCGTTAGCAAGTCTGCAGGTGAAAGGCTCCTATCGACATCTGGAAGACCGAAGTCACCAAGTAGCAGCATTCTCCCCCTTACTTGCCATCCTGATGATGGTTTCCAAAGTGTATCTTACCCAACTCCTACCCTGTGCTGAAAGTCTGTATACCACCCCAGTATGTATATCAGCTCTAGTACCTGCCTCCAGAATGAGTCACTGCACCCCAGCCATTCCTTTTCATCCAGGTGTCACTGTACTTCTGTGGCCCTTGATTCCTTCCCTCACATAGTACAAGTTACAACCCCTCCTCCCTTTCCTGTCTCTCCTGAACAGAGAGTAGCCTGGTATGACCATGTCCCAGTCATGACCGTCATTCCACCATGACTCTCTTATGGACCCCAAATCCAGGCTAACCTCTGCCATGATGGCTTCCAGGTCCGGAATTAATTTCTCAGACTCCTTGCATTGGCACACATGGCTCTCCATACCTCACTCACTCCCTGCCTACTTCCCTGCTTCCCCTCCCCCGTGTGTGCTGTTCCCTAAAGCTCCTCTTGACTCCCCTCTTCCCTTGTTACCTTCTCCATTACCTGTCTCCTTTACTCCTTTCTTCTTGCTTTCCTGATTTATACCTCCCTTGTTCTCTGCCTTTTCTTTTCCCCTGATTCTTGTGCCCCTCCACTAGGGGAGTTTACTCACCTCGGGCTCACCCCCTGTGCTGCTTCATCATCTTGGGCAACCCCCGGCTAGCTTAAATGCTCATCCAAGAAGCATTTGAACCTCCACCAAGGACTGTGTCCCCTTCCTGGAAAGATGCAGGCTCTCTCCCTTACAGAGTCCCATATCCCCAATATCCCCCCATGTTGGCCCCACTAACCAATGTAGCCAAACCCTCCTCCATGCACCATGCCTTCAACCAACTGTTAAACGCCCTGGCATGGAGTGCCCTTTCCTTTCCCCAGCCATACACAGGTAACACCTCCGTAAATGCCACCATGCATGCCAGCTGCTTAAGGCCCCTCCCCAGCTCCCTGAAATTATCTTGCACTACCCCTACCCTGTCTCTTGCCAGGTCATTTGTCCCCAGGTGGACAATGACATCTAGCTCCCTCCCATCTCCTGCTTCCCTAGCAATCTTCTGGATCCACACTCCATCCCTCCAAGCCGAAGCACCTAAGAGGCATTTCACCTGTCTCTCTCTTCCTCCTCCCACTTCCCAGTCTATCCCCCTAACAACAGAGTCCCTCACCAGCAACAGCTGCTTCCTCCTCAGCTGAGGGCCTCCTCCTCCATCCTTGGGGCCTCCCTTTCCAAGGACCCCCACTTCCTCCTTTCCCACTGTTATGGGGGAGTCCTCCAGGGTAGCAAACATTTGGTGAAGAGGCTTTCTTACACATCCTGGAAGTCCTCATTTTATATCCTTTTAAATAACATCTGTCCCTTCCTTCCCTCCCCCTACCCTTCTATTTATTTCACCAGAAAAAAGGCTCCATAGAGCAGGCTCATTTACAAGGAGGTCCTCTGTAGGACAGCATACAGTGGTAAAAAGGCAACAGTACCAATCCGGTGGTGTAGAGGGCTAAGGCACTGGGTGCATTACCTCCTGCCATGCCGGTAACCTGGGGTCAGGAACAGATTTGGGTTGCTTGGGGGGCCGATAAGGAGAGGAAGGATAATATGTTCTAGGACAGCTCTCCTTCCTTGGGAAGGGGGTTGTTGCGGCACGCTGCTTGCCTGCCGCCCAGTCCATGTTCAAGGCACTGGAGCCACCTCCGCAGAGGCGGAGCTTAGACGATGTGCCCATTGCATGTCTGTGGGCCCAGGGAGAAAAACTGGAGGAAAAAACTCTCCGAGCGGCAGAATGAAGGACCGACCCCACACAGGCTCCACACCGGTGACCAGGCACAACCATGAGTCCTGCGGCAGAGGACCACATTGAAGGTAAGTCCCAGGAGAACTGGGTGACGGGGCTGGGGTGCCGGTCCATGGGGGGCTGCCAGAGGAAGCAACAGGAGATAAAATAAATAGTAAAAAAACAAAAACAAAAAGGCAGCAGTATAAGATATAGGAAAACAAAGCACTGAGTGTGGTACACAATGGGTGGGAAAAGCGGGGAAGGAGGTGCTGCATGACAATGTTTCCAACACAGGCAGATAGTAATAAGCAGTTATAAACAGAGTTCATGACGAGGTTGCATGTATTTGGCACCTGTGTTACCAGAATACTCTGGAAAAATCAGAAATTGTGTGATTTGCCCATGCAGTGTAACGTAACCAGACATGTAGGTTAAAAAAAATGAAAATCGTGCTTGTTCTGTAATCTACAGTACATTATTGTGCATAATTCACTGGACGATTACGGGTAGTAAACCTTTAGATGAGGGTATTACCCATGTCTGGAACTCTTATTTTCTGCAGTTTTAGAAAGTAAATACTTTCCCTAGAAAGACATACTGTGACGCCCATGGACTCCTCAGGCTAAAGAAGTAATACTAAAAATGTAATATTCTGGACCCATTTGGTACCTTTAAATTAATATAACGATTGTATATGGCTCTTGCCCCCTTTGCTGAGATGGGTAAAATAATAACCTGCCTCCCCAAAGGGGCAGGCAGTATAGCCTAGAGGTTAGACTAACAAGTTGTAAATGAGCTTGGTACATCCAGCAGACTTGAGTTTGATTCCCACAACCTCCATTTGCATACTGTGAGACCCTGAGCAAGTCACTTGTCCTCCCCACTGCTCCCAGGTCACCTCTGAAAACAGGCCTTTGGCCTAGTGTACCTTACCTGGTTACCAAAGAATTAAACAAGCATTTGTCAATGCTGAACGTTCGCTTGCAGGTATTTGCAGTGGTGTTTGGCACGTATGGTGCTTTACCCTAATGCCCTGTGCGATTGCTGGTATTTGCACAATAAATTTTCAGCATGACCTTTTTGTTACCCCCATTGTGCGCTACATAGGCGGAAACACGTTTTGGGCAGGATGTGAAAAATGACAGCTGTACTGCTCATAAGGAAGTGTGGTAAAATGGCAATGTTGAAAATCTGGAGTGGAAATATTGAAAATTCGCAAACCCATGAGCGTGCGTGGGAACTGTGCAACGCACGCTCGTAAAACAGTCATTGTTAGGAATTTTGTCACCAAATTTTCAACACAGCCATTTTAAGACTTCTGCTCATGAACAGTGTCACTGTTATTTTCTTAATGTGTCCCATACATTGAGTTCGCACCGACTGCGCCATTGTATGCGCTACATGAAGTACGAGCTGCGTTTTGGGCAGGATGTGAAAAATGACAGCTGTACTGCTCATGAGGAGGTGTGTTAAAATGGCAATGTTGAAAATCTGGAGTGAAAATATTGAAATTATTACAAACTTACAAGCGCGTAGGAACTGCGCAAGCATACCTAAAACAGTCATTTTAGGAATTTTTCACCAATTTTCAACACAGCCATTTTAAGACCTCTGCTCATGATCAGTGTCACTGTGATTTTCTTAATGTGTCCCATACATTGATTTCAGCACACAGACTGCGCCCATTGTATGCTATCATGGGCGGAAACATGTTTTGGGCAGGATGTGAAAAATGACAGCTGTACTGCTCATGAGGAAGTGTGTAAAATGCCAATATTGAAAATCTGGAGTGAAATATTGAAAATTCACAAACCTCTGATGGCGTGGGAACTGTACAGCGCTGCGTCAGTAAAACAGTCATTTTAGGAATTTTTCACCAAATTTTCAACATTGCCATTTTAAAACCTCTGCTCATGAACAGTGACACTGTGATTTTCTTAATGTCCCATACACTGAGTTAGCACACCGACTGTGCCATTATGCGCTACATGAAGCGGAAACACGTTTTGGGCAAGATGTGAAAAATGACAGCTGCACTGCTCATAAGGAGGTGTGGTAAAATGGCAATGTTGAAAATGTGGAGTGAAAATATTGAAAATTCTTAAACTTATGAGCGTGCATAGGAGCTGCGCAATGAACACTCGTAAAACAGTCATTTTTAGGAATTTTTTCACCAAATTTTCAACACAGCCATTTTAAGACCTCTGCTCATGAACAGTGTCACTGTGATTTTCTTAATGTGTCCCATACATTGAGTTCGCACACCGACTGCACCATTGTGCGCTACATAGGCGGAAACATGTTTTGGGCAGGATGTGAAAAATGACAGCTGTACTGCTCATGAGGAGGTGTGGTAAAATGGCAATGTTGAAAATCTGGAGTGCAGATATTGAAAATTCACGAACTTACGAGCCTGCATAGGAACCGTGCAACGACGCTGAGAAATATACTGCAGGATCATTTCATCATAGACTCTTTCTCATACTGTCAAGGAAAGAGTGAGCTCAAGGGTAGATTTGCAGTGACTGCTAAATCACCCTTCAGGCCCCGATAATGCCATGACAGTGACACATTCATGAGAAGGGTCCCAAAACCCCATGTTGAAAATTTGGTGCAAAATTCCAAAATGCCTGAGATATGCAATAAAGTTGAAACCCCTATCTAGCCCATTATACAGCTTACCGGCATTTCCTCAGTTCACGGTCAGCTTTGAAGAGTGCAGACGTGTTCCCGTCCACGAAGATCGTCGCGCTGAGCTCGGAGAGTAAGTATGGGGGTGAGGGGGTGTGGGAGGCTGGAGTGCGAGTTGTGGGAGGGACTGGGAGAAGTGCCATGGGACCGTTTTGCTTTACAGGTGAAAAAAAAGACTACGGGACGTTTGCCACGCTGGGGTGAGCTCCCAGCGTGGCAGAAGATGGCTGAGGGGCCAAGGAGCCAATGGGGATTGGCACCCCGCCAGCAGACAACGCTGGACGTTTGCCACGCTGGGGGGGCTCCAGCGTGGCAGAAGGATAGCTTGGGGGGCCGTGGAGCCAACAGGATTGGGCACCCCTCGCCGGCAGATGACGCTGACGCTTGCCACGCCTGGGGTGGGCTCCCAGCGTGGCACCAAAGCTTTGGGGGGGCCTCCATTAGCGTTGTATGACAGCCGGGTGTTTTCTAGCGGAAGACCACCAGCTGTAACACACAGCTCCCCGCACTCCATTGGTGCAGGGATCGCCATGCCTGCTCAACGGAGCAGTGGATTGAAAGGGAGAGGCACACCTCCAAAGTGTGCTACTCTCCCAAAACGTTCCTTGTGCATGCGCGCCAGCGAACGTAAAAAAGAGGTTTCTAACATATCATGTGACAGCCTTGGCCCACTTTTCCTATAGAGGAGGACTGAGTATACCTCACTCTGTCAATTATAAACCACAGCCTGGGGTGCACTAAACAAAGTTTTGAGAGTGCTGAGATGGGTGAAATAATAACCAACCCCAAAATGTTTTTTTTTTTTTATATAACTTTATATTTATTGATTTTACTGCATATAAAAAAAAACATACAGCATGATATGCATACAGGCAGGTGTACAGATACTGCAAGCCACTATGCACAATGTGAAGCGACACATCATTTTTACAGAAACACACTTGGTAAACCCCTTTACCTAGGTACTTCACTGTGGGGTTAGCTGAATTGTTAAAAAACAAATGCAACAAAATTTTGAAGGATTGGCATATTGCAACCATGAGCAGGGAGTAACCCATATTATGCTGTATAAATACATTACGCATCTTTTACCTATCATAAAGCTAGTAACTGCTCCCCTCTACATCTGCTCAAACATCCATCAAGTCAAGCTTTCTTGCATAGCTCTTTACCCCAAAAGCTCAATCAAAGCAACAAAACAATAATAGAAAATGTCCACTTTTGAGTCCTGGGACCAAACTGGGGAATAGGTAGTTCCCCTTATTAACTCTAGTGAGCTAAATTACCATAAACTTCTCCTGAGAAAAGAAGAAAAGGAACTCTAGGTCCCAATACATCACATACCAGTCTCTCAGTCACTGTCTGCTTCCTCACTATTAGAATCCTCACTCTTTGCTTGAAATTCTTTTTCTACTCGGTCCATGAATTTCTCCGCTTCCACAGGTTCAGCAAATTGATACCTTCCCCCCCACAGAAAATACACTGGCTTGCCAGCATCACCAAGCCATGCTGTATTCCCAGTTGTCGAAGACGTGCCCGTACTGCATCAAAACTGCGTCTCCTTTGCCGTGTCACGTAGCTGAGGTCTGGAAACACATGCATTTTGCTCCCTTCCCACTCCGTTGTTCCACTTCTCTCAGCTTGTGTTATTATTAATTATTTTTCAACCGTCGACCCCAGGACTGCAAGAATGGTGCGAGGAGGAAGCTGACCTGTGGCCATGCGGTGTCTGGAGCCCTGAGGAGTTATGTGGCAAGCTTTGAATACCGAGCAATTCTCCACACCAGTGAAAGTCTCTTTTAGCCATTTATCGGTAAAACCGGCAAGATCTTCCCCCTCAACTGTTTCTGGGAGACCTAGTATTCTTATATTAGCCGCTCTAGAAAGATTCTCCAAATTTTCTAAGCGCCTTCTCAGGACTCCATTTTCTTTAATCAGGCCCGATGACGATGTCATCGCCGATGTGGCTGCCTAGACTGACACTTTGGTTTCCTCCTACAACTTAACAATTTTTGTATCCATATTTTTAAATTGATGAGCAAACTCCTCCATCTTGCCTTCTAACTTTTGAATTGCCTTGAGGAGTGTGGCATTTGTTGGCTGATTAAATTCTTCTACCATCCCCACGCTCGAGTCCTTGCTGGTCCCAGGTTTAGGTTCTTTGGAATGTGCTCCTTCTCCACCTGGCCTGCTTTTACAGTATTTGTCCGACCCATAGCTGCTATTCTCCCAGCTTGATTTCCACAAAAAAGGTATCTACATGTAACAGGCTGCAATCTCCTTCGAGTAGTAGACAGAATTATTTGAAACCAGATTACTGATCAGTTGCTTGGAGAAAAGTTTTAATTTAGTGGAGCTCGTGCTAAAAGCTTTTGCTAGCTCGGCTGCTGGCCATGCCCCCCTACCCCAAAATGTTTTAAACTTTGCAAGTGACTGCCTCAGCCTTCTCCTCCCATACAGAAATGAGCTTCTGTACCAGAAATTAGTCATTTCAGCAAATGAGTTTGGTATTTCTCAAAATAATCCTCCTGGCACAGGCCTGGCTCTATGGGACATTGTGGACAATAATAGCTCAGGTCTCTCCTGATGCCTTTTTTGAGCAAACTCTCTTTTTTGGGGGAGGGGGGGGTCTAGCCTTCCTTTCAGGGTGTGGGACTGATCTGCAGAAATGCCTTTCGTTCAATCTAGCTACACTCTCATGCCTTTCCATTTTAGCACGAGGAAAAGGAAGAGGAGACCATTATGGTTTTCCAAAAAGGTAGCAAAAAAAGTGAAAGCCAAAAAGATTGCATTCAGGCAATACAAAAAGACACAGGCAGAAGGGGATAGGAAGAAGTACCAGGAGAAGCAAAGGGAGGCAGGGAGGTTTGTAAGGGAAGCCAAAGCTCAGGCAGAAGAACACATTGCAAAATCAGTGGGTAGAGGGGACAAAACCTTTTACAGGTACATAAGTGAAAAAAGAAAAGCAAAGGGAGGGATAGTGAGACTGAAGGGGAAGGATAGGGGCCGCATGGAGGATGACAACAGTAAAGCTGACATATTGAACAGGTATTTCTGCTCAGTCTCTTACTGAGAAAGAGGAGGGTAATGGGTCTGAAGGAGTACAAGGGGTGAGAATGGTGCAGAAATGGACACAAGTCCCTTTACACGAGAAGGGTCCTGAAGGAACTGGAACTAATAAAGTTAATAAAGCAATGGGGCCAGATGGGGTGCACCCCAGGGTCCTTAAAGAACTAAGAGTGGTGGTGGCTGAACCTCTGGCTATCCTGTTTAGCCGATCACTGGAAACAGGGATGTACCCAAGACTGGAGGATAGCAGATGTAGTCCCCTTATACAAAAGTGGGAACAAAGAGGAAGCGGGGAACTACAGACCAGTCAGCCTCACCTTGGTAGTGGGGAAGATCATGGAAGCACTACTGAAGGAGAGATTGGTGGAACATCTGGTTGTCAATGGACTACATGACCCAAGGCAGCATGGTTTCACCAGGGGGAGGTCATGTCAGATCAGCCTCATAGAATCTTTTGACTGGGTGACTAGGGAGGTGGATCAGGGGAGGGCAGTGGACATGGCCTATCTGGACTTCAGCAAGGCCTTTGACTCTGTGCCACATAGAAGACTATTACACAAACTGGGGAATATGGGTGTGGGCAGGACAGTAGTGTGGTGGGTAGGTAACTGGCTGGGCGGCAGGACACAGAGGGTGGTGGTAAATGGCTGTCACGCCACAGAGGGAAGAGTGACCAGTGGGGTACCACAGGGATCAGTGCTGGGACCGGTCCTATTCAACATCTTCATCAGTGACATTGCGCAGGACATAGAAGGCAGAATTTCACTGTTCGCTGATGACACAAAGCTCTGTAACAGAGTAGACACACCAGAGGGTGTAGACAGAATGAAAAGGGACCTGCAGAAACTTGAAGAATGGTCAGGGGTTTGGCAGTTGGAATTCAATGCAAAGAAGTGCAAGATAAAGCATATGGGGCACAAAAACCCTGGCACAATATATCAGTTGGGGGGGGTGAGGATATAGCATGCACCAAGCAGGAAAGGGATCTTGGTGTTATCATCTCTGATGACCTCAAGGTTGAGAAACAGTGTGACAAGGCAGCAGGTAAAGCAAATAGGATGCTGGGATGCATAGGCAGGGACATCACCAGCAGGAAAAGGGAGGTCATAATTCCACTATACAAGACACTAGTGAGGCCCCACCTGGAGTACAGTGTACAGTTCTGGAGATCTTACCTATGTAAGGACGTAGACAGGGTAGAGAAGGTTCAGAGGAGGGCAACAAAGATGGTGCATGGATTGCATCACAAGTCCTATGAGGACAGGTTGAAGGATATGAACATGTACTCCCTGGAGGAGAGAAAGAGAGAGAGAGAGGGGATATGATAGAGACATACAAGTATCTTACAGGGAGGAACAGGGTGCAGGAATACGCTATTTTTAAGCAAAAAAGATGTTCCAGGACTAGAGGGCATGGGATGAAGTTGGAGGGAGGACGATTCAGAGGAAATGTGAGGAAGAATTTCTTCACAGAATGGGTGGTGGACAAGTGGAACACCCTGCCAGAGGAAGTGGTGGGGGCTGAAACAATCACAGGGATTTAAGAATGCATGGGATAGACTTAAAGGAATTCTGGAGGTCAGGGGTAAGGGGCAACAGACTTCTAGGAAAACATAAACTGAACTTACAAGCTCAAATGGGCAGACTGTGTGGGCCATAGGCCCTTATCTGCCGACACTGTTTATGTATCTATATTTCAAAGTTTGTACAATTTATTTTCATATCAGGCATGTTTCAGAGGAAGGTACTGTTGAAATATTATTCGCTATTTGAACAGCAGAAGTAACTCATCTCCGAGATGTTTTGGGACGGGGTGCACATCTGAGAAAACAGGCTGTCAGGCTCAGACAGTGCATCTGGCTTGTTCAGGGTATCATTCTCAAGCTGTGTGTCACCCTCAGATAGGGCAATAGACTTGGGAAGAATGCCTGACTTAGGCAGAGTATCAGGCAGGGCATGAAGCAGTACAGCATGAAACCACCAAGATGGTGCACATCCTCAGGGCAAGACATATGAAGAGAGGCTGCAAGGACTTGGACATGTACACCTTTAAAAAGAGGAGGGAGAGGGGTGACAAGAGCGAGACACACAAGTACCTACACGGCAGAATTAAGGTAGAAGCCAACAATTTTTCTCCTTGAGCTCAAATTCAGGGATGAGGGGGAAGTCACTGAAAACTGCAGGGGAGAGAGTCAAAGGGAATGTCTGCAAGAACTTTTCATGGAAAGGTGGGGTTGTACTGGCCAAATCAAATCCATGCTGCGGTGTGACCGAAACATGGTTTAAAGAAGGTGACGAACAAGGAAATACCTGGTTATCAACTTATACAAAAAAAATAGGACGGATAAAAAGGGAGGTGGTGTTGCCTTTTATATAAACGAAAACTACAGGACATACGATATTACAGATGGTTCAATAACCAACAATGAAATTATGTGGGTACAAGTCAAAACCATTAACAAAACAATAATTATCGGACTGGCATATAGGTCACCGAGTTTGAAAACAGAGGAGTGTAATAAATTCTTATCTGAAATAGTGAACAAAAACATTCAAGGTGACTGTTTTAATGGGAGATTTCAATTTCCCAGCAATCAACTGGAATGCGCTTAGGGGGTCCAACTCCATAGAGAATCGGTTTGTGGACATGATATTATTTCAAAATTTATAACAACTAGTTACTGCAGCAACCAGAGACAACAATATACTTGATCTTATATTTACCAACTGTTGCAAAGATATACACAACATTAAAATACTACCTCCACTGGGCAATAGTGACTATAGAATGGTACTTCTTGAATTCAGCAGTATTACGAACAACACAAAATGTACAACAACCATAAAAAACTGTAATAAAGCCGACTACAGCAATATGGAAAACTACTTAATGACATGGAACTGGCAAAAGGACTTAGTAAATCAAGATCTGAAAAATACATGGAACAAGAGCAACCAAAAGTTCGACTATTGCATGGACACATGGGTGCCAGCCAGAAACACATACAAAAATAACCGACGCACACCACCCCGGTGGAATAAGAAAATCAGGAAACAAATTAAGAATAAAAAAAAATATATATAAAAATTATTTAAAAAATCCATCACTGGGTAACTGGATGAAATTTAAATTAAGTGCCAAAAAAACTAAAAATATGATAAGAATATTAAAGGCAAGATTAGAAATCAATCTGATATCAAAAGTGAAAGATAAAAAAACAATTTTATAATTATATTGGTTCCCTCAAAGGTAAACAAAAGATTACAGGCCCACTTAAAGACGGCAGAAATTATAACTGATGAAAAAAAAATAGCAACTAAGCTTAGAGTTTTTTTGTAAGTGTTTTTTGAACATAAAGAAAATTTCACTGACTGTCAAATGAATACCAGGACTGATACTCCAGTCATTACCCCAGAAAAAGTTAATAGAGTAATATCTTCTTTAAAAAGTAATAGTTCTGCAGGACCGGATGGTATCACCCCCAGGTTTTTGAAAGAACTTAAAGATGAATTAGTGGGCCTGTTGATTTGCCTTTTTAACAGATCACTTCAAGAGGGAAAAACAATACCAGAATCGAGAGAGGCATTAGTCACCCCAATACACAAGGGTTGCTCACTTACAGACACTAACAATTACAGACCAAAACGCCTCACTTCAGTAGTCAGGGAAAATAATGGAAAACAGGGAACTAGCAGGACAGATCAGAATGACCTGCAAGAAAGGTAGTGTGGTGATTGTAGGGGACTTCAACATGCCAGGAGTGGACTGGAGTACCCCAACAACCAGGAATAGAAGGGAACGGGTACTGCTGGATGCCTTCCAAGACAGTTTCCTGCTGCAAATGGTCAGTGAACCAACCAGGTTAGGGAATACCATTGACCTTGTGCTGGCAAATGGGGACTTTGTGAGAGAACTTACAGTGGAAGAACCGCTGTAAGGGAGTGACCACCATTCAGTATGGCTCACATTGGATATGGGCAAGGAAGGAGTGGAATCCGGCACAGGAGTGCTGGACTTCAGGAGGGCCGACTTTGTGAGGATGGGGGAAGTGGTAAAAGGGTACCTGGCCAGAATTCAGCCTAGTATGGGCACTAACCAAAGGTGGGCGCTCATAAAGCTGGGAATAGTAGAGGCAACCAAAATCTGCTGCAAGGCCCAGAGCAAGAAGGCTAGGGCTAAGAAACCGAGCTGGTTGAGCAAGGAGGTCATGGAAAAGATAAGGAGGAAAAGAGCTGCCTTTAGAAGGTACAAGAAAACAGGGAGTGGGGGAGGACAGGGAGGAGTACCTGATGGAATCGAAGGAGGTGACACGGGCAGTAAGGGGAGCCAAGGCATCTACAGAGCTCAGGCTGGCACAAGGCATTAACAAGGGGGAGAAGGACTTCTTTAGGTACATCAGGCAGAAAAGGAGCTCTAAGGACCACATAGTAAGGATTAGCTAGGTGGGGGGTTGAGTGGAAGCAAGGTGTGATAAAGCAGAAGCACTAAATGATTACTTCTGCTCGGTGTTTACTAAGGAGAAAAAGGGGGTGATACCCAAGGGGGGAGGAATGGCAGAAACAGGGGGGGAGGGGTGACAGATGGGGGAAATCATGGAGGGCAGAGTTCGGGAGGGTTTGAAGGCACTGAGGGTGGACAAGGCACCAGGCCCAGATGGCATCCACTCCAGTGTACTGAAGGAGCTGGCAGAGGTCCTTGTGGGACCTTTGGCAGACTTATTTAATGCCTCACTACACTCAGGGTGTGTACCTCAGGACTGGAGGATGGCTCATGTGGTGCCCCTTCACAACAGTGGCCCCAAGGATGAACCGAGGAACTACAGACCGGTGAGCCTCACATCCATTGTGGGTAAGCTGAGGGAGACTTTTCTGAAGGAGAGGCTGGTGGCCCTCCTAGAGACCAAAGGACTACAGGACAGCAGACAGCATGGCTTCATACGTGGCAGATCCTGCCAAAGCAACCTGGTGGAGCTCTATGACTGGGTAACTAGGCAGCTGGACAGAGGCCATGCAGTGGATGTCCTGTATCTGGACTTCAGTAAGGCATTCGTCTCGGTGCCACATGGGAGGCTGGGAAGTAAGTTAGAAGGCACAGGAGTGGGTGCAAAGCTGGTGAGATGGGTAGGGAACTGGCTTCAGGGAAGGAAACATAGGGTGGTGGTGGGTGGGAAGCTCTCACACCCAAGGGTAGTGACGAGCGGTGTTCCCCAGGGCTCGGTGTTGGGACCAGTGCTGTTTGGGATATTCACTGCAGATATATCATTGGACATCAAGAGCAAGATCAGTCTGTTTGCTGATGATACCAAGATGGGAGCGGTGATGGACGACCTAGGGGGATGGCAGGGGTTGCAGGATGATCTGGCAAAGCTTGAAACCTGGTCAGGCACCTGGCAACAGGGGTTTAATGCCAAAAAGTGCAAGGTGCTGCATTTTGGGATGAAGAACCCAAGGAGGAGTTACCTGCTGGGGGAAGTGCAGCTAGCCCAGATAGAGGAGGAGAAGGATCTGGGGGTGCTCATTACAGGGTCAATGACAACTCGGCACAATGTAGGAAGGCAGCTGCAAAGGCCAACAAAGTGCTGGGTTGCATTACAAGGGGTATATCCTCGAGGAGGGAGGAAGTGATTCTGCCACTGTATAGGTCATTAGTTAAACTGCACCTGGAGTACTGCATGCAGCACTGGTGCCCATATCTGAAGAGAGACATTAAGTTACTGGAGGGGGTGCATCGCAGAGCGACAAAGATGATCAAGGGGCTGAGGGACTTATCATACGAGAGGAGGCTGAGGGAGTTGAACATGTACTCGCTGGAGGAGAGGAGGGACAGGGGAACATGATTGAAACCTTTAAGTACATGAAAGGAATAAACAAGGCGGGTATAATGGGGCTGTTCAAAGTCAGGGAGGGGAGGGACACCAGGGGCCATGATATGAGACTGGAGGGAGGAAGGTTCAGGAGGGAGATGAGGATACACTTTTTTACAGAGAGGGTGGTAGCTGGGTGGAATGTGTTACCTGCAGAAGAGGTACCCGGTAGAACAGTGGACTGCTTCAAAAGGGGATGGGACAGGACAAGGGGGAGGGTCAATGGAGGGGAAGGGTGGAAGGGAGGGGCAGCTGCAGAATAAGGGGTGATAGCTGCACATTCGAGCAGACTTGATAGACCTCTAGGCCTTTATCTGCTGGCAAATTTCGGCTGTTTCATATGTTCATATGAAAAACCACTTCAGGCTCATATAATAGAACGTATAAACAATTTCGGACTGATTGACCCAACACAGCATGGATTCACCACAGGTAGATCCTGTCTTACTAATCTTAAACAGTTTTTTTGAGCCAGTAAGTGCTGCTCTGGACAAGGGCATCCCCGTAGACATCATTTTCCTTGACTTTGCCAAAGCCTTCGACAAAGTTACATCATACCCTACTTCAGTTACTGAGTAATATTCATCTACACCCAAATATAATCAACTGGATAAACTCCTGGTTAGACTCCCATCGACAAAGGGTTGCTATCAAGGGACATCTCTCAGAATGGTCATCGGTTACAAGTCAAGTACCCAAGGGGTCAATTCTGGGTCCCACTTTATTTAAACTCCTCCAAGGTGAGAAGAGTCTGCTGCCACACTCTCTGAGCCCTTGCTTGCAGGTATGGCCCGGACAGCGCTCCGGGAACTCAAGGCTGCATGGCTGTCTCTGTAAATTTTCAAAGGACAAGTGCCTTTCTCTTGGTACAGCTCTCACTGGTCACCTGTGGTCCACAAGCTCCTTGTCTAGCTCCTCATCCTGCCCGGCATTTTCAATTCCTCCCGACTGGACTATGTCCCTACCATAGGCCAAATTAACCTTATTTTCCCCCTAATCCTGTGTTGCCTCTGATTTCTGGACTATTTTTACATGCACTGCTGCATCGAATTTTGGCCTTTGTATGCTTGTTTATACTCCTGCCCAGCCCTCTCAATGTGGAGGAACCCCAGCCTTGTCACCCTGGTGTCCACCAGCCAGCACACTAGTAGCCCCAGGGCTTTACCAGCCCAGTGGGGTCAGAGGGGGGCCCTACCCTCCGAGACCAGATCCAGTGTTCCTGTGCTGTGGCTAGCCAGGTGCAAGGCCTGCGAGTTCCTCCGTCATCATCTGTAGGCAATTTTCCTGTGTTGATGGGGCGACGTGTACAATGACGCCTGTGACGGCGCTGCTCCTGTGCACACCACCGTCAAGCGTCTGCGCCGCTCCTGACCCCCATCATGTGGCATCAGTGTGCAAGTCCCCAGCCACCACTAGGGGCCAGACTGGTACCGATTGGTGAGACCCCCCTCCCCAGAGAAGGAGAGCTGTCCTCCAGACGCTCAATCCTTCTCCTCTCTGCCAACCCCCAGCGACCCACACTCGCTCTCAAACACGGATTGCTGGTGTGGCATCCAGTGCCTCAACCCTCACCGCCACCCAGCCAGTCAAATTTTGGCCTTTGCAGGGGGTTTAGTCTCCCGCAAAACCGCTGATTTTTCTCATGTACCCACTGCCAAATTTCTTCAGTTTAAAGTGTAATTTTTTCCATTAGCAGATTATATCTTCTAGCCACTAGAGGGTCCAGTTATAAGTGCACTCACCCAATCCAATCCCTGTCTCATTTCACTTATTGTGTGGTTAATTGATCCCTATTCATCAGTATTTGCCCCCTCCATCTTCTACTTCTGTCAAGGCCTATCTCTAGCTACCTATTTTTCCCCAGGTTTGCACAACTTGCTAGTGGCTGTCAGTTCCCTCTGGCAGTGGCCACTTTTTCACTGACACCCGTCCCAGTTTCACTGTCCCGCGCCCCCCCACTATTCAATCTACCTTGATTGGTAAGTGCTCCCCCCATCTACCTACAGCATGCCCACCCCACCTTCCCCTCCTTCTAATTATCCTTTCCATCATCTCTAACACAACTCCACAAACTTCTCAATTTAAAAACCTGCCCCTCCCCCACGATCTCCTAACCCCTTCCTTCAGTCTTGCTATTTACCCCTTCCTCCCTGCAAATACCCTGGACTCACTTCCCCCACATACCCCATGCCACGTTATTCACGGCTTCTAGCCACCTCGCTTTACTTCATCTCCTGATTATCCACTCACCCAGCCCCCCTCCCCACAAACACATCATAAATACTCTGCCCGACAAAAATATCCTAAACTACACTTCCTTATACTCGCACTCCTATTACCTGCCTCAGGAAATGTACATCCCAATCCTGGTCCCTTCCCCCCCAGCTGCTATCCTCCCATTAACATACAACCTTCCAACACCACCTCTGCCCTCCCAAAAGACCAAAAGAGTCTTCACTTAAATATCTGCAGCCTTGTCCCGAAAATTGATCTGTTACTTCCGATGATAATCTCCCTCACTCCAGACATTCTAATCTTAACTGAAATTTGGCTAAATACTAAAATTTCTGATCCCTCTACTGCCATCCCAGGCTATTGCTTAGTCAGGCAGGACTGGGCAGGTAAGGGAGGTGGAGTGGCCATGTATATCCAGTCCTCTCTCCAGTACACTACCATTCTTTTGTCTGCTTTACCCTTCACTTACGAAGCTCTGGTAGTAAATATTGCCCTGCCTTTCTCCTCCCCTATCTTTATTGCTGGTATCTACTGTCACCCAGGTATCAAGCCCTCTGAATCTATTGACCTCATCACCTCTGTAGCTACCGTCTCACACAAAGATGAGCTTATATATATATATATATTGGGTGATGTAAATCTAAACTGGCTGTCATCAACCACTTCTAAGACACAAAGTGATATCTCTGCTCTAAATCTCACCCAACTCATTCAAGAGCCTATCTGACTAAATCATAAAACCTCAAACCATCCACTGTTAGACTGGGCTCTCACCTCCCACCCTAACTGAGTCATCAAGTCTGGTGTCCTCCCGGATGCCCTCAGCGATCACTGCCCTATCTTCGAGGTCAGGAAGGTCCACAGACCTAAACCGCCACGTAAAATGCCGCAACTCCGCGCTTTCAGTTCCCTTGACTTAAACCCTCTTCTCAATGATATATCCAATTCTGATTGGTCCCCAATTGCATCTGCCACTTCCATCGACCAAGCCCTCACTTACTTCAAAGACAGATTTATAGCTACCTGGGATTTCCATGTCCTGTTCAAACGCACTAGAGTCCGAGGTATTCATCATCCCTGGATCACCCCTGAATTAATGACCTGCCTCAGGGAGCACGATAAAGCGTGGAGGAAACGCAAGGCCTCTCAATTCCTATCAGCCCTTACTAACTATCGCAGGCTAAGAAACGCTTGTACTAAAGCAATCAGACTTGCCAAGTCTGAATATTTTAAATCCTCTTTCCTCAATAACATAAACCCCTCAAAATTTTGGAAAGTAGTCCACTCATTATCCCCCGCATCCCCCACCCCTAAGCTAATATACAACACACTGGAGTCTGAACCTTGCATAGTGGCTCAGGACTTCAACTCCTACTACACCTCCTGTGCCTCAACCTTCTAAATCCCTCCCATCAAGTCTTTCCTCCACTTGTTCTCCTCTCCTACCACTCAACACCCATACCCACCCCTTTCTCATTCTCTCCTATCTCCCTGAGGAGACACTTGGCCCTCATCTCTCTCAATCCCTCCAAAGGCTCCTCTCCAGATGACCTTGACCCTAAACTTCTCTACCTCTTAGCTCCTGCTAGTGCCTACCCTCTCGCTCTAATTTTAAACCTCTCCTTTACGTCCTCCACCATCCCTAAGACCTGGAAACAGGCGGTGGTCCTCCCCTTCCCCAAGGGTGGCAATCCTTCCTCCCCTGCCAGCTATTGCCCAATCTCCCTCCTCCCTGCCCTTGCTAAGCTCTAGACCCCTGGCAGGATTCTCTGCATCCTGGAGGGGCCCAGAACCTAGTCTAGCACCTTTCTCACCTCCTACTCCCACCCCATTCTATCCTGAAAGGGCTAGGTCTCGGACCCTCTTTTCTCCCACCTCCCTCTCTCTTGGTCCTTCTGAAGCCTACTCCCCATCGCTGCCGACTTCCCTCCTGTCATGCTGTACCTCTGCTGCCTACAACCTGCTTCCCTCCTGTCGTGCTCTACCTCTGCCTTGTGCAGGCAGAGTCCACAGCATACTGAAGGGGCCAGGCCTCGGCAGACCCTTCTCTTCCACCTCTCTTCCTTCCTGACATGCTCAAACTCCCACTGCTTACAACCTGCTTCCCTCCTGTTCATGCTTGACCTCCACCTGGTGCAGGCAGGGTCCCCAGCATTCTGGAGGGGCCAGGCCCTGGCAGACCCTTCTCTTCCACCCTTTGCCTTCCCCTCCTTCAAATCCCCCTTTCCACCCCCCTGCTCTCTGCCTATATGCTCCCCACCCACCTTCCCCCCTTCCTAGCCATAGTTATTGGCTAACCCCTAATCTCTGATGCACTTATAGTCAACCTTGCACTTTCGCTACACCTTGCAAATTTTGTCCTATCTGTGTCTCTCCTCGCAATCTTGCCCTAGTTCAGCCTCCTTGTATTCTATCCAGCTATTTTCTAACTAGAAAGCTATATCCCACCAAGTGTTTGCCAAAGATATTTGTGTTATCGTATCTATTTAGTTCAAGACTGTTAGCATTGTATCCATCTAGTCCATACCTGTTAGCATTCCTCCTTTTCATTACTTCTGTATAGTCTGCTCACTTTACTGAATGTGATCAAATTGTTTATCTATATTGTGTACCAACTCTCTGTATACTATCCTCATGTTCCCCTACCCCCCGGGTCGCACCGGAAGACAAGCAACTTGCTGCTCAGAGTGCCTTCCTGGTGAAACATTTCAATAAATAAAAAATTAAAAAAAATGAACATACTGGTCTCAACACTCTAAACCCTTAATAATGCATGGCTCTGACAGTATGCAGATGATTGTAAACTGGGAGGAATTGTTCAAACTGCATCAGAAAGGAAACAACTTCAGAATAGCCTGGACCAAGTATCAGAATGGACTATAAAAAATAAAATGAAGTTTAATGAAAAGAAAAGCAAGGGAATGCATCTGGGGGCTAAAAATCCGCAAATGCAACATAAACTGAACAACATTATACTCGAAAGCACAACGGAAGAAAAAGACCTGGGAATCTGGACAACAGACTGCTTATCCTTTGATAAACATTGCATGATAACCGTCAAATGTCAAATAATTGTGAAATTTATTTTACAAAATAGTAGTAGTAGAAAGAGAGAAGTGATTATGCCCTTATGTATGGGTTTGGTGCACCCCCATCTCGAGTATTGCTCATAGTTTTGGCAACCCCATACATTGAGAAGTTCCAAACTTATAGAAGGAATACAGAGAAAGCTAACCAAAAGAATATGTAACATGGAAAACAAAATCTATACTGAGAGATTAAACACCTTGGGCTGGATATTCAAACTGCGCCATTCTGAGGCGCAAGCCCTTGCGCTGCGCAAGCATAGTGCAACATGGTTATAGAGCTGGGAGATATCCAAAGGAGTTGCGCTTATTGAGCAACCTTGAATATCACCCCCAGCCACAGCCACTGTGCATGGCGCAGGAACTTGCGCCACCGCAAGTTGTCAGGAGTGAGCATTCAACTTGTGTGGCTATACCATTGCCATGCGCAAAATCACATTCAAAAGGTGACATGCAAATGGAGCCATAATTCACGCAAGGCGAAGGGGGGGCCATTTGCATCTGATTATGGTCCCATTTGCATGCCATTAGCATGTAGCTGCGCCGATCCCCGAGGACTTGCGCCTGGCGCCCTGCCAGGCAGCAGCCGTCAGGGACCGACGCACCCTGCAGCCCAATCGCGGGCAGCAATGTGGCTCCCCTACCTCCTCCCGTACATCTCCCTGGTGGTCCAGTGGACCGTAATGCCCGATCGCGGGCAGAACGTAAAATGAACCCCCCCCCCGAACATGTCCCTAGTGCCCGATCGCGGGCAGAATGTAAAATGAACCCCCGAACATGTCCCTAGTGCCCGATCGCGGGCAGTAAGTAAAGTGCCCCCACGAACATCTCCCTGGTGGTGGCTAGTGTCCTCCCACCCCACCACGACAAGCCCCACCACCCCACTCCCTGCAGCCGCCGGGCGGCAGCATCCCACCCGCCTGCCGCCTACGATCACGTGACTGACTGCCCGGTAGGGCTGCACGCCCATTGGTGCAGAGCAAGAGCCAATGGGCATGCAGTCCATACCGTATACGACAGTCCAGATTTGTATTTGAATTATGTCAATTCCATGCACTGTTGATCCCCCTGTATTGCTTTCGCACCCACCACTTCTGCTGGAAGGCTGTTCCATGGCTCCACAACCCTTTCAGTGAAAAAGTACTCCCTAACATTACCCGAGCCTTCCACCCTTCAGCCTCATTTCATGCTCCCTTGTTCTTGTGCAGAGTTTTCTCTGAAATATGCTTTCCACCTGTACCCTGTTTATTCCCCTAAGGTACTTGAAAGTCTCTATCATATCTCCCCTGTCCCTTCTTTCCTCCAGCGATTAGATATGAAGGTCCTTAAGCCTTTCCTCATAGGGCTTCTCATGCAGTCCATGTACCATCTTCGTTGCCCTTCTCTGGACTGCCTCTATTTTGTCAATGTCCTTCCGGAGATGTGGTCTCCAGAACTAGACATAGTACTCCAGCTGAGGCCTCTTCAGTGATCTGTACAGTGGCATAACCACCTCCTTCCTCCTCCTTGTTATGCCTCTTCCAATGTACCCTAACATTCTGTTTCCTCTCCCCACCGCATTTTCACACTGTTTGGTCATCTACAGGTCATCAGATATGATTATCCCCAGGTCTTTCTCCTGACTTGTGCTGGCCAGAATTTTCCCACTCATCCTGTAGTCTTCCCTTGGATTCCTGTGACCCAGGTGCATGATCTTGCACTTTTTACCATTGAAGCTCAACTGCCAGACACCCGACCACTCCTCTAATAGGCTTAGGTCCTTTCTCATTTTTTCCACCCCTTCCGGTGTGTCCACTCTGTTGCAGATCTTGGTGTCATTTGCGAAGAGGCACACCTTTCCCTTCAGACACTCTGTAATGTTGCTAATGAAGACACTGAATAGGACTGGCCCCAGCACCGACCCCTGCAGCACCCCGCTGATCACCTTCCTCCCCTCAGATTTCATGCCATTTACCACCACCCTCAGAGTCCTGTCCCTTAGCCAGTTCCCAACCCACTTTACCACCGAAGGACCCACTCTCAAGCTCCCCAATTTATTTAGCAATCTCCTATGTGGGACGGTGTCAAAGGCCATGCTGAAATCCAGGTAGGCTACATCCACCGCCTCTCCCTGATCTACTACCCTGGTTACCCAGTGAAAGAAATCTATAAGATTTGTCTGACAGGACCTTCCCACTGAGAATCCGTGATGCCTTGGATCCTGTGCCTCGCTATTTTCCAGAAACTTCACAATCCTCTCCTTAAAGGAAAACACTGGAAAAGACACAGCTTTCCTCAGACACTGCATAAACTCTCAGTTAATGTTTTCAGACAGTAACAACTTTTTTAATTATTTAAAACAGCTACCCACAACTTCCACTTTCTGTTGCTGGTAGCCACTATCTCATGAGCAGCAGTGAGATTCCTGAGCTCACTGTATGCTGATATGTCTGTCTGACCTCTGCTATTGGTTGACAGGACATATTAGCATAAAGTGAGCTTAGGAAGCGCTCTGCTGCTCATGAGATGGTGGCTCCCAGCAATAGAAAGTGAAAGTTGAAGGCTGCTGTTTAAATCACTAAAAATGCAAATAAGAGGCTATTTTTTTTAAAATGTTACTGTCTGAAAGCACTAACCAGGCATTTTTGTAGTGCCTGGGTAAAGCTGTGCCTTTTCCAGTGTTTACCCTTTAAGTAAGGACCCCATTAATTTCCCTACTACTGAGGTCAGGCTTAAAGGCCTGTAATTGCCTGCCTTCTCTCTGATTCCACTCTTGTGGACAGGGACCACATCTGCCCTCCTCCAGTCCTCTGATACCTCCCTCGTCTCTAGTGATGCATTGAAAAGGGCAGCCAGTGGTTCCGCCAGCAGTTCCCTGAGTTCCTTAGTACTCTGGGGTGGATCCCATCTGGCCCCATTGCCTTATCTGCTTTTATTCCCCCCAAGTTCTTCTAGAACTTTTTCCACCATGAATGGGCTAGTGTCTACCTCCTTCCCCTGAATATCTCTCTTACTGAGTCTCGGTCCCTCACCGTCCCCTTCCCTGGTGACTACTGTGCAAAAGTACTTATTCAATATCTTAGCCTTTTCGAGGTCATCCTCCACCTTTTCTCCTCCTTCCTTCTTAATCCAAGCAATCCCATTTCTGGTCTTTTTCCTCTCGCTAATGTATCTCAAGAAGGTTTTCTCACCTTTCTTAATAGCCTGGGCTATACCTTCCTCTGTCTCTGCTTTAGCTCTTCTAATTATTTTCCTAGAATCCCTCTGCTTCTCCAGATATTGTTCTCTGTCCTCATCCTTTTGTGTTTTCTTTTATCTTCTGAAGGCTCTTCCCCCCCCCCCCTTTACTTTTTCGGCAACTACCTTCGAGAACCATAATGGCCTTTTCTTTCTTTTACTCTTGCTATGCATTTTGACACAGTGACATGTTACTTCTGTTATGACTCACTTGAGTCTAGACCACTGTTTTTCCACATCTCCCCCTGTACCTTCCGCTGCTAAGACTCTTGAGATTTCTACCCATCTCCTTCAAGTTAGCCTTCCTGAAATCTAGGACCTTTATCCTTGTATGGCTTGCCTCCTCCACTGTGGTTACCCTAAACAATACTGTCCTGTGGTCACTGGTACCAAAGGTACTACCCACCTCCACATCTTTGATCCTGCCCCCGTTGGTCAGGACCAAATCCAGTACAGCCTCCTCACGGGTTGGTTCTGCTACAAGCTGTCTTAAGTTTTCCCCATTCAGGGCAACCATGAAGTCCCTGCCCCTCATTGTATTCACAGTCTGAGTAATTCAATCTACCTCAGGCAGGTTGAAGTCACCCATTAGTAGCAGTTCTCTTTGGCTGCCATTTTGTGGATGGTTTCTACAAGAGCTTCATCTGATTCCTCTCCCTGTGTTGGAGGCCTGTAAATCACTCCAATGGCTGTCCTTTTTCCCACCTCCAGGGTAACTCACAGTGCCTCTGCTCCTTCTTGTGACCTTTGAGCCTCTGTTGCTTTAATCCCCTCCTTCACATACACAGCAACCCCACCTCACCTTCTCCATTCCCTATCCTTCCTAAAAAGTGTGTATCCTGGTATGGCTTATTCCCAGTCATTGTTCCCTGCGAACCATGTTTCTGTAATAGCTATTATGTCCAGGTTTGCATCTTCTATTAATGCCATTAGGTCTGAGATTTTGTTCCCCCGACTGTGGACATTTGTGCACGTAACTTTCCAGCTTGTGAGCCCACCTCCCTTTCCGTTTTTTCGGTCCTGTGACATTTTTGGGTTCCATCTTCTGTCCTCTCCACAACTGTATCTAATTTATTTATCGGGTTTGATATTGCCCTTGCACTAATTGGATTCTCCCTTATTTCAGATATGTTATGTAGGGTGGGGGCTACCTCTATCCCACTGACTGATTTTTGCCTCCCCCCTTGGCTAGTTTCAAAGCTCGTGGAGGAACCCTTTCCCTTGCCATGGACAGGTAGAACCTCCGAGAAGGTAGCAGAATGTGCTACTTGCCCAAGACACTGCCCCAGTTCCCTAAATTCCTCCTGCACTTTTCCTACACCTGTCCCCTCACATGCCAGGTCATTTGTCCCCATGTGGACAATGACGTCCAGCTCCCCCCTCCTTGCCACTGTCCTAGCAATCCCTAGGATCCACCTGCCCTCTCTCTGAACTGTGCCACCAGACAGGCACACCACTTTCCTCTCCCTGTTGCAGCCCACTCCCAGCTCTATCCCTCTAAAGATGTAGTCTCCAAACAGGATTTGCTTCTTCCTCCTGTGCATTCTCCTCCCCTTTGATCGTGGTCCTTTTTATTTCCTTTTTCCTTCTGATGACCTTCTCAAATGGCTCCATACACAAAAAGAAGTGGCGAATGCTGCCACCCCTTCACTCTCTGAGAGGGTTCCATTAACTTGTACCCTAGCTGTGGAAGTGGAGTACAGCGCATAGGAAAGGCCAGCTTAGACTATTAAAGGCCTTTTCTGCGTCTACAGCTATCACCAGTAGGTTTTTTCTTGAAACTGAAAGGGAGTACTTAGTTGAGCAGTGGCTCATTTTCAACAGAACCCCTGTCACACAAACACATATGATTTAATAGATAATATCCATAATTTCATACAATTCCCACCATGTACTATATCAAAATAAATACCATACATATGGCATTAATGCAAACAACATCCAACTGATCATAATAAACATTAATACGCTATAGGTCTCTATCCATTTTCAAAAATGGGACATCAGAGACTGGGAATCACTGTATGTTCGTAAAACTAGTCCTGTACAACTTTAAGAGCGGGACAGGGGTAGGCCAAAGGCTTGTGTATGGCAGGAAAACTACTCTAGGTCTTTGGGCCCACATGAGGGAGAGAAGAATAACCCATGGTAGGTTTAGAATGTGAAAGTCAATGTTCAGTACGTAGTGCTGCTCTTAAACCACTTCTGGGTATTCTAATAACTAAAAGATCATTTGGGCACCTTTTGCATGGAGCATCTTTACATTAAACAAACAGTATGCAAGCATCTACGATCCTGAAAACTGAGCCAATCCAATTCTCTATGTAACAAGCCGTGGTGCCTATGAGGAGGGCATCCAGTATGAAGTACTTGAACCTGTCATACATTACATCTAACTTCGCCAGCTCCCTCACAGAGGCCCCACTATATAAAAGGTTACCATAATCAAAAACAGGAATTAACATTGAGTTGATCTGTTGGTGTGACTTGTAAGGAAGAGAACTTTTATGCTTATACAGGAGGCCTGACTTAACACCCAGCCTTTTTTATGTGACTGTCCCATTTACAAAGGGAACCTATCTATACTCATTACCTGAAAGCATTAACTGATTGAGAGCTGGACTGGTAGCAGTTATTTATTTATTGATCGATTTATTTATTTAAAAATTGATAACCAGGAGAAGCACACTGAGCAGAGGCTTGGGGTAGCATGTCAGGAGCGCTATCACCAGCTGTGTTAATGACTCAGGTTTAGGAGCAGACCAAGTTACAGCACGGGCTAGCTGGGGGAGGATATACTGTAGCATCCTGCAAACTGCTCTCCTCTCTCAGGAAGAGGGGAAAGGCCACTCTGCTACTTGCCTTTCACTGAAACCCAGGTGGCATCACAGTGGGAGCATCAATTTGCGGGGTGGGCCAACCACTGGATGCTGATAATCAAGTAACTGGTCAACATGGGGTGGGCCTGTCATCGAGGCACCGGTCAGGAAGCATAGGAAATGTCAAGCCCAGTGGCGCTGAGGGTTAAGACATTAGACGCCTCACCTCGCACCACACTGGTGACCCAGGTTCGGGAACGAGCCCAGGCTGCTGAGAGTCGGCAAGGTGGGGGAAGGGATTGAGCGTCTGGAGAACAGCTCTCCCTTCTCGGTGGGGGTCCATAACGACCTCTGGCAGTGGCCAGGGGTATGCGAAGAACCTGTGTCACAGCTATATGGCAATGGGGTGGAGCTCGGCGGACGCCGGACATCATTGCACGTCCGAGCTCCAATGGAGGGTGGGTTAGGGCGGGGTGTAACACCACCAGAAAAAGCACCCTGTTCCCGATAGGTGACTGCTCCCTACAGGGCCGGCCGTCATGCGCCTAACACTGGGTCTTCATCTCCGCCCCTTCGGCCTCCTTGCTGGGCCAGCCGGGCGCTCTAAACTGTAGATAGAACGCCAGTAGGTGGAAGGCAGCCCCACCCAAGGGGGCTCAGACCTTGGGGGATAGTCCGGCATTATCTCGGCAGGAGGCAGTAACATATATAGAGGTGCTGGGTTATCAACATCTCCAACGTGTTCAGTGACAGTCAAGATGGCGTCCACGCTGGGCTAGCTGTTTTGTTTCTAGTACTTGTTTCGCCTTTTTGCCGTCTTATCTTTCGTTTATTTCTCGTTGCTTTTTGTTTTATTAACCTTGTTTGGGTTTCATGTTTTCTGTTTCTCGTCACTGTAGCCACCGTTTACCCGCCTTTGTTTAGTGTTACTGTGTCTCCGTTCTCCATTTCGGCTTGGTTTGAATCGGCTATTAGGGCTGGGACCCAGTGTGCTGAAAGAGACTAGGGAGAGCCGTGAAGAGCTGCTGCGTTTTGCCGTGGAGACATTTTAGTGAAATCTTGCATACTGACTTTGAGTTTTCTCTTACTGATCTCTGTGTTGGATTGAGCTTTCGGTTTCGGACTGAGTTTTTTGGAACTACCATTGCTTTCCGCTCATTAATATTTGCGCAGGGAGTGGTATGGTCACTAGTCGAACTTAAGCAAGTCTACGGATTGGAAACTGATATCCTGCGTGTGGATTAGAACTGCTGGCTGCATCTTTGGAGTACCCCTGGATTATATTTGTATGTGGCCATTGGATTACTGGGAGCGGTGACCTAGTGAAGTCATCTGGAAGAGCCTCTGAGATAAGTGGGACACGAAGTTTTAGTGACATTTTTTTTGGTGTATTGTATGTTTTTTCCTGAGACTGGTATTTCAGGCCTTAATAGCTGGGCTTGCAGGGTTCCTGATGGACCTCGGGGTCAGTGTCACACACAGAGGTGGGGAGTGGGGTAGGCTGGAGGGCCTGTCCTATAATCCCCTTCCTCTAGACTCCTGGGGTAACCAGCTGGGGGGCTGACTCCTCCTGGAGTTGAAGTAGTGGGCCACTGACTTTCTGGGGTAATTTTTCCCCTTAGAAGGCTGACTGGAATCTGCGGCCTGCTAGTGGCCTTTTTGCGACCTGAATTGAAGATGGAATTCGAAGGCTGAGATTTCAAAGACTGGATTTATATTGTTTGCTGCTTTTACTGACATTAGGGTGGGTATTTTGACTTTTGTATCCTGTATTTACGCAGCAGCTGTGTTCGGAAATATTCACAGCTAGACGGGACCTCTGCTGACTACAATTATTTTTTTTTGTTTTGTTTGTTTAGTGGAAACAATGTGAGCAGTGAGAGTGCCTTGTAACATCTTGATTCCACCTGTTTCCTGGTAATGTGAGAGATTCCCGGAGGGTGGCTTCTAAACTATTTCCTTTGTTTATTATTATTGTTATTATGTAATTTTATTAATATTTTGTTTGTTTATGTTTTAATTTAGTAATGAGAGTGTTTAATTTGTTTTTGTAGGTATCAGGTAGTGAGAGGACCTGGGAGTAATTTAAAATTGTTTTTGGTTAAGTTTTGGTTGACCCCCAGGCTGTGAAAGGACCTGTGGGTCTAATTAATAAATAAGATTATGTGTTAGGGAGTTGGTTTAGTTTAATCTTAATTTTTAGTTGTTTTTTATAATTTGATATAATTTTGTTGTAGGAAGTTTGAGAGAAGTTTAGGACCGGTGGTGTTTTTGTGATTTTACTATACTTATTGTTTTATAAATTGAGCAGCTAGATGTGCCTGCTTGCCCCTCCTGTCCTGTGCTATTCGGCCCCCGCTCTCCATGCCCTCTGCCCCTTCTCTTCACCCGCCCTGCCTGCTCATGTTTACCATCGTTGTCAGGCGCTGGAATTGCTCGAGGGGGGGGTGTCGGGGTGGGTGGGGTTGTGGACATGGAGTGAGCGGGCCTTCCCATAGGGGTGGTTAGGCCCAGAAGACGCCCTGGGGCGAAATGGTATCTAGAACATGGTGATTCTGTTCTGGTTCCCATACCCAAGGGCACCTCCAGTTTGGGAGGGCAAGTGGTAGGGACAACTCGCCAACCTCGTCCAACTTGGGCATTGTTATGCAATGCCAGATCTGTCTGCAACAAGACTGGTATTATTTCAGACTCTGTTGCGAGGGCAGATCTGGTTTGCATTACCGAGACCTGGTTTGATGGGAATGCAGACCCTTTTTTAGAGGCTGCTGTTCCCACCGGGTACTCGGTTATACACCGCCTGAGACTGGATCGTGGGGGGGTAGCGGTCTGTTTCAAGACCGAATTGGGCCTAAATGGTGTACCAGTTGAAGAGGCCAGGTCATTTGAGTGTACTGTGGTAGCTGATGTAGGGTGCAGGACTGCCCTCATCTATCGTCCACAAGATGATGAGAAGTTTTTTCTGCAGGAAATAGCAGATTTCACTGCCGACATGGCCTTGGAGTCGCCCAGACTGATGGTTCTGGGCGACTTCAATGCTTGAGTCGATGACGAATCTTCACTTTTCAGTCAACATTTCCTCCAGGAGATGACATCTCTGAGCTTTACACAGGTTGTTTCCTCAGCTGCACACAAGGGAGGTCACTCTCTTGACCTGGTCTTCTTCCTGGGGATCGAAGCCTCCGATTTGGTGGTGGAACCAGTCAGTTGGTCCGATCACTACTCAGTTGGGTTCAATTTTGAGGCCCCCTGGGTAGGTCGGCCCCTGTGGAGTTGGTCAGATACCGCCCATGGTGGGACTTGGTCCCTGAAGACCTGATGGCGGTTATTGACCTCTCGTTGCTGGGCGAGTTCTGCACTGATCCCGAGCAGTTGGTAGTGGCCTATAATAGGGCCACATCGGTAGCCCTTGATCAGATTGCGCCTGTCCGTGTTAGCCCCCTTCCGCGTTGTTCCGGCGTTGCACGGTTTGATGGAGCTCTGAGAGGGTTACGGGGGATGGGGCGTAGGTTAGAGCGTCGTTGGAGGAAGACAACCACTGATGCCAACCACCTTATTTTGTTAGAGCATTATAAACTCTACCAAACAGAAAATTCTCATAAGAAGGCAGAATTCCTGTCCAGGGAAATTTCTGTCGCACGGAATCGACTGTCCCAGCTCTTCAGAACTGTTGACAGACTGTGCAACCCAGCCTGCCAGCAGATCTGTCGAGTTTTTACTCAAACTGACTGCGAGGAGATCGCTCGATTCTCTGCGAATAAGGTTGAAGACATCAGGAGGGAGTGCCTCCAGCTTCATTCTAAGGGTGTTGCTCTTGATCGGTACCCTGTCGCAGAGCCCGGAGTTTCCTGGAGTGCCTTTGAGCTGCCGGATCTCGTAGATACTATGAGGATTGTCCAGGAGATGCGTCCCACATGCTGTAGTTTAGACCCTGGCCCTACTTCCCTGATTTTGGGTTGTAGTGAGATCATCGGCCCAGTCTTAGCTCAGATTATCCGGTGCTCTTTAGATATGGGAGTGTTTCCTAGCTCCCTGAAGGAGGGGGTGGTGATCCCCCTTCTGAAGAAAGCTTCTCTAGACCCGGATAACCTAGCAAACTACAGGCCAATCTCTAACCTCCCTTTCGTGGGGAAGGTTATTGAGAAAGTTGTGGCTGCTCAATTGGATAACCATTTGACCATCCATAGTTTATACGAACCTCTCCAGTCTGGTTTTCGTAAGAGGCATAGTACTCAGACTGCTCTGGTTCGGGTGCTCAATGATCTCCTGATGGCGAGAGATCAGAGACACCGTTCTATCTTGGTTCTCCTTGATCTATCATCAGCTTTTGATACTGTGGATCATGGGATTCTACTCGAATGCCTGAGGTCCATTTGTCGGCTGTCGGGTACAGTCCTCAGATGGTTTTCATCTTTCCTCACAGGGAGAACGCAGAGAGTGGTCTCAGGTTTGTTTTCATCCGGGGCCTTCTCTCTGCCATGTGGGGTGCCTCAGGGCTCGGTGCTGTCCCCCATGTTATTCGCAGTATATATGCCACCCCTCAGAGACATTGTAAGACGGTATGAGCTGAGGTTTCACTACTATGCTGATGATACCCAGCTCTACCTGTCTTTCGCACCTGACCAGGTTGATGCTATCTCAGTACTGAACAACTGCCTCGCAGAAATCCAAGACTGGATGAATTCCAGCGGTCTTAGGTTGAACCCAGGAAAGACTGAGGTTATGGTTGTGGACCCGGGTCATAGGGTAGAGGGATTGAGGACTGGGCTTCCCTCCAGTTTAATCCTGGGGGAGGACCAGATCCTCACCTCTGAACGGGTGCGTAACCTGGGAGTGGAGCTTGACGTCGGTTTGACCCTTCGACATCAGGTGTCTGCAGTCGTCAAGCTGACCTTCTTCCATCTTAGGAACATTGCCAGGATTAGGCACCTTGTTCCACCCAGTGACCTGCTGGTTTTGGTCCATGCGTTTGTGACATCGCGCCTTGATTACTGTAACTCCCTTTACCTAGGGCTTCCTGGGGTTTATACCCGCCGCTTGCAGCTAGTGCAGAACGTGGCAGCACGTTTGTTGACGGGGGCTTCTAGAAGATCTCACATCACCCCTGTGCTGCGCGCTCTGCACTGGCTGCCAATACAGTAGCGGATCACCTTTAAAGTGGGTCTTTTGACCTATAAAGCCCTACACGGTTTGGGTCCCAACTACTTGAAAGAGCTCCTGGTGCCCTAAACCCCTCTGTGACAGCTCCACTTGGCTGACGAGGGGTTGCTGGAGATTCCAAGGGTAAATCTGAAGTCATCTGGTGCTCATGCATATGGTTTTGCTGCACCTACCCTCTGGAATTCTCTGCCCAGTCAGCTCCGGGAGTGCAGGACAGTGGGGAGTTTTAAGCAGGCACTAAAGACTTTTTTATGGGAAAAGGCATTTCCTATTTTAATCTGATTTTATATTGAATGTATTTGAATATGTTTTTGTGTTAGTACTTGCTGTGCAGCGCCTTAAAATTTATTTAACTGAGCGCCTTTCAAAATTTCATTATTATTATTATATGAGAAGCAGAGGCCACGGTAGGCGGTATAACAGACTGGTAAGTTGGGGCAGCCCGAGAGAGTTCAGGGAAGCACGGAGGCGATGAAAAGAATTGGGGGGGGAGCATAGGAAAACCAGGAGCAGTTGTAGAATTCACCAAAAATATTTTACAGTAGCAGTAACATAAAAAAAAATAATCTTGTTCAGTATAACTATGTATAAAGGAGAAAAATAGTAGCTTTCCTTGAGTCTCTGTGTCCCTTTTTCTTCTTCTGCAGTTGCAGCTTAGCTCCTTTATAAGTCATTTCAACCCCATTCTTAGCAAGCATCCTGTTTTTGTAAATATCAGGCAGGAGCTGCTACAACACAGTGTGCTTCTTGAGGCCCGTTTTGCACAGCTTTTGCAAAAGGCTCAAAGATTTGCACTAAGGTAACCTCTAGCTTCCAACAGCTTTTTACGGTCATTGCAAATTATAATTATATACATTTCAACAGTAACATTATATAATTTCTAAACAAAGGGATCCCAATATCAGTTACATTTCCACGTATTGATTTGCATATTTTTATATCAGCAGATATGCAAGGGGGAGAAAAGACAGGCAGCAACTGAGGACTGAGAGACAGTGAGTGGCAAAGAACTGCGAGATTGTCAGGCTGATCAAGTCCAAGGTCTCACAGGTAAATATGGTTGTGCAATCAGATAGAGAAGAGACAGAAAAGGACAGATCCTTGCATTTAAACACTTACTTTAACAACTGGGACAGGGTCCTATTCCACCCTGTCACATACACACCTTCCTTAAGAGGGAACCTGTTTTATTAAACAGGTTTCCAAAACTTTTTATTAATTCTCTACTAACAATTGCTGCTTTCAGAAATTAAGCACATGTACATTATCAGTTTTTACAGAACAGTACAGCAAACAGTACAGTTCAAACCCATACATTTGTTTTTCAACCTCCAGAATCCTCAATTACTGAGCCATATCTTGACAGAAAATCAGCACTGCTATTCTCTTTACCAGATTTGTTCATCACTGTGAATTGAAATGGCTTAGTGCCAGGTACCACATTATGATTCTGGAATTTTTATCTTTCATCTGGTTAAGCCAAAAGAGAGGACTGTAGTTTGTTACAAGAACAAAGCCAGTTCCTAGCAAATAAAACTTCAGGGACTCTATGGCCCACTTTGCTGCTAAACATTCCTTTTCTATAGTGGAGTACCTATTCTCTCTGTCATGCAACTTTCTACTTATGTACAAAATAGGATGTTCTGTCTCATCTACATTTTGACTTAGGGCAGCACATAAGCCTACCTCGGACGCATCTGTTTGTAGCAAAAATGGTTTCTCAAAGACTGGGCTTCTTAAAACAGGGACTGACCATAATGCAGACTTTATGGCTTGAAACGCTTCATCACACTCTGAGGTCCATTTCACATTATTTGGGTACCGTTTCTTTGTGAGTTCAGTAAGGGGAGTAGCTAACTCTGCAAAGTTGGGAACAAATCTTTGATAATAACCAACCAGTCCTAAAAATGACCTGACATGTTTATTTGTTTTAGGGACAGGGCTGTTAGCTACAGCTTCTATCTTAGAAACCTCTGGCTTGACTTCGCCATTTCCCGACACATAGCCCAAATATCTGGTTTCCTGCATGCCCAATGCACATTTGGTAGGATTAATAGTCAGATCTGCATCTTTGATAGCTTGAATAAATGCTCGTAGGTGTTCCAGGTGTTTTTTCCAGTCTGGACTGTACAGCACAACATCATCCAGGTATGCAGCACAATAACCAGTGTGAGGGGATAAAATTACATCCATGTACCGTTGGAATGTAGCTGGTGCATCATGTAACCCAAAGGGCATGGTGGTGAACTGATAGAATCCAACAGGAGTGGCAAATGCAGTTTTATCTCTGGATTCCTTAGCTAAAGGTATTTGCCAGTAACCCTTGGTGAGATTGAGGGTACTGATATACTTTGCACACCCCAGACTGTCCACCAAATCATCTATTTCTGGGCATAGGATAACTGTCAAATTCTGACATTTGATTAAGTTTCTTAAAATCAAGGCAGATTCTAACACCCCCTTCTTTTTGTTTACAATTACCATGGGAGATGACCAAGCACTCCTCGACTCCTCTGTGATACCCAATTCTTTCATTTTTTGTATTTCCTTAACCATGTCAGCTATTAACCGCTCTGGCAACCTGTATATCTTTTGCCTAATAGGACGAGCATTCCTTGTCACTATTACATGCTCAACCCCTTTTGCTCAGCCTGGTACCATGGTAAAAGTACTGTTAAATGTCTTTAGCACATTACGAATGTCTGCAGTTTGTGCTGAGGTTAAGGAAACATTCACCTTTACAGCATCAGCATTTATAGCTTGTTCCACTCTGTCATAAGCTACATCAATATTTTCCTTATCGGTTTCTGGTAAAACTAGCAAACAAACTTTTAGCATTTTTTCAACCCATTTCTTGAGGAGGTTAGCATGGTATATCTTAGTAGGATTTTTCCTGTCAGGGGTCTCAGTCTCATAGTTAACAGAGTACGTCTAAGAACTTTTAATGGCCCTTGCCACTTCATTAACAGCTTAGTTTCTGTTGAGGGTAACAGTAGCAAAACCTTTTCATATAGCTTGACATTTTTTTTCTTTACCCCATGGTCATAATTTACCTTCTGCTGATTTTGGGCCTCTTCCTGATTACTATGGGCAATTTCAACATATTTTGCCAGCTTCTTTCTTAGGGCACACACATATAAGAAGATATAGATTGTTTCTGAGTGGGGTTATCTTCCCACATTTCTTTTATCTCATCCAGTGGCCCTCTTGGCTGCCTACCATACAGCATTTCAAATAGTGCAAACCCTGTTGATGCCTGTGGCACTTCTCTTTAGGCAAAAAGTAGGTAAGGTAAGTATTGGTCCCAATCTTTCCCTTCCCCTTTTACAAACCTTTTTAACATGCGTTTTAGGGTTTGGTTAAAACGCTCAACAAGATCGTCTGTTTGAGGATGATAGGGGGAGGTTCTTATGGCAGTGATACCTAGCAGTCTGTACAGCTCCTTAAGCAATGCAGCACCAAAATTACTACCCTGATCAGTAATACTTTCTTTAGGTATGCCCACTCTGCTGAAAATTTTGGCAAGCTCTCCTGCAACTTTTGGGGCTGTAACAGTACACATTGGAACTGCTTCCAGGTATAGAGTAGCATAGCCGCATACTACCAGGATAAATCTATTACCCTTTTTACTTTTGTCTAAAAGGACCAACCACATCCATTGCAATTCTCTCAAAAGGCATATCTATCAAGGGTTTTCTGGTGACCGGGGCTACTTTCTAACACTCAGCACAGGAATTACAATAGGTAGCAACAGCTTCATGAATTCCAGGCCAGTAAAATCTATACAGCAATCTGGCAAGGGAACAATCCTTCCCTGAGTGACCAGCCATAGGACTATCATGTGCTATCTGTAACAACTGTGTTCTATACTTCATGGTATAACCAATTGTTCTGTCTGTTCCTGTGTCAGAGGTTTAACCTAAACTCTGTACAGTAACCCATTAAATTTTTTTAAACATTGGTCCACCCCATTTTGGTTTCACCCCCAACTGCTTAAAATAACTCTGGAGAGAAACATAAGCTTGTAGCCGGTCCATCGGCGCAGCAATTGGATTTCTGCTCGCGATGCCAGCGACCCAGGTTTGGGAGCGGATTCAGGTCACTGGAGGGCCGACCGGGGGAGAAGGCTTGAGCGTCCCAGGGACTGCTCGCCTTCTCTGGGGGGAGGGAGGGACAAGATCCGTGGCTTGTCTGACCCCGGGTGGAGCCCCAAGGTACAGCAAGCTGGTAGGACAGACCAATGGGGGAGCTGTGTGGTGGACATCGGCATGTAACGCCTTGACATCAGGGCTCACACCACACAGCACAGAAAGCCGTAAAAAGCACCACTGGAGCACAGGTAGACAGAGCTCCAGTGCCAGCCCTAATTGTGATAGCCTGCCTGATCACCGGGGACACGACGAAACTTGAAGATGTCGGGGCGCTGGGCCCCACCCCATACCTGCTTGGGGGGTATAGCCACGGCTCCATGGGGGAATCTCCGGGGATCCAGGTAGGCCAGTCACGGGGGGCACTTAGGAGTCTCCCAAAGAAGCGCAGCTCCGGGGTGGGGGAAGGAGGAGAAATAAAAAGTTAAAAAAAAAAAAAGAAAAGAAACATAAGCTTGTTCTGAAAGAAAATCACAGTCAGTAAATCAGTTTAGTGTTAGCATTTTCATATTTTAACCTTTTATGTCCATCAGTCATTTGTTGTCACAGTTTCTTCAGCCTTTGTCTTTCTTTCCTGGATTTCCGGATCTTGGAGCTGTGCTCAAACAAGTCCGAATCAAAATCTTTGAAAGGAAAAGTGCCCCCACCATTTGAAATGTTCTTTGCCTGAGCTCTTGTCACCACTGCTGCTGAAACATCAGGATTTACTCCCTCTTTGATCAGCTCAGTAAATCCTGGAAAGTAATTTCCAATAATCACAAGTACAGGTACCTTAGGTACTATCCCCACTTTCATTTGGTGCGACACACCCTTAATGGTCAGAGTCACTTGGGTGGTGGGATAGTATCGAGTGTCCCCATGGATGTAGATGACACCAGTACCTGGTCCCTTTGCACAGTGTTTTCCCTGCACTTTGCCATGCACTAGGGTCTGTCAGCTATCCGAATCAACGAGTCCCTTCACAGTCTTATCCCCACCTTCACATCTGTTAAGTACTTGCCCCAATTTGCCAAGGACAAATCTGCTCCAGTGCCACTATCCTTACTACAGCAGTTTTTTGCAAAATGTCCTGGCTTATTACAGTTATAACAGATAACATCTTTGGGCACAGATTTGTTACCCCTACCAGAGTTCTTATCAGGCTTGGAGTTTAAATGGGAAAAAGCGTGTCTTACCGGTGCTTGGCTGTTACCTCGCTGCTGTGGCATCTGTCTGGCCATTTGGTAGTCCTCAGCCAAAGAAACAGCCTTTGGCCCACTCTCTGGTTGGTGTTCCTTTACCCAGAGCTGCACATCTGTAGGCAAGACGTTAATGAATTGCTCCATGGCAAATGTGTCGATGATCTTTGGGACTGTTTTGCTCTCTGGTTGGATCCATTTCATCAGGAGTTCTCCGAGTCGGGTGAAGGCTTGTCAAGGATTGTCAACTGAATTGTACCTCAGAGATCGAAATCTTTGCTTATATGTCTCTCCGGAGAGGTCATACCTTTTCAGGATTTCGCTTTTCACCAGATCATAGTTTTCTGACTGTGCAGTGTCCATACTGTTGTAGGCAAGTTGGGCTTTCCCTGTCAGGTAGGGTACCAGTCTGATTGTCCATTGCTGCTTTAGCCATTGGCAGGCTGTGGCAACTCTTTCAAAAGTTGTCAGGTATGCCTCTAAATCATCCGAGGGGCGCTTCCTCCATAACTACCAACATAAACTGCTGACTGCCACCATCTTACAGACAGAAGCCTGCTACTGAAGCTCACTGTATGCTACTGTGCCATGCTCAGCAATGTCAAGGATGGCATAAGGTGACAGAAGGGTGTGTGTTGCTGCCCGAGGGATGGTGGAGGGCAGCACTGTAGCAAGAAAAATAGAAGGCACACGCACCCCAACACTGACCACTGCACAAGGTATAAGATCCTAAATATAAATTATACATTCCACATGTGCAAAAAAGGCAAGTTAAAAAAGAGACAGTGACACTTTATGGAGTCCCTGAGGAGCTAGCTCCCTCATCAGCGGCAGGTGTCCAGCTTTTGTTGCATGTGCCATGTCCTCAAGCTACTATGCACAGTGCTGCTAGGGTGGAGGGCAGGTCAGAGGCATACAGGAAGAAAATTGCAGGAGTATAATATGGAGGTGACTAAGCTGAGGATCCTGGTTCTCTTGGACCCCTGCACACTCAACAGTTTTCAATTACTGGGCTCTATTCATCATGCCTATGTCCGAAAGCCATGCATCGGGTTTCCTGATGGACACCAGTGGCACATGTGAAAGGGGTACATGCTCCATCCATGCTGCATCTTGTGCCTGGGCACAGCACTGCGTGCAAGGTCAGGAAAGGGGAAGTGACTGGGGGTGGGGCATGGCTCCACGCCATTCATGACTCCAGATTCACGATATGTAGTGTTGGTGGAGGAAGCACAGCCTATACTTGCAGGAACCCCTCCTAAGGGTGGATGACAGCACCAGCGGGGCAAGCATTCCCTAGTATCCTGCTGCCCCTGGCCCTCTTCCCATGCTGCAAGGGCTTGGGGTTATTACTCAGTGTTTAAGGGTCTTGTACAGGAACACAGCCCAATCAGTAACCACAATCCCTGCTCCCCATGGAGTAGGGGATCTAGTCCACCAGCAAGAAAAGCATCTGACTGGATGCTCGCCAGTGTTCTCTGCGTCACTCTAAGCCTGCCACCAAGCCCCTCAACACTCCTACACATGTGGGGAAGGGGCCTCAGACAGGTGGACTGGGTTGGTGAATGGCATGTGTTGCATCCTCCCTAGGAGTGTATGCCAACAAGGGTTGGGTATATGCCTTTAGTGTGTACCCAAGTCACTGTCATGCCAGTAACCCATCATTCCTAAATATGCCTTCTGTTCCATTCTGTACCGTTCCAAGAGCCTTTGGAATTCGGTGCCCTACAAAAACTATAAAAAAAAGTGCCATGCTTTTACTTTCTTCCATCAGATCCATACAACCTGCATGAAGGCAGGCAGGGTGACAGAACAGAACTATCAACAGGAGTCAGAGGGTAGGTCACAGGCAAGAGAGCATAAATGCAGGGTAAAACAAAAGTAAAGAAAAATAGTGTTACAAAAGATGAAAAACTATTTTTTCAAACAATTAATTTATAATGTATGGAGACAGTCAATTAACCTGTGTTTTCTTCAGTCTAACAACCTGATATTCCCATCAATATGACGTCAGTATGCTGTAAACCTTGCATTGGGACGTCACATCGATGGGATTACAGAATAGAACACCACACGTGGTGACAGTTCCAAACATGGAACGCTAATCTGTTAGCGTTCAAAAAGTCAGCAGCCCCACTCATTCAGTCCCTGAACTGCCGCAGCACACAGCACAATGGATAGTAGTAAAGTCCCCCACTGTCAGACAGACAGGCTTTCTCATTCAATCCCCCCAGGCCCACCTAAATGTTCTTGCTGCTCCCACAAGCTCCACGTCTGTTGAACCCCGCACAGCAAGAGGTGAAGTCGCAGATGACTACATCGCGCACAGCCACATGACGCAAACAGGCCAACTGCAAATGTGCTGGATGCAGCTCAGACTCATGTTAACCCTTTAGCAGTGTAATTAGTAATTTTAAAATAAAAACAAATGTTGCGCTTTCATCCGTTGACATGACTGTATTGTTGAGAGGCCATGAAATAAACAGCGTGGTAAGTTTTTAACGTTTTTTCAGTCTTAACGCTGTGACTTATTTCTGGGTATTTTTTAAAAGATGCACACTCTATACACTATAAAGAACAATGCCTAGGAAGTGATTGTTAACCACAGAGGTAATCACCTCTCGGTTGCCAGAACAACTGCAAACCTCTCGAGCTGCGCTCTCGAGGTTTACTTAGTTCTCCTGGCAACCGCTCTAGGTGATTACCTCCATGGTTAACAATCATTTCTTAGGCATTATCTTCTATATGAAGGGTAGCCTAACTGACATGCAACATTTCATTTACAGTGGAGTCTGGGAATCCAGGCTCATTACTGTAATGCTGTGTGTCGTTATTAACACATCGCTGGACTTTCTTCTCTGAAGAACCCCAGCATATCAGAAGTCACTGGAAGGACATATAAAAAAATACAATACTGACACCTGGGTTCGGGGAAAAAAGGAAGTAAAATGTGAAATGCCTCTATTCAAAATTATACAAATTTGTGAGCCATCGGATGGGTCCAAAATTTGAACAACGCACTACCATGAAGGCGACCCATTTCATGCCGGAAGTCTTGGATCCCTGCAAACCAGCCTTTAGGAGAGACATAAATACCCGAGACAGTGCCCTCCTTCCCTGATGGATGGAACTTGTATCATCCACAAGACGCATTATGAGTCAGTACTCTCTTCACAGTAGGCACTGGATGTGGGACATGCAGGAAATCAGGAGGCATGCGGCAGTGTGCAGACACACACGCCAAAGCCAGTCAATAAGTGGGAGAGGAGAAAAAGGAAACAAAATGGCTCTAGAACAGGAAAGCAGTCCCAATGACGTGTCTCAGATTCCACCCAAAGCACAGATCTCCACTTCAACTTCGCCAGCTTGTCTGGGTTTCCAGGTAGGTGGCCCTGCCATGGTGGGTAACGTCACTGAGCACCACAGATCTGGGACAAGGTTGGGATACAGTGGGAGTGGGGAACATTGGGTCTGGGGGTAGGTGCTGGCAGTGGGGAACACTGGGTTTGGGGTGCTGGCAGTGGAGAACAAAGAACTCTTCCATGAATATATATATAAAAAAAAAAAAAAACAGCATGAAGCTGCATCTTCCAAATTTACTGCACTTTTATTTCTAGTTTAATCAGCTGGTGACAGGTTTTATATATGTTGGTTTGCTGGTAGCAAATGTACTTCTTGTCCCACTCAGTAAATTCATGCCTGTCCATGAACTAGGCTGTTAATTGCACATGAGCACAATGTCTCGTATTGGATACCATCGGCTCAGGACTAAGTACACTGTACAGGCTGCCTCCAGCTACTCCAAGCCCATTTCTATGCATTGATTGCTACATTCACAGACAGTGAAAGTTTTTGCCAATTCAGTGTACATATGTCACCCCCTACAAATGGGGGTTCCTGAAAAGTCTTCCTTGAGTTTGCTTAAATGCTTACTGCCAGGCTGGTGTCCTGCGTTTTAGCAGTTTAAATGTACTGCCAGAAAGTACCTGTATAGCCTCTGTGTACTGTGTCTAAGAGCTGCCTGGATTGCAGTCATAATTAATCTCAGAGGGAGCTCTGTTAGAAGATGCACTTGTTTGCTGATCATTTGTTAGAGTAGCAATAATACTGCAGTTTGTTCTAACCTGCCTTCTTTGCAGCATGGACAGTTCTGTTTGTTTCCATCATCTTGCTCCTGGACTGTCAGAATGGGCCAATCAGTATATTTGGGACTCTAAAATGGAGCCTGCCTACAGGGGCTTGGTGGGGCCAAAACTTGTAGGAATTGTAGTTTGGTGCTTTTGGCGCCTAAAATAACCTGGAGGGGAGCCCTTGTTGTGACTGACAGACAGATCAGCCAACCGAACCTTTTGGATCTTGGGGAAAGTCCCACACTGCTTGCAGTTTGTTAGATCTGAGTTAGGAAGTGAAGAAGTAACAGCTCGAGATAGTTTGAGCAGCAATCCATAGTGGATTCACGCAGGAGAACTGTGGAAAGGCCTGAGTTTGGCCTGCATGCCTGCCTGCTGTCCCTGAGAGGGAACCTGTGCTTTTTCCGAACTGAATCCGAATTTGAAGAGTGAATTAAGCTACTGAATTGTGACCAGGCTTTAACCTGAAGAAGACCCAGGATTTGCTGAATGCGATCGGCCGGTCAGGACTTCCAGCTACCTCTGAACTCTCGGAATGCGCAGAGACTCTGTACTTGCGACCGGAGAGCCATTTGCCTGGTACAGTGGAATTTCCTTACATGTGAATGTGCTATGTGCTTATAGTGGGTCGTGATTTGGTTCCCTACTGTGTGTCTGAACTGTGTTTTGTTTGCTGGAGGCTGTATCCAGCTCCACAGACTGAATCCGGATCCATTTCCGTTTGCCTAGGCCCTGCTACACTGGCCCAGCCAGAATATCTGCTACGCAGAGAAAGTCATTAATGAGAGCCCGGCCTGGGGATCAGCCCCCTGCTCAACGCCTTGAACAGGAACAATGCCTCGGTGATTCATGTGGGCCCTGCTTCTCCGGGCACTCCAGCTCAACAGCCTGCAGCCTTGATTTTGTCCTGCTTGTGTCCAGTATTGGGTATTGTGAGTAAACATCAGGGTAGCTCCCTGCAACAACAGCTACAGCTAAATCAAAAAGTGTTGTCATCTGATTGTTTTGTTGCCTTTTCTTTCACGAACTGAGCCCTCTGGTTCCGGATTACAAATAGTGTGTGCTGTGCATGTTGCTTTCTTCCATCACAGGGCCCCAACCAGCTGCAACGTTCCTGGCTAGCCCACCGTTTTCTTACCTGGGTACCCAGAGTGTGTGACTGTGTAGGGACTCTGAACTGCATGCATAACTGTCTGATTAATATAGCTTTTAAGCAAATCAACCTGATTACACCCTTCCCTTGTTCAAGTCCCCTGAATAAATCAGATTTAACTGTTTGCATTTAACCTGACTGTGGTTCCAGTTTGTGCCAAAAGTATTGTACTGTTGCTATTTGCTGTGCTTAACCTTGTTTTACAGGGGGTCCCCAGGATCAAGCTAGAGGAACCAGCCCTGGTGGCAAGTGCAAACAGTGTGGGTAATTGCCTGGTAAATAAGGGTCATTGTGAAAGTAATTATTGTATATTGTTCAGGCCACTAGAAGGGAAAGAGGGGGGTTACAGTGTCCTGGAGGGCTGTGCCCAGGTTAGCTTGAACACTAACAACCCTGACCTCCAGGTGGGGGCACCCATTTTATTACCCAGGCCCCTTAACCTGCTACTAGCCAAGCAGGCAGGGGTAGTAGCCCTTGGGATAGCGCCACTTAGGGGTTACACATAAAAACTGGTCTGTTCCTCAAAGTAATTTGGTGTGGGGGGGGAGCTGAATGGTGTTGCTTGCTATTTCTAACAGGCAAAAATACTTCTAAAAGCTGTACTTCCTCTGTAGTTGGAGGGGACTCCGCTCACCAGAGTGCCTGTTGTGGATATTTTATTTCAGTTTATTTTAACTATGAATCTGGAGATCAGAAATAAAATTCAAGTAACATATAGTGCCGCCTGCCAGGATAAATAGGGGATCTTCAATAGGCTGATTCAAAACATGCAATTTTCATCACTTGTGAGGAGCAGGACTTTTGTAACTCACTTGTTGCTCTGCCGCTTGTGGGCTGTGGTCCTACCCCCTTGCTTGTGAAGATAAATTACATCGTTTGAGTCAGCCTGTTGCACATCCCCTATTTTTTTTTTGTTACAAAAAGTGAAGGGGGACATTGTATAATCCCAATAATCCACTCCAAGGTATGAGTTATGGTGGGATTTACCCACTTCTGGTATGGTTTAGTCATTCGGCCCCTATGAAACACAGCAGTGCCCTCTACTGCCAAGTATCCCAGTAAAGGGACTACTTTATGCAAGCAATAATACCTGACAGGGTGGGCGGTATTGGGTTACACCCTCCTGCCCAGGGGCGTAATAAAGCCCAATGCCACAGGCAGAGGGCCTTATAGCCCCTGGAAGGGGGGGGATATAGCCCACATCGCCAACTCTGGAGGTAATATTGCACTTAGAAAATGGCTACATGTGACATATTTAAATAAAAATAATTTTTACTCAGTTTTTTTCATTTGTCAGTTTTCTTCTTTTCTTATAAAGTAGTCCTTATATGGGGATACCTGGTAGTAGAGGGTACTGCTGTGTTTGTGACTTTTTTTCTCACACTGTACTACTCTTTTGCTGGTGCACGCCTTCCCCCCAAGTAAGAATCAGATCAGGAAAAGTCTAAAACTGAGTTCAGATTTGTGCCTAACTGACGGCACTCACTCAGGATTGCTGAGACACGCTCGACAAGAGCACTGGAGAAAAGCGCAGTGCGCACACTTGTCACATTCTCTTTTTTGTTTGTTTTAATTTAAACTAGCATATTGCTAGAAGTTGGCAGTCAGGAGCTGGAGCGATGTTGCAGTTGGAATCCAAAAGGACCAGGCAGCAGTTTTATTCTTCGGCTGCTTCATTTTTGGCAGTGCATTGGAGCAGGGGAATAGCGCACGTATGAGAGCATCGGTAGTTTTGTGATTTCATCTCCTGCAGATGAAGATGCACTGCCGGCCTGCAACACTACACAGATTGGGCAGGTGGCCGTGAGACAGAAGCAATGGAGTGGGGGGCTTTTAGGTAAGTGGTGGAGAAGATTATCACATGTTCTGCTCAATGTAAAACAGTAAGCAGTTGGAATTTTACTTACTATTTAATCAACCAAAACTGTTGGATGGGGAGAGGGGAAAACCGGCTACCACATGAAGGCATGCTTGGTAAGGGAGAAAAAAATGGTGGCCAGTCAGCATTTGAAAATTCTGAGTGGCACCATGATTAAGTCGGTTGGCACAGACATTTTTTTTTTTACTCGGGCTCTGTTGTCTGATAGCACCCAAGCCCATTTTCTAAGAAGAGAAGAAAACAGACTTAAAAATAATTACTAAATTTTGTTTATTTTTAATTTTTTAAGTATGTCACATACAGCCCATTTTCTAAGTGCAATAATACCCTCCAGGGTGGGCAGTTTGGGCTATAAGGCCCTCTACCTGTGTGGTGTCAGGCCTCATTATGCCCCTGGGCAGGTGGGTATAGCCCAGTACTGCCCACCCTGTTGGATATTATTGCTTGCATATAACAGACATCTCTACAGAGCCTGTGGTAAGGACTGAGCAAAGCAGATATTACATCCTTAGTGCATAACACTGCCGTGCTCTACTAGGTCATTACGCTATTGGTTCTTTCATCTGTGGGAGGAGAAGGGGGTAGAACAACAAACACAAAAACAAGGCAGAAGGTCAAGGAATCTTGTCCCATGCTAGGAACTTGGGAAAATATCCAATGCTGACATTGTAGTTCTGCACTGGGACGGGGGAAGGAAGGGGTACTGCACAGCTGAGGTGCTGTCCTTTGGATTACATGTTGAACCAAGGTCCCTTCTAGCCATCTCTGGTGGCTGTCCAGGCAGACGTTAAAGTTCCGAGGCGCTTATTGTAAAAGCAATAGATTTTCTGTTCATTTACAATCAATAACCATTTAAATACAAGTGAGTAAACAAAAAAGAAAACATAAAAAAAAAAGACCAAATTAAGAAAACTCTGAAATGCATGGCATATTTTACCCCAATTTAAAAAATAAATAAATAAAGCAGGCCAAATCATCCTGCTCACACACTTGCAAGCTCAAATTGGAACAAAGAGATCATTTTTCATAATCTGAAGATAGATGAATATTTCTCCATAAAGTCCAAAAACTTACCCTCGCTCTGCTACATGAGGTCACCTGAGGTCACCAACAACTCGTAGGGATAAAAAATGTATCCAACACTACCTTGTTACATGTCGCCGATGTAGCTCAAGATTTGTTGTTTCCAAACAATAACATTTCTTGGAATTGCTCAGAAAGTATTGTGCCACTACCAGTACCAAAAAGCTGAAGCACACACATACCCCAGTAATAGTCAGACCCAGAGCATATATCTCAAATTTTATTGCACCAATAAATCCACTTGACGCGTTTTGGACGAAGGTCCTTTATCAAAAGCTAAAAACATAGTGAACACATCTCACAATTAAATACCAACTCACCCATTACATCACCATGATGAATTACAAAATCATTGGTACAGCAATTAGTTAACAAACACCATAATTAACTATTAAAGACATAGAAAAAATAAAATTCAGTATCAAACATTAAATACAATTTAAATACTGTCATATCTACATTCTAAATATTACTTTTATCTACATTCCAGATACGGTTTTAATTCCAAGTGTGCATTAATGCCCGGTTTCTTATAAGCATGTAAGCATAAAATCCATTCATTTTCCTTTTTTTAAAATTTTATTGCGGTAATTACCGCCTCGTGGGCCATGGAAGATTTTTTCTATACCTAAAAACTTAAATCCATGTATCTCCAATCTCTCTCTATTCTCATAAATGTACGCTGCTGTTGCATAAGTCAAATCGTGTTTACTAATGGCTCTAACATGTTCCAGAACTCTGATCTTAAAAGCTCTTTCAGTTTTACCTACATAGAATGCTCCACAACTACATTTTGCTAAGTAAATGACCCCCTGGGTGTTACATGTAATCAACTGTCTAATGTCAAAAGTTTTCCCTTGTCGATTAATAGCACTAAAATCCTTCTCTTTTAAAATGTAATGACATGCACTACAGTTTTTACACTGCACACAACCCGTATAGCTCGCTAGCCAACTGTTGGTGTGATTTACTGTGACTGTAAAGTGACTTCTCACTAGGGCGGCTTTCAATGTGGGAGCATGTCTAAAGGTTAAAATTGGAAACTGAGCAGAAACTTCATGTAAACCTGGTTCTGCAGTTAACACTTGCCAATGTTTCTTAATGATTCGTCCTATCTCTCGACTTTGGGAAGTATAAGTAGTCACAAAATAAAATCTTTATTTTCTGACATCTCAATTTTATCCACTAGCAAATCTTTTCTATCTACTAGAACTGCAGCCTGATACCCTTTATCTATAGTCTTTTCAGTATAACCTCTATTACTAAGTCGGTTTTTCAAAACTGCTGCTTCTATCTCAAAATCAGTCTGTTTACTGCAGTTCCGTTTTAATCGGAGAAACTGTCCTTTGGGGATGTTTTCTATCGTATGCAATGGACGGCAACTTGTAGCAAACAGTAAAGTGTTGCCATCTGTAGGTTTTCTGAAAAGATTTGTGTTAACTTGACCTTCTTTGTCACAAATAATCTGCACATCCAAATAATTTACAGATTCCACACTCACATTATAAGAGAATTTTAAATGTTCATTTGTACCATGTAAAAAATCAACAAATTCTTCCAACATTTTTGCATCTCCTTTCCAGATTAATATGATGTCGTCAATAAAACGTTTCCACAGCAATCCTCCATCATGTCATCCAGCTTTCTTTTCTCGTCTTCTCCTCAAATGTGAGTTTTGTGGGCCACAGGAGTGGCTCAGGGGTTAACAACATGTCCCTCCTGTTTCTTTGATACAATTTCCCATTTGCTTGGACCACACAGGACAGTGGCTCTTCAGCATGGTGTTCCACAACTGCAGGGGTCCAGGTATTCTCAGGTGTTTGCAGTAAACAGGCTGTCCCAGCTGTAAGGCTGGGAGTGGTCGAGCATGCAAGCTGTAATAAGATTTTTGTTTTTCTTGAGTCCCTCGCAATGTAGCTCACACATCAACTTCTGTCACTTTTGGTTTAAGTAGCTCAGATCTGATAGGCATTAAAGTTCTGGTTCTGCGGCCCAAATGCAGCTGTGCTGGTGATCCTAGTCCCTCCAGTGGGGCATTTCTCAATTCCAAAAGCGCTAAATAAGAGTTTTGACGGTCCACTTGTGCTTTATTTAACAGTCTCTTTATTGTTTGAATGGCTCGTTCTATCATGCCATTGCTCTGGGGGTATCTTGGCGAAGACGTTACATGTTTAAACTCATACTTTTGTTGAAAGTCTCTGAATTCAATGCAGGCAAATTGGAGACTATATGTTACAAGTACTTCTGGAATACCACATCTTGCACATTGTGATTTAATATTGTTAATCACCGTTTTGCTTGTTGTATTTTGTAACTTGGATATCTCAATGTATTTGGAGTAGTAATCAACCATTACCAGATAATTTCTCTTTCAAATTCAAATAGGTCAGCCCCAACCTTTTGGCAAGGTATCTCATGTGGCTGCAGCAGCTCTCTAGATTATGCTCTCCTGAATTGGTTGCAAATGCCACACTGGGCCACCATGTCACCAATCTGACTGTTCATCCCTGGCCAGAATAACAGATCTCTGGCCCTGCACTTGCATTTTTCTATGCCCAAATGGCTGCTGTGTAATCTGGTTAACATGTCCTGTCTCATTTCTGTGGGGACTATCAGTCTCTTCCCAATCAGCCAAAGTCCATTTTCTATCGAGATTTCATCTCTGAACAGCCCTTACTGCCTTATCTCGGGGTGCACTGATGTTTTCTCCTGGGGCCACCCATTCAAAACAGTGTCTCTCAACTTGACCAGTGTTGAATCTTTGTCAGTCTCTTGCTGAAACAATTTCAGTTTTTCATCTCTGACAGGCATATAGTCCACCATGTGAACCTCATATCCGTCTAGTTCAGTTTCTGGCACAGAATTTTCTCCAACAACCCTACTCAGGGCATCTGCTATATGAAATTCTTTACACACTTTGTATTGTACTTGTAAATCATACCTTTGTAGTTTTAGCATCATGCGTTGCATTCTTGGTAGGGCTGTGGCCAGTGGTTTTTTGAAAAGGCTTTCTAGGGGCATGTGGTCCAATTCAACATGGACCCTTAGTCTGCCATAGATATATTGGTGGAATTTTGAACAGCCAAACACAATAGCTAGCATTTCCTCTTCAATTTGTGCATAGGGTTGCCACCTTTGGGTGAGGCAAAAACCGAATCCTAAACTCCACCCCTAGCCCCACCCCCTTTTCATGACGCATCATGCATTGATCCTCCTAGAAAGCCATTTGTTATATCAATAAAAGACAACACTTAAAGCAGCAGTTCAACAAAAATTGTAAGATACTGTACTGTAGCTATAAAAGTTACTTTCCTAGGTTCTTCCTAGTTATTTATTTACTTATGTATTTATTGACATTGGTTTACCAGATAAACATACAGAGATAAAATAAATCTCATTTACATATATGATCTGAGGGAAGACAAGGGAAATACTGTAAGTAGCATACAACAGTATACATGGTATATAATAATGCATAAAGAAATTGTTTCCAATAATGTGCACTTTATCTTTTTCTGTCTCCATTTCCTTTTCATGTCCACAGTACTATTTCAAAGCCAAAGAAGTGACCATACTTTTTTCTTGAAGAAAAAAGCAATTTAAAACATTTAAAAATGCATACACTCTGTTTGAGATGAAAATATTTACTAGCAAATGAAAGTGGAAGCCAGCTAGCTCTGTTTCTGTTACAAAGGGTGGGGGCAGCTATGCTGCTATGCCACTTTAAGATGCAGTGGAAAAGATTAGGTTAAGTAAGTGTTAATGGCCATACTTCACACCTCCCATGTTGACTGTTTCACAAACAAAGGGCTATATTGACAACAGAACTTGTTTGTAACCTGGATATGTAGCTGAAACAATGAATGATATGGCAAAATATGTTTTAAAAGTATGTGAGCACTCAGAATGGCTCAAAAACCTGACTAGCACAGAGCAAAACCGGATTACCTGATAGAGACCCCGAAAACCCGATCACCAGGTAAAAAACCTGACAGGTGGCAACCCTATTTGTGCATAATTTCTCTCAGCTTTATTAAGAGATCTGGAAGCAAAAGCAATAGGCCTGCCTTTTTGCAGCAGACAAACACCTAGCCCTTCTGAAGATGCGTCAACAGGTTTCCTTAGATCATAGTGGGCCAGCACTGGGGGGGGGGTTATGATAACTGGTTTCAGTTCTTGAAACGCCTGTTGGTGGCGCTCCTCCCAGTGCCATGCTGTTTCTTTCTCTAGTAACTTTCTCAACAGCTTATTTACAGTTGATAGGTTTGGAATGAACTTTGCCAGGTAGTTTACCATGCTCATACATCTCTGTAAGTCAGTTTTATTTTGGGGAACAGGCATCTGGATTATTGATTCTATCTTCTCGGGTCTGCCAACAGCCCATTGTTACTTAACTGGTGTCTGATATATTGGACCTCTGACATTTTGATTTTCGATTTTATTACGTTTAAAGACAAATGCTTATCTCTGACTCTTTGTAGAACATTCCGTAACCTCTCACTGTGCTCTTGTACATTAGCTCCTCATATTAGGATGCCATCCATGATGACCTCCGTGCCCTCGAGCCCTTCAAAAATGTGTGAAATTTTCTTTTTGGAAGACTTCTGGTGCTGAGTAAATAGCGCTTGAACATGTACCTCCCAAAAGGTGTATTTAAAGTCACTAGATCAGAGCTAGGCCCACCCAGTTTAATCTGTCAGAAGGCATGCCCTGCATCTAACACTGTGAATACTTTGGCCCCTGCTAGCTTGGCTGCAACATCTTCAACTGTTTTCATCGGGTGATGTTCCCTTTTAATTACTTTATTAAGATCTCTGAGATCTATGCAAATTCGTACTTTGGTTTTCTACAGCCACCATCGAGCTGACCCAGCTCATGGGTTTCTCCACCTTCTCCATAACCCCCCATCTTTCCATATTCTCTAGCTCAGTTTTCACTTTGTCTTGTAATGAGAAAGGTATTTTCCTAGGGAGGTGGATCACAGGGCTGACTGTCTTATCTATTTTAATGTGGTATTCACTCTCTAAGCATCCCAATTCCTCAAAAACATCAGCAAATTCAGCCAGTATTCCTTCTGTGGGTTCCCCTGCACCGCCACTTGCAGCATCTACTGAAAACAGCTTCTTTATAAGCTTTATTTCCAAACAAGTAGATAGGCCCAACACTGGGGTCACGTTTGCATTAACCACTTGAAATGGCAACAGGTAATACTTTTGTTTAAAACATGTTAGTAACATCACTTTGCCTTTCACATCAAGTCTATACCCAGAATAGGAAACCAATCTAGCTGACAGACTACCTTTGTCCTGGTGGGTGTCCAGGTGGAAGTAAAAGAACCCAGGGCACTCTTTGCAAAGAGTAGGGAACATTCCCAGTGTCCTGGCCAACATTCTCCTTCCCATAAACTGGTTCATGTAATTATCCAGGGTGTGTGTGGGTGATGATATGCAATATGGCCACCACCACACATTCAGTCACTTCACTACCAGTCTAGCATTGCTTGTAAAGCACTTTGGATGTATGAAAAGCGCTATATAAATGCTGATTCTTCTTCTTCTTCTTCTTCTTCTTTGCACAGCTTCTCCAGACAATGTCTTATACATCTGAAATGGCATCACATTACACTGTGCTCCAGTGTCTAATCTGAACGTCACTATTTTCCCATTTATGCTCAGATTTACTTTCCAATCAGTTTCAGGTTTATGGGTAGTCACAGTCTCAATGCTAAAAATACTTTCATTTTCCTAGGCATCTTCTCTAACAATATGGATCTCTCTGCGTTTACCCACACGACATACTCTAGCAAAAATATTTTTTTCTGTGGCACAATCTACAATACTGTCCACATGCTGGGCATTTGTTTTATCTCATGCTCACGACCACACTTTTCACATCTGACTTTATTCGTTTGAGGTACATTATTCTCCCTTTGCTCACATTAGCACTTGCTTTTACTCTTTCTTCCTGCACAGCTGCTACTTACACTGAACATTAATCCTAAGCATTCCCACTTAAGCATTTAATCTGCGTTTCACTCAGTTCAGCAGCCCTGCATATATCTATGGCATCATCTAATGTTAAGTCCACTTTTATCAACAGTCTGCATCTCACACGCTCACCCTGTATGCCACATACAATTCTATCTCTGATCCATGATTCAGTTAAATCTTCAAATTCGCAAGATTTAGCCTTTAGCCTCAGTTCAGTTTCATATGACTCAATGAGCTCACCCAGATTCTGGCTCCTAGTACAGTCGTCCCCCGCTATAACGAACCCCATTATTACGAATAATCACATATAACAAACTCCGGTGTGGATCCCGTCATGAGCTTGTTATAATCAATTCGACAGTTTCCTCAGTTTGCGGTACAGCGAGCAGTATAAAAGCCCCTTATCTGTAGACAGTAGGCAGTTTCAGTAGTATTACCTGTTTACCTTCAACATCACGCTCCTGGACCGCTGGAATGAAATGCTGTGGATACTCTGTGGACACTAAACTGAAAATCTTAGACAGGCTCAAGGCTGGGGAGAGTCTAGTTAAACTGTCACAGGAGACACGCTTTTTGAAATCGACAATATGCACTTGGCGCAAACAAGAAGCCTCTCTCCGTGACTTTGTTGTTGAGTGCACGGACATTGAGGGGCTGCAGCATAAAAAGCTTCGTAAAGCTGACGAGCCCAAAATTGATCACGGTACCCAACTGTGGTTTACACAGCAGCATGCAAGTGAAGTTCCTATATCCGTTTCGATTCTCCAGGAGAAAGCAAGTAAATTTGCCCGTGATATTCACAGCGATGACAACTGCTTTAAGTCATCCACAGGCTGGCTTTGGAGGTTCCAGAGACGCCATGGTATCCGGCGTATTGCGATCACTGGAGAGGCTCGCTCCTGTGATGATGCAGCAGCTGAAGCTTTTATTCCAAAACTGAAAGACTTATTGTCTGGATACTCCCCCAAGCAAGTGTATAATGGGGAAGAGACAGATCTTTTTTGGCGCTGTCTCCCAGACATAACTTTGGCAGCAAAATCTGAGGTAAATGCCAGTAAAGGTTTTAAAACCAGCAAAGATAAGCTGACATTCCTCTTCTGTACCAATGCGACAGGCAGTCATAAACTTTGCCTGCTGTGCATCGGTAAATTTAAAAACCCTCGCTGTCTGCACCACGCTAACAGGAGTGCGCTGCCTGTCATTTATGACAGCAGCAAGAATGCATGGATGACTTGTGACATTTTTAGAAGGTGTTTTTTTTTACTCCTTTGTGCCATCAAGTGAGGCAGCATCTTCGGAGAATGAAATTGCCGCCAAAGGCAATCTTGCTGCTGGACCAGTGCCCTGCCCATCTTCCTGAGGCAGAGTTAAAGTCAGAGATGGCAAAATTCACACCGTCTTTCTGCCAAAGAATCCACATGTAAGATTCAACCCCTGGATGGCGGTATAATCACCACTTTCAAAAAACACTACCAGAAGCGACTCCTAAGTGACACTGTCTCAGCTGGTGATGGTCAACCTAATGCTGAAATTGGGGTGCAGGAGGTTATAAAAAAGAAGAATGTATGGGATAGCATACATCTTGTGGGTGAAGCCTGGGACAATGTCTCGACTGCCACCATACACCACTGCTGAGTCGCAACACTAGGTCCTTCTTTACCACCTGAATTCAGCGCGCCCGCTACCGACCTTGACAGTGATCTTGATGTCAATAACACTGTCGAAGTAGCACAGCTGGCTACAAAGCTAAACTTGATAGCAAACAAAAACGAAGCATCTGAAATCATAGATGCTTGGATTACTAATGATGAGACGGTGCCCACAGTTGACCAAATGTCGGATGCTGAGATTTTGCCCAGAGTTTCGGCAGATGGCAAGATGCCTAAACATTAAGATTCTGGTGAGGGGGATGATGAGGGTGAGGACGATTTGATGGACAAGCCGACAACAGGGGAGGCAGTTCACGGTTTGGAGACAGCTCTCACCTGGCTTGAATGCGAGGAAGCAGACCCTATGAAACTGGTCCAGCTAAGGCAAACTTTGTCATATGCCAGAGACTTGCATGCCAAAAAAGCAGCAACACAGCTGAAAGTCACTGATTTTTTTAAACCAAAGCAGTAATTTTTTTCATGGTCAAAGGATTGTTTTCTACTGTATTTAATTAAAATACTGATTCTGCATTAAGCTGATGTTTTTAATAAATAAATGATTAAATAAACTACTTTTTTCTGAAAAACCGAAGTACTGTACTTTTACTAATGAAAGAGTTTTGCGTTCATTATCCTGTAGTTGTATTTTGGCGTCCCTCGATTTAACAAACGCAGTAACTATAACGAATGCACAGAATGGATCCCAAATCGTTCGTTATATCGAGGGACGACTGTATTGAACAAATGTCTCTCATAAGTCACATTCTTTCTTGGGTTACAATACCGCTTAAATTGTCCCATAATTTTATTCAGTTACTCCTTCTCTTCCTCTTATCCCCACACGAAAGTATTGAATACCGCCAGTGCATCAGGGCCAGCCACGTGCATGTGGGTAATAGCCTGGATTTTCTGGGATTTTTCAGCGAGTCCACTGGCAACCAAGAAAATTTCAAATTGCTGCTTAAATCTTCTCCAGTTTTCAGCAATATTTCCATGTAGATTGAGAGAGGTGGGAGGATGCAGACAGTCCACTCAGACACCATGTAATAATCACGCAGGCACCAATGTGGAGTGAGCTGGTAGGTTTACCGTATAACACTTAGAACAAACTGCAGAAAGCACGGGCTACTACCCACCAGATACAGGGTGCATATATATATATATATATATATAGCATATGCATATGCTAATTAACTTCCTTACATGGACTGCAAAGGAGAGTGATCAAGCAATGACTTCAATGACTCTGCAGCTGAATTTACAGGTTACAGTTTAGTATGGCCAGACAAGACCTTTTATTTACATGGTATGTGTGTGTTTATAGTTGTATTTCCCAATTTGCAGTTTGATACCAACAGAAACCCAGCCTGTTAGCCTTTTCCTCTTCATCACCATTTTGACTGAGTGTACCCATGTAATAAATGCATTCACTTGAACAGTCAACTTTCAACAGCTTGCATTTACCTCTAACTAAAGTCCCTAAATGGGATTTGTAATGATTCTAAATAGCAAAACTAGACAGTATTCATCACAAACCCTGTATGATGAAAGGTTTGCACCCGTTTGATTACCAATAAAAGTATCAGGTAATGTTTTCAACTTGTTTATCCTGGATAGCCCAGCTGAGATGTGACATCCTGTTTGCAGTGCGACCCTGCTTCTAACCATTTCTACAGCTGGGTGGACTGAAGCACTGGGAGGTCAAGTGACTTGTACGAGGTCATGCACTGAGTATTGGCTCTAGTGGGGGAGTTAAACCTACGATGCAGAACATTTAGATGCAATTTAATGTAAGCATAATTTACTACAGTAGTTGTAAGTTGGGATGCTGGGATACTTTAAATATGATCTGAGTTAGGACAGTTCAGATATTAGGATGATTCCTGTCAGAATCTGACATTTGATCCTAACCTCAGATGCCATAGGAGGTCAGCTTCAGACATACCAACGTTCAACTATCCAGAAGAAATGAATCCATCCTAAAACATGGCCACCGTGCTGAGCGCATTATAATCTGCTCTGTCCGTTTGCTCGCTCCATGGTTCGCTAAAATTCTGCTTTGTCCATCACCCTGATACTTTAGAGTGTTTCCTACCACTATTTAAATTGTTTTAAAATGTCTGATTGCTAATTCGTTTTAGTTTAGTCAGGGCCTTATAGTGATTTATCGTAGCCTGCCTTGGAGCATTGTCAGAGTCACTGACAATGGCAGCATAGTGTGCACTGGGGCTGTCGGGCTGGGCTCCGCTGCTGCACCAATTGCACCGATTGTAAACAAAGTTTCACTAAAGCCCTTTTTAAATTTGCCTCCCTGCTTTTTTGTGCTAGCTGGGGATTAGCAGTAGAAAGAGGTGCTTGTGGCATGGCATGGAGGAAAGAGAACGAGCATCAGGGAAGAAGGGAACTGTGTTCGTGAATGAGATTCTGGATATGGCAATTGGATTTAGCTCTTAAAATGAGCACCAAGGCCAGAGACTGGTTTTTATCTGAAATAAGAGCCCAGAGTCATAGAACTTAGTCCAAGAGGGCCACACTGGAGGCCGCAGCTTGGATTTATTCTGTTGATCTGCCTAAGTAATTTGGATCTCCTGTCCCAGAGGTGTTTTCTACTTGGAGGGGATGCAGTGCTAGGTTGGAGCGATTCGGCTTTTTTTTTTTTGCCTGGTTCATTGGGGCCCAGTATTTGTGGGCGGCCTGCCGGCCAGAATCTGCCCTGCATGGGAGGTCGAAGCCTGAACGGGTCGGGGAACCAGCCAGCGGGTTTCTCTGCTCTCCAAGGCCCCTCACTGGGCCTGCTGGTGGGTTGGCCTATGCAAGGTGCTGAGGCTGCAGGGCAGTTATCTCTGGCGGTGGCCGTCACGGGCAGGGCTCTCCATTTCCACATCTGCGAGCAAGACTTCTGTCAGTTCTGGGAAACCCCTATTTCCAAGGAACCCTACTGAGTTAATAACCTGTTGAGACAATCAGCCTTATGGTCAGACCTTTATTTTATACTTTCTGTTTATTACTTGGGTAGTGAGAGTGCCATATTTTATTTGGGTGTCACCAGGTAGTGAGAGGATCTGGGGCCCCATATGCCATCTGATATTATTTTATGAGTTTGGCACACCCTGTGAGAGGGGGTGTATCCACGTATTTGAGTATTTAAATTTCATTTTTCCGTATTTAATGGTTTAAGTTTAGTTTATATTGTTTTACTCTGATCCGTTGTGCATTGAAGCTCTAAATTGGACCTTTAGTGACTGGTATACTATCTTCTCTTTGGACTTACAGGGACCATTTCACTCGAATCTGGTTATCTGAGACTCTGTGATTTTGTTGTAATACCAGAGTAATTGGGAAGGTGGTTTTATAGTGTTTAATTCTGTTGCTAGATTATATTGTAATTTGTAAATCTGTGGGGTGGCTATTTTATTTTATATTAGTTGAATCTGTCCCTTTTGGGAGAGAAGGGAGGGGGGGTGGCTATTTAGGGGTTTTATTTAAGTGTTTTTCTGTACTTTCTGTTTGCTGTCCCTGCAAGTGAGAGCTGCGGGATAGGGTTTTTATCGTTGTATTTTTATGTTTTGTTTGCTTGAGGGGTGCTTTTCCTTTTTCATTGGCTTGGCGTTCCTGTTGAATTGGGAGCCTGTATTATGCATTGTGGGCCTACCCCTGGGGTTGTGTGCTATTTGTCCTCTGTCCTTCATGCCCTCTGACCTCCCCCCCTCCAGTGTCTGCAACTTACCAGTGCTGCAGAGTGCTGGGTATTGCCCATAAGAGGGGGGTGGGGGGGTTCGAACAGCGAAGGATGAAAGAGTGGGGCCCTCACATTGGGGTAGTTAGGCCCAGAAGATGCTCTGGGGCGAAAGGGAGCCTGGAACGTGGTCCACCATGTCTGGTCCCCATACCCAAGGGCACCACCATTACTGATGGGCAGGTAGCTGGGGCAGCCCTGGAGACCCGTTCATCTCCAGCGGTGTTATGCAATGCCAGATCCATCAAGAACAAGAATGCAATTATTGCAGATCTTGTCGGGACAGCAGATCTGGCTTGCATCACCGAAACCTGACTGGATGAAAATGCAGACCCCTCGTTGGAGGCTGCTATTCCAGCCAGGAACTCAGTGATACACCACTCGAGACTGGACCACAGGAGTGGGGAGGGTTACAATCTGTTTCAAGACTGAATTGGGCCTTATGAGTGTACCGGGTTGAGAAGGCTGGGTCATTTGAGTGCACCATAGTAGCAGGTATAGGCTGTAGGATAGCCCTCATCTACCGTCCACCCGGAGATGGGAAGTGATTCCTCCAGGAAGTAGCAGACTTCATCATCGACGTGGTGTTCGGGTCTCCCAGGCTGATGGTCCTGGGTAACTTCAATGCCTGGGTCGATGACGAACTCTGGCAATTTGGACAGCACTTCCTCCAGTTGATGACATCATTGGGCCTTACACAGGTTACCTCTGCTACTCACAGACATGGTCACTCTCTTGACCTAGACTTTCTCCTGGGGGTCGAAGCCTCTGATTTGGTGGTGAACCTGTCAGATGGTCCAATCACTACACTGTGGGGTTCAATCTTTGCACCCCCCCCTTCGTAGGCCCACCCCTGTGGAGATGGTCAGATACCGCCCGTTACGGGATGTGAGCCCTGAAGGCCTAGCGGCAGTATTTGACCTATCGGAGTTTCCTGTGGCAAGCAGGAATCCAGAGGCTTTAGTGCAAGCCTATAATAAGGCCATGACCACAGTACTGGATTCCATCGGTCCTGTTAGTGTTCGCCCTCTCTCTTGGCACTCGGTCCCCTTGGTTTGATGGGACCTTGAGGGAGTTCAGATGACAAGGACAAAGGTTAGAGCGGCATTGGCAGAAATCTTCCCTAATGGTCGACCATTTTACATTTGTTAGAACATTACAAAGTCTACCAATCAACAGTCGCCTGCAAGAAGTTAGAGTTCCTGTCCAGGGAGATTGCTACCGCTCAGAACCGACCAGCTCAGCTCTTTCGAACAGTGGACAGGCTGTGCAACCCAGCCTGTCTTCAGTCTCAAAGAGCCTTTTTGCAGTTGGAATGAGATGAGCTTGCTCAATTCTTTGCGGATAAGGTGGTTGATACCAGGGCAGAGATCCAGGCTTCATGCTTTATGGGGGATGCTACTGATCAGTGCTCAGTCGCTGTCCCTCACCTTTTCTGGACTACCGTTGTAGAGTTCATGGATGTCATGCGGATTGTCCAGGGTATGCGCCCTACATGCTGTAGTTTGGATCTGGGCCCAACTTCCCTGATTATGGGATGTAGTGATATCACTGGCCCGATCCTGGTACAGATAGTCTGGTGCTTCCTTGACTCGAGTGAGTTTCCTAGCTCCCTGAAAGAGATGGTGGTGACACCCCTCCTGCAGAAAGCTTCACTGGACCCAGACTCTCTTGCTAACTACAGACCGATCTCAAACCTCCCCTTTGTGGGGAAGGTTATTGAGAAAGTAGTGGCTGTACAACTGGAGAACCACTTGACCATCCATAACATCTACGAACCTCTCCAATCCGGTTTTCGAAAGAGGCACAGCACTGAGACTGCTCTGGTTTGGGTGCTCAATGATCTCCTGATGGCGAGAGATCGGGAAAGCCATTCCATTCTGGTACTCCTTGATCTCTCCTCAGCATTTGACACTGTGGACCATGGGGTGCTGCTTGAGTGCCTGAGGTTCATCTGTGGCCTGACTAGTACAGTCCTCAGGTAGTTTAAATCATTCTTCACTGGCAGAACCCAGAGGGCGGTGTTGGGGATCTATTCCTCTGACCCTCTCTCTCTGTCATGTGGGGTTCCTCAGGGCTCAGTGCTGTCCCCCATGCTGTTCGTGGTGTACATGCTGCCACTCGGAGACACTGTAAGACGGTATGGGCTGAGGTTTCACTGCTATGCTGATGATACCCAGCTCTACCTGTCTTTCGCACCTGACCAGGATAGTGCACTCTTGGTGTTTAATAACTTCCTCACAGAAATCCAGGATTGGATGAATTCCAGCTGGCTAAAGCTGAACTTGGGAAAGACAGAGGTAATGGTCATGGATCCTGGTCACCAGAAAGGGGGGGTTGTGGGCTGGTCAGCCCATAGGACTTTTTCTGGGGGGCTCCCAGCTTCTTGTCTCTAAACAGGTGTAGGACCTAGGGGTGATGCTTGATGATGGGATGACTCTGCGGTCTTGGGTGTCGGCAGTCATCAAGTCATTCTTTTACCATCTTAGGAACATTGCTAGGATCAAGCACTTTGTTCTGTCTGGTGACCTCCCAACACTGATCCACGCCTTTGTGACCTCACACCTCGAATACTGCAAATCCCTCTACTTAGGGCTACCGGGGGTTGATATCCGCCGCCTCCAGCTAGTGCAGAATGCAGCAGCCCAGTTGTTGACGGGGACTCCACGATCATGCCACATCACCCCAGTGCTGCACAAACTGCGCTGGCTGCCGATTCAGTGGCGGATCACCTTTAAGGTCGGATTACTGACGTATAAAGCCCTACACAGACTGACTACCTGAAAGAGCTTCTGACCCCCTACTGCCCCGAGCGATGGCTCTGCTCGGCTGACAAGGGGTTGCTAGAGATTCCAAGGGTATCATTAAAATCTTCAGGTGCCCGTGCATTTATGTAAATGGCCCAAGCCCTTTGGAATTCTCTACCCTGTCAGCTGCGGGAGTGTGCAACCCTGGGGGGCTTTGAACAGGCATTAAAAACATACTTATGGGGCCAAGTATTTGCCGATTAATTGTATTTAGCAACAGATTTTGTTTTCTTTTAGATTGTTGTTTTGTATTATTGCTTTTAGCCATTTCTGTAAAGCGCTTTGGCAATTTGAAAGGTGCTAAATTAATAAAGATATTATTATTATTATCCTTCCCCAAAAAATAATATTAACCCCACCCTGGTACTGTAAAACCGCTCAACCAAACCACCCTATAATCCTCAATCTCCCTCCCCTACAATCCTGAGAGCACATACTGAAACTGAATGACTTACTAAATAATTAACACTGAGTGAATTCTCTCATATTTATTATTATACGCTGCACTGCAGCGCTTTATGATAAAACCCACCCCGCCACCTGCGCTAAATCAGGAACCATCCCTCAACCACAGCACAAGCCACTGTCCCACACCCCTTCCCCGTTAATTATGCACTCCCTACCAACACACCCACAGGCTCCACTTCCCTTCTCCCTCCACAGCACCCAAAAAAAAAATGCAGCAAATGCCACTGGGTTGGTTGAGGTGTGAGCTCCTGAATCAAATGCAGATCCACGGTGGAGCAGCTTGCACTTATCCTTGTCTAGGTGGGTGAATGAATGATGACTTTCCTCCTATAGTAACACCTGACTGGTCGGGACTATCAATTAATATGCACGCTAGGGCTGGGTGGACCGTTCTTTTTGAAGTCAGAACCCCCGGATCCAGCATGGGCTCGGATAAATACGTACTTGGTCAACTGAGTGCAATTCTGTGTCTTCGAGTAAAGTGAGGCGCAGCAGTGCAAGGTGTGGAGAAGCCAAGAAGAGATGCAGTGAGTAAAAGAGAGAAGCAGTGAGCAGAGGAGGGGACATGGCATGTCAAGGCGATGTGGAAAGCAGAAAGGATATAGTGCTTGGTGCCACACGGGTGGGGGGGAGAAGCTGAGATGTGGACGAGTGAGTGGGTCATCAGGCCTTGGTGGGTGTGGGTGGGAGGAGGGGACTGCGCGAGTCAAGGCGATGTGGTGGGTACAGGAGGAGAAAGGAGGGACATAGTGTCATGAGCTAACCTTGGTGGGTGGGGAAGAGAGCAGGGGAACTGGGCAGCATGTGAGGGCAAAGGCTGGCACAATGGACTGTTGGCAGCATGACAGTGGAAGCTATAGCTACAGCAATAGCTGGCAGGCAGAATGGTCATATGACACCCCTCAGCAGTATAAACACTTAACTGCGCAACAGACTCTAACGGGAGAGAGTGAGCATTGATGCGGGAAGAGCGAGAGAACACAGAGAGAGTGGTAGGGATTGCCAGCCACTACAGAAGTGGGAACACTACAAAAAAAATAATAATAAAAAAAGGGTTCTGGCTGGCTACTGAGAAGAAGGAGTTGAAGACAGATAGAAAGACAGAGGATACAGCATTGTGGGCAGGAGTGTCAGGTTGCAACAACAACAACAACAAAAAAAAGACTACTTAGTTGCATTTAAAAATTGTCTTCTTTTGGTTGCCAAGGACAGAGCTGGAGAAGGAGAGACAGAGACAGAGGAGAAGATTGTAATGGGGAGCAGAGCAAGGGGGACAAAAAGCGAGCAAACTACTAACCAAAAGTTACTATTTATTTTACAAAATACTCCTTATCAGTGGCACCTGGCACAGCTGCCCCTTGACATCTCTCCTTTTTGCCATGAGCCTGGAACCTTTAGCCTCCAAGGTATGGCAGAACACCAAAATAACGGGCACCATGGCAGGGGAGATGGAATAGAAATTAACCTTGTACATGGATGACTATTTTTTCCTGTCCTCTCCAGAAATGTTGTTCCCCCCTCATACAACCCTACAAGCTTTTGGCTTGATCTCAGGTTACAAAACTAATTTTTCTAAATCTGAAGCCCTGGTGATCAGTGGAAGCTGTTCCCAACAATTTAGAGAAACCTTTCCTTTTCAGTGGGCCCCAGAGGTCAAGTCAGATATTTAGGCATTCAAATCTCCACGGACCTCTTAAAGCTTTTTGGTTTAAACTACAGGAAACTGTGGGAGTCCCCTGAATGGCATATGGCTAGGTGGAGGTTACTACCCCTCTCGTTAGTGGGGAGAATAGACACAGTAAAAATGAACATTCTGCCATGCCTCCACTTTTTGTTTCAGAGTCTTCCACTCTGAATTTTGCTTTTCTTTGGAATAAACTAAATAAAGGTATCCAACAGTTTGTATGGAACCACAAGGGACCCAGAGTCTCCAGACGCCTGCTGCATCTCCCTAAAGAAGAAGGGGGCCTTGCTCTTCCCAATCTTCCTCTTTACTATCTGGCAGCACAGATGGCTGCGGTTCTGGCCTGGGCAAAGCAGAGAGTCTCCTCACAATGGTACCACATTAAGAACGCTACCACAGGAGGTAGGTCACCATTTACTGCTGTTACCCCTGAATATGTGACGACAATTACCAACAAATGGGTCAAGCAAGGCATGTACATTCTTACCAAGGTGCAGAAACTTACAGCCACACCTGCAGGAGTTGGCCCACTGTCTCTTACACGATATGATCCTGATTTTTTCCCCCGTTTTAGACATGAGTCATGCCAGCTGGGAAGCTCGAGGGATCACTTGGTTTACACAGTTTGAGAATAACAGGTGTACTGCTCTTCAGAGAGCAAAAGAAAAATGTCAGTGGTCCAATATGGAATTTGTGAAATATAGGCAGGTGAGACATTTTATTAACTTAGCAGATCACTTGGAGTGACTCACCAGGCCATATTCAGGGTGAGAGACCTACCTATATGGCACAGTCATGATAGCAACCTCTGGTAAACATATCTCTGGGGCATATCGTTTGCTAATGGGGGAAACTGGGGACTCTGTGCTTGCACAGCGACAGGCTTGGGAGAAAGAGACAAATATCTCCATCAGTGAGTCTGACTGAGCACATAGGTTAAAGTGGGGGTGGAAAGTCACCTCGGCCCCAGTATCGCAGGAGTTTTTTTGGAAGGTGCTAATCAGATACATTCACACCCCAACCATTACACAACATTATAGCACTACTAAATCAGCTGCCTGCTGGAGGGCATGCGGTCAAGTGGGGAGCCACTGGCATACTTTTGGGGTTGTCTGGTGTGGACAAATTTTTGGAAAGATTTGCAAAGGAAGGAAATCACTGGTGTTCTTATTCCCCTGACTTTTGAGGACTAGGTTTTGGGACTTCACACAGCAAAGTGTCAGAAAGGGGAGATCCGTAAAGTTTTATTAACTATAATAGTAGTAGCCCTAAAATGCATTACAGGTAGATAGCTCCAACTAGAACCCCCCACACTGGGTGAATGGGTACAGAGAGTTAAGGAGATGCTCACAATGGAAGCCCTGACAGCTAGGTTGTGGCTCCAATCAGATAAACACATGGAGCAATGGAGAAGCTGGCAGGAGGGGAAAGGGAGGGCTCCTCCTCCTCCTAGTGACACAGAGTGTCCGGTAGGAGGGTGAGGAACAATGCCTGATGCAATAGTTCACAGTTCGATCTACTGGGTATGAGTACCGGATTCCAACTGAACCATATGGATAGCATTCGATCAAAACTCTTGTTAAATGATGCAAACATATGTAAAGGAGATCTGCATCCCCCCTTGGTGGAGGGTCATGCGGGTTGGAGGAGGGGGAGGGAGTATAGACACGTGGCCATTAGTTGGGCTCCCTTGTTTTGGGCCCTTCTTTGTTTCTTTTTTTGGGACCAGTTATTGACTCCCCAGTGGTTGGGAGCCACTTTTTCACTAACTGAACTTTACTTTACAGCACCATTATTGATAGTTAACACGTTGCCTACAATACGAAACTAAATGTTTGATGAGACTGGTGTAAATGTTAGTCCATATGATCATTTTTCTTTCATGTGCATCTTTTTTTTTTTTGTACTTTCTGTTTATTCGCCTCCCTGCCCCCTGTGTTCTGCCTCGTTGGGAGCACCTGGCATGTGCCTCAGTTCCTTCCTGCCTGGAGCCCTGCTGTGGTCCCACGTAGCCTTGGATTTCCTCCCAAGCAGGGATGAGGTGGGGCCCTTACCCCTCGAACTAACAGCACTCCTTCGGGGCCGCCGCTTGGGACAGGCAGGGGACCATTGAGGTCTGTGCTGACACTCCATCTTCCCCAAGCACAGGAGGCGATTTTTTCCCTTTTCTTCTGGGCGTACCATGCGCCCTGACGTCAAGGCGGAGATCTGTCATCTGGCATGTCCAACCCCTCTCTTATGTGGCTGGATGCTTGCTGTACCCCAGGCCTCTGCATGGGGTCAGTTGAGCACCGGACTTTGTCCCCACTCCCTCCCTGGAGAAAGCAAGCGGTCCACAGACGCTCAGCCTTCTTTCCCCAGCTGGTCCTCCAGCTCCCCAGGCTCGTTCCCGAACCCGGGTCACCAGCATTGCAAGCGGTAGTGCTACCGCTGCACTGGTGGGCCGGCTTTCATGTGCATCTTGTCCTATTTGGATCACTGTCTGTTCCCCCTTTGGTAAATAAATGACATGCTGCTGTCTCATTGTTTGCAATAAAGTTGAGTTTAAAAAAAACCTTATCATAAGAAAAAGAGAATTTACCATTAACAAAATTTACCATTTAAAAAATACCTCAGTGGCTTCCAAGAACAGGGTGAGAGAGAGAGAGAGAGAGAGAGAGAGAGAGACGGAGACACGGAGGATATTGTGCTGGGGGTCACACACAAAAAAAAAAAAAAAAACTACCCCACCCCAAGACTTCCAACATAAAAGTGGCTTCCAGTTACTAAGCATGAAGTCAGAGAGAGAGAGAGAGAGAGAGCATGTGAAAGTGAAGAGAGATGTAGTGCTGTGCTCTACAAAACAGACAACGTGCAATAAAAGGGATTAAAGATGAAAAAACAGAGAGACTGTAAGAGAGAGAGAGAGAGGGGAAAACAGCACAGCTTTACTGGCTGCCTGGCTTCCAGAAAAATAGAGAAGCACAGTGATGCCTTCACTGTGCCTGCCAGCAGGCTGCAAACAAATGCCAACTTGGCAGCTAAAGTGATTAAAAAAAGAAGCAAACGAGAGAGAGAGAGAGAGACAGAGAGAAAGGGAGGGAGAGAGAGAGAATGATCAGAGAGTTAACATGCTCATCCTGGTAGTAGAATACTTTTTGAATTTTTTGTTAAAGCAAAGAAGGAAGCAACAATGCATACAGGGTGTTTTCGACATTCGTTTAATTTATTATTAATTTACTGCAACTGTAGACAACACCAGTGCCTGCTTCAATATAAAGAAGTGTCATCATAAACCATCATCCCAATTCCCTGTCCTCCTTATTTCCATCATCACCACCATACCAGTGTGCTCTGCATAAAATCATAGATAAAATGCCTACATCACTCATTTAAATTCCAAGACTGTAGTAGCATTACACTGTTGAGCTGTTGAATACAGTCACTGAACAGTAACACTAGCAGTCACTCTTCTTTGTCTTCTGCAGAAGGAAGTGGTGATGGACTGGTCATCATCACTATTGTGTGACTGGCTGTGCTGTGTAGAAATTGGGCACTGCAGGGATGGGAATGGGAGGCAAGGCACGAGGGACTTGGGAGGGATCTTTTTAGAAAATACCAAAAATTAAAAGAACAGATCAAAGTGTTCAGAGTCATACTATTTCTCGGTCTCAGGTAGACAGTGCAGCTTCAAGGCTACAGGACAATCCATTACAGACTATTCGCCCTGTGACAGTTCGCTCCCTCCAGGTCTCAGGAACTGTTACAGGAAACACTTCCCAGTGTAAGATAGATTAATAATTTCAGGGGTTCAAAAAATATAAATAAAATCATGCTGCAGTATTTCATTTCAGCAGGAGAAAGGGAGTGAACTGTCGTGGGGTGAATTGCCCATAGAAAATTCACACGCTCCCAGCTTCAAGCAACCAAAAGGGAGTGTCAAGGGCCAGGCTAAACAACATCAAAACCAAAAAAGTAATTCTGATAACTAAAGTGTTATCTTCCAAGAAAATGCTTGAATCCAAAAAAGGTACATTTGTCAGATCAGTCCAAATTCAAAAAATAAGGTTCTTTAATTAAAACTAATGGGTAGGTGGGTACCACCTGCAGACGCACTCCTAGGTATGTAACAATTGCATACTATGCTAATGTCAGTCCCTCACAGTCATTTGATTTCTCTGAGGATTCAGTTGTTTTGTATTTTGATACAAATGAAGCTGATGGCATTAGCATTGTATTTAAAATGTTTCTTATAAGCAGGACGGCCCTGAAAACAGGCTTGTCTAGTGACTATATCCTGGGTAAACATAAATAAAATTCAAATAAAGTCAGCGATCAGGCACAGAGGATAAGGAGACAGAAAATGCAAAGTAGGAAAAAGTGGAAGCATGTTTCTATGGTGGAGGAGGAGAATGAGTTGGAGGAAGGGAATAAAGCACAACAGAAACAGGCCGAAGAATTATATATTTTAAAAAAAAATCCTGAAAAGGAGATTGAGCTGCAGTGCCTACCTGGCAAAAAAGACCTAAAAAAACTCAAAATAAATAACATCTTTTGTTTGGACATACTTTTCAGTTAGTGCTTTTAATGAGTTGGTGGCAACATGCCCTATTTTTAAACAAGCAACCAGCAGGGCTAAAAAGAAAAGAGCATTGGGAAATTCGGCAGTGAAAAGGCACCTTAGACAGATGTCATGAAGATAATGAGACATCTATTTCTAAGAACAGAAGAGATGGTGACAGCGATTATGCTAGTGCACTACACTCAGGGATATCTCTGCTAGATGACAGCAATGACAGCCCCCTGCAGCAACGCTGAAACATCTCCAGCACTTCCTTCCATCTGAATGATTCCTAGTGTTACTGATAGCATCCATGTGTTCAAAAGACCGCCCTCCTTCAAGGAAACAGCCTACCATCTCAGAAACATACACACACATAAAGCCAAGTATCCCTCAACCCACCCTGTTGCTGTTACAGTAACAAAGAAAATTTCAAAGAGATAGCCATTGTCTTGCTGCCATATTACATGTAATGTTCAGGCAGCTGCTAGAGTGCCTTGAACCTCGATATAATATACCATTGAGAAAATATTTCTCTTCAACAGGGATTCCAGATCTCTACGATGTTGTATGTAAAAAACTGATGAGTTTTGACCAATGCTGTTGGGAGAGTGGTGCATCTCACAACAGATATCTAGACAAGCTGTCAGCCTGAACCCTTCATGTCTGTCACTGTACACTGGGCAAGTTTTGCTGATAATTCTTGAGGGGGCAGTGAAACACAGTTTGTTCTAAGAATGTTTTTATTTTGCATCTGAACACAGCTCATACAGTATCAATGAGGAGCGCTAACAATCAGTACAACAATGGCTCACATGCCAGGAATTGTCAGTTGGCTTTACAGTGGCAGATAATGGGTCAAACATAAGGAAGACCTTGGAGGAGAGGGGCTTTGATCACATTTACTACTTTGCGCATTGCTTGAATTTCATAGTTCACAGTTTTTTTGGTGAGCACAGGGAAATTAAGCCTCTTGTTAGCACTGCTAAGACTCTTGCTAGCACTGCTGAAAGAATCTGCACTCATTTCAATCACTCAAGCAACCCCCATCACTTATTTGAAAAAATACATGAGGAGCACAAATTACCTTTGCACAGACTGATCCAAGACAATTCTACTAGGCAGATTCTAGCTTTCCTATGTTCCAAAGGCTGCTGGAGCAAAAGAAAGCTGTCAGATTGTACACTCTGGAAAATAAAATTGGTGTTGCAGAAGTTTATATCACTCCACCATAGTGGGCCATACTGGAGACTGTGATTTTAATTCTCCAGCCATTTGGGGAAATTACCAGAAACGTGAGTCCAAACAAAGCAACTCTGAGTCAGGTGACACCCTTAGTAAAAAAATGTTAAAATACCACTTGTATTTCTGATTTGGGACAATTTAGAGAATACAGACAATCCCACACCACGTGCTGCCACTACTGCTGACACAAACATGTTGTCCACTAGAATACAAACGATATGACCAAGCATATGATCAGAAAAGTTGTTAAAGATGAAAAAAAACATAAAATGCTTTAGTTTGACCACTTTATTAAAGCAACAATCCTGGACTCATGATACAAATAAAAGCAGCTGCTGAATTATGATGACAATGACACTTCTTTTTAGATAAGACAAATAACTGATGAAGTTCACTTTATCATGGAACGGAGTGCCAAATCAGATTCAGAACAATCTTCTTCAGAACAAGGCACAGCACCAGGCAGCCCCTCTTCTTAGGTGTTCCAGTTGTTTCTTCATCTTCTTCTTCTTTGCCCACTGTATGAGGGTCGTCGTCTTCTTATTGGTTGCCATCGCAAAACAGCAGTACTTTACAATTGCTCAGTTCAGTCTCAGGTCTCTGGAGTCACTTGCATGATGTTGTTGTAACTTCTTCGTCCACCTTTTTAACACAGCCTCAGCACAGATCATTGATGAAATTAACCTAGCAGAGCCCAATATTGATTAGAATGCAGATCCTTCCATATACTGAACATTCACACAAAATATGTGGCCTGCTTTAGTACAAGCTGCTATAAAGTACACAAATTGCCCTCCTACTAGCGTTTATTTAGTTCAGCTGGTAATATTATTACTGACACAAGATCCTGTTTGCCATCAGAAAATGCTGAGCGTTTGACATTTCTGAATGTCAGCATTCCTCATTTAATTTCATATATGATACCTGAATGAAACATATGGACTCTGAGCAGGCCTCTCCACAAAACAGTTTCTCCCATTATGCCTATGGCAAAAATCTAATTTGAAAAGAGTCTACTTATTAATACATGAGGCAAGTATGAGATAGTGGTAATAAGTCAGGTCAGGTAAGGACAGGCCAGGCCAGAATTAATTGAATGAACACAATGAGGTGAGTACAGAAATATAAAAAACAACAACATCAGTACATCCAGAGAGTCCAAACAGCAACTGCATTTCATATCCCAAACTTATCTGGTAGTACAGTACTATTAATCTGATCTGGATGGTAGAGTACTGCCTATTACTACTACTTGTCGGCAACTGCATAAAATATTTATTTTACCAACTGTACTATAGTATAATGTTAATACTATAGCTATTTTTCCTTACCACAGACGCTTTAGCTGAAGCCTGAATGCTTTACTAGGGATAATGCATTTTTCGCATCTTTTCATACTCATATTTGGTTGTGATTACTTACAGAGAAAAATGTTACAATTCATTCATCGCTTGTATTATGATGTAATACTGCATTTAGGTTACAGTAACTGGCTGGGCTGAGATTATATTTTATTGTATAGTATAACATCAATGATCTTACCGACCTTAAGGTTAGCAAGCAATGTGAGAAGGCAGTAGGGAGGGCTGGGGGTATACTAGGATGTATAGGGAGAGGCATCAGCAGCAGAAAACAGGAAGTTGTTATCCCTCTGTACAGACAGTTGGTGAGACCCCATCTGGAGTACTGTGTCCAGTTCTGGATACCCCATCTCCGCAAGGACATAGACAGGATAGAGGCAGTCCAGAGGAGGGCAACTAGAATGGTGCAGGGTCTGCAAGAGAAGCCGTATGAGGAGAGACTAAAGGAGCTTAATATGTATACCCTTGAGGAAAGAAGGGAGAGGGGGGACATGATAGAAACTTTTAAGTACCTCAGTGGAATCAACAAAGTCCAAGAGGGTAGCATCTTTCAGAAAAAGAGACTTGCAAGAACAAGGGGACACAATTTAAAGATAGAAGGAGGGCGGTTCTAGGGCAATGTGAGGAAGTATTATTTCACAGAGAGGGTAGTGGATGCATGGAACAGCCTTCCTGAGGAGGTTGTGGGGTCTAAAACTGTGGGAGAATTCAAAAATGCATGGGACAGACATAAGACAATTCTTGTGGGGGGTAGGAAGAAATAGGCTGTTGGTTAACTAGGATCTTCGGCCTATCCTGTAGGTAGGGAAATGGGCAGACTAGATGGGCCTAGCGGTCCTTATCTGCCATCAAAGTCTATGTTTCTATAACTGACCCGGTCTTAACCAAACCTCTGGATTATCCGAATCGGTGCCATGTCCCCCGATATAACTATGTAAGACAATTAGGCTGATTAGCATGACATTAGTGCTTTAGTGCATTTACCTCTCTCAGCTGATTATCGGCGGTTGAACTGATTGCTAATGCTATGTAAAAGCCCAATGTTTTTTCAGCTTACGGCTTTTGTTGACTTCTCTGACTTCTGTGCACTCAGTCATTTTCAAAGAGGATGTGGATGAAAACACATCACAAGTCCCCACAGCAGGAGAAGCAGCACTTTGAAAAAAAAGTGCATCTTATGGCTCAAGACACAGCTGGAGTGTTATTACAGTATCTGCACACACTTCTGCCCTGATAATTATGAAAGAAAGCTTTCCTGAAAAGAAACAGCAACTCAAAACAGCATGGTAAACCCATACTAGGTCTACTAGGTCTACCAAGTCAGATACAGTCAAATAAACTACCTAAACAGCATACCGAGTTGTTATTTTGGTTAATCCCCTTTTGTTGCTAACGCAGGTTGAGGCTTCTATTGATTTGAATGCGACCCTTGTTTTTTTTTTTTTGTATAATCTTTTTATTAATTTCAAAAACTGTTTTAAACACACAATAACAACACATATCTATGACACATTAACATGCAGATAACAGACAACAGACAGATGCATTCCATACATATTTCAGACACATACCTTAATAACTTAACAATACATAAATTATAAATTAATATTTGTTCATCTTATCCTTTTCCTTTTAGCCCACAAAACTATCTATCAGTTCATTCATTTCCCGGTATGTCCCCCCTCCCATTTTCCTTCTTTACTGGATTTTGCTTTGTTCCCCCTTTTTTTCCCCTTCCAATTCAGCAAGCAAGCAACAACCAATTTCCTTTTAAGATTCTCTATTTACCCTACATCTCCTACCCAATCCCAATCTTAATATATTTTCCTCCTCTCCACCTAGTGAGGCCAGAAGGGGGGCCCATTCTCTATAGAAGGATTCCCCTCTATTCTTTAGTATCAAAGTCAGCTTTTCAAGGGCTAGTGTTTGCATAACTAATCTACGCCATTGCACAATCGTTGGTGTTGCACAAGTTACCCAGGTATTTTGTATGCAATGCCTCGCCATTATCAGTGCTATCCTCATCCAGCGAGGTAGGGGTTCCCATACTCCTTCCCTCCCTGGATCCATACCAAATAGGCCCACAATCGGCTCTACACGTAGAGGGATACCTGCTATCTGACTAACTTCCCTAATAACTTCTCCCAAAAAAACCTGGAGGACTCTGCATGCCCAAAAGCAATGTATATACGTCCCCCACTCACTCCCGCATCTGCCACAAAGTGGGGAAAAAGCTGGGTGCGCCCTGTGTACTACCTCTGGGAGGCAGTATAGTCGCGGCCCTTGTTTTTATGAATCCCTTGATTATCTGAACTTATCTCATGCCCCCAGCTGGTTCGGATAACTGAGTTTATACTGTATGTACTTACAGTACTTAGCAGTGGCAGCAACTCTCTCTTGCAACTAGGAAGGATGTATTTTGTGTGTCATCGGGTGCACACAGCACACTGTTTTATGACTGACAGCACCAGACTGATGTGACTGCCTGGGTGCTGGTTAGTAAAATATCTTCCATTTCTTGTTTAAAAGATGTTGCCAAGTAGAAGTAGTAGAAAACAGTACCACCTGTTAGACCAGGTGGTGTAGAGAACCACAGCACATGAAGACATGCAATGTAGCTGCATCACATGAGTAGGATGGGTTCTTACTGCTGCACATTTAATCATTAGCCATTTCTGGGGACTGGTCACCTCTGGAACAGCCAGCAAAAGAATATACCCAGCATTAATATAAATTATCTTAGCTGCTTGGTAGTGGTAGGTATTTGCACCTCTCCCACCCCACCCCACCCCTATACCCACAAGGGCCCATGCAGATATGCTACCAAGGGAGGCCATGAAGGAGCTACTGATTGCTTTGCTTGAGCAGTTTTACATTACTTTTCATGCAACTAATGAAGTCAATTATTCCCTTTGGGCTTCTGTGTTAAATATTACAGAGTTTAGCCCCTTGTTATGCATTTAATCACATTTATTCAAATATCTATAAATAACCGGACTCAATCAGGACTAATCAGAATCCCTTGTGTTCCTGTTCTTATATAAGAAGGGTCAGAACTTCGACGAGATCTGCCAGCCCTAATGTACGCCACCGCTCTGTTACGTTAACAAAGGAGGTTGAAGAACAAGTCTGCCATCCCTCTAGTCTTCGTTTTGTTTTCTTTAAGTCCTCTCTCCCCAGAGTAGAGTTCCTAAGACATCTGTGCAAAAAACACAGATTACTCACCTGTAACAGTAGTTCTAGGAGTGATATATGTTGTTCATCCACACTTATTGGCAGTGTTCTTTCCCTTTAAGATGTGCTGGAAAGTCCTGAAGCTGGCTCCTCCCACCCATCCGGGTGTATATCCCTCAGCTCCGCCCCAGGACACCAGATCTTCCTTTCCGCTGGAAGAAGCAGGTTACCTCCTTACCGCTCCCATGTTGAGTAGGCCCTAGCACTCAAATCTTCGGATTTACTTCCAAAATTTTAAACTCTCATGAGTTTCTGTCTTCAGCTTGATCTTCGATCGCGACCGCAATGAACAATTAGTCCTCGCCCGGATGTCGCCGGTGCCCATGCGGGCAGAAGATGTGTACCGACCCTCATGTCACATGTGCCTACTGCCTGGGCCATGATCACGATACCCAGGCCTGTGATATTTGCCAGTTGTTTCACGCAATGGTCCTGGAGGACTGCCCTGCCCCCTCTTAAGTTGGGCCATCCAGAAAATGACATCTGCCGGTCAAATCCAAAGACGCCCGCTGGGTGGTCTTCACGACTGTGGGGTCCACGGAGCAGCTGAAACAGCTTCTGGCCTTTGAGGAGGAGGTGGCTCAGGCCGCCGCGCAGTCCTCCTCTGCTTCTGCCTTCATTCTGCTCCAACTGGGCTCCACCTTTTTGGGCTCCTTCAAGGAGCTGTGCCAGTTCCTCCCGACTAAGGGGCAGAGCCCTTTGGGTTCGTACAGCTCCCGCTCTTGCAAGAAGGAGTCGAAGAAAGAAAAAGAGAAGACTCACCATCGATGTTCCTGGGACCGGAATTTTCTCAATCTCAGGACTCCCAGGTTTTGACTACTGTCAAAACCGCGGCTTTGGCCGCTGGCTTCACGGAGACCCAGTCGGGCCAGTTGGTCGAGACGCCAGCTGATGATGCGGCCGAGATTTTTCCTGACCCTATCAGCCTGGCTGTTGTCCGAAGAGGCCAACAACTCTCTTTTCAGGACTCCGGTCCTGCCCGTGACCTCAGAAGGGGCTGCTCAATCCAATGAGCAGAACTCTCCCATCACCGAGCCAGACCAGGAGGAGCTGTGGCATTCCCCGGCTCCCTCCAAGATCCCCTGTCGGCACCCCCAGCGGCCAAGGTCGAGGTCTTCCTCCTCCAGTAGGTTGAGCAGCTTCTGCCATCATCGGCGCTCCCGCTCTTGATGCCACGGGAAGCGGCACCGCTATTCGTCTTCATCCTCTTCAGGTGAGGAGAGACTTCAGAGCAAGTTGCGTCAACGCTACGAACACCTCATGTGGCAACAGCTGGTGTTGGCCAGTTCAGCCAACCCCGGCTCCCACACCAGCCATCACTTGGCTGTCGCCTGACAGGCTGATGCCCTCTGTGGGGTCGGTCGAGACCGTCCCTCCCCCAGCAGAGCCGGTCAATACCATCTCGGCTCGGCGGAAGCCAGCCTCTCCACCGATCGTGTTGGAGCAGTCACCCATGCAGCCGCTGACTGCCACTCTGACTAAGAAGCCTAGGCCGGCTAAGGGGCTTCCCCATTGGCTGCTGGTCACCCTCACGCTGGACTATCCGCGGCGGGGCGAAGGTGACTCGGGATGTCAGCCACTTTATGCAGACTCCTCAGATTCTGAGGATTCCTCACCGCACTCCTGTCTGGTCAGCATGGAGTCTGTGGGGGATCTCTCAATGGAGGAAGGGCCCACTTCCTTCATGGGCATCCTTCACCTCCATCTTCGAGTCCACAGGGATGAAACTGGAGCCTGTCCAGAAGCGGGCTCGCTATCCCCTTACAGAGATTCTGGACAAAGGGGATTCGCCGACAGAGGCTTTCCCAGTGGTCGAACATACCATTTCTACCCCATTTAACAGCTCAGCTGTACGGCACTTAACCTTATCTTGGCTACATCTGCACTGGAGCCAAGTGTCAAGATGGTTTGGGGCCTATCCTAAAATAATAATTACTTTGGCATCCACAGACTGATTGAACACCCCCAACCCTGGTCATTTCTGCCCTTTCACCCAATCCCTACCCCCAACAGATTGAACAATAACAAAATTGCCCGCTCCTAGCACTGTGGCTGGAGGTGACATGTCTTTTGACACAACACCTCCCTAACTCTCCTTCCCCAAATATCATTTTTTAATTTCCCCAACCCCCAATTTGGTGGGAGCCATAGTACTCCAAACTCCAGCCTAGCTAGTCGGGTCCCCACAATCTACAATACCCCATTCTTTAGTAATACAGTCATCATATGTGTGTGCAACTGGGGGGGTGGAGGGAAGTGCAGTGGTCTGTGCCACATATCACCAGTCTGCCTAGCGTCATCGGTGAGACAAGTAACTCAGTTTCCTCCTTCTCATGTGCACACTGGTCTAATACAGTCACATGATTTATTCATTCGTTCATTTAACCGGGTTGGTGCACTGATCCAAGCACCTTTTTCAGGCATGGCATGGGCCAGAAACTGGCGCAAAACATTTGACTGTCTTAGTTACAGAATGGTGTGCTGCAGGTTAGGCATGGTGGATCTGACTAGCTAGCTTGGATTCTTGAGTACCAAGTTCCCCCAAACTGGAGGTCAGGAGAGAAGCCAAATATTGGAAAAATGATTAAATACACTATTAACCCCCCCCAAAAAAAAACAACTGCAAACCTACATGAATACCTACATGCAAATTTTAATTATGCATGTTCATCACTTTCATTACTTGTCCCTTAACTGTATTATAAACTGTATCTACATTTGTCCTGCTGTTGTAGTCTGTACTACACTTCAGGTCGCACCTGCGAAAGGGGGCTAGTTCCCCAGAGGCCCTATCCAGTAAACAATAAAGAAAGAAACTGAATATGAAATAAAGCAGTGTATGTTTCTAGCTGAGATTTACAAAACCTTTCAGAGTAATTGTTCCTATAATCTCACACAAATCACACACCTGAGCAGCAAGAGCAATGAGCGGCACCAACATCCATATTTTAATTTATTTTTATTGGGCTGGCAGTATAGGTTAGAGGAACGAGGTGTGAACGAGCTTGGTACATCCAGCAGACGAGACCGGAGTTTGATTCTCACAGCCTCCACTTGCAGACTGTGTGACTCTAAGCAAGTCACTTAACTGCCCAGTGCTCCCAGGTCACCCCTGAAAACAGGCACTTGTGCCTAGTGGGCCTTACCCAGTTACCAAAGACTAAAATAAAAAATAAAAAATAAAATAAAATTTAGCATTATTTTACCAGTAGAGCCTCATGATACCTAGCACCTCATTTTCAGGCGTGTCCTAGGGGTTGCCAGGTCATACACTAACACACATTTCTAGACACGCCATGTCACTGCATGAATAAACCCTGCAATTCCTACCTGAAGCACCAAGACAACATGATAACCACTGGGCATTCCCTGTTTTGCTTAGTTAGCTTGCTTGTAGAAATTATTTTGCCCTGATTTATAAATAGGCCTCCGTCCAAGCATCAGAAAAAGAAAATGCACTTACTGCTGTGAAGTACCATACTTCCATCAGAACCCTAACATCAGAAAAGGGAAGGTGAGGCTCTGCACAAAAACATTCTTTCTGTTCAGCCCCAGCCCTCATTCCCACTCAGACTAGTGCATGGCAAGGATTTCCTGCACTGCATCTACTGGTCTCAACCACTGTATTTAAATCACATTAACAACCAGTGCATTTGTTAACACCACTACCAGTTTTAAGCACTACAAGCCTGCTCCCCCTTTAAAACATCACCAAAGCCCTCACTTAAAAAACGTACCTCTTTAGGAGGTACTGTAAATAGTCTGGTTTGTACAGTTTTTCAATTTCAGAATTTAGGAAGGGAAAGGATTGTAATTTTGCTCAGAGGAGCTGGCAGTCGGACTCCCTTTCCTTCCTGGTGTGTTGGACCACCCCCCTTGCTCAGACATTTTGTGACACTTGACTAGAAAAGTATGGGGGTGTGAGGGCGTGCTCCTGACTGTAATTAATGGGGCATTTGTTAAGTACTTAGAAAGCGGAAGGGATCAAATAGCCAACTCCTTAAACCAAACTTACAATCCTTTCCCCTCCTAAACTTTGGAATTGAAATATTTTACAAGCTGGACAATTTACTTTCTAAAGAGGAAAGCTTTAAGTGGGAACTTTGGTTTAAGCACCAAAACAGGTGCGCCCAAACCAAGTCCAATGTCAGTCGGTCTGTGTTTGTAACCACCTCCCATAGACGATGTTGAAAACAGGAAATGTTTCCTAGCCCCACTTTCCCCCAGAAAGAAAAACTAAGTAAATGAATATTTCCAGAAAGTAACCATCCAGACACCTAATTCAAATAGATGGCTATCTCCACCATGCAGGTCAATCTGGTTCATTTTTAAACAAAGCAAACAAAATATGTTTAAAAAAACCAAACACGTATGACAGGAAAAGTAGGCCTTTGTAGTGGTCTCATTATGCAGATTATTTTAAAAGACATTTTCACCAATGATTTGGTCTCTGGGATCTACAGCATGCTGACCTACACTGATGACACTCAGTTGGTAAGGTGAACTCCCTTGAGAATGGAGACAATCATCAGGAAAAGCTGGGTAATTAAATCCGAGACTCCAGCAGTCCGACCAATGTAGCCAAATGTAAGATTCCATACTTGGGAAGAAAAAAACAGAGACGGGACCTACACACTGTGCGGAGTTTCTTTCTGCTGTGGAGGAGGAGAAAAAGGATCTTGGAGTCACAGTAGGTCTGAGCAGGGCCTTGTAATGTGGCATAATAACTTATCCTGTCCTAGTAACACTTCCCCCCCATGCACCCTAGTATTCTGCCGGCCCTCTTGACAACATATGTACACTGCTTATCAAACGGTATCACCTTACATACAGCAGGTGTAAAAATAAATCGTGAAGATAAATGTATAATGTATAGTCGAACGTTATTAGTACCCAAATTCGATTAATTTACAGAGTTGTACTATCGATATGACGTCACAATGTTGTTATACTATTGCGACTACGTCACATCGATGGTACAACACAGAATGTCTCTTCGCATGCACAGTTCTCAATGCACTGGATGTCGAGAATCGGCCGTGGTGGTGAGTGCTGGCCCAGAAGTGAACAGCAACGAGCAGTGAACAAAAAGTAAGGGCATATTTCTTTTCAAGTGATGCCATGACACAGCAGGCAGCTCTATTTTTTTCAAAAATAAAACTGTCTCTGCGAGAGCGGGGGACCGAGGACAGAGTGGGGTCTATTTCCTAATGTTTTTGGGGTGGAGGGGTGAAGTCTGAATTTACGTTGAAGTTGTCAGCTTGTAAGTTACTGTTGCCCATACACTATAAAAGACAAGGGATGGGTAACAGTAAACAACATCACTGAGTGCACTTCTCAAGGTTTTCTTGCAACCAAAAACCTCTCGAGCTTCGCTCTTGAGGTTTACTTGGTTGTCATGACAACCCCTCGAAGTGAACACAGCGCTGTTGTTCACTGTTGCCCATCCATTATCCTCTATGTTATCTTGGTACCTAGCTTACAAGATAAAATGTTATCTTGCAACTTAGGTATGTCACAGTCATTATCTTGAAATCTGAGTAGCTCGCAATGGGCTTCCAAACCAGAGACATCACAATAGCCCTGTGCAGCACTAAAGCCAGCATTTCTGATCAATTATAAGTCATAACTAGTAAGCTGATGCTGTATAGACTGAATATGCCATGGTCTGACTCAAAATACGCAGTTTATCATCACCTTCATAACTCACTCGTGGCTCAGCCACTCATGAGTTATATTTCAGCACTCCTCACACTTGAAGATGTTACTTTATTTGAAGTCAGGCTACTGCATATCCCCCATAGGGGAAGGAGTTTGACAAGCAGTGTTGTGCATCTGCTGTCAAGAGGTCTGGCAGAATAATGGGGGTGCATCAAATTGGAGGTACTAATTCATTTACTTCAGAAGTTTCACAAGGAAAGACATATTGAGCTTGCAAAGTTTGTTTCAGGTGCATTCTGGGGGAGGGGAAAGGGGAGAGAATAAAATGCAAGCTACAAATATACAGAAACAAAACATGCACTAAAATGTAAGAAGCACCAACAAAATGTGCAACTGTGCAGGCAATACTACCTGGAAGTAAAATACGTATAGAATAAATCATGGGGTAGTTTGTGTAATGAGAATTTTACACACACCTGAGGTGTTCGATGCTATATAAACCCCGGGAGCAAAGCTCGAGGGGTTTATACATGCATCCAACACTGAGGGTGCATGTACAATTAATGTTTTACACACTGCCCCATGGTTTGTTTTATGTAAATTGCTGGGGAGCGTTTTTTTCCACCACAGCAATTATATAAACAGTATGACTGTGGGGGTTGAAGTGTGGTCTGCAGTCAGGACGTGGGTTCAACTGAAGCACCTGTTTAAACTTTTTCTTTCTTTTTTTTTTTTTAGTGATTCCTCCAAAAAGTTACAAAGTTTTGTTAAAAGAACTTAATTAAAAACAAGCAGAGTTCAGTACTGTAAGACTAACAGAGTCGGAGTGCAACAGTTGCTGAAGTGTCTGGCGCGATGAAGGGAAGACCATGGCTGGCACATGCATGGAGCAAAGGAAACCCAGTGCATGTTTGCCGTTATAACGGCAAATTATTATCCAATCTCCCTACGGGAAAAACGCTCCATGGTTATTACATATAGAATAAATCATGGAGCAGTGTGTGTAACGAGAATTTTACACACACATACACACACACAATGTGTTAGATGCTACATACACCCCAAAAGCAAAGCTCAAGGGATTTATACAAGCATCCCACACCTACGGCATGTGTAAAATTCAAGTTTTACACACTGCCCCATGGTTTGTTTTATATAATTGCTGGGAAGTCTTTCTCTTTTGCCACAGCAATTACATAAATAGAATGTCTATGGAGCTGCAGTGAGTTTAAAGCATGATCTGCGGTCGGGACTCAGGCTCAACTGAAGTGCCTGTTTAAACCTTTTTTTTGGTTAACGATTCCTCCAAAAAGTTAAAACATTTTGTTAAAAGAAATTCATTAAAACAGTAGAGTTCAGTATTGTAAGATTTACAGAGTCAGAGTGTGAGAGCTGCTGAAGTGTCCTGTGCAATGAAGGGAATACTGTGGCTGGCACATGAGTGGAGTGAGGGAACCCCAGCGTGTGTTTACCATTATAACCAACTGGTTATAATGGTGATTTATAACTGGTTCCCCCTATGGGAAAAACATTCCCCGGTTATTATAATACAGTAAAGCACAGAAAGCACAGTTATGTAAAAACTTACCATAACAGTAAATCTTCGAGGGGATCTCAGTCATCAGGTCACACCGTAGGAACTTCACCATCAGTGAAGCAGGATGCACATGAAAGATTTTCAGCAGTACCACTGGGGCCACCCACGCCAATGTCACCAACCCCATAAAGGTTTAAGCAGCCCAGCTCCCTCCTCAGTCCCCCCCCAAAGACTAAGGAAGCAAACCCATTCCATGGAGGAATGAGGGGAGAGAGAGAGGGGTGCCCAGGCCAAAATAAGAGGCTGGATACACCAGTTAGCCAGTCTGAGCAGAGGACCCCTAAAAGGGGGATGGTGGGAGGGAAGGCAGACCCGATGACTGAGATCCCCTCGAAGATCTACTGTTATGGTAAGTTCTTAAGGTAACTGTATTATCTTCATCGGGGGTATCTCAGTCATCCAGTCACACAGTAGGAACGAGTCCCAAGCAGTGACAGGTGCAGCAAGACAGTCTGGGAGGAAGGCCAATCAAAACCTAGGACAGGAGGCCCTGCAAGACGGCCCAGCCAAAGCCTGCTTGGGCTCTAGAGGCAATGTCCAGACTATAGTGCTTGGTGAAAGTATGGACAGTATTCCAGGTGGCAGCAGCATAAATGTCGGCGGCTGAGACCCCTTTGAAACAAGTCATGATGTTGGTATGCCTTATGAGGGGTGGTAAAACTTCTAGAAAGCTTCTTAGTATCAAGAATGGGGCTGGGACCTTGGTTAGTGAAGATGCTCAGATTTTGCAGTGTTTCCAGCTTTTTTGTGAAAAACTTTATAAGGTGGAATGCCAGGGGTCTGAGCACTTGGCAGAGAGCTTTCTGAGAGCATTGATATCCCTACTCTTTCTGATTCACAAAGATCTTATTTGGGATCAAAGCTGACAAGGAAGGAGGTCATAATGGCTAATAATTCTCTACGTAGGGGCGAGGTGGGGGGCCCTGATGGGTTCAGGGCAGAATTTTATAAAGAGCTAAGTGAAGAGTTAGCCAGTCCCATCAGTGATATTATGGAAAAGGCTATGGAGGAGAGGGGACTACCCAAATCATGCTGTGAGGCTTCTATATGTGTGACCCCGAAGCAGGGCAAGGATCCAACAGAGTGCACCTCATATAGACCCATCTCACTCCTAAACTATGACTGTAAAATTATGGCCAAGGTTTTAGCCCTTAGATTGGAGAAGGTTTTCCCGTACATTGTTCACCCTGATCAGATGGGTTTTGTTCAGGGCAGACTCTCTTATCATAATGTAAGGAGGCTACTGAACGTGGTGTGGTGGGGTTCACGGCATCCTGGGTGCTGTCCATGGATGCCGAGAAGGCATTTGACAGAATTGAATGGTGCTATATGTTAAGTACTCTTAGCATGTTTGGCTTGGGAGATAAGTTTATAAGACTAGTCAGTGCCTTTTATAAGACCCCTTGTGCATGTATTCTGGTGAACAGATCACCATCAGAAGAATTTCTACTGCACAGAGGTACGCGGCAGGGTTGTCTCCTCTCCATTCTCTTGTTTGCTATTGCAGTTGAGCCCCTGGCTATTAAAATTTGGAATCAACCAGAGATCAGTGGGATCCCAGGTAATGGGGGACAACATCATACCACTACCTTTTACATGATGACATCTTATTATTCCTCACTAAACCGGAGGCATCTGTTCCAGCCCTCCTCAAGTTTATCAACCATTTTGCTACTTTTTCAGGCTATAAGCTTAACTGGCACAAATCTGAATTGTTATACTTACATGGGGGTATGAAGGGGGGGGAGAAGAAGGACACATGGGGTCTGAAGTTAGTGGAGAAACACTTTACGTATCTTGGAATGAAGGTGGGAGCAGATCTGAATAGTCTGTACTCATTTAACTATTTGCCGTTGTTTGAGGAGGTGCTTAAGGATCTTGCCAGGTGGTGGGCCCTCCCAATATCCTGGCTAGGCAGGACAAACTTGCTAAAAATTAACATCTTACCCAGGATATTAATTACTCCCCAGATGGTTAAGTACTGCCTGTCCAACAGAGACCTCAAAAAGCTACATAAGGGCTTCTCGGAATTTATATTCAAGGGGAAGAAGAGGATTAGTCTCCGGAAACTTAAGGCAACAAAAGAGAATGGGGGATTGGACTTTCCAGACAATAATCAATCAATCTTTATTTTACCAGGTGAAGCACCATTGAACGAGCTCATTTGCAAGGTGGACCTGGACAAATACACATAAACAGTAGAACGATATAATACAATATATCAAGGTAGATGTACAATTGAGGAAAACAAATGTAGAAGAGTGCACAATATTAGGCAAGGGCTATGCAGAAAAAAACATTATAAATGAACAGTAAAAAGGCAATATATGCAAAAAGCTCCAAAAAAATAGTCAATACAATACTATACAATACATAGTATTGTATTGACCTGTGTATCAAAGGTTATTACTTAGCTACGCAGTTTCGGTTTATACACAGTTGGGTCAGCATGGGTACTACATGGGTATTGCTGCTAGCTGGTTAGGCTTAGAAGAAGCAGGGTGTCCCGGGAGGCTCTCGGCATACCTAGCAAAGGGTGGTCTTAAAGCATACTGGCAATTGAGTAATCCCAATCCCCTAGTTATAGCAGTTTCAGAAGCATGGAGTTGTATTAAGAAAAGAAGGGGGGAGATAAGATTAGTATCTCATTGGTCCCTGTGGCTGGGAACCCTGGCTTCTTGCCTAGTATACAGGATCACTGATTCACTGCCTGGCAGGAGCGGGGGGGGGGTCCGTTGCCTGGGGGACTTCATGACGAGAGAGGGCCTGTACTTGTCTGAGAATATCTGTTTGGCGTTAGGGTTTCCTTGGACGCTTATGCTCAAATTCTTTCAGTTACGGAATTACTGTCAGAAACTGGGGAGGCTATCCTGGGGGGATTCACCACTGGTTGGGGTGGAAAACGAAATTTTAGGAGCTCGACAAAAAGAAAGTGTTTGATAGGAAGGGTGGTAAAAGAATTTGCTTTCCAAATAGTACATTTAAAGCTTGAAATTGTTGGGAGCAAGACTTAGAAATTCAGATTTTGGATGGCAACTGGAACTTGATCCTGGGTTCATAAATGGACCTTCTTCTAAGTAATAAATTTAAAGAGATGCAGTTTAAATTTATACACCGGCTATACCTCTCTCCCAGTATGGTGCCTAGATTTTATCCAGCAGTTTCTGCCGAACATGGGTGTTGTAAAGCACCAGAAGGCACTTTTTTCCACTACTACTGGAAATGTCCTATGCTTAAAGGCTATTGGCAGAATATAGCTTGATTATCAACTATGAGTGGAACCTGAGTGCAGGTTTCTCCTCTTTCGTTGCTATTCGGAGTGGAGGAGCAAGGGGAGGAGGAATGGATTTTTTACCCAAGATGGATAAGAATTCTGCTGGTAGTCGCTTGTCAAGACATCCAGAACTTGTGTGTCTCGGGTTCAGTTCCGACAACAGCTCAGTGTAAAAAAACTATGTATGCATGTTCTTGCAGTTGGATAGACTGATGCACATATTAAAGGGTAGGGAAGAACACTTCTTAGATGTATGAAGTCAATTTCTGTCTGCCCTGATAGTCAATGAAGCGCTGTTATTGAGACAAGGGGCTGAGGGATAAGTAAGGGGGTATGCACTGTTGAGGACACATCTTCCTCTGGATCCTCTAGCTGTGGGGGGGTTTGGATTTTACTGGGATGAGAGGTTGGACTCTTGAGACCACTTTCATATGACATAAGTACACGGATGAAAGTTTAAATGAGATGGGGGGATATTTTAGCTCGAATACTGAAAAATACTGATGTGGAGTGATACCTTGCTAAATTTTCTAATGTATGCATTATGGTTTTATATTGCCTTAATAGAATCTATGTAGTTACTTTTTTCTACTTCTTTTGGTACTAACACAAGGTTCGGGAAGGGGGTTATTCTTTTCCATTTTAGACATGTTAAAACGTGTGAAATTATCTACTACAGTGGAGGTAGTGGGCCAGGCCCTAAGCATGTGACATATTTATGCAATGAGCACCGCTTCTAGAGACCTACTGACAGTCAGTGGATACTGGCTTCATGACTTCTGGATAAAAGACTTCACTGGTCAAAAGACTATATGGACTTCAATGATTTCTTTGGGGCCACTACTAAAAGGAGTTCGAAGAGATTTTGTTCTGTAGTAGGTGTGTCTATATAGCTACTGATGTATGCATGTATTTGATTTATGGTTTGTCTGCTTTATCAAAATGCCATAAAAACGTGATATATGTAAAAAAAAAGAACAAAGAAAAGAAAAGAAACGAGCCACGGAAGCAGCCATGCCCCTTGTGGAATAGGCTCTCACCATCCCTGGCAACATTTGCCATACTTGTTGTAGCAGAACAAGATGCAATTGGCTAGCCATTTGGATAAACATTATTTAGAAACTTTGGCACCCTCTCTTCCCTGAACGAAAGAAACAAAAAGCTGCTTTGACGTTCTGCAGTCCTTAGTTCACAGCAGATATTTCAAAATTCTGCGCTCATCTAAAGTATGGAACAGTGCTTACCCTAGATTGGCACACTCGAGGAAATAAACTGGAGGAGGGATAGACTGGTTCATGGAAAACTCAGATACCACCTTAGGGAGAAACTTCGGATTTGTGTGCAAAGTCACCCTGTCTTTGTGGAAATTCAAATAAGGCTCCACACACCAGAGGGCCTGAAGCGCGAAAATCCTCTGAGCAGAATTATACTAAAAATAGAACTTTCCATGAAAGAAAGTGAAACTCACAAGTCATGGCTGGCTCAAATGGAGACAGGGCCAATTTCTCCAAAACAAAATTTAAATCCCAAACCGGGACACTGGAAGGAAAAAAAATTACTCACTGTAGTAATCTTGTTTCTTCCAAGGTATTCTTCAATATGCTTAACTCTAGCAGTCAGCTTCCAGTGTTGAACTGCCCTGGAGAAAATGGAACTTATGCAAATGATGGAACTCTGTTTGCTCGTGCCACCATGCCACCATTCAAACTGCTGCCCTTACCAACTGCTGCATTCTATAATGCTCAGATTCAATGAAGCCTGTGGGGTAAGACCTCTTAACTAAGCTAAATCCTAAATATTAGTAATAATATCTTAACAACAATTCCCTCTTTTAACTTGTCCACTGGGGATGCCAGATAGGACCACAAGACAAAAAACAGAAGCCATCTGTTTTTTAAAATTGAACACAACCCAGATATGGCTATCTTAACAATAAGAGACACAAGCTATGATGCAGAGGCTAACTGGTTCTAGAAGAGGAGGTAGACTTAATCATACTGAAGAATACCCTGGAAGAAACAAGATTACAATGGTCATTTTTTCTTCTAACCCCAGGAATTTTTCAATATGATTAACTCTAGCAGACTACGAAGTAGTATTTTTGGAGGTGGGCACAGAACCTCACTTAGGAAACAAGCTCTGCAGCACTGCTGTGCCAAACCTAGTATCACTTCTGGACTGAGTGTCCAGACTTTAGTGGTTTGTAAAAGTGTGTACTGCTCTCCATGTAGCTGCTTTGCAAATCTCCAATAAGGGAACGTCTCTGGCAGCTGCTATTGTGGCAGCTATTCCCCTTTTATAAAATGGGTTGCCTAAAATGTGCAATCCCATTGGTTCAATGGGTCGACATGCCCATTGATTAATCCCCTAGATACGCACAGTTGGATGCCATTTCTCTTTCTGCAGTTTACCGAAATCAGTGCGAGTTACATCACTTAGGCAAAGATTTGGGAGGAAAAAAAATAAAAGATCCGGCAGCATATTCAAAATATTAGACTGCAAGCTTACTGGGGGACGATGACCGACGGCATTAAAGATTATCTAACAGTCCCCCAGTACTCCTCTAAAAATTTACCACAAAATAATACAGACAGCGAGCTTAGCGAGGGGAAAATCAATGACAAAAATGGGGGAATAAAGTCAGTTCTCGCTGTGCACAGAGGAACTTTACAATGTTGTGTGTGTCTCTCTCTCGATAGCTCAGATGGATAGCAGCAGAAAAAATGAGCTGCATGCTGCATAGACCGATTACAGTGCCCTGGCTATTATAACCACTTTCTGAGCTAGATCTTGCATTCTGCTGACAGAAATACTGCAGCATGCTTACAAAACCAAATGTTGCTGCTGCCACCAATTTACAAAAAGAAGTGTGTCCCTAAGTGTGTTTTTTGCTCAGGGGTGAGAAGGAAGCACGATCATAACTAAGCTGCTCATGTTCTTTCCTGAGTTGTTTCCAGACCCAGCAAAGTTCTGTAAACCATGGGGGTGGCAGAGCAGAGCTGGCAGTGTATTATTAAGACCTGCTCGAGCCCACAGCTACAAAATCGCAGCGCTTGGTTCACACTGTTTCTCGGCGTCACTCAGAGTCTTGGCTGGGAATTAAAATTCTGTGGCTTGCTTCTGCTTTCCGTTTTCTGCAGAGGGAGAGAAAAGATCTGTTGATCGCAGTGCTAGGGGGCTGTACGGGGGGGGGGACAAAACTGTGCCACTTACAGTGGGAAGAGGATATCACTAAACAGAACATGTCTCTCAATGAAAGAAAAAAAATCTTGAAATCGAAGGAAATCTCGTTCTGGTTTCAGTTCTGGATGTAAGGAACTACTTTTCATGTTGGAGTAACACAGGTAGAAATAATCAACTTAAAAACAAATTTGTGAGACTTTCCTGCCTTTTTTTTTTTTTCAACTTTTTTAGGCTTTCACTTTATAAGTGCAATAACCCATGACCATCTGTGGGTATACTAGGCATTAATGCATGGCTCAGGTGGTTGGAGGTGCCTCACAATGCACCTCAGCCATGCATTAATGCCTAGTATACCCATGGCTGGTTGTGGGTTATAGCTAACGTGGAGTATGCCCTCAGGCCCACTGGGGGCTCCTTACCAGCTTTACTGGAACAGAACTGGATACATGCCACTATCCAGCTTGCAATTGTCCTTTTTGAAGCTGGCTTTCCCTTTCCCACATCCCCATAGGTAATTCCTGTGGGCCTTAGTGTGGGTAATATAGTACGTCAAAGCTCTTTTGACATCCAGGCTAAGCAGCCTGCATTCTCCTGAACTAGACTGTTCAGTAAAAAAGACTGGCAAAGTGACTGACTGGCTCAGGTGAAAATCGGAGACCATTTTTGAGAGAAATTTCCTGTTAGTCCAGAGAACCACCTTATCCCTGTGGAAGGATGTGTAGTCCTGTGCTATACACAGGGCCTGTAACTCACTTATCCTTCTGGCTGAGGTGATGGCCATTTTGGCCACTAAGAATATGGCCTTCCAAGTGACAAACTTTAAATGTGCTATAGCCACAAGCTCAAATGGAGGCTCCATGAGTTTAGCAATGCATACATTGAGATCCCAAGAAGGCACCGGTTCCCTGTGGGAAGGGTGCGGGTGAACTAACCCTTTAAAGAACTTTTTGAAAATAGGGTTAGCAGCCAGAGAAGCACCCTTACCCTCTGAAAGATAGGTTGAGACTGATGCCAGGTGGACCTTAAGGGTAGTGGGCCATAGGCCCAGCGAATGCAAGTGAGTGAGATAATCCAGCAGGGCTAGCAGCCCTGCCTAGGAAGGTAATATCCCATTAGAATTACACCAGATAGAGAACCGCTTCCATTATGAGGCATAGGTTTTCTTGGTAGAGAGTTTCTCTCACAACCCCCAAGAACCCTGAGCATACCCTCAGAAAGATGTAAGTCTGCATATTCTAGGTCTTCAAGAGCCAAGCCTAGAGTCTGAGAGACCTGAGGTTTGGATACAGGATCCTCCCCCGAGAGGAGGTCAGAAGGTTGTGCCTCTGAGGGAGGTGTATGGGCTATGCCATTGACGGGGTGAGTAATAACGAGTGCCATGGCTTTCTGACCCAGTCTGGGGCTATCAAGATCATGGTAGCTGGTTGAGATCTGAGATTGATCAAGACCCTGAGTAACAGTGGAAATGGAGGGAATGCATACAGGCTCCTCCCTGACCAGTCCAACACTAGGGCATCCATGAGCACTGTGCCCCTTGCCGGAGGCTTGCAGCAGGATAGAAGGAGCTGATGGTTCTCCTGTAAGGTGAAGAGGTCTGTCTCTGGGGAACCCAACCTGAGAAACACCACCCCCAGTAGTTGTCTGTTTAGAGACCATTCGTGGTAGTTTTCACTGATTCTGCTGAGTGCATCTGCCAAAGTGTTGTCCTTCCCTGGAAGGTGGATGGCCGACAGGGACACCTGTAGGGAGTGTGCCAGACTCCAAATTTTCACTGCTTCTGTGCACAGCAGGTCAGATCTTGTCCCTCCCTGCTTGCTGATGTAGTACATTGTGGTGGCATTGTCTGTCCTGACCTGTACTACCTTGTCCCTTACCAGGGATGTGAAGGATTGCAGTGCCAGGAGCAATGCCCTGAGCTCTAGTAGATTTATGTGGAGGAGTGACTCTGCAGGGGACCACGCATGTATGCTCTTCCAGATGTGCCCCCCACCCTAAGAGGGAGGCATCCGTTATGAGTACCAAGGTAGGGGATTCCTTTTCGAATGGGACCCCTCTGTCCTGCCACTAGTGCAGGGCCTGTAACAGTGTACCTGGAACTGGTATTAGCTTTGAGAGAGAGAGTCTCTCCTTTGACACCAATGTGCCCTGAGATTAAACTGAATGTCTCTCATTTGAAATCTGCAGCCTTGCACTATTCCTGCTGATGCGGCCATGTGCCCCAGTGACTGTAGCAAGTGCCCTGCTGGCCTTGGTCTGTTGAGACTGAAGATCCTGCCAGCTGCAGAATACTGTCTAACCTGTCTTGGGGAAGGAATGCAATCCCTTGCAGGATATCCAGCTCTGCCCCTATGAAATTCAGTACCTGGACAGGTTGGAACACAGATTTATGGACACTGATTAAGAACCCTGGAGACTCCAGTGTCTCCTGAGTGAGCCTGAGAGCCTCTTTTACCTGTTATGGTGACTTGACAACAACTAGCCAATTGTCCAAGTATGGGAATACCGTGACACCCTGCCTTCTTAAGTGTTCCAGCACTACTGCCAGGCATTTAGTGAATGCCCTGGGAGTGGAGGTCAGGCTGAATGGCAGGGCTGTAAACTGATAATACCCGGAGGGTAGTCTGAACCTGAGGTATTTTCTGTAGGATTCCTTGATGGGGAGTGTGGAAGTACGCATCCTTTAGATTCAGAGAAGCCAGCCAGTCTCCTTGCTGAAGGGTAGGAAGGATTATTGCCAGAGCAACCATCCTGAACTTTCGATTTGCCAGATGCTTGTTCAGAGCTTATGGATCTAGAATGGGTTGCCACTCCCCATTTTTCTTTAGGGTAAGGAAGTATCTTGAGTAGAACCCTCTCCCCATCTGAAGGGGTGGAACTGGTTCCACTGCTTTTGATTCCAGCAGGCTGGACACTTCTTTTTCTAAGAATGGCTCTCCTATGTGGGAAGAGGGTCTGAAAACCTTTGATCTCAGTTTGGGGAAGGATTTGAAGCAGAGGGCTAGGCCCTGGCTCACTACCTCCAGAACCCACTTGTCTATGGTGATGGTTTTCCAAACGTGGACATAGTGAGCCAGCCTGCCCCCCCCTTACAGGCACTGGGGAGGCAACCCTGACTGGCACATCAGGGGGTCTGCTTTGCCTGGGCTTTAGCCTGTGGGGTCTGGTCCCCTCATCTACAGCCCCTTCTACCCCTGAAGTAACCCTGAAGTTGCTGATAGGCAGGGGTAGCCTGGGCTTGGAAGAAAGGTCTACCATAGCCCCTACTGCTTCCTCCCCTTCTCTGTGGCCTATAAGAAGTTGAGGCCTTCTCTTTGGCAGAATTTCTCTTGTACATGGTCTTATACTTGTCCACCTTTTTTCACGTAAGCTTCTGTTTTGTCCCAGAAGAGGGAGTTATTTTCCACTGGAAAATCCATAGCCTTAGTCTGGGTATCCTGGCTCAGGGTTTGTTTCTCTAAGCCAGTCAAACCTTCTCAAGGCTACTGTGAGGGCCATTCACCTGGCTGCAATATCACTGGTGTCTACTGCTATATAAAATGGATTGTGACCTCCAGACCACATCTGGCTGTTTCATTTAAATCAGCAGCCAAGTCTAGGTGGTGCTTGGTCTGCATAGCCATAACCGAATTCCAGAGGGTCTTCCGGTATTGGGCTGCATATGCCATGTAGTTGGCTGTCTCATGGCCAAAGATGCTGCTAGATAGCCCTTCTTGGCCATATTATCATCTTTTGTAAGTCGTTCTCCGGTGGGTGAGTCTTTGACTGGGTGACCAAAGTAGTAGACCAGGAAGGGGCTGTGGACATGGCCTACCTAGACTTTAGCAAAGCATTTGACACAGTCCCACACAAAAGATTAATAAACAAGCTAGCCAGCCTTGGAATGGGTCCCAGGGTTGTAGCCTGGGTAAAACATTGGCTGGACAACAGGATGCAGAGGGTAATAGTAAATGGAGTCCACTCCGAAGAAAGGGGGGTTACTAGTGGGGTACCGCAGGGTTCAATACTGGGACCAGTCCTTTTTAATGTCTTTACAGGTGACACTGCAGTGGGACTGGAAGGGAAAGTATGCCTCTTTGCAGACGACACAAAGATCTGCAACAGGGTTGCTACACAAGAGGGAGTGGAAAGGATGAGAAGGGACTTGGCAAGGTTGGATGAATGGTCAAACATATGTCAGCTTAGATTCAATGCAAAGAAGTGCAAAGTAATGCACCTGGGACACAAAACCCCAGGGGAAGCGTACACTATGTGGGGGGAGGTACTAACAACAACAAAAATGGAAAGGGACCTGGGGGTAGTCATATCAGGTGACTTAAAGGTAGACAAGCAATGTGAGAAGGCAGTAAGGAGGGCTAGGGGGATACTGGGATGCACAGGGAGAGGCATCACCAGTAGAGAACAGGAAGTTGTTATCCCTCTTTACAGACAGTTGGTGAGACCCCATCTGGAATACTGTGTGCAGTTCTAGAGACCTCATCTCCACAAGGACATAGACAGGATGGAGGCAGTCCAGAGGAGGGCAACTAAAATGGTGCTGGGTCTGCACCAGAAGCCAAATGAAGAACGATTAAAGGAGCTTAATATGTATACCCTCGAGGAAAGGAGGGAGAGAGGGGCTACGATAGAAACATTTAAGTACCTCAAGGGAATCAATAAAGTTCAAGAGGGTAGCATTTTTCAGAAGAAGAGATGTGCAAGAACAAGAGGGCACAATTTGAAGATAGAGGGGGGATGACTCAGAGGTAATGTGAGGAAGTATTATTTCATGGAGAGGGTTGTGGATGCATGGAACAGCCTTCCTGAGGAGGTCGTGCAGTCAAAAACAAACAATGGGGGAATTCAAGAATGCATGGGACAAACATAAGGCAATTCTAGTGGGGGGTAGGAGGAAGTAGGCTGTTGGTTAAGAAAGATCTGCAGCTTATCCAATAGGTAGGAAAATGGGCAGACTGGGTGGGCCAAGTTGTCCTTATCTGCCAACAAAGTCTATATTTCTATGAGTGAAATGCCAGAGGCACTCTAGCTTTATCACAAGCTGCTGCTTGCACTACTCCCTCAAAAGCCAGATGAGAAAAGAGGAACTCTGCCCTGACCATTCAAGCTGGTACTTCTTGTCAGCTTTTTTGTCCGCTGGAAGTAGAGAGTCATGTGTCGCCAGTACTTTGAGGACATGTTTCTTGAGAAATTTATTAATGGGAAGCAGAAGTCTCTTGGTAGGAGCTAACCCTATCTTGTCAAGAAACTCTGCCTCTTCCTCATCCTCCACTGTCTCATGTGTGGTGAGATCAAGAACTTCAACCATTTGTTTTACAAGTGTATAATGGGGCGAATACAAGTCTGGACCGATAAACTTTATCGGATAAAGGAACCAACAGAACCGGGGTTACAGGTTGCGGTTGAACCGGTAGCAAACTTTGAAATGCTGCAGTCTGCAGGACTTGTAAGATTTGCAAAGTCTGAGCTACTGCTTCTGCTGTCGGTGCTACCGACTTTAGGTACTGAAGGCTCCTTTGCTTTACCAGCTGAAGGTTCAGTATGTTTAGTCTTGTGTTTTTTCTTAAGTGGAACTGGTTCTTTCACCAGTTCAGCATGCCTCTTATGCTTAGACGTTTCGCCCTTTTCAGGAGTGGTTATTACGTCTTTTGCCTTCTCTTTATTTTGATCCTGAACAGGTTCACTCGAATCTGACAGAGAGGCCATTTTATCTTTAAAGTGTTGTAAATGTTTTTCGATAGTTTTAGTGGGAAAGGTTTTACAGATGTCAGAATCTGCTTGGAAGTGTGAAAACCCCAAGCAAAATAAACACAAATCATGTTTATCAGCCTTAGCAAAAACGTCTCCACACTTGACACAGTTTTTAAACCCAGTAGGCCCCGTCTTTTTCTTAGGTTTATCGGACATAACAGTAACTAGTATAAAATATACAGAATAAAGAACTTTGATCGGTTCCCACCAAATTAAGATATATAGTAACAATGGTTTAAATAGAGCAATGGTTGGTTTCTGAACCGGAAAAGAACCGCTAAATTCAGGAAATTAACCTAAGTCCATAATAAACTAGTAGGGTCTGAACTTAAGTTCAAACAAAAAAGTATTATGAAATAAAACAAGGAAAAAAATAAGCGAACATAAGCGGCTCCTCATCGGTTGCAGGGAACCGAAGAGGAAACGCTAACTGAGGTAAAATAACCCAAAAACTTGGCACTAACTATAAATATATTAAATATAATATGGGGGGCAGTCAATTCTCAAGTGCACAAGGAGGGGGTAGGAAGAAACCACACCTCGTGGTGCACGTGGGTACAAACTACCTGTCGGCGAAGACGGTGGAGGTAATGAGGAAAAGGTCCGATGAACTGGGGAGGCTGTGCGGGGAGATGGGGGAGTCAGTGGCCTTCTCAGAGGTGCTCCCAGTACCCTGTATGAGTAGGGTGAGTAATGATAGAACTGAGGAGTTCAACACTTGGCTGGGGGAATGGTGCCAGGCCAAGCGGTATGGGTTAGTGAGGGCTGGGGCAGAACCTGGGACAATAATGATTTCTAGGCCGGGGACAGGCTACACCTGAGTGGGGGGGGGAAGGGGGATGGGGTATTAAAGCAGGGGATAGAGGGATGCATAGCAGCAAAGGTGAATTTAAACTAGGGTGCGGGGTGGCAAGTGGATAGCTAGTAGGCAGGGATCCCAAAGAGGGGAGCCAAACAAGCTCATCCCCCCAAGCTAGTGGGAGGGAATTGGGGGATTAGCACGAGGGGAGATTAAGAGGGGGGAAATCCGGGAGTGGTAGGGAGAGAAACAGGATGGAGAGTGGTCTCACTGAATGCGAGAAGCCTAGGTAACAAATCAGCTGAGTTACAGGTGCTTGTCAGTAGGGAGGGTGGACATCGCGGCCATCATGTAAACGTGGGCCACCCAGTACCAGGATTGGGATATGATGATCCCAGGGCCCAAGGGGAAAGGGGGGCGTAGCAACTTATGTATGGGAGGGGATAAAGTGTACAAAGGAGGAGGGGAGGACAGAGGCCCTATGGACGCTGTTTCAGGACTCGAAAAATAGGATACTGGGATGGGGGTGGGGTACAAGCCACCAGCTCAAGTGGATGACCTGGACAGGGAGTTAGCTGAGCAAATTAGAAGGGTTTGTAGGAAGGGGGACAGTGGTGGATTGGAGCACCCCAGCCACCACGAGTGCAAAAGAGCAGATCATATTACAGGCATTTCAGGACAGCTTTCTGGTGTGGTTGGTCCGTGAGCCAACTAGGTTGGAAAAGACTCTTGACCTGGTGCTATCAAATATGGAGGCTGTAAGTGATCTAGGGGTGGAGGACCCTCTGGCAGGAAGTGACCACCACTCTGTGTGGTTCACGCTCAATATAGGGAGGGAAGCAGGTGGTACGGGCACAAAGGTGATTGAATTTAAGGGGGCGGACTTTAAAAGGATGGGGGAAATTATGAGAAGGCATCTGGCAGGAATCCAACCACGCATGGATGTGAGTCTAAAATGGGACATCATTAAGCAAGGGCTGGCGTTGACCACTGAGTTATGTACTAGGACACGAAGTAAGACGGCAAAGGCAAAGAAGCCCAGCGGCTGACTCAGAAAGTCATGGAAGGGGTTAGGGCCAAGAGAATAGCATTCAAGAGAGACTCAAGAAATCAGGAGGGAGAGATGACAAGGCCGAGTATACAAAGAAGTCCAGGGAGGTGAGGGCTAGTTACAGCGCCAGGCTTCTAGGGAGCTGAGACTGGCACAGGGTATTAAGGACAGAGAAAAGGACTTCTTCAGATACATCAGTGAGAGAAGGAAAGGCAAGGACCAGATTGTGAGGATCAAAAAGGACGGGGGTTGGGTGGAGAAGGGGGAGGATCAGGTAGAGGCACTGAATGAATATTTCTGCTCTGTGTTCACGGAAGGAGAAGGGGAGAGATACCGTGGGGGGTGGGCGGGGGACTGATATTAGGGATTACAGAGGACAGGATTCTGGAGGGATTAAGGGCACTGAGGGTGGACAAGGCACCGGGACCAAATGGCATTCACCCTAGGGTGCTTAAGGAAGTAGAAGAGATCCTGGCAGACCACTGGCTGACCTATTCAATACCTCCCTGGTCACGGGTGTGTACCACAAGACTGGAGGATGGCCCATGTGGTACCCATTCACAAAAGTGGACCAAAGGTGATCCAGGCAACTACAGGCCAGTAAGCCTCACATCAATTGTGGGGAAGTTCATGGAGACAATCCTAAAAGACCTTTTTGGAGGGCAATGGACTCCAGGACGGTCAACAGCACAGGTTTGTCTCGGGTAGATCCTGCCAGACAGTCCTAATGAGTACAATGACTGGGTGACCAGGGAAGTGGACAAGGGCCATGTGGTGGATGTCCTGAATTTGGATTTTAGCACGGCCTTTGGTTCTGTGCCACATGGGAGGCTGGGGGGCTGGAATATACACGAGTGGGAACAAAGATGCTCAGCTGGATAACCAACTGGCTGAAGGGAAGGCAGCAAAGGGTGGTAGTGCAGGGAGGACTCTCATCACAGAGGGAGGTGACGAGCAGGGTACCACAGGGATCGGTACTGGGACCAGTGCTGTTTGGCATATTCATAGCTGATATCTCACATGGGCTCCGGAGCAAGATCAGTCTGTTTACGGATGATATAAAGATGGGAGCTGTGGTAGACAAGGGTAAAGAAAGCTGCAGGACAACCTGACCAAACTACAGGAGTGGTGAGAAACATGACAACTGGGGTTCAACACCAAGAAGTGCAAGGTACTGCACATCGGACCTTTGAACCAGGGAAGGAGCCATCAGCTGGGAGGGGTACAGTTGGGAAGCATAGAGGAGGAAAAAGATCTAGGGGTTCTTATAACAGGGAGTATGAACAACTCAGCTCAGTGCAGGAAGGTGTAAGCTAAAGCCAACAAGATGCTGGTGTGTATAGCAAGGGGAATCTCCTCCAGAAACAGGGAGTTGATCCTTCCTCTGTACAGGTCATTTATCAGGCCGCACCTTAAGTACTGTGTGCAGTACTGATACCCATTCCTGAAGAAGGGCATCAGATTGTTGAAGGGGGTATAGCGTAGGGCGACTAAGGTGATCGAGGGATTGGAGGGAAGATCCTACGATGATAGGCTGAGTGAGCTGAAATCCAGGATTGGATGAACGTGAGTTGGCTGCAGTTAAACCCAGAAAAAAACTGAGGTGTTGGTTGTGGACCCAGGTCACCAGGAGGCAGGTTTGTTGGCAGGATCACCTTCAGGTCTATGGCTTGGGGGTGTTCAGCTAACTACCTCAGACCTGGTGCGGAACCTGGGCTTTATGTTTGATGACTGTTTGACATTTAAATCTCAGGTGTTAGCAGCTGTCAAAACCTCTTGTTACCATCTGAGGAATATCACCCGGGTAAAGCACCTGGTTCCTTCCGATGATCTTCCAACCCTGGTCCACGCCTTTGTTACCTCCCGCCTTGACTACTGCAACAACCTCTACCTTGGGTTCCCGGGGGTTGATATCCGCCGCCTGCAGCTCATGCAGAATGTGGCAGTCAGGCTACTGACTGGTACGTATAGGACCAGTCATATAACACCTGTGCTACGTGGACTGCACTGGCTGCCAGTACAGTGGTGGATCACCTTCAAAGTATGTTTGCTGACCTATAAGGCCCTGCACGACCAGGGACCTGGTTACCTGCAAGATCTCCTTCATCCCTATTGTCCCTCCCGCTCTCTCCGATCCACTGACGAGGGATTGCCAGAGATTCCCAGGGTTCATTTAAAGATATCTGGAGCCAGGTCTTTTAGTTTTATGGCCCCAACCCTGTGGAATTCTCTACCTCGTCAGGTGCAAGATTGCCTGACCGTCCAAAGCTTTAAAGTGGCTTTGAAGACGTTTCTTTTTAGCCTAGTGTACACTAATTTTTAATGTCACTGTTATGAGTTTTAACTTGTTGTATTTATGGTTTTAATTAATTGTATTTTTTATTTATTAATTTATTTTCATTAATTATGTACAAGCGCCTTGATTTTGAGAAAGGTGCTTTTTACAAATAAAGTCTGATTTGATTTGAACATGTATACCCTGGAGGAGAGGAGGGATGGGGGATATGACTGAAACCTTTAAATACTTAAAGGGGATAAACAAGACCAATATTGAAGGGATTTTCCAAATTAGAAGCGGGAGGGACACGAGAGGGCATCAGCTGAGATTGGAGAGGGGAGATTCAGGGGGGAAATCAGGAGGCATTTTTTAACGGAACAGGTGGTAAACAAGTGGAATACTCTGCCCGAGGAGGTGGTAGCCAATAAGACAGTGGGGGTTTTAAGAGGGGCTGGGACAGAGTATGGGGGTGTAATTATGAAGTGGGGAGGGTGGGGCAGCTGCCAGTTGAGGGGCTAACTGCCCAATAGAGCAGACTAGATAGACCGTGTGGCCTGTTTCTGCTGGCGTTATGTATGTTTGTATAAAGACAAGGCAGCAGAAATACAAAGTAATATAAAGAAAAAACTGCTTTACTTTTTTTTGATGTAAATAAATGAAAACTCTGTCATGGCGAGGAGCAGTCTCTGAGTCATCTTACTAGGTAGGCAGAGAATGAAATCTAAACGTTATAGAACGCAGCAATTGGTAAGGGCAGCAGTTTGAATGGTGGAATGAGCCAACAGATGTTCCATCATTTGTAGAAGATCCATTTTCTCCAGGGCAGTTCAACACTGGAGGCTGACAGTTAGAGTTAATCATACTGAAGAATTCCTGGGGTTAGAATTGGACGTTTTAGATGCAAGATGCCCCTGAGAAAGGTATGGGACACTTCTAACTGGGCCACAGTATCGCCGTCAATGAGTTCATGAAAGGCCCGAAATAGCTGAAAGGTACACTTTAAGTTAGGAGTACTGGAGGCCTGAATTCGACAAGGGAATCAGGTAGTCCAGAATCTGGTTCACCGAACAGATGAAAGGGTCCAAGTTTTGTTTGGCAGTCCAGATGGCAAACCTCTTCTACTTCATGGATACTCCATGTCAAGCGATCGCTAAGACCCCAGGCACCAAACAGGCAGATGAAGGGACTTGAGGTTCAGATTGACCAGGGTCCCCTGAGCCTGAGTCAACAGATCCTTGCAAAGGGGCAGGGGCACTGAAGGCTCCTCTGCTAGCTGTTACAGTAACAGAAACCATATCTGCTGTGGCCAGTAGGGTGCAACCAGAATCATGCTGGTCCCCTCCATCTGCAACTTGAACCACTCTCTGAATCAGAGTAAAAGGAGGGAAGGCATAAAGGAACTTCCAGCTCCAGGACAGGGACAGCATACCTAGCCAGAAAACTCCAAGCCCTGGATCTAGTGAGCAGAAACTAGGCAGTTTTGCACTGAGTGGGGACGCAAAAAGGTCCAACTCTGGATGACCCCATCTGGTGAACACATTTTCCGTGACAGATGCGAGAAGCTCCCATTCATGCATGCTGGACTGAGTCCGATTGAGGCTGTCTGCCAGAGTGTTTTGCACATCTGGGACATGCACTGTCGAGAGAATCAGACTGTGGTCCAGTGCCCAGTACCAAACTCTTATGGCCTCCCTGCACAGGGGGTATGAGTGGATTCCCCCTGGTATGTTGATACAGTAGACAACACTCACATTGTCTTACTGGAACAACAGATGACCTGGAAGGAGATGGTTCTGGAAGGCCTGCATAACATACAGGACCGCCCACATCTCCAGAACGCTGATGTGCAGGGACACCTCGGTCTGAGACAATGTCCCTTGAGTCTGAAAGGGATCCAGTTGCACCCCCCAGCCCAAGTCAGAGGCATCCGTAGTGAGGATTTGCTGGGTGGAAGAAATTTGCAATGGAACCCCTTGTAACAGATTCTGGAGGTCCATCCACCACTGGAGAACCTTGGAACAGGGGAGGAGTTGTCCATGCATTGGTCCCATTGCACCCTGAGTGTCCACTGAAGCATCCGCATTTGTGGCTGTGGCAATGGCCTCGGTGATAATGCCCAATTGCCTCAGACACAGCCTTGTGGGAACACAACAGCTCTGAGTGACCTCCTGAACCTAGGCAATGAGGGGCAGGAAGGCCTTGCCCTACGCCGAGTCCAAAACTGCCCTTATATACTGCAGTCTCTGGGACAGGGTCAAGATGGACTTGGGCAGATTGACCGTGACACCCTGGAAGAGAAACAGTTGGAAGAGTCCTCTCCAGGGTCTGGAGGAGCTGTTTCCTAGACAAAGCTTTGAGAAGCCAGTCGTCCAGCTGGGGGAAAATGTACAGATCTTACTTCTGGAGGGCTGCAGCCACTGCTGCATATTTGCAAAGACCATTGGCGCGTGGAGCAAACCAGGCAATACCTTGAATGGGTAGTGCTCACCCTGAAAAAGGAACTGGAAAAACCTCCTGTGTGGAGAAAACACCAAAATATGCAGGTAAGCATCTTGCATATCCAGGGAGCACAGCCAGTCACCCTGCTTGAGAAGGGGTAGCAGGCCTGGCAAGGCGACCATGCAGAATTTCTAGTGCTGAATGTAAAGACTGAGGTCTTTGATATTTAAAATAGGCTTCAGATCTCCAGTTCTATTCAGACCAGGAAAAACCTATAATAAAATCCCCTTTTTTCCTTTGACACCCGGGCACAGGCTCTATTGCCTTTTTCCACAGAAGGGCCTATACCTCCTCCTGCAGAACCATTAGATGGGCCGGGAGGTATGTGGAGGGTACTGGAGGAGTCTCTGGGGGCACCTTGAAGAATTCCAGAGTGTCACCCCTCTCTATGATTTGAAAAATCCAGGCATCTGAACTCATGGTTCCCCACCGCCTAAAATGTAGGGGAGAACCAACCTCCGACCACCACCTCTTGGTTGGGGACCGGAAGAGGGAAGAGTCTAACAAAGAGTCAAGCAGAGGCAGATCCAGCTGCTGGGGCCACTCTGTCACCTCTGGGGTGCTTGTAGCCCGTTCCGGAGGTAGAAGGGGCAGGCAGGGCAGGGGAGACCTTTCTCTTGCCCTGAGGGTGGAAGCCTGCTCCGGACGTATGTGACACCTTGTGAAAAGGTGGGTGCTGAGCGAATGGACAGACTTGATAGCCCTGCAAGATGCCTGCAAGTCACTGATGATGTCCCGGATATCTGGACCAAACAATTCGGAGCCACCGGCCCGGTGGCGCTGAGGGTTGAGGCGCTGGACACCACGCCTCGCGCTACGTTGGTGACCTGGGTTTGGGAACAGACGTGGGCACTGGTGGGTCAGCAGGGGCAGGTTGAGGAATGAGTGCCCTCGTGGTGCTCTCCTCCCTGGGCAAATGGGTTAGGTCGGCTCAGAGTGCCGGCGACCCCAGGTGGAGACCAGGGGTCGTTGCAACGCACACCCAGATGCCTGTTGGTGGGGGCGGGGTGCAAGGGGTGAGAACCCCAACATCGAATTTCCTCGCTTTTGTCGCTGTGGAACAACCCTAACTGATGCATTAAATAGAGTTTTTTTGCCATGAAGTTCCCTTCTTTTTGAGAATGTGCAGTATAAACAGCGAATGGAATGTGGTGGTGCGAGGGCAGGGCCCTTTGGTAATGGTAACGCAATTGGAAACAGAAACGGTTACGGTAACAGCAAGGAGGACGCCAAAGGGAACAGTAACAGAAATGGAAGTGGAAACGCAAGCGCGTAAGCAAACGCAAATCATTACGCGCACGGTCACGGTAATGCAATTGGAAATGCAAACACTTACAGTAACAGCAACGATGTTGCAAAAGGAAACAGAAACACAAACGGAAACGCGTATGCAAACAGCAATGCACACGGTGACGCAAAAAGGAAACACAAAAGCAAACAAAACCAGTAATGGAAATGCAAATAGTAACAGTAACGCAAACGCAAAGGGTAACGCACACGGCAACGTAAATGGAAACGCTAACACAAACGGTCGTGGAAACACTAACTGTAACAGTAACGCAAATGCATTCACTGTTTGTCCTCAAAAAGTGCATTGAATACAAAGAATGTATGCATAATAATGGCCCTCGGAGCAGAAAATGAACACTTGGAATACTAAATTGCTTATATCTCAGGAACCTTATGACGTAGAAAAAAAATTAAAAACTCATATTATTTATGACTTTCCTGGCTAGTTTTGCACTTAGCCCCCTAGTTGGGGGTAAGCATCTTTCCGACGAAAGGTCCGTATCTTGAAGCGTTTGAGATACAAGCCCCGAAAGGTACAGCGCACGCCGCAATGTTAGCCTATCGGAAAAATCGTCAACTTTGGAGTGCCGTAACTTTTCAGCCCTCTAATATTTTCTCACCAAACCTCCAAAAGGCACATCTGTGGCGTAGTGGCTTTCTTGCCTCCAAATTTCAGCCCAAAAGACCAAACTGTTCTTTTGCAGCAGGGTGGCAAAGATTTTCTGTTGTTTCTGGCATAGTGTCGCAAAGTAGTGTCGTGATTTGCGACACTTTCGCAAAAAAAAAAAATTCACGAAAGTGTCACAAGTGTGACACTACTGTTTCCAAAAATGTTAAAAACATATTTCTGGGGTGTTTCACCCCCTCAAAAAGTCATGGCTAGCAACCTCAGGGCGTGACTAAGTGAACACAAAAAGAATTGTGTCCCTAGAGGGTCCCACATTTAAATGCCAAGCATTTCTGTGACCACCAACTGAAAACAAGATGGCAGATTTGCAACACTACAGGGGTCATTTGCGACACTGTCAAACTTTTTGTTAACTTTTCCCATTGACTATAATGGGAAACTTTTTTTTTGAATAACTTTTGAGCCGTTTAATATTTTTTCACGAAATCTTCGAAAGGCACATCAGGGACCCCCAGCTGCATGTTCCCTAAAGGTTTCGGACCGGTCATGCAGACCTGTAAGCATAAGCAAAGAATGCGCAAAAAAGCGTAATTACCACATTCTACGGCGCTATGTAGCTCCGCTACCGTATATCCAACTGGTACAAAACTTGGCAGATCCAGAAACCTATGGTACCACTCTGTGCATGCCAAATTTCAGGCAAATCCGTCATACGGTGGCAAAGTTATTAATCTGCAAAGTTTCAGAGTTTAACCTTAAATGGGGTACTCAATCCTAACTATTGTGGCACTACCAAGCCACTATAATATATAGACACACACACACACATACACACCACACACACACACACAGAATGAATTATGGAGAGTACATTCTAAACATTGGTGCAAAAGGAATAGTGCATTGCTGCATGCTCCCTTCTCCTGCTCTTTTGATCAACAGTCTCAAGTAAAAGTCGGGATCTGAGGACTCTTACTCTGGAGTTAACATATACTCTGGAACAGTTAAGCAGATAACTATGGGTTGCACTTGTTCAGCTGAAGAACTTTAACTAAGCTTTTACACATCTGCCTGCAGAGGTTATAGGCAGCAGCACTGCACCACTCAACTGCCCCACATTTACCTCAGTAATTTTCTCAATCCCTCCGGCAACTGGCATTGTTGTGACTGAAAAGTTGGGATTTAAAGCCGAAAACTGCCAGACATTAGTGTTGACATTTTTTTTTTTTTTAATAAAGTTTATGGTGTACACATGGACTCATGCTCCTATTCAGGTTACATAGAAACATAGAAGTAGACAGCAGATAAGAACCGCAAGGCCCATCCAGTCTGCCCATTTCTTTTTCTACCTTATAAATGTGCCATCAGCCTTTGCTCGGTCAATGGCCTATCTATTCATACTCATCTGTATTGCTCCCTTATGCCTATTCCATGCCTGTTTGAAGCCCTGCACTGTATTCATATCCAGCACTTCCTGAGATAGGCTGTTCCACGCATACACCAACCTTTCTGTGAAAAAGAATTTCCTGACATTACCCCTTAATCGGTCTCCCTCTAATCTCATGCTGTGTCCTCTTGCCCTGCTATTTTTTTTATATTGAAACATGTTAGACTCTTTCACCTTGTTAATGCCCTTAACATAGAAACATAGAACTTGACGGCAGATAAGGACCGCTTGGCCCACCCAGTCTGCCCATTTCCCTACCTAATGGATAAGCTGCAGATCCTAGTTAACCAACAGCCTACTTCCTCCTACCCCCAACCCCTAGAATTGCCTTATGTCTGTCCCATGCATTCTTGAATTCCCCCCACTGTTTTGACTCCACAACCTCTTAAAGTGTTTGAATGTTTCGATCATAACACCCCTCTCCCTCCTTTGCTCTAGTCTAGGGTATACACATTGAGCTCGTTAATCTGTCCTCATATGTTTTCTGATGCAGTCTCTGCACCATTTTGATTGCCCTTCTCTGGACTGCCTCAATTTGGTTAATGTCTTTGTGAAAGTGTGGCCTCCAGTACTGCACGCAGCACTCCAGATGTGGCCTAACCAGTGTCTTGTAAAGAGGGATTATTACCTCCCTCTTCCGACTTGTGATACCCCTATTAATACACCCCAACATCCCCTAGCCTCACCTACTGCTTTAGTGGTCTGCTTGGATGATTTCAGGTCATCGGTGGTGATGATGCCCAAGTCTCTTTCTTCCCTTGCGACTGCCAGCAACTCCCCTCCAAGCCTATAGGTGGCTTCAGGGTTTCTCTTCCCTATGTGCATGATTTTGCACTTCTTTGCATCAAACCCCAGTTGCCACTCTTCCGACCATTTTGCTAGTTTATCCAGATCTATTCTCATTCTGCCCACCCCTTCTGGATCATTTACTCTGTTGCAGATCTTGGTGTCACCTGAATACAGGCAAACCTAACTCTCTAGTCCATCTGCAATGTCACTTTCTGATGAAGATATTGAAGAGGACTGCCCCCAGGACTGATCCCTGAGATAATACAGCAACTAAAGAATACATTTGTCTATATCTAGGTATTTCATCTGTTCATACAGACTTCCAAGTATATGCTGTACTGCAGACGAATGACTCCATCTTGAGTACCAGTTTTATCCATCTGGGCTTCCTTATAACCCATGAATTTCTTATGTGCACACTTTTATATTTTCATAACAGTTAACCTTCGAAAGACAATATTTAAACTTTTGATTTTAGCTATTTGCAGTGTATATACAACTGTCACTGCAGCACTAACTTATCAAAAATAAAGTTAACATTTGATGCGTGCTGTCCCAAGCACAATATATACAGCACACCATATTTCAATATGGGACTAAAGCAAGTGCATTAGTTAAGCAATATACCATGACAGGGAATGGGTATATTGGTGGATTTACCACGTGGTGTGATTCAGTCACGAGGTGCAGACGTATAGTGATATAAAACTTTTACAGTGGGTATACTGGAGGATTTATCATGGTCATGTGATGTGTTTTGACCAATGATATTACAGGATTTTCATACCCCATTGTATAATAAACCTTAGATGTGCATCAGAATTGTTATTCCCGAGTACCTCCTACAGTTCCTGTTCATGGTAAGTCTTATCTCCACCCCCCCCCTTTGAGATTTGGGTTTTAAAATATTCACCTGCCTCTCCTCTTTAATCCAACCTGGGTCGTTTTCTTAATTATGCAGAAAGTATTTCTCCCATCCCCTTCACTGCTGGAGAAATCGTTCCCTGGTCAGTCAGGGATCAGCACTAATAAGTTCCATTTTACACAGTAATGCTACCTGCTCCCTCCAGTCTTATTCTGTAGGAGGGGGATGGAGGTCAGCCACCTGGTCATTATACCCTTTAGGGCCACTGGGCTGAGTATTATGAACATAGCCTGACCTGTCTTAGCAGGAACTCCTGGTGGTGTGATTTCCTAAAAGCAGGTACTTAAAGTCCTTCAGGTAAGGGGGTGCCAATTATTATGCTCATTCCTTGTGAGATCTTCACCCAGTATGCTTGTATTAGTCCACAATCCCCAAATATATGAAAGTGGGTACCAGGCTGTCCACATCCCCTACAACACAAATCAGAAGGGCCTACAGTGAAGCCTCATGTTACAGAAGAGGTGTAGAAAAAACGTGGTCAGAATTCACCAACGGAACTCCCTCCAGGTGGAGGAGGCTGAAGTACGCCAACCCCTCTCTAATGTCTGATGTCCCGTCCCACCTTTTAGTTCTTTTTGGGTCTCAGGCTCCTTTTCCCATCACTCCTTTAAGGGAGATGCAGTTCCCCTAATGCTGGAAGTAAGACACAGTATAACTGTGATATGTATCTCCCTCTGTTTGCCAGCTGCACTGCCCAGTACAATCTCCCAGTACAGTCAGGCCCTTATCTATTTTCTGTAGCTTCAACTCTGCCTGCAGTTAGTGTTCGATTTGAAAAAATCAAAATGATTTCTCAGGCGGGGGAGTTTAACCGCTGCCTAAGTGTATCAAAAGTAGTGCATGCACTACTTCTCCAGCATGTTTTTGTGCCCAGTTAGGTTCAAAGATTCCAGCACATAAATCTCCTGTCTGTGATTCCCAAAAGGAACTCCAAATCCCCTACTATAATGCCAGGTGCCCTGTGCCCACTGTGGCTCAAAGCATTCCAGTACATAAATCCCTGTCCATGATACCCGGGAGGAAATCCAGGTCACCTACTATAATGACCAGGGGTCCAGTGTCATCTGGGGTGGATGTTACAGCTCTCACTGTCTCAAGAATATTCACAGGGTGTCTGATTCAAGGGTTCAATATTCAAGCCTTCAACTCTGAAGTAATTCTTAGCAGGGGTAATGTGAACAATGGTGCTGACAAGGAGGTAAAATCTTCCAGTTACTACCACCCTGACTGTCCTGGCCCAGAGGATAATATGTGTGAAAACAGGTTACACACCTATAACAGTAGTTCTAGGAGTGGTATATGTTGTTCATCCACACTTCTTGGCAGGTACCTTGCCGCTTTAAAGATGTGCCAGAAAGTCTTCAAGCTGGCTCCTCCCACCCACCCACCCAGGTGGTATAACTCTCGGCTCCGCTCCATGATGCCAGATCTTGGCCCGCTGGAAGCCAGGTTTGTGCATCGAAGACAGGGAGGTTGAGTGGGTCAGTGTGGATGAACAACATATACCACTCTTAGAATTACTGTTACAGATGAGTAACCCATTTTTCTAGGATTGTGGATATGTTGTTCTATCCGCACTTCTTGGCAGACTCCTAGCAGTTCTCCGGGAGGAGGGAGGCAAGACGCACACCAACTACTTAGGAAACAGGGACTAGAGAACTGAGGCTCCAAAACCAGCATCCTGGCATGACTCGAGGTCGATGTGGTAATGAGAAATGAAGGTGTGTGCTGACTTCCAGGAAGCAGCCCTGCAGATTTCCTGGATAGGGACATCCCTAGAAGCAGCCACCGACACAACGGTATGGCAGGTGGAATGAGACTTAAGCCCTACGGGAGGCTCCCTACCCGCCAACCTATAGCAGAGGTCAATGCAAGATGTAACCCATCGAGCTATTGTCCGCTTGGCTGCAGGTCTGCCAGGTGTGGCTTCAGCGTAGGTGACAAACAGCTGGCGAACCTCTCCCCGAACTTCCGCCATTAGTTCTTTTTTGTAGGATAACGTTCATCTCAGGTCCAAAGTATGGAGCCTGTACTCGGCCTCCGAGGTGTGACTGGGGTAGTACACCGGCAGAGTAATCACCTGGTTAAGGTGAAACTCCGACATCACCTTCGGAAGGAATTTCAGGTGGGGGCGCAGGACAATCTTGTCCCTTTGGAAGACCAGTAAGGAGACTCGATAGAGAGCGCCTGTAACTCCCCAGTCCTCCTAGCTGATGTGATAGCCACCAAGAAGGTGGTCTTCCACGACAAATGTGAGATGTCACATTTGTGCATTAGTTCGAATGGCTTGCCCACGAGCTTTGCCAAAACCAGCAGTAGATCCCACGGAGGTGGAGGTTCAAGCACCGAAGGGGATATGTGATCTAGGCCTTTGAAGAAGCACCAGACCACCTTCTTCTGCGCCACTGACAGCTGACCGGCCCATGCCCGGTAAACAGAGATGGCTGCCAGGTCACCTTTAGAGTCATCGACCGAAGTCCCTACTGGGAGAGGACCAAGATAGTCCAAAATGCTACCCACTGGACAGGACGATGGGTCCAACCCTTTGCCCTGACATCAGATGGAGAATCTCTTCCATTTAAAGGCATAGCATTCTCTGGTCATTTCCTTATGGGAAGCCTTGACAATGCTGAGGACCTCGTTGGAGAGACCCAAGGCCTGGAGCTCTTAGCCACTCAGGAACCAGGCTGTCAGGTGCAGGGATTGAAGGTCCAGTTGGAGTACCTTCCCCTGATTGATGGAGAGCAGGTCCGAGTGTGCTGGAAGCTGCCTCGGGAGCCTGGCATTGAGGCTGAGGAGATCTGGATACCAGAACTGACATGGCCAGTCTGGGGCTACCAGGATCACCTGCGCCCTGATACTCCTGACCTTCATGAGCACTTTGTGAATCAAGGGAAGGGGAGGGAAGGGAAAGCATATGAAGAGGCCTGGGGTCCACAGCCTCAAGAAAGCATCCCCCTGCAGCGAACCCTGCTGAGGGGGGCAGGCATGATACAGCCTCAGCTTCGTGTTCTCCCTGGAGGTGAATAGGTCCACCTGAGGGGTGCCCCAGTGGGAGAACAGATCTTGCACTACCAGTGGAGAGACCACTCGTGAGATGCCCCGCCCATCCGGCCGAGGGCATCAGCCAGCTGATTTGAGGCTCCTGCCACTTGAATGGCTAGGAGATCTGCCTCCAAGCTGAGCATGAGGGACCAAATGTGGGAGAGCTTCCTTGCAGAGGGGCAAGCAGCTCATCCTGCCCTGCCTGTTGAGATAGTACATGGTCATGGTGTTGTCCGTCTGGACCTGGACCACTTCACCCTGAACAAATGGAGCGAATGCGGACAAGGCAGCCGAACCACTCAAAGCTCCAGCAGGTTGATGTGGTATCGAGATTCCTGGGGGGACCAGAGCCTGTGGGCTCTGTGCTCCCCCAGATGGGCACCCCAACCCATCAGTGAGGCATCAGTCATCAGGATGACCATCGGCCCGGGGCGGACAAACAGGATCCCTTCCTGCAGGTGGGATAGATGAGCCACCACTAGGGGCCGTTCCACATCCTCTGGGTCACAGACACCAGCTGGTCGAGATGACCTGAGCGCTGAGACCACTGGCTAGCCAGTTCCCACTGGAGGGAACACATATGCCAGTAGGCCCATCGGACCACGCTGGTGCAGGCCGCCATGTAGCTCAGAAGACGCAGGATGCAACTGCCCAACCAGAAATGATTGGGAAAAGGAGGACAGAACCTCTGCCCTGTCTGCCAGGAGCCGAGCTCTGGCTCGGCAGGAGTCGAGCTGTGCCCTGATGAACTGAATCACCTGCGAAGGCACGAGTTCCAGCTTGACCTCATTGATTAGGAGGCCAAGGTCAAGATAGTCTGGAGGGCCAGATCCCCAGACCGCTCCACCTCCCGCTTGGAGGAACCTGCTATCAGCCAATCATCCAGGTAAGGGTATACCTGGAGCCCTCAGCACCTCAGGTAAGCCACCACCACTGCCATGCATTTGGTGAAGACCCTGGGGGCTGAAGACAGGCCAAAGGGCATGGCTAGGAACTCGTAAAGGGTTCCCTTGGCTTGGAAGTGGAGGAACCATTGATGGGACTGATGGATCGGGATGTGAAAGAACGTGTCCTGAAGATCTAGGGAGCAGAACCACATGTCTTGCTCCAGCGATGGTATAATCTGAGCCACAATTACCATCCAGAAGGTGCAGGACCTGAGGAACTTGTTCAGGTCATGCAGATCTAGAATGGGGCGCCAGCCCCCCCCACCCCATCCATTTTGGTACCAGGAAGTACCTGGAAAGAAACCCTGGGTCTGAAGGTGGGTCCACTACTCTGCATACTACCTCCTTGAGGAGGAGCTGAGCTAAGTCATCTCGGAGTGCCAACTGAGAGGCTGCGGACACCAGATCACCCCATAGAGTGTGGGCTCAATATGGAGGGCCTACTCAAATTCCAGAGGTAGGCCTTGACCGACTACTTCCAGAACCCAACAGTCTGTGGTGACAGTGGACCAAGCAGAAAGGAAGTGGGTGAGCAGGCCCCCTACGGGAGGTCCCAGGATTGAGGGAGGCACCCCCCAACCTGTCACTGGGCAGGCTTGGAGGAGGGTCCAGTGGAGGAGCCACCGGGACCTTCCCCGGGCTTCCTGAATGAGGAGGCCACAGACTTGGCCTGAGGACACCAAGATTGAGCCTGCTGGCCCTGCTGCTGCTGCTGGGCTGGTATGGCCACAGGCATGGATGAACAAAAGGGCCTGCAGTTCTGACGTTTAGGGCCCTTGTCCTTCTGGGCAGATGTGGTGGAGTCTAAGGTGGCATTGGACTTCTTTATACATTGGAGGTGGCCCTCCACATCGGACCCAAATAGGTCAGTGCCCAAGAAGGGGACATCTGCCAGCTTGTGTTGCTTATCAGCCGAAAACGATGAGATGCGCAGCCAAGCCCTGTAGCGCATGGCCACTGTGGCCACTACTGAATGGGGCACAGGAGTCACCAATGTCCAGAGCCGTCTGGAGTTGTTGCTTCATCACTGCCCTACCCTGGTCCTGGACCTGCTTGATCGTGGTCTGGATGTCCGCCAGGGAGATGAGGAATCATCTTGTCCAGGGAGCCCAAGAGAGCTTGGGAGAAATGTGCCATGATAACAGCTGAACTGTCCAGACGAAGGCCAAGGAAGGAGGCTGCATAGACCTTCTTCCCGGAATGATCCAGTTGTTTGGATTCCTTGTCCAGGGGTCTGTCCACATCCCGTTTGTTGCCTGAGTGCCAAAAGATGGAGTCGGCCACCAACCCCACCGCAGAGGGTTGCTCCCAAAACCCCAAAAGGGACCTCATAGGGACCATGTACTTGTGGGCCATGCAGGCAGAAGGCGCAGGACAAGATGCAAGATGCAGCCACAGCTCCAAGGCTGGACCTACAATGGCCTCAGCCACCGGAAAGGCCTCCATCGGAGTATCCCCTTTGTGCAGAATCTCTGTGAGGAGATACTTAGTCCATTTCTGCACAGGCTTGAGCTCTATTCCCGTGGATTAGTAAATGAGCCGACAAATACCCATCAGCGAGGTAGGGCCCTCGTCGACAGAGAGACCCCCCCCCAAGAGACTCTGTGTCAGCAGGACGGGTGACCATGGAGGAATCTTTGGACTCCGAGGAGTCCTCGTAAAGTGGGCAACCACCCATGTCACTCTCAACCCGCCTTGGGCAGTCGTGAGTAAGAGTGACTGACAACTGATGGGGCAGGCCTTGGGCCGATCAAGAATCCTTGGTCGGAGCCCCGGACTTCAGATGCTCAAGTGGCGGTTCCACATGGATCGGTGGCGTAGCCGACTGAACGAGCCGGGCGGCCCTAAAGCACCCGTGCACTGTGGCCATGGCCGACATCAGTCGCTTGGGTGAAAGCCACTTAATGGCCAGGGTAGAAACGAATCGGTTTTGAACCAGCCAGGACCAACTGCTGCCTATTGGGTCTTACGTGGCGCTGACACAATTTGCGCAGGAGCCTCTCCTCACCCAAGGAGGATGAAGACTAGGAGCAACGCCGCTGCTTACCATAGCGTCGGGAGCAAGATTGCCGATAAGGGCGAGTCTTGTCTGACGTCAAAGTCGAGGAACGAGACAGAGACCTTGACCATCAGTGGGGCCGACAGGGGACCTCAGGAGGAGTCGGGGAAATCTGCAGCTCCTCCTGGTCAGGTTCCTTGGGGGATGGGTCCTGCCCAGCGGGCTGAGCCGACCTGTCCAGGGGCACTGGAAGCACTGGTGTCCGAAATAAAGAGTCATTGGCCAGAACAGGCAACAACCCGCTGATCGGCTCGAGAAAAATCTCGGCCGCGTCGACAGGCGTCTCAGCTGACTGGTCTGACAGGGTTACCATGAAACCAACAACCTCAGCCTCGACTTCAACCGAAGTCGAAACAGGGGTTTCTTGTGAGCGAGACTGCTCCCAGTCCCAAGAGTGTCGACGTTGTGACTTGTCCTTTTTCAACTCCTTCTTCCGAGAGTGTGAAACATGCGACCCCAAAGGGCCCTCTCCCTTGGTAGAGACAGACTGGCACAACTCCTTGAAGGAAGCCGGATAGGAGGATCCCAGCTGTAGCGGAATGAAGGCTGAAGCCAAAGAGGAGCCCTCCGCGCCTGAGACGCCCTCAAGGGCCTCTTAAGCTGTTCCAGCTGCTCGGTGGACCTCGCAGCCACGGAGACTACCCCCAACAGGCATCCTTGGATTTAACCGGCAGATAACGCTTTTCCGGTCGCCCCAGCTGATGTCGGGCAGCGCGGTCTTCCAGAACCGAAGGTGAAAAGGACCGACAGTGATCAGAAGTCTGCAGATCGTGGTCATGTCCCAGGCAGTAGACGTAAATGGTGTGAGGATTGGTGCGAGACATCTTCTGCCCGCAGGGGCACCAGCGAAACCCAGGAGAAAATTTGTCTTCCATCGCAGTAGCGAGAGAAAAAGGCGAAGATGAAACTTGAGAGAGTTTTAAAATAAGTTTTGGAAGCAAATCTGAAGATTCTGGAGCCAAAGCCTACTACATGCGGCAGCACTAAGGAGGAAACCTGAACCCTCCAGAGGAAAGGAAGATCTGGCGTCATAGGCCGCAGCCGAGGGTTATACCGCCCGGGTGGGTGGGGGAAGCCAGCTTGAAGACTTTCCAGCACATCTTAAAGCGGCAAGGTACCTAGCAAGAAGTGTGGATAGAACAACATATCCACGAGCCTTGAAACTGTTTTACCACATACATAATAATCCATGACAGGGTGTGCATTATAGGATTTTAATGCACGCCTCATGGGTGCAGTAAGGCATGAGGCTGAAGCCCAAGTGTCCTTATGCCCCAGGGGAAGTGCATTTGAAATCCAATGATGCACACCCTGGAGGGACTTACTGCACTTAAAAAATGACTAAGTGGGTTTTTCGGAGGAGGAAAATAAGATTTGGCATCTGCCTGTGCATTTACAGAGATTAAATGCATGGTCAGCTGATGTCTCTCAGCCAATGGAATTTCTATATTTTTCTTGTCATTTTATAATAAGATTAATAACATTTGTAAAAAGAACCAAGCATCCTGATTGGCTAAAAGAGAAATATAGGAGTGTAATTATCTGGTCATAATTAACATATGTACCAGTTCAGCTACACTATCACCACGCATCTCACACTGCAACCACCGCTCCAAGACTGCTGTCCCGCAAGGGCCATTTTTTTCCTTTTCCATAGGAAAACACTTTGAAACAGTGTTTTCCAGCGCAGAACTAAAGTACGTTTTTGTTTTTACATTTTTAGGTAGGATGCATGTTATAAGTGTGATAAGACACTTCAGGGATTTGTAATTATGGTAAAATATTGCACTTTGCTCTTGGGTGTTTAAAGGCATTTGGCACCAGCGACACCCTTGAGCTGTGCAGTTACTCCCACAGAATTACACAACCTGCCATGGATTATTGCATGCCTAAGGTCAGGCAGTGCTAGCCCCTGCCTTAAAAGAGTACTATATTTAGTCAGTTTCCTCTTTCCTGCCCAGATATACTGCGAGATTAAGTTATTCAGTTTCTTCCAAAACTGTGCTGGTACCAAAACAGACGGACAGGAAAATGATACAAATTTTAAGAAATAGTTGTAACTTTATTCTGAAATATTTTTCTTTTTCCTTCCGCTCCTTAAAAATGTTTTTTCATGGGATAATATTGTATTGGCTATGTGGAGTAGCTCTCAGCCTGGCAGGTGGCATATATACCTCTAGTTCCTCCACTATATCATCATCACTGTGATCTCACTGACAGTGATATTACAGGTGACGGCTATCCAGAGGCTGTTCTTAAGCAGCAGTGATGTCAGATCAGTGAGGACACAATATTGATGTAATGTATGGAACAGAGCTAGATATGTCAGCTGCCAGGCAGAGTACTGTTCCACAAAGCACACCTACCAGGTACACAATCTTCTAATTAATCTAAGGGAAAAGAAAAATTACCTCGGATAAAAAAGGTAATGGTTGTCTGCTTTTAAAAACTAATATTAGTTTTGGGCAGTAAACTAGCTCTTTAAATGGGCAACGCATGGATGACATTGGAGCAGGTTCATTTTTATTACCTCTACATGTCCTCCAAAAGTATGAGAAAGTAGTGACAGTCTTTTAATGTCCTAGCTAAGGGACCCAAACAGGCTATTACTATTAAGATAAAAAAGTTTGTTTATTTGGGGGAGGGGGGGGTTTGACTAACTTCCATGTACCGGATGCAATTCCTTGATGCCCATTTAAACAGCAATGAGTCAACTGTTTTGTGCATTACCTAGCTATCCTAATTATTTCCAATTTATCGAGGTTAAATTTATAACCCGACTATTCCCAAATTTCTGTAGTAATGCCAGAAAAGCTGGGACAGATATATCCGAGTCACTTATGAAGAGGACAAATTCATCAGTGTACAGTGAGGTGGACTGCTTTCTGTTACCAACTTTAATGCCCATGACCTCTGAATCCCCTCCAACTGCTATCCCCAATGGCTCAATACAGACTGCAAACAGTAGGGCAGACAGTGGGCAACCCTGGCGTGTCCCCCACTCTATCTCAAATTTATCCGAGTGTACCCAGTTAACATTGACAGTTGCTTCAGGCTGTGCATACAGAGAGGCAGTACTTCCATGAACCACTGCCAAAGCCCATGGCCTGCAGCCTGGGCATAAGAATCTCAAAGCCCACCTAGTCGAACACCTTTTTAGCATCCATAGAAATAGCCAGTTGCAACTGTTATGGGGAGGTTTGGGAGGTAAATACGTTCAGTACCCTGCGAATACTATTCTACAGCAACCTGCCTCCTACCAAGTCTGTCTGATCCAGATGGACCAGGTCCCCTATACCCACCTGCGTCTGGCCAGTAAAGAGGTGAACAACTTAAGGTCTGCCTAGAGGAGCTAAATGGGCCTGTATGAGCCACAATCCGTTATATCTTTGCCCACCTTGGAAAGTATAGTGATCTTGGCCCTCCGAGAGTCTGGAGCTTTCTGCCCCTGTAGCACTCCATGAAGGACCACTCTAAGCTCTGCAGTCAGTACCCAAGTTGCTTACAAAATGTGGTTAACAGAGTGTTCTTACCCAGGGCTTTATAATTCTTTTGTGTGTTAGACTGTCTCACAACACTCAGTCATGCAGAAATATGACATCACATAGGGATCACTACTGTTACATGCAGATTAGGAATTACTGAACAGGTTTGGGTCCTCACAGAAGAACTGCAACAAAATCACCACTGATAAAATGTATAAGTGAAGCCCTACTAACTCTGCAAAACAGGAGCCAAATATCAGCGGTTTATAAAACACTGCAGGAAACACAACCAGAGAACATCCCACTGGCTTTTACAGCGTGCTAAGACTAGCTAAATATTACATTGTTAGTTGGGTAAACGAGACAGACATTCAACATAAAGTAACCTCCTCACGGGAATCCATGTTGAAAAACGGGGTAAGTTTAACGTTCATTTTTATGTCCAGGGCATAGTGCAAATTACCCTAGGCCACTGCAGTTATTCCTGTACCGGTCTGTGCGAGATAGTGTGGAGAATTATGCCAAACTTTCTGCTGTTCCCTTCTGGGAGTGAATCAGTTCAGTGTCAAAATTAAGTTCTGTGATCACTGTCCAACAGGGCTACTGACTAGGAAAATCCACTGGCTGCACTGACTTTTCCTACTGGCCTAAATGAAGTGCATATTGAAATGTTACCTCCTCCAAAACAAGCTAGCTTTGCAAGTTAATGGAAAATTTTATTAGCCCAATACAAAATCTAATAGCATTTGGCCAGTAGGTCAGCATCAATTAAAATCCCTACAGCCACATTTAAGAGCAGCAGGTACTTAAATTATTAAAACTGAAGTACTTATTTAAATTACTTGGGCAGAATCTATGCCTGCAGTTCTTGACTGTCATGTGAAATCTCCAGCTGACTGCAACTACAGACTAGTGCAAACTTTTGTGGGTTAGTGCAATTCTTCACTAACTTGACCTGCTACCTCGTGCAGATTAAAGTGACAGTTAACCTTTGAAAAACCTCCATAGTGTTTTTTTTTTTTAATTTATAGGAAAAATAGGAAGTAGTATAGCGCAGTGGTCTAAGGCTCTGAGCTGCAAATCTGGTGACATCCAGCAGACCAGACCAGGGTTTGAATCCCACAGCTTCCACTTGTATACTGTGTGACCCTGAGCAAGTCACTTAACCTCCTTGTGCTCCCAGGTTGCTCCTGTAAAAAAGCTTTCAGCTTAGTGTGCTATACCTGGTTAAACAACTAAATAAAAAAATTAAAAAAAATTTCAAAACACCAGTCATACAGTACAAGAAAAACAGCTAAGCGTTATCCCTTCTACATTCTGGAGGGGCTGTGGAGAACAAACAGCTAACCATATGCACACATGTATTTTTGGACTTTCCCTGTGCTAAAACCAGATCTGAAGAAATGCAGAAAAAGAAATACGGTCCGTTTTGAGATCCCAGATATAAAAGTAACCCCTCAACGTTTTTTGATGCTGCTGCTGTACCCGTAAGACATCAGAGAAAGACAAACAATATATCTACTGGGCGTTAATGGTGGCTGCAGTTAAGAAATGTATCATGAAACTTTGGCTGACAGCCACAGTGCCAGAAACAGGGACATGGCATCAGTCACTGAACCAGGTACACAAAATAAGAGAAAAATCACATTGACTGAGTAACAGAAATGCTCAGTTTCAATCTAGGTGGTTCCCATGGGTGCATTATATACTGCAATCTAATCCAAGACTCTATACAGTGACATTGGCCTGCTGGCGCAGTGGTAGGGCACCCTCACTCATGACATCAGACAGTCCCTAGGGAGGGACGCTATCAGCTGGTTCCACATGCCGGCACACAACTGTGTGCGTACACGCTCACAGGAACCCTTGCCACCAACATCCTGGGGTTGGCAAAAACGTGACAAAACACCCTGGCCTGCAAAGATAACACGTGGAACACTTAGACCCCGCAGCCTTCTGCATCTTTCTACCTTTAGATGCTCGGGGGGGGGGGCTGCCCGTTTGGCCCCACATGGAGGGAAGTATGAGCAATAGGCTTGAAAATAAGTCCACAACCAAGTGAGGCACACTGAGCCAGAGGTCATTTACAGTCATGACCCAGGGGTTACAAGGACTTAAGACATAAAATACATTTAAAAATGTCTTTTGTTTCTTGAGTATCGCTGAAAAGAATGCAAGAAAGAACTACTGTTCAAGACGTGCATGAAGTAGTTGCAGTTCCTAATGGTTATATGGCAGGCACCACTGGAAAACCACAGGCCCAGAAGAAAAGGCATCTCTAGCTTGCACTTCCCTGCACACTACTTACGTAGGTCATGTTAGAGTTGTAAGATTTTGTTCTTTTTTTATACATTCATTATCTTATTTGCTTATGCAGGGTTTTAAATAATTGATTAGCAGTTTTTTCTTGGGACTATACTAACTGTACAGAAAGTATTTCTATAGATTTTCTAGAAGTGCTGTGTTTGTTAAACATAGTGAGGCAAGAGTATGCATTTTTACAAATATGTAGCGCTTTTATGAGCAAAACGCTAATCAATTTTTAGAGTTAAATAAATCCCTGTTATGTTGGAAGCTCTGCCCCAACCCTGTGACAAACAACAAAACAAAATGAAAAAAAACAGGGCCGGTGGGAAAAGCCCCCAACATAAATAAAAAGTAAACGACAGCTCACAAACTGCAAGCCCGAGCAGTTACTTCCAGGCCCACAACTGTACAGTTATGCCATATGCCATGACTACTTGAAAACGTAACCTACAAATTACAACAGAAAGAAAAGAATGCCAGATATTTGTGTTATGAGACCACTTCTATTTCAGATGAGTGAGGATTTGAAGACACACTAGTTTAACACAGCTATCAATAAATCATTTTTATTTTATAAAGCACCTTTTCCTAGGGGCTCAAGGCTCTGTACACAATAATGCAAATGAAATAACAGAAGACAAGTACACCACCAGACAAGTAAGGTTTAGCTCAGATATAGTCGTTATTGTGCCAAACAGAGAGAACAAGGATTTATCCTGAATCACTAAAGCCAAAAAACAACAGGTGAGATTTCAGAGCCCTTTTAAAGGCCTCTGTTGAGGAGATACTTCACAGCTGGTATGGGGAGAGTTCCACAGCTAGGGAATACATAGGCAACAGGCTAAAAATCTTAAAAGATTTTAACCACTCTGGTGGCGAGATGGGTTAGTATAAAAAAAAAAAAAAAAAGAGAGAAAATGTCCCTTTTCAGCTTTTCTTTTAATCTGTGGGGGAGGGTAGTCAGTGTAATAAACAAAGGGAAGATGACCTCTTTCAGCTCTCCTTTAATGGGGGAGAGGGGCTGTGCAATAAACAGAGGAAGATGTCCTCTTTCAGCTCTCCTTTAATGGGGGCGTCTGTGTAATAAACAGAGGGAGAGTGCCCTCTTTCAGCACTCCTTTAATGGGGGGGATGGGAAGATGTCCTCTTTCAGCTCTCCTTTAATAGGGGGGTCTGTGTAGTAATAAGCAGAGGAAGGTGTCATCTTTCAGCTCTCCTTTAATTGGGGGAGTCTGTGTAATAAACGGAGGAAGGGTACACTCTTTCAGCTATCCTTTAATGGGGGGGTATGTAATAAACAGAGGAAAGATTTCCTGTTTCAGCTCTCCTTTAATTGGGGAAGGGGCTGTGTAATAAACAGAGGGATGCCGTCTTCTTTCAACTCTCTGTGTAATAAACATAGGGAGGGTGTCCTCTTTTAGCTCTTCTTTCTCGGGGAGAGAAGACAGTGTAATAAACAGAGAGAATATATTCTCTAATAAAGTAAATAAATAATAAGCTCTCCTTTTAATTGGAGGCGGGTTGGAGGTCAGTGTAATAAACAGAGGAAATATGCACTTTTTCAGTTCTCCTTTAATGGCAGAGGGGATGTCAGTGTAATAAAGAGAGGGACGATAGCCCCTTTTCAGTTGTCCTATAAACCATAGGAAGGGATGAATAAATTCCTAGTCAATGATAAAAACCTCTAAGCCTTCAATTTAGAATTTTTGGAGGAAATAAACAAATGTCTTAAGGTGCTAAGAAACCATTTAAATAATAATAATATATTTGAATTCTTCCTTATCTAATCCTCAGACATGCTTTTGCTGTTCTTGTCTTCAAATAATTATTTTTTTTTATTACTTTTCCTGCTGCTGGGTGTGCTTTTGTTTCTTTGTGTTCCTGGACGTTCTCTGATGTCAGTTTACACTGCTCTACAACAATGTAAACTCATCAGCGTGGAACACTGGAAATGGACGTCACAGAATGGCCAGTGTACTCAGGAACAGAAAGTTATAGCCAGGTCAGGGTGTAATGCAAGAAAAAAACATTAATTACATCAATAAATAGCCAAACCAAGCCAGACTACTGTAAATAATTAAATGAAAGTGATAAGAGGGAATTTTAAAATACTGATAGCAATTTTCTTAAACCTCATAGACCAATGACCCCCCCAATGTCAGAAGACATAAAACTATTTTAACATTTTCTGTCATAAAGCTGGCGTTACCTGACACTAAACATGTACTGCCTAATGATTATGAAGGAAACTGCAACATACTGCATTTATTAGAAATCCCCAAATATCTGCAAATCAAGTTTCCCTGGCCCTGCTCTGTGTTACAACATCCACTGAACTTGGTCCTTGAAAATTGCAGCCAAAAAAAAAAAAAGAGAGAGAGAGAGAAACGCAAAGACGGGGAAAAGTGATCACATCTCAGCCTCACACAGTTCACTCCTGCTTTGTTGTTATTTTTTTTTGGAAGGGGGCATCTCCACAATAAAAATCATGTTAAGGTCAGCTCACATCCTGCAGCTGCAAACGTGTAATTAAAATGCCTGGAATCATGACCTGATCCCTGGCAAAGGCATCCTGGTATGAAGGAATTTTAACTCTTTCCATGCAACAACAGCTCTATTGTTGTGTCTGCATTCCTGCAAGCAGCCCACCTCACAGACCCCTTTTTTTTTTGTCCCCTGCACTCTTAAAAGCAAGTTACAAAAACCTCCAACCCACCCCTCCCTCCTTTTCCTGTTAGCTTAGTTTACATTTTTCCCCCCACCCCACTGGCTCTGAATACATGATCAAAAATGCACCTAACGTTATCATTTTAAGCTAAGTTTCATAGGCCTTGCAAGTCCAGCAAATAAAGGGGAAAAAAAACAAAGAAATGCAAAGGTTTGCAGCTCTACCATTTTGATGCAGGGTGTTCAGATCAAAGGAGTCCTGATCCTCCCTGTGTTGCATGAGATTTGAGCTCTCCATGAAAATGTGGAGGGTGCTGCTGCTGCTGCCAGCCCGTCTTGCTGCTCCCATGCCCTGCCTTCCCTACATCAGTCTGCATTCGCCATGTTAGCATTTCAGGAGAGAGCAGAGTGAGCAAAATGCAGAGGCTGCCTCTGCAGAGGGGGACCAGTGATTGGAGCTCGGGGATCATATGAGGCTTTGTCTGGACCTTTAAAGAGACAGGGACCAGCTTTCCGGGGCTCGGAGCTCAGCTCATCCGCATCACCCCCAACAGACCAGAGAGGACAGTGGTGATCACTGGTCATGAACAGAACAAAAAAAAAAAACGGGAAAAGATGCTCTTTTCCCAGTAAAAAAAAGTGCTGTTGCCTACTTTAGTCCCTCGGTCTGGGATGCTGAAGAGAAGTGTACGATAAAACTGTGTTAAATTCTATGCAGATGGTTCTTTAACATGTTGGTGTTCAAGTTTCTACGCTTTTGATAATCTGGCCTAGTTCATCTCTTAAATGACTGTGATAAACTGTTTGCAGTGTCCCAGTGAAGTTGCTGTGTGTCACTAAAGGGTTAACAGTGAAGACATGAAGGGGAAGGGGGGAGCAGTAGTACATAAGAGTCTTGGGAGATGTAGTGTGCACTGCTGTCCCAGACATGGCTGCTCCCAGGTGGAATGTGCTCTCTGCTCTCTGGATATAAGAGCTACATTTCTGTGTTAGAAATCGTCTTAAAAACAACTGTAGTCACGCAGATGTTGTGGATCCTTCTAATGAGTTTTCAGAGTTTGATTTGTGCTAGCCTGCTGTGTAAGATACTGACTGACACTCAGCTGTGTCTCCCAGCCCTCAAACACACTATTGCTACTTCTTTTTCCTTTCACTGAAGAAAAGAAAAGAGAGGAGGGATTAGTTGTTGCAACAGGGATTCGTATTTATCTCTTAAAACATTACAGGCTTGTTAAACTTGGTTGTCTGAATTGCACTTTTCAAGGTTACAACCTGAAGTTTGAAGTCTTGTTTTTTTTTTTTTTATTATTAAGACTACCCCACCTCCACCCACAACCTGGTGCTGTATGCCTGCCTTTTCTCAGTGCAGGATTTGTTTCCCTACACAGGGACTATCATGGCTACAGTTTCCAGGGCTTTTTGCTCTGATTTTTCTCTCCACTGCTTTCCTGTGGCCACAGCCATGCATCCTCTGTGGACGGAGATAACCTCAGCGACCCAGCACTGGGGTCGCTGCAGGTGAAGTGCCACAACTCCTTTCCTGATCAAAGAAGCTTTTCCATCAGTGGGACTGTCTGACTTGGCAGTTCCCTTTCACAGGCTTTCAGGCTCCCACCCAGACACGAGTCATCCACTTGGTAGCATGCCGCACTACAGCTGGGCCATGGGGCACCTCCAAAGTTTGGAAGCTCTTTCTCCAGTCAAGAGGGTCATCATATAAAATCAAAAAGAAACAAACTGGCCAGGCTGGTGACGAGGCATGCAGTGTGTTATCACCTTGGAGACCAGGGTTCAGGTGCGCTCTAGAGAATCTTGCATGGAGTTGAGACAGTTTTGAAGTGTCACTAATGTTAAGCGGTCAGCTCCTGGGGAGGGGAGGAGCATGTTAGTTTACATTCATGCATCCCTTACTGGCTGCCATCAAAGCAACACTGACGTCGGCTGTGAAGGTATCCACTTGCTTCTCCTCTTGGCCAGAGAAAGGGTGGAGCCAGGCAATACCTTTGTAGGGTTGGGGATAGGGGGACTAAAATGGGGAAAAACAATTTTTTCCCATATAACTATGTGGCCTCTGAGCTGCCAAATTCATCCGCTTTGAGTCTTTCTGCCAGTGACCTTTCAGCCCAGTCTGCTGCTCCTCCTATTGACAAAGCCACTGGGGATAAACGGGGAGAAAGGTTGGAGGGGCCGGTGACCATCATTCGGACAGCCAAGTGCACATGACGTTTTCCAAGTTTTTCCCCCACGGCCCCTGCCAACCTCTTACTTGGTGCTGGGCAGTGACGCAAGCACACAGCAATGCCCTGTAGAAAAGTCAAGCTCCCTGGCCAATCACAGGTTTTGGATGTATAACCACTGCACCATCCCTCCTTGGCCGTCCCCCTCAGCCGCCCAACCCTGTTCCCGAAACCCAGTCAGCAGCACGGGAGCGTGATGTACTTCCCACTGAGCCACTGGACTGGCATGGCCAGTGGGGATTTAAAAAAAATTGCAAAAGTAAACTGGCCCTGCAACATAATGAAATTTCTTCCATTCGTTATGCCAGCAACTAGGCTATAGGAACTGACTCAAGTCACTATGGGAGGCTGGCCAGGAAAGAAGTATTGAGTGTCCAAGGGACAGCTCTCCTCCTTCTTGGAGAGGGCACAGCCTGTACCACTGCACATTCCCTACCTGGTGGAGGCCAGGTGGTGGAGCAGTGGATGGCTCACGTTGATGACAGGCACTGATAGCGTCCCTCATTGCATGCAGGCAGACCATAGAGGGAAAAAAAAAATCTGATGATGACCAACCCCCACTCACCACAAGTTCCACACTATCAACCAGGCACCTGCCTCTGAATTGAATTCAGACCATCAGTAAAGTTGTGTTCTCTGGAGACCCTGCCTTGAGGGACAAGGAGATCTGGGTAAGCTGTTATCAACTGTATATATATGTAAATATCAAAATGGGGCCGGCCTGGTGGCACAGAGGGCTGAGGCACTGGATGCCACACCTCGCGCCACGCTGGCGATGCGGGTTCGGGAACAAGCTCGGGTCGTCAGGAGTCGGCAGAGGACAGCGAGTGGCTGCTGGCGGGCAAGCTCTCCACCTCAGAAGGGATCCAGTGGGTCTCTGGCTGCTTGGTGGCCCCCCAGCGGAGGCTGGGTGGCAGTGCCGCTTCCAAGAGCCTGGGCACAAGGCCGGGAAGGGCGGAAGGGGCTGTTGTCTGGAGTCGAGTTGCACCTGGAAATGAGCTTTCACTCAGTGTGCCGTTGCTGCTTATCAAATTTTAAATAAATAAATAAAAGGAGGTCTAGATAAGTACTTAAGAGATGGTAGGTGATGGGGCTATGGGGGCCAGCCAGTATGGGGGTGGGGAGCGGGTTGTTTGCAGTAAGTGGCTAAAACTGTAAGTTGAAACTTTTTTTTTTATTAAAGTACATTAATAATAAAAGTAAAGACATGACTATTATACTCACACAATGACGTACAGTTGCAATTTTAAAACATTGGTCCCAGAATTACATGGACATAGATACAAAAATACAGGATTCCAGACAACACCCACATCATAGAAGGAGAACAGTGGCACTACCTTAAGTACCACAAAATTATAGTGAACATTTTTTATTGCCCTTGGCACAAAACCTCTTCTATGTGTAACCCCCGGGTTCCCCCTAGGGTTACTAGGACCCTGGTAGTGGGTGTTTAGGTATGCATGCTGGGCAGTAAAGAGTTAATCTTGTAGAGCTTTCAAGTGGGAGTGGTTTTTGAAGCAGCATAGCCCACAACAGAATGCTGCTATGCAGTCAGTTTTCTGCCTGAGAGCAGGACAGTTAGCTTGAGGTGCTGACTAAGAGGAGCCTCAAGAAAGGAGTCACCTCTCTCCAGAGCCTCTTCTGTCCCAGTCAGCTTACAGAGGGACCTTCATCGAGTCCTGGCGATGGCCTTCTCTTGTGTGGTGCCCTTGAGGGGGCAAAGAATCTTACAAGGAAATGGTTTCTGTAACCATGAGTAACCTATCGGGACATCCCCTATTTCTGAGAGACTTTTCACTAGAAAAGAACTGCCCAATTGCCGGAATGACCAGATTCTGCCCTAGCTCTCAGGGAATTCCTGCAGTTTGGGATACTTGTACTTCATAAACTGTTGGAGGACTGTTTAAATGTTCAAATGGTGCCTCTACAGTTATGAATATGTTTGGAAAAGAGGTGCCTCTCCTCTATTCAGAGTTTGGAACTAACTCGCTTCTATCTGGTATATGAGGAGAAAGCCTTTTCTTGTTTGGGATGCATTTTGTTGAAACTGTTTAACACAACTGAAGGACACGCCCTGTCCTGAAAAGACTTGGTGGAGTATAGGACTTTGGTTAAAAGGGGGGAGCCCGGTGTTGCCACCCACGGGACATGTGAAGTCGACCTTGTTAATTTCCTGGAAAAGAATGGAACCTGGTAAATTGTGAACCCAGCATTGATCATATTTCTATCTTGGACTAGCTCTGTCTGGTGTCCATAGCCCGGAAGACAGATGGACAGCAGCGTTTTTTGAGCCCTCTAAGGAAAGGGGGGGAATTCGAACAAATGAACTGGTAGCAAAGCACTACTGTGGATTTTGTGGACTTTGTTTTAGCAGTTCTGCACATGCAGTCCCAGTGGGCAAATGTTTTCTGTCAGCCTGTCAAATCAGAATAAAACCTACTACTTGGCTCAATTTCTGCCTGTGGACATTCTTCTGTGAATAGACTGTGTGATTTCTTGGTGCCCCAGTGCCATGGCCCACACCAGTTCCTGGTAAAAATACAAATGTTTTCTGTGTGTCCCTTCCTTCAGAGATCTGAGCCAGGGAAACACCCCAGCCAGTGAAGTGTGTGGATTGTCTGTTGTCAAATGCCATCAGTGTTGTCTAAGTAAAGAAAGGAGGTTACATAAAATGGTGGCTCGTCGTGGGATATTAGGGGTTAGGTGGTGAATTTGGTGTCAGTGCACCCGCAAGAGGAAATACTAGCTGTGAAGACAAGCAGTTTCAAACCATGGTTCGAGTGGTGAAGAAAAAAAGTGTGTTCAACTGCAGTTTAAAATCCTTCCCAGAGAGCCTTGGAATGCACTTGAGGGAGAGAGAGAGAGAGAATGTGCCCCTGCCCTAATTAGCATGGCATCGAGTGATAGGCTAACCCGGTAAGTCCCACCCCTTGGACTGTGTGCTGTGTGTGAGGGGACTGGCAGAGCGCTGCTGGAAGTCGGAGCTTGTGCAGCAGCAGCATTTGACATCAGGTCTAGCTGGAAGTTTCTTTTCAGTTTTGGACTGTGTCAAGTTCACCCGGTGTGTGTGGCAGGCAAAACCCCAATCCGTGGGAAGTTGCCAGTCCACTTCACGGATACAACCAACCCCGGATTCCGGTCACCAAACTCAGGACCATCCCGAGAAGCAAAGTGTGCTTGGGGTCGAGCTATCGTGTCTGTTCATCCAGGACAGAAGGAAAAGCTGGAAAATTAGTTGGACTGTGAGTATACTAAATCGAACTGCACTTTAGAAGCACTGCAAACAGCTAACATGAGCAATATGTAGAAACTGCAGAGCAACATTTAGGAAACAAGCTAGTTGTTTGGCAAAGTTGGTCATGTAGCCATAGGGCAGAGGATGAAGAGCAGTTCAAATTTTAAATGCAGGTTTCAGAGGTAAAGTACCGCAAAATGGAGTGGAAACTGTGGAAAGTTAATTGGGCAAGCAGTGGCAGGCAGGGACTCGGGGACAGAGACTGTGAGGCCTAGTTATGGCACAACTAAACTGAAGCTCAGCATGGGAGGCTCTGAAGCGCAGTTAAGCATTGCGAGCAAAATGTTGAACTAGCAAGTCACCTGTGAAGCTTTTAGGAAATGTTGACTATAAAAAATTAGATTCAGTACAAAGCAAACAGTAAAGAATGGGTGCAGGGATTGGTAAAACACATTGCCCCCCACCCCATATCTGGCTAAACCATTGTAAGAGTCAGTTTAAGTGCAATAAACTACAGCTAAAGTTGTTTTGTGTTTTGCAGCATCCAGGAAAATGGATGGCAGTGAGATGCACTACCCCCAACACGTGCACACCTGAGTCAGCCAGAAGGAAAAGGAACTGAGAGAGCTAGAGGAAGACAGCGGATGTGCTGGATCTCCAGACAACATGACTTTACCTGGGTAGCCAGTGAATATGTGTGAGGTATGCTACCATCATGGGAGGGACGTTTTGCCCATACCTCACTGTTGGGCTTGTTGAAAGATTTATGGACTGAGTCAACCATCGAGGCCCACCTGGGCACAAACCAGCTGTGCCCAACTGGTAGCCAGGTGGGATGGTGACACTGTATCATCTAAAGAAGAGGACCCAGAGGAATTCTGTGTGGAGTGGCTACAGCAGCTGCCCAGTTAAACCATCACCTCTGGTCTGGTTGCCTTCCCTCCAAGTGAGGAAGAGCTTGGCGGGGGGGTCCAGACAGGGGAGAAGTCATTGGTCTGCATGGGCACCCAGCAGGACCAAGCAGCAGAGCTGGAGAATAGCATGAAACAGGATTCACCAACGTTGTCTCCTGCAGGAGAAGCAGTAGGGCTCAAAGTGTAGCCCAGTGTCCATGAGCAAACAGCAGATTCTGGACTGGGTCATCAACCATGAGATGCTGCCCTGCCTATTGCCACTAATGCCACCACTGCCACTACCTTTCCTGAGGAGTCCTTGGCAACGAGGAAGAGGAAGATGACAGCAGTGTTCTGTCACCCTGGGAGAGAGAAGCCTGGGATAACCAGATCTGGCTACCGCCAAGCCAGGCTGGTGAGCTTCATCTGCCTAAGAACAGTAAGGAGGAGAGAGTATTCCAAAGAAAGGTGGAACAAATCTTTGGAGAAAAGTATCCGTATCTACCACGGTGGGCTTGGTACGAAATGGAGGACTGCTGTGAAACCTGGCTCATGGAGGAGGCCATGAGAACAGCTGTGGGCCGAAGATAACCTGTGGACTCTCACGAGCAGCTGAGTTACAGAAGAGGTGTGAAGAATGCATCAGCATGTGGAAGATGGGATACACTCTACGCATGGATGCAGTGATTTGTATGGAGAAAGGGGAGGCAGACAGTGCACTTGTTGCCTGTGCAATGCCCAGATGGCACCACTTGTGCACCAACCACATCCTGATTTGTACTCGTGAAAAGATTTACTGGACAGTCCAGACTGGCACTTTAATAGAGCCTGATGTACAAAGTTGCCATGTTGGCGAAGAATGGAAGAGACGGTAAGCCGTGGTTAGCGGGCCACACTTTCTGCAAGGCATCAACTGAAGGAGGACAACTTGCCACTGCATTCTCATCACTCAAAGGAGAAGAGGGATGAGTCTTCACTTGGGTCCAGTTACAACTTCAGTTACAGAGCTCAAGAGGGAGCAGAGTCACAAAGTCTGCATGCAGCATTTCCGGCCACAGAAGGAGGTACCAACTGGAAACAGTCATCAGTCCTAGATCTTCCTTCACGTCAGAACTGGTAGGGCCAAGTTTTTCTTGTTTCTTGATTGTTTATGCCTGTTACACCCATACCTGGTAATACACCCGAAGGATATTGTGGACAGCATTTCAACCTTGGTCCAGCTGGACACTTAGTCTGGACACTTCCAGTGGGCAGTGTGCCCTTTCCAAGAACTTTGGAACTTTACCATCTGATTGCCAGAGACACTTTTGTCAGGAGGTCCCAGCCCCAAGGACATTTATCCTAAGATGGACTAATAGGGTCCCCCCCCCCGGTTTTAAATTGGTTTTGCATAAAAACACAAAAAAAAAAAAAATACAAAATGTTTATAGAAAAACCTTTTTTACAAACATTTTAGAGTCGAGTAGTATATTGTTGTGTGCTTTTGCATGCTCTTTTGCGGATGCAGCTGAAGAAGAATAGGAACCTGAGGACTCGACCAAAGCACAGAGCGTGCTTCAGGGACTGTTTTTAGAACTGTTCTACCAATGGCTTTAAATGTTTTAACATGTACTGTTATGAATTGTTTTACAGGTGTAAATTTAGTAGTTGTTAGTGTTAGGAAATGCATAGCAATCCACTGTGCATATCCTTAATAGGTGCTAATGTCTTTTACTTTCCAGTTTTGGGAAAGGGCATCATTTGGGTGCCCCTGTAGTGTAGCAGTGGGTAGTGCCTAGCTAGAAGATACAGTAGTAAATGCCTGGTGGTGGAGCTGGGTGAGTACCTGAGGGGTGATGGGCTGGTGACCCCACCAATGGTGGTGGGTGGTCAGTACCGTTCCATTAGGGAGGTGCCTCCAGTAGCCAGACATGCTACTGAGGATGGATCTCATAGTTAGTTGGCAGTAGGTAACTGTTACATGGCTTCCATATCCTCTGTAGTGACCTGCCTATGCTGGTCATAGGTAGGGAAGGGGGTGTACGATCCTACCCATAGTGCACCCATGGGAGGGGAGTCCTGTTGCAGTCCAAAGCAAGTAGTACAGCAAGGTTTCCTGATGGCGGTGAGTGTAACCCCCGGGCTACCCTACGGTTACTATAACCCTGGTAGTTAGTGGGCGTTTAGGTAGGCATGCTGGGCAGTAAAGAGTTAACCTTCTAGGCTCCCTTGGCAGCTTCTGCCAGTCACTCTGGCAGAGGTTTCAAGTAGGAGTGGCTTTTGCAACAGCATAAGCCACAATAGAATTTTGCTGTGCAGTCAGTTTTCTGCCTGACAGCAGTACAAGCTTGGAGTGCTGACTGACGGGAGCTTCAGGAGAGTTGCCACCTCTTTTCTGACTGTTTTCAGCCCCAGTCGGCTCACAGAGGGACTTTCATCAAGGCACAGGTCAGGAAGCATAGGAAAACCAGGAAACATAGGAAAACCAGGAGCAGTTGCAAAATTCGCAAATAGCGTTTTATTATTAATAACAGCAAAATAAAAAAAACATTGTTCAGTATAACTATTTCCAATGGCAGTACAAACATAGAAAGCAGAGTCCTTCTTCTGAGTTTTTCTTCTCAATTTCCAGTCTCAGTCTGAGTCTCTGTCTCTCCCCCTTGCAAAACATTGCAGCTCTTTTCATAACAAGTCTTTGCAGGGAGCTCGTTAAGAAAATATTCTACTTCTCACATAGAGTTCTTGTCAGTTTCAGCAGGTGCAGCAAACAGAACATTGCGATCCGGAACTGACCTCTTGTTGACAGCTCTGGAAATATTTTTCAAATCAGCATCTCAGGTTAACCCCTTGAATTCCAGTTTTTGCAATCATTTCAACAGTGTAACTATATACCAGTGTCACATTCACATACAGATTTACACAGAGATTCACATATAGTTTTATACCTGCAGATATGCGGGGGGGGGACAGAACTAGCAAGAGAAGGCAGAGATAGCGAGAGGCAGAGAATTGTGAAACCGTCGGAGTGATCAGTTCCTAGGTCTCAAGAAAATCTGGTTGCCCAACCAGACAGAGAAGAGACAGAAAAGGAGAGGATAGAAACAAACCCTTGCGTTTAAACTCTTCCTGCATAACAAATGGGGTGCAGGGCCTTATTCAACCCTGTCACATACCCTCCTCTTTAAGAGGGAACCTGTTTTAAAAACAGGTTTCCAAAACCTTCTTTTAATTATCTTCAAGCATTAGCTTATAACTTTTACAGCTCAGTGCATATGCAGCATAGCAAACAGAGAAGTGTCAACTCACATTTTTTCAACCTTCGGAATTCTCAATCCCTAATCCATATCTTGACAGAAAATCAGCACTGACATTCTCTTTCCCAGATTTGTGCATCACTTTAAATTTAAATGTCTGTAGTGCCTGGTACCACCGTGTGATTTTAGAATTTGTATCCTTCATTTGGTTAAGCCAACAGAGAGGATTGTAATCTGTTACAAGCAGTGTTGGGTAAGTTACTTTTTCTATTACTTTCTATTACGTTTGCAAACTTGTTCCAGAAAGCTCTGTGCAGTCACTAACAAAGATGGAGAAGTACTAGAAAAAGTGATACATCTTACAATTACGGTTACTTATTTCTTTTTATACAAAAACAATACAAAAATAATAAATAACTAACAGATTACATTTTTTGAAAGTAATAGGTTAGTTACTAGTTACTTTCAAATAAATGTAATCAGTTACAGTTACGTATTTCTTTTATATAAAAAGACATAAGTAATTGTAACTGTAAGGTGTATTACTTTGTCCAGTATTCTCCATCCTTGCTAGTGACTCCACAGAGCTTTCTGGAACAAGTTTCCAAAAGTAATAGAAAAAGTAACTTACCCAACACTGGTAACAAGTACAAAGTCAGCTCCTAGTAAGTAAAACTTAAGGGACTCCATGGCCCACTTTGCTGCAAGGCATCCCTTTTCAACAATGGAGTACCTTTTCTCTCTCTCGTGCAATTTCCTATTGTTCTGTCCCATCTATATTTTGATTCAGAACTGCACCTAGGCCTACCTCAGATGAATCTGTCTGTAACAAAAACGTTTCTCACAGTCACACTATTAGAGAATAGAAAAATCAGCACATCTAAAAATGACCTTCGGCACCAGCTGACACAAGAGATGACATGTGACTGTCCCTTATGAATTGTTTCCTTTGACACTCACCGACCAGGGCTAATTCTCCCTGTGATTTGCCCAACTGTTCCCTACCCTTCCCACCCTCTCACACAAGTCTTCCTCACTCTCTCATACACAACCAGAGCCACTGTTCCTCCTCTGTCTGCTCCCAGGTTTCACCCACCCCAACCCCTACCTCCCTCCCTCCTCCATCTGGACAAGGCCTGCTTCTGGTTGCTACCCCAACTCTAACTCGTCTCTCTCTCAAACTACCCCTACCCATGCCACAGCACAAGGCACCCTCAACACAGACTCCCTTGCCCTTCACTTGACCCCACCCCTCTGCCATTTCTGCCCCCCTCCACCCTCAACTCCGGCTCTCTTATCTCACCATGCTGTATGTTTCCTTTAACCAACCTTCCCACCCCTCCTACCTCCCCCGCCTCACCTTTGCTCCTGCCTATTAAAGCATGATTTTCCTGGCTGCTTCTTAATCATTTGTTAGCACTCCCTGCAGTAATCCCCACTGCACTGTGAAGTCAGAGTCTATCCGACTCTACATACAGATACTGCACTTAGTAACAAAGTATTTGTACTTAAATTAGTGTGTGTACCACTGATTGTGTTAGCTTAAGTTTCCCATGATCCATGTTATTTTTTATTTCCAGTACCTGTTGATTTGTTGTCATGTACTCACCTTGACTTGGAGCCTTTGTGCTCAAAGGTATTCATCCGAAATGTGAAATAAATAAATAAATAAAAGTCTGGGCTTCTTAAAACAGTGGTTGAACATAATGCAGCCTTAATGGCCCAACACACCTCGTCACACTCTGGGGTCCATTTCACACTATTTGGGAACTGTTTCTTTGTGCGTTCAGTGAGGGGAGTAGTTAACTCGGCAAAGCTGGGAACAAATCTCCGATAATGACATGCCAGCCCTAAAAATGGCCTGACATGTTTCTTGGTTTTGGGGACAGGGCTATTATCTACAGCTTCTATCTTGGAAACCTCTGGCTTAACTTCTCCATTTCCCAAAACATAGCCCAAATATCTGGTTTCCTGCATGCCCAGTGCACACTTGGTAGGATCAATTGTCAGACCTGACATTTTGATTGACTGGATAATTGCTTGTAAGTGTTCCAGGTGACTTTTTCAGTCTGGACTGTACACCATTACATCATCCAGGTACGCAACACAATAACCAGTGTGATGGGATAAAATTACATCCATGTTTATTTACTTATTTATGACTTTCATAATCGGGTAGGTGCACTGGTCCAGTGGACCGTTTACGGGCAAGACCTGGGTCACAAGGCACTAAGAATAACATTACAGGGGAGACAACTAAAAGCTTATATCATTGACAGCGCATAGCAACACAGCAAAAATTACACGTAGGTGAGTAGAAAGGCAACAAAAATCCAGTCGGTTATAAGTGACAGTAACAAAAAATAAATACACTACAAGGCAAAACAGGTAGGCATGGGTACAGGGATAAAATACCATCAGGAAACCACCAGGCAGGCCACGCCCCACATCATAGGGAGTTCAGCGAGAATTAATAACCAACAAAGAGCTTGAGGGACAGGAAGAAGAGTTAGCAAAAAAGGAAAAAACAAGTACACAGGCAGGTGGGAGGGCTGCTAGCAAATGGGGCATTTGCAGCTATCATTGTCTAGAAGCCAGGATTTGAGGTTAAGCTTGAAGATTTGATGAGAGTTGGAAGATCGGAGAGCGGTGGGTAGACCGTTCCACAGAGAGGGGGCAGTCACAGAGGGAGCTTTCCCACCCATGCAGGTGGCAGTTCTAAGAACCTAGAGGGTGGGGATAGCAGAGGAGCACAGGTTCCTTGTAGGTGTTCTAAAGTTGAAGAGGGCAGAAAGAGAAGTGTTGCCACATCTTAGGCTGGCATCTACAAAACAGCCAAGGGTGTAGTCGAAGCAACAGTCTCCAAACAAAACCACTGTACTACCAAAGTGAAGCCGGTGCAAAGGTGCGGTTAGCCAGCCCCTATGCCGAGGCATATGGGGCTTGTCTGTAGCCCGATTAAATATTCTGCATTAGCTGAAAACTTCTGCTGTGATTTTTGTCTTCTCTACTTGAGTGCATTGGACCTAGGATTCCACAGTCAAAGTGACCTTGTAAGGAGAGCCAACCAAGGAAGCGGTAGAGGTCGCAGTGGTGTGTAGAGTAGGGGGCCGACAGGGCAAAGCAGTAAGCACTGTTGTAAGCCACCGAGAGTCTAGTCCGAAGTGTGGATGAGACTCAAAAGTAGATTTGGAGAGCAATAATCAAAGATAAGGAGGAGACTGCCTGTGACGATAGCTAAGCGAGCCTCCTTGGTTAGGTAGGGCTTTTTAGGCAGCACCCAGCTTCTGATTAACCCTACAGACTATGAGGTTAATGTGGTCATTGAAGGAAAGGGAGGGGTCAAGCATTACCCCCAAGTATTTGAAGGAAGAGACATTGTCAAGGGAGGGGTCATCGGAAGGGGGGGTAGATGAGGAGAGAAGAGTTGGAGGTAATGGTTTTGGCAAGAAGCGGTTTTGACCCAAACAACATAGCCTTGGTTTTCTTAGAGTTGCTGAGAGCGATTTGTTGCTATGGAAAAATGACAAGGTCATACACATAGAGTAGGGAGTTACAGGTAAAGCTATCGGCAGGGAGGGAGTTGACAAATATAAAGAACAGCAGGGGGCCCAGGATGGAACCCTGGGGAACTCCCATGGTGACCAGGAGGGGAGGGGAAATGGTAGTGCAAATGCATACAGATTGGGAGCAGTCGAAGAAGTAGCTCCGAAACCAGTTACTGGTCTCAGCAGAGTAGCCAAGCAAGGACAGTTTAGCGACTAGGAGGGGGTGGTTAACTATATCAAAAGCTTTAGGTAGGTCAACAAAGACGGCACCTGTGGTGTATCCAAGGTCAATGCTGGAGAAGAGTTCAGTAAAGAGAGCTAAAGCAGTTGATGTGCTTTGATGCTTATGGAATCCATGCTGTTGGCTACATAAGAGGTTGTATTTAGCAATGCACTCTGATAATTGTTGATGGACGACCCTCTCCAGGAGTTTACTTAAGTGGGGGAGGATAGATATAGGTTGGTAGTTGATAGGAATCGCTCTAGCAGACTTCCAGGAGTCAGTCATGGTGGAGGTAGATAGTGCAAGATTATAGATAAAGGTGAGATGTGTGGATATCAGCGAGGAGACACGTTTCAGAAGACAGGGGAGAGGCTGTCAGTGCCAGGGCTTCCCCTGTTAGGTGACCTCTTTAGAAGTTTGGAGTTAACCTTTGTGGAGATGCTTGAAAACTAAAAAGGGGGGTGAGGACGGGTGTCACTAGGGAGGGAGTTAGAAGGTAAGGCAGAGGTGCATGTTCCGGGGTCGGGGATAAACAAGTGAGAGGTGGGTTGGTGCAAGGAGTGCAGGCGGAGGATGAGGGGTTAGCACTGGCACCCAGGTGAATGGGATCAGTGGATGGGAGTTTACCAAGGAGGGTCAACAGGTCTGAGAACTTGGTGTTGAACATGTCAGCAACCACCACAGGGTCAGTCAGAGGGCCACAGGGGAGCTCAGGTGAATGTTGGGGCTATGGCTGTGGGGGTTGAAGAGTGAGCTAATAGAGTCCCACAACTTCTTAGGACTGCCCAGGTTCTCTCTCTGGAGTTTGTGGCAGTAATTACGTTTTAAGGATCTGGTCATGTGCTTGCATCTACTGCACAGGTGCCTGTACTCATTCCACAAGGCAGGTGAGGAGGCCAGTTTGTAGGCAGCCCACTTACTGTCCCTCAACTTCATGAGGGTCGGAAGTTCTTTGGTTAAGCGTGTGCACCCGCCAAGCAGTGACAGGGAAATGGTTGTCCTGGATAGCCAGAAGAGCATTGGTGAAGTAAGTGGCGGCTAGAGACACGTCGGTGAGGGCACAGAGGTACTGCCAGTTAAGGGCCCTAATGTCCTCCAAGAGGCGGAAGGTGTCAGTGAAGTTGAAGCTGTGAAAAGAGAGATACTTGGGTGTAGAGTGCAAAGCCTTAGAGGACCAAATGACGAAGGTAGGGGAGTTATCGCTTATGGAGTCAGACAGTGTGCCAGCTAGAGTGACCCTATCTCCGCTGCTAGTGATCCCCAGTCAAGGAGTGTGTGGTTAGAGGTGCAAGGGTTGAAGCGGGTAGAGAGAGTGAGGATTTCCACCAAATTAAACTGTTTCAGAGAGTTGGCATAATCTGGTTCATGAGCACTAAGCCAGTTAAGGTTATAGTCCCCGAGAAGGATGGTTCCCGAGAGATCCGAGCCCAGTTAAGAGGGTGTGGAGACCCTCAACACCTCCATCAGGGGGGTTGTAGCAGCAGTCAAGGAAAAGTTTTTTTGTCGAGCCCAGGGTAACTTCAGCAATGAGTCAATCGTTAGTGGAGATGTTGTTGGAGCAGAGGATAAAGAGAGGCGGTGAGGGGTTCTCTGATAAGCATGGCAGCACCAACTCCTTTTCTTTTGCCTGGTCAATCTTTGCACAGTAAGGTGTAACCAGCCATTTGGAACATGGTATTGGGATGCTGTGGCTTCTTTCAGGTTTCAGTGATGCAGAGGATGTAGGGTTTATAGAGGGAAACCCATGCCTCAATATCCGGTATTTTGGAGGTTAACCCAGGCAGCATCAGTGGAGGTGAAATTGGATTGTTCAGGGCCCGGGATGGAATCAATGTCACCTGCCAATAAGAGCACGGAGAGTAGGCGGTGATAGAGGCACAGCAGACAGCAGAAGGGGGAAGAGGAGGAGGAGAGAAGGAAGAAACCACGTAGACGATGCTCAAGGTTAGTTAGGATGTAGGGTATGAGTGTGCCGAGAGGGGTTAGCTCTGACCTTACCGGAAGGGGAAGGGGATACGGAGGGTGACGGACCTTGGAGAAGTGGAGGAGCTCCAACTGGTCAAGGGATAGTACAGAAGCAGAGAGGTCAGCCACCAGAAGGGTGCCTGTCTGGGAGACAACTACAATAAGTAAGAATAAAGGCTTCATTGTGGTGAGTGTGGCAGGTAAGAGTGAGCAGAGAATGGTCCCTGCCCAAGTTTAGATAGAGTATAGCCCCTTAGAAGTGGCAGCTAGCCAAGTTAACAATTACAGCCCCCTTGGAAGAAGATAACTTGGCTGTACTAGGTTATGGTGCAAGGAAGGAATTGGCAGAGAGACTAGGAAGAGGTCTGCCAGTGAGCAGCAGAAAAGCAAGGATGGCGGCAGCCAATGATAGGTGCTAGCCTATGTTACTCCAGGTTTAGCTAGGCTGTGGTTTGGGAGTAGAACCAGAAGGCAGAGAGATTTGCAATATGTTTACAAGGGTAGCAGAGAGCAAGCAGAGGTAGGGATTAGGAGCCAGTGACTGGCTCAGTTAAAAAGGGAGAAAGGCACTCTAAGTAGGGCAGGTGAAGCAACAAAACAGAAGTCAGTTAAGAAAAGAGAAGGCACTTTAAGTAGGGCAGGAAACTGTTGAAATATAATGTTTAAATCCCTGATTGGATAGGATTACTCAACAGGGCGTGACCTAATGATAGGAAGAGCATTTAATAGAGTATCAGAGGCAGGTGGGTGGGATGAAAACTCAGCAGGAGAAGCAGCAAACAAAAGCAAGAAATAGTAGCAGTCCCAACTCGGAGCGAGGGCACCTGGAAACCAGATTTAAAAAAGCTGCCATGTCCGCTATAATGTACCGCTGAATGTAGCAGGTGTGCCACGTAAACCAAACAGCATGGTGGTGAACTGAAAGAATCCTACAGGAGTGACAAATGCAGTTTTGTCTCTGGATTCCTTAGCTAGGGGGATTTGCCAGTAACCCTTGGTGAGATAGAGGCTACTGATATACTTGGCACTCCCCTATCTGTCCACCAAATCATCTATTCTGGGCATAAGATAACTGTCAAATTCTGACACTTGATTAAGTTTCTTAAAATCAAGGCAGATTCTTACACCCCCTTCTTTTTTGTTTACAATCACCATTGGTGATTACCAAGCACTTCGACTCTTCTATGATACCCAATTCTTTCATTTTTTTGTATTTCCTTAACCACGTCAGCTTTTAACCGCTCTGGTAATCTGCATGTCTTTTGTCCAATAGGGCGAGCATTCCTTGTCACTATTACATGCTCAATCCCTTTTGCTTGGCCAGGTACTGTGGTAAATGTACTGTTAAATGTCTTTAGCAAGTTACAAATTTCTGCAGGTTGTTTGGAGGTTAAGGAAACATTCACCTTTACAGCATCAGCAGTTGCAGTCTGTCATAAGCTACATCAATATCTCCTTTAGCAGTTTCTGGTAAAACTATTAAAATAATTTTTGGTGTTTTTTCAACCCATTTCTTGAGGAGGTTAGCATGGTATATCTCAGTAGGATTTTTCCTGTGAGGGGTCTCAATCTCATAGTTAACTGTGCCAGTACGTCTAAGCACTTTATAAAGCCCTTGTCACTTCATTAACAGTTTATTTTCTGTTGTGGGTTAACAGCAGCAAGACCTTTTCACCTGGCTCAAAAATATTTTCCTTTACCCAATAGTCATAATACACCTTCTGTTGGTTTTGTGCCTCTTTCTGATTACTATGGGCAATTTCAACATATTTTGCCAGCTTTTTTCTCAGGGCACACATATAAGATGTAATAGATTGTTTCTGACTGGGGTCATCTTCCCATGTTTCTTTTATTACATCTAGTGGCCCTCTAGGTTGTCTACCACACAGCTGTTCAAATGGTGAAAAAACTGTTGATGTCTGTGGCACTTCTCTGTAAGCAAAAAGCAGGTAAGGTTAAGTATTGGTCCCAATGTTTTCCTTCCCCTTTTACAAACCTTTTTAACATGCATTTTAGGGTTTGATTAAAACGCTCAACAAGACCGTCTGTCTGAGGGTGATATGGGGAGGTTCTTATGGCAGGGATACTTAGTAGTTGGCACAGCTCCTTCAGTAGTGTAGCACCAAAATTACTACTTTGATCAGTAATAATCTCTTTTGGTATGCCTACTCTGCTGAAAATTTTGGCAAGCTCTGCTGCCACTTTTGGGGCTGTGATAGTACTCACTGGAACTGCCTCTGGGTATCGAGTAGCATAGTCACATACTACCAAAATCAATCTATTACCCTTTTTACTTTTGTCTAAGGGGCCAACCACATCCACTGCAATTCTCTCAAAAGGCACATCTATCAAGGGTAGGGGCACCTTGTCTTTTTTAGTCACTGGGGCTACTTTCTGACACTCAACACAGGAATTGCAATAGGTAGCAACTTCTTCATGAATTCCAGGCCAGTAAAATCTGTGCAGCAATCTGGTAAGGGTGCAGTCCCTCCCTGAGTGACCAGTCATAGGACTGTCATGTGCTATCTGTAACAACTCAGATCTATACTTTTCTGGTATAACCAGTTGTTCTGTCTGGTCCTGTGTCTGAGGTTTCACCCAAACTCTGTAACGTAGCCCATTACATTTTTTAAACATAGATTCACCCTGTTTTAGTTTTACTCCCAGCTGCTTAAAATAACTGGAGAGAAACTTCATTAACTTGTTCTGAAAGAAAATCACAATCAGTGATCAGTTCAGTTTCAGCATTTTCATATGTTAATCCCTTATGTCTTCAGTTTTTTGTTGCCATTGTCACCACTGTTTCTTCAGGCATCGTCTTTCTTTCTTGGACTTCCAGAACTTGGAGCTGTGCTCAAACAATTCTGAATCAAAATCAGCGAAAGGAAAAGAGTCCCCACCATCTGAGATTTTCTTTCCCTGAGCTCTTGTCACCACAGCTGCTGAAACATCAGGATTTACTCCCTCTTTGATTAACTCAGTAAATCCTGGAAAGTCATTTCCAATAACCACAGGTACAGGTAACTTAGGTACTTTTTTTTTTTCAATTGTGTTAACCAGGAGTGGCACACTAAGCTGAAAGCTTGTTTACAGGTGCGACCTGGGAGCACAGGGAAGTTAAGTGACTTGCTCAGGGTCACACAATATGTAAGTGGGGGCTGTGGGATTCAAACCTAGGTCTCCCGATTTGCAGCTCAGAGCCTTAAACCATTGTGTTATACTGCCTCCCCACTTTCATTTAGTGCGACACCCAATTAATAGTCAGTCACTTGGCTGGAGGGATAGTATCGAGTGTCCCTGTGGATGCAGATGACACCAGTACCTGGTCTTTTTGGAAATTGTTTTCCCAGCACTTTAATATGCACTAGGGTCTGTCTGCTCCCCAAATCTGTAAGTCCCTTCACAGTCTTATCTCCCACCTTCACATCTGTTAAGTACTTGCCCCAATTTTCTAAGGACATATCTGCTCCAGTGTTACTCTTCTTACTATGGCAATTTCTTGCAATATGACCTGGTTTATTACAGTTATAGCAAATAAAGTCTTTGGGTGCAGATTTGTTACCCCCACCAAAGTTCTTATCAAACTTGGAGTTTAAATGGGAAAAAGAGTGTCTTACTGGTGCTTGGCTGCTACCTCGCTGCTGTGGCATCTGTCTGGCCATTTGGTAGTCTTCAGCCAAAGAAACAGCCTTTTCCCCCCATTCTGGTTAATGTTCTTTTACCCAAAGCTGTACATCTGAGGGTAGGATGTTGATGAACTGCTCCATTGCAAATGTTTTGATGATCTGTGGGAGGGTTTTGCCCTTTGGTTTGAGCCATTTCATAAGGAGTTCTCTGAGTTGGGCAAAGGCTTCTCGGGATTGTCGACCGAGTTGTGTCATGAACCCACTCCTGGGGGTCAGGTCCACTGCGCTCACAGTGCCCACCCTTAAGTGTGTGAACAGAGTATCTTTTAGTCTTCATCATTTTTCTTCCCCAGTGTTCTTAGCCCCGACTCCCTACAATAAAATAATCATGGAGAGTCCATGCACTGACATGAGATGTGGCTTATTGGACCACTCAGCACAGCAAATCTGATAACTAAACGGTACGGTAACATTCTGGCCAAACTGAATTTCACAAAAAAATTTACACAAATCTATCATGATTAGGAGCAGGGCATCTTAAATTTGCAAAATCTGGTAATCCATGCGGTACACCACTTTTAAAAATGAATTTCTTGCCCTGTAATGGGGGCTAAATATCATGAAAAGGGACTAATAGGGAGGGCAGTTAGATTGGATAGGAAGACTTTTCAAGACGGAACAGGGAAGGCAAGGACTAAATGGGAAGAGGACTTTGGAATCCCAGTCTCAGATGATAATTGGGAAGAGGTAGTCAGGTCCCATATGGGCTTGGATGTTATGTAACAGATTTAAAGAAGCTCAATATAAATTTATTCCTTGCTTATTCTATCCACCAAGTGTTGGCCACAAATTTCACCCAGGTATTTCCTCAATATGTGGCAGGTACTTGATAGAGAGAGGAACATATTTTCACTATTTCTAGGGGTGTGAGGTTATTAAGAAATATTTAGGGAAGGTGGTAACTGAAATCAAAAAATAAATGGGGCATAGATATAGGGTTCACCCCGCTGTCTCTTTTGTTCGGAATAGAGCAAGGTGGAGAAGGAGAAGGAGAATGGTGCCTCTATCCAAGGTGGGTGCGGGTAATATTGGTGATGGCTAGACAAGATAAAAACTTGTGTTTCTTGCACAAAGCCCACAGTATCTATGTGGAAAAATCTTATGTTCGCAAAAATGGCTGCGGAGAGGCTTTCCTACTCTCTGAAGGGTAAGGAGGAGGAGAAGTTTCTGAGAGACTGAGAGAAGTTCTTGGCCTCTCTTTCTGTCCCTGAGGCGGAGGCTATCAGGATCGAGATATACCTGTGGGAAAAGAAGGAGTGAAAAGGAGGGGGAGCCGAGAGGGATTAAAGTGTTCGATACCTTAAATGAGTTGGAAAGCTAAACTAATGAAATGCCAAAATGAGATGTGTTTTAGTTTATTTGGATCACAGAATGCTTTTTTTTTTTCTTCTTCTTCTTTCTGTTATATATTTTTTATTTTCTTGTTCTTGTATTGACCAAGTGAGAGTTTGGTACTTTTGTATGTATAAGGGTGGATGTGCAGGCATTGCATGGGTGGATGAAGGGGGAGAACAGGGCACATATTTGTTTTATAGTAATTTAAGAATTGTATAAGGGGAATAAGTATGTTACAAGGTATGCATCCTACTGGAATGCTCTTCCATGGAGAACTATGTAATGCATATGAAATGTTGTGGGAAGCTGAAAGTATATCTTGTACTGCTAATGTAAAATCACAATAAAAATATAATACAAAAAGCAGAAAAACAAATGTTTTTACTAAAATACTTAAATAGTAAATCATACAGTTACAACTAAAAGGATGTTAGAAAAGTTTTGGTTACAGAATAAAGCAAATGAAAATGGATATATAGAATAAAATGCACTAGGACTGTTAGCTAATCTATACCTTAAAAACTGTAGTGATTTTGAAGTCCAGAAAAACTAGATGAAAGTTTTCAGTTTCTTTAGTCCTTGGCAGCCACACTGGGTTTCAGCAGTTTGGCTCCTGGTGTGTGTCAAGCAGTGTCCAGATGGAAATGCGTGTGTAAATGCCCTGAGCTGGGGCTTTTTATAGGGATGGCCGTCCCAGTCTGTAATCTGCTATGTCATCAATTTTCCCCAGTTCAGAACTGCTCTGTTTGTCCAGGAGATGTCACTGTTCCGCTGCTTCCAAAAATCAAGTCTTGACTCATAGTATGACAATCAGAGTTTTAAGTCCTTTAAAGTCAGTGTCTCCCTATTTAATACAGTTTTACAATTAACACACTGGAAGGGAATTTCACACAGTTCTGCTAGAATGGTCATTCACTGTTCAATTCCTGGCTAAAACATCCTGGGCTTTTGAATTGGCTTAATTTAATTAGTTACAAGAAAGAATATGTAAGGTTTATGATTATACAAGCTGATTGTATTACTTCTGTTTCCCTTGGGTAGTTAAAACACAGAAACATAGACTTTGATGGCAGATAAGGACCGCTTGGCTCACCCAGTCTGCCCATTTCTCTTCCTATTGGATAAGCTACAGATGCTAGTTAACCAACAGCCTACTTCTTCCTACCCCCCACCAAAATTGCCTTATTTCTGTGCTATGCGTTCTTGAATTCCCCCAATGCTCGTGACCCCACGACCGCCTCAGGAAGGCCATTCCATGTGTCCACCACCCTCTCCGTGAAAAATACTTCTCACGCGTTGCCCTTGAGCCGTGTCTCCCCCCATATCTTCAAATTGTGCTCCTTGTTCTTGTACATCTCTTTTCTGAAAGATGCTACTCCTCCTGGACTTTTACTGATTTCCTTGAAGTACTTGAAAGTTTCTATCATGTCCCCCCTCTCCCTCCTTTCCTCGAAGGTATACATATTAAGCTCCTTTAGTCTCTCTTCGTATGGCTTCTGCTGCAGACCCTGCACTTAGAGGAATGCTCTTTGATCAGCTATCCACGAGCTTTGACAACTTGTCAGTTTTCTGGCAAGCAAGTTGGCTTTCGGGTCAAAAGTAGGTCAAACCCTTTTTTTTTAATCCAGTCTATGTCCCCTTGAATTTACACAGGTATTTTCTGGTGGCATGCACATATACATGGAATTACATAAACAAAACATATATACAACAGAGTTATGTCTACCAATAAGGACTAACAGTGGGGTAGCTCGCCACAAGTTGTACTTCAGAGACCGAAATCTCTGCCTGTAGGTTTCTCCTGAGATGTCATATCTTTTAACGACCTCTATTTTCACCAGGCCATAGTTTTCTGACTGTGCAGTGTCCATATTGCTGTAGGCAAGCTGGGCTTTCCCTGTCAGGTAAGGTACCAGTCTGATTGCCCATTGCTGCTTTGGCCACTGGCAGGCTGTAGCAACCCATTCAAAAGTTGTCAAGTATGCTTCCACATCATCTGAGGAACACGGCTTTGTAAGTTTAATGTCTTTTAAATTGTTAGTGTTTTGTTGCTCTGCTGGACCTGTACCAGATCCTCCAGCTTTGAGAACTTGCAAGGCATCCATCCAGCACTGTAACTCTTTTCTTTGCTTCTCAAGTTGTTGCATTTCTTTTCTCTGTGTCTCTAAAAGTTGAATCTCTTTTTCTCTCTGCTGCATCTCCTCTCTTCTTTGTTTCTCCGTCTGTTTGTTGTATAGCCCACCATTTGAAAAAGGCAGTCAGGATTTCAGGTTCTGTCACTGCCTGTTCTTTTTTCCATCGCTGGTGCTGGCTGTACGGTCTCAGCTTGGACATTTTGTTTCTGCTTCTAGTTTGGCTGCCATTCTTCTGGTAATGATTGCTGGGCTTGCTGCTGCAGAATCCATAACTTTCTGCTATGCTTCCCTGGTACTAGGTCTAGTACCCCTGTACAAAAATCCTGGCTTAGAGTATGCACGGCGTAGATCCCAGTTAGGCTGACACCATCTATTGTCGAGGCACAGGTCAGAAAGCATAGGAAAACTAGGAGCAGTTGTAAAATTCGCAAATAGTGTTTTATTATTAATAACAGCAAAATAAAAATTGATCAGTATAACTATTTATAATGGCAGTACAAACATAGAAAGCAGAGTCCTTCTTCTGAGTTTTTCTTCTCAATTTCCAGTCTCAGTCTCTGCCTCTCCCCCTTGCAAAACATTGGCGTTCTTTTTATAACAAGTCTTTGCAGGGAGCTCATTAAGAAAACTTTTTTTTTTTTTTTATCTCCACTCTGTTTCTCCTCATGCCATGTGGCCCCCATCTGACTGACTCCCCCCAGCTCCGTCCCCCGGAATTACCGTGGCTTACCTTACACCCAGTCCGGGAGTGGTGCTTGCGGAGAGTCGGTCGCATCCTACCACTGGCTGCTTTTTCCGATTTTCTCCCCTTTTTAGCCGAGGACCCCAGGAGAAGGATGGATGCGTGTGGAGGCACGCATGCGCCTTACAGCCCCAGTAACGGCCCTCTTCTGACCGCCCCTATTGGCCTATCACCAACACCCTCACTTGCGCAGCCCCTCGGCCTCCACCAGGGGGTAGCAGAGAGTGAGGGATGCCACCACCCCTCTCCGGAGAGGAAAGCTGCCTTGCGGCTACTATATCCTGCTCCGCCCATGCCCCCGTGCCGATCTCCGATGACCCAGGCTTGCTCCCGAACTCGGGTCACCAGCGTGCCGCGAGGTGAGATGTCCAGCGTCTCAGCCCTCTGCGCCACCGGACTGGCAGAAGAAAACATTCTGCTTCTCACACAGTGTTCTTGTCAGTTTCAGCAGGTGCAGTGAAAAGAACATTGTGATGTAGAACTGACCTCTTGTTGACAGCTCTGGAAATATTTTTCAAATCAGCATCTCAGGTTAACCCCTTGAATTCCAGTTTTTGCAATCATTTCAACAGTATAATTATATACAGTTTTAAACAATGGGAGCCCAGTTTTACAAGCAGATTTACACAGAGATTCACATATATATTTTTATACCTGCAGATATGTGGGGGGGGGGACAGAAATAGCAAGGGAAGGCAGAGACAGCGAGAGGTGGAGAACTGCGAAACCGTCAGAGTGATCAGTTCCTAGGTCTCACGAGAAAATTTGGTTGCCTAACCAGACAGAGACGAGACAGAAAAGGAGAGGATAGAACAGACCCTTTTATGTAAACTCTTTTTGCATAAAAATTGTGGCAGGCTCTTATTCAACCCTGTCACAGGGACCTGCATTGAGTTGTGGAGGCAGTGGCCTTCTCTTGTGTGGTGCCCCTGAGGAGGCGAAGAATCCTGCACTAGATAGAAAAGTGCTGCCCAATTGCCGGCCGGAATGGACAGGTTCTGCCTTAGCTCTCAGGGAATTCCTATCTTGTGGGATACTTGTACTTCATAAACTGCTGGAGGACTGTTTAAACACTCAAATGGTGCATTCACAGTTATGAATATGTTTGGAAAAGAGATGCCTCCCCTCTATCCAGAGTTTGGAACTAACTCGCTTCTATCTGGTATATGAAGAGAAAGCCTTTCTTGTTTGGGATGAATTTTATTGGAACTGTTTAACACAGTTTGGAGGACATGCCCTGTCCTGAAAAGACTCGGTTGAGTATGGGACTTTGGCAAAAAAAAAAAAAAAGGGGGCGGTCAGCATTGCCATCCCCGGAACATGTGAACCTGGCGTTGTTCATTTCCTGGAAAAGAATGGAACCTGGTAAATTGTGAGCCCAGCATTTTTCATAATTCATTTTTGTACAATCTCTGTCCTGTCTCCATAGCCTGGAAGAGGGATGGACAGGGAAGTTATGTCTTGCACCCTCTAAGGCGGGGGGGTGGATTCAAACAAATGAACTGGTAGTAAAGCACTACTGTGGATTTTGTGGAATTTGTTCTACTTGTTCTGCACCTGCAGCTCCACTGGGCAAATGTTTTCTGTCAGTCCATCGAGTCAGAATGAAACCTACAACTTGGCTCTGTTTCTGCCTGTGGACATTCTTCTGTGAGTGGACTGTGTGATTTCTTGGTGCCCTCAGTGCCATGGCCCATCCAGGTTCCCGGTAAAAATACAAATGTTTTTTGTATGCACCTTTCTTCCGAGATCCTAGCCAGGGAATTGCATGGACAGTCTCCTGCCAAATGCCATCTGTGTTGTCTAAGTAAAGAAAAGGGGTTACACATGTAAGCAATAACATACAACAAGGTGTGCATTATGGAATCTAGCAGCATCGTCATGTACATCTCGGACAACCATAACTGTCTAGCTACCCATTATATAAATCTTTCCATCCTACCACAAGTTCTCATTCTAGTTTAAAGCCACTTCTATTTAAAAACCATGAAACCTTTTCTAAAGCATACCTTTATTTGCAGCGCAGCTTACCTTGTTAATACTGCTGAAAAATAGTGATTGTTAATTATTTATTTACAGACTGGTGACTGAGAAAGACATCCTGAACCAAGAGTCATTTTCAGGTGCAACCTGGGTGAAGCAGGACTACAGGGAAGAGGAGTACAAGGAAAAACTATATGTGGTATCAAATAATAGTCCACACACATGGGAACAGGTCTGCCAGATAGTTATATATTTTGCATACTCCCATGAGTGAAAGAGAGTGTGCGCAGGCGATGAAGCAACAAGTGATTTTATTTTTATTTTTAAATACGCTTTTTTCAGTTCTGCTGTCCAATAAAGAACCCTGTTATTGCAAAAACTCTAAATTACTGTGTGACTCATGGCTGTCCAAACAAAATGACAAAACCAGACAGCATGACAGCCACTAGCCAAATTAGCAACACAGCCAAAAATATTTCATAAGTAACTACTGAAATTTCTAACCAGTCTGCAACAGTGGTGAATGCTATGAAGAGCAGAGGATCTGCTATTATATCATTTTTTTTTTTTTTTTTTTTACAGTTTATCCAGGATATCACACATGAGCTGCAACATCTCATTTTGCAACATCTCTATCCCTGGTTACGTACTTTTTCGGCAAGACCATGGTACATGAGGAGGTGGTGTTCTAGTATATCTCTCTCCTTTGTACTATTTCTGTGACACTGTCTTCCATACTGGCATCCCCTCCTCCCATGAAGCTCTGTTTAAATGTCCCTTCCCTTTTTCCCTTCCCATCTTTATCTGTGGTGTTAATCTCTACCCTAAAGCTAAACCTCTGTCCCTCCCCTTCTCTCCTCCCTCCTTACTCATACCTCCTCTGATGAACTTATTATCCTGGGAGATTGCAACCTAAACTGGTCCTCTCACACCCACAAACTCCTCATTCAAAAGGCTGAGGCACTAAACCTCACACAGCTAATCACAGTCAGACCCTACCTGCCACAACCCTCCCTCATTCTCCCAACTATTCCCTTATTGATTGGGTTCTCTTCACTCATTCTCATAGGATTTGTGCTGCAGGTACCCTCCAGGACTCTATCAGTGACCACTGTATTGTCTACTTTGTTCGGAAAAATCCACTATCCCTAAATCCCCCCACATTACATCTGGGCCACCCCATTCAGCTTCCTCAACCTGGATGCCCATGCACTGACCTGAGGTCCTCCAACTGGGCTCTCCATGTCCACTGCTCGGACATAAATGTTGCCCTCTCTCTTCCAGTCTAACCTCTCCTCTGTCTGGGATAAGCAAGGCCCCCTGAAGAAGTTTCAAGTATGAGGTGCTCACCTCCCCTGGGTAAGCTCTGAAATCGCTTCTCTTTTCAGGACTAGTGACTCAGTCTGGTCCCGCCACAAGTCCTCTGGTTCTCCACAGGACTGGCTGAGGTAGAAACAATTAAGGAATCCTTGTACGATGGCCCAGCGAAAGGCGAAAGCCAACTATTCTGCCTCCAACCTTCAGAACAATATTAATTCAAGTAAGTTCTGGAGGGTTATCCACTCTAATTTTACCCCCTCCCAGGTATTATACGCCACTCTTGAGCTCAACAACCCCCCACAGGTCTTATCCAACCTTGCTAAGGTGGCTGCCACTTTTAACACACACTTCACCACTTGTACCATTTCTCCTTCTTGCTTCCCTAATCCCCTACCCCCACTTATCCTCTTCCCCCTCTGCTACATTCTCTTTTTTCTCCAGTTAATGCCACTGAGATCCTGTCTGCTCTGCTCTCCCTCAGCTCCTCCAAAGGCCATAACCCTGATGGTCTTGACCCCAAACTTCTTCAGCTCTCCTCACTGGCTATCGCTGCTTCCCTTTTGCTGCTTCTAAACTTCTCCTTTCAGCCTGGTTCAGTTCCCCAATGTTAGAAACAGGCTAAAGTTCTCTCTCTTAACAAAGGAGGTGACACTTGCAGCCCAGGGGACTACCACTCTATTTTGCTTCTCTCCTCTCTATCCTGACTTCAAGAAAAACATGTCTTCTCCCAATTCTCCAACTTTCTTGATTCCTCTTCTTTTCAATCTCCTTTCCAGTTTGGCTTCCTGAAATCTCACTCCACAGTTCCTCACTACTGCATATCACTGATTCAGTCTTAAAGGAGATGGATAACAGACACGTTTCTGTTGCTATTTTTATTGACCTGGAAAAGGCATTTAGAAACATAGAAAGTGATTGCAGAAGGAAACCAATGGTCCTTCTAGACTTCCTCAAATTTCCAAGATCAGCTACTGATCTCAGGATCTAGCTTCCCACCCAGTTTTTGACTGTTCCAAACCCCTCAGTTACTATCTGATCTCTTGTCCTATCCCACACCCTCTTAAATGCTACCACGGTCCGTGCACCTACCACCTCAGCTTGCCTTTGATTCAGTAGTCCACCCTTTACTTTAGGATAAGTTAAAGTGTGCCGAGCGCTCAGTCTCTATGCTTGACTGATTTCATTCCTACCTCTTTGGATGCAGCCAGTCTTGTCCAGGTAGGGGTGTCCCTTTCCTCCCCACTCCCCATTAACTTGGGTGTACTACAATGTTCCATTTTGGGGCCTTCAATTTTCTTCTTCCCCTTTGCTTGTGTCTCAATGAACATTCACATGTTTGCTGACACAGTACTCTCCACCAGAGCTTCCACTCACCTATTGCAGCAGGCATTACAGGGGGACTTTAACAGTGTTCCGCGCTGGTTCTGTGCCAAACAACTCTCACTGAATGCCAGAAAAACTGTCACCTTGATTTCTGGCACTCGCCAATGGCTCTGTAGGCTCAGTTGGTCCCCCATTTTCTCTCCCCTTGATGGTACTCCCCTTAACATTGACCCTTGCTTCAAATGCCTATGTGTGGAGCTTGATAGTCATCTCGACTTCTCAGCCCATGTTGATGCCACCATCAAGAAGTTGCGCCCCTTCTATCAATTATATGAAAAGGGTGTTTCACATACATTTCATCATTACAAGAGTGGATCAGTACAGGTTCCTGGAGATACGAGCTGGCGAAGCCTCACCCATTAATCATGCTGCTTCAATTGATGCAGACTCAGGGTATGTCATCTCACTACATATCACAGCCTTACAGGTCATTACTTGAGCCCATTGAGGTGACCGTGGAAGTTGCAGAGCCAAGATGGGAAGCAGAACTGGAAAGTCAGATTCCCTCTACTGGAAAGACAGCTATTTATAGCCACCAGCATAATATCTTCCTCTTATTCCTAGAAGGAATTTGCCTGGAAGATGGTGATTCACTATTTCAGAACACCCCAAATCACGGCTAAGTTCCTCCCTGGTTTTGGGGCTGAGTGCTGGAGACAATGTGGTCACCAGGTGACTAATCACATAACCCAGTTTTGAATACCAGTCAAAGCCAATCTGCAGGAGATATTTCCTAGTCTCACGATACTGACACCTAGAATAGTATTGTTTTTAGCTTATCCAACTAAACCTTTTAATAAACACCAGAAGCATTAACTCAATACAGCATTATCTGCAGACAAAAAAACAATTATAAAAAAGTGCCTTCAAGTAGACCCCCCAGAGTAGAACTTTGGAAGGATATTATGCTCCAAATTTATCTATTGGAAAAACTAACTCACAAGCTCCGTATTCATAATGATTTAATAACAAGTGGACTGGCTGGCTTATGTACACATTGGACAGAAGGGATGGTTTTGTTGCTTGAGTTGGCACAGCCTCATGGACTCCAACCTTGCTGTTTACCTTTTTTCACTGCTTATTGTGGAACCTGACCATACTCTTCTGTAGAGTCACCTAGGATACAATAACGGTTACATGTACTTTTTGAGTTACAGAAATGAAAGCTGCATTGTATTATGTACTGGTATCAATAATTATTTTTCTTGTTTTGAAAGGGGAGAGTGTTAGAATAATGTTTCAGGAAAAACTCTCTGATGATCTTACCTAGTGCTGATATTGTATGGAAATAAAGTTATTATGACTCGCTTGTACTGTGCTGTATGCCCCAACTTGCCAAATAAAATTTACATATATATAGATAAATGGATAGATACATATACCCTAAATTAGGAGCCCTTTACAGGAATAATTCTTGTCTTCCACTCCCAGTCCAGCAGGAGATTGTGGTCAAGATGATCCTACCTCAGTCGGCCCACTGTCACAGTGGTTGGATTTCTGCTTGGGGTGCTGATGACCTGGGTTCGGGAGTGAGCCTGGGAGTTGGAGGGCCAGCCAGCAGAAGGATGCCTGAGCATGCAAAGGAATGCTCAGCTCCTCCGGAGTTCCTTGGCAGCGGGGGTGGCCTGACCTCTGGCAGCCAGGATAGCATGACCCTGGTTCCTCCACCAATGGGGAGGCATGGTGGACACTGGCGTATGCCATGGCGTCATGTGGCATGCCATGCTGGGGGGAATGTACACTGAAATATTGCACCTCTCTGGGCGTGACATTGGCGCAGGGACCCAATTGCAGGCCCTACTCCTGACAGCCCTGAAAAGCAGCCCCCTAGGACCCCGACAAAGACTTGGAATGCTGCAGCCCTCACCTGGGAGGTAAGCCACGGCTTCATAGGGAGGTCAAGGGGTAGGTGAATACGAGGGTTAGGGAAGTCGGGTACAGCACTGAGGGAGGTGCAGAGGGCAAAAAGAAATAAAAAAAAAGATCTTACTTCTGTTTGACTATGCAGATGTGGTCTACAATGGGGCTCCTACATCTACCCTAGCCAGACTGGACCCCCCCTCCATTCCTTCTGTTGCTATGCCACCAACTCCACTTCCCTCATCCATCACTGTACCCTTTATCAACTCCTCTCCCTTCCCTCTCTTACCTCTTGCCACCTTTCCCATGGTGCTTCCTTCACCTCTAAATTCTGGTTTTCATCCCTCCCTCCAACCTCTCTGACTTATTCTGCCTCTCTGCTCCCCTCTCCTGCTCTCTGTGCTCCTCCAACTCTAGCTCTTTTGCTACTTCCTGCTTCTCCTCGTTGGCAGGACAACTTTTTCTCAGGATGCCTGACCTCCTGAAGCTACTCCCACTCTCTATCCACTTAAACTCCTCTTATCTCTCTCAAGCCACTTCTGTCCTCACCATGCTGTTCTCTAATGAACCATACCTCCAGGCCTCCTGTTAGCTAATTAGTTAAGTTGCTGTAAATTTGATTTGCACCTTATGTTTCGTCTCTGGCCCTATCACTGTCACTGCGCATATTAATTTTGCTCTAGGGCTTCTTTGCAGATCTGTATCTTGTCCAAGTATCTTACTGATTTTTTTGTACCAACAATTCTCAAACTCTTATTTATCCTGTCACTTGTGCACCTTGCTGATTTGCTTAATGTCTTTGTATTCTATGTTTCTTTAAAGGATCTGAGCTTATCGAGGCAGACATCAAACATCACATTCCCACTATCCAACCTCAGATCCCACCGTCTGACCCTGGCTTTGAAATCTGAATGGGATCAGCCAGGATCTCAGATCTAGAGCTGGGTAAATGTACTATCTGTCAGATTCTGTTAGGATATTAAAAAGCACTATCTGGGTATCACTAGTAAAGCTAGGAAGCACTTCTTGTCCCACAAAGTGGTGATCCAGTGAACCTGTGGAACAGGAGAAACATACAGTGCACACTCAGTCCCCTTAGATTTCATTCCATCTTTGAAATGTAAGGGAGATCGCAGAAAATTAATCATATAAAGAGCCTTGTGTGACAGGGTTGAATAGGACCCTGTCCCAGTTGTTATGGAGAGTTTGAATACAGGGATCTGATCTGTTCTGTTCCTTCCTCTTCTGTCTCTCGTCTGTCTGGTTGTACAACCAAATTTTCTCATGAGACCTAGGACTTGATCACCCCGACGGTCTCACAATTCTCTGTCTCTCAGTCTTCCCATGCTGTTTCTGTCTTTTCTTCCCTTGCATATCTGCTGGTATAAAAATATATGTAAATCATTATGTGGAAATGTAACTGATATTAGGATCCCTTTATTTAGAAATCATATAGTGTTACTGTCAAAATGTATATAATTATAGCTTGAGATGATTGCAAAACGCTATTGGGAACTCAAGGGGTTAACCTGAGAGCAGTTTTTAAGCCCTTTTTCAGAAGCTGTGGAGAAGGGGCCTCAGTTGTGGGACACGGTGTTCTTGCTGCACCTGCCTGAAACATACAAACACATAGTGTATATGAAACAGAGAAAATTTTAGAAAAAAACAAGATGCTTGTTAAGGAGGGGGGCTGCAAAGAGTTATAAGAGACAGCTGCAATGTTTAGAGTGACACAGAGATTGAAGGAAAACTTAGATGGATCTTCTCTGTATTCTGTCTTTGTAAATGGTTATTCTGAACAATTTTATTTTTTTTCTGTTACTGCTAGTACTACTAAACACTTCTTGTGAATTCTACAACTGCTCCTGATTTTTTCTATGCTTCCTGACCTGTGCCTCAATGACACCTTGCAAGATCTTCAAACTGAAGACTTCGAGTTCCTTGGGCTTGAATGATTAACTGGATTTTCTGTCATTTTTATAGATTTGATGCAGCATTACAGAATGTTTTTGTTTGAAATTATAGTCCAGATACAGGACTATGAACAGACACACAAAAAAAGGAAGCTTTAAAAATCAGTGTAACATGTATTTAAATGTATTTTCTCTTTTTGTACTTCTTTCTGGGTATAGTGATCCATTCAAACTTAAAAAATTATACCACATCCTGAAGGAACTAGTGGCTAGTAAAACTCTTTATTTGTTTGCCTGTGTTTTCTCTCTCCTTTAAAGCAGCATAACTCATCCTTTTATAGACTCTAGCTCAATAAGTTAAAAATGTTAAGGCTATTGACAAAGAAAGACCAAACCTCCTATGCATCGACGATAAACTAGAATGCTACAGAACAATTTTCCATATAGCTTTTTACCCTCAGGTTGCTGACCCTCCAAACCTTCCTTCCCCAGACCAGCAACCACCTCCCCTGGGTTCCCCCATGGTGGGGCCAGAAGAAAAGGGACCCCCCCCACCAATAACATATCCAGATTGCCCCTTGAGGTACCTAGGCGATGGTGTGGGTCTGGGGAGGTGTGCAGTGCATCAGCTAACCCTCAGATCCCTTTTATTGTTTTCTGCCCCTGCTTGAGCCAAGGTGACATAGGTGGCACAAGTGCATGGAAGCACACTTACAACCCTTAGCCTGCAGCTCTCCCCCCAACCTCAGTGACGCAGATACATCTGCTGCTCGGCTGTTCAGTGCTGCCATCAGACCTCCACCTGGTGGTAGCCAAGAACAGAGTTGGCAAGCCTCCCCAAAGAGCTGCCTGGCAGCTGCTGCATCCACTCCTGGGCCAACCCCTAGCGACCCAAACTCAGGTCGCCAGTGTGGCACAAGGTAAGGCACTTAACAGCACCTCAGCACTCAGTGCCACCAGGCTGGGTAATCCTACAGAACAATTTTGATTTATTTTTAAATGTTTTCACTTGGCACTTTGTTAGATAAAATACTGTGATGGACTCTGCAGCAAGGCATGCTGGGAACATGCATGTGCTGCTTCCACCACCTCTGGTAAATCAGGGCAGTCCAGTATAACTGGAGTCAGTGGTGAGTGCTGTGACAACTGATCAAGTCATGCAGTCTCTGAGCTCTTGGTGGGCTCAGCAAGAAACCACTATTTACTTCACCCACTTGGGATTCAATAACCACCCAAATTTAACAAATGAACCCAGCTTTATTCACTAGTAAATGCCTGAAAGAAAATGGTTAGTGCAACCAACAACTTTAGATTGGCCCCCTATTAGGTGCCCTCCCAGATGAGTCCATGCTACCCACACCCATCTGGTATTAGACTGCTTAAACCTTCCCGAGGAGCAACCTTCAACACAGTCCCTGGGTATCGCTCGTGTTGAACTGTTGCAGGCCCATGACTGTTGTTCCTCCCATCAGATCTTGTCTGTGGCAGGAGTTGGGGAGCACCACTGCCCCACCATGGGAGTAAGCCCTGGAGAATCAGGAGAAGGGTAACTCAGGGAGAAGCCAGAGGGATGGGGCTGGGAAGTTCATCAGAAGGGGGTATGGTCAGCAAGGGGGATAAGGAGAATAACAAAGAAAAGGAAACGAGGCTGCTGACCCATTGGCGCAACAGGAGCCTTCCCACTCACAATGGCAGCACCCAAGTTCAGGAATGAGCCTGGGCGTCAGGATCGGAAAAGTAAACATCTCAGTGGCATGCTCTTCCTCCATGGAGGGAGAGCGAGAGAGAGAGAGAGAGAGAGAAAATGGCTATGCCACTGGTCTTCTGTCAACTTAATGACCCATAGATGGCAGTGCAGCCACTGAAGCTGGTTGAAAGAAAAGCCAATAATGTTCTCTGCAGTGGCTCGTACTTGCAGCAAGTCATCACATCCTAGCAGGAAGGGATATAATGGAAGGAAATGCTCTAGCATACTGTTTCATGAAGCCAGGAAATTCCTGGGCTCCTGCCTCATCAACTGTCCCCGCCTGCCAATCGGAATCAGGGACACTGACCCAAGGACACTGCCACAGGAGGGCAAACAGTGGGGAACTGGGGTAAGTGACAGAGATGGCAACCAGCCTTGTTCAATATCTTCATTACTCACATAGAGAAAGATCATGCAAAAAAAAAAAAGACAACTGCCAAAAAAAAAAACACGTACACCGTGGAGAGTTGCAACTGCAAAAAACTGGCTATGCTAGCTACTGTCAAATACAAACCAAGCAAATAAGCAGGACTTCCTTCTAAACCCCAAAAAGAAAAAAAAACAAGTAGTACTCACTTATAAAGTGCCACAGTGCAGTGTTTATTTAGTTCAGGTGCACAACACCTCCCCGTGTGAAGCACAAATGTCAAGAATCTCAGAGCCCCAACATTATTATTTCGCATCACACTTCTGCCTTTTTTATGAAATCTGTGGCTCACACACAGATATTTTTGGAAGCTGAACAAAAATTGCACTGTTGCACTTTATAAGTAATACTTTTTTTCTTCCTGGGTTTGGAGAGAACAGCTTATCTACTTGGCTCATATAGGGGCAGGACTGAACAGAAATGTGTGTATGTTTGCAGATGATACAAAGCTATATGGGTGGGCAGACACAGAAGAACAAATAAGAAACATGCAGAAGGATGTCTTTATAAGCGACATTGCAGAAGGACTGGAAGGAAAAGTATGTCTCTTTGCAGATGACACTAAGATCTGCAACAGAGTTGATGCACAGGGTGGGGTGGAAAGGATGAGAAGGGACTTGGCAAGGTTAGAGGAATAGTCAAATGTATGGCAGCTTAGATTCAATGCTAAGAAGTGCAAGGTAATGCACCTGGGAAACAAAAACCCAGGGGAAGAGTACACAATGGGGGGTGAGATACTAACAACAAAAATGGAAAGGGACCTGGGGGTAGTCATATCAGATGACCTAAAGGTGGGCAAGCAATGTGAGAAGGCAGCAAGGAGGGCTGGGGGGATACTGGGATGCATAGGGAGAGGCATCACCAGTAGAAAACAGGAAGTTATTATCCCTCTGTACAGACAGCTGGTGAGACCCCCATCTAGTATGTGTGCAGTTTTGGAGACCCAATCTCCATAAAGACAGACAGGATGGAAGCTGTCCAGAGGAGGGCAACTAAAATGGTGCAGGGTCTGCACGGAGGACATATGAAGAGACACTAAGGAGCTTAATATGTATAGCCTCGAGAAAGGAGGGAGGGGGACATGATAGAAACTTTCAAGTACCTCAAGGGAATCAACAAAGTCCAAGAGGGTAGCATCTTTCAAAAAGAGTGTGGAAGAACAAGAGGCACAATTTGAAGATAGAGGCGGGCTCAGAGGTAATTTAAGAGTATTTTTCACAGAGAGGGTTGTGGATGCATGGAATGGCCTTCGGAGGAGAGGTTGTGGAGTCAAAATCAGTGGTGGAATTCAAGCATGCATGGGATAGTCATAAGGCAATTCTGGGGGTTGGGGGTAGGAAGAAGTAGGCTGCTGGTTAACTAGGATCTGCAGCTTATCCAGTAGGTAGGGAAATGGGCAGACTGGGTGGGCCAAGCGGTCCTTATCTGCCATCAAATTCTATGTTTCTGTGTTTCTATGTGGAGAGCCACAAACAGTGGTCCGCCTCATGGCAGCTACAATTTAATGAAAAAAAATATAAAGTGATGTATACTGACAGTAAGATTCCACAAGCAGCATACTGCATAGGCTAAGTTCCCTCTAGCCATTAGCCACACAGCCAAATGCTAAGAGAGTTCCCAAGTGGCTAAAATAATTTCTGACCAGTCTGCCACAGTGGCAAAAGACTTAAAGGCAGAGAATGTGCCACATAAATGAGCATTTTTTTTTTAAATTAGGTCTACCCTTTAAGTATGTTTGGTTGATTAAAATTTTTAGAATTTAAGCCACTGTGACTAATAAAACAAAACCCTAGTGGGAACACAGAGCTGGAGCAGAGGTGGGATTTTCACATGAGGAAAGAGATCTGGGCGTAATCATAAACAGTAACCTAAAAATGTACAATCGGTGTGAAAGCGTATTGAGAGCTACCAGGCTACCAGGATGTATCAAATGAGGATTCACAAACTGCAAAGAACAAATAATCATGCAGAACTGTACACAGAGGGGTTCAAATTAAGGTTTTTCAGCCATTAGCCAACAGGGCTAGTGACTGGGAAAATCCAGTAGCCCCACATAAGTTTCCACTGGCCCCGCTGGTGTACTCATTGAAATGTTGCCTTTTCCAGTACAAGCCCGCAGGGCAAGTTAAAGGAAAATCTTACTAAGCTGATGCAAAATCTACTAGCATTTGGCTAGTGGGCCTGTAACAATTTCATCCTGTGTACAGGTCATTAGTCAGAATGCATCTAGAGTACAGCATGTAATTTCAGAAACACATCTAAAACAGGATAAGGATGAAATTGAAAGAATACAACAGAAGACAACTAACATGGTACAGGTGCAGCAAAACAGTACTACCAGGACAGGCAGAAAAGCCTCAACATCTCCTCGTTGGAGAGGTGGGCGACAGCAGACATGACCGTGACTTACAAATACATGCGAGAATATGATATGATGGATGTCAACAAGCTAGTCAGAGAAAAAATGCTAGTCAAACACTAGACATCACAACCTCAAACTGGCAGGAGGAAAACTCAGAAAAGACATATGGAAGATTTTTGTTTACTGAGAGTGGTGGACCAGTAGAACAGACTACCCCTTGAAGAAGTGAACACTAGCTATATATCAGACTTCAGGATCAAATGTGATAGACACAAATAGGGAAGTTAGGAGAAGCAGGACTACAAAAATTCAGTACACAGGGGAACTAGATAAATTAAGTAGAAAAACAGGGCAGACTAAATACGTGACAGTCCTTCTCTGTCCTTTTAACCATGTATGTATCTATTTGGGGCTGGGAGGTTCCCTAGAGGGTGGATAAGGGCAACAGTGGAGATCAAGAGGGTAAAAGAATAGAAACACAGAAGTTGACGGCAGATAAGGACTGCAAGGCCCATCCAGTCTGCCCATTTCTTTTTCTACCTTATAAATGTGCCATTGGCCTTTGCTCTGTCAATGGCCTATCTATTCATACCCATCTGTATTGCTCCCTTATGCCTATCCCATGCCTGTTTTAAGCCCTGCACTGTATTCATATCCACCACTTCCTGAGGTAGGCCATTCCATGCATCCACCACCCTTTCTGTGAAAAAGAACTTCCTCACGTTACCCCTTAATCTGCCTCCCTCTGCTCTCATGCTGTGTCCTCTTGTCCTGCTATTTTTCTTATATTGAAACATGTTAGACTCTTTCACCTTGTTAATGCCCTTAAGGTGTTTGAATGTTTCAATCATATCACCTCTCTCCCTCCTTTGCTCTAGGGTATACATATTGAGCTCCGTTAATCTGTCCTCATATGTTTTCTGATGCAGTCCCTGAACCATTTTGGTTGCCCTTCTCTGGACTAACTCAATTTAGTTAATGTCCTTGTGAAAGTGTGGCCTCCAGTACTGCACGCAGTTCTCCAGATGGGGCCTAACCAGTTTCTTGTAAAGAGGGATTATTACCTCCCTCTTCCGACTTGTGATACCCCTACTAATACACCCTAACAACCCCCTAGTCTTACCTACTGCTTTAGTGGTCTGCTTGGATGATTTCAGGTCATTGGTGATGATGATGCCCAAGTCTCTTTCTTCCCTTGTGATTGCCATCAACTCACCTCCCAGCCTATAGGTGGCTTCAGGGTTTCTCTTCCCTATGTGCATGATTTTGCACTTCTTTGCATTAAACCCCAGTTGTCACTCTTCCGACCATTTTGCTAGTTTATCCAGATCTCTTCTCATTCAGCCCACCCCATCTGGATCATCTACTCTGTTGCAGATCTTGGTGTCATCTGCAAACAGACAAACCTTGCCCTCCAGTCCATCTGCAATGTCACTGATTAAGATATTGAAGAGGACTTGCCCCAGGACTGATCCCTGAGGTACTCCACTTGTGACTTGCATCTCTTCTGACTGTATACCGTTTACCACAACTCTCTCTTTTCTGCCCGTCAACCAGTTTGCCACCCCGTTGACCAACTTCTGACCCACCCCGAGCCTACCCAGCTTATTAATTAATCTTCTATGTGGAACAGTATTGAAAACTTTGCTGAAGTCAAGGTAAGCAACATCAACTGCTCCCCCCTGGTCCACCACTCTGGTTACCCAGTCAAAGAAATCTATGAGATTAGTTTGACAAGACCTTCCTTTTGTAAACCCATGCTGTCTTGGATCCTGTGCTCCTATGGATTCCAGGTGTTGCACTGTCCTTTCCTTAAGAAGTGCCTCCATAATCTTGCCCACCACTGACGTAAGACTGACTGGTCTGTAGTTCCCAGCCTCCTCCCCTACCACTCTTGTGGGAGCGGGATCACATGAGCCCTTCTCCAGTCTTCTGGGACCTCTCCTGTGCTCAGAAACTCACTAAACAGTTCTGATAATGGCTCTGCTAGTTCCACCCTTAGCTCCTTTAGTACCCTGGGATGTATGCCATCAGGTCCCATTGCCTTGTCCACCCTGAGCTTATCGAGCTCTTGTAGGACCCTTTCTTTTGTGAAGGGACTAGTGCTCCCCCCCCTCCCATGTCCATGGTGCTGAGCTGTGGGCCCTGCCCTACCTTCTCTTCAGTAAATACTGAGCAGAAGTTTCTATTTAGGATAGATGCTTTTACAGGGTCCTCCTCACATGCACCCTTATCTCCTTTGATCTTAGCAATACCCCCTCTGGACTTTCTCCTTTCACTAATGTATCTATAGAAAGTCTTGTCACCTTCTTTTACTGTCTGTGTTAGTGTTTCCTCGGTTTGGGCCTTTGCCTGCCTTACTGCCTTCCCTGCTTCCCTTAGGGAAGTTTGGTATGCCTCCCTATCTTCATCCCACTGCGTTTCCTTATATTTCCTGAAGGCCAACCTTTTGGCTCTGACCTTTTTTTGCTACTGTTTCTGAGAACCAAAGTGGTTTCCTTCTTCTTTTGCACTTCCTTTTCTCTCTAACACAATGGGATGTTGCTTCAAGTATTGCATCCTTAATGCTTGCCCACTTTGCCTGTACCCCCTTACCTGTATTTCTTTTTGCCAGGGCTAGCTTAACTCTTTTGGCCATCTTATCAAAGTCAGCTCCTCTGAAGTCCCATATTTTTGCCTTGGAATGGGATGATTTAATTGTAGTGGCCAAACTGAACCATATCATGTGATGGTCACTGGCCCCCAGGTGACCTTCTACCTGGAGATCTGTGATCCTTTCCCTGTTAGTCAGTACTAGATCTAGGATAACCCTGTCTCTTGTGGGTTGTTGTACCAGTTGTTTGAGGCCCTCCCCCTGCAGGGAATCCACCATGTGTCTAGTTCTGGCAGATGTTCCTGCTGGTATTGACCAATCTGTATCTGGCATGTTGAATAAAAAAAAAAAAAGGGCTGGCTCATTGGCTGCAATGCCAGATTCCGGGTCTGTGCTCCAAGATGTAGCTGCAGGCACCAGTAGGAGTAAGATTGAGCATTCCATGCCACAATCTCCTGCTCCTCCAGGGAGGGAAAACAAGGCCTCTTGCTGCTCTGCCACCACCTGAGTAACTCAAGCAGCAGTGCAGCAAGGACTCAGAAAAGGTGCTTTTGCGAGGGGATAAAAAATAGTTAGATAAGAACTTATCATAACAGTAGATCTTCAAGGGAATCTCTTGCATCAGGCCACATCTATGGAACTATAGCCACCAGGCGCCAGGACCATTTAGAAACCTTTTTGCTAGCAGTCTTACTAGGGACCACCCAGAACGATGTCAGACTTCAATGTCCTATAGGACTTATAAATGTGGGCGGCCCCACGCCCTCCTCAGTTCCCTGACAGAGATCACACTCAGAGGATCTCCTCCTGGTGGAACCAAGGGAGATGAAGGTTCCCACTACCAAAAAAGGTAGAGAGCAGGAGGTACACCAAGCTGGAAAGTGAGACAGGAGCGAAGAGCGAAGAGTCAGAGTGGGACAGCATGGCCTGATGTAAGAGATTCTCTCAAAGATCTACTGTTATGGTAAGATCTTACGTAACTGTACTAACTTCTTCGAGGAAATCTCTTGCATCAGTCCACACCTATGGAACGAGTCCCAAGCAGTTCTGGGTGGCTAGAGGCTATAGGCCTAGGAAAGGAGGCCTTGAAGCACAGCCAGGCCGAAACCTACCCTTCTTCTAGAGGCAATGTCCAGAGTGTAGTGTTTAGTGAAAGTGTGGACAGTACTCCAGGTGGCGGCTGCACAAATTTCTGCAGCTGACACAATCCTGAAACAGGCAACAGAGGTGGCCATGGGTCTGGTTGAATGGACCCGCACAACACCAGGAAGTTCCTTACCATACTTCCTGTAACAGAATGTTATACAGTTGGCAAACCATTTGGACAGGCACTGTTTAGAAACTGGTACGCCCTCTTTCCCAAGGGAGAAAGAAACAAAAAGCTGCGAAGGCTTCCTGCACTATGCATGGTAAACATAATATTGGAGTATTCTATGTACAGCTAATGTATGGAGCAATGCTTCCCCTGGATTGGCATGCTCAGGAAAATAGACTGGTAGGCGGACAGTTTGATTCAAAGTAAACTCTGACACTACCTTAGGAAGAAACTTAAGTTTGGTCCGTAAAGATACCCTGTCTTTATGGAAAACAAATAAGCAGGCTCACACACAAGAGCCTGAAGCCTGGAAATCTTTCGAGCAGAAGTAACAGCAACTAAAAATAACACTTTCCAAGACAGGAAGCATAGCTTGCAAGTCGTGGTTGGTTGTAAAGGAGACAAAGTGAGTTTCTCCAAGCACAAAATTCAGGTCCCTGGATGGGACTGGAGGCTTTAGATGTAGGATGACTCTCAAAAACATACATGCCACCTCTAGCTGGGCCACTGTACAGCCATCAATAGGCATGTGGAAGGCTGAAATGGCCACTAAGTGCACTTTAATGGAAGAGTATTGGAATCCTGCACCTGACAGGGACAATAAATATTCCAGAATCTGGTTCAGTGGGCAAGTGAAAGGATCCAGCTGACAAGAAGTGGCCCACAAAGCAAACCGCTTACACTTCATAGAGTAGGTGCCCTGGTGGAAGGTTTTCAAGTGGTCAACAGGACGTCAGCCACCTTGGCAGGCACTCCAAATCTCAGAATGGCTATGTCCTCAGGAGCCAGGCATGGAGATGGAGTGACCTGAGCTCTGGATGTATCAGTGTTCCCTTTTCCTGGGAAAGCAAGCTTTTGCACATAGGCAGGGGCACAAGGGGTTCCACTGCCAGCTGCTGCAGCAGGAAAAACCAGATTTGATGAGGCCAGAAAGGGGCCACCAGAATTAGAGTGACACCCTCCATCTGGAGCTTGATTAGGACTCTCTGAATCAGAGAAGAGGGAGGGAAGGTATAAAGGAACCTCACTTTCCAAGAGAGGGACAATGTATCTTGCCAGGAAACTCTAGGCCCTGGAGCAAGCGAGCAGAAAAGTGGCAGTTTTGTATTGAGTGGGGATGCAAAAAGGTCCAATTTTGAATGACCCCACCTGTCAAACAGGTCCTGTACAACCAAGGTCAGTAGCTCCCACATGTGCATTCAAGACTGCAACCAGCTTAGCCTGTCTGCCAGGACATTTTGGGCACCTGAAATATGGACAGTCAACAGCTCTAGACTGTGTTCTAGAGCCCAGTGCCAGACGACTGGTTGCTCAAAGCACAGAGGGTACAAGTGGGCCTCCCCTTGCCAGCTTATGTAGTGGACAACACTGATGTTGTCCATCTGCACCAGCAGATCATCCGGAGACAGATGGGTCTGGAAGGCTTGCAGAGCATACAGAATGGCCCTCATCTCTAGAATGTTGGTGTGGAGGGAAGCCTCCACTTTGGTCCATGTTCCCAAAGTCTGACAAGGCACCAGATGTGTTCCTAGCCCATTCTCAAAGCATCTGTGGTGAGAATCTGCTGAGGGAAGGGGAATGAGGAAGGGAACCCCTTTCAAGAGGTTGCTGGGTTCCATCTACCATAGAAGCATCTTCTTGACAGAGGAAGTGACTAGAAACTGCTGTTCTAGTTCATCGGTGTGCTGATCCCACTGGACCCTCAATGTCCACTGAGGGATCCTTATGTGCAGCCTGGCTAGGTGTACTGTGACAATGGCTGCAGCCATCAGACCCAAAAGCCGTAGGAATGTTCTTGCTGTGATATGACTACTGTTGTAAAGCAGCTGGGCTTGAGCAATCAGGCTGTTCGCCCTGTCCTGGGGCAGGAAAGCAAAGCCCTGAGTCATGTCCATTACTGACTCTATGCTTTGAAGATGCTGGCAAGTGGTCAAGACTGACTTAGGCAGAATGACCATGATCCCTAGGGCATGACAGTTGTCTGCTATGTGCTAGGGTGTGGGACAGCTGCTCCCTGGACTGTGCTTTGAGCAACCAGTCATCCAGGTAAGGGAAGACATACAGTCCCTCTCTCCCCTGAGAGCTGCTGCCACACTACCAAGCATTTGGAAAATATCCCGTGGTGCAGATGACAAGACAAAGGGCAATACCCTGAACTGGTAATGTTCCCCCTGGAACAGGAACCTGAGGTACTTTCTGTGTGGAACACAAATCTTGATATGCAGGTAAGCATCCTGCATGTCCAGGGAGCATATCCAGTCCCCTTTTTGCAGAAGAGGCAGCAGGCCTTCCAGAGCGACAATTCTGAACATTTTGTACTGGATGTAGAAGTTCAGCTCCCACAGGGCCAGAATGAGCCTTAAGTCCCCGGTGGACTTTGGGGCACAGAAGAAATGAGAGTAGAACCCCGTGTTCCTTTGATCGCATGAACTGGTTCTATGGCCCTCTTGTGGAGCTGGGTACGCACTTCCTCTAGGAGTACTGGTATGTGGTCTGGAGGATAAGAGGATGGAATATGAGGAAATTCTGGAGGTAACTCTAGAAGTTCTAGAGTTTGTCCATGTTCTTAAGAGCAGCAGGACCCAAGCATCTGTAGTAACCTCTCTCCACTGGTCCAGATGAAGGGAGAGGTGACCCCCTACCACCTCCTCTGGATTGTCTGCCAGAGGGACAGCGTCCAGCAAGGAGTCATGCAGAGGCAGATCTGGCAGCTGCGGACACGCCTCCACCAGAGGCCTCAGAATGGGCACCTGTGGAGGAGGTTGGGGCAGGGAAAGCTTATCTACATTTGCTCTTCTGTCTGACCCCAGATCTAGGCCTACAGGTGGCCCTATTAAAGGGCACCTTCTGCCTTCACTCTGGTTGAGTATGGTAGAGGGAATGGACGGACCTAAGTGTCCTACCAGAGGCATGAACGTCAGAAAGGATATCCTGCACATCTGCCTCAAACAGCCTGTATCCTCTGAAAGGGGCATTCAGAATGGACTACTGGAAATCCATGGCAAGTCCTGACACCCTCAACCAGGAGTGCCTCCTCATGCATATGCCAACTGCAGCTGCTCTGGCTGAAGCATCCAAACTATCCTAGGTAGACCTCAAGAAGTGTTCACCAACGTCAGCTGCAGTCTGGAGAACCTTTAGCATCTCCTATCCATACTATCCTAGGTAGACCTCAAGAGGTGTTTACCCACATCAGCTGTAGTCTGGAGAATCTTTAGCATCTCCTGCTTCTGGGGATCATCTGGGAGGGCCTATGCTGCTGCTTTAGCCTTCCTCCAGACAGTATTCTGGTATTTGACCATATGGGCCTGATAGTTGGCTATCCTGAGGTCCAGTGTGGCAGAGGCAAAGGCTCTCTTCCCCATCAGGTCTAATCTTCTCGACTCCCTATCTGGGGGGAGAGAACCGAGGTGATCAGTTTTCTTAGACCCATCATGGGCTGCATTTATCACAGTCAAGTCAGCTTGCAGTTGGTTTGCACAAAAAGGCTTCCCAGAGGGAGCCAGGTACAGCTTGTCTGCCTTACTGGGCATGGCAGGAATCAAGCTTGGTCCGTGCTAGGCAGCCATGGTGGCATCCCCTTAAGCAGCCAAGAGAGGAGGAATTATCGGGGGGGGGGAATCTTGCAGTTCCAGGAATTCCACCAGATTTCTCCTGGTGATGTCTTGCTCCTCAGCATCAAACCGCATTGCTGTTTGGAGTTGCTTCATCATGGTGATGAAGAAAGGATCCACGGGAGGGAACCTGAGAGTATGCAAAGCAGAGTCCTCATTCCCACTGGAGACAGTGGAGTTAGACATGGGACTCCCCATAACTTCCTTCTCCTCCTCTTCCTCCTAAAGGAAGAGGTCAGGGTGATACTCATCCTCCTCTATGGGCTCCAAAGGGGGCAAGGAGGGAAAAGAGGATGGCGTTGCTCTGGGGCTGACAGGGCACAGCAACGGGGCAGGCACTGATGCAGGGTCTGATCTGTTAGGCCCCATTGTGGTGTTGCCTAGAGAAGGCACAAGGCACTGTAGGACTTTCACGAGGGAGGAGAACACTGTCTGCATGTTGACGGTGGGCTGCCTGACAGGAGCAATACATCAATGGGGAAGGATGAAACCCTGACATTGACGGAGCAGTCAGTGGCATTACCGAGAGCTGAGGCCTGAGCATCAACAAACCGGTGCCGACCATGAGCAGACCAGTGGGAGTAGTGGCCAGTGCTCCCTGAGGGAGGTGGGCAAGTGGCAGGACCAGCAACATCAGAGAAGGCTAGAGCCCCAATGTCAATAGAGCACCTTGCAGTGTTGATGGGGGTGGTTGGAACCCTGATGTCAATGAATGGCCTAGCTGCATCGATGGGGCAGGAAAAAACCCCAGTGTCGATGGAGTGACTTGCAGCATCGATCGGGGTGTCAGTAGCCCCAACACTGACAGGTCTAGCCGGTGGAACTCACTACCAAAGCCAACCCTGTGAGAGTGAGGGTTTGGATGGCAGGAGATTTTATCGCTGAAGCCGACGACGGGGCTGCTGCGGAGCGGTGAACAAGAGCAGACGGGGGAGACTTGTCCTTGATCCATTCCCTCTCCCGGGGCTTGTGTTTCCCTCAAGATTTCTCCCAGGCTTTAGAGGAACTGGAGCCCAAGGACAGGGTCAGCGACACGGAGTAGCTTCTTCTCTGGAGCTCCCGTTCCATCCTGGCTGCCTTTTGCTCTAGAAGGAAGGACTTGAGGGCTTTCTGATGGCATCACTGGGTGGTTTGACTGAAGCTCAGGCAGACCTCGAAGGCCTTAACGTTGTGAGCCTCTCCAAGACAGTGAACGCAGGTGTCATGCTTGTCATTTAAGGATCTTCTTACTGTACTCGCAGTATCAAAACAGTTTAGCGGCGTCAGTCGTTCTCAACATACACAATGATAAAAATCACTTTAAAAATAAAGTGACTGCCGCGATAGTGTTACCATTCGTGACACCAGTGACTCAGGTCATCGGGAGCTAGCCGGGAGGAGGAGGATGGAGCATCCTAAGGATCGCTCTCCTCCTCCAGGTAGGTTGGGCAGTCATCCCCTCTGCAATAACGCCACCTGGGTGACCACAGGTGGAGGTGCAGCTCAGGGATGCCATGGAAGAGGAGGACATTGGCTGAGTTCCGAGATGGCAGCACGCTTCTGCGTGCTTACACCCATTGGAGCTCCTATGAGCCAGCTTCCTTGAGGAATGGGAGAAAATGGAAAAAGCCCCACAACCAAACCCAGTGACAGTCTCCAGCACACAGCCCGACCACAACACCGGATGATACCGAGGGCTGCCAGACGAAGACTTAAAGCAGGTGGGGGAGTGGAAAAGGGAGCCTCTCCCTTGCTCCTTGCCAGGGGGTAAACCTAGGCAGCATGGAGGTTGCCCATGGGTCCGAGTGTAGCCAGCTCAAGATGCCTTGAAGGACTGGAGAGAGAGGTAAAGCTGTGGAGATGTGAAGGGGCATAAAATAGAAAGTATATATATATATATAAAATAAATAAATAAAGTGATTACTACTTGGGTGAGAAAGAAATAAAAATAAAGTTGAGGATTTTGGCAGCTCACTGTAGCGATGGCATTTTTGTGGAGTCTGGCAAGAATGGTCGACAGCGGGAAAAGAAATGAGGAAGGCACAGGGCCACCCATGTTTACATGTCCTATAGGGTGCCAACATCTGATGTCGTTGTGGGCAGCCCTAGTAGACTGTCAATAAAAAAGTTTCTGTGTGGTCCTGGTGCTTGACAGCTACATTTTCATAGGTGTGGCCTGATGGGTATCCTGTGATACTGGTGAAGACAACTAAGAGACTCCGTTTGAGTGCCCTAAGGAATAGCAATTGTGAAAGAACAGCAAGTGTGGAGGGATAGAATAGTGAGGGCTAATGACTAGGGAGTGTAGAGTTACTGAATAGTTAGGGTAAATGGATTAATTCAGCGAGCTCCTGCCAAGCTGGCTGCCTGGTGTGGTGGTTACGGTCACCGCCTGTAAAGCTAATGGATCTGGGTTCAGGTCTGCATGTAGGTTATTTCTTTTTTTGAATTGTTGTAGCTGTTACAATCTATTTTTTTTTGCTATTGTCCTCCTGTTCCCCTGACTTTGTTCCCCCCACCCGTGGGTTGTCCTTCACTCAGCGGTCTCCCCCTGCATACTGGTTCCCCCCACCCGTAGGTTGTCCTTCACTCAGCGGTCTCCCCCTGCATACTGGTGTCCCCAAAGGGTAGCCCCTTTCCCTTGTTTTCCTCTGTCCCCCGTGTCCGCTCCCCCCGGAGTTGGTTATTTATATATGGGACATGCAGGGGGAGTATCCCCCCACATAAATGGTAAGTGTACATCACCCCCATATAAAAAGTCTAATGCTGTTGCTGTTTTTACGGGTTGGTGTAGTGCTGATCGCCAATTTTGTTTTCGGTGATTTGTACACGCTGTATTATCAAGTCTCGTTTAAATCTTCTTTCTTATCACATGGAACCAGCCTGATGTAAGAGATATCTTTGAAGAAGATTAGCTATTTCAGCATAGCTCAGGCAGTGGCAAAGCAGGATGAGACATTTTTTAGGTGTGCAAGCGAAAGAAGGAAGACCAGGAGTGGAACTGTAAGATTAAAAAGGGAAGGGGGGGTGGGTACTGTACAGAGGGAAACCAGGAAAAAGCAGACCTCCCGAACTAATACTTTTAGTAAGTGTTTACATAGAAAGGAGAAGGGAAGGGGGCTACAAAACAGTATCAGGATTATTGGAGGGAAGGATATAGACAGTAATCATATTTTACAGCTCATTAGAAACAAGATTAGTTCCAGAGGACGGGAAGTAGTAATGCAGTAGCAAGGAAGAGGCATGCAGTTATAGGCCAGTCAGCCTGACTTCAGTGGTGGGAAAGCTGCTCAAAGAAAGGATTGTGGAATATCTTGAACCCATAGAAACATAGACTTTGACGGCAGATAAGGACCACTTGGCCCACCTAGTCTGCCCATTTCCCTACCTATTGGATAAGCTGTAGATTCTAGTTAACCAACAGCCTACTTCCCGCAACCCCCACTATAATTGCCTTATGTCTGTCCCATGCATGTTTGAATTCCCCCACTGTTTTAGACCCCACAACCTCTCCAGGAAGGCGGTTTCATTCGTCCACCACTCTCTCCGTGAAAAATAATTTCCTCACATTACCCGAGCCGTCCCCCCCTCTAACTTTAAATTGTGCCCCCTTGTTCTTACACATCTCTTTTTCTGAAAGATGCTACCCTCCTGGACTTTGTTGATTCCCTTGAGGTACTTAAAAGTTTCTATCGTGTCACCCCTGTCCCTCCTTTCATCAAGGGTATACATATTAAGCTCTCTCAGTCTCTTTTCATATGGTTTCTGATGTAGACCCTGCACCATTTTAGTCACCCTCTTCTGGACTGCTTCCATCCTGTCTATGTCCTTGCGTAGATGAGGTCTCCAAAACTGCACACAGTACTCCAGATGGGGTCTCACCAACTGTCTGTATAGAGGGATAACCACTTCCTTTTTTCTACTTGTGATGCCCCTCCCTATGCATCCCAGTATCCTCCTGGCTCTCCTTACTGACTTCTCACATTGCTTACCCACCTTTAGGTCATTTGATATGACTACACCCAGATCCCTTTCCATTATTGTTGTCGTTCGTACCTCCCCTGCTATTGTGTACTCTTCTCCTGGATTTTTATTTCCCAGGTGCATTACTTTGCACTTCTTTGCATTGAATCTAAGTTGCCATATGTCTGACCATTCCTCCAACCTTGCCAAGTCCCTTCTCATCCTTTCTACCCCCCCTTGTGTATCAACTCTGTTACAGATCTTTGTGTCATCTGCAAAGAGGCATACCTTTCCTTCCAGACCCTCTGCAATGTCACCTATAAAGACGTTAAACAGCATAGATTTACGGGGGTAGGGGGGTGACCAAGGAATTACATCAGGGTGGAGCAGTGGACATGGCCTACCTAGATTTCAGTAAGGCTTTCAACACCAGTCTACACAGAAGGCTAGTAAGCAAGCTGGGTAGCCTAGGAGTGGGTCCCAAGGTTGTAAACTCATAACTGGTTAGAACAGTGATACTCAGTCCTGACTGGCTTAGGAGTCACATGATCTGTCAGTGTTAGCCAAAGAGCCACAACATATACCTCCCACTAAATTTTGGCAAACGCACTTCAGTGTAACAGAAAAGTAATTTAATAAGCATTTATTTCATTTACTTAAAACATTAGCTAACATTTGCACAGTCTGACAGGGGAAAATAAGTAAGCCACTGGCCAAGTATTACTAACACTGTTTTATTAGAATGGCTGTCAGATACATGCATTTTTGATTCAGTCTTTGCTGTTTTCATTTTTGTAGTTTCTGTTCTCTCCATTCACTACCATGTGGGAAATCTTTATTAGATGTTAGTCGAGTGGTATGGTAATGTTTTTCCAGGTTTGCTTTTTTGAAGTGAGACCATGTAGCATCGCTTAATTAGTAGACACTTTTACTGCTGCCATCCTCCACAAAGAGAAAAATCCTTTTCACATTTTTTACAGAAGCATTGGTATGCATCTTCACTATTTTTGTTTTTTACCAGTCACCATTTGTTAGCATTCCTTCACTTCACATTGTTCACAGTCCTACAATGGTTCATCTGGATCAGGGTAACATGTTTTCAATGTTGAAGAGCCGCAGGAACTAAGAAGGCGATAAGGGGCTAAAGAGCCACAGGTAATACCTTGAACAGCCGCTTGCGGCTCAGGAGCCTTGGGCTGAGTAACACTGTGTTAGAGGATAAGCGACAGAGGGTGGTGATATGGAGTTCACTCAGAGGAAGGGAGGGCGACTAGCGGGGGTGCCTCAGGGATCAGTGCTGGGACCACTCCTCTTTAATGTCTTTGTAAGTGACACTGCAAAGGACTGTGAAGGGAAGGCCTGCTTCTTTGCAGATGGCACTAAAATCTGCAATAGGGTGGATGCTTGGGGGTAGTGGAACGGATTAGAAGAGACCAGAGAAAACTCAAGGAGTGGTCAAGGGTATGGCAGCTGGGTTTCAACATCAAAAAGTGCACACTAATGCACTTGGGGCACAGAAACCCAGGGGCAGAGTACAAAATGGGAGGGGTAGTACTGACAACACTGAAGCAGGAAAGAGACCTGGAAATTATCATATTGGATGACCTAAAGGTGGCCAGGCAGTGCTACAAGGCAGTTGGGAGGGCTAGTGGGATACAGGAGTGCATAGGGAGGGGTATCACCAACAGAAAGAGGGAGGTGGTGTTGCCTCTGTACAGAACCCTACTAAGACCCCACCTAGAGTACTGTGTCCAGTTCTGGAGACCACATCTCCAGAAGGACACAGAGTGGAGGCAGTCCAGAGAAGGGCAACTAAAGTGGTACAGGGTCTGTGTCAGAAGCCTTAGGAGAAGAGACTTAAGGACCTAAATATGTACACCCTGGAATAGAGGAGAGAGAGGGGGATATGTCAGAGACCTTTAAATGCCTCACATGGTGGGGCGAAAACAGTGGTGGGGTTACAGAATACATGGGATAGGCATAAGGGAATCTTAGGGAAAGGGAAGGGGGGGTGAATGGTCTAGAGATCAAGTAGGACCCGGGGTGATACTGTAGTAGGCAGGGAAAAATGGGCAGACTAGGTGGACCAAGAAGTTCTTATCTGCCGACGAAGTCTATGTTTCTATGGCACGTAGTTATGTCATAAAAAAAGGGCAGCAGCTGACTGGAGGATTAAGCTTCCCCTGTCTCCACAGCCATCACGAGCCCTGATACCCTGTCTGCCGAATTCCACTGGACTCCTCTGCCTCCACGGCTGCTGGCCAGATACTGAGACTGTGCCTGCTCAGGCACTAAATGGCAGGGTCAAATCAAGCACATGTGGTTCAGGTTGCTTCTAAAAATAATGCTAATAGTTCAAACACCTTGGGTCATCCTTAAAAAATTGGCAGTCCACACAATAGTTAAAATAGGAAAGGGTGAACTCCACTGATTGCAAAACTTGCAGTTTGGCTGATTTTATTAAAAGTTTTTTTTATTTTCACACTTGAAAGCCAGGGCAACAGTTTCGTGGCTTTCACCACTGCCTCAGGCCCATTAACAGTGTTGATTCTAAATAAAAATAGATAAAAACACAATTTCAACAATCAATCCATTTCTTTTTTTAAACAACCACCAGTGACTTTGTCTATCCCACCCTATTACCCGTAATTATCCACTTTTACACAGCATCACAAAGTGCTTCAATACATAAACTGCATTATAAATATTCGAATATCAACTATAACCCTCCATTCATCAATACAATTTATTTCTACATAACATCTCGAAGTATCTTAACATATAAAATACATCCGTAGTATTCTCACATTAGCTCTACCTGTCCATTAAATCAGCACTATAGACCCCCTATATTTATTAAAAACATCTACCTATTCCCTTCCTTCATACAATCAATCCTTTAGTCTCTATCACTTTATACATAGCCCTCTTAATGTTTTTTCATCTTAAATTCCATTATTTTATTCCACATTAGCTGGCAATTACATACCTTTTTTAAAACACCCATATTGCCCCACTCATGTAAATTTATCTCCAAATTACTTACTTCATACATATTTCAGCATTATTCTTTCCATCATCTGCTTTATTCCAGAAAATATTCAGGTTCTATAAAAATATAATATACATAACATTTCTCAGCTTACTACTTCTGCCACAGGTTCATAAATAATTATTTTTTATCTTTAATCAAGACTTCTGTATATTACTACACCCTTGTTGCTTATTTCCATATTTTCACATACCTCTTACCTCGCACACTCTTAAGTCAACTCGCTGCTCTGCAATACCTTCTTCCTTCTATCTTTCCTTCCCAACTGTTTTACCTGTTAAGGATCACAAAACCAACTTATTGCACTTTCCCTACTTTTTTCAAAAGTGCTTAAGGTACAAAATAGAAACCACATGAAAATGTATTTAACTTAGGTAGTTCACCCTCTAATACTTTCAAAATACACAGTTTGGCTTCTCTTCAGCTCTTAAAGTGACTAAATGTTCACTAATGCACGGTCCATTACTGCTTACCTGGGTGGGGGGAACCATGTCATGCATGAAAACATGCATTACAAACACCTGCCCTCTCCTGGGTTTTGCCTTCACTCTTCCTTGAAGGAAGAGAGCCTGCATTTGTGAACTCCATGGTGGCTGAGATAGAAACATAGAATTTGACGGCAGATGAGGACCGCTTGGCCCACCCAGTCTGCCCATTTCCCTACCTACTGGATAAGCTGCAGATCCTTGTTAACCAGCAGCCTACTTCTTCCTACCCCCACCCCTAGAATGGCCTTATGACTGTCCCATGCATGCTTGAATTCCACCACTGTTTTTGACTCCACAACCTCCTCCGGAAGGCCATTCCATCCATCCACAACCCTCTCTGTGAAAAAATACTTCCTTAAATTACCTCTGAGCCGCCCCCATCTTCAAATTGTGCCCCTTGTTCTTGCACAGCTCTTTTTTTGAAAGATGCTACCCTCTTGGACTTTGTTGATTCCCTTGAGGTACTTGAAAGTTTCTATCATGTCCCCCCTCCTCCTTTCCTCGAGGCTATACATATTAAGCTCCTTTAGTCTCTCTTCATCTGTCTTCGGTGCAGACCCTGCACCATTTTAGTTGCCCTCTTCTGGACAGCTTCCATCCTGTCTATGTCTTTGCAGACTGGGTCTCCAGAACTGCAGCAGTACTCCAGATGGGGTCTGACCATCTGTCTGTACAGAGGGATAACTTCCTGTTTTCTACTGGTGATGCCTCTCCCTATGCATCCCAGTATCCCCCCAGCCCTCCTTGCTGCCCTCTCACATTGCGTGCCCACCTTTAGGTCATCTGATATGACTACCCCCAGGTCCCTTTCCATTTTTGTTGTTGTTAGTATCTCACCCCCCATTGTGTACTCTTCCCCTGGGTGTGTGTTTCTCAGGTGCATTACCTTGCACTTCTTAGCATTGAATCTAAGCTGCCATACATTTGACCATTCCTCTAACCTTGCCAAGTCCCTTCTCATCCTTTCCACCACACCTTGTGCATCAACTCTGTTGCAGATCTTTGTGTCATCTGCAAAGAGACATACTTTTCCTTCCAGTCCCTCTGCAATGTCACTTATAAAGACATTGAAGAGGACCGGTCCTAATACTGAACTCTGCGGTACCCCACTAGTAACCCCCCTTTCTTCAGAGTGGACTCCATTTACTATTACTCTCTGGCCCAGATATTCAAAAGGGTTGCGCCATGCGCAACAGGGTTGCGCATGCACAAGTCCTACATTGCGCCATTCTGCGATATTCAGCAGGAGGCAGTTGCGCCACTGAAAACAGGTTGAGCAACAGCGCAATGCAAATGAATGCATGCTCAACAGGAGGGGGAGGAACCATGCATAAACTGCGCAACCCGATATTCAGTCGGGTTGTGCAGAGTTGTGCAGGCGCAACCCCCAACCTGCACCTGCACAACTTTGAGCCAAAAAAAAGGATCAAGTTGAGGGCCACCCACAGGTGAGCTGCTGTATTGCAGGGCGCAACACAGCAGCTGCCACCGTTGCTGGCCCCAACTCAGTCCCTGTGCCCCCACCAGCCCGATCGTGGGCAGAGCGTAAAACAACCCCCTCCCCATGAAACATCTCCCAATGCCCGATCGCGGGCAGAGCGTAAAACAACCCCTCCCCCAAACATCTCCCAATGCTCGATCGCGGGCAGAGCGTAAAACAACCCCCCCCAAACATCTCCCAATGCCCGATCTCGGGCAGAACATATCATAACAACCCCAGTGCGATCGCGGGCAGAATGTAAAGACCCCCAACCCGAATATCTCCTGGTGGTCCAGTGACCGTAATGCCGATCGCGGGCAGAATGTCAGTGACAACCCCCAAACATCTCCCTGGTATCTAGTGTCCCCACCCCACCCACCCACGACCCCACCACCCGCTCCCCACCCGGCAGCGGCGGCGGCAGCATCCACCCGCCTGCCGCCGACTGATTTATCGATAGGGCTGCCGCCAATTGGTGCAGAGCTAGAGCCAATGGGCATACCATCGCCGTACATGACAATCCAGATTTGTAGATAGGTTCATTCCACAAATCTGGTTATCATGCTGGTATCGGCTGCGCCGCAATGCTCTAGCTACCAATAGACTAGCTCACGGAACAATCAATCGGCGGGTGGCAAGCTGATGAGGACTGTCACCCGCCAACTGCCGGGGGAGTGGGGTGGTGGGGCTTCATGGTGTGGTGGGGTGGGGGATACTAGACACCAGGGAGATGTTTGGGGGTTGTCACTGACATTCTGCCCGCGATCGGGCATTACGGTCCACTGGACCACCAGGGAGATATTCGTTGAGGGGTCTTTACATTCTGCCCGTGTCCGGCACTGGGGTTGTTCTGACTGCCGATGGGGCATTGGAACTGTTTGGGTGGTGTTATCATGATCGCTCTGCCCGCGATCGGGCGCTGGAGATGTTTGGGCAGGGGCGGTGTTGTCATGATACGCTCGCCCGCGATCGGGCATTGGGAGATGTTTGCCGGGGGTGTTGTCATGATACGCTCTGCCCACAATCGGGCACTGGGAGATGTTTGGGCGGAGGGGTGGTTGTCAGTATACATTCTGCCTGATCGGGCATTGGGAGATATGTGGGCGGGGGCTGTTTCCGCGTTATTGCCCAGCGGTCGGGCTGCAGGGTCGTCGGTCCCGCGGCTGCTGCCTGGCAGGCGACCAGGCACAAGTCCTCGGGATCGGGCGCACCTACATGCTAATGGCATGCAAATGGGGCCATAATCAGATGCAAATGGCCCCCTGCACCTTGCATGAATTATGGCCCCATTTGCATGTCACCTTTTGAATATCGGAGAATTTGTGCATGGCGCAATGGTGCTGCGCCACCGCAAGTTTAATGCTCAACTCTGACAACTTGCGGTGGCGCAGAGTTCCCACTAGCATGCACAGTGGTGTGCTGGGCGTGATATTCGAGCTGAGCACCGTCAGCCGCCAACTCCTTGAATATCGCCTGGCCACACCCCCAACTATTTTGAGCAGTGCATACTTTCTGCCTCAGAATGGCGCAGTTTGAATATCCGGCCTCTGTGTCCTATTCTCCAGCCAATTCTTTACCCAGGCTGTTATCTTGGGACCCACTCCCAGGCTGGCTAACTTGTATATTAATCTTTTGTGTAGGACTGTGTCAAATGCCTGCTAAAGTCTAGGTAGGCCATGTCCACTGCCCCTCCCTGATCTACTACTTTGGTCACCCAGTCAAAGAAATCTAGAAGGCGGTTCACCCCTCACCCGTGGCGAACAAATTCCAGCCTTTTTTTTTTATTAAACATTCATTTTACATAAAATATCAAGTTCTATAGCCTCAACTGCCTCTCCAGTTACACCTTCATCAAAAAATGCCCACATTTCATAGTTTTCTAAAGTTTTTTTCTTCCTCACTTCTCACACTTGTCACAAAGTTCACTGCACTGAAGTACTTTTTAAATTCCACGTGCCCCTTCTTTGTTTTTTTTTTTTCTGCCTAAAGGGTACAAAATACAATAATCTAACTTCTTTCCTGCTTATTTCCATCTTAAAACCAGAGCAAGTACTGAATTCCATGACTGCAGAGCAAACTTACCCTAAGGGTGCTTTCCTCTCAATTTCTGGCGTCTCTAAAAAAATCTTCAGAGAGCCAGAACTGCCCTGAACTCGCTCTTAAATACTGTCTCTATGGATGGTGCGTGTGACATCATATCCCATGTTCAACCCCGGCCCCCCCTCCTCACTGCTGTGTCCTGGTTCTCCTATTGCACCTAAAACAGCTTTCAGTTGTGAATCCAGTGGGGCTCACTGCGATAAGGGGGATAACACTAAGTCTACAGCATGGGCTAGTTAGTGGTTCAAAACCTGCTTATGGTTACTTCTAATTCAATTTTTATTCTCTCAACTTTCACACAGTAAATACAACCCTTCTTTTTTTATCAGTCTCTTAAGCAATCCCCTCTATTCTTACTCAAAGTACCTACTGTCCCTTATTCTTTCTAAGAACCGGACTAACCTAAGGGGTTAGGAAAATGCCAAGGAGACCAGGAAAAAAACATAGACAGCTTTCCCACCTTTTTTAGCTGGAAGTAATAGCTATTTACACACTTAAACTACCTCTCATTTCAACATTAAAGTACCAGTATTTTCTAATAGATCCCACCATACAATATTACAAAAACATTTTTTTTTGTTAACTTTCCTATCATCTAGTTTTTATCAGGAAATATACAGAAAATATACAGACATCCACCCAAAGTTCATAGTGATACATACTGTCACAATCATATTCTACTGTTACTAAATACTTCTTTCAGTCCTTTTCAGGATCATATTCTTTTCTGTCCATATTTCATATTTCTCTTTTGTAGATTTCTACACATATTATCAAGTTCATACTGTAGTGATCTTCTTTCTGTCACTCCATACTTGTAGAAATTGGAAAATGCCACAGAAGAAATATCCCAACTCCACGACAGTTCTTCTTCCATCCAGTTTTCACCAGTATAAATCCCAAGCACAATGTTCATGAAGTCCAATTCGTGGATTTGAACAGTCCATTATATTTATCCAGAACACTTCCCTCTTCAACACCAAATCCTCCCAACTTATATTCATTCCAACTGGCTCATTCACTCTTTCTAAACCCCAGGATCTGAGGGACACTGGAGAGTGACCTGCCTCATTATAATGCCTTGCTACAGTTCAATTCTCATCCCTATTCCTAATATCACTTTTATGTTCACAAATCCTGTTCCTTAGCTCCCTGTTTGTTTTTCCTACATATAGTTTATCACATGGACATTGTAATATATATATATATATATATATATATATATATAACATGATCAGATCTACATGTAATATGCTGCCTAATGTCACATTTCCTGTTAGTAAATGGATGCTCAAAGCTGTCCTTCTTACTCGTGTTATGACACTGTTAACAATGACCACATGGAAAGCTACCATTTCTCAGGGGGCCCAAGCAACAACTGTCTCTCCTCTCGTGCCCATCTTATATGCTGTGTGTTCAGCAACTTATCTTTTAATGTGGAATTTTTCTTTGAAGTTATTAGTGGCCACTCCCTGTACCTAGAATTCTGGGGATCACCTGTTTGCAATATATGCCAGTTTTGTCTAAGTATTCTCTGTATGTTCCTACTAAGGTGACTATACGCAGTCGAGAAAACAATCCTGTTTACTGTATTGTCCCCCTTTTCATTTGCCAAAAATTCCTCCCATGGTTTCTCCAATATCTCCTGTGCTATTCCCTGCACCTGTTCCCTCCTGTAACTCCCATTCACAAACCTCTTCGTCATTTTTTTTCTGCCTCCTTACTATACACCTGTGTATGACTATTATTTTGCTTAGCTCTAATAAGTTGTAACTTTGGAATACTGTCCTTAAGTTTTGGATCATGATAACTTTGATAGCATAAAATTGTATTTCTGTCTGTAGCCTTCCTGAAAAGCTTTGTTTCTAACCTCCCTTCCTTTTTGTACGAAGCCAACCCTTCCTCATGTCTAATACTTGTATATAAGTCACTTACAACCATCTACACCAGCCACACACCTCCTTGTTAAATTCCCTTTCACTGATATCTGATATAAGCTGTATCATGTGGCTGGTATCCTTTATATAGGTCTGCATCTCAGGCACCTTTGGCTTTATATGGAAATCCACATATTTTGACAGGGGCTCCAGAATGGATTCAATTCCTGATACAGTCAGTCTACCCGGTGGTTTCTATACATTTTTCTGGACCTTTGGTAGTACATAAAATATGGGGACCCTAGGTTTTTATGAATTAGCATTTCCATTTCTTCTGTAGCACACCATCCCTGATGTACTCCCAGCTCTAAAAACTCTCAAATTTCTGTCTCTATTTCCCTAGTAGGATCCCCATCCAACAGGAGATAACAGTCTGAGTCTCCAAGTTGCCTCAAACATTCTGTTTCATAGTCCTCATAGTTCCATAATACTATCCCCCCAATCTTATCTGCTGGTTTGATCTCACTGATTTGTCTTATTCCAAACCCCTTAAGGTTTATCTCTGCTTCCTAGTCAAGTTGTTCCTTCTAGGATATAACTTCTTTGTATTCATCATGTCTTTCATTTGTTGTTCTACCACTCTGATATGTCTCCACAGTCTCCTTCCCCTTGGGTGGTGTGAATGTGGATCCTATATCCAAAGCTTTTCTCAGTACCTGCCTCCTCGTAACTTGTTCCTGTTGTTTGTTCCCAAACCAATCAACCAATCTTATTTTCCTGTAAATTTTTTGTAAATCTACCTCCAATTGAAAGGTATCCAGACCCCTAGTTGGTCAAAAAGAAAGGCCTCTACTTAAGACTGATATCTCCTCCTGTGTAATAGCTCTCCCACTAAGATTAAAAATGGGTACTACTTCTTCTAATGCCTCTGTCTCCCCCTGGCATTCCCATCCCTTCCTCTTCCACCTCCTCCACTTCCCCCTCCTCTCCGGTTGCCATAATTGGTTCAATATTGTTCTTCTCTTCTCCAATCCCTGTCTCGCAAATCGTACCGCCTTTCTTCCCCCTGTGTCCACTGGTGGCTGATATGTCCCCGTGTCTGGTGGTTCCTGTCTGTGCAACTGTTCTTCTAAAAAAGGACCCTCTATTGAGACCATCCCTGTTTACTGTATGAGCTGGTGACATAACTGTCACCACTGTCTGAATCTGTTTGATACTCTGATTGACCCTGATAATTCTGATATCCCCTATAGGTCTTTTTTTTATGAACTATGTGTATACCTTACTGTCCTTATATTATATAATGTCCCTTTTAGACTTTTTTATATTTTGCTGTTTAATGTAGTCCTCATACTCCGCTAGGTCTTTCTTAATCCTCTCCAACATCGAAATAAACTCCTGATGCTGCACTCTAGCCTTGTACTCATCCTTCACCCCTTGTATCTCAGTTGTTAATCTGTTTCTCTCCTCCAGTATTGCCTCAATAAGTGCTAACATAAAATCTGTCAAGCATTTATTTCTAATACCTGTCCATTTCTCGTTCAACTTCACTGTCATAAACCCCAAATTAGGTTCTACCACGACCTTTAAACCTCTTGGAATCCTTTTATTTATGGGTAATAGGGTGGGATAGATAAAGTCACTGGTGGTTGTTTAAAAAAAGGAATTGATTGTTGAAATTGTGTTTTTATCAATTTTTATTTAGAATCAACACTATTTATGGGCCTGAGGAAGTGACGAAGGCCACAAAACTGTCACCCTGGCTTTCAAGTGTGAATATAAAAAACTTCAATAAAAGCAGCCAAACTGCAAGTTTTGGAATCAGTGGAGTTCATCCTTTCCTATTTTAATTACTAAATGGCAGGGTCCCGTACCAGACATATGACTGACTGGTGAGTTCTAGTGGAACAGCACTCTGATGGGGATCTACGGCTGGGATGCAGCATCTAGCAATCGTGAAAGGAGGCTTCAACTGGGCAGTCCTGGTAAGAAGAAAAAAGTATACTGGGAAAAACTGAAGCAAACCTGGTCCACCATACATGAGACCATGGCTCACACTGCGATCCTGAATCCCAGCCCACAGCTGAAGACGTCTATGGAGCAGTGTTAACACAGCACTCTTGGATCCTGAGGGTAGGCTGCAGCCATCAGTTCCAGTGCCTCCATCACAAACTTGGGTTGCTGTTTGACGCTGTGAGTGACCACACGATATCCGACACTCCTGCCAAAGGCAAAGTGGGGGCCTCAAATGACAGGGAGATGAGGGGGATGCAACAGACGGGGAGGCAGTTGGATGTGTGGCTGTGTGGCCTGTGTTCTACAGGGCCCCTGCCTCAGCAATGGATGCTCGAGGAAGGCACTGGAGACCGTCCACTACAGGAGTGAATCCTCAGGGGCCTCTGGACAGGAGTCTGAAGAATTTCCAGAGGTCCTGCAGTCGCTGTTGGGCCTACAGATGACAGTGGAGATCACTGTGGAAACCACAGCAGTAGGCAGCTAGTAGGGGGCAAACTTTTTCCCTAAAGTACACATCGAATCCCTTTTTTTTCCCCTTGTTAGCTTTGAATTTTGTATAGCTATCATGTTCTGGGCCAAACGTGACTATGACATAGGCTGTGGAAATGCCAGGGAGCATCACTGATTGTGTACCCTTTCAAATACTTTAATTTCACGAGTTGTTCTTTCTTAAAACTTAAGAAAATAACAGAGCACATGATAGGAAGGAAGCACTTAGAAAAGCCAACCTAACAGCTGGGTTACCAGCATCACATTTATTGATCAGAGCTGGCAGTTTTTTTTGGTTTTTTTTCAAAATATTTTTTTTCCACTGCAGTGTTACAGATCTTTAGCAACTTCAACTATTGAGTGATTTTAATTAATAATGTACTTGTCACAAATACTGTTTTCATTATATAACTCAAAGTTAAAACCCTATTCGGTGTTGCCAACTTCCTGATCTCTCAGGCCCACCACAATACTCTGATGATGATGTCATCATTTGTCTCTATTTCAAACTCCCATACTTTTGAGAAATACTTTACCTGCATAATTAAACAGCAGGAGCACCAATTTTTAGTGACTAAAGTAACAAAATGTTACTTTTAGGATTTGAAATTCTGGGATTTGCACTAGTATTGTATTTGCAACTATAATTTCCAGTTTTCATTGGCATTCTGCCCTCGAGCATCTGTTGTGTGTATAAGTGTACAGAATGTAAGATAGATACATACAAAATTAAATATATGCACTGTGTTGAATTTGCACTGAATTCATCTCTGTGCTGTTCATAACTGTATAATTTTTCCACTACAATTATTGATAATTGCGGCATCTGGAAATGAGCTGTCGTCAGCTGTATGTTTTCCAGATAAAGCTGAGGAGGGAGTGAGGAGGAAGGAAGGAAGGAAGGAAGGAAGGAAGGAAGGAAGGAAGGAAGGAAGGAAGGAAGGAAGGAAGGAAGGAAGGAAGGAAGGAAGGAAGGAAGGAAGGAAGGAAGGAAGGAAGGAAGGAAATTGTGAGGAAATGTATATATGCACTGCCCTGCTACAAAATTTGAAATTCTATTATTTTTACCGATTATGCAGAGGTAAGTTTTGCATTTGTACCAGACTTTTAGTGAAAACTGAAACAACTGGCCTGGGCAATCAATAATACAGTACTTGGTTCATGTGTAATGTCTCATCTCGTTTGCTCTACAGGAGTGAACCAAGAAAATATTTATACACAGTAAATGCCTGTGTTTGCACAGAATTTTATAATTCATGCTTTTTGCAAAGATTACACATTACTATTATCTGTAACTGCCATATCAGTGATACACTTTCTGTAATTCTATTTGATGTACATTTATGTTCTATTTGCTGTAGTTCACAAACCTGTATTTATCTTGTAGTCTGGGTTTACCTGAAAATAGGCACTGTGGGCTTGATTCAAAAACAGCTCTTAGACTGATGCAAGGTGTGTCAAAGAACCACCTTGCGTTAAATTCCAGTGCACCAAATACTGTGTGCTAGTATTCAGAAAGAAGAGTAGTTTCTGTGGCAAAGTCTGCCAAATGGATGCAAGAGGTTCACTGCGTCAAAAATATAACGCATGTGAAGAGAATGCTGCAAGCTGAGGCGCAACAGCATGGGGCACAAATGCCCCAGGTGAGCCACAAAGGCTATGCAGGAGAGGCATGAATGCCCACACTGAGGCACCAAGAGGATGCAGGGGTGGGAATGCCCCAAGGTGGGTGAAAACTGACGAGGGAGGCACAGAGCGGGAAGTGATACAACTTGCATCAGAAAGATGATGCAGATGGGGCGCAGATGAGCAGCTAAAGGAACTGGTCGCACTACTTTGGAGCCCCGTATTATAGGGTTAAAATTGTGCTTAAAAGTTGATTTCCTGCAGGATTTTATCGATTAAAAAATACCTAAGGCATTGTAAAGATGGATGTTTACATTACTCCGGGCAAATCCACAAGGCAAATGGCCAAGAATGTAAGAAAAAATGTGAACCCGGAGGGAGGCGCAGCAAGCGGACAAGGCCCAATCTCCCCATCGGCAGCTGAGGTCGCGGCGATTAGCAGAGCGGTATCTGAGCAGGTTTTGGCCGAACTTAAGCCACATTGGGACAGCATGGAGCAAACACTAAAGGGGGTGGCCCAAGAACTAAAGCAACATGCGAGACAACTCGGCAAAGTAGAACAGAGAATATCAGACATAGAGGATCAAAATGCTGAGATACCAAATAAGATGCAGCGCTTAGGGAAGGAAGTAGAAGAATTAAAAGAGGCTCTAGATTACCAGGAGAACTATAGTAGAAGGAACAATCTCCGAATAAGAGGATTACCCGAGAGCGCAGAAGGTGGCAACTTGCAGAAATTCTGCTCAGAGACACTACCAAAGCTGCTAAATCTTGATCTGGGGGAAAAAGCTCAAGACTGAAAGGGCACAAAGGGCCTTAGCCCCAAGACCTCAGAACGACCAACCACCATGACAGGTAATCTTTCTATTACATAACTATCAAGACAGACAGGCCTTAATGTTGGCATTTAGAAATCAAAAAGAATTAATGTACGATGGCCATAAGCTAACGCTACATCAGGATATATTTCTTAGAGCGCGAAAAAAGAGACAGCAATTCAATGTCCATATGGATGGTTTAAGAAAACGAGGGCTGCAATTCTATATGATATACCCACGACTGTTAAAGTTAAAGTGGAAGGAGCCACCTTCTCTTTCTGGGAGGCAGAAAAGCTGCAAGCTTTCATGGATGACTGGGACAGGAAAAATAAGAAAACGTGAGGAACTGCCAACTGACCAGGAGATGGGAGAAATACTGTTATACGGTTGTTGATTCTGTGGTTAGCAAATACCAGGGGAACAGACTATAAGGAAATAATAAAACATATAAATGAAGCTTGAGTTCTGTTTCGTATGGTTTTGAAAACTCTCATCTTTTGATCTTACATTCTTTCCCACGCTGAACTGATGAGGAGACTTGCAGAGGCTGAATTTCGACGGGAGTCTTGCTGAGGGCCTGGTTGGAGCAGGGTGATTTCTGCTCTCAGAACACTGCATTTGTGAATATAAGAGAGGGATAAAATGGCTTGTAAATAATAGACTGACCTCCCCCCTGTTGTGGACTAGAGACGGAACTTTTTTTTCCCTGACAGGGGCAGATGGCACCAGGGGCTGAGGGAATAATACAGGATGGAGGAAGCTGGACTGGGCCAAGAAAGATTGTTAACAGAACAGGCCGAGGAAATTTCATGATGAAATCAGCCAGAGACTTGTCAATTGAAAAAGGACCTATGCAGAACTGGGTTTCAAGGATCGAATTATTTATGGAGGGGGTTCTTGACAAGGAAGCGTTCTGAAGGAAATGGAGAAGGAGGAAGAGACTCACATGACTAAGGGAAAGCATGGATATAGCATGGGGTAAGAAATGGGAGGGAAGAAGAAGTAGTTATAGGATATAAAGTAAGCAGGGAAATAAAAGAGTAAATAATGCTCGATATGGGGTAAGGGTAAGATAGTTAATACACTGTATGGTGTAATCTTGTAGGAAATTAAGAGGCAGTAAAACAGGAATCGAAAGATTCGAAGCACGCAGTAGAAAATGAAACATAAGAGCAGAGCTGAAGTAGGACGCAGAGGGGTTGGATAGCGTACTTAAAATAATGGTATGTTTCAAAGGGGGAAAACAGTTGGGGTTAGGGAGGGGGGAAGGGAAAGAGGGGGGATTGTTTGTCTATTCGCAGAGACAGATGGGGAGGGGGTTAGAGTTAGTAGTATAGGTTTAATGTTTATAGGTGTTATTAGTAATGTTAGTGTTAAAATGGTCTGTGTACTGTATATTACAAGTGTAAAGAGCAGTCAAACCGATACCTGGACATTTAAGGAATATGACACATGGGAGGATGGCTAGTGTAAATCAGGGGCCTACCTATGGAACCAAAATAGTCTCATGGAATGTGAAGGGTTTTACAATCCCTGCTAAGAGAGCGAAAATACTGGTGGCTCTGAAACGAAAGAAAGTGTCAGTAGCTTTGCTTCAAGAAACTCACTTATCTAAACGTGAACATAAGAAATTGGTGAGGGGATGGGTTGGGGCCTGCCACACAGCAGCATATAATAAAAATAAAAGAGGAGTGGCAATTCTAATAAATAAGGAGCTTCCCTTTAAGGTTCAACGAGTGATACGAGATCCCATGGAAGGAAGATATATTTCTGTGGTGGGAGATTTGGCAGGTAAGCAACTTACATTTGGTAATGTATATGCACCAGCGGATCATGATAAGGCCTTTTATCAGAAGTTACTTGATGTGTTAATTAAGGAACAATTCCCTAACCTTATTCTTGGAGGAGACTTTAACTGTGTGGCAGACCCCAAAATGGACGATTTGGGAAATAGGGATAGAGCAGACAAAGCGATACAACAGTGGCTAGTTGGGCTAGCAGAACTGGGACTAACTGATGGGTGGTGATGGCTAACCCAGGGCTGAAAAAATATACATTTTATTCCAGCCCGCACAGTTCATGGTCACAGCTGGACTATATCTATAGTCAAATGAATTTATACCAATATAGGAAGGCAATGGAACATAGCCCAGTATTTCTCTCGGATCATGCTATGGTGGAGATGGAGATAGAATTAACCCAGGGTAATGACCTGAGGGGTAGATGGAGGTTCCCTACTTACATGCTGTTCAGGGAAGACTTCAGAGAGTATAGAAAAGAATAATGGAAATTCTATGAGGAGCAGAATAAGGGAACAGTAGTTGATGAGAGCACATTCTGGGAAGTAGGTAAAGCACACATGCGAGGAGTTATAATAGGATTTACGGCTAAGAAAAAGAAAGGACGGAGACAGAAACAGAGGGAGCTAGAGATTAGAATAAGAGATTTGGAAAAAGAGATACTTAAAGGAGGAGGGGAAGAAAAAAAAAGAATTGAGGCTGGCAAGAGAAATGCTTAATACAAATTTAGATAAGGAGGTTAATACTAGTATCCTCTTTGCAAAACAGAAGATATATGAATGGGGCAATAGGCCGGGCCCTCTGCTAGTTAGGTTAATGAAAGGAGGGAAAAGTAGCCATAGAATAATCCAAATTAAAGATAAACTGGGGAGACTGTTAAAAGAAGAAAAGGAAATCAGGAATAGATTTGGAGAATATTATGAAAGTCTATACCGTGCGTAATGTGTAGGTAAAGAGGGGGGAAAAGATTTTCTCAGAGACCTTAAAATTCTGAAGTTGAATGAGGAACAAATGGAGAAATTAAGGGCAAAAGTTACTATAGCGGAAGTTAAGAAAGCAATAGGGTGGCTAAAGAATGGTAAGGCTGCTGGTCCAGACGGGTTTGGGGCGGAATATTATAAGCTGTTGAGGGAGGAAATTACAGGTACCCTGTGCAACACCATGGAGGAAACTAGAGAGGGTCGAGGAATACCTAGAACGTGTTGCCAAGCTCTTATTACAGTTATCCCTAAGCCAGGCAAGGATTTAAAGGAGTGTGGGTCATTTAGACCGATCTCTTTTTGAATCAAGATTGTAAAATAATAACAAAAGTGCTAGCTGGGAGGTTGGAGGAAATGCTCCCCCTGCTGGTTAGTCCAGATCAGGCAGGATTTGTGCAAGGGCGTCAATCGTACCACAACCTAAGAAGGTTATTAAATGTGATCTGGTGGGGTACTAGACATCTGGGAAAGGCTTGTATTTTGTCAATGGACGCTGAAAAAGCATTTGACAGAACTGAATGGGAATATCTCTTGCAAATTTTGCAGAGGTATGGACTGGGGGAAGGATTTATAAAAATGGTAAGTGCTTTTTACAAAACCCTGAGAGCACAGGTTCTGATCAATGGAGTACCCACCACAGAATTTAAATTGCAGAGGGGAACACAACAGGGGTGCCCATTATCACCCCTTTTGTTTGCTTTAGCAATACAGCCATTGGCAATCAAGATTAGAAATTATGGCCACATTCAGGGATTTAAGGGGAAACAGGGAGGGAAACATGTTATTATGCTATATGCAGATGATATGCTGCTGTTCCTCACCGAGCCGGAGACGTCGATCCCAAAAGTTTTATCAGTCATAGAACAATTTGCCAAATTCTTGGGTTATAAAATTAACCTTCAGAAATTGGAGATTATGTTTATTGGGGGGTGAAAAGAAGAAGAAGGAAGCATGGGGTTTAAAAGTAGTGCAAAGAACATTAACATATTTGGGCATAAAAATAGGCAAAACATTGGAGGAGCTATATGATGAAAATTATAAGACATTAATAAAATAAATTATACAGGATCTCAGTAGATGGAAGGAGTTGCCAATATCCTGGATGGGAAGAATCAATCTATTAAAAATGAATGTGCTCCCTAGAGTGTGATATATTATGCAGATGCTGCCTTTTTGCCCAGTGAAACAAGACATAAAAAAGAAAAAGCCTTTACAGCCTTCATTTGGAAGGGTAAACATCCAAGAATCAGCCTGAACAGACTAAAAGCACCTGTAGCACAGGGGGGACTTAATTTTCCAGATGTTATGGGATACTTCCTGGCAACATAGTACAGGTATATCCAAAATTGGGTAACAGGGAAAAAGTAGCTAGTGGCTGGATTTAGAGGAAGAAGGGATACTGGGGAGGGTGTCGGGATATCTGGGAGGAGAGGGCCTAAAAAGATATAACAGAATGAAAGCATCCAATCCTATGGTTGTGGTGAGTTTAAAAGCATGGGATAAAATTAGGAAGAGGCAAAGTACAGATAAGCCTGATACACTGTTGGTACCACTGGTAGGGAATCCGGAATTTCTTCCAGGATTGAAAGATGAAGGATTTAAGTTGTGGCAAACTAATGGGATAAGATACATGGCAAATTTAGGTATGGGGAATGGTATGTATACCTTTCAGGAGTTGAAAGAGAGACAATCTCCCAGCCTCACACCTATATAGATACTTTCAGGCAAGGGACTACTATAAGCAACTAGCTGGTAACCAGGGTAACTCAGATCAGCTGTCTGAAACAGAAAGAGAAATACTAGGAGCCCTTAAAAATGAAAAGGGACTTATAGGGAGAGCAGTGAAAATAGACAGAAAGTTCTTCCAAATATCTGCACAGGTGGCTAAAAAGTGGTGGGAAAGAGATATAGGAGAGGACATTAGTGAAACTAACTGGCAACAAATGCTAGAGTCTCATAAAGGACTGTTAGTCTGCAATAAATATAAGGAAGCACAATTTAAGTTTGCACAAAGATTATATTATCCGCCTGCCATGGTGCACAGATTTAGTCCTGGGATATCTCCAATGTGTAACAAATGCAAAATAACACAGGGTACATATAAACATTACTACTGCGATTGCACCATGATTGTGTCTTACTGGAAAGATATTGCAAAGGAAATCACAGCTATGAAAGGGCAACCTATGGAATTCTCATATAAAATCATTATTACTGGGTGTGGAAGGGAAGAAGAAGAAGATGGGGAATGGATTATGTACCCAAGATGAATTAGAATCCTTTTGGTAGTTGCTAGACAGGCAATTCAAAATGTTTGGACCTCAACTTGGGCCCCCACGTTAGAGCAATGGAAAGAGCTCACATTAAAAGTCCTTGCAGTAGATAAATTAACATACTGTCTGAAAGGAGAAGAAAATAGATTTGAAAGGGCCTGGACTGAATATCTAGGCACATTGAATGTAAGGGACAGATTATTGTTAGAAGGTACTAGAAGAGTTTAGTGAGTAAGAAAGGGGATGGGAAGGATATTCTTCACAGAGAAGCTAAACTGAAAAAAGGAGATACACGTGTACAAATTACACTGAAATAAAGCAGACACAGACATAGGCCAGATCAAATTTTAATTTTAATTTCAATACCAAAAGTCATCAGGTTATTGACTTTTGTTTTTGTTGTTCCTTTTGATTTATAGTTTTGTTCCTGCTAGATAAGTCATAGAGTGTAGATAGTGGTAGACCTGGAAAACAAAAAAAGAGAAAAATGACAGTAAGAGACTGAAAGTATCTGTAAAATGGAATATATAGAGCAAGATGGAGTTGATCTTTCATGCTGCTATTATTGATGTATTAATCAAATATAATGACTGTGATCGATTGTTAAGCAATGTCATATGATAACTGTCACTCAATAAATATATTAAACAAAAAAAAAAGAAAGATGATGTGGTGGACGACAGTTCTCATCCACCATATTGTCTGACGCAAGCTGCGCCAAAAAACGCTGCATGGGGCAAGACCTGTGAAAAGCCACACAGCAGATGAAATGGCCATGGCAATGATATGTGCAGCCCCCATACCATCCTGTAGGGGTGTTGGGGCTGTCTTTCCCTCCATTTCTGCAGTTGGATCCACTCCATTGTATATGCCACTGTCCATTAGACTAGCTCCACCCTGGTCTAACGGATGCCTGCCATCATCAGCGCAGAGTCAGGGCTCCCACCTTTGTGAATCCCAGAAAAAGGGACGTTGCATCAGTTTTGTGACGCAAGCCCCATTCTGACATGGTGCACCCAGGTTTTGGACGCAAACATGGCTCAAGCGAAACCATGTTTGACACAAAGTGCATACCTGAACAGCATTAGATGCAAAGTTTGGCGCAAACCACACTTTGTGTCAAATTGTTTGATGCAAGCCGTTTGTACCATTCCCAGAGCTTTCTGAATCGAGCCCTGTATGTCTAGCGTACTTACCTGGTTAACAGTAAAAAAAAAATAATAGAAAGCAGTTATGATATTTTCCTGAATGCTTCGGCTTTGTACAGTATCTCCATAAGGGAAACTGGATTCTTTCTGAGGACGGTGAACAAAGTTACATACTATCACTGTTATGCTTCATATTTCTGATATAGACTGATGAAAAACACAAAATTTACAGAATTCAAACATTTACAGCAAATTTACAAAGGTAACTGTAATATTAAATATCAATATTTACAAATATAAGTTTGCAAACCTTAACGAAGGGTGCTCCTGCTCTAAAGCCATTAAGGGTTGAGACCTACAGTATCAAAATGGTTCATCTGGGATAAAATGTGGTACCTTAACATTCCATTACAAACTTGTATTTTTTTTTTTTTATTTGTACTGTTTCGACTCTGGTGCTGCTCCCCATCTGCCTCAGGCAATCAACCAATCTCACTTCCCCGAACTGCATTTCTCACTCTGCAACCTTCTGGCTTGCCCCCTGGGAAGGGGCCGTGCAGCACGTGTGATGAGTGCAGTCAAACTATGCAGGGCCAAGTGAATTTTATCTCCTTTTATCCCTCCCCTGCTGCCACCCGCTCACTAGGGCTCCAATGCATGTGTGCGCATCACGTGTGTTACCACGTGAAGCCGTCAGGCATCTGCCCTCCCCTTCCACCTGTGGTCACCAAGGTGGCAGTGCTGCAGCACAGCCTGGCTTCAACTCTCCCCAGAGAAGGAGGGCATCATCTGAGATGCTTGACATCCCCCCTACCCCACTGGGCCTCTGATGATCCAGGCTTGGGGCATGAACCCTTGTCACTGATACCATGAGCAGCAGTCCTGCCACTGTGCCAACAGGCCGACACAAACTTATGTCTTACAGTTTTGGTGCCCTGCTGACTGCAAGTTCATTGATTGCTGCCACTGCTGCCCTGCACAAAGTAAACTTTTGATTATGTAATTTATTTCTTTTTACATTTCTTTTCCATTCATTTTCTCTCCACCATGTATTTTTATTGCACGGTGGCCATTCACTTATTTACTGTACTGTTACAAAATGGGAGAAAGGAAAAGTTAATCCTTATTGGCTGAACGCAGCAATCTGTCGGTCGGGTATGAGACAACACAGAACGGGAAATAACTAGTCCCGGTCTCTGTTGCCTCATTTAGTTCTGATAGTAAAGGGCTGGAATGTTCAAAAAAGCAACTGCCGCCATCTTGATAGCCTCACCGAGCAAGCCTTAAACTGTCAGCCAATCTCCCCTCTCCCTGCCCACAACAGACTCAAGAATTCACAGTAAAATGTTAAAGCACTGCTGTGTAGAAAAGTAAGTTCGACCACCAAATTAAACTGACTTTTGTGTGAGACGGAGCACTACCTCCGGAGGCCCTACTGTATATGAGAACAGCGGTGCTTTCTTTGTTTTCCGTACCGCAGATGGATGTCCATCTGCGGTACGGAAAAGGAAGAAAGTACTGCTCCTCTCCTTCACAGCTGTCCTACTGGAGATAATGCTTTCTCTCTCAAAGCAAGTTCCATTTTTGCAGCCAAGCTACTCTGTTGCAAAGGCAGTGCTTAACGAGAGCTGCCCCTGTATGTGCAATTTGCATACAACTTTCTTCCCCTACCTAAAATGTAAGTCTACCTTCTTGAAAGTTGCCTACCCACTCCACTGCTGGCAGATAACAGAGAAACTACCTCTAGACTATTCAGTGTTGTGCATGTAGTGCTACCACCAGCACTCGCACTTGAACAGTCATTTCAAACACAGATGATCACCCAAAATCAGCAAGATCCTCTGTCCAAAATGACCCCCTCCCAAAGAAATCAACAATTATTTCAGAATGAAGCTACACTGAGACAGCGGCACCTCCAGAACTGCTAGTCTGCATGAGAGCGCCAGTACTTTCTTGATTTTCTGTACCGCAGACGGACGTCCATCTGCGGTACAGAAAATGAAGAAAATACCGTTCCTGTCATGCACACTAGTGGTACCACAGGTACTACTCTGTCTCACTCACTTGATAAACAGTTTACAGAGCTCTGTTTCAAATGCCGTTCCTTTTGAGACCGCAGCTCCATTTCGGTCACATGAATCCCTAATTCAGCGCGACCAAGACATGGAGCACTAAAACGGACTGCGTCCTATCAGAGATAACCAATGCCCCAACTGTACAACTGTACGAGCGCTGCTTGTTAAACTGAAAAAAAAACCCTGCTACTCAAAAGTTTTCTTAAGAAAAGTGCCACACAACAATTCATGTTTAAGTCCATTAACCACAAGATCCAAATAGTTAAGTAGCGGTAGCACGTCACATGTTCGGAGACACCTTTTTTGTCTTGAGGGCAGTCCTGCTTTAGCGCAAACAAAACAAGAAATCCTACGGAACAGGAATCCTATTTCTAACTGCCCTCTCAGTGTCCCAAACAATGCTGCAGCCCCGGTCACAACTACAACAAACTGCTGACAGCACTGGGCAAACACTGCTCGGGCCACAGCTTCAAGAATGTTCAGCTCCTGCTCCAAGGGTAAGCTCCCGACACTCTTCACATGGCAGAACGCTGCAGTCCTGAGTCATTCACAACTGATGCATTTGTTTTACTATTCTGCAAGATGACTGTGTGTGTGTGTGTGTGTGTGTGTGTGTGTGTGTGTGTTTGGTGGGGGTGAAACCATGGCAACCATTTCATCATTCTAGCTGGCGGAGGAACTATTTTATTACAAAACTAATTTTAAAATGAATTTTTTATCAACAGTTTCTTATTGGACTTTTTTTTTTTTTTAAGTGTTCATTTTCTAAGCACAATAATACCCTCCAGGGTAGGCAGTGCTGGCCTGTACCAGACCTTCCCGGGGCTATAAAGCCCTCCATCTGCAGCATCGGCCTCATTATGCCCCTGGGCTGTCGGGTATTATTGCTTACTTGTTTACCTGTTTTAGTTTATACTTGTTCTCCCCTCTGTAACGTTTCCTGCTCCGGTCACTCCTAAAAAACGAGCTGCAGCTCAGTGTGCCTCTCCTAGTCACCAGATGCCAAATAAATCAATAAAATAGCTACTCATATCCATTTACTGGGTTTTGTTCTTGATAAAATGACTAATCGTGTAATTGCAGTCTTTGCGTTGTAGGATAAATTATTTGTAACCCTGCATTCTGACTGGAGGACAGACTATACATGCAGTTTAACGAGAGATGTAAACCTAGTGACAGAATTGTTGATGAACAGAAGAGGTTCACTTTGCCTCTGCTGTAGCTTGAGAAAGGCTTGGCTATGACTACTGCAACATCATACTGCTTCTCACACAATGTTGAGAGGGCAACAGTGACAATTCACCCCCACGCCTCACTCACCACTACTGAATCTACAACTCTCTAGGGTGGCTATCCCCCAGTATCACAATCCTTCGCTCTAGGCTGCTTTATACATAAGCTACTACAGTCCCCCACTTCTGCTATTGCCATCCCACCCCCTGCTAGCGCCAGTGATGCCTACTCCCTCAGATCTCGTGATCCTACCCAACTTGACACGCCCAGGTGTGCTACCAAAATGGGAGAACAGGCCTTCTCATTTTTCGCACCTAGACTCTGGAACTGTCTTCCTCAAGCAATTTGCAGGTCCACCTCCACCCTGTCTTTCAAATCAGCCCTCAAAGCCCATCTCTTCCAATCCATGATGACCAGCAAACGCTTCCAACCCCCGTGAGCTCGACTCCCAAATCTGGCCTACTGCCTACACAACTTATTTCCCTGTTCCAGTACTCTGATGAGCATGATTGCTCAGTCAACTCGCCCCCTCCTGACATGAAGGTACCACAGTCCCCAACCTTCATGCACCACACTGTTGATGTTCTACCAATCGGTATATTGCCATGAATGCATTATTGATTGTATAAGTTTATTCCTGCCATAGCACTTGTTTATGTATAACCAGTACTACAACACTTGTGCCCACACTGACTCTCACTGCTTGTAAGAATACCTCTGTTGTTCATGCATGTTCTCTAGGCTTCCCTTATTGTCTACTCTGTACTACTTAGTGCAGATCCCTGTTTTTATAGCCTTGCTTTATAGCTGTTGCACAACTGTTCATATAACAACTGCCTGTTTAATCACTTGTTTGAAATGTACTGCTATCGCTGTATTGTGTTTTTTACGAACTGTAATCTGCTCTTATGGAAGTGCTTATGTAAACTGTCATTTGTGCATGTGAAATGTAATCTCCTGAGTCATACCTGAAAATAGGACCTGTTATCTAGTGTATTTACCAGGTTACCAAAAACCAAAAAAATAAATAAATACCATGGAAGATTTCTGATTCTGGGGCCTTAACTCTGCCACTCTGATCCCCCTTCTTTGGCCACTGCTTGGCTCAGACTCCCACCATGGACACTGCTGCTGGCCTTTCACCTCCCTGGGTGCCTGTGAAGTCATGAATCTCGATGTCTAGACCTCACCTCTTTCCCCTGTGAGGCAGTCTTCCACAGCAAGCCTAATGAGAGCAGAAGTGAGCTAAGGAGGGGTAGGGCAGAGAAGGAAGAACACTGAGGGAGGTAGGGCCTCAGGCAGACACTCAAAATGGCATGGTGGAGCAGGAGTGACTACATTTGCCTCATACAGTCCAAATTAATTCCCATCCTCAGGAACAAAATTCTCTATGTCAGCATCCCATGCTGAGCATCACAGCCTTCTGTCTCATCCTGGGCCATCACAGCACTGCTTCCTATCTAGTGCTTGCAGGTGGCCAAACAGCAGTCTGTTCTACCCCTCCCCAAGGGAGACGGAGTATTCAAGTAGATGTTCCAACCTTGCTGGCCAGCCTCCATTTATGATGTCCTGGGCTTCAGGCTGGAACTCGGGTCGCTAGCGGAGTGGGAACCTCTCAAGCTTTGCTCTCGAGGTCCTTAACATCATAGTAACCACTTGGTGCAAGAATTGCCTTGTTGTGTATGGGCTACCATACACTATCCTATATATAATAACTGGGGAGCCTTTTCTCCCATAGAGGAACCCGGTTATAATTTGCCGTTATATGCCAGCCCGGTAGCGCTGAGGGTTGAGGCACTGGACGCCACACCTTGAGCCACACCGGCGACCCGAGTTCAGGAACGGACTCGAATTGCTCAAGGATCAGCGGGGTGAGGAAGCATTGAGCATCCACAGACAGTTCTTCCTCGGGGGAGGGGGGATCATGCAGCATGCTGTAGACTGTAGGTGCACCACCCAGAACGGGGTGGGCCAATGTCCAGGGTGTTAGGCTGCCTCCGTGGAGCCAGCCACTCAGCCCATTGCACGGCCGTGGGCAAAACAGCAAAAAAATCAGGAGTCGCTGATAGTTGAGGTGCTGGACGCCACACCTCACGCCAATGACCTGGGTTCGGAAACGGGCCCGGGCCACCCGGGGTTTCAGCTGTCCTGCTCGCTGATTGCCCTCTGGTTGATTGCCCTCAGCAGTGTCAGTGGCTCAGTAGGTAGCACACTCACCTCTGAGGCCGGGAGATCAGAGGGCTATGGGTTCAGTTCCCACATCTGGCACTTGGGTTAATATCCCAGTACTGACACTGTAGTGCAGCATGAGAGGGGTGCTGCACTTCTGAGGTGCCGTCTTTCGGATGAGATGTTAAACCGAGGTCCCATCTGCCTGGATTGGTGGTAGTTCAGGTGGATGTTAAAGATCCCATGGCACTTATCGAAAAGAGTAGGGGAATTTCCCCGGTGTCCTGGCCAAATTTCCCTCATTCACTAAAAAAAATACCACCAACAGCTTAATCTGGTTCAAGGTCAGTTGGTATTCATCTGTATCCCCCTCCTCCGGGTTGTGCCTGAAAATAGGCAGGATTTGTCTAGTGCACTTACCTGGTCAACAAAAGCTAAATAAATAAATAAATAAATAAATATGGGTCAGGAGGCACGCTCCGACGTGGTTACATCATATGGGTGGGAAGAAACAGGAGGAAAAAAGAGCCTGGCAGACCTCGATGACAGTCTTCTGCACCGAGGGTTGACCACAGCTTCTGGATTGGGTCTCCAGGAAGGGGGCGCCACTTTCCTGGCCCTGCCACAGGGGGTAAGCCGTGGGAGAATCTTCGGGGTTGGCTAAGTGCAGTGCAGCGGGACCTGCCAGGGCTCAGAGGATAAAAACCTATATAAAATCTTTTTTTAAATCGGGAGCCAACAGGGTCTATAATGACCTGCCAGGTTGGAGGACGAGTCCCTTGCAGCATCCCACACAAAAATAAATAAATAATTCACCATTATTACCCATGGGTAATGAAAGCTCCCATTCAACTAATAAAGACCCTATTAGTTGAGCAGTAGCTTTCATTTTTATCAAAAGGTAGCTTAAAGTTCTATAAAAATGTTCTGAAAACAAGCCCTATAGACTGGTATGGTGTGCGTCCCTACGCTCTCCCTGATGACACGTCACAAAACATGGGGGCGCAGCAGGTGGACCAGGGAGTGAAAAGGGATCAGCTGGCTGGCAGTTCGGCCAAGTTACAATCTTTTCCCACACATATAGGAGTGTATTACATTTTATCATTTTAACACAAAGGGACTATCACCGCCCCAGGGTAGTAGGCTATGAAGCCCAATGGCTGATCTCACACCTTTAATGCAAGGACAGTGCCTCTCTGGCAAGATTAGTTCCTAATGAAGATTTAACTGTTTCTGTTTGATTTCATTGCTCTGCTTTTAACTGCAACAGATGCTATTGTGATGGCATCAGACATTATGTGAACTGTTCTCCCACTGGGTCCCAGAGGTGAGGCAACCAGTATTTACCAGCAAAAGGGTCCAGAAAGGGCTAGCCACTCTAAAGATAGATAAGGCCATGGGGTCCAAGAGGATGCATAAGAGGGTACTCAAGCAACTGGCAGCAGAACTGGCTGAAACCCTTATAGGGCTATTCAACAGGTCATTACAGATAGGAGTAGGTCTAAAAATCTGTAGGGTAGCAGATGTAGATCTGCTCTGTAGGGGGTGGACAAGGAGCAAACGGGGAACCAAAGACCTGTCAGTTTTACTTCTGTTGTGGATAAACTGATGAAGTCACTGGTTAAAGAGGACCTAAGCGGCATAAAGAGACACAGTTAGCTCTATATACAGGCTGGAGAGTATTACATACTCTCTATAACCGAGAACTCCACAACTTTTAAACAGATGGACTAAGTGGGACCTTTATGAGGGATGGGAACCCTCTGCAACTACTTAAAGCCAATTGTCACTACCCTTTCTACACCTAGATCTAATTGCCCTCTTGAAGCGAGGAAAGAAAATAAATTTAGAACTAAAGGATTCACATCCTTTGAATCTCAAAGATGCATAGCTTAATGGAATAGTTTATTTTTAGTGAACTTTAATGAAGTGAACAGTCATGAAGACCTTTTGTTTTTTCATTTTAATTGAACTTTTATTATATGCTTTAAGATAATGATAAATATGTTATATGTATTGTTTCTTACTACAGATGTCCATGCCAGATATTCTCCAAAGTGTATTTGTAGATCTGCCATAAGAAAACCTTACTTATCATAGCAATCTTGTTTCTTCTAAGGGAATCTTACTGTGTTCTGACATATGTAGTATTCTCCTCCCCTAGTACTGCCCTGGAGCTGAAATGGTTAATAGAACCTAGGCTAATGATGGAGTGCTAGGCACATGCTTGGTTTTCAAACCACTATCCCTGGTAAACATTCTACAACTGTTAGATTCTTATAGAGCGTGAATACTAACAAGCTAACTATACTAACTTTCTTGATGCCCTACAGGGGGCATGCCTTAGGCAGCTAGTGTTGGAACCCACTCGGAAGGGAGCAATATTAGACCTAGTACTCTCAAATGGAGAGAGGATCACAGATTTAGAAGTCAGTAGCCATCTGGGAACAAGTGACCACCACACAGTGTGGTTCACAATAAACACAACCATGAAGACAAGCCATACAAAAACAAGGATATTGGACTTTTGAAGGGTTTACTTTGGCAAAATGGTTGCGTGCCTAAGGAATGCACTAACAAATGGGCAGGAAGGAGAGGGTGGAAGAACAATGGAGAAAAATCAAAACTGCCATCATGGAGGCAACAAGCCTTTGTGTGAAACAAATAAAGAAAACAAAACAGAGTAAAAAACCACTATGGTTCTCAAAAGAGGTGGCAGGGAAGGTTAAGGAGAAAAGGCTGCATTCAAAAGTATAAGGAATCACAGATGGAGCACAACAGGAACTGTATCAATTAAAGCAGAAATAAGTGGGAAGGCAGTCAAAATAGCAAAGGCCCAAACTGAGGAAAAGATAGCCAACCAGTCAAGAAGGGGGATAAAACTTTTTATAGGTACATTAGGGAGCATAGAAAGGTTAAGGGAGGGATAGTGAAGATTATTAAAGGAGAGGGGAGGTGGACAGAGGGAGACAGTGAAAAGGCAGAGGCACTGAATGAATACTTTTGCTCAGTAGTCACAAAAGAAGAGGAGGAGTTACCTAAACCAAACAATAGAAGCACTCTGGGTAGGGGGGTTGACACCAGTCCATTTACAGAAGAAAGAGTCCTGAAAGAACTCCTAAAACTCAAGGTGGACAAAGCAATGGGGCCTGACAGGATTCACCCCAGAATCCTAAAAGAACTAAGGGGGGACCTAGTGACACCACTGTCCACACTTTTTAACAAATCATGGGAGGATGGGGTGGTACCTGAGGACTGGAGGAGGGCAGATGTGATTCCCCTTCACAAAAGTAGGAGCAAGGCAGAAGCAGGAAACTACAGACTTGTTAGTTTGACCACAGTGGTAGGAAAAATGATGGAATCACTTCTGAAAGAAAGAACTGTTGAGTACCTAGAGGCCAGCGGGGCACAGGACCCAAATCAGCATGGATTCACAGCAGGAAGGTCATGTCAGACGAATCTAATTGATTTCTTTGACTGGGTGACCAAAGTAATAGACTAGGGAGGAGCTGTGGATATGGCCTACCTAGACTTTAGCAAGGCATTTGACACAGTACTGTACAAAAGATTAATAATCAAGTTAGCCAGCCTGGGAGTGGGTCCCAGGGTGGTAGTCTGGGTAGCAAACTGGCTGCACAACAGGACACAGAAGGTAATAGTGAATGGAACGCATTCCAAAGAAAGGGGGGTTACTACTGGAGTACCTCAGGGCTCGGTAATGGGTCCAGTCCTCTTTAACGTCTTTATAGATGACATTGCAGAGGGTCTGGAAGGAAAGGTATGCCTCTATGCAGATGACACAAAGATCTGTAACAGAGTTGATACACAACGGGGGGGTAAAAAGGATGAGAAGGGATTTGACAAAGTTGGAGGAATAGTCAGACATATGGCAACTTAGATTCAATGCAAAGAATTGCAAAGTAATGCACCTGGAAAACAAAAACCCAGGAGAAGAGTACACAATGGCAGGGAAGGTGCTAACAACAACAATAATGGAAAGGGACCTGGGAGTATATGATCATCTCTCCAGGTGAACCCCCAGTCCCCAATGAAGCCAAAGCCCTGTGCTCTGCACCAGTTTTGCAACCATTCATTAAACTGCATGGTGTGCAGTACCCTAGCCTCACCCCTGCCATAGACTGGCAGCACCTTTGAGAAGGTTACCGTGCTTGCTACCTGTCTGAGGCCCATCCCCAACTCCACAAATTCATCCTGCACTGCACTGATCTCAATGCTAGCTAGGTCATTTGTCCTGAGGTGGACAATGATATCTAGTTCCCTCTCCTGTGATGCTGCTTCTGCAATCCTAGGATTTGCTTCCTGTCCCTCCAAGCCATGGTACCAGGCAGGCACCTTACTTCCCTCTCCTCTTCCTTCCCCAGGTCTACACCCCTAACAACTGAGTCCCCTATCAGAAGCTGTTTCTTTCCCCTGTGGTGTCCCTTGCCACTCTTTTGTGGGTCTCCCTTGTGGATGCCCTCATCATTCTTCTTGGTCTCCACTGAGGATGTCATCATAGAGGAACCTTGATTTGCCAGACTGACATATGATTTGTGTAGAGATACAACTAGGGGGCCACACCTCTGTTCCACCACCCTCACCCTCCCAGAACCCACTGTGGTCCATCTGCTCTTCACACATGGCAACCTCTGAGGCAGTGGTTGTGGAACTGGTGCTCTTTGGGTGGGGGAGGCTTCCTTAGTCCTTGCCAGTTCAGCCTGGAGGTGGGCAACCTCCTCCCTCAGAGCTGACAGTTGCCTGCAAATAGGGCAGCAACACAGGTTCCAGAATGTCTCCCGGAAAACTGCTGTCCCACAGCCAGTGCATTGCACCACTCCCCACATGTCCCTCTTCCTTATAATATACAATGAGTAATATATAAAATATGTATATATATATATATATATTTGGTGTGTACTTACCCTTTATGCACTGTGCTGGGTTATTAAGAATATGACAGTTCTGCCCCAAGACCTGTTGAGGAAGTGATGTCAGAACCTTGGTATAAAGGAAATGCCACACCTGGGGTGGGCGGGTGAGGGAAGGGTGGTGGGTAGGCCACAACCACTGGTGACTGTTAGAAACAATCAAATACACAACTGCTCCACCACCCTGGTGAGTACTGCCCTTTGTAGTAAGTCAACCAACACCACAATTTACTAGACCACTGCTCCTACACAAACCACTCTACAAGTCCAGGGATAAAATGAACTCACTGCTCAGCCAGCAGGACACTTCTAAAATGTTGCACAAATATCCTTCCAAATCCTAGGTCTCAAGCACAGGAATCAGCAACTTCAGTTGTATTTCACCCCTCTGGTTATAAAATTACTACACTTTAATGAAATCCTGCAATTCTCTTCTTAATGCCAATAAGAAAAAATGAAACTTTCTGTAGAAAGCGTAGCTTACCTTCCTAACAAGTCCCCAACAATATTATGTCTTACCAGGTTCCCAGTTCCTCAAATGCGTTCTAGTTTGTTCTCTGCAGTATAGCAAGTTTCTCAGCCTCCAACAGAAGCAGGCAAGTCTTTTCTGACTGGCTTCTCACTGTGTAGTTTGCCTAAGACAGCTCAGTGATAAAAGCCCCACCCAGAATCAATTGATTGACTAGTGACACCTGTGATGTAAGCAGGCCTTTCAATGTAGACACTTTGCTATGTCTGATTCTAATACACAAACCCTTTTCTGAAACCAGGGATAAACTCACTGCTCAGCCAGCAGGACACTTCTAAAATGTTGCACAAATATCCTTCCAAGTCCTAGGTCTCAAGCACAGGAATCAAGCAACTTCAGTTGTATTTCACCCCCTCTGGTTATAAAATTACTACACTTTAATGAAATCCTGCAATTCTCTTCTTAATGCCAATAAGAAAAAATGAAACTTTCTGTAGAAAGCGTAGCTTACCTTCCTAACAAGTCCCCAACAATATTATGTCTTACCAGGTTCCCAGTTCCTCAAATGCGTTCTAGTTTGTTCTCTGCAGTATAGCAAGTTTCTCAGCCTCCAGCAGAAGCAGGCAAGTCTTTTCTGACTGGCTTCTCACTGTGTAGTTTGCCTAAGATAGCTCAGTGATAAAAGCTCCACCCAGAATCAACTGATTGACTAGTGACACCTGTGCTGTAAGCAGGCCTTTCAATGTAGACACTTTGCTATGTCTGATTCTGAAGCAATGTGAAAAATCAGTAAGGAGAGCTGGGGGGATACTGGGATGCATAGGGAGGGGCATCACAAGTAGAAAAAGGGAAGTGGTTATCCCTCTGTACAGACAGTTGGTGAGACCCCATCTGGAGTACTGCGTGCAGTTTTGGAGACCCCATCTACACAAGGACATAGACAGGATGGAAGCAGTCCAGAGGAGGGCAACTAAAATGGTGCAGGGTCTGCATCAGAAACCATATGAAGAGAGAGACTGAGAGAGCTTATATGTATACCCTTGATGAAAGAAGGGACGGGGGGATATGATAGAAACTTTCAAGTACCTCAAGGGAATCAACAAAGTCCAGGAGGGTAGCATCTTTCAGAAAAAGAGATGTGCAAGAACAAGGGGGCACAATTTAAAGATAGAAGGGGGACGATTCAGGGATAATGTGAGGGAATTCTTTTTCATGGATAGAGTGGTGGATGCATGGAACTGCCTTCCTAGGGAGGTTGTGGGGTCTAAAACAGTGGGGGAATTCAAACATGCATGGGACAGGCATAAGGCAATTATAGTAGGGGGTTGCAGGAAGTAGGCTGTTGGTTAACTATAACCTGTAGCTTATCCAATAGGTAGGAAAATGGGCAGACTAGGTGGGCCAAGTGGTCCTTATCTGCCGTCAAAGCCTATATTTTTATGTAATTAACTAAATAAATGACAACCAACAATCCCCTTCAGTTGAAAATGTGGGCTACACTAAGACTCAAGTCACTAAGCCCAACAACAGAACCACTCATGGGTTTACAACAGTGTGGACAGCTGTGCTGAAGTGCCCATGGGTTCTAGCAGGGGAGGTAGGGTGGGAGCTCAGAATACAGTAAGATTCCCTTAGAAGAAACAAGGTTACTATGGTAAGTAATGTTTTCTTCAAACCCCAGGAAATTTTACTGTATTCTGACATATGCAGACTACCCAAGCAGTACCTTTGGAGGAGGGTAGAGAACCTCTTTAGGAAACAAGCTCTGCAGTACTGCTGTGCCAAACCTGGCATCACCTCTGGCCTGGGTAACCAGGCTGTAGTGCTTGGTAAAGGCGTGAACTGTTTGAGGTAGTTGCTTTACCGATTTCCAACAAAGGAATATCTCCTGCAGCTGCTATTGAAGCAGCTGTACCCCTTGTAGAGACAGCCCTAAGGTCTACAAGGATTTCTTACCTATAGTAGCAGCCACAGACACTGCCAGCTATTTCCCGAAATTTCTGTGATATTTCCAGAAATATCTCCTGCTATCTGCATTTCCACAGTAGGGGCAGCAGAGAGAAACTCTTCAGAAATGTCTCGAAATATCTGGAAATAGCTGGCAATGTCTGTGGCTACTACTGTACTTTGCTGTAGCAAAACTGAATACAAGCCACCATCCAGCGGGCAAAAGACCTCTTTGAGGCAGGCTTGCCCTTTCCTACTTCTCCACAGGTCAGGAAAAGCTGAGTGCTCACCTGCCTGTGACCGTTTGGGTGACCCAAGTAGTAGCTTATAGCTCACTTGACATCTAGGCTGTGCAGTCTACATTCCCGTGAACTAGAGTGGTCAGTGAAATAAAGACTGGCAAAGTAATGGACTGATTTAGGTAGAAGTCCGAAACTACCTTGGGCAGAAAGTTTCTGTTAGTCTGGAGGACAATCTTGTCCCTATGAACTGATATGCAATTAACTCAGTGGACAAGGTCTGGAGCTCACTCATGCTCCCAGCTGAGGTGATGGCTACCAGGAACACAGTTTTCCATGCTGCATACCTAAGCTCTGCTGAAGACATGGGCTCAGATGGTGGTTTCATTAGCCAGTCAATGCATATATTGAGGTCCCATGCTGACATGTGTTCCCTGTGAGGGAATGCAAATGCATGAGACCCTTGAAGAACTTACTAAACGCTTGATTAACTGCCAGAGATGACCCCTTACCAGCTGAGAGGTAGGCAGAGACAGCTGGTAATTGTACTATGAAGGTGAAAGGCCTATGGCCGAGAGATAAATGGTGTGCCATATATTGTAGGATCACTGACAAGTCAGCCTGGCAGCAGTCTCTCTCTTTTTCTGGTACCAAATGGAAAAACGTCTTCCATTTAAAGGTGCAAGTCTCTCTGGTAGAAGGGTTCTCTAGAAACCCTAAGAACCTCCAGCACCCCTATAGAAATGTGCAAGTCTGAATACTCTTAAGTCCTCAAAAGCCAAGCCCTGAGTCTGAGAGACCAGATATTGGGATAAAGGACCCTGTCCTGCAAGGAGGTCAATAGGTTGTGCCTCCTGGGCAGAGAGACTGGCCTGGAAATTGATATGGTCAGCAGTAGAAAATACCATGGCCTTCGGGCCGAACCTGGAGCAATGAGGATCATTGTTGCAGAGTGAACCCTGAGCTTGATCAGCACTCTGAGCAACAGGGGAAATGGAGGAAAGGCATACAGGAACTACCCTGTTTAATGCAATAGCAGCACATCCAGAGGGAATGTGTCCCCTGCAAGAGGTGTGCAATGGAATTGTGGTAGCTGGTAATTGTCTGGGGTTGCGAGGAGGTCCACCTGTGGGGTACATCACCTTCTGATCACCACTTGTACTCCTGGTAGTTTTAGTTGATCCTGCTGAGAGCATCCGCCAGGACATTGTCCTTCCCTGGGAGGTGGCCAGCTGAGAGGGAGATGTCCAGGGAGTGAGTTAAGACTCCACACTTTCATGGCTTCAGTGCAAAGTAGGGACAACTTTGTGCCCCCTTGCTTGTTTATGTAGTACATTGTGGTTGTATTGTCATGTCCTGACCTAAACCACCTTGCCTTGAAGCATTGGAGCAAAGGACTGAATGCCCAACTAAGCTGCCCTGAGCTCCAGCAGGCTTTATGTGAAGCAGAGTGTGCTCCCCTAGGAGGGAGGGAGGCATAGGTTGTTAAGACTGCTGCTGGTGGCAGCTGGGGGAAAGGCACACCCTCCCTGAGGTTGTTTTCTTCCTGCCACCACTGCAGAGCTTGCAGCAGGATTCTTGTGACTGGGACCATCTTTGACAGGGAATCTCTTTTTGGGACCAGTGAGACCTGAGGTGGAACTAAATGCCTCTCCTCTGGAACATGGATCCTGGCACTGTTGCTGTTGCTGCAGCCATGTGCCCTAGCAACTGCAGAAAAATGCCTCACTGATCTGGGGTATGTAGTTGGAATGAGCCTGCCAGCTGCACCAAGCTGTCTACCATTTCCTGCGGAAGGAAGGCCCTTCCTCTCAGTGCGTCCAGTTTTTGCCCCTATAGACTCCAGAGGCTGAACTGGTGTTAGCATTGACTTTTTATTTTTTTTTTTATTTGCCAGGAGACTCAGCGTACACAGGGTATCATAGATGGTGATCAGTGCACCTCTAACTGCAGAGGAGACTGGCCTGCCATCAGCCAGTCGTCCAGGTACAGGGAGACAATGACCACCTGCCTCCTTAGATGTGCTTCTACTAATGCTATGCACTTGGTAAGCACCCCAGGAGCAAAGATAAAGCCAAAAGGAATGGGTCTTAACTATGTGGGAGGAAGTGCCCTTTAAGGCCAGAGATGTAGGCCCAATCCCCCTTTCTGAGTGTAGGCCGGATGGTAGCCAGAGTGACCATTCTTACTTTGGCTTTGTTAAATGTCTCCAACAGGGTTACTTCTAATAGACTGGCAGGTCTGAAAAACCCTGTCCTCAGTTTGGACAGGATCTTGAACCTGATGGCAAGCCCCTGGCCCACTATCTGTCTTGGTACTTCTGGGGTGTTGCTGCCTTCTCCTTTGCAGCAGCATTCCTAAAAGCTACCTTGTACCCATCCATGTTTTCCATGTAAGCTTCTGTTTGTTCACCAAAAAGGAATGTGGGCTCACCAGAAAATCCAATGCCTTTAGGCTGGCCTGGGATGAATTAGTTATCCCTAGCCAGGCCCATCTCCTCAGACAGTAAAATTGCCATTTGCCTGGCTGCAATAACATTGCATCCATTACAGAGGCCTTTATGCCCTAGCAATCTCTGAAATTGCATTCCAGAGATGTTTTATTTATTGATTTATTTATTTATTTAATATCTGGAGACATAGGCCATGTGAGTGGCCTGTCTAATGGACAACGAGGCACCTAAGTGGGATTTCTTGTGCCAAAGAATCCATTTCTTGGAGTCTTTATCTGGTGGGTGTGATGCCAGGGGAATCCCTGCCTTATCACAAGCCACAGCTTGCACCACCTCTTCATGGCTGAGGTGCTTGGCTCCAGACTTAGCCACCCAATACTTCCTATCCAGCCTCTTGTTCACTGGGGGGAATGGAACTGGGATTTTATAAATTTCTAGAAGCCTGTCTCTTCAGAGACTTGTGGATGGGCAGCACCAGTCTTCTGTTACTGGCACATCCATCCTATCCATACAGTCCGGCTCCTCCTCTGTGAATTCCTGGGTGGAGAGGTCCAGTGTCTGTGTGCTTTATGAAGGCAAAGTGAGAGGAAAAAAATCTCAGCTCCTTTTTCAGAAGAGTCAGGCTGTTGAGGATCAGGGCATACCAAGGTACAAACTCACCATGTACACCTCAGCAAACCGTTCAAATGAACCGGGAACTGAGAAGGAACCCAGATCCTGAACCAAGCTCTGTGAAATGGGCCGCTCAACCAGAACCGTGGTACCCGGTTGCAGCGCCTGTAAAATTTGTATAGCGTTTGCTATTCATTTGTGGTTGGAATCAACAGTTTCGTAGGTTGCGGTTCCTGAATCGAGCGTCTTTCCTTTCTCTTTTTCTTAGCAGAACTTACCGGTTCAGCGGCAGTGTCCACGGTTCTGGTTAGAGGGTTGTAAAACTGGTTCTTTCGGTTTCTACATATGAGAGGAGGAAGTTTTGTCCACAGTAGGGTTAGCAGCCCTATTGAATCTTTTTTTCTACAGTCGGTTAAAATGCCTGCTAAGTGCCGACTGAAGAAATACTTTTTGCTGAACCAAGTGTTTTTTCCTTCCTCTTTTTTCTCAGCAGAACTTACCAGTTCAGCGGCAGTGTCTGCGGTTCTTTTCTTTAATCGGGAAACCATCACCATGGTTAGAGGGTCGTAAAACCGATTCCTTCTCATATTGAACCTTTTTCCTGCAGTCGGTTAAAATGTCTATTAAGTGCCGACTAAGGAATACTTCTTGATTTTACAGATGTTACAATCTGCCTTCAGGTGGTTAACCCTAGGCAAAAACACAAATAAATGAGGATCTGCTTTCAAACAGTTCCCCCACACTGTGTACAAAGCTGAAAACCCATTGGGCTGGTTCTTTTCTTGGGTTAGTGACAAAATCAGTAAAATCCCCAAGAAATGGTTCTCTGAGAATCAGAAATCCACACTAATGAATAAAGCTTAAACCTTATTTACTTTATTTCCCTTTTACTTTGCGGTCGGTTTAGCAACCGCTGAGAGAACCAAAAGTTACCCCAGTTTCCCTCAAATAAACAAATTAAGCAACCGGCCCAGAGAAGGAATAAAATAGAGACATTTTCTTTTAAAATTGTAAATGAAAGTCTGCTTCCCTCCTGGTTAAAAGAACCGGAAAGAAACCGAAAAACTTGCCGGAATAACACAAAACCTAAACTAGTTTACCTGTAAACACAAGGACAGTGCTTTAAAAATGAACAAAATTAAATTCTACTGCAAAAAAACGAGAAAAATAAAATCTTCAAAAAGATGAAGGAGAGCTCTCCAAGACTTCTGTACTGTTCAAGCGGAGTAAAGAATCTGACAGTTGTAGAATGTTTACCAGGGATAGTGGTTTGAAAACCGAGCATGAGCCTAGCATTCCATAATTAGCATAGGCTCTATTAACCATTTCGGCTCCAGGGCAGTACTATGGGAGGACAATACTGCATAGGTCAGAATACAGTAAGATTTCCTAGGGTTTGAAACTTGTTTGAATAGCATTGTATGGAATGTACTTCTGTAAGATGTTAAATAAAGCTGAAGTATAAAAAAAAAAGAGGACCTAATGAACTACCTGGAAAGCAACGGACTCCAGGATAGTAAACAGCATGGGTTCATGGCAGGGAGGTCTTATCATATCAACCTTATACTTTTCCTTGACTGTGTGATGAGGGTATTGGATAGGGGCGAAGCTGTGGATTTACTCTACTTTGACTTCAGCAAAGCTATCGCCTCGGTGCCTCATAGAAGACTGCTGAAGAAGATGGAGGATCTGGGTGTGGCAAGGGACATAGTATGATGGGTAGGAATCTGGTTGAAGGAGAGGTAGCAAAGGGTCATGATTAATGGTGTCAAATAAGAAGAGAGGGAGGTCACGAGTGGGTGCCACAGGGATCTGCCCTAGCTCCTGTCCTCTTCAATATGTTCATCAGCCACATTGGAGAAGGGATCCGGGGCAAGCTGTGTCCCTTCGCAGATGACACTATGATCTGTGGCAGGGTAGATAATGACAAGGGAATTAAGGTGTGCTCACACTGCCTACCCCGTTCTCGTTTGCCTTGCAATACAGGTTGCTCCATTCACCCTGCAGCGTTGCATTTCCTGTTCACACATCAGCTCTCTACATCGGTGTGACTGTTCTTCTGGTGTTTTGGGTGAACTTCGTGGGGGGGCTCTGCTGACAGTATGCTGTTAACCTGCTGCCATAATTTTTATTAAATATAATAGAGCCACATACCTTCAGCATTGGCACTGGCGTACAAATCCTACTGCCTCTGTCCAGGGCAAGTAAATTTCTTTGAAGGGCAAGTATAAAAAGAGAACTAATTTCATTTTAAGGAATAGGCACAAGTGAAAATTCAGCTACAGTCCTGGCTGGGCAAGTCCTAAAGGTTTTAATTTGAACACCCCTGAGCATTGGGAATAGCAGTGAGGGCTGCTTCACTCATACACTATATGTGCTACAGAATGGTGAAAATGTCTGTTGGTGTGTCGGAAAAGTACAGAGACTTGCTGACAATACACCCTGTCCATGTCTGACTCTACCTGCATCCCAGTCCTGGAATGTATTCTGATCTATTATATTTATTTAAAAATTATAGCAGCAGGGGAACCAGGCAGACTGCATGAGTCCAGCTGATTAGAGGTTTAGTGTGAGATGCTGCAGGGCTGCACCGGTGCAGCTAGAGCAGTGTGCTCACACACTTGCAAAAAATGCCTGCATGATCCCACCAAAACAGGCATCGCGGTTCGCCACAGCGAACCGATGTGCAATGCTCCAGTAGCCATTATCATGACCTAATGTGTGCAACTCACCTGCACTGCTCACAACAGTGCACATCAGGTCACGTGAACAGGGCTTTTCAGAGATGCAGAGTGACCTGCAAAGACTAGAGAGGGGTCTAAGGTTTCGCAGTTAAAACATTCAACACCAAAAACTGCAAGGTGAGGCACGTAGGGAACAAGTACCCTGGAACAGAGTACTGGAAGGGAGGAGTAAAGCTGACCACTATGGCTGAGGAAAGGGACATAACAGTTATAATTAGTGACCCCCTTAAACAATCAAGCCAGTGCAACAAGGCATCTAGTGGCAAATACTTAGATTGCTGGGGAACATCTGCTTGAATGCTCTTCTCCCTCGGGGAGGGTTAGTATTGGAAGGCATATCAGGAGGAAAGAGGTATTACTACCTCTTTATAGATCGCTGTTGAGGCCAAATCTGGAGTACTGTACTCAGTTCGAGAGCTCTCACCTCATGAAAGATAAGGAGAGGCTAGAGACAGTGGAATAAACAGTGACCAGGATTATTAAAGGGCAGCAGGGCAGATCTCATTAGGATCAAGGCACTGAACATGCACTCGCTGGAGAACAGAGAGAGAGGGGTGATATGATAAAGACCCTCAAGTTCCTGAAACAAATAAACAAGGTGAATTGCAAGGAGCTATTCAGCATGAGTAATATAGAAACATAGAAGTTGATGGCAGATAAGAACCGCAAGGTCCATCCAGTCTGCCCATTTTATTTTCTACCTTATAAATGTGCCATCGGCCTTTGCTCTGTCAGTGTCTATTCATACTCATCTGTATTGCTCCCTTATGCCTATCCCATGCCTGTTTGAAGCCCTGCACTGTATTCATGGCCACCACTTCCTACGGTACGCCATTCCATGCATCCACCACACTTTCTGTGAAAAAGAATTTCCTCACATTCCCCCTTAATCGGCCTCTCTCTAATCTCATGCTGTGTCCTCCTGTCCTGCTATTTTTCTTATATTTAAACATGTTTGACTCTTTCAACTTGTTAATGTCCTTAAGGTGTTTGAATGTCTCGATCATATCACTTCTCTCCCTCCTTTGCTCAAGGGTATACATATTGAGCTCCGTTAATCTGTCCTCATATGTTTTATGATGCAGTCCCTGCACCATTTTGGTTGCCCTTCTCTGGACTGCCTCAATTTGGTTAATGTCCTTGTGAAGGTGTGGCCTCCAGTACTGCATGCAGTACTCCAGATGAGGCCTAACCAGTGTCTTGTAAAGAGGGATTATTACCTCCCTCTTACGACTTGTGATACCCCTACTAATACACCCTAACATCCCCCTAGCCTTACCTACTGCTTTAGATGTCTCGTGGATGATTTCAGGTCATCGGTGATGATGATGCCCAAGTCTCTTTCTTCCTTTGTGACTGCCAGCAACTCCCCTCCCAGCCTATAGGTGGCTTCAGGGTTTCTCTTCCTTATGTGCATGATCTTGCACTTGTTTGCATTAAATCCCAGTTGCCACTGTTCTGACCATTTTGCTAGTTTATCCAGATCTCTTCTCATTCTGCCCACCCCATCTGGCTCATCTACTCTGTTGCAGATCTTGATGTCATCTGCAAACAGACAAGCATTACCCTCTAGTCCATCTGCAATGTCACTAATGAAGATACTAAAAAGGACTGGCTCCAGGACTGATCCCTGAGGTACCCCACTTGTGACTTGCATCTCTTCTGACTGTATACCATTTACCATAACTCTGGTTTTCTGCCCGTCAACCAGTTTACCCCCAGCTGACCAACTTTTGACCCACCCCGAGCCTACCCAGCTTATTTATCAATCTTCTATGTGGAACAGTGTCGAAAGCTTTGCTGAAGTCAAGGTAGGCGACATCAACTGCTCCCCCTTGGTCCACCACTCTGGTTACCCAGTCAAAGAAATCTATGAGGTTAGTTTGACAGGACCTTCCTTTTGTAAACCCATGCTGTCTTGGATCCTGTGCTCCTATGGATTCCAGGTGTTGCTATCCTTTCCTTGAGGAGTGCCTCCATAATCTTGCCCACTACTGAGGTAAGACTGACTGGTCCGTAGTTCCCTGCCTCCTCCCTGCTGCCACTCTTGTGGAGCGGGATCACATGAGCCCTTCTCCAATCTTCTGGGACCTCTCCTGTGCTCAGAGACTCAATAAACAGTTCTGCTAATGGCTCTGCTAGTTCCACCCTTAGCTCCTTAAGTACCCTGGGATGTATGTCATCAGGTTCCATTGCCTTGTCCACCCTGAGCTTAGTGAGCTCTTGTGGGACCCTTTCTTTTGTGAAGGAAGTAGTGCTCACCTCCCTTCACCCCCTGTGTCCATGGTGCTGAGCTGTGGGCCCTGCCCTACCTTCTCTTTAGTAAATACTGAGGAAAAGTATCTATTCAGGATAGATGCTTTTACAGGGTCCTCCTCCTCACATGCCCCCTTTTCACCTTTGAGCTTAGCAATACCCCCTCTGGACTTTCTCATTTCACTAATGTATCTATAGAAAGTCTTGTCACCTTCTTTTACTGTTTGTGCTAGTGTTTCCTCGGTTTGGGCCTTTGCCTGCCTTACTGCCTTCCCTGCTTCCCTTAGGGCAGTTTGGTATGCCTCCCTATCTTCATCCGCTGTGTTCCCTTATATTTCCTGAAGGCCAGCCTTTTGGCTCTGACCTTTTCTGCTACTGTATTTGAGAACCAAAGTGGTTTCCTTCTTCTTTTGCTCTTCGTTTTCTGTCTAACACAATGATATGTTGCTTCAAGTATTACATCCTTAATGCTTGCCCACTTTGCCTGTACTCCCTCACCTGTGTTTCTTTTTACCAGGGCTAGCTTAACTCTGTTGGCCATCTTATCAAAGTCAGCTCCTCTGAAGTCCCATATTTTTGCCTTGGAATGGGATGATTTAGATGTAGTGGCCAAATTGAACCATACCATGTGATGGTCACTGGCCCCCAGGTGACCTTCTACCTGGAGATCTGTGATCCCTTCCCTGTTAGTCAGTACTAGGTCTAGGATAGCCCTGTCTCTTGTGGGTTGTTGTACCAGTTGTTTGAGGCCCTCACCTTGCAGGGAATCCACCATGTGTCTAGTTCTGGCAGATGTTCCTGCTGGTATTGACCAATCTGTATCTGGCATGTTGAAGTCTCCCATTATCAGAACCTCCCCTTTAGCTGTCATGTTTTGTATATCTTCTAACAGTAATGTGTCTATGTCCTCCCCTGGTCTGGGAGCCTGTAGACAACCCCAGTTCTTATGGCTGTCCCATTTCCTGTTTCCAGGGTGACCCACAGTTCTTCTGGCTCCTTATGTGTATTCTGAATTTCTGTAGCTTTGATATTTTCATTGACATACAGGGCCACTCCACCCCCCTTCTGCACCTCGGTCTCTTCTGAACAGTACATAGCCAGGTACTGAAGTCTCCCAAGTATGGTTACTGGTAAACCACGTCTCACTAATTGCTACTATGTCCAGTTTAGCCTCTGACATTATTGCCTGCAGGTCTAGGATCTTATATCCCAGGCTGTGAGCATTTGTGTACATGATTTTCCACTGGCCAGATTTTGGTGTGTTAGTTGTTGGGTGAGGTTTGACATTTCCTCTGTACATCGTATGGGGAGACGGACCTTTTTTCTTACCTGGTGATGCAAATGAACTGCAAACATGCTGAATCCCTGTTTGACCACTAGCTGGGGGGTGTTCTTCCCATTTGACGTAGGGCGCACAAGTGGAAACTGACAGGAGGAGATTCAAAAGGGATAAGAGAACATTTTATTTTACAGAAAGGGTGGTGGAATCGTGGAACAATCTGCCACCTGAGGTGGTGGGTGCCAGAATCATAAATGATTTCAAGCACAGCTGGGACACAGTGAAGGGTACCCTGGTTACTCAAGGTGGTAGTAGTAGTGGGGAGGGGAGCAGGGGGTGGACAGTGAGGGCTAATACCTCATATGGAGAATAGGTCCCCCTCTCCTAGGCCTTACTTCTCCACATTGGCCTGTCTCCTGTGTCCCTTTCTAGCCTTTCTCCTACCCCCTGCCCCTTGCCTGTCCGCTTTCTTCGTGGCTACCACAGTATGTTGTCCCTCCAAGTACTGCTTCCTCTGCTCCTTTTTCTCACACCCCTCTTTCCCCTCTTCTACCTCCCCTGAGTCCGCAACCCCTCTCATCTACCAACTAGAGACCTCCTATCGTCATTCAGGCACACTCCATTATGAGCTCCCCCCCCACCCGGGTGCAACCCTCTGTTAATGGATGGCCGCCCCCATCTAGTCCGGTTTATGGGCCCTGGGGCCACACATTTCTCTCTCTCTCTCTCTCTCTCTCTCTCATGCCATCGCTCTTGGTTCATCGCCATCAACACAATGTACGTTCCTGCACGAAACAGGCTCGACAACTCTCACTCAATGAATTACGCTTGAGCACCCTGAAGCTCATGCTCCTCCTCCTGCTGCTGTTGGGAAACATTCATCCAAACCCTGGCCCAAATACTTCCAGCTCTACCTACCAGGATAAACCCTCAGGAGCACTCTCAATCGTAATTCTCAACATCTGCAGTCTACTCCCTAAGCTTGATGCTCTACACATTTTTACTAACCAATGCAGCCTGGTTATCCTGGCAGTCGTTGAAACCTGGCTTACACCCAAAATTCCTGATCTGGCAATTACTCTTCCTGCCTACAATGTTTTCAGGCTAGACTGGAAGTCTAAAAGAGGAGGTGGATGTGCTATTTACCTTAAAGACACTCTCCTGGGACATAGAAACATAGAATTTGACGGCAGTTAAGGACCGCTTGGCCCACCCAGTCTGCCCATTTCCCTACCTAATGGATAAGGTGCAGATCCTAGTTAACCAGCAGCCTACTTCTTCCTACCCCCATGCCCTAGAATTGCCTTATGACTGTCCCATGCATGCTTGAATTCTACCACTGTTTTTGACTCCACAACCTTCCTCCGGAAGGCCGCTCCATGCATCCACAACCTCTCTGTGAAAAAATACTTCCTTAAGTTACCTCTGAGCCGCCTCTCTATCTTCAAATTGTGCCCCTTGTTCTTGCACACTTTTTTTTTGAAAGATGCTACCCTCTTGGACTTTGTTGATTCCCTTGAGGTACTTGAAAGTTTCTATCATGTCCCCCCTCTCCCTCCTTTCCTCGAGGCTATACATATTAAGCTCTTTAAGTCTCTCTTTATATGTCTTCCGGTGCAGACCCTGCACCATTTTAGTTGCCCTCCTCTGGACAGCTTCCATCCTGTCTATGTCTTTGTGGAGATTGGGTCTCCAGAACTGTACGCAGTACTCCAGATGGGGTCTGACCAGCTGTCTGTACAGAGGGATAATAACTTCCTATTTTCTACTGGTGATGCCTCTCCCTATGCATCCCAGTATCCCCCCAGCCCTCCTTGCTGCCCTCTCACATTGCTTGCCCACCTTTAGGTCATCTGATATGACTACCCCAGGTCCCTTTCCATTTTTGTTGTTGTTAGTATCTCACCCCCCATTGTGTACTCTTCCCCTGGGTTTTTGTTTCCCAGGTGCATTACCTTGCACTTCTTAGCATTGAATCTAAGCTGCCATACATTTGACCATTCCTCTAACCTTGCCAAGTCCCTTCTCATCCTTTCCACCCCACCTTGTGCATCAACTCTGTTGCAGATCTTTGTGTCATCTGCAAAGAGACATACTTTTCCTTCCAGTCCCTCTGCAATGTTGCTTATAAAGACATTGAAGAGGACCGGTCCTAATACTGAACCCTGTGGTACCCCACTAGTAACCCCCCTTTCTTCAGAGTGGACTCCATTTACTATTACTCTCTGTGTCCTATTCTCCAGACAATTCTTTACCCAGGCCATCATCTTGGGACACCTCATCACCACTCCTCTCCTGGCCACCTCTGCTCAGATTCTCCCCATCATAATCTTATTGGGGGCCCACAACAAAGCCCTCACAGTTGTCTCTGTATATATCCCCTCAAAAGAACAAGGGAATGGCCTTAACGCTATCCTGGACATCACCAGATCCCAACCTTCTGACTCTGAAATAATCCTCCTAGGTAACTTTAAGAAAAAATTACTCACCTTAGTAATTATGTTTCTTCTATTGGAGTCTTGCTGTATTTGAACTAATGCAGCTAGCCCCAGCCTTTAAACAGCCCCAGAGAACAAAGGGTTAAACTTTCTATGCAGAGCATCGAATGTTGAGCTCGAGCTTGGTTGATGTCTCTGTTTCCCTCTGAAATCTAACCATCAGATCCTTACGAGCAAAAACTCACTAGCTATCCTATGTGGAAATTGTAAAATTTTTACTAGCCAACTGGCAACAAAAAAGTTTTGGATTCCCAAAGGAAGGCTCAAGTCAGGAAACCCAAAACACAAAACCAATTCAAATAAGAATAACAACAAAATAAACACCCAAACAAAAAAGCAAAGAGTGTAAAGGAGCACCGCTGAGGTGCAACACTGCGCCTGCCCACCCACTTCCCAAAAAACAGGTTCTGAGAGGGAGGAGGGGGAGGTCAGAATACAGCAAGACTCCAATAGAAGAAACATAATTACTAAAGTGAGTAATTTTTTCTTCAAACAACATGAAGTCTTGCTGTATTCTGACTAATGCAGACTACCAAGCAGTACCCCCATGGACGAGGGACAGAACCTACTTTGGGAAAAGGCTCTAAAGTACTGCTGTGCCAAACCGAGCATCACTCCTAGCCTGGATATCCAGAGAGTAATGCTTGGTAAAGGTATGGACTGTTTTCCAGGTGGCTGCTTGACAAATTTCTAAGAGAGGAATATCCCTGGCAGCAGCCAGGGAATCAGCTGTACCTCTTGTAGAGTGAGCCCTCAGGCCTGAGGGTGGAATCTTTCCCAGTTTCTCATAGCAGAACTGTATACAAGACACAATCCACCTGGCAATAGTTCTCCTGGTGGCAGGTTTGCCCTTTCCCACTTCTCCATAAGTGAGGAACAACTGGAGGGACTCAAACCTGTGACCCTTGGTATGCTCTATGTAGTAGCTAAGGGCTCTTTTAACATCTAAACTGTGTAGCCTCCTCTCCTGAGGAAGAATGATCAGTGAAGAAAACAGGAAGAGACATAGACTGATTCAAGTGGAAATCTGAAACCACTTTGGGCAAGAACCTTCTACTGGTTCTAAGGACCACTTTATCCCTGTGAAAGAAGATAAAATCAGGTTCCACTGACAGGGCTTGCAATTCACTGATACGTCTGGCAGAGGTAATGGCTACCAAAAACACAGTTTTTCAAGTCAAGTGCTTAAGCTCTGCTGAGGACATAGGCTCAAAAAGGAGGTTGCATAAGTTGAGCAATGCAAACATTTAAATCCCAGGCAGGGGCAGGGTCTCTAAAGGGAGGACTGGTATGAAGCAATCCTTTAAAAAATTTACAGAATACAGGATGAGATGATAGTGAAGAAGACTTCCCCACTGACAGAAAAGCAGAAACAGCTGACAAGTGTACCTTGAGAGTAGCTGGTCTGAGGACCATGCCATTAAGATGGACCATATAATCCAGAACTGTAGGCAATTCAGCAGTATCTGAAGAAATATGCTTCTTGGAACACCAAATGCTGAATCTCTTCCATTTGGAGTTATAAGTCGTTCTGGTGGAGGGCTTTCGATAAGCTTTGAGAATATCCAGAACCCCTTGAGAGAGATTCAAATCTGCAAACTCTAACTCTTCAAGAGCCATGCCTTGAGATTGAGAGACTGAAGATTGGGGTACCAAATCCTCCCCTCAGAGGAGGTTAACAGGTTGTAATTCCTGGGAAGAGACAGGGGAAGATGAACTGCTAGGGACAGCAACAGGGGGTACCAGGGCTGTCTGGCCCAGTCTGGAGCAATCAGAATCACTTTGCAAGGTTGTTTATTTGTTTATTTTGTTTATTGCATATTTTCGGAATTACAAACCTTTGAGTCGCAGACTCATTTGCAAAAGCTCCACGTCGGTTACAGTGGTGGAGGGGAGACGGAGTACAAGGATACATACATAGTAAGGCAGTATACAGGAGAAACATACACACTCAAAATAATACACATGACAGTTCTGAACAGTGCAGTCCAGGCTTTATCTTAATACAGCAGTGACTGTAGCAGGGACATTAAGGGTATCATTTGTTAGACTAGGGGGGAGGCGTGTTCGTGGGATCCATGAGACCCTGTGTCAGTTTTTTAATGGAAGGCGTATTCTTGGGGTCCATGAGACCCTGTGTCAGATTTTTTTTTTTTTTTTTGGTTGTGACCTTATCTTGATTAAAACTTTGAACAGAAGAGGGAATGGAGGGAAGGTGTACAGAAATTTCCCTTCCCAGTTCAGAATCAGAGCATCCGGGGGACTGAGCCCAAGACTGAGGGTCTGCAATGAAAGACAGGAAGTTGGTGATTGTTTGGGGCTGCAAAAAGAACCATCTATGGAGTGCCCCACCTTGGAAAAATCACCTTCAATACCAGAGGGTCCAGGGACCATTCGTGATGGCCCTGTGAGATCCTGCTCAGTGCATCTGCTAGCACATTGTCCTTCCCTGGAAGGTGAACTGTTATCAGAGAGGTTTGCAGGGAATAAGCCAGGGACCACAACTTCATAGCTTCTGTGCACAAGGCTGTAGACCGAGTGCCTCCTGCTTGTTGATGTACCACATGGTGATGGTGTTGTCTGTTCTGACCTGAACCACCTTGTTCTGTACTGACCGAGAGAAAGCTTGCAGGGCCAGAAAAACTGCCCTGAGTTCTAGGAGATTGATATGGAGAAGGGATTCCTGAGGGGACCACAGTCCCTGGGTAGTGAGGGCCCCCAGATGGGCTCCCCAGCCCAGGAGGGAAGCATCCGTGGTAAGGACTACTGAATGAGACTGAGTGGCAAATGGGACCCCTTGCCTTAAATTGTCCTGATCCTGCCACCATTGAAGGGCTTGGATCAAGGTCAGAGTCACTGGGATCAGTTTGGTAAGGGAATCCTTCCTCTGAGACCAAAAAGCCCTCAGAGGGAACTGAATGTCCCTCATCTGGAACCTTGCTTCTTGGACCACTGCCGTAGAAGCTGCCATGTGGCCCAAGAGCTGGAGGAAATGCCTTGCTGGTCGAGATACCTGAAGGCTGAAGGAAGAGGCTAGTTCTTTAAGAACCCTTGCCCTTTCCAGGGGAAGAAAGGCTCTTGCTTTGACCGTATCCAGCTCTGCCCCTATAAAGGTAAGAAGCTGGACTGGCTCGAGAACTGACTTGGGAAGGTTAAGAAGAAATCCTAGAGAAGTGAGCACTTGCTGGGTCACTTGCAGGTCTGACTTGATTTGGTTTGGAGACTGGCCCACTATTAGCCAGTCGTCCAGATATGGAAACATGGAAATCTTTTGCCTCTTTAGAAAGGCAACTACTACTGCCAGGCACTTTGTGAAGACCCTTGGGGCTGAAGTTAGGCCAAAGGGCATTGCTCTGAACTGATAGTGGCCTGAGGGCAACTCGAACCTGAGGTACTTTCTGTGGGAGCACCTGATGGGAATGTGAAAATAAGCATCTTTGAGGTCCAGGGAGGCTAGCCAGTCCCCTGGCCTTAGAGAGGGAAGGATTATTCCCAGAGTTACCATCTTGAACTTTGGTTTTAGAAGATGTTTGTTTAGGTATCTTAGGTCTAGGGTGGGTCGCCACTCCCCTTTTTTTGGGGGGGGGTAAGGAAGTACCTGGAGTACAGACCTTGCCCCAGTGTAAGGTAGGTACTATCTCTATGGCCCTTAAAGCCAGCAGAGATTAAACCTCTGCCTCCAGTGCAAGGGTTTCTGAGAGACCTGCAGGTGGAAAAGATCTGGCTCTCATGTTCGGAAAGTTTTTGAAGCTAAGAACCAGTCCCTGGCTTACTATTTCCAGGACCCACTTGTCTGATGTAATAGACATCCAGTCCGGGATGAAGTAAGTCAGCCTGCCCCCTACTGGAATAGGAGAGTCAACCCGGGCAGGTCCATCAGGGTGCCTGCTTGGCAGGGGCCTTAGGCTGATGAGTGGATGCAGCCCTGCTCATCCCCCTTCTGCCTCTCCCTCTGAAGAACCCCCTCTGTGAAAAGGGAGAAGAGGCCTGTGCTTGTTAAAAAGGCCTATGAAAAGGCCTGCCCCTGCCCCTAGACTGCTGCCTTTGAGGAATTGCCTGCCTCTGGCCTGAGCACTCCTGTAAGTGGTCCTGTACTCTTCCATTTTCTTCATGTAATTCTCTGTCTGCTCCCCAAACAGAGAATTACCCACTACAGGAAAATCCATGGCCTTAGCCTGGGTGTCCTCCGAGAGGCTAGTACATCTGAGCCAAGCCATTCTCAGAAGAGCCACAGATGTAGCCATGACTCTTGATGACACATCATTGGAGTCCACAGCAGCATGAAACTGAACTTTTGATGCCTCAATCCCATCTGCAGCCACCTCCTCCAGCTCCTTGGCTAGCTGGGGGGAGGCCTGTTTAGCCAGTGCCAGTACAGTGTTCCACCTGGATTTCTGGTACCTGGCTGTATAGGCCATATAATTTACCTGCCTGAGTCCCAAGGAAGATGCCATGTACTGTTTTTTTGCCATGGCATTAATCTTCCTGGAGTCTTTGTCTGGGGGGTGTGAAGCCAAGGGAATGTTTGCCTTATCACAGGCAGCAGCCTGTACAACCCCAACATGGCTGCATTGCTGATATAAAAACTCTTTATCTGAGCCTGAAAGTGTATACCTCTTGTCCATTCTTCTATCAACAGGAGGTATAGAATTGGGAGACTTCAGGATTTTTTGTGTCTGCTTCTCAAAAGATTTGTGGAGGGGAATAGACAGTCTCCTGGACTCTGGGATGTCCATCATTTCAACAAAATCAGGCTCCTCTTGATCCTCCATTGCATCCTCCATAGGAAGCTGGAGGGTCTCAGCCACCTTTCTGTAGAACATAAAGTGGGAAGGGGACTCAGAAAGCCTAGGAGGGGATACACCTGAAGGTCTGTCTGGGGAGATGTCCAGTTCGACAGGCACATCCAGACTTTTACCATCACATCATCATCTCCAAACTCCCCCTCCTCCTCAAACTCTGGTTCATAAAATTCTTCAGGGGTAAAATCGTGAACAGGGGGAACCGACCAAACCGAGCCCCTGCCAAAAGGCGCCGGATCGGTGGGAACCGGGCGTAGCTATTCTACAATCCGAATCGCTCTGGTTATTTCCTCAGTGGTCGGAACATGGGCTTCTGGATCTGAACCAGACAATTTCTCTTTGCGTTTTCTTTTTGTCGGAACCGAACCCTCGAGATCAGCTCTCCTTTTGCCCAAAGAAGTATCACCCTGGTCAGAGGGCACTCCTTTTGGTTCGGTCGGAACCAAACCGGGCTGGCCATCCGGGTCAGCGGACTTCTCGGCCTCCTTTTCCCTCAATCTACCTAATCTCCTTTCAAGGGTAGATTTGGAAAAGTTTTTCCAAATTTGGCAGTCTGAATCGAGGTGTTCAAACCCCAGACAACAAACACACATGGTGTGGGGATCGGTCTTAGCAATGACCTCCCCACACTCACTGCAGTGTTGAAACCCAGTGGACCCGTTTTTTTTCTTGGGTTTCTCAGACATGACCAACCTAACCAACTTACCCTTTTTTTGGCAACCGCCAGGCAAGACTTCCTTATCAGTTTCTAACTGTGTCACGGGTCTTGGAAAGAACCGTACCAAACACGTTTTTTTTTAGAACCGATAAGGACCAGTAACCACACTAAAGAAAGATACAAGAAAAACAAATGATCGGTTCAGCCAAACCGATCCACACTTTTACAAGTTCCACACAGAAAAACAGTACAAAACCTATCTAGTACTCACGGTACCACAGACAGAGACTGCACCGACTATGCGGAAATAAATTTCGGTTAAAAACTGACGGTAAACCGACACTTCAACTGACTTTCGAACCGAGCTACAGGAGAAATCTCCGGAGTGACTGTTCAGTGAGTCGAAGTAAAGAATCTGAGGGTTAGATTTCAAAGGGAAACAGACAGAGACACCAACCAAGCTCGAGCTCAGCATTCTATGCTCTGCATAGAAAGTTTAACCCTTTGTTCTCCGGGGCAGTTTAAAGGCTGGGGCTAACTGCATTAGTCAGAATACAGCAAGACTTCATGTTGTTTGAATATTAACTGACTTGCGCCGGAGGCATGGGGTCATAAGGATGCCATCTCATCGGCTAAACTCACCCAGAGGTTAACTCCCCAACCAGAAAAAACTACAAAACTGGCATCAGCACCCTTCTAGATTGGATTCTTGCTACCCACCCAACTCATATTACCAACACCTCAGTCCTCCCCGACTCACTTAGCAACCATTCCCCTGTCATCTGTGAATGGTCTAACAGATTCTGCAAGCCCCCTCCTAAAATCATCACCAGCAGAGTCCTACCTCGTGGGCAGTTGAACCACCTTAAATCATGCCTCGGTCTGCAAGACCCAGTCTCCTATTTACAAAGCAAACGGATGTTAATACTGCACTGGACTACTTCGTCAACACTTTCAATGCTGCCTGTGACTCCTACACTCCTTTTAAAAAGCGCAAAGTCAAAGCCCTCTACAATCCCTGGCTTTCAGCTGATCTCCTAGGTCAACTAAAATCAAGGGATCTCCTCTGGGAACTGGCCAGGGCCACCAGTACGCAAACTGACATCCAAAACTACAAACGTGCCCGGAATGACTGCACCAAATCTATCCAGCAAATGAAATCTTCCTACTACAAGAATGCTCTCACTGATACCTGGGGAAATAGAAGAGAGTTCTGGAACAATATTAAAGAGGTCACTGGGAAGCAACCCAAAACCTCCCCAACCTTGCTAAACATAAACAGGACCACTACGCTTGACCCTAAAATCATAGTGAATACCTTCAATACTGCATTCACTGATCTCAGCAGTGTTCTCCCCTCTGACTTTTTCAAGGATTATGACTTTCCCATTTCTCCCCTCAGCTCCTCCTCCCCCTCTAGCCACCCGCCTTTCTACTTCAAAGCAGTCAAGATGCATGAAGCTCACATATACATTACCAAAGCAATCGCCAAAGCCAGATCTAGCAATGACACACTTGACCTTAGGTTGCTGTCCCTAGACTGTTGACAAGTATTTTCAACCTCTCTCTTGGCCTAAGCCAGTTCCCCAACAAATGGAAAGCTGCCACTGTTACCCCGGTTCATAAAAGTGGTGACAAGGCCACCCATGAGACTACCGTCCAATCTCTATACTGCTTCCCCTCTCCAAGGCCCTTGAACATACAGTAGCTGATCAGCTCACTGCCATCCTGGACAAATATAATATTTTGTGTACACAGCAACTTGGCTTCAGGAAAGGTCATAGCACCACATCTGCCCTACTGGAATTCACTGGTGCCATACACAGCTTGTTGGACAATGCTCAGCTAACTGGATCTGTTTTCATCGATTTGACTAAGGTGTTCAATACTGTCCACCACCGTCTACTGCTTGTGCAGCTCCAGAATGCTGGACTCTCTCCTGACTCTACAGCCTGGTTCAATAGCTACTTGGAGAACCGCTGGCAAAGAACAAAAATCGCGGATGTACTCTCTGATGGCAGGCCTGTCCGCTCTCGAGTCCATCAGGGATCCATTTTGGGCCCCCTACTTTTCAGCTTGTTCCTGAACACCCTTCGAATTCTTGCTCAAAACAAATCATCCTCTGTGCTGATGATGCTGTAATTCTCGCTTTACACAAGGATCCCAAACCCTTACAGGACAACCTTCAGCTTGGCTTTGCTTCTGTTGAAAACTGGTTTACAAAACATAAACTGGTCCCAAATTATTAAAAAAAACAAGTCTATGCTGTTCAGCAGCTCTCATAACAATCATAAACGGCACCCCCTATCCATCAAAACCAGCCACGGCGTCGCCCTGGAACAGGTGCAATCCTTTACATACCTTGGGATCACTCTTGACCCTCATCTATCCTATGGTGCCCATATTGACTGTGTAGCCAAAGCTGCTAATACTCATCTTGGCCTACTTTTCCGGCACAGGCAACATCTTACCCCTCAAGCCTTGACAGTCGCTGTACAGAGCTCTGTCATTTTCATCATTGACTATGGGCTTATTATGTATGGCTCTGCCACTGCTACCACTCTCAGACGCGTATCTACCACCCTCAATAAGGCCTGTCAGCTCCTCACTGGATTGCACTGTCTCACACATATGTGTGACCTCTATGCACAAACAGGATGGCTGCAACTCACCAATCGGATAAAGTACCTAACCTGCACTATGGCGAAGAAAATAACGATATGCCTTGTACCACCTGGAGTCCGAGCACCCTGCACCCAAGCAACAACCCCCCCCCAGCTCAACCAGGGGATCTGAATCCCAGCTCCTACAGGTTCCCCGTTGTTATACCGCATAAGGTCAAAGATCTTTTGCTTATAGGGCGCCGAGTTGGCTAAATGGTGTCTGCAGTGACATCTCCTCCACTCCCTCACTTGGCACACTTAAATCCAGGTGCCACCTCTCCCTCACAGGCGCTAGCGCCTGTGACTGCCTCATCTAATTGACCCTCTATTTTTTTTTTAACTTTCTTTTTTATCCCTTCCTGCCTGCCCTCAGTGTCCACTCCTTCGGGCCGTCCATCCCATTTCAGCCCCCTGGCCTCAGGATCTGCCCATAGAGTGCTTCTCCTCCTATCTCCTACCTGCACACTGGGGTCTGTCCCGAGAATTAGTGGTGGTCTGAATGGCTTGGGCGGCCATCATCTAGGACCATTGAGGGAGTTTTTCCATTTTTTGTGTCCCTTGTTTCCCTGCCCCCTGGAATGCCGGCACAAGGACGTAAGTCCAGGGAGGCAACATGCTGACACACATCTCTCCCAAGCGCCTAACAGCATCCCCCCTCCCCGACTCCGATGAATGGAGCCGCCAACCCCTCGAAGCCAGTGCACCCACCGTTCTCTCAGGACATCGGGTGCACGAGCGCTCTGAGAGCCCTCCTCCCAGGGAGGAGAGCATCCATTGGGACGCCAATCCTCCCTCCTCTCGATCGACCCCACCAACCTCGAGTCCATTCCTCGAACCCGGTCGCCGGGCGCAGCGCGAGGTGTGGATCCAGTGCCTCAACCCTCAGCGCCACTGGGCCGGCTCTAATTGACCTCTTGAACACTACTCTAGCCTCTTTCTTTCTTCCTCCAATTAGCACTTGGCCCCTCCTATCCCACCCCCACCCTCCCGTGAAGCACTTCTTGTGTTATGTCTTTGATAATGCCCCAGGCTGCTCTGACTCCTCTGTTGTTCCCCCCTCCCATTTTCTCTTTTTTCTTTCCTTGTCCCCTTACCTCTCTCCACCTCTTTCGCTATTCCCTTTAACCTACCCTCCAAAATTGTTTGTTTAATATTCTTTGTAACTACATGTATCCTGATTACTGTTCCTGCTTTAGTTTATACTGTTGTCATTTTGTGTTCCTATACGGAATTGTAACTGACGTGGAACCTTTGTAAAAGAGTCTTGGCTCAAAGGTATTTGTAATCCTAGCCCTAAATAAATAAAATGAAAAGATTCCAGGGTTTGACTGGTAACTAAGGGCAGACTGGATGGGCCATTGGTCTTTTTCTGCTGTCATGGTCTATATTTCTATTGGTTAATAATTCCTTTGTGATCAATCTGAAGTAGAAACAAATACCAATAACCCACCTAACACTTAAATAATTTATTTACCCTTTAGGACTGTCAGACATGAAAATAAATGCTTTTATTTGCAAACTGTTATTCTCACAGTCATTGTATAACTAGGGGATATCACATGGGACCTTTGTGTATTAGCTTTTTATTTCCTCTGGTATGTTAGCAACAATGCTCCCTGATAATGAGTGGCACAGCCATGAGTGCAAGGGGCATTGCTGCCTACATGGCAGAGGACATCATAAAGTTTATTCACAAGAGTCCAGAGTCCCATGTGATGTCCTTTTTATACTATTGGGTTGATGGCCCAGAGGAACAGTTTAAAACTTGTTCAGAAGGCTTGTCTCACTTAAGAAATACCGTCAACCCTTTTGCATTATGTTAATTCTAGTTGAAAACCCACATTATAGTGTATAGTAGAGCACTATTTTGTATAGAATTCGATCCCTTTCGAAATGCTGTTGTATGACAGTTCAAAGGTCATGGAACGTGATTGTACCCTTCTGTAGTACAACAGCATTCTGAAGCCTCTAGAGACAGCACAAGTCAGTTTCATTTTGAAAGCAAAAGAACTGCTGCATGTACATTTCACATAATACTATACACTATAAAAAAAACAGGATGGGCAGCTTTATGCACAACCAGAGCCCTGCTGGTTGTGCATAGTTGGCCATCCAGTATTCCCAATTTACCATTGCTTACCTTCTCTAAAATTCATTGCTATTGCTGTTTGTTTTATCTGCTTACTTTCTTAACTAGTAGAACTGAAATGCATGCTAATGGTGTAATTATACCCAACCTTGTTTTGTTTTGAATCCTTGATCTACTCTTGTTGCATATTTCCTGAACCTGACAAACACCCCCAAACAGTGCAGTCTTTCTAGATGCAATAGCCTCTGCTTTTCCCACTGCAGTATGAGTGGCTTGGTTGTGCTGAGGGGTGTTCCCATGTCCAGGAAAGAGGCAGAGGAAGTTGATCAAGGACTGTAAACAAACATGTTTCCGTGTGGTAACACTGGTAAGGTGGGCAGTCTGTTTTTCACTTTCTAAAAGAAAAAAAGAAGCCTGCCAGGTGGCACTGAGATGCTGGATTCCACAATTTGTGCAACACCGGTGACCCGGGTTCGGAGATGGAGCCGGTGGTCGGCAGGGGAGGGAGAGGATGGAGCCTCCGAAGGACAGCTCTCCTCTCCCTGGGGACAGTTCCAGGATTGCGCGGTGTCCTGGCAGCCCCTGATGGAGATCACGGGTAGATGCAGGAACACCAGTCAATGTAAGGAGCAGGAGTGCAGCAGACGCCAGCAGGGCAGCCATGTACAAGCGTCATTGCATGCTGCACTCCCAGGGGAGAACAAAACAAGTGAAAATCCCCATCCTCGGGGATAGATGATGGCACCACACCCCGCTGAGCCACACTCCATTTCTGGGCTTCTCTCTCCACCAGGGCCGGACTGCCCAGTCAGGTACATTAGATTATAGGTAGAGAGCCCTGGGCGGGCAGGGCTGCCCCACCTCGGGGGGGGGGGTGCAGAGCCAGTGGGTCTGCCTGGCTGGTGCGGGGGTGGAGGGGAAGCTTCAGGCTGGAGGTACAGATCATGGGTGCAGTGGATGCCCGAGAAGAAAAAATTACTCACCTTAGTAATGTTGTTTCTTCTAATGGAGTCTTGCTGTATTCTGACTATTGCAGTTAGGTCCTGCCTTTCAACTGCCCCGGAGAACAAAGAGTTAAACTTTCCATGGTGAGCATGGAATGTTCACCGCGAGCTCAGTTGAAACCCCTGTCTGCTGTTGTTTAAACTCCACCCATCAGATCTTTACGAGCAGTACTCACTAGAAGTTCTCTGTGGAAACTGTAAAACTCAAACCAGCCAACTGGCAACTATATTTATATAAAAGGGTTTTTTAGTTTCAAAGCAAAGACTCAAGTCAGGAAACCCAAAAAACAAAACACAACACTCACCCAAAATAAAGGAGGGTGAAAAAGGGACACCCCTAGGGTGTCAACACTGCTCCTGCCCACCCACATCCCAAAAACTAGGTTCTGAGAGGGGAGGTGGGGAGGTCAGAATACAGCAAGACTCCATTAGAAAAACAACATTACTAAGGTGAGTAATTTTTTCTTCAAACAACATGAAGTCTTGCTGTATTCTGACATATGCAGACTACCACGCAGTACCTCCATGGAGAAGGGACAGAACCTACTTTGGAAATAGGCTCTGAAGTACTGCTGTGCCAAACCAAGCATCACTCCTAGCCTGGATATCCAGAGAGTAATGCTTGGTGAATGTATGGACTGTTTTCCAGGTGGCTGTAACAGATTTCTAAGAGAGGAATATCCCTGGCAGCAGCCAGGGAAGCAGCTGTACCTCTAGTAGAGTGAGCCCTCAGGCCTGAGGGTGGAGTTCTACCCAGTTTTTCATAGCAGAATTGTATACAAGAAACAATCCACCTGGCAATAAATCTCTTAGTGGCAGGTTTGCCCTTACCAACCTCTCCATATGTGAGGAACAACTGGAGGGACTCAAACCTGTGACCCTTGGTGTGCTCTATGTAGTAGCTGAGGGCCCTTTTAACATCCAAGTTGTGCAGCCGCCTCTCTCCAGAGGAGGAATGGTCAGTGAAGAAAACAAGGAGAGACATAGACTGGTTAAGGTGGAAATCTGAAACCACTTTAGGCAAAAACTTCCTGTTAGTTCTGAGGACCACTTTATCTCTATAGAAAGAGATGAAATCAGGTTCCACTGACAGGGCTTGTAATTCACTGATACGCCTGGCAGAAGTAATAGCTACCAAAAACACAGTTTTCCAAGTCAAGTACTTAAGCTCTGCAGAGGACAAATGCTCAAATGGGGGTTGCATAAGCTGAGCAATGCAAACATTAAGGTCCCAAGCAGGAGCAGGATCCCTAAAGGGGGGATTGGTGTGCAGCAATCCCTTGAAAAATTTACAAAACACAGGATGGGCAGACAGAGGAGAAGGCTTGCCTACTGACAGGAAAGCAGAAACAGCTGCCAAATGCACTTCAAGGGTAGCTGGCCTAAGGCCTAGGCCATTGAGATGGACCATATAGTCCAGAACCGTAGGCAACCCAGCAGAATCTGGAGAAATATTCTTCTTAGAACACCAAATAGTGAACCTTTTCCATTTGGAATTGTAAGTCTTTCTGGTGGAAGGCTTTCGAGAAGCCTTAAGGATATCTAGAACCCCTTGGGAAAGATGCAGGTCAGCAAACTCTAACTCTTCAAGAGCCATACCTTGAGATTGAGAGACCAAGATCTGGTACCAAATCCTCCCTGAGAGGATGTCAACAGGTTGTAATTCCTGGCAAGAGACAGGGGAAGGTGGACTGCTAAGGACAGCAACAGGGGGTACCAGGGCTGTCTGGCCCAGTCTGGAGCAATCAGAATCACTTTGCATGGTTGTGACCTTATCTTGACTAACACTTTGAACAGGAGAGGGAAGGGGGAAAAGCATACAGAAATTTCCCTTCCCAATTCAGGATCAGAGCATCCAGTGGGACTGAGCCCAAGACTGGGGGTCTGCAACAAAAGAGAGGAAGTTGGTGATTGTCTGGGGCTGCAAAAAGATCTATCTGTGGAGTGCCCCATCTCGAGAAAATCACTTTCAAAACTAGGGGATCTAGGGTCCATTCGTGATGGCCCTGGGGTATCCTGCCTCAGAGCATCTGCTAGACATTGTCCTTCCCTGGGAGGTGAACTGCTATCAGAGAGGTTTGTGAAATAGGCCAGGACCACAACTTCATTGCTTCTGTGCACAAGGCCGTAGACCGAGTGCCTCCTTGCTTGCTGATGTACCACATGGTGGTGGTGTTGTCTGTTCTGACCTGGACCACCTTGTTCTGTACAGATGTGGAAAAGGCTTGTAGTGCCAGAAACACTGCTCTGAGTTCCAAGAGATTGATGTGAAGCAGAGATTCCAGAGGCGACCACAGCCCTTGGGTGGTAAGCCAGATGGGCTCCCCAGCCCAGCAGGGAAGCCTCTGTGGTGAGTATCACTGAATGAGACAGAGTGACAAAAGGAACTCCTTGTCTCAAATTGTCCTGATCCTGCCACCATTGCAAGGCCTGGATCAGGGTTCGAGTCACTGGGACTAGTTTGGTAAGGGGATCCTTTCTTTGGGACCAGAAGGCTTTTAAATGGAACTGAATGTCCCTCATCTGGAATCTTGCTCCCTGGACCACTGCTGTGGAAGCTGCCATGTGGCCCAGAAGCTGAAGGAAATGCCTTGCTGGTCGAGACACCTGTAGGGTGACTGAAGAGGCCAGTTCCATAAGGGTCCTTGCCCTGTCCAGGGGAAGGAAGGCTCTTGCCCCTATGAAGGTGAAGAGCTGTACTGGCTTGAGAACTGACTTTGGAAGGTTGAGAAGGAATCCTAAGGAAGTGAGCACTTGCTGAGTTATTTGCGAGTGTGACTTGACTTGGTCTGTAGATTGACCTACTATGCACCAGTCGTCCAAGTATGGGAAGATGGAGATCTTTTTTCTCCTTAGAAAAGCAACCACTACTGCCAGGCACTTTGTGAAAACCCTTGGGGCTGATGTTAGGCCAAAGGGCATTGTTTGAATTGATAGTGGCCTGAGGGCAACTCGAACCTGAGGTACTTTCTGTGGGAGCACCTGATGGGAATGTGAAAATAGGCATCTTTGAGGTCCAGGGAGGCTAGCCAGTTCCCTGGCCTTAGAGAGGGAAGGATTATTCCCAGAGTCACCATTTTGAACTTTGGTTTTAAAAGGTGTTTGTTCAGATATCTTAGATCCATGATGGGCCGCCATTCTCCTGTCTTTTTGGGGGTTAGGAAGTACCTGGAGTACAATCCTTTGCCCTTGTGTAGGGTGGGAACCCTCTCTATAGCTCTGAAAGCTAGGAGGGAAGAAACCTCTGCCTCTAAGGCAAGAGTCTCTGATGGATTTGCAGGTGGAAAGGATCTGGTTCTCATCTTGGGAAATTTTTTGAAGCTGAGAACCAGTCCCTGGATTACTACTTCCAGGACCCACTTGTCTGATGTCAGAGACTTCCAGTCCTGGACAAAGTAAGCTAGCCTGTCCCCTACTGGTATTGGAGAATCGGACCGGGCAGACCCATCAGGGTGTCTGCTTGGCAGGGGCTTTAGGCTGAGGGGGTGGATGCAGGCCTGCTCATCCCCCGTCTGCCTCTCCCTCTGAAGAACCCCCTCTGAGAATAAGAAGAGGAGGCCTGAGCTTGGTAAAAAGGCCTTTGGAAAGGCCTGCCCCTGTCCCTGGACTGCTGCCTTTGAGGAGTGGCTTGCCTTTCTTTGGCCTGAGCACTCATGTAAGTGGTCCTGTACTCGTCCATCTTTTTCATGTAGTTCTCTGTCTGCTCCCCAAACAGAGAATTACCAATAACAGGGAAATCCATGGCCTTAGCCTGGGTATCCTGTGATAGGCTAGTACATCTGAGCCAAGCCATCCTCCAAAGAGCCACAGATGTAGCCATGACTCTTGATGAAACATCATTGGAGTCCACAGCAGCATGAAACTGCACCTTGGATGCCTCAATCCCATCTGCAGCCACCTGCTCCAGCTCCTTGGCAAGCTGGTCATGGGCCTGTTTAGCCAGAGCCAGCACAGTGTCCCACCTGGACTTCTGGTATCTAGCTGTGTAGGCCATATAGTTAGCCTGCCTGAGTCCCAAAGATGCTGCCATGTACTGTTTCTTTGCCATGGCATCAATCTTCCTGGAGTCCTTATCTGGGGGGTGTGATGCCAAGGGGATATTTGCCTTATCACAGGCAGCATTGCTGGGAAAGGAACTCCGTGTCTGAGCCTGACAAAGTATACCTCTAGTCCATTTGTCTGTCCACAGGAGGTATGGAATTAGGAGTCTTAAGAATTTTATGTGTCTGTTTCCCAAAGGATTTGTGGAGGGGAATAGACAGTCTCCTGGACTCTGGGATGTCCATCATTTCAACAAAATCAGGCTCCTCCTGATCCTCCACTGTTTCTTCCACAGGAAGCTGGAGGGTTTCAGCCACTTTTTTTTAAAACATAAAGTGAGAAGGGGACTCAGAAAGCCTAGGAGGAGAAACACCTGAAGGCCTGTCTGGGGAGATGTCCGGGTCAATAGGCACATCCAGACTTTCATAATCACCATCATCATCCTCATACTCTCCCTCCTCCTCATCCGGTTCATAAAATTCTTCCAGGATGTAATCCGAACTGAGAACCGACCAACCGAGCCCTACCAGATGGTGCCGGGTTCGTAAGTTTATCGTCTTCTATTTATCGCTTTGGCTATTTCATCGGGCGGTCAGAGTATGAATTTCTGGGTCCGAACTGGATGATTTATCTTTATTTTTCTTTAACCGAACCGACTCCTCAGAATCGGCTCTCCTTTGCTCAAGAAGTAGCGCTCTGGTCAGAGGGCACTCCTTCTGGTTCGGTCGAACCGAACCGGCTGGCCATCCGGTCAGCGGACTTCTCGCCTCCTTTCCTCAGTCTACCTAATCTCTTTCCAGGGTAGCTTTGGGAAAATTCTTACAAATTTGGCAGTCTGAATCGAGGGTCAAACCTCAGACACAACACAGGTGGTGTGGGGGATCAGCCTTAGCAAAGACTTCCCCACACACACTGCAGTGTTGAAACCCAGTGGGCCTGTTTTTTTTCTTGGGTTTCTCAGACATGGCCAATCCTAACCAAAACTTACCATTTTTTCGGCAATCCGCCAGGCAAGACTCCCCTATCGGTTCCTGACCGTGTCACAGGTCTTGGAAAAAAACGTAATAAAATCCGTTTTTTTTAGAACCGATACGGACCGGTTACCACACTCTAAGTAAATACACAAACTTTTTTACCTGAAACTGATCGGTTCAGCCGAACCGATCCACAATTTACAAGTTCCACACAGAAACTATAAGAAAAACCTATCTAGTACTCACGGTACCACAGACAGAGACTTAAACCAACAGAACAGTAGCAGCAATTCGGTAGAAACCGAGCGAAAAACGACACTTTAACCGACTTTTTTGAACCGAGCAAAGGAGAAATCTCCGGAGCGACTGTTCAGTGAGGCATAGTAAAGAATCTGACGGTTGGAGTTTAAACAACAGCAGACAGGGGTTTCAACCGAGCTCGTGGTGAACATTCCATGCTGGCCATGGAAAGTTTAACTCTTTGTTCTCCAGGGCTGTTGAAAGGGAGGACCTAACTGCATATGTCAGAATACAGCAAGACTTCATGTTGTTTGAAAGTTCCACAAAGTGACGGCAAGAATTAGAAAGCACAAAAAAAAAAGAAGAAAAGGAAAAAGAAATCAGAATCAAACAACCAGCTACATCAGCAATCTCTACAGAATGTGGGCAGTCATAACATGCGCTGTTTAAACGTGGGGAAAATTTGAAGCCTAAGGGGGTTGACAGTGTCCCTTTAAAGTGATTTTCTTAGATTAGGGGTTAACTTACCTTAAATGGAAGCTTGTCCTGGCGATAGTTTCTGCACATACATGTTAATAATTTAGCTGCAGCCGTTACCGAATAGGAAGGGATTATAGTTTGGCCCAGACAAGGTGGCCAGCCGATCCCTTCCACTTCCCGATTCATTTCCGCACCCCTGCGCACAGGTACATACATTATGACATCCAGTAAGGGAGAGCATGAGGGTGCGCCACATTGAAATGAATGGGGGTATTTTTTTATTTGCATTTTCTACATTATGATGGCAAGTTAGAGATAAATGAAGGCCACCGCTCGACTAACAAAGCCCTTGTTAGTCACGCGGTGGCCTTCATTAATCTCTAACCCGGCATCATAATGTACAAAATGGTAATAAATGCCCTCATTCATTTCAGTGGGGAGCACCCCCGTGCTCTTCCTTGCTGGACGTCATAGTGTGGGTGTGTGGAAATAAATTGGGAAGTGGAAGGGATTAGCTGGCCACCTTGTCGGGGCCAAACTATAATTCAATAATGGCCACATCAAAATTATTAACATGTATGTGCAGAGACTATCACCAGGACAAGCTTCCATTTACCCCTAATCTAAGAAACTGAGAAAATAACTAAGTTTTCATCCATTATTTGACAGGCTGCAGACTGAAACTGTGAGTGGTCTTAGACCTGAGCACAGGCAGCATATAGGAGGTATCATGACCTGATTCTGGTAGTTAATGGCGAGTGAACATTCCATCTTAAGTTGCTAAAGCAGCAATAAGTGCAGGAACAAGTGGAGCAGGTTCTATTGTGACATACATGCAGGGAAAACAACAACCCTGTAGGGAGATAAATTATTTTCCCAGCAGGTACCTAATAACGTGTTTTACTGAGTTAATTTGTACTTCCCCCAATGGTATAAATTTATTTATAATTTATATTACCCAGGATGGACCAGCTGAGCTCTAACATCTTGTTTTCAGTACGGTTCTGCTTCTATCCATTTCTACAGTTAGCCATACTGGAGTACCTGGAGGTTGAGTGACTTGTTTAAGGTCACACAGTAAGTATCTGACTACGGTGGCTTTAAAAGTATTAGACCATGGCTAATATAAGACTGCTAAGGAAGCCTATACTCCAGTGATTTCTACAACGCTTTCATCATGGCGAGTGATATAATTAGGGACCAATGTTCAGATAGTCAGTTTTAACACAAATGACAAGTGATGACAAGTGAGAAAACAAAGGTTGCAGAATCATTGCAAGTAGCAGTTCTACAACCACGCAGTCCAGATAACATTTGCAATGATCTAGAAGAGATATGCACTAAGCAAAGATGTACACAACGGTACATAATACAGCCCCTGACTATCTGACAGAGAAATAGCCGCTACTGAGCTCAGTTCATGGCTATAAACACCAGGGGGACTGCCAATGTTAATTTCTATGGGCGCAACCCTCCGCTCCAAATTTATGGGCCACAAAACGAGGTGCTGTGCTGACCCATAAAACTGCTACATTGAGAACATTATGTATGCATCGGGGAGGATACCACCCTGGTGTGAACGCTACAATGTAAATAAGACTTTCCAGCTGTTACTGTGACTATGACAGGTTTACATATGGTAACAGCACACATTACAAGGTCATGCATGTGTACGTCTGGGGCAGTGCCTTGTACAGACATGCATGAGCAAGTGTCGACATGGAAAACTGTCTCCTCACCCACCTGAATAGTACATTTGGTTCACTTGTGGGCCCAGTGTCCTAACTGGTTTGAATGTCCCTTGCCATCTCCCTGATAGCCCAGTGCCTCCACCCCCAAATGCCAGCCCGAATCAGTTCCTGACAGCCCAGTGCCACCGACCCTGAATCGAAGGCTAAAGTAGTCCCTGGTAGCCTAGTGCCCCCCCCCCAATATCTCAGCATAAATCAGTCCTTGGTAGAGCAGTACCCCCCAATCCCAGTCCAAATCAGACCCTGGTAGCCCAGTGCTCTCCAAAATCCAAGCCCAAATTAGTCCCTGGCAGCCTAGTGACTCCCCCTAAATTCCAACATGAATAAGTCCCTGGTTGTCCAGTGGATTCCCCACCAGCCTTATTCTCACATTCGTGCACCACAAAGCACCAGTCCCTCACCGATCACAGTCCCCTGCCAGCTCTAATGCAGTGGGGCACTCTCATGTTACACCACTACCGACTACCGCAACAGGTTCTTAAGGCAGCAGGCATTGTAAAACTGTGACCATTATGTACAGAGATGCAGCAGCACTATATAACTCTCTCTTACTAACCTTCACGTTATGTAAGTACAGTATCACCTTTAATGCTGGCCCATTGGTGAAGCATTAGAGCTACTGCTGAAAAAAACAGTGACAGAGTCTGGAATGAGCCCAGGTCATCGAAGCCAGCCAGAGGAGGTTGGACTGAACATCCCACAGATGCCTGCCTCCACTGTGGTGGTGGTGGGGTCCATTACCGCCTTGTAAGCACCACCTGCATGTTACCAGGTGGAGCAACAGGCAGAGTGGCTGTGGAAGGGAGATGATTGGCTTTGCAGACATACCCTCATTGTGTGCAACTACATCTACACGTTTATAACTGATATCTCAGGGAGAAAGGGGGAACACCAAAGAAACTAGCACCAGCTGTAGGTGGATGATGTCCGCTTCCATAGGCCCCACACCGCTGACCGAAGCCTCCTGTCCTCAACTGGATTCGATCTCCTTTAATGTTTAAATTAAGGTTTATTGATACTGTATAACAGCTTAAATCCACACCCCTTATATTTAGCACTCTGAACACACCCAACATGTTTACGTCATCGTATTTCACTGGTGGAACACTAGTGCTGCTATTCTATACTGAGTCGCCTAATATTCACCGACTTTTTATTTTTGCGCTAACATGAAACCAGCAAAAATAAAAAGATAGTGAATGTTTCCTGCTATACAGTATTTTCCTGGTGATAGCAGACAATACAAATAATAAACATATTCATTGCAAAACACTGTTAATGCACTAGTTATGGTTAAAGCAACAAAAGTAGAGAAATGTGGCATTAGGGTTTCCAACCCTAATATCCCACCCCCACCCTGCAGGCATCAACAGGTGTGGGGTATGCCTTGTGGCTGTCAACCCTAACGCTCACCCTATTACATAAGTAAGCTGAGATGGGTACAGTATATGCGGATGGGGTGAGCGTAAGGGTTGACAAGTGCAAGGCACACCACATGCGTGTTGCTACCTGCAGGGTGGAGGTGGGGTGTTAGGGCTGGAAATCCTAACACCACAATTCCCTACTATTGTCTCTTTAATCCTAACTAGTGCATTAACGAAGTTTTTTTGCAATGAATTTCCTGACTTTTTGAGATAGTACAATCGTATCCTTATTTGCCTGTGGGACCCCAGGGCGCTCCCATCCCTCCATAATTGTTTCCTTATTTGAATGTGGGAGCGCAGGGCCTTGCGCTCTCATTCATCCATAATGTTTGGGCCCTGCACTTCCATCCCTCCTTAGATTTATTCATTTAATTATTCATTAAAGTGTTTCACCAGGAAAGGCACACTGAGCAACAAGCTGCTCGTCTCCCAGTGCGTCCTGGGGGGGGGTGGTCACAGGGAGAATACACATGCAAACATACAATACATACATCGAGCACATAAAAACAATTGGTACAATTCTATATTGAAGCATGATATATTAAACAGTGCAAAAATATAACAAATAATTTACATTTAAGTGCAGTAATAAAATACAATTGAATGCATACACAATGGAACAGAGAAGTATAACCGTCATGTGAGCAGCTAGCTGCACAGGAGATAGAATACAGTGTGCCAGCTGGCAAGGGGGAAAAAGGGACTTAGCTGCAGGTACAATTTACAGTGAGAAGCATGTATGTATATTGGACGTGCATAACTGTACCATTTTTACATATTTTTAACCCACATTTTCAACATACCCTTTGGGCTGGATTTACGTCAGTCCACCGACATTGTTCATGAGGCGGGGTCTCAAAACGGCCATATTGAAAATTTGGTATAAAAGTATGCAAAAATGGCAAAGCTATCCATCAGCGTTTAAAACTCCACTGAAATACATTGACACTCACTCCAAATGAAACCTGTAAAAAAAAAAAAAACTAAGTCCCAAAACCTTTTTCATGAGTAGAAATCCTTTTTCGAGAGAACAACAAAAGCTCACGGAAAAGGATCCATTCTCATGAAAAAAAAAAAATCGGGGGAGGACTAAGTCCCAAATCCCTTTTCGCGAGTAGAAATCCTTTTTCATGAGAATGACAAAAGCTTACAGAAAAGGATCCGTTCTCACGAAAAAAGAATCAGAAGAAAACTAAGTCCCAAATCCATTTTCATGAGAACAAAAAAAGACTCATGAAAAAAGAATTACTGAGGCACGAAAAAATATTTCAAATGTTAAAAAAATGCCTTGCAGTATGATTTTTCCACCAGATAACTACAGAATCCACCTAATGGAGTCCCGATGACCAAGATATATGTGTTGGTGTCTCTGGAGTAGTTCATTATTTGTGGATTATCAAGGTGCTACCCCCCCAAAAAAAAAAAATGGAAAACAAGATGGCGTCTCATGAAAAAGGAAATTTTCCTCACAAAAAAAGGACTGGCCCCTCACAAAAAAGAATCCTTTTTCACACGGACCAAATTCTTTTTTCATTCCAGGAATCTATCCAAAAGAATGTTCTGACCATGCTCAGAACCCGGAAATTTAAAATTAAATAACTTTTGAATGGATTAATATTTTGTTCCACCAAACTTCTGTGGGGCAAGCCCTTTCTACCCTAAAAATTTCAGACAAACATTTCAAATCATCTGGGTGCAGCATGATGACAAACAAAGCACAAAAAACTGCACTTTTTAAAAATATTTTCAGTATGCGTAGCTCAGAATTCACAAATCCTACCAAAACGAAACTTGGCACATCAAGAGATCTACCCCAGGGGACCATGCATGCAAACTTTTGTGCATATCCATTGAATGGTTGCAAAGTTATTAAAATGCAAAATCTGAGGCTTATTAATTACGCTAATTTTATTTTGTAACCAATTTTTATTCTGTAAGGGTGACGTTGTAAATAGGATATCTGTCCTAACCGTTTTATCCTGTATAAAAAATAAAGATTTTTATGTACTCTATCTAAATAAGCTGCCAACATTCTGTGTCATTAGTTCACACTGTATGTTTGTGGCTGGATCCAGGTGATCTGCATAGGTTTGAAGTATTAATTAGAGGTGGGCAAGCAGGGAATTTTTCACTTAGCAGGGGTATGGCTTGACTCTGTAAGCTAAGACACAAGCTGAGGCATGGCTACTGCAGGCTGTCCTCTACGATACTGACAGTGTCCCTCATGAGCTGCACGAGAGGAGCTGAAAGTTTCCGCCACTGAACTAACTGCTCAGGCTGACAATAATACTGGCTTTGATCATAACTTGCTCAGCTTCACCTTGGCTCTCAGTTGCTTACAGAGGTTGAGCTGAGCCAAACACTAGGCTCGAGCTTGCTCTGGCTTGTCCACCTCTAGTATTTAACACCCTGTTAAGCACTGTCTGGGTGCTAATGAATCTTCGTGCCTATCTATGCTCTGTTTTTTAACCACCAACACTCTCTCTCTCCCTCTCTGTCCCTTTCGCAGAGTTGTGGCTCAGTTTTTCAGAGCAAAGTCCTGTTTCCTTAAGATTAGAGGGAAGAGCTTAGCTGAGAGAAAATGTTGTGCTTCAGTTAGTAAATGCTTAAAGAGCCAGTGGACTGCCTAAAACTAATATTAGTTAGTAAAAGCAGTCAAAAATTACCTTTTATAGCTGAGGTACTTTTTCTTTTCTGTTTGGTTAATTAGAGGATTGTTTACCTGGTGTTAGTAGGTTTAATGTGTGGGACAGCACTCTGCCTGGCAGCTGACATATCTTTGCATTTCTATTTATTTTACCAGGAACGCTCCATTGAGCAGTGCTGATTTACAAGGAGGTCCTGGGTGGAAAGATAAAATACAATGAGTAACAAGGCAAATTCACATAATACAGGAACTTAAGAAACAATTTATAAACACAGCCTAACAGATATAATCTAATACAAATGCAAGAATAGCAGGAGTATTAATATATAAGACTTACAGCAGAGATGATGTATACAGAGAGCTACTTACAAGTACAGTATTGAACACACAATAATACATAAGATACATAGCTTTTTATTAACAGTATTCACATTTCTTGACACAAAGTTTACTAAAAAGGACCCTGAAATAAAGAGGGGCATTTGTTCTTCCGCTAACATCAACAGCATTGTGACCTCACTGACTGTGACATCACTGCTGCTTAGGAACAGCCATTCAGTAGTTGCCAGGTTAGTCGCCAGTGTCATCACGGTCAGTGAGATCACAATGCTGATGATGTAGTGGGGGGATAGAGATAGACAGGTCAGCGGCCAGGCTAAGAGCTGTTCCACACATCCAGCACAATATTATCACATCAAATACTTCCTAATGAGCAAAAGCTACATGCTGTGGGGAGAGGTAATAGTGGAGTTTGAATATGTGGTGAGTTTGTCTGTGAGAGTAAGTTTATTTATATCTGAGTTTTGCTGGTGGTTTTTCAACTTAGCTTAAAGGGAATTTCCAACCTAGCTGAAAGCAGCTACCACTCCCATACTGTGGCAGCTGCCCTCAGCGACAGTTATTCTAGTCATGTTATAATTAAACATAGTAGCCCATACCTTAGAAATTTCACTCGTAATTTTTATTTCAGGTGGGCCTTTCGATAAATTCTAATTGCTCCAGTCCTGCTGCCATGCCCCTGCGCTCAAGCACGTAATGATGTGTGACCAGGAAAAAGTGCATGCCACTATTGCAGTGAATGGGGGCTTCTTTTTCCTACCGTTTTGTATCCCTCAGGATGGCTAGCTGGCAGTAAAGAAGGATACTGCTCGACTAACAAGGTCTCAAGACAGCTTTCTGACAGCTGGTCCAGGGGTCAACTTGGTTAGAAAGGACACTGGACCTTGTACTGGATAACAGGGAAGCTGTAAGGAATCTGGAAGTGGAGGAACCACTGGCTGGGAGTGACCACTGTTCAGTGCGGTTCACGCTCAACATGGGGAGGGAAACAGGGGGCACGGGTACAAGGGTGATTGAGTTTAGGGGGGACTTTAAGAAGATGGCGGACATTTTGGGAAGGTACCTAGCAGGTATGCAACCATACATGGACGCAGACCAGAAATGGGACATCATAAAGGAAGGGCTGGCGGAGGCTACGGAGTATTGCACTAGGAAGGAAAGCATGAAGAGTGGGCAAAGAAGAAAAAATTACTCACCTTAGTAATGTTGCTTCTTCTAATGGAGTCTTGCTATATTATGACATATGCAGTATAACCCCAGGTTAGAACTGCTCCGGAGGTGAAAGAGTTAACTTTCCATGCAGGGCATGGAACTTTGAGCGCAAGCTCGGTTGAACACTCAGTCTGTTGTAGCTCAAACTTAAACTGTCAGATCTTTACGAGCAAAACTCACTAAGGTTCTGTGTGGAAGCCGTAAACCTACACTAGCCCACTGGCTACTAACTACAAAAACACATTCTTGTTCTTGATCCCAAAATAAAGACTCAAGTCAGGGTATTCAAGAAAGAAAAATAAAACATAACACCTAAGCACCCTAAGAAAGGGTGAAAATAAAGTGGGCATCTATGAAGTGCCAACATTGCACTGCCCACCCACATCCCAAAAGTAGAGGTTCTGAGAGGGGCAGGCTGGGGGGGAGGTCATAATATAGCAAGACTCCTTTAGAAGAAACAACATTACTAAGGTGAGTAATTTTTCTTCAAACAACATGAAGTCTTGCTATATTATGACATATGCAGATTACACAGCAGTACCTCCATGGAGGAGGGACAGAACCTACTTTAGAAATAGGCTCTGAAGCACAGCTATGCCAAATTGAGCATCACTCCTAGCCTGGCTATCCAGGGAGTAATGCTTAGTAAAAGTGTGAACTGTTTTCCAGGTAGCTGCTTGACATATCTCTAGGATAGGGATGTCCCTGGCAGCAGCCAGGGACGCAGCTGTACCTCTGGTAGAGTGAGCCCTCAGGCCTGAGGGAGGAATCTTACCCAGTTTTTCATAGCAAAATTGGATACAAGAGACAATCCACCTGGCAATGGATTCTTTAGTGGCAGGTTGTTTTACCAACCTCACCATAAGTGAGGAACAATTGAGGGATTCAAACCTTGACCCTTGGTACGCTCTATATAGTAATTCAAGGGCCTTTTGACATCTAAATCTGTGTAATTCCTCTCGCCAGAGGAGGAATGGTCAGTGAAGTACACAGGAAGAGACATGGATTGATTAAGGTGGAAGTCTGAAACCACCTTAGGCAAAAATTTTCTGTTAGTCCTGAGGACCACCTTATCTCTATGAAAGGAGATAAAATCAGGCTCCACTGACAATGCTTGTAGCTCACTTATGCGCCTGGCAGAGGTGATGACTACCAGAAACACAGTGTTCCAAGTCAAGTACTTAAGCTCTGCTGAAGACAATGGCTCAAAAGGGGGTTGCATAAGCTGGGCAATGCAAATATTAAAATCTCAAGCAGGGGCAGGGTACCTGAACGGAGGGTTGGTGTGAAGCAACCCTTTAAAAAACTTGGAGAACACAGGGTGAGCTGAAAAAGAAGAGGGCTTACCTGCTGATAAAAAGACAGACACAGCTGCCAAATGCACTTTTAGGGTAGCTGGTCTTAGCCCCAAAGAATTCAAATGCACTAAATAATCCAGAATCGTAGCACGCAGCCGATTCTGGGGAAATATGCTTACTAGCACACCATATGGAAAATCTTTTTCCATTTTGAATTATAAGTAGCCCTGGTGGAAGGCTTCCTAGAGGCCTTCAAGATTTCCATACGCCTTGAGAAAGGTGTGGGTCAGCAAACTCTAACTCAAGAGCCATTCCTTGAGATTGAGAGATTTGAGGTTCGGATACCAAACTCTCCCCTGGGCACAGGTTAACAGGTTGTGATTCCTGGGAAGACACAGGGGAAGGTGGACTGCTAAGGACATAAGGAGTGGGTACCAGGGCTGCCTGGCCCAATCTGGAGCAATCAGGATCATCCTGCAGGGTTGAGACCTTATTTTTACTAGCACCTTGAAAAGAAGAGGGAAGGGGGGGAAAAGCATAGAGAAACTTCCCTTCCCAACTGAGTAGGAAGGCATCCAGAGGGACTGATCCCAACACTGAGGGCCTGCAGCAAAAAAGGGGAAGTTGGTGATTGGGGCTGCAAAGAGATCTATCTGAGGGGTGCCCCATCTGGCAAATACTACCTCCAGTACTAGGGGATCCAGTGCCCATTCGTGATGGCCCTGGGAAACCTGCTGAGAGCATCCGCTAGGACATTGTCCTTGCTCTGGGAGGTGAACTGCCGTAGGAAGGTTCAGAGAATAAGCCAGAGACCACAACTTCATTGCTTCGTGCACAAGGTCAGACCGAGTGCCCTTTGCTTGTTGATGTACCACATTGTAGTGGTATTGTCTGTTCTGACCCAACAACCTTGTTCTGAACAGATGTGGAAAAACCTGGAGTGCTAGAAAACTGCTCTGAGTTCCAACAAATTCATGTGGAGCAGAGATTCCTGAGGGGACCACAACCCCTGGTAGTAAGGTCGCCCATGTGAGCTCCCACCCCAAGAGGGATGCATCTGTAGTAAGGGTCAAGGAATGAGACTGGGGAATGAAGGAACCCCTGTCTCAAATTGCTCTGGTCCTGCCACCACTGGAGGGCCTGGATCAGGGTTCGAGTCACTGGGATCAATTTGGTTAGAGGATCTGTCCTTTGAGACCAAAAGGCTCTCAAATGGAACTGAATGTCCCTCATCTGAAACCTTGCTCCTGCACTACTGCTGTAGAAGCAGCCATGTGCCCCAGGAGCTGTAGAAAATGCCTTGCTGGTCGAGAGACCTGCAGGGTGAAAGAAGAGGCCAGAGAGACAAAGTCCTTGCTCTTTCCAGAGGGAGGAAGGCTCTGGCTTCTTTTGTGTTCAGTTCTGCGCCTATAAAGGTAAGAAGCTGGACAGGCTCCAGAACTGACTTTGGAAGATTGAGAAGGAAACCTAAAGATGTAAGAAGAGATTCAGGAGAAAACCTAGGGAGTTACTTGTAGGTGTAGTTTGACCTGGTCTGGAGACTGGCCTACAATGAGCCAGTCATCCAGATAAGGAAAGATGGCAATCTTTTGCCTTCTTAAGTGGGCAACTACTACTGCCAGGCATTTTGTGAACACCCTCGGGGCCGAGGTGAGGCCGAAGGGCATTGCTCTGAACTTGTAATGGCCTGAGGGCAGTTCGAATCTGAGGTACTTTCGATGGGAGCTTCTGATGAGAACATGTAAGTAGGCATCCTTGAGGTCCAGGGAGGCTAACCAGTCCCCTGGCCTTAGAGAGGGTAAAATAATTCCCAGAGTCACCATTTTGAACTTTGGTTTTAAAAGGTGCTTGTTTAGATACCTGAGATCCAGGATGGGCCACCATTCTCCTGTCTTTTTGGGGTAAGGAAGTACCTGGAGTACAACCCTTTGCCCTGGTGTAGGGGTGGAACCCTTTCCACAGCTCTGAGAGCCAGGAGGGAAGAAACTTCTGTTTCTAGGGCAAGTGCCTCTGATGGGTTTGCAGGTGGAAAGGACCTGGTTCTCATCTTCGGAAATTTTTTGAAGCTGAGAACCAGTCCCTGTCTTACTACTTCCAGGACCCACTTGTCTGATGTTACAGACTTCCAGTCCTGGACAAAGTAAGCCAGCCTGCCCCCTACTGGTAGTGGAGAATCGGCCCTGGCCACCCCATCAGGGAGCCTGTTTTGCAGGGGCTTTGGGTTGAGGGTAGAAGCAGGCTTACTAGACCCCCTCTGCCTCTTCCTCTAAAGAACCCCTTCTGGGCATAAGCAGAAGAGGAGGCCTGGGCTTGTTAAAAAGGCCTCATGAAAAGGCCTGCCCCTGCCCCTGCCCCTGACATGCTGCCTTTGAGGAGTGGCTTGCCTTTTTTGGCCTGTGCACTCCTATAGGTGGTCCTATACTCATCCATTTTCTTCAATAATTCTCTGTCTGCTTCCCAAACAGAGAATTGCCCACAACAGGAAAATCCATAGCCTTAGACTGGGTATCCTGCAGACAGGGCAGTACATCTGAGCCAGGCCATTCTGCAAGAGACACAGATGTAGCCATGACTCTTGATGAAACATCATTAGAGTCTACTGCAGCATGAAATTGCACCTTGATGCCTCAATACCATCCGCAGCCACCTGCTCCAGCCCCTGGCAAGCTGGTCAGGGCCTGTTTTGCTAGTGCCAGCACAGTATCCTATCTGGATTTCTGGTACCTAGCTGCATAAGCCATATAATTCGCCTGTCTGAGTCCTAAAGATGCTGCCATGTACTGTTTCTTTGCCATGGCATCCATCCTCCTGGAATCCTTTTCAGGAGGGTGAGAGGCTAGAGGAATATTAGCCTGTCACAGGCTGCAGCCTGCATACCCCACATGGCTGCATTGCTGAGAGGAACTCCATATCAGAGCCTGATAATGTATACCTTTGTGCATCCTTTTATCAACACGATGGATAGAGTGAGGAGTTTTAGGATTTTACTGTCTGTTTCTAAAGGATTTGTGCAAGGGAATAGACAGTCTCCTAGACTCTGGAATATCCATCATTTCTACATAATCAGGCTCTTCTTGGTCATCAACAGCTTCCTCAACAGGGAGTTGGAGAGTTTCAGCAACTTTCTTATAGAACATAAAATGAGAAGGGGACTCAGATAGCCTGGGGGGGGGGAACCCCTGAAGGTCTGTCTGGAGAGATGTCCGGTTCAATGGGCACATCCAGACTTTCAAATCACAATCACTCTTCTCATACCCCTCTTCCCCTTCCTCCGATTCATAAAAATCCTCAAAATCATAATCTTGAACCGGTGGAACCATCCGAACCGAGCGCTTCCCTGATGGTGTCGGTTCGGACGGAACCGGGGAAAGAGACTGAACAATTTGAATAGCTTTAGCTATTTCCTCAGCGGTTGGAGAAAAAACCTTTGGCTCCACACTAGCTGACTTTCTAGCCCTTTTAGTTGGAACCGGCTCCTCAGAGCTGGCTCTTCGTTTGCCCGAGGAAGTATCGCCCTGGTCAGAGGGCACTCCCTCAGGTTCGGTTGTAACCGAACCGGGCTGGCCATCCAGGTCAGCGGACTTTTTGGCCTCCCTTTCCCTGAGCCTACCAACTCTCTTTTCCATGGTGGCAGCAGGAAAATTCTTACAAATCTGGCAGTCTGCATTGAGGTGGTCAAACCCCAGACAATATACACAGGTGGTGTGTGGGTCAGCCTTAGCAAAGGCTCCCCACAGAAGCCACAGTGCTGAAACCCAGTGGGTCCGGTTTTTCTTTTGGGTTTCTCAGACATAGTGCCAGCCTAACCAAAACTTGCCCATTAGTGGCAATCCGCCAAGCAAGACTCTCTTATCGGTTCCCAACCATGTCACGGGTCGTGGAAAAAAACGTAATAAAATCCTTTTTTTTTTTAGAACCGATAAGAACTGGGAACCGCATTCTAAAGGGCTAGAAAGTTAATTTAAAAACCCATCTGATCGGTTCAAACCGAACCGAAAAAGACGTTTACAAGTTCCACACAGAAGAAAATAAAATAAGCCTATCTATGACTTACGATACCACAGACAGAGCTTGAACCGACCGATTGCGGTTAATTTCGGTAAAATAAACTGAGAATTACACTTTTTAACCGACAAACGAACCGAGCAGCAGGAGAAATCTCCGGAGCGACTGTTCAGTGAGGCGGAGTAAAGAATCTGACAGTTTAAGTTTGAGCTATAACAGACAGAGTGTTCAACCGAGCTCGCGCAAAGTTCCATGCCCTGCATGGAAAGTTAACTCTTTCACCTCCGGAGCAGTTCTCACCTGGGGTTATACTGCATATGTCATAATATAGCAAGACTTCATGTTGTTTGAAACCCAGTTGGCTGACACAGGAGGTTATGGAAGCAGTGAGGACCAAGAGGGCAGCATTTCAAATGTACAGGAAATCGGGAAGGGGTGAAGATAAGGATACATACATGGAGAAGTCCAGGAAGGTTACGAGACTGGTCAGGGCAGCCAAGGCATTCAGGGGGCAGAGACTGGCGCAGGGAATCAAAAGTGGAGAAAAAGACTTCTTCCACTACATCGGAAAGAGAAGAAGGAGCAAGGATCAGCTGGTGAGGATTAAGAAAGATGGAGGGTGGGTGGAGAAAGGGGCGCTGCAGGCAGAGGCACTGAACAAATACTTCTGCTCTGTATTCACACTGGAGGGAGGGCAGATACCCCCAGGTGAGGGGGGTAGGGGGTAGGAGCCAACAGATGTACAGATTACAGAGAGCAGGGTACTAGATGGGTTGAGGGCATTAAGGGTGGACAAAGCAACTGGACCTGATGGCATTCACCCTAGGGTACTACGGAAGTTGGCAGAGTTCCTGGCGGGGCCACTGGCCAACCTGTTCAATACCTCCCTGAACATGGGATGTGTACCACAGGACTGGAGAATGGCCCATGTGGTGCCCATCCACAAAAGTGGCCCAAAGGATGAACCAGGATACTGTAGGTCAGTGAGCCTCACATCTATCGTGGGAAAGCTCATGGAGACCATCCTAAAGAGAGGCTAGTAAGCTTCTTGGAGGAAAAAGGTCTCCAGGATGGTCAACAGCAAGGGTTTGTACTGGGCAGATACTGCCAAACCTTGTAGGGTACTATGACTGGGTGATGTGGGAACTGGACAAGGGCCATGCAGTGGATGTCCTCTACTTAGACTCCAGCAAGGCCTTTGATTCAGTGCTATATGCAAGGTTGGGGGGAATAGAACATGTGGGGATGGGACCAAAAATGGTGAAATGGATCACAAACTGGCTAAAGGGAAGGCAGCAAAGGGTGGTGGGGGGTAGGGACCTCTCGTCACAGAGAGTGGTGACCAGCGGGGTACCACAGGGATCGGTACTGGGACCGGTGCTGTTTGGGATTTTTATTGCAGATATCTCACACAGGATCTGGAGCAAGATCAATCTGTTCGCAGACGATACCAAGATGGGAGCTGTGGTTGATGATGCAGAGGGGTAGAAGCGGTTGTAGGAAGATCTGACTAAGATGCAGGAGTGTGGGCAGAAACATGGCAGTTGAGGTTCAGTGCCAAGAAGTGCAAGGTTCTGCACTTTGGAGCCAGGAACAAGGTGGGGAGATTATCATTTGAATGGGGTATAGTTGGGGAGCGCCACAGAGAAGGACCTAGGAGTGCTCATTACGGGGAACAAGAACAACTCTGCTCAGTGCAGGAAGGAGGCAGCAAAAGCCAACAAAATGCTGGGGTGTACCGCAAGAGGGATTTCCTCCAGAAGGAGGGAGGTTATCCTGCCCCTGTATAGGTCATTGGTCAGGCCCCACCTGGAGTACTGTGTGCAGTACTGGCACCCATTCCTGAAGAAGGACATCAGATTGTTGGAAGGGGTGGGTGCAGCGAAGAGCCACAAAGATGATCCAGAGATTAGAGAGCAAGCCCTACGAGGACAGACTGGGAGAGCTGAATATGTATTCACTGGAGGAGAGGAGGGATGGGGGGATATGATTGAGACCTTTAAGTATCTAAAGGGAATAAACAAAACCAACACAGAAAAATTGAGAAAAGAGTAGGGCCAAGCACGGATCATTGGGGGATGCCAGTGCTGATAGGTAGATGGGGGGCACAAGGAGTTGCCAATTTTAACTGATTTAAGTTCTGTCCAGAAGGTATGAACAGAACCAGTCAGTAGCTGGGGAGGAAAATCCTGCAGCAGAGAGCTTCGCAAAGAGAAGGGGGTGGGCTACAGTGTCAAAGGTTTCGGCCAGGTCGACAAAAATTGCAGAGGTGATCAGGCCCTGATCCACGCCAGAGAGAAAGGAATCAGTCAGCCTGAGAAGGGAGGTGGAGGTAGAGTGGAATTTGCAAAAGTCATACTGGAATGGAGTGAGGTATGAGGATGAGTCAAGAAAAGGAGAAAGTTGAGAAAGCACGACGTGTTCTTGAAATTTAGCAAGGGTAGAAAGTAGGGAGATAGGGTGGTAATAGTTCCCCTGAAGTGGAGGAGTCACCACCTTTAGGGAGGGGAATGAATGTGGCATGCTTCCAAGAAACAGGGACAGAGGCATTGGAGAAGGAGAGGTTAAGAATGGATACAAGAGGGAGACAGATAGCAAGAGCGGAGAGATGAAGGAGTTTAGGGTCCAACACACCCGGGCCCTTGCTCTTAAGGGGGTTTAGAGTTAGGAGGACCTTGAGAGTGACAGCTGGTGTGACAGGCGAGAAGGAGAAAGGGGCATATAGGGAGGACTGGAGAGGAACAGCGGGAGGGGGGATAGTGGGGGTAAGGAGGAGAGGAGGGAAGAGCTGCAGGAGTTCCAAGTCAAGTCAATCTTTATTTTTAAAAACTGCTTTTCAAATATTAAAGCACTTGTATAAAAGTAAAACAGAAAACATTCTAATTAGTTAGAACCACAAAAGTTAAAACAGGCAGATTAGGCACATTATAGATTAAATATCATCAGAAAAAGCCAAGTCAAATACATAAATTTTAAAATGGACTTAAAAATCTCAGTGGACAGGCACTCTCTTACCTGATGAGGTAGAGAATTCCACAGGGTTGGGGCCACAAAAGAAAAAGTTCTGGCCCCTGGGATCTTTAAACGGACCCTGGGAATCTCTAGCAATCCCTTGTCAGAGGAATGGGGCAGTAGGGATGAAGGAGGTCTTTCAGATAACACTGTCCCTGTCCGTGTAGAGTCTTATAGGTCAGCAAAGTGACCTTGAAGGTGATCCTCCACCGCACAGGCAGCCAGTGCAGTTCGTGGAGCACAGGCAAGGCATGGCTAGATCTCGACAAGCCAGTCAGTAACCTGGCTGCCACATTCTGCACCAGCTGCAGGCAGCGGATGTCCACCCCCAGGACCCCTAGATATATAGTAGTGCAGTAGTCAAGGTGGGAGGTCACAAAGGCATGGACCAGCGTTGTAAAATCATCAGGTGGAACAAGGTGCTTTATCTGGGCAATGTTCCTCAGATGGTGAAACGAGGACTTGATGACGGCTGACACTCGAGACTTCAGTGTGAGCCTGCCATCAAGTACAACGCCCTGATTCCGCACCCGCTCCAAGGACCTCAACTGGTTGCCCCCCAGCATAAGCCCGGAAGGCTGCCCAGGAGATAATCCCTCTACCTGACGATCTGGGTCCACCACCAACACCTCAGTCTTATCCAGATTCAACCTTAATCAGCTGGCACTCATCCAGTCTTGAATCTCAGCCAGGCAGTTGTTAAAGACCGAGACGTCATCATCCTGTTCAGGCACAAAGGACATGTACAGCTGAGTATCATCTGCATAGCAGCAAAAACTCAGCCGTACCACCTTATAATGTCTCCCAATAGCAGCATGTACACCGTGAACAACATGGGAGACAAAATGGAGCCCTGCGGCACCCCACATGTCAGGGAGAGAGGGTCCAAGGAAAAAATCCCCAACACCACTCTTTGGGTCCTGCCCGTGAGGAAAGAATGGAACCATCTAAGGACTGTACCAGCTACTCCATAGATCAGCCAGTAATACTCATGGTCCATGATGTCAAATACTGCACAGAAATCAAGAAAGACCAAGATTGAACGTCTCTACTGATCTCTCGCTATCAGGAGATCATCAAGTACCCAAATAAGGGCTGTCTCGGTACTATGCCTCCCCCTGAAACCAGACTGGAGAGGAACATTAACATCGTGGGTGGTAAGATAATCTCCAAGCTGCAACATGACTACCTTCTCAATAACCTTACCCACAAAGGGCAGGTTAGAGACTGGTCTGTAGTTCGCAAGATAGTCTGGCTCGAGGGAGGATTTATTTAAAAGGGGTGTCACCACCTCCTTCATGGGGTCTGGAAACACATTCTTCTCCAACAAACACCAGACAAGGTGAAGTCGTCACTGAATTCCGCGGCGACAGAAGAGGGGTCAGACATAGTGGCACCACTCAATTTGAGGACCAGGACAAATGACTGGGTAGGGGGTGAGAAGAGGGAGTGGATGACCTTCCAAAACTTTGGGGGATGGTTAATATTGTTTTGGAAGATGGCGGAAAAATACTCTGCCTTAGCACATTTGGTAGCTCTGGTGCAGGCATTACATAAGGCTCGATATTTGTGATATTTGGCAGTGGAGCCTGTGGACTTGTGAGCCTTCCAAGCCATATCCCGTGCTCGCAGAAAGACCAGCAGTTCAGAAGAGACCCAGGGGAGATGAGAACTTCAAACCCTAGTTTTCCTGAGGGAGGCATAACAATCACATGTGGAAAGGAAGTGTGATGTGAAGAAATTTAGGGCTGAGTCAATGGAGCTGGCAGTGGAGATAGGTGACCAATCAGTTGCTGCCAAATCCTTGTGTAGGGAGGACAGGTCCAAAGACCGGAATGATCAAATTAGGAGGAGTTTGGGGGTGCTTTGGGTCTGTGAACTCTGCGTACACTGTAGATCATGTGGTGGTCATTGAGGGCATCTGGGAGGGTGCCCGATGTTATAATTCAGTGTGAGTGGGAGGCAAGGACCCAGTCCAAAAAGAAAAAAATTACTCACCTTAGTAATGTTGTTTCTTCTAATGGAGTCTTGCTATATTATGACAATTGCAGTATGACCGCAGGTTAGAACTGCTCCGGAGGTGAAATAGTTAACTTTCCATGAAGGCATGGATTCTTGAGCGAAGCTGGTTAAGAGCTCTGTTGGTTAATTGCCAAACCTTAAACCGCCAGATCTTACAAGCAAACTCACCAAGGTTCTGTGTGGAAGCTGTAAACCCACACTAGCCAACTGGCTACCAACATAGCAAACACACTTCTTGGTCTCGAAAAAAGACCCAAGTCAAGAGACCCACAAGATTAAATAAACACAAGTTCACCCTAAGGAAGGGTGAGACAAAAACAACAAAGTGGCAAAAATAGAGTGCCAACACTGTGGTGCCCACCCACAGCCCAAACAAGGTTCTGAGAGGGGCAGGCAGGGAGGGAGGGAGGTCATAATATAGCAAGACTCCATTAAAAGAAACAACATTACTAAGGTGAGTAATTTTTTCTTCAAACAACATGAAGTCTTGCTATATTATGACAATTGCAGACTACACAGCAGTACCCACATGGAGGAGGGACAGAACCTACCTAGGGAATAGGCTCTGAAGGACAGTTGTGCTAAACCGAGCATCACCCAAGACTGGATGTCCAGGAATAATGCTTGTAAAGTGTGAACTGTTTTCCAGGTAGCTGCTTGACATATCTCTAAAATGGGATGTCTCTGGCCGCAGCCAGAGAAGCAGCTGTACCTTAGTAGAGTGAGCCCTCAGGCCTGAGGGGGAACCTTACCCAGCTTTTCATAACAGAATTGATACAAGAGACAATCCACCTGGCAATGGATCTTTAGTGGCATGTTTCCTGCCAACCTCACCATAAGTGAGGAACAGTTGGAGGAGTCAAACCTGTGACCCTTGGTACGCCTATGTAGTAACTAAGGGCCCCTCTTCACATCTGTGCTGTGCAGCCTCCTCACCAGAGGAGGAATGGTCAGTGAAGTAAACAGGAGAGAAATAGATTGATTAAGGTGGAACCAAACCACCTTAGGCAGGAACTTTCTATTAGTCCGAAGGACTACCTTATCTCTGTGAAAGGAGATAAAGTCTGGCTCCACTGACGATGCTTATAATTCACTTATGCGTCTGGCAGAGGTGATAGCTACCAGAAACACAGTTTTCCAAGTCAAGAACTTAAGCTCAGCTAAAGACAAGGGCTCAAAGGGAGGTTGCATGAGCTGAGCAATGCAAACATTGAGATCCCAGGCAGGAGCAGGATCCCTGAATGGAGGGCTGGTGTGAAGCAATCCCTTAAAAAACTTGGAAAACACAGGGTGAGATGACAGAGGAGAGGACGAACCTGCTGAAATAAAGGCAGAGACAGCTTCCAAATGTACCTTCAGAGTAGCTGGTCTCAGCCTCAAAGTGTTTAGATGGACCATGTAATCTAGAACTGTGGGTAAATCAGCAGAGTCTGGGAAATATTCTTTTCCAACACCATATGGAAAAATCTTTTCCATTTGGAGTTGTAAGTAGTTCTGGTAGAAGGCTTCCTAGAAGCCTTGAGTATATCCATTACACCTTGAGAGAGGTGTAGGTCAGCAAACTCTAGCTCTTCAAGAACCAGGCCTTGAGATTGAGAGACTTGAGGTTCGGGTACCAAACCCTTCCCTGGGCACAGGTTAACAGATTGTGATTCTTGGGAAGGCACGGGGGGGGGGCTGCTAAGGACAGGAGGAGAAGGTACCAAGGTTGCCTGGCCCAATCTGGGGCAATCAGAATTACCTTGCAGGATTGGGATCTGATTTTGACTAGCACTTTGAACAGGAGAGGGAAGGGGAAAAGGCATAGAGAAACTTCTCTTCCCAACTGAGGGCTAAGGTGTCCAGAGGGACTGAGCCCAAGACTGGGGGCCTGCAGCAAAAGAGAGGAAGTTGATGATTGTCTGGAGCTGCAAAGAGATCTATTTGCGGGGTGCCCCATTTGGCAAATACCACTCCCAGGACCAGGGGATCCAGGGACCACTCGTGATGGCCCTGAGAGATCCTGCTGAGAGCATCTGCCAGGAAATTGTCTTTGCCTGGGAGGTGAACTGCCGTGAAGGGAGGTGTCAGGAGTAAGCCAGAGACCACAACTTCATGGCTTCGTGCACAAGGTCAGAGACCGAGTGCCCCTGTTTGTTGGATGTACCACATTGTAGTGGTGTTGTCTGTTCTGACCTGTACAATTTTGTTCTGAACAGATTTGGAGAAAGCTTGAAGTGCTAGAAACTGCTCTGAGCTCCAACAGGTTGATGTAGAGCAGAGATTCTGAGGGGACCACAGTCCCTGGGTGGTGAGGTCGCCCAGTAGGGCCCCCCACCCCAAGAGGGGTGCATCCGTAGTAAGGATTGTAATGGGAGGAGGCTGAGTGACTAAGGAACTCTTTTGTCTCAGGTTGCTCTGATCCTGCCACCACTGCAGGGCTTGGACAGGTTCGAGTTACTGGGATCAATTTGGAAAGAGGATCCTTTCTTTGAGACCAAAAGGCCCTCAAATGGAACTGAATGTCTCTCATCTGAAATCTTGCTCCTTGCACTGCTGTGGAAGCAGCCATGTGTCCCAGGAGCTGCAGAAAATGCCTTGCTGGTCGAGAGACCTGCAGGGTGAAAGAGAAGGCCAGGGAGACTAGGGTGTTTGCCCTGTCTAAGGAGAAGGTCCTGGCTTCCTGGGTATTTAGTTCTCGCTTATGAAGGTTAGGAGCTGGACAGGCTCCAGAACTGACTTTGAGAGATTCAGGAGAAAACCTAGGGAAGTAAGCAGTTGCTGAGTTATCTGAAGATGTAGGTTGACCTGATCTGGGGATTGGCCTACTATGAGCCAATCATCCAGGTAAGGAAAGATGGCAATCTTTTGCCTTCTTAGGCAAGCTACTGCTACTGCCAGGCATTTGGTAAATACCCTTGGAGCCGAGGTGAGTCCAAAGGGCATTGCTCTGAACTGGTAATGGCCTGAGGACAGCTCGAACCTGAGGTACTTTCGATGGGAGCTTCTGATGAGAATATGGAAGTAGGCATCCTTGAGGTCCAGGGATGCTAGCCAGTCCCATGGCCTTAGGGAAGGTAAAATGATCCCCAGAGTCACCATTTTGAACTTTGGTTTTAAAAGGTGCTTGTTTAGGTATCTGAGATCCAGGATGGGACGCCATTCTCCTGTCGTTTTTGGGGTAAGGAAGTACCTGGAGTACAAACCTTTGCCCTGATGTAGGGGTGGAACCCTTTCCACGGCTCTGAGAGCGAGGAGGGTAGAGACCTCCGACTCTAAGGCGAGTGCCTCCGATGGAGATGCAGGAGGAAAAGATCTGGTTCTGATCTTCAGAAATTTTTTGAAGCTGAGAACCAGTCCCTGGCTTACTACTTCCAGGATCCACTTGTCTGATGTGAGAGACTTCCAGTCCTGGACAAAGTAAGCCAGCCTGCCCCCTACTGGTAGAGGAGAAGCGGCCCTGGCTACCCCATCAGGGTGCCTGCTTGGCAGGGGCTTTGGGCTGAGGGGTGGAAGCAGGCTTGCTTGAACCCCTTCTGCCCCTTCCTCTAAAGAATCTCCTCTGGGCATAGGAGGAAGAGGAGGCCTGAGCCTGGTAGAAAGGCCTATGAAAAGGCCTGCCTCTGCCCTTGGGTAGCTGCTTCTGAGGAGTGGCCTGCCTTTCCTTGGCCTGTGCACTCCGATAAGTGGTCCTGTATTCATCCATTTTCTTCATGTAATTCTCTGTTTGCTCCCCAAACAGAGAATTGCCAACCACAGGAAAATCCATGGCTTTAGACTGGGTATCCTGTGACAAGGTGGTGCATCTGAGCCAAGCCATTCTGCGAAGAGCCACAGAAGTAGCCATGACTCTTGATGATACATCATTAGAGTCCACCGCAACATGAAATTGCACCTTGATGCCTCGATGCCATCTTTTAGCCACCTGTTCCAGCTCTCTCAAGCTGGTCAGGGACTTGTTTGCCAGAGCCAGCACAGTATCCCATCTGATTTCTGGTATCTGGCAGCATAAGCCATATAATTTGCTTGTCTGAGTCCCAAGGATGCTGCCATGTACTGTTTCTTTGCCATAGCATCAATGTTCCTGGAGTCCTTTTCAGGAGGATGAAGTTAGGGGAATATTTGCCTTGTCACAGGTTGCAGCCTGCACTACACCACATGGCTGCATTGCTGTATAAGAAATTCTGTGTCAGAACTGATAAAGTATACCTTCTGTCCATCCTTTTATCTACAGGAGGTATAGAATGAGAGTTTTAAAACTTTTACTGTCTGCTTCCTGAAAGAGTTATGAAGGGAATAGACAGTCTCTTAGACTCTGGAATATCCATCATTTCTACATAATTGGGCTCTTCCTGAGTCATCAACAGCTTCCTCAAGAGGAAGCTGAAGAGTTTCAGCAACCTTCTTATAAAACATGAAGTGAGAAGGGACTCAGAAAGCTTAGGGGGAACCCCTAAAGGTCTGTCTGGGAGGTATCTGGTCTATAGGAGCCCAGATCTTCCAGACCATATTCACTTCCTCATAGTCTCTCCCCCATGGTTCATAAAATTCTCAAAATCATAATCTTGAACCGGAGGAACTGTGGTGAACTGAACGCCTCCTAGATGGTGTCGTTCAGGAACCAGGAAAGAGACTTGACAATTTGGATTGCTTTTAGTTATCTCTTCAGCTGTTGGGGAAAAACTTTTCCACAGCAGCATACTTTCTAGTCCTTTTTGCAGGAGCTGGCTCCTCTGAGCCAGCTCTTCGCTTGTTCAAGAAGTATCGCCTGGTCAGAGGGCACTCCTCCAGTTCGGGTTGGCACCGAACCGGCCGCCATCCGGGTCAGCGGACTTTTTGGCCTCCCTTTCCCTGAGCCTACCAACTCTTCTCAACGGTGGCAGCAGGGAAATTCTTGCAAATCTGGCAGTCTGAATCGAGGTGGTCAAACCCCAGGCAATAAACACATGTGGTGTGAGGGTCAGCCTTGGCAAAGGCTTCCCCACAGACATCACAGTGCTGAAACCCAGTGGGCCCGGTTTTTCTTTTGGGTTTCTCAGACATTATGCCAGCCTAACCAAAACTTGCCCATTTATGGCAATCCGCCAAGCAAGACTCTCCTATTGGTTCCCAACCATGTCACGGGCCGTGGAAAAAAACGTAATGAAATCCGTTTTTTTTAGAACCGATAGGAACTGGGAACCTCACTCTAAAAAAGGACTAGTAGTTCAAAAACACAACCTGATCGGTTCAAACCGAACCGATAAATGTTTTACAAGTTCCACACAGAAATTCGTATGTAAAACTAACTATTACTTATGTTACCACAGACAAAGCTTGAACCGGACGGTTGCGGTTAAAATTAGACGAAAACTGAGTATTTTAAACTTTTTTAAACCGCGAAAATGAACCGAGCAAAAGGAGAAATCTCCGGAGTGACTGTTCAGTGAGGCGGAGTAAAGAATCTGACGGTTTAGGTTTGAAAGCAACCAGACAGAGCTTCCTTAACCGAGCTCGCGCTCAAGATTCCATGCCTTCATGGAAAGTTAACTATTTCACCTCCGGAGCGGTTCTAACCTGCGGTCATACTGCAATTGTCATAATATAGCAAGACTTCATGTTGTTTGAATGTGTGATTCTGGGATTTTTGGTTGGGGTGAGTAGGATCAAAGATTAGTTGGGTTAGGTTTAGGGACCTGATGTTATCACAGAATTTAGATAGCAGGGGGGAGAGAGACAATTTTTGTTAGTCTCCAAGGATGAGAAATTTACCAGTTGAAGCATGAGAGGAGATGGTGGAAAGGAGTTTAGTAACTGTGGAGAAAGGCAGGCCAGGGCAGCAATAGGCACTGGCAACGAAGATAGGGAGAGAGAAGGGGAGAGAGAGTTTGTTGAAGAGAAGTTCGTAGGCTGAGGGGAGAAGATAGAGAGTATAGGGACGAATTGAATGGCAGACGTAGAATGAATGGCAACCCCGCCGCCCCTAGTGGCTTGATCTTGATGGGTGAGTAGCCAGGGATGGCAACTGCAGAGTCTGGAATCTTGTGAAAAGGCCTCGTATGCCAAGTGTTCCCTTGCTAGCATCTGTAGCCCTACTTTAGGAGCCACAACTAAATTAACAACGAGTATGTATGCATCATAGCAGATGCCATTTGAGTAAAAGGTTAATATTACTACTACTGATATGCTCGGTAATGCTGAAATTAATCCTGCCCCGCTTTCTCCAGTCAAACCCCCCTCTGACTTATCACCTCTTAAGAGACTGAAATTCATCTTAATCATTGTGTGTAGCCTGCTTAAAAAACTGGATGGGGTAAAAGCCTGGGTCTCACACACAAACCCAGATATTCTTATCCTCACAGAAACATGGCTTAATATGATAGTATTCCACCGTGAAATTGCTCTACCCTCGTACACCCTCTTCCTCCTGGACAGATCAACTAGGGAAGGAGGTTTTGCCATTTACATTAATAACAAATTCAAGGCGGTTGAATTCAGCTCCCTCTCAATGCCAAGAAATTTGAGTGTCTGGCAATCAAACTTTCATCAGCTGCTGAAAAGTACAGTTACGTAAGAACTTTCCATGACAGTAGATCTTCAAGAGCATCTCTTGCAGCAGGCCATACCTATGGAACAACAGATGCCAGGACCACACCGACACAGTTCTAGACAGCAGTCTAGTGGGGCGGGGGGGAGTCTGCCCACTTCGACATCACACGCTGATGTCACCCTATCCTATAAGAGTAGGTGGCCCTCACACCCTCTTCAGTTCTCCCACCAGAGACCATAAGCTGAAGGTTCCCACCCGTAAAGAAATAGCAGAAGCAGAAGGTGCTCCGCTAAGGGGAAAATGGGACAGACAGAGGAAGGACCACAGTGCCAGGGGGATGGAGTATGGGACGGCTTGGCCTGCTGCAAGAGATCCTCGTGAAGATCTACTGTTACAGTAAGTTCTTATGTAATTGTACTTACTATCTTACTTTGAAGGCATCTCATGCAGTAGGCCACACCTATAGAAAGAGTCCCAAGCAGTTCTGACATCAGAATATCACGTATGGGTGGACGGAAATCATAAGCCCCAGAAAGCAGGCCCTGTAGAACAGCTAGGCCAAAACTGTCCGTACGCGTAGAGGCAATGTCCAGACTACAGTGCTTGGTAAAGGTGTGGAAGTACTCCAAATGGCAGCAGCACAGATCTCTGCAGCTGAAACATTCCGGAAATAGGCAACAGAAGTGGCCCTGCCTCTGGTGGAATGACCACAAACAAAGCCAGGAAGGTCCTTGTCATATTTCTTGTAGCAAAAAGTAATACAGTTTGCCAATCATTTGGACAAGCACTGTCTAGAAACAGGAACACCCTCTTTCCCAGGAGTGAAGGAAACAAATAACTGAGAGGACATCCTACAGTCCTGCATACAGTGTGTATTGTAACACAGAATTCTACGTACATGTAAAGTGTGATGCAATACTTCCACTGGATTGGCATGCTCTGGATAATAAACAGGCAGGTGGATGGATTAATTTAAAGTAAACTCAGACAGCACCTTAGGAAGAAACTTAGGGTCAGTACGCAAAGACACCTTGTCTTTGTGGAAAATCAAATAAGGCTGCTCACACATGAGAGCCTGTAGCTCTGAAATCCTTTGAGCAGAAGTAATAGCAAACTAAAAATAATGCTTTCCATGACAGAAAGCATAGCTCACATGTCGCAGCCAGTTCAAAAGGAGCCAAAATAAGTTTCTCCAATACAAAATTCAAGTCCCAAGGCAGGACTGAAGAGTGGATAGGAAGCTTCAGGGGAAAGAATGCCTCTCAGGAATGTACATGACACCTCCAGTTGTGCCATTGTACAGCCATCAACAGGCACATGGAAGGTAGAAATGGCAGACATGTGCACTCTAAAAGAAAATTACTTCAAACCAGAGTCTGAAAGGGACAGCAAGTACTCCAGAATCTGATCCACTGGACAAGTGAAGGAATCCAGCTGACGTGAAGCAGCCCAGAGAGCAAAGCATTTCCACTTCATGGAATAAGTGGCACTGGTGGAAGGCTTCCTAGCCACTGCCAGGACATTAGCCACCTTGGGGGATACCCCAAACCTAGCCATGGCTATGTCTTCAGGAGTCAGGCATGAAGATGCAGGGATTAGAGGTCTGAAAGGACCGGGGTGCCCTGGTCCAGGGACAGCAAGCTGGTGCACAGAGGCAGGGGCACTGGAAGTGCCACCGTCAACTGCTGCAGAAAGGGTAACCAGATCTGATGAGGCCTTAGGGGTGAGATGAGGATCATAGTAGCCCCTTCCATCTGTAGCTTGATCAGAACCCTTTGAAGCAAGGGAAAGGATAAAGAAATCTACCTTTCCAAAAGAGGGACAATGCATCTCACCAGAAAACTCCAGGCCCTAGAGCGAGCAAGCAAAAATGCAGCAATTTTGCATTGCCTCTGCCTCTCTCTCTCTCCCCTATCAAAATATCTGCTTCTCTCACTCTTCCCTGTCTGTCTTTAGCCTTGGCCAAGTTCCACCCCCTCTCATGAAGTATGCCAGTTAACTACCCCTTCTCCGTCGTATCTTACTAAACTGGTATCCCGTCGTATCTTACTAAACTGGTATCCCACAGCTGTCCATCCTTAACTATGGCCAAGTTCCAACCTCTTCCCTGAAGTATGACAGAAACAATTCCTTCCCTTTCAGTATCTCCCTAATCTGGTACCCCTCATACTGCCTTTCTCGCCCCTTTAAGTGAACAGGCCGGCTGTACCAACCAATAAGCCTATCTGTTGTAAAGCTCCATACGGTCACATTTTGTTGTACATATGCTGATTTTTCTCCTTTGTATAATACTGCATTTTGTTCTACCTTGCTACTGTACTGTGTATATACTGTATATTTTTCCCTCTCTGTATAATATTGCACTGTGTCTACCATGTTACTGTACTATACAATGATTTTTTCATGACCAGGTCCACCTTGCAAATAAGCCTTGCTCAATGGTGCCCGCCTAGATAAATAAAGATTTTGATTGATTGATTGATTAAGTGGGGACTCAAAAAGGTCCGACTCTGGACAGCCCCACCTGATGAACAGGTCTTCTGTGACAGAGGTCAGCAGCTCCCACTTGTGCATCTTGGACTGCGACTGGCATAGCCTACCTGCCAGGACGTTTTGGATGCCTGGAACAAGGACAGCCGACAGTTCTACACCGTGTTCTAGAGCCCAATACCAAACTTTCATCACTTCCCAGCAGAGAGGGCATGAGTGAGTGCCCCCCTGTTTGCTGATGTAGTGGACTACACTGATGTTGTCCATCAACACTAGCAGAAGGCCCAGGGATAGCTGCCTCTGGAAGGCCTGCCTGCATCTCCAGGACGTTGATGTGGAGAGGAGACTCCATCCTGGACAGTGTTGCATGTGTCTGGTGGGGCCCCAGATGAGTCCCCCCACCCCAACACCGAAACATCTGTGGTGAGAATTTCCTGAGGGGAAGCAATAATGAAAGGAGTCCCTCTGAACAGATTGCTGGGTTCCATCTACCAAAGTAGAACCTTTTTGAAGTGAGAGGAGACTTGGACCTGATGTTCCAGGTCGTCAGTACGCTGATCCCACTGGACACGCAACATCCACTGGGGTACCCTCATGTGCAGTCTGGCTGGAGGCACTGTGACTATAGCCACAGCCATCAAGTCTAAGAGCTGGAGAAAGGTTCTGGCTGAGACATATCTGCTGTTTGTTGTACAGCAGGCGGACTTGAGCCATCAAGCAGTCTGCCCTGTCCTGGGGCAGGATGGTCATACCCTGATCCGTATCCAGGACCGCCCTAAAGCACTGGAGACCCTGACAAGGGGTCAAGACTGATTTTGGGCAGATTGACTGTGATGCCCAGTTCCTGGAACAGGTGGGTGGTACGTTCCACAGCACATGACAGGTATTCCCTGGACTGTGCTTTGAGGAGCCAGTCATCCAGGTAGGGAAAGACACAAGTCCTTCCCTCCTGAGGGCTGCCACCACTACTGCCAAGCATTTGGTAAACACCCAAAGGGCATAGGAAAAGCCAAAAGGCAAGGCCCCAACTGGAAGTGCACTCCCTGAAAGTGGAACCTGAGGTACTGACGGTGGGAGGCACATACCTTGATATGCAGTTAAGCATCTTTCATGTCAAGGGAGCAGATCCAGTCTCCCTGATGCAGAAGGGGCAGCACTCCCTAAATGGTGGCTATCCAGAATTTCTTGTACCTAACAAAGACATTTATCTCTCAAAGGTCTAAGATGAGCCTGAGATCCCCTGTACATTTGAGAACCAGGAAAAAGTGAGAGTACAACCCCCTGTCCTGCTGTGTCCCTGGGACAGGGTTCTACAGCCCTTTTGTGCAGCAAGGTATGGATCTCCTCCCAGAGCACTGGAATGTGGTCTGGAGGGTAGGAGGACTGAACCGGAGGGTTCTTTAGAGGTCACTCCAGAAGCTCCAGAGTGGAGCCATTTTCTATGAGCTGCAAGACTCAGGCCTCTCTGGTGATCTCCCTCCACTTATCCAGGTGCAGGGAGAATAAACCCCCAACTACCTACCGCCTCCTGCCCGGGCAAGGAGTCATGCTGAGGTAGCACCTGTGGCCAGGGCCACACCACCCCCTTGGGGATTTTCCCAGTGGTGGAGGTAGGGGTAGGCAGGGCTGCAGCTGCTCTGCATTTACCCTGAGGTTTGGAGCTGGGTTTAGGCCTACGGGCAGCACACCAAAAGGGCACTCGCTGACCACTTTTAGGCTGGTTGGTGTGGTACATGGAATGAACTGATTGCAAGATGCAGTCAGAGGTTAACAGGTTTGAAAGCATGTCCTGTACGTCCTCCCCAAACTGCAATGGTGCCGGAAAGTAAATTCTCCTCTATTAAATACATTAACATGATTGCACAAACTGATAGGGCCACTTATGAAAGTGTCTTAGACCTGGTACTCTCAAATGGGGATGGAGAAAGAATCTCAGATTTAGAAGTGGGTAGCCATCTGGGAACAAGAGACCACCAAACAGTGTGGTTCACAATAAACAGCCATACAATCAAGGCATACAAAAGCAAGAGTATTGGACTTTAGGAGGGCTGACTTTGGGAAAATGAGAGAGTGCCTCAGAAAAGCACTAGCAAACAGGCAAGAAAGAGGGGTGGAGAAACAATGGGGAGTAAGAAAAAATTACTCACCTTAGTAATGTTGTTTCTTCTAATGGAGTCTTGCTGTATTCTGACTATTGCAGTTAGGTCCTGCCTTTCAACTGCCCTGGAAAACAAAGAGTTAAACTTTCCATGGCCAGCATGGAATGTTCACCGCGAGCTCGGTTGAAGCCCCTGTCAGCTGTTGTTTAAACTCCAACCGTCAGATCTTTACGAGCAATACTCACTAGAAGTTCTGTGTGGAAACTAAAACTCACACTAGCCAACTGGCAACAAAATTTATATAAAAGGGTTTTTGGGTTTCAAAGCAAAGACTCAAGTCAGGAAACCCAAAAAACAAAACACATCCCAAAACACAACACTCACCCAAAATAAAGGAGGGTGAAAAGGGACACCCTAGGGTGCCAACACTGCTCCTGCCCACCCACATCCCAAAAGCCAGGTTCTGAGAGGGAGGGAGGTCAGAATACAGCAAGACTCCATTAAAAGAAACAACATTACTAAGGTGAGTAATTTTTCTTCAAACAACATGAAGTCTTGCTGTATTCTGACTATTGCAGACTACTAGCAGTACCTCCATGGAGGAGGACAGAACCTACTTTGAAACAGGCTCTGAAGTACTGTTGTGCTAAACCGATCATCACTCCTAGCCTGGATATCCAGAGAGTAATGCTTGGTGAATGTATGGACTATTTTCCAGGTGGCTGCTTGACAAATTTCTAAGACAGGAATATCCCTGGCAGCAGCCAAGGAAGCAGCTGTACCTCTAGTAGAGTGAGCCCTCAGGCCTGAGGGTGGAGTTCTACCCAGTTTTTCATAGCAGAATTGTATACAAGAAACATTCCACCTGGCAATAGATCTCTTAGTGGCAGGTTTGCCCTTACCAACCTCTCCATATGTGAGGAACAACTGGAGGGACTCAAACCTGTGACCCTTGGTGCGCTCTATGTAGTAGCTGAGGGCCTTTTAACATCCAGTTGCAGCCTCTCTTTCCAGAGGAGGAATGGTCAGTGAAGAAAACAGGAGAGACATAGACTGATTAAGGTGGAAATCTGAAACCACCTTAGGCAAAAACTTCCTGTTAGTTCTTAGGACCACTTTATCTCTATGGAAAGAGATGAAATCAGGCTCCACTGACAGGGCTTGCAATTCACTGATACGCCTGGCAGAGGTAATGGCTACCAAAAACACAGTTTTCCAAGTCAAGTACTTAAGCTCTGCAGAGGATAAAGGCTCAAAAGGTGGTTGCATAAGCTGAGCAATGCAAACATTAAGGTCCCAAGCAGGAGCAGGGTCCCTAAAGGGAGATTGGTGTGCAGCAATCCCTTGAAGAACTTACAAAACACAGGATGGGCTGACAGAGGAGAGGGCTTACCTACTGACAAGAAGGCAGAAACAGCTGCCAAATGCACTTTAAGTGTGGCTGGCCTAAGGCCTAGGCCATTGAGATGGACCATAGTCCAGAACCGTGAGGGCAACTCAGCAGATTCTGGAGAAATATCCTTATTAGAACACCAAATAGTGAACCTTTTCCATTTGGAATTGTAAGTCTTTCTAGTGGAAGGCTTTCCAGAAGCCTTAAGGATATCCAGAACCCCTTGAGAAAGATGCAGATCAGCAAACTCTAACTCTTCAAGAGCCATGCCTTGAGATTGAGAGACCTGAGGTTCGGGTACCAAATCCTCCCCTGAGAGGATGTCAACAGGTTGTAATTCCTGGGAAGAGACAGGGAAAGGTGGACTGCTAAGGACAGCAACAGGGGGTACCAGGGCTGTCTGGCCTAGTCTGGAGCAATCAGAATCACTTTGCATGCTTGTGACCTTATCTTGACTAGCACCTTGAACAGGAGAGGAAAGGGGGGAAAAGCATACAGAAATTTCCCTCCCCAATTCAGAATCAGAGCATCCAGTGGGACTCAGCCCAAAACTGGGGGTCTGCAACAAAAGAGAGGAAGTTGGTGATTGTCTGGGGCTGCAAAAAGATCAATCTGTGGAGTGCCCCATCTCGAGAAAATCACTTACAAAACTAGGGGATCTATGGTCCATTCGTGATGGCCCTGGGATATCCTGCTGAGAGCATCTGCTAGGACATTGTCCTTCCCTGGGAGGTGAACTGTTATCAGAGAGGTTTGCAGGGAATAGGCCAGGGACCACAACTTCATTGCTTCTGTGCACAAGGCCATAGACCAAGTGCCTCCTTGCTTGTTGATGTACCACATTGTGGTGGTGTTGTCTGTTCTGATCTGGACCACCTTGTTCTGTACAGATTCAGAAAAGGCTTGCAGTGCCAGAAACACTGCTCTGAGTTCCAAGAGACTGATGTGAAGCAGAGATTCCTGAGGTGACCACAGCCCTTGGGTGGTAAGATCCCCCAGGTGGGCTCCCCAGCCCAGCAGGGAGGCATCTGTGGTGAGTATCACTGAATGAGACTGAGTGACAAAAGGAACTCCTTGTCTCAAATTGTCCTGATCCTGCCACCATTGCAAAGCCTGGATCAGGGTTCAAGTCACTGGGACTAGTTGTCCCTCATCTGGAATCTTGCTCCCTGGACCACTGCTGTGGAGCTGCCATGTGGCCCAGAAGCTGAAGGAAATGCCTTGCTGGTTGAGACACCAGTAGGGTGAATGAAGAGGCCAGCTCCATAAGGGTCCTTGCCCTGTCCAGGGGAAGGAAGGCTCTTGCTCTTACTGTATCCAGCTCCGCCCCATAAAGGTGAGGAGCTGTACTGGCTCGAGAACTGACTTTGGAAGGTTGAGGAGGAATCCTAATGAAGTGAGCACTTGCTGAGTTATTTGCAAATGTGACTTGACTTGGTCTGGAGACTGACCCACTATGAGCCAGTCATCCAAGTATGGGAAGATGGAGATCTTTTTCTCCTTAGGAAAGCAACCACTACTGCCAGACACTTTGTGAAAACCCTTGGGGCTGATGTTAGGCCAAAGGGCATTGCTCTGAATTGATAGTGGCCTGAGGGCAACTCGAACCTGAAGTACTTTCTGTGGGAGCACCTGATGGGAATGTGAAAATAGGCATCTTTGAGGTCCAGGAAGGCTAGCCAGGCCCCTAGCCTTAAAGAGGGCAGGATTATTCGTAGAGTCACCATTCTGAACTTTGGTTTTAAAAGGTGCTTGTTCAGATATCTTAGGTCCAGGATGGGCCGCCATTCTCCTGTCTTTTTGGGGGTTAGGAAGTACCTGGAGTACAATCCTTTGCCCTTGTGTAGGGTGGGAACCCTCTCTATGGCTCTGAGAGCCAGGAGGGAAGAAACCTCTGCCTCTAGGAAAAGGGTCTCTGATGGATTTGCAGGTGGTAAGGATCTGGTTCTCATCTTGGGAAATTTTTTGAAGCTGAGAACCAGTCCCTGGCTTATTACTTCCAGGACCCACTTGTCTGATGTCAGAGACTTCCAGTCCTGGACAAAGTAAGCCAGCCTGCCCCCTACAGGTATTGGAGAATCGGGCCGGGCAGACCCATCAGGGTGTCTGCTTGGCAGGGGCTTTAGGCTGAGGGGTGGATGCAGGCCTGCTCATACCCGTCTGCCTCTCCCTCTGAGGAACCCCCTCTGAGCATAAGAAGAAGAAGAGGCCTGGGCTTGGTAAAAAGGCCTTTGAAAAGGCCTGCCCCTGCCCCTGGACTGCTGCCTTTGAGGAGTGGCTTGCCTTTCTTTGGCCTGAGCACTCCTGTAGGTGGTCCTGTACTCATCCATCTTTTTGATGTAGTTCTCTGTCTGCTCCCCAAACAGAGAATGACCAATAACAGGGAAATCCATGGCCTCAGCCTGGGTATCCTGTGACAGGCTAGTACATCTGAGCCAAGCCATCCTCCAAAGGGCCATAGATGTAGCCAAGACTCTTGATGAAACATCACTGGAGTCCACAGTAGCATGAAATTGCACCTTGGATGCCTCAATCCCATCTGCAGCCACCTGCTTCAGCTGCTTGGCAAGCTGGTCAGGGGCCTGTTTAGCCACAGCCAGCACAGTGTCCCATCTGGGCTTCTGGTATCTAGCTGTGTAGGCCATATAGTTAGCCTGCCTGAGTACCAAAGATGCTGCCATGTACTGTTTCTTTGCCATGGCATCAATCCTCCTGGAGTCCTTATCTGGGGTGTGGGATGCCAAGGGGATATTTGCCTTATCACAGGCAGCAGCCTGCATTACCCCAACATGGCTGCATTGCTGAGAAAGGAACTCTGTGTCTGAGCCTGAAAGAGTGTACCTCTTGTCCATTCGTCTGTCCACAGGAGGTATGGAGTTAGGAGTCTTCAGAATTTTATTTGTCTGTTTCCCAAAAGATTTATGGAGGGGAAGAGACAGTCTCCTGGACTCTGGGATGTCCATCATTTCAACAAAATCAGGCTCCTCCTGATCCTCTACTGCTTCTTCCACTGGAAGCTAGAGGGTTTCAGCCAGTTTTTTGTAAAACATAAAGTGGGAAGGGGACTCAGAAAGCCTAGGAGGAGAAACACCTGAAGGTCTGTCTGGGGAGATGTCCGGGTCAATAGGCACAGCCAGACTTTCATAATCACCATCATCATCCTCATACTCTCCCTCCTCCTCATCTGGTTCATAAAATTCTTCTGAGGTGTAATCCGGAACCGGGGGAACCAACTGAACCGAACCCCTGTCAGATGGTGCCGGTTCGGCCAGAACTGAAGTAAGCGATTGCACAATTCTTATCGCCTTGGCTATCTCAACAGCCGTCGGAGTATGAATTTCTGGATCCGAACCAGACAATTTATCTTTCCTTTTTCCTTTAACTGGAACCGACTCCTCAGAATCGGCTCTCCTCTTGCCTGAAGAAGTACGCCCTGGTCAGAGGGCACTCCTTTTGGTTCGGTCATAACCGAACCAGCTGGCCATCCGGTCAGCGACTTCTCGCTTCCCTTTCCTCAGTCTACCTACTTCTATCCAGGGTAGCTTTGGGAAAATTTACAAATTTGGCAGTCTGAATCGAGGTGGTCAAACCCCAGACAATAAACACAGGTGGTGTGGGGATCAGCCTTAGCAAAGGCTTCCCCACACACACTGAAGTGTTGAAACCCAGTGGGCCCGTTTTTTTTCTTGGGTTTCTCAGACATGGCCAATCCTATCCAAAACTTACCCTTTTTTCAGCAGTCCGCCAGGCAAGACTCCCCTATCGGTTCCCGACCGTGTTACGGGTCTTGGAAAAAAACGTAATAAAATAGAAACATAGAAACATAGAAACATAGACGTTGACGGCAGATAAGGACCACAAGGCCCATCCAGTCTGCCCATTTCTTTTTCTACCTTATAAATGTGCCATCAGCCTTTGCTCTGTCAGTGGACTATCTATTCATAGTCATTTGTATTGCTCCCTTATGCCTATCCCATGCCTGTTTGAAGCCCTGCACTGTATTCATAGCCACCACTTCTTGTGGTAAGCCATTCCATGCATCCACCACCCTTTCTGTGAAAAGAATTTCCTCACATTCCCCTTTAATAGGCCTCCCTCTAATCTCATGCTGTGTCCTCTTGTCCTGCTATTTTCTTATATTTAAACATGTTAGACTCTTTCACCTTGTTTATGCCCTTAAGGTGTTTGAATGCTTCGATCATATCACCTCTCCTCCTTGTTCTGAGGGTATACATATTGAGCCTGCTAATCTGTCCTCATATGTCTTCTGATGCAGTCCCTGCACCATTTTGCTGCCCTTCTGACTGCCTCAATTTGGTTAATGTCCTTGTGAAGGTGTGGCTCCACTGTGCACGCAGTACTCCAGATGGGCCTAACCAGTGTCTTGTACAGAGGATTATTACCTCCCTCTCATGACTTGTGATACCCCTACTAATACACCCTAACACCCCCTAGCCTTACTTACTGCTTTAGAGGTCTGCTTTGATGATTTTAGGTCATCAGTGATGATGATGCCCAAGTCTCTTTCTTCCTGACTGCTAGCAACTCCCACTCCAGCCTATAGGTGGCTTCAGGGTTTCTCTTCCTATGTGCATGATTTTGCACTCTTTGCATTAAATCCCAGTTGCCACTCTTCTGACCATTCGCTAGTTTATCCAGATCTCTTCTCATTCTGCCCACCCCATCTGGATCATCTACTCTGTTGCAGATCTTGGTGTCATCTGCAAACAGACAAGCCTTATCCTCTAGTCCATCTGCAAGGTCACTAATGAAGATGTTGAAGAGGACTGGCCCTAGGACTGATCCCTGAGGTACCCCACTTGTGACTTGCATCTCTTCTGACTGTATACCATTTACCACCACTCTCTGTTTTCTGCCCGTCAACCAGTTTGCCACCCAGTTGACCAACTTCTGACCCACCCGAGCCTACCCAGCTTATTTATCAATCTTCTGTGGAACAGTGTCAAAGCTTTGCTGAAGTCAAGGTAGGCGCATCAACTGCTCCCTTTGGTCCACCACTCTGGTTACCCAGTCAAAGAAATCTATGAGATTAGTTTGACAGGACCTTCCTTTTGTAAACCCATGCTGTCTTGGATCCTGTGCCCTTATGGATTCCAGGTGTTGCACTATCCTTTCCTTAAGGAGTGCTTCCATAATCTTTGCCCACTACTGAGGTAAGACTGACCGGTCTGTAGTTCCCGCCTTCCCTGCTACCACTCTTGTGGAGCAGGATCACATGAGCCCTTCTCCAGTCTTCTGGGACCTCTCCTGTGCTCAGAGACTCACTAAACAATTCTGCTAATGGCTCTGCTAGTTCCTCCTTTAGCTCCTACGTACCCTGGAATGTATGCCATCAGGTCCCATTGCCTTATCCACCCTGAGCTTAGCAAGCCTTGTAGGACCCTTTCTTTTGTGAGGGAGTAGTGCTCACCCCTCCCTCCTGTGTCCATGATGCTGAGCTGTGGGCCTGCCCTACCTTCTCTTCAGTAAATACTGAGCAAAAGTATCTATTTAGGATAGATGCCTTACAGGGTCCTCCTCCTCACATGCTCCTTTTCTCCATTGCTTAGCAAACCCCTCTGGACTTTCTCCTTTCACTAATGTATCTATAGAAAGTCTTGTCACCTTCTTTACTGTTTGTGCTAGTGTTTCCTCAGTTTGGGACTTTGCCTGCCTTACTGCCTTACCTGCTTCCCTTAGGGCAGTTTGGTATGCCTCCCTATCTTCATCCCGCTGTGTTCCCTTATATTTCCTGAAGGTCAGCCTTTTGGCTCTGACCCTTTCTGCTACTCTATTTGAGAACCAAAGTGGTTTCCTTCTTCTTTTGCACTTCCTTTTCTGTCTAACACAATGGGATGTTGCTTCAAGTATTGCATCCTTAATGCTTGCCCACTTTGCCTGTACCCCTCACCTGTGTTTCTTTTGCCAGGGCTAGCTTAACTCTGTTGGCCATCTTATCAAAGTCAGCTCCTCTGAAGTCCCATATTTTTGCCTTGGAATGGGATGATTTAGATGTAGTAGCCAAATTGAACTATACCATGTGATGGTCACTGGCCTCCAGGTGACCTTCTACCTGAAGATCTGTGATCCCTTCTTTGTTAGTCAGTACTAGATCTAGGATAGCCCTGTCTCTTGTGGGTTGCTGTACCAGTTGTTTGAGGCCCCCTGCAGGAATCCACTATGAGTCTAGTTCGGCAGATGTTCCTGCTGGTATTGACCAATCTGTATCCGCATGTTGAAGTCTCCATTATCAGAACCTCCCTTTAGCTGTCATGTTTGTATATCTTCTAACAGTAATGTGTCTATGCCTCCTCTGGTCTGGGGGCCTGTAGACAACCCCAGTTCTTATGGCTGTCCCATTTCCTGTTTCAGGTGACCCACAGTTCTTCTGGCTCTTATGTGTATTCTGAATTTCTGTAGCTTTGATATTTTCATTAACATACAGGCCACCCCCCCTTTTGCACCTCGGCCTTCTGAACAATACATAGCCAGGTACTGAAGTCTCCCAAGTGTGGTTACTGGTAAACCACGCCTCACTAATTGCTACTATGTCCAGTTTAGCCCTGACATTATTGCCTGCAGGTCTGGGATCTTATTTCCCAGGCTGTGAGCATTTGTGCATGATTTTCCATTGCCAGATTTTGGTGTGTTAGTTGTTGGGCTAAGTTTGGCATTACCCCTCAAAGCGTCAGTATGGGGAGACAAACCTTTTTCTTTCCTGGTGATGCAAATGGAACGGCAAACATGCTGAATTCCTGTTTGACCACTAGCTGAGGGGAGGGTGTTCTTCCATTCGATCGATGGGGTGCTGCACCCTCTCCATTTGCTAGTTTAAATATTCTGCAAAGACGCCAAACTTCTGCCCCAATGCACTGACTCCTCTTTAGTCAGATGCAGTCCATCAAATTAAAGAACTTTCGTCCCAGAACTGTTGCCAGTTCCTACAAATCTGTGTCCTTTTACTGGCACCAGCCCTTGAGCCACGTGTTTAGCTCCCCTATCTCCCCTTCTCTGACCTTCCGTCCATCTGCTCCCCTCTCCCAGACTGGCAGGATCTCAGAGAGGAGATGCTGGAGCCGAAATAGATGATAGTTTGTCACCCAGCCTAGTCAGGTGTTCCTTGGTCTCCACAACTGACCGGCTGGCTAGATCATTAGTCCCTATGTGTACTAGGACATCAATGTTTTCTCCTGCTTTGTGAACAATTTAGCAATGCGGTCAGTGTCTCTCCATGCTGATGTACCTGGGAGACATCTGACCATCACCCCTGGCTGGAGATGGGTATCAACTCCCGAATCATGGATTCTCCTATGATCAGAAGTTTTGGATTTCCTTTGTGCTTGTTTTGTTTTGGTTCCTGATTTGGGTGAGTTTTTTGTGCTAGCTCCTGTGCCGCAGTGTCCTGCTCTGCAGTGTCTTCTGCCTCTTTATTTGATTTCAGAGATAGAGGCAGATACCTGTTTGTAGTGTTTATATGGTTTTGAGGTAATGTGTTGGAGAGCAGAGAGATGGGGCACCTGATTTGCTCTCCTAACCACCTGTCAACCTCCTGGACCAACTACCTCTGCGGTCGAGGTTTTTCTGTTGGATGCTGGGAAATGGCGGTGGTTCTTATAATGTATTTCTCTTCAATATGAAATTTGAGGCGTGCAATCTCTGCCCATGCTGCCCGGAGCTGAGCCCTAAGATCTTCAAAGGCCCAACATGTAGGACAGTGTCCTAAATCCTGTAAGACTGTCCTTCTGAAAATTGTTCCACAGTACCTGCAGTTAATGAAATCCATTCCAAATAAGTTGCTGGGTTTGTAACCTAGTCAGAGTAATTAGAAGGAGAAAAAAAAAGGAAAAAAAAACAAGTAATGGTTTAATTGTGCTTTGTTTAGCTTGTTATAACAAGTTAAATTACTAGTGCCCCTGTAAATTAGATCACCTTGTGGAGGCCCCACTGATCCGCCCCTTCCTGCTCTGCCACAGGAAATGTCACAACTGTGGTACCCTATAAAAGAAGTGTAGTGTGGGGTGGTTGGGGATGGGGGTGGGTGGGCCCTTCCCCTGCCTAAAAAGAAGAACCACGGACGAAAGAACAAGGAGGTAAGAGCAGAAACAAACAGTCAACAACAAATGCAGTAACCCTGAAAGCTTATCCTAATGTTAGATAAAACTGTAAAACCTGTAAAGCACCACCTGTAATAATTTCAGAGAAGATATACGCTGTAAGAAACACTTTGCTCCAGAGAAAAATAAAGCAGTAATAGAAGATATACCTTGCAAAAGACAATTTGAATCCGTTTTTTTAGAACCGAAACGGACCGGTTACCACACTCTAAGTAAATTCACAAACTTTTTTTACCTAAACTGACCGGTTCAGCCAAACCGATACGACATTTACAAGTTCCACACAGAAACTAAATGCAAAACCTATCTAGTACTCACGGTACCACAGACAGAGACTTAAACCAACAGATTCGGTAGCAGAAATTCGGTAGAAACCGAGCGAGAAATGACACTTTAACCGACTTTTTTGAACCGAGCAAAGGAGAAATCTCTGGAGCGACTGTTCAGGGAGGCGGAGTAAAGAATCTGATGGTTGGAGTTTAAACAACAGCAGACAGGGGCTTCAACCGAGCTTGCGGTGAACATTCCATGCTGGCCATGGAAAGTTTAACTCTTTGTTCTCCTGGGCAGTTGAAAGGCAGGACCTAACTGCAATAGTCAGAATACAGCAAGACTTCATGTTGTTTGACTCAAAACAGCCATCACAGAGGCAACAAGCCTTTGTGTAAAGCAAATCAACAAAACACAACGAAGGAAAAAACCGCTATGGTTCTCGAAAGAGGTGGCAGGGAAGGTTAAGGAGAAAAGGATAGCATTCAGGAAATATAAGGAAACACAGTAGGAGCAGGACAGAGAACTTTATCAGTTAAAGCAGAAAGAGGCTGAGAAGGCAGTCAGAATAGCAAAGGCCCAAACCGAGGAAAGGATAGCCAACTCAGTTAAGAAGGGGAATATGACCTTTATAGGTACATTAGGGAGCCAAGAAAGACCAAAGGAGGGATACTGAGGCTTAATAAAGGGAGGAACGGGTAGAGGGTGACAGTGAAAAGCAGGGATACTGAACGAATATTTCTGCTCAGTATTCACAAAGGAAGAGGAGGGGAGGTACCTAACCCAAACAAGAGAAACACTTGAAGACGGAGGTCATACCAGTCCATTTACAGAAGAAAGGGTTCTGAAAGAACTAATAAAATTTAAGGTGGACAAAGCAATGGGGCCTGATGAGATTCACCCAAGAATTCTAAAGGAACTAAGGGTAGAACTAGTGACACCGCTGACTACTCTCTTTAACAAATCATGGGAGGATGGAGTGGTACCTGGGGACTGGAGGAGGGCGGATGTGAGTCCTCTTCACAAAAGTGGGAGCAGGACAGAGGCAGGAAACTACAGACCAGTTGGTCTGACCTCAGTGGTAGGGAAAATGATGGAATCATTTCTGAAAGAAAGAACTGTTGAGTACCTAGAGGCCAGTGGGGCACAGGACCCAAGGCAGCATGGATTCACGATGGGAAGGTCATGTCAGACGAAGCTAATAGATTTCTTTGACTGGGTGACCAAAGTAGTAGACCAGGGTGGGGCTGTGGAAATGGCCTACCTAGACTTTAGCAAGGCATTTGACACAGTCCCACACAAAAGATTAATAGTCAAATTAACCAGCCTGGGAGTGGGTCCCAGGGTGGTAGCTTGGGTAAAAAATTGGCTAGACAACAGGATGCAAAGGGTAGTAGTAAATGGAGTCCACAGTGAAGAAAGGAGGGTTACTAGTGGGGTACCGCAGGGTTCAGTACTAGGACCAGTTCTTTTTAATGTCTTTATAAGTGACATTGCAGAGGAACTGAAAGGAAAAGTATGTCTCTTTCCAGCCGACACAAAGATCTGCAACAGGGTTGATACACAAGATGGAATGGAAAGGATGAGAAGGAACTTGGCAAGGTTGGAGGAATGGTCAGAAGTATGGCAGCCAGGATTCAGTGCGAAGAAGTGCAAAATAATGCACCTGGGAAGCAAGAACCAAGGGGAAGATTACACAATGGGGGGGGAGGTAGTAACAACAACAAAAAAGGAAAGGGACCTGGGGGTAATCATATCAGATGACCTTAAGGTTCGCAAGCAATGTGAGAAGGCAGTAGGGAGGGCTGGGGGGATGCTGGGTTGCACAAGGAGAGGCATCACCAGCAGAAAACAGGAAGTTGTTATCCCTCTGTATAGACAGTTGGTGAGACCCCATCTGGAGTACTGCATCCAGTTCTGGAGACCCCATCTCCACAAGGACATAGACAGGATAGAGGTAGTCCAGAGGAGGGCAACTAAAATGGTGCAGGGTCTGCAAGAGAAGCCGTACAAGGAGAGACTAAAGGAGCTTAATATGTATACCCTTGAGGAAAGAAGGAGAGAGGGACATGATAGAAACTTTTGATATCTCAGTGGAATCAACAAAGTCCAAAAAGGGCAGCATCTTTCAGAAAAAGAGACTGCAAGAACAAGGGGGACAATTTAAAGATAGAGGGGGCCGTCTGGGCAATGTGAGGAAGTATTTTTCACAGAGAGGGTAGTGGATGCATGGAACAGCCTTCCTGAGGAGGCTGTGGGGCCTAAAACTGTGGGAGAATCTAAGAATGCATGGACAGACATAAGGCAGTTCTTGTGGGGGTAGGAAGAAATAGGCTGTTGGTTAACTAGGATCTGCGGCCTATCCTGTAGGTAGGGAAATGGGCAGACTAGGTGGGCCAAGCGGTCCTTATCTGCCATCAAAGTCCATGTTTCTATGACCTAAAGGTGGGCAAGCAATGTGAGAAGGCAGTAAGGAAGGCTGGGGGGATACTGGGATGCATAGGGAGAGGCATCAATAGTAGAAAACATGAAGTTGTTATCCCTCTGTACAGACAGTTGGTGAGACCCCATCTGGAGTACTGTGTGCAGTTCTGGAGACCCCATCTCCACAAAGACACAGACAGAGTGGAGGCTGTCCAGAGGAGGGCAACCAAAATGGTGCAGGGTCTGCACCAGAAGACATACGAAGAAAGACTAAAGGAGCTTAATACGTATACCCTAGAGGAAAGAAGGAGAGGGGACATGATAGAAACTTTCAAGTACCTCAAGGGAATCAACAAAGTCCAAAAGGGTAGCATCTTTCAGAAAAAGAGATGTGCAAGAACAAGGGGGCACAATTTGAAGATAGAGGGGAGACGACTCAGAGGTAATGTGAGGAAGTATTATTTCACGGAGAGGGTTGTGGATGCATGGAACAGGCTTCCTGAGGAGGTCGTGGAGTCAAAAATAATGGGGGAATTCAAGAATGCATGGGACAAACATAAGGCAATTCTAGTGGGGGGTAGGAGGAAGTAGGCTGTTGGTTAACTAGGATCTGCAGCTTATCCATTAGATAGGGAAATGGGCAGACTAGGTGGGCCAAGCGGTCCTTATCTGCCGTCAAATTCTATGTTTCTATATGTAACCCTTGGGGGTTCATCTTTGCTTTGTATGTTCCTACTTTGTTATGGAATAAAGCCACACTCTAGAATCCCAACCTGGTATGGACATTTTTATGTTACTGCTTCCGTGTGGAGTTACTTGGGTACCCCTGTCCAGAAGTGCAAACCTAGCATAGCTCTGAGCAAACGTTTTCTCCCCGGGACCTGGGTTGTGGCCAGGGTATTGGTTCCACCAGGTGTGTGCCTAGTAGCCGCACTTGGTTTGAGTCTACAATGTCTACCCCATCTGCATATCCTACCTTGTTTATGGTGGCAATCAATGTAACCCCCACCCCTCTCTGTTGCCCTAGACTGTGAGAGGTGTGCCTGCTGGTTAAATATACATATATAAACAGTACAGTGATAATATATGGAATAGTCTGCCAGAAACAGTAGTTAATGCTCAGAGTACACACTCTTTTAAAACAGCTCTGGAGAGTTACTTAATAGGTAACCACATATGATGTTCCATTGTGTAATGGTCATTAATGGCTAGTACTACAGACTCGAAACCCTTCCTATGATACTCATCCTCGTCCCCTGGGTCCGAGGAAGGTTAGAGGGCACCCGATCCCGAGGTGCATACCGCGGCCCCATGGGAGGGGGGAGGCACAGTGGCAGGCACAGTAGACCCTTGCGGCATTGGGTCTTGTGAGGCAGCAAACCTAGCTTACACAAAATCGGCTTGAAAATCAACCGTGACCAGCATTGGGACACCCATCGGCGCTGGCTGAGGAGGCATTGGGGCTGGCGTCGGCAGTGGGGCCAGAGAGGGCGACCTAGCAGGCTGAGGCCTGCAAGGCATCTCCTCTGCCTGGGTCACCACTGGAGAGGGAGAGAACAACCGAGGAACAGTCCTGGGCAATGCCAGGGAGAGCAGGGGCCCTGAGGCAGAGGATGTGGCCCAGGAAATGGCCATGGTCAGCATCAGGGGAGTAGAGTAAGCCCCTGGAAGCTCCAATACAGCGCTGGCTGATGTCAAACTGGCAAAGCCGCCTAACTGATGGCCCACAGAAAAAAATGGCCGAAACAGTAGGGGCTAAGGTATCGGTGGGGCACCAGTACCCAAGGAACTGTTGCCCGCCAAGGTGAGGTTGGCGGGGGGAGCTGCCAACAGTAGCCCTGTGGGGGATAGGGCCTGTAAGGAAGAAGGGGCTGCTCCCGAAGAGGAAGACGGCCGTGCTGTGGCCGACGCGCGAAGCAGTGACCACGAGCAAGTTGGGGAAGACTGTGGCGTAGTGTGGTCCTTTTCCCAGTGTTTGTGTTTTCCGCTTCATTTGTCCTGGGCCTTGGAAGAGGTTGAGCCCAACGACAGAGCCGAGGAATCAGAGAAAGTTCTGAGCTGTAGCTCCTTCTCCATGCGGGCAACCTGCTGCTTGAGTAAGAAGTTTTCCAGGGTCTTCTGGCAGCAGCGCCTGGTAGCCTGGCTTGGATGTTGTGGCCTGGGCCTAGACAGCGGACACAAGTGTCCTGGTCATCCTTCTTAGGAAACTTCTCACCACAGGCACACCTCCTGAAGAGCTTTTTGGAGACGGAGCTCGACAAATAAAATTAAAAAATCACTTTAAAAGTAAAGTGATGCTATACTAGGGAGAGAAAATTGATGAAGAAATGACAAATGCCTGAAGCTCCTGGAATCTCAGAGAGGTCTGACGTTCGATGGTCAATGGGGGAAAACAACTGAGCAGAGCGCATGGGTCACCCACTCTTATAGGATAGGGCAAGAGGAGCGTGTGACATCAGAGTGGGCGGCCCCCTGGTAAACTGCTAGCTAGAAAACTTACTGTGTGAACCTGGCACCTGGAGGCTGTAATTCCACAGATGTGGCCTGCTGCAAGAGATACCTCGAAAGTAAGATCTATTAATATCATAGGTTGCTACAGACCACCTAAAAGTGGTTTAGAATTCCTGAAGTATGTTTACAACAGATCTTAAATATACACCCTAATGAAACAATAATACTGGAAGACTTAAATCTAGACTGGAACTTTCCAAAAATCAAACAGCTTAAAAAATCTTTGTGACGAGTTTGGACCAGCACAATTACTGAACCCACAACACCAAACATAAAAAAAAACTACCAATGATTCCACACTAGACCTCATAACTGACTAATAGGCCCCATTAAGTTCACCCATGTAGCTGTATTACACAATGACCTCAGTGACCATAATGTTGTAGCCTGTGTCAGAGGTCCAGTTAAACAAGAGCCTCTCGCAAAATTCAGTTTTAAAAGGAGATTCACAAAATGTAACACATCTCACTATCTAGCTGATCTAAGCACAATAAATTGGCAACAGTTCTATCTTGCCCCCAACATTTATGAAGCAATTGGGCACTTCAATCAAATATTGTTGAGATCATAAACAAACACGCTCCTCTGATAAAACAGAGGGTCAAAAAGAATTTGTGCCCTTGGTTCAATACTGAATTTAAAAAACGTCTTAAAAACAATGGATAGACTCTGGAATATTGCTAGGCATTTAAAAGTCAAAGCTGGCCCGCTGGCACAGAGGCAGTGCATCCATCGGCAATGCCAACAACCCAGGTTCGGAAACGGACTCAGGACGTCGGAGGGCCGGCTGGGGGGAGAAGGACTGCGCATCCTAGGGACTGCTCTAGTTGTCCAGGAGGAGGGGGGGGAGTGTGTTCAACACATAACGGACCCCTGGTGGAGGCTGGGGATCCATTGTGCTGGCACCGTAACCTGTGGGGGCGGGGGCGGGTGCAGGTCGTCATTGCACGTCCCCACCCCCAGGTACAGCCAGACACAAAAATCCTGGCTCTGAGTGTGAAGCCCCACTCCACCGCCGCAGACCGTGGGGAGAGGGCGCCCGTCCAGTGGCCTTGCCCAGGGGGGTAAGCCTGGGCACTGGGGGGGTGGCGAGTGGCCAGGGGCTGAGCTCCCCTTCAGGAAGTGGGGGTGCCGGGGACAAAAAACTAAAACAAAAAAATAAATAAATAAAATTCAAAGTTGCACGGACGTCCTCCAAACAAATGAGAAATTCATGCATTAAACTCATAAGGGATCCTAAACCTAGTTTTTACCTGAATGCATTGAATAACTCGAAAAACAATCCTGCCAAATTCTGGAAAGTGGTAAAAAATACTGAAGGCCAGAAATCAACCCCCTCCCTTCCTATCAAAATCGAGTCTCTTGGCAAATTAATAACCGATCAACAGATAGTTCTGGATGAGTTAAACTCCCATTTTGCCACTGCTGGACTTGCCTTTGATAACTCTCTGGCAGCTCATTACCATACCTCCCACAAGGAAAATAGCTCTACTCATATTCACCAGACAGACCTTTTCACATTCCAGCATATCACGTGCAAAACAGGTGGAAGATGCACTAGCAAGACTAGATACCAATAAAAGTGCTGGAGACGATGGTTTAGACCCCTTATTTCTAAAAATTGGCTACCGTCTCCTTGCGGCACCAATAACCCATCTTTTTAATTTCTCACTTTCCAGCACAGAACTCCATACAATTTGGAAGATGGCACATATCATACCTCTCTTCAGATCAGGTGATGTATGCAACCTAAATAATTACAGACCAGTACTACCTACCTTGGCCAAGTTTCTTGAAACATTAGTTAACACTCAATTAAGGGAACATCTAGAGCTTACAAATCATATAAGTACATACTAACATACTAAAAGCCAGCAGAATAGGCCTAATGGTCTGTCGTGTCTGCTTGGTAGCCAGCCACCTAGTGCGTGCTCACCTTCCCACCCACCCTCAGCCCCTGAGAGGGTCTTCTTTGGTTTCAGTTTCCCCTTGTACCTGTCCCACCCCTTCTTGAAGCCCTCCACTGTGCCCTCCTCCACCAACCTCCCGGGCAGCGCATTCCATGGCTCCACCACCATCTCAGTGAAATAATGTTTCCTACATTCCCTCTGTAATTTCCTCCTTCCAGCTTCCACTCATGCCCCCTGGTTTCCCCTTGTACCTGTCCCACCCTTTCTTGAAGCCCTCCACTGTGCCCTCCTCCACCAGCCTCCTGGACAGCACATTCCACGGCTCCACCACCATCTCAGTGAAATAATGCTTCCTACGTCCCCCCCCATAATTTCCCCCGTCCAGCTTCCACTCATGCCTCCTGGTTGTTCCCCCCTTCTTCAGCCTGAACAGCTCCTTAGTTCCGCTCTTGGTTATTTCTTTTACGTACTTGAAGTTCCCTATCATGTCTCCCCGTCTCTCCTCTCCTCCAGTGTGTACAGCCCAAGTTCTTCCAGTCTCTCCTCATAGGGCTTCCCCTCCATGCCCTGAATCATCCTGGTTGCTCTCCTCTGGACTCTCTCCAGCAGTGCTATGTCCTTCTTCAGATGAGGTCTCCAGAACTGTACACAGTACTCAAGTTGCCGCCTGACCAAGGCATTATATAGTGGGAGGATCACCTCCCTCCTCCTGGACATAATTCCCCTGGGTATGCAGCCCAGTATCCTGTTTGCTTTGGCTGCGGTTCTTCTACAATTTTCAGAGTTATTCACTTTGACATCTACCACCACCTCTAGATTCCGCTCACCCGATGTTGCTTGCAGTGTGACCCCCCCCCCGGGTGTAAACATGGCCCGGGTTTTTGACCCCCAAATGAAGTACCTTACATTTCCCAGCATTAAATTTCAATACCCACCTCCATGACCACCCCTTCAGGGTATCCAGGCCCCCCTGGACTGTCTCTCTCGCTTCTTTCCTATCCACCAGTGCTCTCAGTTTGGAGTCGTCCGCAAAGAGACTCGCTCTACTCCTAACCCCCCTCCCTATATCCAAGACATAAGCATTGAACAGGAGTGGCCCCAATACTGAACCTTGGGGGACCCCACTGATTACTTTCCTGGGGGAGGAGACTATCCCACCGACCATTACCCTCTGTATTCACCCCGAAAGCCAATTTTCAACCTACTTGAGCTCCTGTCTTCCCACCCCCATCTCCAACAGCTTGGTTATCAGCCCATTATGGGGTACTGAATCAAACACCTTGCTGAAATCCAGGTATAGGACGACCACCGGCCTATGTCTGTCCAGGGCCCCCACCACCCAGTCATAAAACTCTACGAGGTTGAACTGACACGATTGCCTTGGGACGAAGCCATACTGTTTATCATCCTGGTGCCCTAACCTTTCCAGCTGCCTCCCAAGCCTCTTCTTCATAAAGCCCTCCATTACTTTGCCTACCACACACGTTAGGCTGAAAGGCCTATAATTCCCCATCTGCCCCTAGACCCCCTTTGTGGATAGGCCCTACATGAGCTACCCTCCAGTCTTGGGGCACCCATCTTGTCTGCAGAGAGGTGTTAAACAGTGCAGCCAGTGGAGCTGCCAGCTCCTCTGCCAGTTCCTTCATAACCCTCGGATGTAGCCCATTTGGCCCCGGCGCCTTATCAGTTTTTAGCTTTTGAAGGGCCTCCCTCACCCTATCCACTGTGATTCCCCCCCCCCAGTCCTCCCCCTCATGCAACCTCCCCACCCCTTCTGGGTCTGGCCCAGCCTGTACCCTAGCCTCTTTCTGTCCTCTGGTCTCAGACTGACCTCTCGCTTTTGCTGGCTCCTCTTCCCTCCCATCAGGCTGTAGGAATCCCATCTCCCTCTGCAAAGATTGAGGCAAAGTACTCGTTTAGCACCTCTGCCTGTTCCCCTGCTTCCAGAGCCCATCCACCCCAGTCTTAATCCTGTTGATCTGTGTCCTCTCTTTTCTCTTCTCTCTTATGTATCTATAGAATCCCCCCCCCCGGATATCCCTAGCCAGGTTTTGCTCCATCCCTGCCTTGGCTCCTCTCATCACTCTGGTGACCCTCCTGGCCAATAGTTCATACTCTCTTCGCTCCTTCTCCCCCATTGAGCATTTAAAACGTGCGTAGGCAGTTTTTTTTTTCCCTCACCACCTCCTGCACCTCCCTGGTCCACCAACATGGCTTGCTGGTTCTACCATGCTTTCGCCTTACTTTTGTACAAGACCTAGTAGCCTCTTGCACCCCTTTTTTTAATGGTCTCCCACAAGCTTTCAGCATCCTTATCCGGCCTAATCTCATCCAACCTCTCCCATAGAATCCTACCCATGCCCGCAAAGTCCGCTCCCCTGAAGTCTACCATTACTGTATTAGTATCCTAATACTATTAGTATACTAATATAGCATACTAATATATACTAATATACTAATATAGTGTGCTAATGCATACTGTATTATATCCCATGCAATCAGGTTTCAGACCAAAACACAGCACAACGGCTTTAGCTAAAGTTATCAGTGACTGGTTAATAGCCCTCAATAAAAGACAGATCACAGGAGTTGTATTCCTTGATCTTTGTAAAGCCTTCGACACAGATGACCACAATATACTGCTAATACATTATTATAACCACACTTTTAGGAGACTCACTTGAAGTGGTGGACAGTTTAAAATATCTTGGTTTATGGCTTGATAAATACATCTTTCAACACACACACTGAAGACCTCTGCAAAAAACTAAGAATTAGATCAGGCTTCTTTTATAGAAACAAGAACCGTTTCCTAATGGATGTCAGGAAGAGGCCCGTGCAGGTCACTTTCCTCCCCCTCATGGATTATGCAGACCTGCCTTACAGCCATTGCTTAAACCCCTTTCTAAACAAACTAGATGTGCTCTGTCCCAGGGCACTACGATTCATTATTAACTCAGCACCTAGAACTCACTGTGACGCTTGGCCAGCTGGTTATGATTATTGTATGATATTGGTATTATAAATATATGGTCGGTGTATGAAATGTCAGTCTGTGAGATTTGGACCTTTAAATTACAAGGTGTTAGCAGCTGAAAACCAGGATGTAATTAAACAGACCAGAAAGAAACAGTTAATTGGAACATCCTTCTAGAGACATAGTTTATGGTCCTCATCACCTGCTGCTGCTTTTGAAGTTAGAACTTAAATACAAATTTTATTACATCAGTAAAGGACGTAATTTAGCTGATTCCTGTTGGCTATCTCACACCTGGGTGACAGACTGCAGGGTTGTAAATTGCAAAGAAATTGGTTGAGCAAAGACTCATAATTTGGGAAATGGGTTTTTGCTGATGTTCACATTATTTAACATACCTCCTGGTAGGAAATCATGTTTCCAATTTTATATTCTAAAAGGAGGAGCTAGATGACTCACAGAAGGGGTGTGGAGACACAGAGTTTAAACTGATACTTGTGTCTGAAATGTGGGTCATATTATTCTGGGACTCCAAGAGAAAACAGTTCTCTGATCTAACTTAAGCACTTCCAGAGGTAATACCTTAGACAGCAAAGGTCTAAATGTATGGTGGTAGGAGTTTGATTTTGTACTTTTCCCTTGTTCTTTTATGTGATTGGGAGCTCTTTGATATATTGTTCTGTGTTTACATTTTTCAAATTTTTATCATCTTTTAGTAAAGAACCTTTTCTTTGAACGACTGCCTGGGTGTCTGTCAGTTCCTTTTGCATGTGACGTATAGGTGGTTAAGACTGACAACTGTTAAACAGCTTGATGGTGTTACTGAGCTTGAGTAAAAAGGTAAGACTATACCTAAGGTCTCTTACAGAGTTTTAAGGGTTAATTTTGGAGACCTGGCTTGGTGCCCCTGGCGAGAGATTGTACTGCAGTCCCGAATAGGGTACAGATCTGAGCAAGTAATTGGGTATGCTAGCATAAAGTTCACAGTTTGAATCCAAAGACTCCCAGAACTTGAGACTAAAGGTGATTTGGACCCAAAAGCAGACAGAAGGGTTACCCTGTCTGTTACCTGTTCACACTATTACGCTTAGAGGTTGGCACTGTAGGAGCAGAGGGCCTGACTTGCAGAGTACGTTTGTGACACTCACCACTGCCTACTTTATGCCACAGTAGGGTGGTCATCCCCAACAGCATCAAGGCTTAAAAATCTATATCTCTGGGCTTACAAAACAATAACAAAAACTTTACCACAATATATTTCAGATCTTGCCATCTTGTCTCATAGTAGCTATACATTAAGGAAAAGCAATTATATTCTACTTGATATCCTAAAATATGCTGCCAATATGGTAAAACTGCGATTAGCAGTGTCATCCCAACGATCTGGAATAACCTACAAAAAATCACTCAAACCACCAGCACAGTCAGCCTTGGTATCTGTAAATCATTCACAGAAACATAGCATTGAATCATGTACCTGTAATTAGCATAAATGTATGACCATCACTGGACCTACTGGCCAATTGTCCAGAGTAAGACTCCTCTGAATTGTACTTGTGAATGCCACAAGCTATCCTTAAGTATATAAGGATGCACCAAAATTTTATTAGATAGGCATTTAGCATGTCTTCTTGCTATACTTTATATAATGCTGCACTATATGTGACAGGGTTGAATAAAGTCCTGTCCCATTTGTATGCAGAAAGAGCTAAATGCAAGGATCTGTTCGATCTTCTCCTTTTCTGTCTCGTCTGTCTGGTTGCGCAACCAAATGTTCTTGAGAGATCTAGGAACTGATCACTCTGACGGTCTCATGATTCTCTGCCTCTCGCTGTCTCTCCGTCTTCACTCGCTGTTTCTGTTTTTTCTTCCCCCTTGCATAGCTGCAGTTATAAAAATATATGTGAATCTACATGTGAAACTGGGATCCCTTGGTTTCAAATGTATATAATTACACTGTTGAAATGACTGCAGAAAGGTATTTGGAATTTAGGGGGTTAATCTGAGATGCAGTTTTAGCTCCTCTCAGGCTTGTTAGCAAACTGTTTTGCAGAGCTGCCAGAGAGAGGTCAGCTTTGGACACTGTTCTACCTGCAAAGAAACTGACAAGAACTCTGACACATTTTATGAGAAACAGGATGTTTCCTTAACAAGCTCAGGATGAAGAAGTTAATTGTCAGGCAAAGACTTGTTATAAAAACAGCAGCAATCTTTGCTGGGGAGAGACTGAAATTTGGAATTAGAGATTTTATTTATCAAGTCTAGGATTACAAATACCTTTGAGCCTTGGCTCCTTTACAAAGGTTCCATGTCAGAGAAATACAAATTATGGGGAACATCAAGACAGACATTACAACAATGTGGACATTGCAAACAGAGTACAGATTAATACAATTCAAGGGTAGCATTGTAACAAGGCAGCCAGCGGCATTTGTCAGAGAAAATAGACAACAGATAAGAAGTGCTAGAGTTATAGGGAGAGGGAAGAGGGAAGGGGGGGAGAAGGAAATGTAGGAAGGGTGGGGAGAGGGTGAAAAGTGCAGCATTGGGTATACCAAGATGTGAGGGTAGAATCCAGTGAGGAGGGGAGGGGGAGACCACTAGAGCAGGAAGGGAAGTGGAGAAACAAGGTTAAGTTGGGCAGTCACAGGAGCTGTTGGTAGTGGGATAGTCCCGGAGCCTAGTTTTAAACATACCAATTGTTGGGGCAGAGGAGAGATGGGCTGAGGCCACTGAACCAGAGTGGCGCCGATAAGCAAAGAGCGTTGTCCTGTGAAGTGTGACAGTGGGGACTTTCAGTTGTAGCGTGGATCTCCTAAGGCACCATTTATTAATTTGGTGTTGTAACAGAGTTGAGACCCCAGAAGGTGCAAGGCCAAGGTAGATTTTTTTTGCCATGGAGCAGGTGAGAAACTTTATGCGGTTTGATAGTTGGAGCCAGCCAGTCTGAGTATACAGGTCACATGTGTGGGTGAGACGGTGAGCATCAGTGATGAGCCGACATGCCTTATTTAAGGCAGCTGAGAGGCGTCTAAGGGTTGTGGTTGTGGCCGAGCCATAAATGATGAGACCATAGTCTATTACAGAGATCACAGAGCTCAGGACTGCAACCTTCAAAGCTTCTGGCATGAGGTGTGGTCTGTGTTTGTTTAGGAGACCAAGCCGTGTATTAGCAGCTCTAGCTACAATATCTACATGAAATCCACAGGAGAGATTAGGGTCAAGCTATATCCCTACATATCTGAAGGACCCCAGCTGATCTAGAGTGTTCCCCTGGGTGGTGGAGACAGCCAAGTGGTGTAGCTTGTGTGGGTTATGAGAGCTGCAGAAGAGCACAGATTTGGTTTTCTTGTCATTGAGGACCAGTTTATGATTAAGAAACCATGTCTCTACAGAACTGAAACCAAGTTGAAGGTTGTATTGAAGAGTTGCAGGATCTTTGTGAGTGAAGAATACAACAGCATCTTCACATATAGTATGATCTGCTCAGAGCAGTGGTAAGGAAGGGAGTTTAAGAAAAGGCTAAAAAGGAGGGGGCCCAGTATGGATCCCTGTGGGACACCCAAGCGAACACGCAGGGTGTCAGAAAGAGCATCCGCAATTTTTACTCTCTGCGACCGGTTTTCTAAGTAGCTTTTAAACCAGAGAGAAGAGTCAGGTGATAGCCTGGCATTCAGTAGTTGGTGTATTAGTAGTCCATAGTGTACTGTATCGAAGGCCTTGGAGAGGTCGACGAAAACGGCCCTGTGAGAAGGCCATTGTCAAGGGATTTGTGCAAAGCTCCAGTGAACTCAAGAAGGGCTGTGGTGGTGCTGTGACCTTTCCGGAAGCCGTGTTGTTGTGGACAAAGTATACTGTATTTATCCAAGTGGTCGGTAAGTTGATCAGCCACAATGCGCTCGAGTGCCTTAGAGAGTGGGGGCAGTATGGAGACAGGGTGATAATTTGAGTGATTCATCTTATCCCCACTTTTATGGATGGGTGTCACGGTGGCTGTTTTCCATAGGTCTGGGAATTTTCCACAGCTGAGAGAGAGAGAGGTTTAGGATTTTTGTTAATGGATGAATTACCTCATCAAGGGTGAGTAACAGAAGTTTGAGGTCCAGGGTGTCGCTACTAGATCCAGATTTAGAGATAGCTGCAGTAATACAGTGGCGAGCTTCATTCAGCCTTACCTCCCTGAAGTAGAAGAGGGGATGGTTAGACTGAGGGGGCTGAGGTATTTGGGGAGTAGGCCCCGTTTTCAAAAAAGTCATGGAGTAGAACAGCACTAAGGTCTGAAAAAGCCATGTTAAAGATGTTTGCAATCACCTTGGGGTCGAGGGTTAAGGATCCATCAACCATTAACATGGCTGGAGAGGTTTTTAGCTGCTTCCCTGTGACATCCTTGATACTGTCCCAGAAAGTACGACCATTTCCCCATGTATTGGTGAGAGCGTCTTTGTAATAGGTGGATTTCATTAGCCGTATGGCTTTAGTGCAGGCATTTCATGCTTGCTTGTAATTTTGGATGTCCACTTGTTTGCCAGTGGCCCTGACAACTGCCCAGAGGTGATCCCTTAGTTTCAGCTGTGAGAGAAGAGCCGTGGTGACCCATGGGTTAGAGAGAGATTTTGTTTTGCGCCTTTTAGCAGGGGCAAAGAGGTTGCAGGCTTTGTTGAAAATTAAGATGAAGTGATCAAGAGCCAAGTTAACATCTGTTGCTTCATAGATGGGTAGCCAGTCTTGTAGAAGCAGGTGTTGTTTGAGATATGGAAGTTTTCCATGAGGAAGGACTCTGCTAGCGATAATTTTGGGACGGGGCTTAAGGAATTTGTTAGACCATGCACACATGACTGGGGAGTGGTCACTGAGAGAGTCCGGGAGAATGGTCGTATGAGAAATCCTTGTGGGGTGAGTGGTGAGGACCCAATCCAAGAGGGTACTGGTGCCAGTCTTGTAGTTAATCCTAGTAGGGGAGTTTACCATTTGCGTGAGGTTAGCAGCTGAGATGGAGTCTTTATAGGCACTGGCGCTCGATGCTAACCAGTTTATGTTGAAATCCCCTAGTAGAATAAGTTCAGCTTCGGGAGGATGAGAGTTGATAAAGTTTAGGACATCATTGAATCCATGTTTAGGGTCCCTGGGTGGATGTATACGGAGACAATAGTCAGGGCTTTATGGTTGGGACCTAGGACGATTTTTATTGGCAGAATCTGGGCCGAGGCAGAAAGTGATGGAGTTGTTACAGGTGCCAAGACAGGAGTCTTTGATATAGATTGCCAACCACTGCCTTTTTGGATATCCAGTCCAGCCTGTGGACATTGTAGCCCTGTATTGTTACTGCTGAGTGAAGGAACTTTAGGTGTCAGACAAGTTTCCACCACTGCAAGTATGTCAGGGTTGTGTTGGCATATGAAGGCTTGGAGTGCATCCAGCTTTGGTAGTAGGCTGCAGATATTAATGGTTGCAAGGATAAGGGCACCTGAGTTTGTGTGTGGCCTGAGCTTCTAGGGCCAGGACTGGGATGGACGCTGCCTGAGATGAGAAGGAGGAGGGAGTAGGAGTTTTAAGGAGCAGAGTCGCAGCTCTTGAGAGATAGTTTTGATCAAGAGCCTGAGTAGAGGGTTGCAAGGTTCCAGGCTTATATCCCATATGGACTGCAAGGTGGTACAGTGTAGAGAGGTGGCCACACTTGTTGAGAGCAGTGGTCGGGTTAAGTAACCAGGAATATCCAAACAGCACACCAAGCACAAGTCTCGAGTGGAAGTGGAGAGTTCCCTTGGAGTAGCAGTGGAAACCAGAGTAGAGGGTGGCGGGGGTGGGGTGGGGAGGGGGTGACTAGGACCAGGGAGAGAGGGGGGGCAGGGCAAGGAAGAGGAGGAGAGGTGAGAGAAAGGCAGAGAGAACCCACATGGCTTATGTACTAGATAGAGATAGAGATAGAGATAGAGATATAGCCCTCTAGTGGTGAGAGGATATAGTCTGCTAATGGAAAAGTTCAAAATTCACTTCTAATATCAACTCAGAACTTAAAATGACTGTAAGGATTAAACAAATTATTAAACCCTGGCACATAAATTCAACTAGAAACACAGAGGGAAATACAGTAGTTAGAGATGTGTTCAGCAGGAGAGAGTGTGAGCCACTTGGAAATCAGCTTCCACTGGTACCAAATCCAAAAGTCAGGGCTAGTACTTTGCAGTACAGAGGATTTCTAAAAACTGTTTAGGTTCCAGAAATTGAGGGCTCCGTGGCCTGGTCAAGGCACGCTGGATCCCTGAAATAAAGTAGAAAAACAGGATTATTAAAGGCTGGAGGAGTAGGCTTGTTACATCAGAACAAAGAGAATAATAGAAGTGGGCAGGGTCAGAGAGCTAAGCAGATGGTTTGGGGGTTGGGGAGGAGAGAGGTTGCAGGGCAGAGAGCAAAAGAAGGATTTACACAGTCAAGGCTCAAATTTCACTTCTAATATCAACTCAGAACTTAAAATGACTGTAAGGATTAAACAAATTATTAAACCCTGGCACATAAATTCAACTAGAGACACAAAGGGAGATACAGTAGTTAGAGATGTGTTCAGCAGGAGATAGTGTGGGCCACTTGGAAATCAGCTTCCACTGGTACCAAATCCAAAAGTCAGGGCTAGTACTTTGCAGTACAGAGGATTTCTGAAAAACTGTTTAGGTTCCAGAAATTGAGGGGTCCGTGGCCTGGTCAAGGCACACTGGATCTCTGAAATAAAGTAGAAAAACAGGATTTTTAAAGGCTGGAGGAGTAGGCTTGTTACATCAGAACAAAGAGAATAATAGAAGTGGGCAGGGTCAGAGAGCTAAGCAGACGGTTTGGGGGTTGGGGAGGAGAGAGGTTGCAGGGCAGAGAGCAAAAGAAGGATTTACATAGTCAAGGCTCAAATTTCACTTCTAATATCAACTCAGAACTTAAAATGACTGTAAGGATTAAACAAATTATTAAACCCTGGCACATAAATTCAACTAGAGACACAGAGGGAGATACAGTAGTTAGAGATGTGTTCAGCAGGAGATAGTGTGGGCCACTTGGAAATCAGCTTCCACTGGTACCAAATCCAAAAGTCAGGGCTAGTACCTTGCAGTACAGAGGATTTCTCAAAAACTGTTTAGGTTCCAGAAATTGAGGGGTCCGTGGCCTGGTTAAGGCACGCTGGATCCCTTGCGGTACAGAGGATTTCTGAAAAACTGTTTAGGTTCCAGAAATTGAGGGGTCCATGGCCTGGTCAAGGCACACTGGATCCCTTGCAGTACAGAGGATTTCTGAAAAACTGTTTAGGTTCCAGAAATTGAGGGGTCCGTGGCCTGGTCACCCTCAGACAAAGCACTTTGATTTCTCCATTTTTACTGCCTTTGTAAATAGTTATACATGAAGTAAACTGAGGAGAACAGGAAGTGGTGGGCTGGATGTCCACTGCTGCAGAGATCTATTTCCTGCCTGTGGATCAGCATCAGGAGGTACAGCCCAGGCGTAAGGAAGCCCAGAGACCAGCTTAGGAGAGAGAGAATTTTAATTTTTTATTTTACTGTTATTGACAGTAATAAACTGCTACTTGCAAATTTTATAACTGCTCCTGGTTTTCCTATGCTTCCTGACCTGTGCCTCGATGACAGATGGTGTTAGTCGTGGGATTTACGTCGTGCTTACTCTAAGCCAGGCGTTTTGTGCGTGGGTACTAGACCTGGTACCAGGGAAGCATAAAAGAAAGGTTTGGATTCTGCAGCAGCAAGCCCAGGAGTGGTTGCCAGAAGAATGGCAGCCAAACTAGCAGAGACAGAAGTCCAAGCTGAGATGGTACAGGCAGCACAAGTGATGGAAAAAAAAGAACAGACAATGATCTGTGCCTCGACGACACTATGACTATACTTGCTCTATGTATATTGCACTATATACTTTTTCTATCGTTCTCTTGCGCAATGTATCGCTCTATCATATCTAGTTTTCATTGTATGCTGTCCTACACAGGGCTTCCTTATAAATAAGCTTGCTCAGTGGAGCCTTTTCCTGATGAAATAAATAAACTAAACTAAATTAAGCAGTGCTTCATCTGGAAGCAGGAATATCTTGTTCTATTCCTCCCACTACATCATCAACATGTGACTGTGCTCATTGTTACATCACAAGCCCTGCTGCATGACAGGTATCAATTTTTAATTAAGCAGCTGGAGACCGGCTCTTCTTGGTTACTGGTGATGTCACAGTCAGTGAAGTCACAAAACTGATGATGTACAGGGATGAACAGAACAGACTGTCAGCCTCCAGTTAGAGTGCTGCTCCACACATCACACCTAGTACTGTAAGGCAGAACATCATCTAATTAGCAAAACAGAAAAAAATACTTCAGATATAAGAAGTGATAGTTGACTAGTACTAAAAATTATTATTAATTACAGGCAGTACACTAGCTCTTTAAGGCACAAGGTGTAACAATCCCCCAATGTGTGTGTACATTCCCCAACAACCGCAGAACTTATTGTGTATAATCCTTTACTAAGTGCATTCATACCTGAAAGCTACAGTAAGCTAGGCCACTGTGTCTAGTACGTTGGTATTACATCTCTGGTCTGATCTATTCCATTATGAGAATTCTTATGATGACCCATGGTATATCAGCACAGTTTTTCAAAAGCTCCTATCCAGACTGTACTATCATTTATATAATAAACCATACACTCTAGAATTGATCTCTAAACCTGGCTCCCTGAGGTGCTCTAGATTGGTGCTCAGATTGCAACAGTTCTAAAAAACTATAGTGCAGACACAAGTCACTGACACTTAATTGGCTAGTGAGAATAGCATTACATAAGTTCTCCCCTGGTCGCTTGACTGCCCATGCTTTTGGCAGAAATAAGAATAGTGCTCACTTCATAATTTCCGCCGGTAACGCATGGCACTGATTGCGTTATCCGTTAGGCGCGTGCACCGCACTGCCCGCCTTGTGGGCGTTGCGCTGCGCGCGCCGCACATCAACACGAGATGGCACTGTGGCACTCCGCCACGTTGCCCGCCGGGCAGAATTTACAAGCATTGTAGCGAGAAGTTCAGGTAATTTAATTTCTTATTCTTCTTGCCAAAAACTAAATCGGGCAGTCAGGTATCGGGGGGTGGGGAGCTTTACGTAAGTACTGTTCTCCTTTAAAGGGGGAGTGAACATTGAAAGGGATCACTCAAATTCTGAAAGTCCATGGACCTATCTTTCAGTTGACATATTAGGCTTACCCATAGGTGTTAGAAGTCCTGAGATATGCATATCTGAATCTTCAATAAAGGCAACAGCCATTTCATGAAATCTTGAAATAGACAGTGATGTCAACGAGGGTCAATATGTATGGCGTTAATTACAGCCTGCCCCTCCATTACATTTTATTTATTTATTTATTTAAGAGATTTACCAGATAAGCATTCTGAGCGGGGACCGCTCGTTTCCAGATGCGACCTGGGATTACATAGGTCAAGAATGGATACAGTTAAAACACAGTACATCAGTGTTACATAGGTCTAAAGTAGCTAACAGTAGTCACAGTACATCAGTGTGGGTAGACAGCAGGTACAAAGGCATTATATGTGACAGCTACATCTGTGGGTGGCAGTTACATACATCTGAGAAGTGGGACATCAGGCGCGGTTTGAGAACCCAGTGGGAGGCTGAGAGCCTGATGTCTGCAGGTAGCTTATTCCATAGTTTGGGCAGTCGATGCATGAAGGTCATTTGGCCCTTAGAGGTGCGCATGAAAGGTACTTGGAGCTGTTTTGAATCTGAAGCTCTGGGGGGGGTGGTAAGCTGGGGATGGTTGGGTTGCTAGAGCACAGCTGAGGTAGAGGGGGAGGTTATTTGACCAGTATTTGAAAATAAGATTTGTACAATGTAGTTTACGCCGAGACTCTAGTGATGGGAAGGAGAGGGCACTGTATAGGTCGCAGTGATGGGTGGAGGGAGGGCAGTCGAGTGCGTAACAACAGAACAAGTGATAGAGGGGGTCCAGGCTGGCCAAGGTAGATGAAGGGGCGGCGCTGTAGACCATGTCACCGTAGTCAAAAACGGGGAGGATCATTTTGAGGACTAGCTCCCTCCTAACAGAGGTGGGAAGGGTGCCTTTGTACCGGTACAGTGCTCCTAATTTAGGGTGGATTTTTTTCTGTAGTGATTCGATGTGGGCATGGAAATCGAGCTGTTGATCAAGCCAGACCCCTAGGTACCTGAAGGAGGTGCAGGAATCTAGTTTGGATCCATCCAGGGTGTGGAAGACGGGGGGGGGGCTGCTGACCGGGATAGCTTAGGATGGGTGCCGAAAGTTATGGAGACGGTTTTCTTAGCATTTAGGATAAGCTGGTTGGACCCAAGCCAAGTTTGTACGACATCAAAATCCCGTTGAAGAGATGCAATTGTGTCACCGGTAGAGGGGCCAGAGGTGTACAGTACTGTATCATCCGTGTACATTTGTAAGCTGAGTTGGAGCAGACTTGAGGTAGATCGTTTAAGAAAATGGATAAAAGTAGGGGACCCAGGACCGAGCCCTGGGGAACCCCCATGTTCACTGGAAGCGGGGAGGAGATGTGAGGGCCAATTTTTAAAGCCTGCACTCTGCCTGACAGGTAGGCTTGGAACCAGTTAGAGGCGGGCTGGGAGAGGCCTGCGTGTTGCAATTTTGAGAGAAGTTTGGAGTGGGACACAATATCAAAGGCTTTGGCCAAGTCAATAAAAATAGCAGAGGTGACAAGGCCCTTGTCCATACCCAAAGAAATATCGTTAGTGAGCCTTAGCAAAGCTGTGATGGTGGAATGATTTTTGCGAAAGCCCGACTGGAATGGAGTGAAGAAAGAGGTGGAGTCAAGGAACTGTGTTAGTTGGGTGAGCAGAGCTGCTCTTGAAGCTTGGCCAGAGCCGGGGAGAGATCGGGGTAGTTGCTCGGCTCAGATGGGTCGCCCCCTTTAGGTAGTGGGATGATTACAGCTTCCTTCCAGGCAGCTGGAATTTTTGCCGTGGCGAAAGAGAGGTTTAGTAGGTCGGCTGGGGGGTGGCTATTGCGGGGGCTGATAGGAAGAGGAGTTTGGTGTCCAGAACTTGAGGGCACTTGCCTTTGTTTGGGTTGAGGGAGCGTAGAGCAGCAAATACTTCTGCTGGGGAGACCGGTCAAAAGGAGAAGGAGGGCATGCTTGAGGTCGGCAGGGGTATGACAGGGTGGTTGTAGGCAGTTGTGCAAGGCTGTTGGCAGTCTAGGAGAGTTTTGGCACTAGTAGAGAAAAAGGAGTTGAAAGCAGATGCAACTTCACTGGGGGTTGATATGATGTTGCCCTGAAGGTTTAGGGTAGGGGAGGGTGGCTGGGCCGGGGGAGAGAACAGGGTTTTAATGGTTTTCCAGAATTTGGAGGGATGACTCACATTTTTGGTGAGGGTGTCACGGAAATAGTTGTTTTTAGCCTGTCTTATGGCTTTAGTGCAATTGTTTCAGAGGGTGCGTTAATATTGCAGAGATGTAGGGGATTTTGGTCTCCTGTGATTTTTCCAGGCTGGTCCCTTGCTATACATTTACCAATTATGTCAGCAGATACCAGGGAGGTGGTAATCCTAACTCTTTTCTTTCTTAGGGGGGCGTGATAGTCCCATATGGTAAGGAGCTGCTTTCTGAACCTATCAAAAGTTGGTCGATTGAGGACGCTAGATTGATAAAAAGACCAGTCAGCAAGTGCAATATCGTTTAAGAGTGATTGGAGACAGAGGGATTTGTAAGCTCTTGTAAGGATTAACCTAGGAGGGAGGTGGTTTGTTGGTCTGTGCACTTTCCTAGACATGTTGACCATGTGGTGATCACTCAAGGAGTCAGGAAGGATGCCAGCCTTGATTATTCTGTGTGGGTGTGAGGTGAGAGCCCAGTCCAGGAGGGAGTGGTTGTTTGTTGTGGGATTTAGGCACATGGGTTGTTCTATTAGTTGGGAAAGGTTGAGGGCTTTGACACTGCTTCGTATTTTCGCGGAGACGGGTGCAAGCCAGTTATGATTTAGGTCGCCTAGGATGTGGAGTTCACCTGTGGCAGCCAAAGCTTTTAGGGCGGCTAGATGATTGATGATGGTATCACCAGGAGTAGTCGGGGCGGAATAAATGCCTGCAACGTATACAGGGGAGGTGTGTGGCAGCAGGAGTTTAATCAGCTTAGTTTCAATCTGGGGAGACAGGCTTGTGATTTGGACAGGGGTGTAATTAAGTCTAGTTGACATATACATGGCTATGCCGCCGCCTTTCTTAGGGCCTAGGCGGTCCTGCCTGATCGCAATATACCCCGGGATGGCTATTGAGGCATCCGTATGGTGAGGTTTGAGCCAGGTCTCGGATATGATGCAGATGTCCGGCTTGAGGGTTTTGATGGTGATTTGCAGCTCAGGTATTTTTTTTAGTAGGCTGCGGATGTTCAGATGGAGTAGGCTAAGTCCCTTTGGAAGAAACGCGTGGTTGGGATTCAATATTGGGCCAGGGTTAGTTTCAATATCACCCGCCATGAGAAGCAGCAGGGTGAGATATCTAGTAGCATTTCGCCATGTAAATCTTGGCTTTGGACTGGATCTGGACAGGCGTGCGGTATGGGGAGGGATACCAGCACCCAGGTTAATTAGAACTGGTATTCTCATGGAGAAGGACAGGGCAATGACTGAGGGGCTTATGAACCATGAAGGGGTGGTTGTATGGAATTGCCAGCCCTTGAGGATTGGCAGGGGTGGGGGAGAGGGTGAAGGTGAGAGAAAAATGTGAGGAACAGGGTTGTTTAAAGGCAAGTTTGCGGGGGGTAGTGAGGTGAGGGGCATAGCCGTGGCAAGCACTGCTAGTAGATAAAGGTACATGTTTGTAAGTAGTGGAATACTAGAACAGAGCTGTAGGATTGTAGTAGCGGCCACTGCTGGTGAGAGGTGATAACCTGCAAACCTGAAACTAGGCTGATAGGTTTTGGCAGCGTCACCTGACCTTCCATCAGTCTATAAATGTGAGAGCCGACCAAGGGTGGTGGTGGGGGTGGTGGGGAGCGGCGCACAGCGCCGGGCAGAAGAACCACAGCAGAGCAGTACAGCGTGAGCCGCAGGGGCACTAGTGTAGAAGGCGCCAAAATTCAAAATTGAACAAAGGAGCTGAGTCCAGGCTCCCTTCGATCGTCGTACCTTCTGGCTTCTGGGGGACATCACTGTCTCGATCAAGATTCCATGAGCTGCCTTGCTTTCATTTATAGATGATTTTGTTTATAGATATATTTTTCTGGATTCCTAACCCCCACAGTACAGATAAGCCCAATATGTCACTTGAAAGATCTTTTCATGGACTTTCAGAATTTGAGGGACCTGGTAACATATCCTTTCCTTTTGGTTTTTCCATGGAGTTTTTTTTTTTTTTCTTATGGCCATGCCCGTGTTCCAGGAATATACACTGTTCCCAGGGATATAGCCAGTTCAGACCTGACAACCCGTCTCCCCGGGTTCAGTGCCCTGTCAACTACCCTCAAGCCATCCCCTCTGTAGCAGGAGCTAAGGGGAGAGGTCTGTGGCATGCCACAAGGCTGTCTATTATGTGGTCTGGGATCCAGTGCCAGCAGTGACTAGAATCCAGGGGAATTCAGGTGCCTAGACCTAGATAGAAACACATGGGATTTTCTTTCCTTTAGTTCCCTCCCACCTCCCCTGATGTGAGCACAGCCTTCCTTGTGGCCATGTGCACACACAGCTTGTCCCTGCGGCAGGTGCAAGCTCCCTGGCCCAGATGCAAGAGTCACAGTTGCACTGGAGCTTGCAAACCCTTCCCAACCGAGGCACACTGTCACATGACAGCTGTCCCCACCAGGCCTACCTCCCAAAGCGGCGACTTGAGTTCACACTCAAACCTGGCCTACCTGCATAGCAGTAAAATACGCCGCTGCTGGACTATCAGAGCAGCTAGTATCCTTTCCCTTTAACTTACTGGCTAAACTGGTATAAAAGCCATAGTCTGGATGGGACCCAAGTTTAGTATTCCCCTCATCCCCGTCAAGATGACTTTACATTACGGAAAAGGACAGCACAGACCACTCAATGGTCTAGAGGCAAGTGTTATTGCCTACCATGCTGATGACCTAGCTTTGTCCCCCGAGCTGGGCTCAAAGCACCTCAGGTGATAGTGACAGCTGGGTCCACTCCGTGCATCCAACTCCCTTGGATGGAGGAGCAAGCCCCCCATCTCATCATCACAGGGGCGGGATCATTGCGGCAGTGGAACATGCCACCAGTATCTCCCACGTTGGGAATCACTGTCGTGGGCAGTGCTCCTCCCACGCTTGCCACCTGAGAACCAGCCTTCAAACTCCACTCCAGAACTCACGTAACATGACCCACTGCTACTTAGCCACTGGAAACCCCAACAAGAAAAAAAGGCTTTACTTGAGGGAATGACACGATGGCCTAGCAGTAACACATTATCACTCACTACATTGGCGAGTTGAATTTGCATCACAACTATCAGCATATTTTGTCATGACCTAAAAAATCTTTACTTGAAAACAACTTGCTGCGCAGAACAAACAGAACATTTCAATTGGTTGACTGTATTCTATTCACAGAGTTCTTTTAAGGCCTAAATGGGGTTGACATTAATGTCCCTTTAATAACCAATAATTAACTTTGAAATAAATAGCAATTAACCACAGTATGACACAACACAATAACAATAAACTACATGTCACATATGCTGATTCTGGGACTGCAAGAAGCACAGTTTTTACCACAACAGATTTGTTTGAGTTGCCAGATATCCGTGGTGCATTGATACTGAAACTGCACATGGGGCAAACTGTCACTTAAGGAAAGCAAGGGAGTCAGTTTACAGCACAGTCAGGTCATAAGTCTATACTTGCTGGGAAGGGGGACTATCTATTTGTTTTAAGGAGAATGTCCCAAGATTACAACGTGAGCTTTTTTAATGTCATAGCCCATTACCTGACACTGCCAAAAGTCTTTATAGCTATTAAATAAATTTTTTTTAAATTTTCCTTTTCAGGAGGAAAGGGATTATAAATTCAGCTGAACAGATGGCCAGACGATTTCTTCCACTTACAAGTCCAAGTGCAGAAAGTACCCAGCACTCTGTGCAAAAAAAAAAAAGCTGCAGACCCTCTAGTCCATAAGCCAAAGCTCAAATATTTATTGTGAACAGTTAAAGCAGAGTGAAATGGTGTAGCTCACTTCCAAGTCTGTTTGCCCGGCCCCTGAGCTCAGACGTTTTATGATGTCTAACTAGGGAGAGCGTGGGAGCACACCCCAATGAAGTCTATGTTGCCAATTCTGAAAAAAAGCTTTATGTGTTTTTTAAGCAACCTCTGATATAAACGAAAGCCAGCGCTTAACTAATAGGGGTCCTATTAGTTAAACTATTAGTCAATGCCCAAAAGTGCAGGACTGTGTACTTAGGGCTGCAGAACACAGGGGCTGTGTATAACATAGAAACTGTCATCAGACAAGGACTGCCTGGCCCATCTAGTCTGCCCATAAGCCCTTGTACTGGATTACTGCTTCCGACTCACCCGCTGCTGTACCTCTATGGTTTCCCCTATGCCTGCCCCAAGCATGCTTGAATACATCTACAGTGTTCGCTCAAACCACCTCCTGAGGCAGACCATTCCATGCGTCCACCACCCTCTCTGTGAGGAAGAACTTCCTCACTCTGTGAGGAAGAACTTCCTCACATTCCCTCTTAACCTCCCACCTTCCAATTTCATGTCATGCCCCCTCATTCTTGCGCTCCTCCTGTATTGGAAAATGTCTCCCCCCTGCACCTTGTTTATACCCTTGAGGTAGTTTAATGTTTCTATCATGTCCCCTCTTTCCCTCCTCTCTTCCAGCGAGTACATACTGAGGTCTCTTAATCTCTCCTCATAAGTCTTATTTTGCAAGCCTTGTACCATCTTAGACGCCCTTTTCTGGATCATTTCTAGCCTGTTAATGTCCTTACGAAGGTGCGGCCTCATGGTTTTATATAATGGCATCACTACCTACCTCCCTCCTTCTGCTGGTGATACCCCTGCCTATGCACCTCACCATGCCACTGGCCCTCTCAGCTGCCTTAGCACTCTGCTTGACATTTTCAGGTCATCTGAAATAATAATCCCCAAGTCTCTTTCCTCCTTTGTGACTGTCAGCAACTCCACACACACCCCCCACCACCACCACCACCATCCTGCAGCTATCCCCAGGGTTTCTATGTCCCAGGTGCATAATATTACACTTTTTTGAATTAAACTTCAGTTGCCAGTCCTCAGCTTATTTTTCAAGCTTCCCCAGGTCCCTCCTCATTTTCTCCACCCCATCTGGGGTATCCACTCTGTTACAGATCTTGGTGCCATCTGCAAACAGGCAGACATTTCCCTCCAGCCCTTCTGCAATGTCGCTAATTTGAACAGGACTGACCCCAGGACCGATCCCTGAGGCACCCCCACTGGTCACTCCCTATCCCCAGACTGTACCCCATTTACCACCACCCTCTGCCTCCTGTCTGTTAGCCAGTTTCTAACCCAGTTTACCACTCTGTCCCCCATGCCCAGCCTACCCAGCTGAATTATCAGCCTCCTATGTGGGACGGTGTCAAAGGCTTTGTTGAAATCAAGGTAAGTGACGTCCACTGCCCCACTCTGATTTACTTCCTTTGTCACGCAGTCGAAGAAATCAACCAGATTTGTCTGACATGACCTCCTCACTGTGAATCCGTGTTGCCTATGGTGCTGGGCTCCTATGGCTTCTAGATGCCCCACTATCCTTTCTTTAAGCAATGTCTCCATGATCTTCCCCACTACTGAGGTGAGGCTGACTGGCCTATAGTTCCCCACCTCCTCCCTGCTGCCGGATTTGTGTAGAGGGACCACATGTGCCCTCCTCCAATCCTCTGGTACTACCCCTGTGTTGAATGACTCTGTGAACATGGCTGCCAGAGGTTCTGCTATCTCCTTTTGCAGTTCTCTTAACATCCTTGGGTGTATGCCATCTGGTCCCATCGCTTTGTCCACTTTCAATTTAGTGAGCTCCTGCGGGATTCTTTCCCCTGTGAATGGACTATTGTCCACTTCTTCACCCCCCCTTGGCAACTGCTGTAATGCTGTAGCCCCTGTCCCTTCCCCTCTTGTGTGAATACTGAACAGAAATATTTGTTCAGTGTTTCTGCCTTTTCCATGTCATCCTCCTTGCATTCCCCTCCCACTCCCTTGAGCCTTACAATCCTCCCTTGTTTTTCCTCTTCACTGATGTACCTGAAGAATGTCTTGTCCCCTTTCTTTCTTTGGGGGGGTGACCCCCCTCTTTTCTTCCGACCCATCCGCCCACTGCCCCCATGCCTACTCCCCATGAGCGGGGCCACCGAGGGGGCTTCTCACTCCCAACAGACATCGTGGGCAAGCCCCATATTACCCTGCTGGGTCGGGGCCACGACAGCGCCCCCCCGGCAGGTGTCAGAGGCTGTGGACGGTGGGACGGGCCGTCATGCTGGGGAGCCAGCATTTTTGCTGCTTTGCTGCCCGGGGTGGGGATGTGCAGTAATGTCCAGAGTCCACCCTGCCCCCCTAACACACTGGTGCCAATCACAGCAGTGCCCCCAGCCTCCACCAGAGGTCCATCAAGTGCCAGACGCTCTTCCCCTCCCTCCCCCGGAGAAGGAGAGCAGTCCCCAGAACACTCGATCCCTCTTCCCCCAGCTGGCCCTTCGACTCCAAGGTCTGTTCTCGAACCCAGGTCGCCCATGTCGCAAGCGGAAATCTAACCGCTGCACCGGCGGGCTGGCCCCGTCTTGTCCCCTTTCTTAACTGACTGTGCTAAACCTTCCTCAGTCCGTGCCTTTGCTATCCTTACTCCCTTTCCCACCTCCCTTAGACACTCTAGGTACTCCTCCCTGTCCTCCTCCCTTTGGGTCCCTCTTATTTTTTCTGAACCCTTTCCTTTTTGCCCTGACCTTAACCGCCACCTCTCTCAAGAACCACAGTGGCTTTTTCCTTCTCTTGCCTTTGGATACCAATCTGATACATTGGTTTGTTACTTTCATTAAGGCTTCCTTTAGACGCTTCCACTGTTCTTCCACTCCCCTCCTGCCCCTGTTCTCTCCAGAGCTCTATTGATACCCCTCCCCATTTCAGCGAAGTCACCATTTTTGAAATCCAAAACCTTTGTCCTAGTATGACTTGAGTGAGTCTCTGTCCCTATGCTGAACCACACAATGTTGCGATCACTGGAACCCAGTTGCCCTTCTACCTAGACATCTGCGATTCGATCCCCGTTGGTCATTACTACATCAGAATAAGATGGATGGAGTGAAGCTTACAGTCACCAAACAAGAAAGAGACCTATGCATCACCGTTTCTGATTACCTCAGGGTAGCTGGGCAGTGGGAAAGGCTAGTAGGATGCTGGGGTGCATTGGGAGAGGGATTTCTAGCAAGAGAATGGAGGTAGTGCTCCAGTTGTATTGCTCACTGGTGAGGCCCCTCCTGGAGTACTCTGTCCAGTTCAGAAGGCCGCACCTGTGCAAGGTCATTGAAAGAGTGGAAACAGTACAGAGGACGGCAACCAAAATGGTGAGGAGGTTGTATGACAAGCCATACAAGGAAAGGCTGCAGGAATGCAACATGTACTCCGTGAAAGAGAAAGAGTGAGAGGGGGCATGACTGAAACCTATGAATACCTCACAGGAGTAAACAAGGTGCAAATGGAGTGTCTATTTCAGAGAGAGGAAGGCACTACAAAAAGGGGTCATGAATTGAAGCTAAGAGGGGGAACTTTAAGAGAAATGTGTGGCTTCCCCACAAACAGCCACATAATAGTGTTTTGCAGAACCTGTTGATAATAGACTATGTGAATACCCGGCAGATACCACTTGATCTGCTAAGCTTAGACACAGAAAAGGAATTTGATCGGGTGGCCTGTGGTTATTTGTGGGCTGCCTTGGTGCACTTTGGTATCCCGTGGGAGTTCATACAAATCCTACAGGCCATATATAGCCCTGCACAAGCATATTTAAAATTAGATGGCTCCCTCTGACCCCTTTTCTCTTTTCCAGGGCCCTTTATCCCCACTCTTAATTGCTTTATACTTGAAACCTCTGGCAGAAATGATCGGCAAGACCCCGCGGTGGAGGGAATACCCCTGGGGGGTCAACGATATAAAATATCATTATTTGCAGATAAAGTATTACTTACAGTGACTGCTCCCGAAAACTCCATGCAAGCCGTATGGAAACACATATGAGAATTTGGCCTACTGGCAGGCTATAAATTAAACAAGAACAAGACTGAAGTCTTGCTCTATAATTTTACCCCCTCCCCCAGGCTAAAACAAATCTACCCATTTAAGTAGTGCAAACAAGCAATTAGGTACCTCAGAATAAACTTTCCAAAAATTTAGACTATTTGGAACTACTCAACTATACACCCTTGATCCAGCAATTCCTAGCCGATCTCTCTCGATGGTCATCTCTCACTCTAGGTCTTTTTAATCGCATAGAAGTCATCAGTCAAAATATACTACCCCATATATTGGATTTTCTCCAAACCCTCCCACTTCTGCTAGGTAAAGCATACTTTAAAGCCTGGGTAAAGCCCTTTCCAGATTTATATGGCAGAGCATGGTGTGTCTCTGGGTTATGCCAGCGTATCAGTCACACTGGAAGGGGATAGAATATACACTGAATAATAGTCAAGACCATGTTAAATACTTCTTTGGAAACCCGCCAGCCTGCATACCCCTTCGACATTTTCACTGTTACACAGCAGAAACTTTCCGGCAGTGACGCTACACTCGAAAACATTTCCTCCCTACAATGGATCAACATTATCTACAGGCTATAGCCTATGATCAAGCCTTCCCCCCAAATCAAGTAAACAAGGCCTTTACAACATGGTATAACTATGACCTCAGATATGTCTTTCAAATGGTCACTCCCACAAGGGGTTCTTCCTTTTGTCTCCTTACAGGCTACCTACAAGCTCCCTTCATCAGCTTTCCATAAAATACTTGCAACTTCGGTCCTACTTAAGGACCACTGAGGCATTTCTCACTCAGGTAGCGGAAAAATGTTCCCTGCTGGTCCAAATCCTTAAACTTTTTCTCCTGGGTAACACGGGAGCACACCTAATAAGTGCTCTTTATAAAGCCACCCAGGCTGTCACCCCAACATCAACCACCGCAGTCTTAAACTGCTGGAATGCGGAGCTGGGCACCACGTACAATTGAGAGCAATGGCATATATATGTACCCCCTACCCCCCGCCCATAGAGTGACAGCAGCACTTTACTGGAGGGCATTCACCTGAAAAACCTGTATTAGATACTTTTGCACTCCAGTGCTCATAGCAAACTTCCTCGGCCCACAGGCAGCAATATGTTGGCACCAGTGTGAAACGAACCAGGCAGACCATTCACATATTATGCTAACCTGCCCAGCAATACAAACATTTTGGAAGGAACTCATTCAGGAACAAACTCGAAGATATATATATGATTGCCCGGGCAAAATAACCCAATTTTATACTTCTGGCCATCCCCGAAGCACCCCCGACTTTCAATCTCCCCACCATTAAAATTATGAATCTGTTAATTCTAGCAGCCAAAAAAGCCATAACAAGATTGTGGCGTACCGCTAAAGAACCCACAAGCGAGTCCTGGAGGGCCGTCACCCACAAAATCTGCACACTGGAAAGAATCTCGGCAAGGCTCACCAATCGTGTAACATCTTTTGAACCGAAATGGAGAAAATGGGTAATGCACCAGCTTGAAAAGTATTCAGATTGTGTACTATAGGGTCGTGCCCCCCCATCTCTATCTCTTGCTCACCTCTTCCTTCTATTAACATCACCATATGGCTGAGTACACTAAACCATCCTGAGTCTCAGGAAATCACTGAAGCCTCACCTTTACTATGATCTTTTCTAACCTCTCTCTCTTTCCTGAATACTACAGAATACGGAACATGCAATATAATAATGTAATGAGATTTTACGTTAAAGAAGTAGGTTGAATAAGCTGGCCTGGTGGCACAGAAGGTTGAGACACTGGACGTCACACCTCACGTCACACCGGTGACCCGGGTTCGGGAATGGACCGGGGGGGCTGGGGTTCGGCGGGGGGGGAGAGAGACTGAGCATCTGGAGGACTGCTCTCTCTTCCCCAGGGAGGGTTGGGGTAGTGAACGCTCAACGTGCACCCTCTGGCGGAGGCTGGGGGGTAGTCGAACGAGCGTCGCGGCGTATGCCACGGGGTGGAGCCACAGCATGTGCTGCCTTGGTAGCTGGGCTCCATAGGGGATGTAGCGCTAAAAAAGAAAAAAAAAAAACAGTTTGTGGATAGGCGACGGCACCTGAATCCACCCGACCACACTCCACCACCAGTTGCACTCCTTACCTGGGCCGAGCCCAGCCCGGCCCGAATTTCAGATAGAGTGCCCTGGGTTGATAGGGTGGCCCTATCTCAGGGGGCTCAGAGCCGACGGGATAGCCGGGCTGGTGCCAGCAATCAGGAGGCCTCTCAGGCACGGAGGTAGAGTCGGGGGCAATGCAGGATGCCCGAGAGAGAGTTCCACAAGATGGGAGAAAAAAATAGAGTTTGAAAAAAAAGAAGTAGGTTGAATCATTTATTTGAGCTGCCTAAGGCACTCCCAAGGTTAAGATAAAAACTAGATTTTAAGCTTTTACACCAGTGCTACTGCAACAACAGTTTTCAGTCGAGAGCACTAAATGACTTTGGAGCACTAATACAGCTGCTTACTGCAAAAGGACTCGAATAGCAATGCACATCCAAGATAAGGAGAGTGAACGTATTTAAAGATATAGCACACCAATATACAAGTATGATCAATGAGTATGTACAATACTTCATGGATGTATAGAAGTGTTCATTAAGACTGTAATCACTGTATAATCTGCCTGAAAGCAAATAAAAACTAATAAAAAAAAAAAAAGAGAAATGTGTGGAAATACTTCTTCATGGAAAGGGTGGTGGATGATTGGAACAGCCTGCCAGAGAAGTGTAACCCCCCCTGTAAATGGGGGTTCCCAAAAGTCTTCCAGGAGCTTGCCTGAATGCTCCAAGTCTGGGTGGTGTTCGACGTCTGAACTGTTTAAATGTGGTTCCAAGTGAGTGCTATTTGAGCCTCCGCGTACTGTCTCTTTAAGAGCTGTCTGCTTGCAGACTTAATTAGTTTGTATGGGTGGACTGTGTATTTAGTGCTCGAATCCCACCCGAGATGCGGAGAAATTGCTCCGTTTCTGCAGTCGCTAAGAGCGCAGAGGGAGCCTAAATGAAAGACGTAACTGTTTGCCTGAAACCAGTTAGAGTGTTAAGTAAAATGCAGTTTCTCTAACCTGCCTTTCTTGTAGCTGGGACTCTGTGTGTGTTACCCCTCCATTTTGGACCTAAACTGCTGTGCTGGGCCAACTGGGTTAAGGATTCCCTAAAATGGAGCCTGTGGACGAATCAGAACTTGGACTCTTAATTTTGAGCCAGCCACAAGGGGATTGTATGGGCAGTGACACTGGGAAATGTAGTTTTGACCTTGGCACCTTTTTCTACCAACAGAGGGAGTCTTATTGTGAGTGACAGCTGAATCAGCCAACAGAATAGTGTGGAGCTAAAGGAAATGCCCTGCTCTGTGACTGGAAAGATCAGATCAGTTGTGGCAGTGAAGAGAGAAGGAGCTGTGTGCTTCTGCGGTGTATAGTTTTGCCCGGAAAGCGCATGTGAGGCCCTGAGTTTCGGTCTGCAGCCTTTGTGAGTGCCAGTTTGGACTTCATCCGAGTTGTGAGGAGACAGAAGCACTAGAAGTGTGGAAACCAGGCTCACCCTGTAGAAGACTGGAGAAACTGCTGAATCGTGCTCGGTCTGTCAGGAACTGAAGCTGCTGTGCGTGCTCCCGGGTATTTTGCAGTAATTGCGATCGGGATCGAGGAGCAGCCTGCCTGGTATAGTACTTTCCTTTTACATGTAAAATGTGCATAGTGCTTGTGGGAATCACTATTTCAAATCCACTGTACAGTGAATTGTGTGCTGAAGCTGGAAGTAAACCCCCAGCTTAATTCGGACTACATCCATTTGCTATCAACTGCAGTGGGGTCCAGTCACAAGGACCTTGTCCTTATGCCCTGCTCTTCTGGCAATCCAGAGGGACATTCTCCATCCGATCCTCAGCTTGGGTGTTATGAGTACAAATCAGGGTATTCCCCTGCAGCTTGTTTTCAATCACAAGTGTGTCACCTAATTCTTGTTGTTTCACTGTTTCATGGACTGAGCCCTCCGGCTCCAGATTACAATTTGGTGTTGTGCATATATTTTCTTCTACAGGGCCCTATCCATCTGCTTCTGCCGGCCAACCCCGGGCAACGGACCTGGCTAGCCCTCCCCCCCCAACCTGGGTACCCAGACTGTGACTTTTCAGACCCTGTATGTGTACAGAGTACTGTGATTTGAATATTTCCAAACCAAATCTACCTGATTGCCCCCCTCCTTGCTACTGTCCCCTAAATAAATCAGATTTGTTGTTGTTATACTATATACTGTCTGTGGTGTTGGTACTTATGGAAATACAGGTTACTCACCTGTAACAGGAGTTCTAGGAATGGCATATGTTGTTTATCCACACTGTCTGGCAGGTTCCTTGCCACTTTAAATCTTGCCAGGTCTTCAAGCTGGCTCCTCCCACCCACCGAGGTGGTAAAACTCTCAGCTCCATCTGATGCCCAGATGTAGCCCGCTGGAAGCCGGTTGTGCATCGAGCCGGGAGGGCGAGGTGGTGGATGAACAACATATACCATTCCTAGAACTCCTGTTACAGGTAAGTAACCTGTATTTAGGACACATGGATATATTGTTCATCCACACTGTCTGGCAGACTCCTAGCAGTTCTCCGGGAGGAGAGAGGCAAGGCGCACACCCCCTACTTAGGAAATAAAGACAAGAGAACCGAGGCCCCAAAACCAGCATCCCGGCGTGAGTCAAGGTAGATGTGGTAGTGGGTAATGAAGGTGTGTGCTGACTTCCAGGTAGCAGTCCTGCAGATTTCCTGGATAGGGACGTCCCTGGAAGCAGCCACCGATGCAGTGGTATGGCGGGTAGAATGAGCTCTTATCCCTCTGGGAGGCTCCATGCCCGCCAACCTATAGCAGAGATCTATGCAGGGGGTGACCCACCTGCCCATCGTCCACTTGGCTGCAGGTCTGCCAGGTGCGGCTTCAGTGTAGGCGACAAACAGCTGGCGAACCTCTCCCCGAACTTCAGCCATCCGCTCCTTGTAATAAGCGAGCGCTCTTCTAGGGTCCAAAGTCTGGAGCGTATATTCGTCCTCTGAGGTGTGATTGGGGTAGAACATCGGCAGAGTCAACACCTGGTTAAGGTGAAACTCCGACACCAACCTCGGAAGGAGTTTCGGGTGGGGGCGCAGGACAACCTTGTCCCTGTGGAAGACCAGATAAGGAGACTCAATGGAAAGCGCCTGGAGCTCTCTCATCCTTCTGGCTGACGTGATAGCCACCAAGAAGGCGGTCTTCCACGACAGGTGAGAGATGTCACACCTGTGCATCGGTTCGAACTGGCTTGCCCATGAGCTTAGCCAATACCAGCAGTAGATCCCATGGAGGTGGAGGTTCTTGCACCGGAGGGGATATGTGATCAAGGCCTTTGAAAAAGCTCCCGACCACCTTCTCCTGCGTCACCGACTACTTCCCGGCCCACGCCCGGTAGGCAGAGATGGCTGCCAGGTGTACCTTAAGGGTCATCGACCAAAGCCCTTGCTGAGAAAGGGACCACAGGTAGTCCAGAATGCTTGCCAAAGAACAGGAGGAAGGGTCCAGGCCCTTGCCCTGATGCCAAATGGAGAATCTCTTCCATTTGAAGGCATAGCATTTTCTGGTTGACTCCTTACGGGACGCCTCAACAACGCTGAGGACCTTGTCGGAAAGACCCAAGGCCTGGAACTCTAGCCACTCAGGAACCAGGCTGTCAGGTGCAGGGATTGAAGGTCCAGATGGAATACCTTCCCCGACTGACTGAGATCAGATCCGGGCAGGCTGGAAGCCACCTCGGGAGCCTGGAGCTGAGACTGAGGAGATCTGGATACCAGAACTGGCGGGGCCAGTCTGGGGCTACCAGAATCACCTGCGCCTTGTCCCTCCTCACCTTGAGAAGTACCTTGTGGATCAAGGGAAATGGGGGAAAGGCGTAGAAGAGACCCGGGGTCCACGGCCTCGAGAAGGCATCCCCCTGCAGCGAGCCCTGCTGAGGGGGGCAGGCATGAAACAGTCTCAGCTTCACATTGTCCCTGGAGGCAAACAGGTCCACCTGAGGCATGCCCCAGTGGGAGAACAGATCTTGTACTACCTCCGGCAGGAGAGACCACTCGTGGGACGCAGACCCTATCCGGCTTAGGGCACTGCCAGAATGTTGGAGACTCCTGCCACATGGATGGCTAGGAGATCTGCCTCCAGGTCATGCAGAAGACCAAATCGCGGAGAGCTTCCCTGCAGAGGCATGGGCGCATCCTGCCCTGGCGGTTTAGGTAGTACATGGTCGTGGTATTGTCAGTCTGGACCTGGACCACTGACCCCGTGAAACAGAGCAAAGGCAGTGAGGGCTAGGCGAACCGCTCGAAGCTCCAGCAGGTTGATGTGACATCGGGACTCCTGAGGGGACCAGAGGCCGTGCACTCTGTGCCCCCCAGATGGACACCCCAACCCATCAGACAGGCATCGGTCGATAGAGAGACCGTCGGCTCGGGGCGGACGAATGGGATGCACTCCTGCAGATGTCTGGAGCGGTCCACCACTGGAGGGCATTCCACATCCCTGAGTCACTGTCACTAGCTGATCCAAGGGATCAGAGTGCTGTGACCATTGGCTGGCCAGCCCCATTGAAGGACACGCGATGTACCAGCAGTTGATGAGGACCACGCTGGTGCAGGCTGCCATGAGCTTGAGGAGGAAGTCTCGGGCGGGCGCAATTGACCAACCTAAAATGATTGGGCAAAGGAGGAAAGAACCTCAGCCCTGTCCGCCGGGAGCCATGCTCTGGTTCGTAGAGAGTCGTGCTCTGTCCCAATGAATTGTATCACCTGCTTTGGCATGAGTTCCAACTTGGCCTCGTTGAGGAGGCCAACCTGAGAGCAAACCTGGAGGGCCAGATCTCTGGATCGCTCCACCTCCATTCTGGAGTAGGCTGCAATCAGCCAGTCGTCCAGGTAGGGATACACCCGGACCCTTCGGCGCTGCAGGAATGCTGTCACCACTGCCATGCATTTGGTGAAGATCCTGGGAGCTAGGGAAAGGCCGAAGAGCATGGCCCGGAACTCGTAGAGGGATCCCTCTGCCCTGAAGCGGAGGAACCTCTGGTGGGATGGACAGATTGGTACATGAAAGAATGTGTCCTGGAGGTCCGGAGAACAGAACCACACGCCTCGTTCCAAGGATGGAATGATCTGAGCTAGAGTGACCATCCTGAAGGTTCGAGACCTTAGGAACCTGCTCAGGTCATGCAGGTCTAGAATGGGGCGCTAGCCCCCCGTCCGTTTCGGGATCAGAAAGTACCTGGACACAAACCCCGCGGTCTAGTGGAGAATCTACCACCCTCCTGATCACCTCTTTTTCAAGGAGCAGGCGATGTCAGCTCGGCGAGCCGACCAGAGGCTGGGACCCGTAACCCAGAGGCGGCGGCTCGGAAGGCGCGGCCTGCTCGTAACTCAGGGCAGGCCCTTTCCTATCACTCCCCAACACCCTGCGCGTCCGTGGTGATAGTGGACCAGGCGGAAGAAAAGTGGCAAGGCCGTCCCCCATGGGGGAACCAGGGGTGACGGGCTCGGGACAACACCCTCAGCACCATCACTGAGCAGGCTTGGAGAGGAACCGGAGGGGACCTCCTGGGCCTTTTCCTCCCTGCTTCCTGTTAGAGGAGCCGCGAGGCTTGGCTTTGGGATGCCAGCGAGTCTGCTGGCCCTGATGCTGGTGCTGTTGGGCCGGACGTGCCGCAGGCACAGAAGGGCGAAAGGACTTATGTTGTTGACGATGGCCCTTGTCCTTCTGGGCGGAGCTGACCGAGTCCATGGTAGCATTGGACTTTTCGATCCACTGGAGGTGGCCTTCCACTCCAGGGCCAAACAGGTCAGTCCCCAGGAAGGGGACATCCGCCAGTTTATGCTAGGTATCCGCCGTGAAGGTGGATATCCTCAGCCATGCTCTGCGGCGCATGGCCACTGTGGCCACAACTGACCTGGCACAGGAGTCTCCAATGTCCAGAGCCATTTGGAGCTGCTGTTTTGCCACCACCCTTCCCTGATCCCGCACCTGCTTGACCGTGGTCTGCAGGTTGGCTGGGAGATGAGGGATCACCTCATCCAGGGAGCCCATGAGGGCGTGGGAGAAGTGTGCCATCAGCACGGCTGAGCTGGCCTGGCGGAGGCCAAGGGAGGACACAGTGTACACCTTGCGCCCGGCATAGTCCAGCTTTTTGGACTCCTTGTCGGGGGGCATATCCACATCCCTAGCCTTCCCAGAACGCCGGAAAACGCTATCGGTGACCAACCCCTCCACAGAGGGGTGCTCCGAAAAACTGGACAAACAGCCAGTAGGGACTGCATACTTCCTGGCCATCCTGGCTGAAGGCGCAGGACAGGAAGCCGGCCGCTGCCAAAGCTCCAAGGCTGGGCCAACAATGGCTTCAGACACCAGAAAGGCCTCCATGGGCGAATCCCCTCAGTCCAGTATCTCCGTCAGGGGATACTTGGCCCGCTTGGATATGGGCTCGAGCTGCATCCTGGTGGACTCCAAGATGAGCGGAAGCAAACCCATAAAAGACGATGGGCTCTCGTCCATCGACTGCCCCCCGGAGGACTCCAGGTCAAGAGGCCTGGAAAACAGGGAGGAGTCATCATCGGACTCCGAGGAATGACCGACAACCTGTGGGGCAGACCCTGACCCGACCGAGAGTCCTTGGTCGGTGCCCCCGATTTCGGTTGTGGAAGCGGAGGTTCCACCACAATCAGTGCGGCAGCTGGCTTCGGCCGAACAACCGGCCCAGGCTTGGGCACCTCGACTACAGCGAGGGGTTGTTTCGGCCGTTCGGGTGACAGCCACTTAATGGCCGGGGAAGGCGACGGCGTCGGCTTGTTCCCGGACAGAAGTAACTGCTGCCACATTAGGTTCTCGCAGCATCAATGCAATTTGCGCTGAAGCCTCTCCTCTTCTCTTCTGAGGAGGAAGACGAGGATGAGTGACATTGCTGCTTACTTCAGTGCCGAGACCGAGACCGCCGATGTCGGCGGGATCAGCTGGACCGAGACGAAGTCCAAGACCGAGACCCTCGGTGTTTCCGAGGGTGAGTCTGGGAAGGGGCAGGGGGCACCCGCTCTTCCCTCGGCTCGGGAGCCTTGACCGGGGACTCCGGCACCGGAGGCACAGGCAAGTCCTCGGTCTCCACCGGGGGAACCAGTGAGGAAGGGTTGTCAGCTTCACCAGTCGACAGCCCGTCCGACGGGTCGAGAAAAATCTCGATCGCGTCAACGGGTGTCTCGATCGACTGACCTGGCCAAGGACACCGTGAAGCCAGCAGCCTTAGCCGCAACCTCAACCAAAGTCGAGTGTCGACTGTCCGGGGAAGGGGACCTCTCCCACTCCCACGAATGCCGACGGTGGGACTTACCTTTCGAGTCCTTCTTTTTGGACCGAGAAGAATGTTCCAATGGCCCCTCTCCCTTCGTGGAAAGGGACTGGCAAAGCTCCTTAAAAGATGCTGTGTAGGAGGATCCCAGAGAGAGAGGGATAAATGCCGCGACCGAGGAAGATGAAGATGCGGCCTGGGCCGCCTCCTCCTCGAAGGCGATCATCGGCTCGAGTTGCTCAGCTGAGCCAGCCACCACGGACACCGCCCAACGGGCCTCCTTGACTTCACCGCAGGTAGCGCTTCCGGGCCTCAAGCTGTAACTGGGCAGTGCGGTCTTCCAGGACGTTGGCTGAAAATGAACGACATAACTCGCAGGCCTGCGGGTCATGATCTAGGCCGAGGCAGTAGATGCACGTGGAGTGCGGATCCGTCCTGGACATTTTCTGCCCACATGGGCACTGCCGAAATCCAGGAGTCGATTTGTCCATCGCAGCCGGCGGGAGTAATTTGACCAAAGTCTTCAAAACTTAAGAATTAGTTCCGGGCGAACCGAAGAATTAGGATCCAGGCTATACGCAGAGCGTTAAGGAGGGAACCTGCACTTCCAAGCGGTAAGGAAGATCTGGCATCATGGGGCGGAGCTGAGAGTTTTACCACCCGGGTGGGTGGGAGGAGCCAGCTTGAAGACCTTCTGGCAAGATTTAAAGCGGCAAGGAACCTGCCAGACAGTGTGGATGAACAACATATCCATGTCCCTAGAAACAGTATTGTGTTTTGCTGTGTATGTTGTTTAACCTTACTTTACAGGGGGTCCTCGGAGACGTGCTGCAGAATCAGTCTCGAGGGTAAGTGGTATCTATATGAGTGAACAGTGTGTATACGTGGGGTATTGGGGCTATAACTCTGGTGTACTGTGTGAGCTAGAGGGAATAAATGGGGTGTCTCAGTGTCCCAGAGGGCTGTGACCAAGCTAGTCTAACCACTACAAACCCTGACCTCTGGGTGGAAGCACCCGCCATAGGACCTAGGCCCCTCAACCCGCCCGTAGTCAAACAGGCAGGGGTAGCACCCCTTGGGATAGTGCCACCTAGGAGTTACATCTTGGAGGCACCACTGGGATTAGCGTCCTGTAGTGGCCACATTTACGAATTACTGTTAAAAATAAATGGATACCCCAACAGAAGTGGCTGTACACCAGTTGGTGAAGTGGTGTCGTGGGCAGGAGATCAACCCTTAAAATGCTATACTTATCTTGGATATCCCGCTGGGTACCAGTACGGACACTGTAGAGGGAGTACTTTCCAAGGCTGAGTGTTTTCGAGACCCTGTGGTGATGGAGCGACAGGCTGATCTGCTTGCCCAAACGTTCATGGCCCTAATAGAGTGTAAGGACCCTGTACACAGTTTTAAAGTGCCACAGACTATTACCCAAGGGGAAACCCTCACAGTCTGGAGAGTGATACCAAAGACAGTAAGGACCCCAGGGAGAACGAGCCTCCCCCACTATCTGAAACTTTTGAGGAGAAATTTGCTAAGTTGCTGCTGGAGGAAGGGAAAACTGTGGAGGATTTAAAGAAACTATTATTGCCACCTGAGAACATTCCTCCCCCAACACCCTCTCCCCCTCCAGCACCCGTTATTGTCCCTCCTCTTGTGCCAGTGCTAGTCCCTATGTCTGTAACTGCCAACAGTCACGACTCTTACCGCAGGTTGAAAATTTTCTCCGGCACCCTCCCCACCCCACAAGGGGAGGATGACTGGGAGACTTGGATAGACTATGTTGCCCCTCAAGTGCTAGAATGACAATGCTCGGAAGCAGAAAAGCAAAAGAGGGTAAGTGAGAGCCTCCGAGGTCCCGCCCTGGCTACCATTCGTGCCAAACGGGCCAGTAACCCTGATGCGACTGCACAGGACTATCTTAAGGCCTTGGAGAATGTGTATGGGAGCCCAGATTCCGATGAGGACCTGTGGTGGAGAGTAAGAAATGCACAACAGTACCAAGGGGAGTTGTTGTCTGTGTATGTATCTCGGCTGGAAAAATTGTTGCAAGAATGCCTCAGAAAGGGAGTTTGTCAGTGACTGAATTGGACCGAACCAGGCTGGACAGGATCCTTAAGTCTGCCCCCTTCTCAGAACTGCTGTTGCTTCAATTACGCCTGGCCAATCGACTGGAATCCCCACCCTCCTATGATGAGCTAATGAGAGAAATTCGAGGAGTTTAGAAAAGGCGACCCCGGTAGGGACTTGCACCAATAGCTGCTGCTACGACCCGAGTAACTGAGGGTGACCCATCAAGTGAAGTTCAGGGGTAGAGGTTGGCAGTTAATGAGTGGTCTGAGAAGGAAAAGAGTGTGCCACCATGGGGTGAACTGCTGAGGGAGATTAGGAAAGTAACAGACAGTCTCATCATGAAGACCACTCCTACCAGTATGGGCACTGACACTTGCCCGACTGCTTCTGCTATGGAGGTAGGGGTGCCTACCCAGGCACCTCATGTAGACAACTGTTCAAAACGTGATGTCTTGACTATGGAAGTGAGGGAACTTAACAGAATTCTCCAAATGTCCAACCCACCGCCGGCTGAGGTGGCACCAAGGTTTTCTATTGATAGTACCAATGCCGCAGCCCCCAATGTGATGCCTCGGTCACCCCAAACTTCAGCAGACATACTTTGCCATAATTGTGGGAAGGATGGGCACATGAAGAGGGAATGCCGGACTTCCGGTGACGTCACCGTAATGGTGGGTAGCTGAACCTAAGAGCTCCACAACCCCCTCGTCTTTATCTGGTTAAATCCTCTATGGAGCAGCTCCAACATCACAAAGGTGACATAGCCCGAGGTGTCTTAGATGGCAGGGAAGCCCCAGAAAACTAAAGGCTTGAGATTTTCCTCCGCTTCAAGCAAGATGAAGCAAACAACACTGAGCAGACCTCAAGAAGGTCTAACCGTCCTTCCCCCGTGCAGAAGGCATCCGTCAGACTCCTCAGCGGATTGGGATCAGGAGGAAGCAGATCATCCTGAAAGCACGAGCAAGACGCTTAAACAAATCCTAGCCAGAGTAAATAAAATAGATACAGCGCTTGCAGACCTGAGGCAAGACGTCCGCATCTTAGATAATAAGGTCTCAGCATTGGATACAAGAATTGCGGAGATCTCAGAAGCACAGGACGGTACAGATTGTCTGCTCTTACACTTACTTCAGAGAGATCGGGAGATGCAGGCTAAGCTGGAAGACTTAGAAAACTGATCCCGGTGTAATAACTTCAGAATCCACAGAATCCCCGAAGGTGTGGAAGAAGGCTTCGCCACGATTGCAGATTTCATCCAGCAACTGCTCAGATCCACGCTCTCACCCCCGCCTGATATAAATCTGGAGGTAGATCGAGCACATAGATCCTTGGGCCCAAAACTGACCGACGAGACCGCCAGACCTCGCTGTCTAATAATTTGTATGCTGCATTATCAAAGAAAGGAGTGGATTCTTCATGAAGCGTGGCGGCAGCATGAAATAATGTACCAAGAGAAGAGGATCTATTTTGACCAGGACTTTTCGTCATCTCTGCAAGCAGAGAAGCAGAGAGTTCGAGGAGTCATTAAAGAGTTAAAGCAGAAATAAGATGTGAAGGCACAACTGCTCTTCCCTGCTAGGATCAAGATTCATTTAGAATCGGGTGCTAGGATCTTTCCCTTGTTGGTGGAGGCGACTCCTACCCTGAAGGAGCTTCATATCTCGATGCCCGACTTAGAGACTGACATACTGGAATGGAAGCTGAGGATGGGGGCCTGGAGTATGGTAACTTGTGGCAATAACAGAAAATGTGGTTTCCCAGGCTCAGTCTCACCAGCTGCACTAGGGGACATTGTTAAGCTCATGCAGCGAGCGGAGAAGAGAGTAAAAGCTCAGAGTGGAGGTAAAAGTGGATCCACGTCTGCAAAGGACTGATTTTGAACCCCATATCAAAGGTACTGTTTTGATCTGAATAATGTCCCCTCGGACGTTTTGGAGACTGATAAATTGGAGAAGTACCACAGAGAAGGGGTGGGGTTAATCAATGCAATCAGACTGAGGGCGTAAAAGGCTGTTTTGAGAGAAGTTTATGGTTTACTATATATAGAGACATATCAGTTCCTCCTTCTCTCGCGGGGCCACTCACAGGAGGACTCATTGGGTTTGAGGTGCTGTGACGTGAAGTTCAGTTTTAACAATGGAAGGGCAGACAGATGTTTGCCAAGGGGGAGAGACAAAGGTGTTGGGGGGAGAACCTACTAAGGGGAAATGGGACAAAATGTTTAAAGGTATTGAAGGGGTTGAGAAGGAAGGAGGAGAAGGGGGTGAGGGGGAGGCGATGGGAGAGGGGAGGTGAGGAGAGGGGCATGAAGGGGGGAAAGGAGGAAAGGGATCTTCTCCTTGTTGCCATAGAATTGTGAAGTCATGGCACCATAAGAGAAGAGGGGAGGGGTCTGGGGAATACTGGATGTTTGGTTCAGCTCCCACCCAGGGTGCCGTGTGGAGTTATATGTTGCAGGCGAAAACTCATTCATTTGGTTATAGCCGCAACTCCCCTAAACACCACGGGGGACTGAAATTAGTCACACTGGTGACTTCTGGTGGTGGCAGCATCTACCACCGCAATCTCCTAGGAGGTCAAACATATTAGGATCTTGGTTATATTAATAAATGTTTTGTTGTTGGAACCAAAAGGGCTCCATCTTACAAGTTAATGGTTATATGTTTAAGATACTGTTCTCAAGTTACTTGTTTTCTGTAACATGTCGATGTGATTTCATACAAGGTAAGTCAGCTTGGTGGATTTTTGGACAACTAAGTGGAGGGAGGGAAAGAGGGTGTAGGCTACATAAGACGATGAAAAAGAGGTTTAAAAACACTAGAGCTCAATGACACATTTAAAGATAATTTTACAATGTTAATGGCATTAATTTGCCTATTAAAAAGAACTAAAATCTTGACAGAATTGAAGGAAGGAATGGGGATATTGCTCTTCTCCAAGAGACTCACCTCTCAGAAGTAGAACAACCTGAAACTACGGACAATGGGTGGGGGAGAGTCAGGCTACCTCGGCAAGGAGCCAAAAAAGCAGAGTGGCAATCTTAATAAAGAAGGGAGTCCCATTATAGTTCAAGAGATAGATATTATACATCAAGGTAGATGTATCAGGGTTTCTGATGAGTGCAGGAGAAATTAGTACATATAATAAATATGTCGCACCTAATAAAAGGCAGGAACAAAATTTACCTGGAAGTTTCCAGAAAGTAGGGGCTCCCAAGGGACTTTTGATACTAGGGAAGTTTACGCCACCTTGTGGCCTGCAATGAATCGGGTCCTCAGGGAACACAGGCACATCTAAGGTAAGCTAGCAGGAGACTGAAGACCTTGGTGGAGGAGAGAATGGCAGACATCTGGAGGCGTGACACAAAAATGAGAAAGACTACACCTTCTTCCAGCCTCTCCAAATTTCGTACTCAAGAAATAGACTTTCCTGACTTACACCATAGGTCTTTTACTACATCCCAGATCCACTCTTTAACCTTATCAGACTATGCCACAGTATCCATTGAGGTTACCTGGAGCAGGAATCAGAAATCACTAACTGGAGGCTAAATGTATCATTGCTTAATGACAAAATTTTGTACAACAAATTGCTCAAAGTTTCCAACATCTAACTATGGACTCCCCTGGCAGGTGCACCCCCAGGGTGTGGTGGGATACTATGAAGCAGTTTTAACGTGCCATATATTAAGCAGTGTCGGCCAAAAGAAATTGAAATAAAAAGCTAACGAATTGCAAACCACAATAAAAAGCCCTGAAGGAAACATAAAAATGAACCAGGGAGAAGAAAATTCTGAAATTAGTTAAAAAAAGGAAAGAACTTAATGATCCGGAATCAGATAAAGCTGAAGAATTATTACGGTTTACTAACCAAAATATTACGGGGAGCATTGAAATTATTGGCTCTCAGAATGAGGAAGGAGCATGCGAACGGCATGTCCCTTTCTCCAGACAGGGGGCACTAACAAGGACCGTAGAAAGCCAGGGGAAAAAGCTAAGGCTTTTAAAAGTATTATCAGACCCTATATACAGAAAGAGACCCCAGATAGTAATAACTCAGACGAGAACTCTTTCTGAAACACTGAAACTTCCTAAATTATCCACCACAATGCAAACAAGAGCTATCAAGCCCCATAAGGGACCAGGAAATTTTAACTGATAAATAACCTTCCCTCAGGAAATCACCTGGCCCAGACGGACTCCGACAGAAATTCTATAAAAAGTTTAAAAAATATTGGCACCTAAACTAGTAATGGTCCTGAATGCCATGCTTGAGGGAAAAAAAAACCCGAACTCCTGGAGGGAGGCATTGATTACAGTAATTCCGAAACCAGGTAAGCCAGTAGCATTTTGTGAGTCTTATAGGCCTATATCCTTACTGAATCAGGACTCTAAGATATTTACGAAAATTCTAGCTAACCATCTGCAAAAATATGTAGAGACATTAGTTCACCCGTATCAGACAGAGTTTATACCCATAGGCATTTGTCAGACAACATCAGATGTCTGCCCAGAGACTGTGTGGGAATTCAGTTCTTTACTAGCAGAGTTTACCTTGCGATCAGCAGTAGCCGGAGGAGCAAGTCGATTAAACCCCACCAGCCAGCAATACTCTCTCAGGAAATTAATCCTGGTGGAAATTCCCAGCAGGAGGGCACTTCAAGGTGCAGCACTCGCGACCTCCAGCTACTCGAGATGAGTCTGTGAAGAAAACAAGGTTTAAATAGTCAGGCAGGGTGAGTAAAATTTGGGGCAAAAGCGCGAAAGGTGGATTAGATGAAAAAGACAGGCGTGGCAGGGGCCGAGATGGTGTGCAGTGGAAAAATGAGCAGGATACAGGGTTACAGTGTGGGAGAGAGGGGCGGGCTGGCAAAAGAAGTACAGGCAGAAGCAACGGTCGGCAGTGATAGAAACTACCAGGCGGAAACTGAGAAAAATGGCAACAAATCAAACAAAAGTAATCAGTCCCAAAGATAAATCACGGGGTCCCAATCATATCAGGGGTTTCTTCAGAGCAGCACCATTGTTCCAGCAACCCCAGAAAAAGCCAACACACATAATTCAAGCGAGGCGGGCCGAGCACGACAGAGTATCCAACAGGTGACTGGCCCAGAGACTCAATGTGAGTTCAGTTCTTTACTGGTAGGAGTTTACACAGATCAAGAGGTAGCAGGAGGAAAAACAAGTCTGATTCAGCCTCACGACCAGCGTCTCCTCGGGGTGGGGTGTCATGGTGGTGGAAGATTTGCTTCCAGGAGGGCACTTCCGGTGCAGCCTCGCGACCTCCAGCTCCTCGGAGGATCGATCTGTAGGAAGAAAACAAGGTTTAACTAGTCAGGCAGGGTGGGTAACAATTTGGAGGCGGGCAGTGCAGCCGGGATTAGGTGGAAAAGACAGCGTGGCAGGGGAGGCTGAGGATGCGGTGTGCGAGTGGAAAAGAAAATGAGCAGGATAGAGGTTAATGTGAAGAGGAGGGGAGGCGGGCTGGCAAAAGTACAGGCAGGAAACAACACAGTGTACACAAGCAGTGATAGAAACTACCAGGCAGAAACTGAGAAAAACGCAACAAATCCACACAACAAAATTAATCAGTCCCAAAGAATAAATCCTCGGGATCCCAGAAAATCATATCAGGGTTTCTTGCAGAGCAGCACCATTGATTTCAAGCAACCCCAGAAAAGCACCAACACCATAATTCAGCAAAGGAGCCAAGCCAACAGGTATCCAACAGGTAGGCTGGCCCAGAACTGTGTAAGGATTCAGTTCTTTACTGGCAGGGGTTTACCTTACGATCAGCGGTAGCGTGGAGGCAAGTCGATTAAACCCTCATGACCAGCGTCTCCTCGGGGTGGAGTGTCCTGGTGGTGGAAGATTTGCTGGGGAGGCACTTCCAGTTGCAGCCCTCGCGACCTCCAGCTCCTCGGGGATCGATCTGGAAGAAGAGCAAAGGTTTAAATAGTCAGGCAGGGTGGAGTAGCAATTTGGGGCAGGCAGCGCGGGGCAGAGAGAGTTAGGTGGAAAGACAATGACATGGCGGTGGCCGAGGATCCAGTGTCAGAGTGGAAAAGAAAATGAGCAGGATACAGGGTTACAGTGTGGGAGAGAGAGGGAGCGGGCTGGCAAAACAGGCAGGAAACAACACAGTGTACACAAGCAGTGATAGAAACTACCAGGCGAAACTGAGAAAAATGGCAACAAATCCACAAAACAAAGTAATCCAGTCCCAAAGAATAAATCACTCGGGGTCCCAATCCATATCAGGGTTTCTTCAGAGCAGCACCGACTGATTCCAACCCCAGCGAAAAAGCCTAACACCCGCATCAATTCAAAGCGAGCCCCAGGCCAGCAGTATCCAACAGTTAAAGCTGGCCCAGAGACTGTGTGAGGTCAGTTCTTTACTGCGGGGTTTTCCCGCGATCAGCGTGTAGCGGGGAGAGCAAGTCGATTCGACCTCGCGACAAGCGTCTCGGGGGTGGGGTGTCCTGGAGGTGGAAGATTTGCTTCAGGAGGGCACCTCCAGGTGCAGCCCTCACGACCTCCAGCTCCTCGGGAATCGATCTGTGGAAGAAGAGCAAAGGCTTAAATAGTCAGGCAGGGTGGAGTAGCAATTTGAGAGGGCAGTGCAGAGCGGGGATTAGGTGGAAAGACAGCGCGTGGCAGGGCCGAGGATGTGATAAAGAAGTGGAAAAAAGAAATGAGAGATGCAAAGAGTTACAGTGTGGGGAGAGAGGGGCCGGGCTGTAAAAATACAGGCAGGGATACAACACAGTGTACAAGCAGTGATAGAAACTACAGAGCAGAAACAGAGAAAAATGCAGCAAATCACAAGCAAATTAATCCAGTCCCAAGAATAAATCACTTTCAGAGTCCCAATCATATCAAGGGGTTTCTTCAGGCAACACCGACTGATTTCAGCAACCCCAGCGAAAAAAGGCGCCAACACCGCCAATTCAACAGGCGGAGCCCAGGCGGCAAGTATCCACAGATAGGCTGGCCCAGAGACTGTAAGGATTCAGTTCTTTACTGTCGGGGTTTCCCTTGCGATCAGCGGTGGCCGGGAGGAAAGTCGATTACATTTCAGGCCAGCGTCTCCTCGGGGGGGTGGGGGTGTCCTGGTGGTGGAAGATTTGCTTCAGGAGGGCACTTCCGGTGCAGCCCTCGTGACCTCCAACTCCTCGGGGAGGAGGATCGATCTGTAGGAAAGAAGATTAAGGTTTAAATAGTCAGGCAGGGTGGAGTAGCAATTTTGGGGACGGGCAGTGCAGGCGGGGACTAGGTGGAAAAAGACAGCTGCGTGGCAGGGGCTGAGGATGCGGTGTGAGTGGAAAAAAAATAGGCAGGATACAGGGTTCCAGTGTGGGAGAGAGAGAGAGGCGGGCTGGCAAAAATTACAGGCAGGAAAACAACACAGTGTACACAAGCAGTGATGAAACTAGCAGGCAGAAGCTGAGAAAAATAGCAGCAAATCCACACAACAAAATTAATCCAGTCCCAAAAGAATAAATCACTCGGAGTCCAATCATATCAGGGTTTCTTCAGAGCAACACCGACTGATTTCAACCCCAGCGAAAAGGCGCCAATACACACAATTCAAGCAGCGGAGCCAGACAACTCCGTATGAGCAGTGCAGACTGGCCCAGAGACTGTGTGAGGAATCAGTTCTTTACTGAGGTTTTTCTGCCGCGATCAGCGGTAGCGGGGAGGGCAAGTCGATTGACCCCTGGCGACCGTCTCCTGGGGGGTGTCCTGGTGGTGGAAGATTTGCTTCAGGGAGGGCACTTCCAGGTAACGACACTCGCGACCTCAGCTACTCGGGGGGATCAGTCTGGGAAGAAGAGCAAAGGTTTAAATAGTCAGGCAGGGTGGAAGTAACAGTTGGGGCAGGCAGCATGAGGCGTGGATTAGGTGGAAAGACGGCGCGTGTGGGGGCAGGATGTGGTGTGCGGTGGAAAAGAAAATGAGCAGGATACAGGGTTGGAGCAGTGTGAGAGAGAGGAACGGGCTGGCAAAATTACAGGCAGGAAACAACACAGTGTACACAAGCAGTGATAGAAACTACCAGGCAGAAACTGAGAAAAATAGCAGCAAATCCACAAAACAAAATTAATCCAGTCCCAAAGAATAAATCACTCAAGGTCCCAATCATATCAAGGGTTTCTTCAGAGAGCACCGACTGATTTCAGCAACCCAAAAAGGCGCCAACACCGCAATTCAAGCAGTAGAGCCCGAGCCGGTGAGAGTATCCAACAGGTAGGCTGGCCCAGAGACTGTGTGAGAATTCAGTTCTTTACTGGCAGGGGTTTACCTTGCGATCCAGCGGTAGCGAAGTCCAGTCGATTAAACCCTCGCGACCAGCGTCTCCTCGAAGGTGGGGGTGTCCTGGTGGTGGAAGATTTGCTTCAGGAGGGCACTTCCGGTGCAGCACCTGCCAACCTCCAGCTACTGGGATCGATCTGTAGGAAGAAGAGCAAAGTTTAAATAGTCAGGCAGGGTGGAGTAGCAATTTGGGGGCAGGCAGGCGCAGAAGGCGGGGATTAGGTGGAAAAAGACAGCGCGTGGCTGATGGCCGAGGATGCAGTGTGCAGTGGAAAAAATGAGGCAGGATACAGGGCTACAGTGTGGGAGAGAGAGGAGGCGGGCTGGCAAAAATTACAGGCAGGGAACAACACAGTGTACACAAGCAGTGATAGAAACTACTCAGGCGGAAACTGAGAAAAATAGCAGCAATCCACAAAACAAAATTAATCCAGTCCCAAAGAATAAATCACTCGGGGTCCCAATCATATCAGGGGTTTCTTCAGAGCAGCACCAACTGATTTCAGCAACCCCAGCGAAAAGGCGTAACACCGCAATTCAAGCAGGCGGGCCGAGCAAACAGAGTATCCAACAGGTAGGCTGGCCCAGAGACTGTGATTCAGTTCTTTACTGCAGGGTTTTACCTGCGATCAGCGGAAGCGAGGAGGGCAAGTCCTGATTGACCCTCACGACCAAGCGTCTCCCGGGGTGGGGGTGTCATGGTGGTGGAAGATTTGCTTCAGGAGGGCACTTCAGGTGCAGCCCTCGCGACCTCCAGCTCCTCGGGGGATCGATCTGTAGGAAGAAGAGCAAAGGTTTAAATAGTCAGGCAGGGTGAGATAGCAATTTGGGGGCGGGCAGTGCAGGCGGGGGATTAGGTGGAAAAGACAGCGCGTGGCAGGGGCTGAGGATGCAGTGTGCGAGTGGAAAAAGAAAATGAGCAGGATACAGGGTTACAGTGTGGGAGAGAGAGGGAGCGGGCTGGCAAAAATTACAGGCAGGGAAACAACACAGTGTACACAAGCAGTGATAGAAACTACCAGGCAGAAACTGAGAAAAATAGCAGCAAATCCACACAACAAAATTAATCCAGTCCCAAAGAATAAATCACTCGGGGGTCCCAATCATATCAGGGTTTCTTCAGAGCAGCACCGACTGATTTAGCAACCCCAGCAAAAAGGCACCAACACCGCATCTCAAACGGCGGCCCCGAGCCGGCAGAGTATCCAACAGGCAGGCTGGCCCAGAGACTGTGTAGATTCAGTTCTTTACTGGCAGGGTTTTACCTTGCGATCAGCGGTAGCGGGGAGGGCAAGTCCATTCGACCCTCGCGACCAGCGTCTCCTCGGGGGGTTGGGGTGTCCTGGTGGTGGAAGATTTGCTTCAGGGAGGGCACTTCCAGTTGCAGCCCTCGCGACCTCCAGCTCCTCGGGGATCGATCTGTAGGAAGAAGAGCAAAGGTTTAAATAGTCAGGCAGGGTGGAGTAGCAATTTGGGGGCAGGCAGCGCAGGCGGGGGATTAGGTGGAAAAGACAAGCGTGGCAGTGGCCGAGGATGCGGTAAAAGTAGTGAAAAGAAAATGAGCAGGATACAGGGTTACAGTGGGAGAGAGAGAGCGGGCTGGCAAAATTACAGGCAGGGAAACAAACAGTGTACACAAGCAGTGATAGAAACTACCAGGCGGAAACTGAGAAAATAGCAGCAAATCCACAAAACAAAATTAATCCAGTCCCAAAGAATAAATCACTGGGGTCCCAATCATATCAGGGTTTTCAGAGCAGCACCCCACTGATTTCAGCAACCCCAGCGAAAAGGCGCCTAACACCAAGTAATTAAACGCGGAGCCCCGAGTCAGCAGAGTATCCAACAGGTGGCTGGCCCAGAGACTGTGTAGGATTCAGTTTTTACTGGCAGGGGTTTTACTGCGATCAGCGGTGCGCGGGAGGGCAAGTCCCGATTCGCCCTCACGACCAGCGCCCTCGGGGTGGGGTGTCATGGTGATGGAAGATTTGCTTCAGGAGGGCACTTCCAGGCAGCCCTCGCGACCTCCAGCTCCTCGGGATCGATCTGTAGGAAGAAGAGCAAGGTTTAACTAGTCAGGCAGGGTGGAGTAGCAATTGGGAGGCGGGCAGTGCAGGTGGGGATTAGGTGGAAAAACAGCAGTGGCAGGGGCTGAGGATGCGGAGTGAGGGAAAAGAAATGAGCAGGATACAGGGTTACAGTGTGGGAGAGAGAGAGGCTGGCTGGCAAAAATTACAGGCAGGAAACAACACAGTGTACACAAGCAGTGATAGAAACTACCAGGCAGAAACTGAGAAAAATAGCAGCAAATCCACACAACAAAATTAATCCAGTCCCAAAGAATAAATCACTCGGGGTCCAATCATATCAGGGTTTCTTCAGAGCAGCAACCGACTGATTTCAGCAACCCCAGCTGAAAAAACACCAACACCTAATTCAAACAGCGGAGACCCGAGCCGGCAGAGTATCCAACAGGTAGGCTGGCCCCAGAGACTGTGTAGGGATTCAGTTCTTTACTGGCGGGGTTTTACCTTATGCGATCAGCGGTAGCGTGGAGGGCAAGTCGATTAAGCCCTCGCGACCAGCTCTCCTCGGGGTGGGGGGTGTCCTGGTGGTGAAGATTTGCTTCAGGAGGGCACTCCAGTTGCAGCCCTCATGACCTCCAGCTCCTCGGGGACTGATCTGGGAAGAAGAGAGAAGTGCTTAAAATAGTCAGGCAGGGTGGAGGTAGCAATTTGGGGCGGCAGTGCAGGCGTAGGGATTAGGTGGAAAAGACAGCTGCTGGCAGGGGCCGAGATGCGGCGTGCGAGTGAAAAAACAAAATGAGCAGGATAAGAGGGTTACAGTGTAGAGAGAGGGAGGGCTTGGCAAAATTACAGGCAGGGAAACAACACAGTGTACACAAGCAGTGATAGAAACTACCAGGCAGAAACTGAGAAAAATAGCAGCAAATCCACAAAACAAAATTAATCCAGTCCCAAAGAATAAATCACTCAGGGTCCCAATCATGTCAGGGATTTTCAGAGCAGCACCGACTGATTTCAGCAACCCCAGCGAAAAAGGCGCCAACGCCCGCAATGAAACGAATGAGCCCCGGCAAGCAGAGGATCAACAGGTAAGCTGGCCCAGAGACTGTAGGGATTCAGTTCTTTACTGGCAGGGGCTTTACCTTGCGATCAGCGGTAGCGGGAGGCAAGTCCTGATTGCCCTCAGACCATGCTACCCCTCGGAGGGTGGGGTGTCCTGGTGGTGGAAGATTTGTTTCCAGGGAGGGCACTTCCAGTTGCAGCCCTCGCGACCTCCAGCTCCTCGGGGGGGGGGGATCGATCTGTAGGAAGAAGAGCAAAGGTTTAAATAGTCAGGCAGGTGGAGTAGCAATTTGGGGCGGGCAGTGCAGGCGGGATTAGGTGGAAAAGACAGCTCGTGGAAGGGCCGAGGATGCATGCTGTGCAGTGGAAAAGAAAATGAAGCAGGATACGAGGTTACAAGTGTGGGAGAGAGAGGGAGCGGCTGGCAAAATTCACAGGCAGGGAAACAACACGGTACACAAGCAGTGATAGAAACTACCAGGCAGAAACTGAGAAAAATAGCAGCAAATCCACACAACAAAATTAATCCAGTCCCAAAGAATAAATCACTTGGGGGTCCCAATCATATCAGGGGTTTCTTCAGAGCAGCACCGACTGATTTCAGCAACCCCAGTGAAAAAGGCGCCAACACCGCAATTCAAACGGCGGAGCCCCGAGCCGGCAGAGTATCCAACAGGTAGGCTGGCCCAGAGACTGTGTAGGGATTCAGTTCTTTACTGGCACGGGTTTTACCTTGCGATCAGCGGTAGCGGGGAGGGCAAGTCCCGATCTGCCCTCGCGACCAGCCTCCGGGGTGGGGGTGTCCTGGTGGTGAAGATTTGTTTCAGGGAGGGCACTTCAGGTGCAGCCCTCGTGGACCTCCAGCCTCGGGAGGGGGGATCGATCTGTAGGAAGAAGAGCAAAGGTTAAATAGTCAGGCAGGGTGGAGTAGCAATTTGGAGGCGGGCAGTGCAGGCGGGATTAGGTGGAAAAGACAGGCTGCGGGCAGGGGCTGAGGATGCGAAAGTAGTGGAAAAGAAAATGAGCAGGATACAGGTGTAACCCTCGCTGCAATTGGGGGTTCCCAAAAGACTTCCAGGAGCTTGCTTGAATGCTCCAAGCCTGAATGGTGTTTGGCATTTAAGCCATTTATCAGTGAGTGTTTTTAGAACCTCTGGTACTGTCTTTAAGAGCTGTCTGCTTGCAGACATAATTAGTTTGTATGGGGGACTGTGTGCTTCTCTGAGTACCACTCGAGCTGCTGCTAATTCACTTCATTTTGCAGTCACTAGAGTGCAAAGGAACCTGTCTGAAAGATGTAACTGTTTGCCAGAAATTATTTAGAGTAATAATGAAATTACCGCTTGTCTAACCTGCTTTCTTTGCAGTCAGAACTGTGTCTGCTAGTTCCCCATTCTAGTTTTGAACTGCTGAACTGGACCAATCAGTGTGGGTAAGCTAGCTCTAAAATGGTGCCTTGGACGAATCAGAACTTGGACTCATAATCTGAGCCAGCCACAAGAGGATTGTATGGGCAGTGACTCTGGGAGATGTAGTTTAGACTTCAGTGCCTTTTGGACCAACAGCAGCAGTCTATTGTGGTGACAGCCAATCCAGTCAAGAACTGGGAAGAACTCAAAGGAAATTGCCGGTTTGTCGGTTGGAGTTTCAGTTGAGCTTTGGCAGTGAAGAAGGAAGGAGCCCTGTGCTTTTCAGTGTGCAGTTTAGTCAAAACGTCATGTAAGGCCCAGAGTTCGTCTGCAGCTTGTGTGTAACAGCTTGTTAGGACTGAATCAGTCCTGTGAAAGAATCAAAGGATCTCTGAAGAGTAGAAACCAGCTCACCCTGTAGAAGACTGGAGGAATTGCTGAAAATTGCACTCGGTCTGTCAGGAACTGAATCTGCTGTGTGTTCTCCCGGTATTGTGCAGTACTGCGATCGGATACAGATGCAGCCTGCCTGGTATAGTGCTTCTTTATATGGATGTGTGAAGAGGTTTGTGTAACTCAAGTGAGCCCTGCTGACATTGAAGGACCCTATCTTATTTGGAGGTCGTGAGTACTAATTCAGGGTCGCTCCTGTTGAATTGCCACATTAAATCCAAATGGAATTACTGTACTGCTGACTGTTTAATTCTCCTTTTCTTGTGTGAAAGGGCCCCTACCAGCTGCCATGGTTTGACCAGCCACTAGGGCTTGGGTACCCAGGACAGTAACTGATAGGGATAGGCCTGTGCACAGAGCCATAGGTAGATTATTAGAGTGATAAGCTAATTAACCTGATTTCCCTGTCCTTGTTATATCCCTAAATAAATCAGAGCTGCTTGTTTCAGCAAAGTTATACTGCCTGAGGTATTTGTCTATGTTAAAGTACTGTACTGTGATTGTTGCACTGTATCTCATTTCACAGGAGGTCCCAGTGCGGAACCAGACCTGGGGGTAAGTGTATACTGTGAAGGTAATTCTGATATATTGTGTGGGCCACTAGTGGGAAGAAAGGGGGGTTGCAGTGTCCCAGAGGGCTGTGACCAAGTTAGTTTAACTATTGCAAACCTGACCTCTGGGTGGAGGCACCCGCCATTGGATCCAGGCCCCTCAAGCTGTTAGTGGCAAATCAGGCAGGGGTAGTAGCCCCTGGGATAGCGCCATCTAGGGGTTACACAGGGTTACAGTGTGGGAGAGAGAGGGAGCGGGCTGGAAAAAATTACAGGCAGGGAAACAACACAGTGTACACAAGCAGTGATAGAAACTACCAGGCAGAAACTGAGAAAAATAGCAGCAAATCCACAAAACAAAATTAATCCAGTCCCAAAGAATAAATCACTCGAGGGTCCCAATCATATTTCGGGGTTTCTTCCAGCAGCACCGGGATTTCTCAGCAACCCCAGCGAAAAAGGCGCCAACACCGCAATTCAAACGGCGGAGCCCCGAGCCGGCAGAGTATCCAACAGGTAGGCTGGCCCAGAGACTGTGTAGGGATTCAGTTCTTTACTGGCAGGGGTTTTACCTTGCGATCAGCGGTAGCGGGGAGGGCAAGTCCCGATTCGGCCCTCGCGACCAGCGTCTCCTCGGGGGGTGGGGGTGTCCTGGTGGTGGAAGATTTGCTTCAGGGAGGGCACTTCCAGGTGCAGTCTCGCGACCTCCAGCCCTCGGGGTCGTGTAGGAAGAAGAGCAAAGGTTTAAATAGTCAGGCAGGGTTGAGTAGCAATTTGGGGGCGGGCAGTGCAGGCGGGGGATTAGGTGGAAAAGACAGCGCGTGGCAGGGGCTGAGGATGCGGTGTGCGAGTGGAAAAAGAAAATGAGCAGGATACAGGGTTACAGTGTGGGAGAGAGAGGGAGCGGGCTGGCAAAAATTACAGGCAGGGAAACAACACAGTGTACACAAGCAGTGATAGAAACTACCAGGCAGAAACTGAGAAAAATAGCAGCAAATCCACAAAACAAAATTAATCCAGTCCCAAAGAATAAATCACTCGGGGGTCCCAATCATATCAGGGGTTTCTTCAGAGCAGCACCGACTGATTTCAGCAACCCCAGCGAAAAAGGGGCCAACACCGCAATTCAAACGGCGGAGCCCCGAGCCGGCAGAGTATCCAACAGGTAGGCTGGCCCAGAGACTGTGTAGGGATTCAGTTCTTTACTGGCAGGGTTTTACCTTGCATCAGCGGAAGCGGGAGGGCAAGTCCTGATTCGCCTTGCACCAGCGCTCCTCGGGGGTGGGGGTGTCCTGGTGGTGGAAGATTTGTTTGAGGAGGGCACTTCCAGTGCAGCCTCGCGACCTCCAGCTCGGGGTGATCGATCTGTAGGAAGAAGAGCAAAGGTTTAAATACTCAGGCAGGGTGGAGTAGCAATTGGGGGCAGGCAGTGCAGGCGGGATTAGGTGGAAAGACAGCGCGTGGCAGGGGCCGAGATGCGGTAAGCGAGTGGAAAAGAAAATGAGCAGGATACAGGGTTACAGGTGGGAGAGAGAGAGAGCGGGCTGGCAAAAATTACAGGCAGGGAAACAACACAGTGTACACAAGCAGTGATAGAAACTACCAGGCAGAAACTGAGAAAAATAGCAGCAAATCCACAAAACAAAATTAATCCAGTCCCAAAGAATAAATCACCGGGGTCCCAATCATATCAGGGGTTTCTTCAGAGCAGCACCGACTGATTTCAGCAACCCCAGCAAAAAGGCGCCAACACCGCAATTCAAACGGCGGAGCCCCGAGCCGGCAGAGTATCCAACAGGTAGGCTGGCCCAGAGACTGTGTAGGGATTCAGTTCTTTACTGGCAGGGTTTACCTTGCATCAGCGGTAGCGGGAGGGCAAGTCCGACCTCGCCTCGGCTCAGCGCCTTCCTCGGGGTGGGGGTGTCCTGGTGGTGAAGATTTGTTTCAGGAGGGCACTTCCAGGTGCAGCCCTCGCGACCTCCAGCTCCTCGGGAACCGATCTGCAGGAAGAAGAGCAAAGGTTTAAATAGTCAAGCAGGGTGGAGTAGCAATTTGGGGCGGCAGTGCAGGTGGGGGATTAGGTGGAAAGACAGCGCCTGGAAGGGGCTGAGGATGCGAAGAGAGTGGAAAGAAAATGAGCAGGATACAGGGTTACAGTGTGGGAGAGAGAGGGAGCGGGCTGGCAAAAATTACAGGCAGGGAAACAACACAGTGTACACAAGCAGTGATAGAAACTACCAGGCAGAAACTGAGAAAAATAGCAGCAATCCACAAAACAAAATTAATCCAGTCCCAAAGAATAAATCACTCGGGGTCCAATCATATCAGGGGTTTCTTCAGAGCAGCACCGACTGATTTCAGCAACCCCAGCGAAAAAGGCGCCAACACCGCAATTCAAACGGCGGAGCCCCGAGCCGGCAGAGTATCCAACAGGTAGGCTGGCCCAGAGACTGTGTAGGGATTCAGTTCTTTACTGGCAGGGGTTTTACCTTGCGATCAGCGGTAGCGGGGAGGGCAAGTCCCGATTCGGCCCTCGCGACCAGCGTCTCCTCGGGGGGTGGGGGTGTCCTGGTGGTGGAAGATTTGCTTCAGGGAGGGCACTTCCAGGTGCAGCCCTCGCGACCTCCAGCTCCTCGGGGGGGGGATCGATCTGTAGGAAGAAGAGCAAAGGTTTAAATAGTCAGGCAGGGTGGAGTAGCAATTTGGGGGCGGGCAGTGCAGGCGGGGGATTAGGTGGAAAAGACAGCGTGTGGCAGGGGCTGAGGATGCGGTGTGCGAGTGGAAAAAGAAAATGAGCAGGATACAGGTGTAACCCCGCTGCAATTGGGGGTTCCCAAAAGACTTCCAGGAGCTTGCTTGAATGCTCCAAGCCTGAATGGTGTTTGGCATTTAAGCCATTTATCAGTGAGTGTTTTTAGAACCTCTGGTACTGTCTCTTTAAGAGCTGTCTGCTTGCAGACATAATTAGTTTGTATGGGGGGACTGTGTGCTTCTCTGAGTACCACTCGAGCTGCTGCCAATTCACTTCATTTTGCAGTCACTAGAGTGCAAAGGAACCCGTCTGAAAGATGTAACTGTTTGCCAGAAATTATTTAGAGTAATAATGAAATTACCGCTTGTCTAACCTGCTTTCTTTGCAGTCAGAACTGTGTCTGCTAGTTCCCATTCTAGTTTTGAACTGCTGAACTGGACCAATCAGTGTGGGTAAGCTAGCTCTAAATGGTGCCTTGGACCGAATCAGAACTTGGACTCATAATCTGAGCCAGCCACAAGAGGATTGTATGGGCAGTGACTCTGGGAGATGTAGTTTAGACTTCAGTGCCTTTTGGACCAACAGCAGAGTCTATTGTGAGTGACAGCCAATCCAGTCAAGAACTGGGAGGAACTCAAAGGAAGTGCCCGGTTTTGTCGGTTGGAGTTTCAGTGTGAGCTTTTGGCAGTGAAGAAGGAAGGAGCCCTGTGCTTTTCTCAGGTGCAGTTTTAGTCAAAAACGCATGTAAGGCCCAGAGTTCGTCTGCAGCTTGTGTAACAGCTTGTTAGGACTGAATCAGTCCTGTGAAAAGAATCAAAGGATCTCTGAAGAGTAGAAACCAGGCTCACCCTGTAGAAGACTGGAGGAATTGCTGAAAATTGCACTCGGTCTGTCAGGAACTGAATCTGCTGTGTGTTCTCCCGGTATTGTGCAGTAATTGCGATCGATACAGATGCAGCCTGCCTGGTATAGTGCTTTCTTTTATATGGATGTGTGAAGAGGTTTGTGTACCTCAAGTGAGCCCTGCTGACATTGAAGGACCCTATCTTATTTGGAGGTCGTGAGTACTAATTCAGGGTCGCTCCCTGTTGAATTGCCACATTAAATCCAAATGGAATTACTGTACTGCTGACTGTTTAATTCTCCTTTCTTTGTGTGAAAGGGCCCTACCAGCTGCCATGGTTTGACTAGCCACTAGGGCTTGGGTACCCAGGGACAGTAACTGATAGGGATAGGCCTGTGCACAGAGCCATAGGTAGATTATTAGAGTGATAAGCTAATTAACCTGATTTCCCTGTCCTTGTTATATCCCTAAATAAATCAGAGCTGCTTGTTTCAGCAAAGTTATACTGCCTGAGGTATTTGTCTATGTTAAAGTACTGTACTGTGATTGTTGCACTGTATCTCATTTCACAGGAGGTCCCAGTGCCGGAACCAGACCTGGGGTAAGTGTATACTGTGAAGGTAATCTGATATATTGTGTGGGCCACTAGTGGGAAGAAGGGGTTGCAGTGTCCCAGAGGGCTGTGACCAAGTTAGTTTAACTATTGCAACCCTGACCTCTGGGTGGAGGCACCCGCCATTGGATCCAGGCCCCTCAACCTGTTAGTGGCAAATCAGGCAGGGGTAGTAGCCCCTGGGATAGCGCCATCTAGGGGTTACACAGGGTTACAGTGTGGGAGAGAGAGGGAGCGGGCTGGCAAAAATTACAGGCAGGGAAACAACACAGTGTACACAAGCAGTGATAGAAACTACCAGGCAGAAACTGAGAAAAATAGCAGCAAATCCACAAAACAAAATTAATCCAGTCCCAAAGAATAAATCACTCGGGGGTCCCAATCATATCAGGGGTTTCTTCAGAGCAGCACCGACTGATTTCAGCAACCCCAGTGAAAAGGCGCCAACACCGCAATTCAAACGGCGGAGCCCCGAGCCGGCAGAGTATCCAACAGGTAGGCTGGCCCAGAGACTGTGTAGGGATTCAGTCCTTTACTGGCAGGGGTTTTACCTTGCGATCAGCGGTAGCGGGGAAGGCAAGTCCTCGATTCGCCCTCAGCGACCAGCCGCCTCCTCGGGGGTGGGGGTGTCCTGGTGGTGGAAGATTTGCTTCAGGAGGGCACCTCCAGGTGCAGCCTCACGACCTCCAGCTCCTCGGGGGTCATCTGTAGGAAGAAGAGCAAAGGTTTAAATAGTCAGGCAGGGTGGAGTAGCAATTTGGGGGCGGGCAGTGCAGGCGGGGGATTAGGTGGAAAAGACAGCGCGTGGCAGGGGCTGAGGATGCGGTGTGCGAGTGGAAAAAGAAAATGAGCAGGATACAGGGTTACAGTGTGGGAGAGAGAGGGAGCGGGCTGGCAAAAATTACAGGCAGGGAAACAACACAGTGTACACAAGCAGTGATAGAAACTACCAGGCAGAAACTGAGAAAAATAGCAGCAAATCCACAAAACAAAATTAATCCAGTCCCAAAGAATAAATCACTCGGGGGTCCCAATCATATCAGGGGTTTCTTCAGAGCAGCACCGACTGATTTCAGCAACCCCAGCGAAAAAGGCGCCAACACCGCAATTCAAACGGCGGAGCCCCGAGCCGGCAGAGTATCCAACAGGTAGGCTGGCCCAGAGACTGTGTAGGGATTCAGTTCTTTACTGGCAGGGGTTTTACCTTGCGATCAGCGGTAGCGGGGAGGGCAAGTCCCGATTCGGCCCTCGCGACCAGCGTCTCCTCGGGGGGTGGGGGTGTCCTGGTGGTGGAAGATTTGCTTCAGGGAGGGCACTTCCAGGTGCAGCCCTCGCGACCTCCAGCTCCTCGGGGGTGATCGATCTATGGGAAGAAGAGCAAAGGTTAAATACTCAGGCAGGGTGGAGTAGCAATTTGGGGCAGGCAGTGCAAGCGGGGATTAGGTGGAAAAGACAGCAGCGTGGCAGGGGCCGAGGATGCGGTGTCAAGAGTGGAAAAGAAAATGAGCAGGATACAGGGTTACAGTGTGGGAGAGAGAGAGGGGCTGGCAAAAATTACAGGCAGGAAACAACACAGTGTACACAAGCAGTGATAGAAACTACCAGGCAGAAACTGAGAAAATAGCAGCAAATCCACAAAACAAAATTAATCCAGTCCCAAAGAATAAATCACTCGGGGTCCCAATCATATCAGGGTTTCTTCAGAGCAGCACCGACTGATTTCAGCAACCCCAGCGAAAAGGCGACCAACACCGCAATTCAAGCGGCGGGCCCAGCCGACAGAGTATCCAACAAGTAGGCTGGCCCAGAGACTGTGTGGATTCAGTTCTTTACTGGCAGGGTTTTACCTTTGCGATCAGCGGTAGCGAGGAGGGCAGTCGACTGACCCTCGGCGACCAGCGTCTCCTCGGGGTGGGGGTGTCCTGGTGGTGGAAGATTTGCTTCAGGGAGGGCACTTCCAGGTGCAGCCCTCGCGACCTCCAGCTCCTCGGGGAATCGATCTGTAGGAAGAAGAGCAAAGGTTTAAATAGTCAAGCAGGGTGGAGTAGCAATTTGGGGGCGGGCAGTGCAGGTGGGGATTAGGTGGAAAAGACAGCGCGTGGAAGGGGCTGAGGATGCAGTGTGCGAGTGGAAAAAGAAAATGAGCAGGATACAGGGTTACAGTGTGGGAGAGAGAGGGAGCGGGCTGGCAAAAATTACAGGCAGGGAAACAACACAGTGTACACAAGCAGTGATAGAAACTACCAGGCAGAAACTGAGAAAAATAGCAGCAAATCCACAAAACAAAATTAATCCAGTCCCAAAGAATAAATCACTCGGGGGTCCCAATCATATCAGGGGTTTCTTCAGAGCAGCACCGACTGATTTCAGCAACCCCAGCGAAAAAGGCGCCAACACACTAATTCAAGCGGGACCCAGACGAGCAGAGTATCCAACAGGTAGGCTGGCCCAGAGACTGTGTAGGATTCAGTTCTTTACTGGCAGGGGTTTTACCTTGCGATCCAGCGGTAGCGGGAGGGCAAGTCGATTGACCCTCGCGACCAAGCGTCTCCTCGGGGGGTGGGGTGTCCTGGTGGTGGAAGATTTGCTTCCAGGAGGCACTTCAGGTGCAGCCCTGCGACCTCCAGCTCCTCGGGGGGGATCGATCTTACGATCAGCGAGCGGGAGGCAAGTCCCATTCGCCCCGGCACCAGCCTCCTCGGGGTGGAGGTGTCCTGGTGGTGGAAGATTTGCTTCAGGAGGCACTTCAGGTGCAGCCGTGACCTCCAGCTCCTCGGGGATCGATCTTGCGATCAGCGGTAGCGAGGAGGCAAGTCGATTAGGCCCTCAGACCAGCGTCTCCTCGGGGGTGGGGGTGTCCTGGTGGTGGAAGATTTGCTTCAGGAGGCACTTCCAGGTGCAGCCCTCGCGACCTCCAGCTCCTCGGGGGGGGGGGATCGAGTTTGTGGACTCAGAGACTGTAACTCCTGGACCTGAAAGTGCCCCAAGTTCTAGCCTCTCTACCCCAATGGAGACTTCCCTGACAAGTGGGGACAATGAGGCTCAGAGTGCAGAGACTGTAACAGTTCCCCCTAGAAAGACTGGTTGAGCTGTAAAGCCTGTGGTGCACCTCAGTTATGATTCCCTTGGGAGGCCTGTGGACTTGCCTCTCAATATTGTCCATAAAGGAGTGTATGTGTCCCCAAGCTCATTGCCCAAACTGAATATCAGTGCTAACTCCAAGTTAATTGTGTTGACCTCCAGGTATGGTGCCCCTGCCCCATCCAGCCCCAATGTAGCTGATAGGGAAGGGCCCCCTCTCTTTAGATTTCATGTACAGGAGGTAATAACCTGAGTTATGGTACAATGTGTATATAATACTGCGTACAAAGTGATAGAAACATAGAATTTGACGGCAGATAAGGACCGCTTGGCCCACCTAGTCTGCCCATTTTCCTACCTAACAGATAAGCTGCAGATCCTAGTTAACCAACAGCTTACTTCCTCCTACCCCCCACTAGGACTGCCTTATGTCTGCCCCATGCATTCTTGAATTCCCCCACTGTTCTTGACTCCACAACCTCCTCAGGGAGGCTGTTCCATGCATCCACAACCCTCTCCGTGAAAAAATACTTCCTCACATTACCTCTGAGCATCCCCCTCTATCTTCAAATTGTGCCCCCTTGTTCTTGCACATCTCTTTTTCTGAAAGATGCTACCCTCTTGGACTTTGTTGATTCCCTTGAGGTCTTGAAAGTTTCTATCACGTCCCTCTCTCCCTTCTTTCCTCAAGGGTATACATATTAAGCTCCTTTAGTCTTTCTTCGAGATGTCTTCTGGTGCAGACCCTGCACCATTTATTGCCCTCCTCTGGACAGCCTCCACTCTGTCTATGTCTTTCAGGAGATGGGTCTCCAGAACTGCACACAGTACCCAGATGGGGTCTCACCAACTGTCTGTACAGAGGGATAGCAACTTCCTGTTTTCTACTACTGATGCCTCTTCCTATGCATCCCAGTATTCCCCCAGCCTTCCTTACTGGCTTCTCACATTGCTTGCCCGCCTTTAGGTCATCTGATATAATTACCCCCAGGTTCCTTTCCATTTTTACTGTTGTCAGTATCTCACCCCCCATTGTGCACTCTTCCCCTGGGTTTTTGTTTCCCATGTGCATTACCTTGCACTTCTTTGCATTGAATCTGAGCTGCCATACACTTGACCATTCCTCCAACCTTGCCAAGTCCATTCTCATCCTTTCCACTCCATCTTGTGTATCAACCCTGTTGCAGATCTTTGTGTCGTCTGCAAAGAGACATACTTTTCCTTCCAGTTCCTCTGCAATGTCACTTATAAAGACATTAAAAGGACCAGTCCCAGTACTGAACCCTGTGGTACCCGCTAGTAACCCTCCTTTCTTCACTGTGCACTCCATTTACTACTACCCTTGATCCTGTTGTCTAGCCAATTTTATCCAGGCTACCACTTGGGCCCACTCAAGGCTGGCTAACTTGTGTATTAATCTTGTGTGGACTGTATCAAATGCCTTGCTAAAATCTAGGTAGGCCATGTTGACAGCCCCTCCTGGTCTACTACTTTGGTCACCCAGTCAAAGAAATCTATTAGATTCTGCCTGACACGACCTTCCCATCATGAATCCATGCTGCTCTTGGGTCCTGTGCCCCACTGGCCTCTAGGTACTCAACAATTCTTTCCTTCAGAAGTGATTCCATCATTTTCCCTACCACTGAGGTCAAACTAACTGGTCTGTAGTTTCCTGCCTCTGTCCTGCTCCCACTTTGTGAAGAGGAATCACATCTGCCCTACCCAGTCCTCAGGTACCAACCCATCCTCCCATGATTTGTTAAAGAGAGTAGTCAGCGGTGTCACTAGTTCTACCCTTAGTTCTTTTAGAATTCTTGGGTGAATCCCATCAGGCCCCATTGCTTTGTCCACCTTAAATTTTATTAGTTCTTTCAGAACCCTTTTTTCTGTAAATGGACTGGTATTGACCTCCATCTTCAGAGTGTTTCTCTTGTTTGGCTTAGGTACCTCCCCCTCCTCTTCCTTTGTGAATACTGAGCAGAAATATTCGTTCAGTATCCCTGCTTTTACACTGTCCCCCTCTACCCACATTCCCTCCCCTTTATTAAGCCTCAGTATCCCTCCTTTGGTCTTTCTTCGCTCCCTAATGTACCTATAAAAGGTCTTATCCCCCTTCTTAACAGAATTGGCTATCCTTTCCTCGGTTTGGGCCTTTGCTATTCTGACTGCTTTCTCAGCCTCTTTCTGCTTTAACTGATAAAGTTCTCTGTCTTGCTCCTTCTGTGTTTTCTTATAGAAACATAGAAACATAGAAACATAGAATGTGACGGCAGATAAGGACCGCTTGGCCCATCCAGTCTGCCCATTTCTACCTACTGGATAAGCTGCAGATCCTAGTTAACCAGCAGCCTACTTCTTCCTACCCCACCCCCAGAATTGCCTTATGACTTCCCATGCATGCTTGAATTCCACCACTGATTTTGACTCCACAACTTCCTCCGAAGGCCATTCCATGCATCCACAACCCTCTAGAAAAAATACTCCTTAAATTACTCTGAGCCCCCCTCTATCTTCAAATTGTGCCCTCTTGTTCTTGCACATCTCTTTTTTGAAAGATGCTACCCTCTTGGACTTTGTTGATTCCTTGAGGTCTTGAAAGTTTTATCATGTCCCCTCTCCTCCTTTCCTCGAGGCTATACATATTAAGCTCCTAAGTCTCTCTTCATATGTCCTCTGGTGCAACCCTGCACCATTTAGTGCCCTCCTCTGACAGCTTCCATCCTGTCTATGTCTTCGGAGATTGGGTCTCCAGAACTGCACACAGTACTCCAGATGGGGTCTCACCAGCTGTCTGTACAGAGAGATAATAACTTCCTGTTTTCTACTGGTGATGCCTCCCTATGCATCCCAGTATCCCCACCCTCCTAGCTGCCTCTCACATTGCTTGCCCACCTTTAGGTCATCTGATATGACTACCCCAGGTCCCTTTCCATTTTGTTGTTGTTAGTATCTCACCTCCCATTGTGTACTCTTCCCTGGTTTTGTTTCCCAGCATTACCTTGCACTTCTTAGCATTGAATCTAAGCTGCCATACATTTGACCATTCCTCTAACCTTGCCAAGTCCCTTCTCATCCTTTCCACCCACCCTGTGCATCAACTCTGTTGCAGATCTTAGTGTCATCTGCAAAGAGACATACTTTTCCTTCCAGTCCTTCAGCAATGTCGCTTATAAAGACATTGAAGAGGACTGGTACTAATACTGAACCCTGCGGTACCCCGCTAGTAACCCTCCTTTCTTCTGAGTGACTCCATTTACTTTTACCTCTGTGTCCTATTCTCCAGCCAATTCTTTACCCAGGCTGTCATCTTGGGACCCACCCCAGGCTGGCTAACCTATATATTAATCTTTGTGTGGGACTGTGTCAAATGCCTTACAAAGTCTAGGTAGGCCATGTCCACAGCCCTCCCTGATCTACTGCTTTGGTCACCCAGTCAAAGAAATCTATCATATTCAGTCTGGCATGACCTTCCCGCTGTGAATCCATGCTGCCTAGGGTCCTGTGCCCTTCTGGCCTCAGATACGCGACAATTCTTTCCTTTAAGTGATTCCATCATTTCCCTATCACTGAGGTTAAACTAACAGGTCTATAGTTTCCTGCTTCTGCCTTGCTCCCACTTTGTGAAGGGAATCACATCTGCCTCCTCCAGTCCTCGGGTACCACCCCATCTTCCCATGATTTGTTAAAGAGGGTAGTCAGTGGTGTCACTGTTCTACCCTTAGTTCTTTTAGAATTCTGGGATGAATCCCATCAGGCCCCATTGCTTTGTCCACCTTCAGTTTTAAGAGTTCTTTCAGAACCCTTTCTTCTGTAAATGGGCTGGTATCAACTTCTGTATCCAGAGTGTTACTACTGTTTGTTTTATGTACCTCCCTCTTCCTTTGTAAATACTGAGCAAAATATTTGTTTAGTATCTCTGCTTTTCACATTCTCCTCTGCCCACCCTCCCTCCCTTTATTAAGCCTCACTATCCCTCCCTTGGTCTTCCTTTGCTCCTGATGTACCTATAAAGGTTTTATTCCCTTCTTAACTGAGTTGGCTATCTTTTCCTCAGTTTGGGCCTTTGCTGTTCTGACTGCCTTCCAAGCCTCCTTTGCTTTAACTGATACAGTTCTCTCTCCTGCTCCTGCTGCGATTCCTTGTACTTCCTGAATGCTATCCTTTCTCCTTAACCTTCCCTGCCACCTCGTTTGAGAACCATAGTGGTTTTTTCCTTTGTTGTGTTTTATTGATTTGCTTTACACAAAGGCTTGTTGCCTCTGTGATGGCTGTTTTGATTACTCCACATTGTTCCTCCACCCCTCCTTCTTGCCTGTTTGCTAGTGCTTTTCTAAGGCACTCTCTCATTTTCCTAAAGTCAGCCCTCCTAAAGTCCAATACTTTTGCTTTTGTATGGCTTGATTGTATGGCTGTGTTTATCATGAACCACACTGTTTGGTGGTCGCTTGTTCCCAGATGGCTAACCACCTCTAAATCTGAGATTCTTTCTCCGTCCCCATTTGAGAGTACCAGGTCTAAGATTGCTCCCTCCGGAGTGGGTTCCAATACTAGCTGTCTGAAGCATGCCCCCTGTAGGGCATCAAGAATGACCCTGCTCTTGGATGTGCCTGCAGCAAAGGTGTTCCAGTTAACATCTGGCATATATGATGTATTGAAAAGTTTCAGAAATGGTTTCTGGTAAGATGATATGTTGACTGATGATTGCATGTGTAAGCCTAATGTGATACTGATGTAAATGTATATGGCTGTATTGAAACTTATGGGGGTACTTGCTTGACGCAGACTCCAAGTTTTTCAGGCCAGGAAAGGTGTAGCCCCCCTGCAAATGGGGGTTCCCAAAAGTCTTCCAGGAGCTTGCCTGAATGCTCCAAGTCTGGGTGGTGTTCGGCGTCTGAGAGGTTTAAATGTGGTTCCAAGTGAGGGCTATTTGAGCCTCCGCATACTGTCTCTTTAAAAGCTGTCTGCTTGCAGACTTAATTAGTTTGTATGGGGGGACTATGTATTTAATGCTCGAATCCTGCCTGAGCTGCGGAGAAATCGCTGTTTCTGCAGTCGCTAAGCACACAGAGGGAGCCTAAATGAAAGATGTAATTGTTTGCCTGAAACCAGTTAGAGTGTTAAGTAAAATGCAGTTTGTCTAACCTGCCTTTCTTGTAGCTGGGATTCTGTGTGTTGCCTCCATTTTTGGACCTAAACTGCTGCTGGAGCCAACTGGGTTAGGGTTCCTAAAATGGAGCCTGTGGACGAATCAGAACTTGGACTCTTAATTTTGAGCCAGCCACAAGGGGATTGTATGGCAGTGACTCTGGGAAATGTAGTTTTGACCTTGCGCCTTTTTCTACCAACAGAGGGAGTCTTATTGTGAGTGACAGCTGAATCAGCCAACAGAATAGTGTGGAGCTAAAGGAAATGCCCTGCTCTGTGACTGGAAAGATCAGATCAGTTGTGGCAGTGAAGAGAGAAGGAGCTGTGTGCTTCTGTGGTGTATAGTTTCGCCCGGAAAGTGCGTGTGAGGGCCTGAGTTTCAGTCTGCAGCCTTTGTGAGTGCCAGTTTGGACTGACTCCGAGTTGTGAGGAGAAAGAAGCACTAGAAGTGTGGAAACCAGGCTCACCCTGTAGAAGACTGGAGAAACTGCTGATCGTGCTCGGGTCTGTCAGAACTGAAGCTGCTGTGTGTGCTCCTGGGTATTTTACAGTAATTGCGATCGGGATCGAGGAGCAGCCTGCCTAGTATAGTACTTTCCTTTTACATATAAATTGCGTAGTGCTTCTGGGGAATCGCTATTTCAAATCTCTGCACAGTGAATTGTGTGCTGAAGCTGGAAGCAAACCCCCAGCTTAATTCGGACTACATCCGTTTGCTATCAACTGCAGTGGGGTCCAGTCACAAGAACCTTGTCCTCATGCCCTGCTCTTCTGGCAATCCAGAGGGACATTCTCCATCTGATCCTCAGCTTGGGTGTTGTGAGTACAAAACAGGGTATTCCCCTGCAGCTTGTTTTCAATCACAAGTGTGTCACCTAATTCTTGTTGTTTCACTGTTTCATGGACTGAGCCCTCTGGCTCAGGATTACAATTGGGTGTTGGGCATATATTTTCTTCTACAGGGCCCTATCCATCTGCACCTGCCGGCCAACCCCAGGCAACAGACCTGGCTAGCCCCCCCCCCAACCAGGGCTTACCCAGAGTGTGACTTTTCAGACCCTGTATGTGTGCAGAGTACTGTGATTTGAATATTTCCAAACCAAATCTACCTGATTGCCCCCCTCCTTGTTACTGTCCCCAAATAAATCAGATTTTGTTGCTGTTATACTATATACTGTCTGTGGTGTTGGTACTATGGAAACAGTATTGTGTTTTGCTGTGTATGTTGTTAATCCTTACTTGCTAGGTCTCAGAGACGTGCTGCAGAATCAGTCTCAAGGGTAAGTGGTATCTATATGAGTGAACAGTGTGTATACATGGGGTATTGGGGCTGTAACTCCGGTGTAGTGTGTGAGCCACTAGAGGGAATAAAAGAGGTTCTCAGTGTCCCAGAGGGCTGTGACCAAGCTATTCTAACCACTACAAACCCTGACCTCTGGGTGAAGGCACCCACTATAGGACTTAGGCCCCTCAACCCGCCCGTAGTCAAACAGGCAGGGGTAGTAGCCCTTGGGATAGCACCACCTAGGGGTTACAGAAGGTTGTGGGGGCAAAGACAGTGGGGCGCTTCAAGCATGCATGGGATAGGCAAAGGGGTACATAAGGTAGAGGAACGGGGAAGGGAGTGATACCTACAACCAACTAGGGTCAGTGCTGAATGAATAGGCAAAGGGAGGGCCTCAAACAACTGGTAGAGCAAATCACAAGAGACAGGGCTATCCTAGATCTAGTACTGACTAACGTGAAAAAGATCACAGATCTCCAGGTAGAACATCACCTGGGGGCCAGTGACCATCACGTGGTATGGTTCAATTTGGCCACTAGAACTAAATTATCCCATTCCAAGGAAACATATGGGATTTCAGAGGAGCTGACTTTGATAAGATGACCAACAGAGTTAAGCTAACCCTGGCAAAAAGAAATACAGGTGAAGGGGTACAGGCAAAGTGGGCAAGCATTAAGGATGCAATATTTGAAGCAACATCCCATTGTGTTAAAGAGAAAGGCAAGAGCAAAGGAAGAAGGAAACCACTTTGGTTCTCAAGAACAGTAGCAGAAAAGGTCAGAGCCAAAAGGCTGGCCTTCAGGAAATAAGGAACTGCAGCGGGACGAAGATAGGGAGGCATACAAAACTTCCTTAAGGGAAGCCGGGAAGGCAGTAAGGCAGGCAAAGGCCCAAACCAAGGAAACACTAGCACGAACAGTAAAATAGGGTGACAAGACTTTCTATAGATACATTAATGAAAGGGAAAAAGTCCAGAGAGCATACTGCCAAGATCAAAGGGGATAAGGGGGAGTATGAGGAGGAGGAGGACCAGGGAAAAGCATCTATCCTAAATAGATACTTCTGCTCAGTATTTACTGAGGAAAAGGTAGGGCACGACCCACAGCTCAGCACCATGGACACAGAGGGGAGGGAGGTGTGCGTTAGTCCCTTCACAAAAGAAAGGGTCCTACAAGAGCTCGCTAAGCTCAGGGTGGACAAGGCAATGGGACCTGATGGCATACATCCCAGGGGACTAAAGGAGCTACGGGTGTAATTAGCAGAGCCATTATCAGAACTGTTTAGTCTCTGAGCACAGGAGAGGAAGACTGGAGAAGGGCTCATGTGATCCCGCTCCACAAGAGTGGTAGCAAGGAGGAGGCAGGGAACTACAGACCAGTCAGTCTTCCCTCAGTAGTGAGCAAGATTATGGCGGCACTCCTTAAGGAAAGGACAGTGCAACATCTGGAATCTATAGGAGCACAGGATCCAAGACAGCATGGGTTTACAAAAGGAAGGTCCTGTCAAACTAATCTCATAGACTTCTTTGACTGGGTAACCAGTGTGGTGGACCAGGGGAAGCAGTTGATGTTGCCTACCTTGACGTCAGCAAAGCTTTCACTACTGTTCCACATAGAAGATTGATGAATAAGCTGGGGAGGATCAGGCTGGGTCAGAAGTTGGTCAACTGGGTGGCAAACTGGTTGGCGGGCAGAAAACAGAGAGTGGTGGTAAACGGTATACAGTCAGAAGAGATGCAGGTCACAAGTGGGGTACCGCAGGGTTCAGTCCTGGGGTCCGTCCTCTTCAATATCTTCATCAGTAACACTGCAGATGGACTGGAGTGTAAGGTTTGTCTGTTTGCAGATGACACCAAGATATGCAACAGAGTAGATGATCCAGATGGTGTGGGCAGAATGAAAAGAGAGCTGGAAAAATAGTCTGAAGAATGGCAAGTGGGGTTTAATGCAAAGAAGTGCAAGATCATGAAATAGCTTGGCAGAAGACACCAGGAGAAAGGACTGCTGTGTGACTGAACTTCTCTGCTGGGACTATATTGCGCTCCTTCCCTCCCCTCCCACCCAAAGCTAGTTCTATTTTTATAGTCACAGGATTTGACAGACAACAGGAACTTCCTGTTTGGGAGCAGGAAGTGAGATCACAGAACCACCAAAGACCCACCATCCTAGAAGGGCAAGAGTAGCCTCCGCCCTCTAGTTGCTGGAGGTCTGCCTCTGAGCAAGTAACTGGTCTACTGAGAAATATAAGATATTCTTGTCTCAGAAACAGGACAATCAGGAACTTAAGGGCACACAGGCAGAAAGTAAGGAGAGAGAGAGAAAAAACAGAGGAAAAGTAAGGATTGCAAACAGTTAAGGGGCCAGAAATAAGACATGATTGAGTGGTGCAGTGCAGTGGCTGTGGAGCAGCAGTCTTCCGGGAGCGCTCTGGAGGATGCGGTGTTGTCTCATCTGCAGGCACCTCTCTGGGCTGAGGGAGGAGGTTGCTCATCTACAGGCTGAGTTGGCCAGGATTTGTGGGACCTCCTCTTCCATCCAGGGACCACCAGTGCCTCTGCTGTTGCCTCAGAGGTTGCAAGAAGAGGATGGTTGGACCACAGTGGGCTCTGGGAGGATGAGGTGGTGGAACAGAGGCGATCCCTCCAGTTGTACTCTCCACAATCCCTATGCCATTCTGGCAAAGTGTGGTTCCTCTATGGAGGCACCATGTGGAGACCAAGGAGGATGCTGGGAACCTCACAGAGAGAGACCCACAGGAGGGTGGCAGGGGACCCTGCAGGGGAAACAACTCCTGGTGGGGACCCATTGTTAGGAAGGTAGAACTGGGGAGGAAGGGAGAGGGAGGTGAAGTGCCTGCCTGGCGCCATGGCTTGAGGACAGGGAGTAATCCTCAGGATTGCCGGAGCAGCTGCACAGGGAGGGAGCTGGATGTCATTGTCCACCTAGGAACAAATGACCTGGCTAAGAGAGATTAGAAGGTGCAGGAAGAGTTTATGGAATTGGGGAGGAGCCTTAGTCAAAGTAGCATACGGTAACCTTCTCGGAGGTGCTGCCCATCTATGGCATAGGAGAGGCTAGGATGTTCCAGCACCATGGGATTCAATCAGTGGTTGAAAAACCGTGTGGAGCTCGGATTGGCTTCATTGGGGACTGGGGTCTACCTGAGTGATGCAAGCCTATATTGGCATGATGGGCTGCATCTGTCCAGGAGGGGAACCAGGATCCTAGGTGACAGTTGAATGCATCATTGGCAAGCTTTTAAACTAGCCAAGGGGAGGCACCGGAAAGGAGCAGGAAATCCCAGCCCCCCAAACAATCACGTGTAGGTGTGGCAAACACCAACATAGAGGTGTCGATAGGAGGAAGGGCAGAGTAAATGGAGAAAGTGACAAAGGCAAGAAGGACAGGGATGGGGCAAAAGGAGTAAGGCCATCAGGAAGTGGAGGGTAATGAGTACCAATGCCCGTAGTCTGGGCAACAAGCTCCCTGAGCTGGTGGCCTTGATGGAAGAGGGATGCCTGGATATCGTAGCAGTCACAGAAACATACACAGAGAACCATGACTGGGATGTTAACATACCCGGGTACATAACCTACAGGAGAGACAGGCAGGGGAGAAGAGGGGGAGGAGTAGCTCTCTATGTAAAGGAAGGGATAAAAGCAACTGAACAAAAGAGTAAACAGGGAAGAGAGGAGGCACTGTGGGTCACCTTGGAGACTGGAAGGGCACCACAATCCGCACAGGGTTGTGTACAGACCCATGTCAGGGGAGGGAATGGACAAGGATATGATAGAAGGCATTCTTAGAATGGCAGAGAAGGGGAGATACTGTTGATGGGAGACCTGGATATGCCAGATGTTAACTGGAGCACATTTGCTGCAGCCACATCCAACAGCAGGGCCATTCTTGATGCCCTACAGGTGGCAGGCATTAGACAGCTAGTTTCAGAACCCACTCGTGAGGAGCAATCTTCAGACCTCGTACTCTCAAACAGGGGCAGTGAGGATCTCTGATCTAGAAGTGGGTTGCGTCTGGGGGACAAGTGACCATCAAACAGTGTGGTTCACATTAAACTCAGCTACAGAGTCAAGACATACAAAAGTGAGGGTACTGGACTTTAGGAGGGCTGACTTTGGCAAGATGGGAGAGTGCCTCAGAAAAGCACTAGCAAACAGGCTAGAAGGAGGTGTGGAGCAACAATGGGAATCATCAAAACTGCCATCACAGAGGCAACAAGCCTTTGTGTGAAGCAAATAAACAAATCAAAGCGAAAGAAAAAGCCACTATGGTTCTCAAAAAAGTGGCTGTGAAAGTCAGGAAGAAAAAGATAGCATTCCGGAAGTATAAGGAAACACAGAAGGAGCACGACAGAGATCTGTACCAGTTAAGGCAGAAGGAAGCAGGGAGGGAAGTCAGAATAGCAAAGGCCCAAACTGAGGAAAAGATCGCCAACTCGGTTAAGAAGGGGGATAAAACCTTTTATAGGTACATCAGCGAGCATAGAAAGACAAAGGGAGGGATAGTGAGGCTGAATAGAATGAGCGGTGGTTGGGCAGAGGGGGACAGTGAAAAAGCAGGGATACTGAATGAATATTTCTGCTCAGTATTCACAAAAGAGGAGGGGGAAGTGCCTAATCCAATTAACAGAAGCACTCTTGATAGGAGGTCGATCCCAGTCCTTTCACAGAAGAAAGGCTCTGCAAGAACTCCTAAAACTGAAGGTGGACAAAGCAATGGGTCCTGATGGAATTCACCCCAGAATTCTAAAAAGAATTAAGGAGGAACTAGTGAAACCACTGGCTACTCTTTTTAATAAATCATGGGAGGATGGTGTGGTACCGGAGGACTGGAGGAAGGCGGATGTGATTCCCTCTCACAAAAGTGGGACCAAGACAGAGGCAGGAAACTACAGACCTGTCAGTCTGACCCCTGTGTAGGGAAAGTGATGGAGTCACTTCTGAAGGAAGAATAGTTGAGTACCCAGAGGCCAGTGGAGCACAGGACCCAAGGCAGCATGGGTTCACAGCGGAAGGTCATGTCAGACCTAATCTAATAGATTTCTTTGACTGGGTGACCAAAGTAGTAGACCAGGAGGGCTGTGGACATGGCCTACCTAGACTTTAGCAAGGCATTTGACACAGTCCCACACAAAAGATTAATAGTCAAATTAACCAGCCTGGGAGGGGTCCCAGGGTGGTAGCCTGGGTAAACATTGGCTGCACAACAGGACACAGAAGGTAATTGTAAATGGAGTCCACTCTGAAGAAAGAGGGGTTACTAGTGGGGTACCGCAGGAGTTCAGTATTGGGTCCAGTCCTTTTAATGTCTTCATCAGTGACATTGCAGAGGGACTGGAAGGAAAACATGCCTTTTGCAGATGACACAAAGATCTGCAACAGGGTTGATACACAAGGAGGCGTGGAAAGGATGAAAAGGGACTTGGCAAGGTTGGAGGAATGGTCAGAAGTATGGCAGCTAAGATTCAGTCAAAAGAAGTGCAAAATAATGCACCTGAAACAAGAACCCAGGGAAGAATACACAATGGGTGGGAGGTAGTAACAACAACAAAAGAAGGGACCTGGGTAATCATATCAGATGACCTTAAGGTTAGCAATCAATGTGAGAAGGCAGTAGGGAGGGTTGGGGGTATACTGGGATGTATAGGGAGGCATCAGCAGTAGAAAACGAGGAAGTTGTTATCCCTCTGTACAGACAGTTGGTGAGACCCCATCTGAGTACTGTGTCCAGTTCTGGAGACTTCATCTCCATAAGGACATAGACAGGATAGAGGTAGTCCAGAGAGGGCAACTAAAATGGTGCAGAGTCTGCAAGAGAAGCCATATGAGGAGAGACCAAGGAGCTTAATATGTATACCCTTGAGGAAAGAAGGGGGCATGATAGAAACTTTTAAGTACCTCAAGTGGAATCAACAAAGTCCAAGAGGGTAGCATCTTTCAGAAAAAGAGACTTACAAGAACAAGGGAACACAATTTAAAGATAGAAGGAGGGCGGTTCAGGGCAATGTGAGGAAGTATTATTTCACAGAGGGTAGTGGATGCATGGAACAGCCTTCCTGAGGAGGATGGAGTCTAAAACTGTGGGAGATTTCAAGAATGCATGGGACAGACATAAGGCAATTCTTGTGGGGAGTTGGAAGAAATAGGCTGTTGGTTAACTAGGATCTGCGGCCTATCCTGTAGGTAGGGAAATGGGCAGACTAGATGGGTCTAGCGGTCCTTATCTGCCGTCAAAGTCTATGTTTCTATGTTTCTATCATGCACATAGGAAAGAGAAACCCTGAAGCCACCTATAGGTTGGGAGGGGAGTTGCTGGCAATCACAAGGGAAGAAAGAGACTTGGGCATCATCATCACAGATGAACTGAAATCATCCAAGCAGACCCCTAAAGCAGTAGGTAAGGTTAGAGGGATGTTGGGGTGTATTAGTAGGGGTATCACAAGTCGAAGGAGAAGTAATAATCCTTTTACAAGACATTGGTTAGGCCCCATCTGGAGTATCCGTGCAGTACTGGAGGCGGCACACCTGCACAGGACATTAACAAAATGGAGGCAGTCAGAGAAGGGCAACCAAAATGGTGCAGGACTACATCAGAAAACATATGAGGACAGATTAACGTAGCTCAATACATATACCCTAGAGCAAAGGAGGGAGAAAGGTGATATGATCGAAACATTCAAACATCTTAAGGGCATTAACAAGGTGAAAGAGTCTTAACATGTTTCAGTGTAACCCCTAGATGGCGCTATCCCAGGGGCTACTACCCCTGCCTGATTTGCCACCAACAGGTTGAGGGGCCTGGATCCAATGGCGGGTGCCTCCACCCAGAGGTCAGGGTTGCAATAGTTAAACTAACTTGGTCACAGCCCTCAGGACACTGCAACCCCCTTTCTTCCACTAATGGCCCACACAATATATCAGAATTACCTTCACAGTATACACTTACCCCAGGACTGGTTCCGGCACTGGGACCTCCTGTGAAATGAGGATACAGTGTGATCACAGTACAATGCTTTAACATAGACAAATACCTCAGGCAGTATAACTTTGCTGAAACAAGCAGCTCTGATTTATTTGGGGGATATAACAAGGACAGGGAAATCAGGTTAATTGGCTTATCACTCTAATAATCATTTATGGCTCTGTGCACAGGCTATCTATCAGTTACTGTCCTGGGTACCCAAGCCCTAGTAGCTATCCAAACCGTGACAGCTGTTAGGGGCCCTTTCACACAGAGAAAAGGAAAATTAAACAGTCAGCAGTACAGTAATTCCATTTGGATTTATTAGCAATTCAACAGGGCGACCACTGAATTAGTACTCACGACCTCCAAATAAGATAGGGTCCTTCAATGTCAGCAGGGCTACTCTTGAGCTCTAAGAGACTCTCACACATTTATATGGTAAAAGCACTATACCAGGCAGGCTGCATCTGTATCGATCGCAATTGCACAATACCGGAGAACACACAGCAGATTCAGTTCCTGACAGACCGAGGTGCAATTCAGAATTCCTCCAGTCTTCTACAGGGTGAGCCTGGTTTCTACTCTTCAGATATCCTTTGATTCTCTTCACAGGACGGATTCAGTCCTAACAAGCAGTTACACAAGCTGCAGACGGAACTCTGGGCCTTACACGTTTTGGACTAAAAAAACTGCACTGAAAAAACTGAGGCGCCTTCCTTCTTCACTGCCAAAGCTCAACTCAAACTCCAACCGACAAAACCGGGCACTTCCTTTGAGTTCCTCCCAGTTCTTGACTGGATTGGCTGTCACTCACAAGACTGCTGCTGTTGGGTCCAAAAGGCACTGAAGTTCAAACTACATCTCCCAGAGTCACTGCCCATACAATCCTCTTGTGGCTGGCTCAGATTATGAGTCCAGGATTCTGATTCGTCCAAGGCACCATTTTAGAGCTAGCTACCCCACACTGATTGGTCCAGTTCAGCAGTTCAAAACCAGAATGGGAACTAGGCAGACACTGTTCTGACTGCAAAAAAAGCAGGTTACAAACTGTAATTTCATTATCACTCTAAATGGTTTCTGGCAAACAGTTACATCTTTCAGATAGGTTCCCTTTGCACTCCTAAGGACTGCAAAATGGAGTGAATTGGCAGCAACAGGTGGTACTCAATCAAAGAAACACAGTCCCCCATACAAACTATGTCTGCAAACAGACAGCTCTTAAAGAGACAGTACCAGAGGTTCTAAAACACTCACTGATAAATGAAACAAGAGCCCAAACACCATTCAGGCTTGGAGCATTCAAAGCAAGCTCCTGGAAGTCTTTTAGAGAACCCCACTTTGCGAGGGGACTTACACCTTCCTGGCCTGGGAAAGCTTGATGTCCGCGTCAAACAAGTACCCCATAAAGCTTTAACTGCAACCATATACATTTGCATTAGGCTCACACATGTAATCATCAGTCAATATATCATTTTACCAAAACACATTTCTGAAACATTGCAGTCGTCACTTTACACAGTATTACACACACATTGTACCATAACTCAAGTTATTACCTCTTGTACATGAAACCTGAAGAGAGCCCGCCTATCAGTTACCTTGGGGCTGGACAGCACAAAGGGCACCATACTTAGAGACACACAAGTAACTTGGATTGAGCACTGGCCTAAGTTTGGGCAATGAGCTCGGGACACATACACTCCTTTATGGACAACATTAAGGCAAATCCACAGGCCTCCCAAGGGAATCATAACTGAGGTGCACCACAGGCTTTACAGCTCTAGACCAGTCTTTCTAGGGAACTGTTACAGTATCACACTCTGAGCCTCATTTTCAGCATTGTCCTACTTGTCAGGAGTCTCCATGGGGGTAGAGGCTAGAACTTGGGGCACTTTCAGCTCCAGGAGTTACAGTTTCTGAGTACACAACATTTGGCTCGCATGGAGAGCTTTCGGACACCCGCAGGACTGTCAGGGCACTCAAAATACTCTTCTTGTGCGTGTATCACCAGTCTGCCCCAATCTATCATTTTCCTCCCTGAAAGCTCAAACAGTTCAACCATGCAATGATTCCATTTCATCTGATCTGATGCTGCACTTCACTTTCTGGGAGCATTGGCTCAGGGATGAAGCTGGGGGCTTAGACAGTCCAGAAGGCCAGCTTTGTCTCCAGTATTGACTAGGGGATTGCCCGGAACACATTGACTCAGTTAGTAAGAAGGATAGTATTCAAAGTCACCCTCACTTTCTTCGAGATGGACTGACAGTCATGCTCAACTAGGACTTGTGGAGGAACACTTTAACTTGCTTCTGTGGTGCAGACTTTCTTGATCTTTTCTTAGCAGCAGCTCTAGTCACTGGTCAGAGGGGCATCTTCTAGGGCTCAGACTCAATTAAGATTTGTCCAATGGGCAGTAAATGATTTCTATGCATTGTTTTACATCTTTGAATTATTCTCAGGCCCACTTTGTACACTCACAGAATCATCTAGTTTGCCCACTACAATGTGAGGAGATGGTGACCATCTGTCAGCAATCTTGTGCTTGCCATGCAGTCCCAGATTTCTTAGCAATGCAATCTCCCTCCTGGAGTTCCTGTGCTTTCAACTTTTATCAGCACCTTTCTTTGTTATGAATTTCTTTTGGCAGCCATGGTTTGAGCCAGTTGAGTACGCATGAGTTAGCTGGGCCTTAACTTTGCACATACTGTAAATGGTTGTCAGCAAACCCCATCAGGAGAGACCCCAAAAAACACATCTACTGGTAGTCGACTTCTCTTCCAAACATCAGGCGGTGGGGGAGAATCCAGTGGCATCACTTTGTGGTGCAGTTATAAGCATGTACAAGGGTGCTAATTTGTTAAGCTCCATCTGGCTTGTCCTTTGGGTGGAGGGTGCCTAGCATATCTAGCAAAGTGCGGTTGAAACGTTCAGGCTGTGGGTCCCCTAGGGAATGGTAAGGAGTGGTTCTGGACTTGCATCCCCACAGAGAAAGCATCTCTTTGATCAGGCGACTCTCAAAGTCTCTCCCTTGATCAAGAATGGATTCTTTGTGGAGCCCATAGTGAACAAAAGTTTTCTACAAGTACTTTGGCCACAGTGGATGCTTTCTGGTCTTTGGTGAGGAAAGCTTGGGCATATCTCGTGAAATGGTCGAACCACAGCACATTACTGATATTTCTTTGATCTGACTCCAAACTCAGAAAATCAATACAGACCAGCTCCATGGGTGCACTGGTGGTGATGTTAACAAGGGGGCAGCCCTCTGGGGCAAAGCTTTCCTCTGTAAGCAGCGACTACAAGTTGAACGTGTTGCTCCACATCAGCCCCATCTTAGGCCAATAGAATCTGGATCTCACCAAGTCAAGTGTTCTGTCTATACCAAGGTGCCCCATGTGGTTGTGCAAGGACCTCAGTACTGAGTCTCGAAGGCAGTGGGCAGCACTAGTTGTTGTTTGTCTACTTGTCCCCCTCTGTCTACTGTTTCTCTGTATAACAGTTTATTGATCAGTTTCAACTTAGGACCTTCTTTGTATAACAGTGCAGTTCTCAAATCAGTGGAGCGTAATTTGGACACATCTTTTCCTGCATAGAGGGCTTCTAAAGCTGCTTTGATCATGGGATCGCGGGATTGAGCCCGCCAAATACTGTCATTGTCCAGCTGAGGCAGTGCACCAATGTCTATTGCAGAAAAGTGGCAATAAGCAGCAGGTATGCAATTCTCAGAGGGTCCCAAGCAATCCACCATGCAGTCCACTGCGTCCGTGGACATTGTTCCTCCTGTCAAACTTCAGCAGAGTGCCCAATGTCAGGTTCTGCCAATCGGACCCAATCATTCTGGGGAACAGGCCTCCGGGAGAGAGCATCAGCATCTATGTGGTTCAGACCTGCTCGGTATTCGAGAGCATAGTCATATGTAGATAATGCAGAAAGCCACCTATGGCCAGTGGCATCCAACTTAGCTGAGAGTCTGCACATAGGTCAAAGGATTATTGTCAGTTTTACTAGTATTTTAGCCCCATACAAGTACTCATGGAATTGGTCAACAATAGCCCACTTCAAAGCTAGGAACTCTAACTCATGTACAAGATAGTTCTTTTCGGATGGGGTCAGGCTTCTACTGGCAAAGGCCACTGGTCTCAGGCCATTCTCGTGTTTTGGTACAACACAGCCCCAACCCTTGCAAGCTAGCATCAGTGTGCAGGACGTAAGGTTTTCTTGGATCGGCATAGGCCAGCACTGGAGCATGGGTAAGTTGATATATGATCTCATGAAAAGCAGTCTCACAATCAGGAGTCCAGCGGCCCCAAATACTTCACTCGGATGAAAATACACTCTTTCAGTCTTGAGGACGCTGACTTTGGTATTTTTGTGGGTTGGGGATACCCTTGAGTAAGGTTAAGTAAAGGGGATCACTCTTAAATAGTCCTTGATGAAGCACCGACAATAACCACAGAATCCCAGGAATCTTTGCAGTTCTTTTAGATTTTTGGGCTGTGGCCAGGTGGTCAAGGCCTCAACTTTACTTAGGTCGGTCTCTATTCCTCGGTGGATACTATGTGTCCCACATACTTTACTGATGTTTGAAAGAATTGACACTTATCAATGGACAGTTTAAGGCCAAAGTCCTCCAGTCGGTCCAATACCTTAAATAATCTGCTCTCATGTTCCTCCAGTGAGCTGCCAAACACAATAACATCATCTAGGTATACCAGGCACTCTAGTAAGTTCATGTCCCCCACTGCACGCTCCATCAATCATTGAAAAGTGGCTGGGACACCTGAAATCCCTTGAGGCATCCTCATGAATTCATAGATACCAAGCGGACAGATAAAGGCCGTCTTCTCACGGTTCTCTGGGGCCATCGGGATCTGGTAGTACCCACTGCGGAGATCCAGCACAGAGAACCACTTGCTCCGGTTCAGGCAGTCCAAAGCATCCTGAATGCGGGGCATTGTATACTGATCAGGGGTAGTCCGCCGGTTTAAGGTGCGATAATCACACAACATCCTTACTGTTCCATTCTTTTTCCTCACTACCACAATAGGGAAGCATAAGGGCTTCTGGATTCTTGTATTACACCAGCAGCTAACATCTCTTGCAGATGCGCCTCACATCATCTATGTCAGCAGGTGCCAGGCGTCGAGACCTCTCACGAAATGGTCTTTGTCATGCAGCCGGATATTGTGCTCAGCTCCTTGCACGCATCCTACATCCCATTCCTTTAAAGAAAACACCTGGTCTCTCTGGGCAAGCTTCTCACTGATCCTCACTTTCCATTCAGCTGGCAGCGGGAGTGCCGAAATCAAACAAGTCAGGCGTTACTCTGTCATTCTTCCTTGAACTCTTGCTGCTGGGTAGCACTGCAGTGTCTGCACAATGCACATTAGCCAGGATGCAACCTCTGTTTACTCGAATGTCTCTTTCAGACACATTATGAACTTGGACCATTACCCTTCTGGCATAAGCATGGGCTCTAGCGGGCAAAATACTAGGCTTGACCAGCAGTCCCTCTGGCAATTTTCCATCGCCTGGTGCATCCAACATTAATATTTTATTCTTAACATCCTTTCTGATACGGACCTCTCCTGTAAGGTACACTGGGCATTTGCGCCAGGATCAGAGACTCAGGATCCTTCTTCCATACAATTCTGACCGGTTCCTCTGGTTCTGTTTTTTCAGCATCTCTCTGCCTCATAGGCCTTCTTAATTAAAGCTGGAACTCTTAAAGCTCTACTAGTCTTTGACCCTGTTTTTCATAACACAACTGTGCCAGCCTTCCGAACATATGAGCATTTGTTCCAATCAACAAAGGGACACCATCATACAGTCAGTGGGGGACACACTAAGGCTAGGGTCTCTACTTGTTCGCCACTCCAGCCACGGAGGTGGGGAAAGACAGCCAAATTCGGATATACCGGAATAGGGGTAGGCCTTCTCACTCAACCCCCATACATGCAGTCCTTCTAATGGTTGTAAGGGTACGTCTGACAAATGCTTCTGATACCAATCCTGGAACATAATTGTCACTTGGGAGCCACTGTCTAATACAGCTCTTGTAGACACTCCATTCACCTTTACAGTGGTCTCCATGGAGGGACCCACTATTCTGGACCAGTCTGGAGAGGCGGTATTGGGGTCCTGGCAACTGACCTTGCCACAAAAGGATGTGAATTAGCATTTTTGGTGCCCTCACTGAGATTATGTCGTGCACCTCTTAACCACTGATTTGTTCTCCGAAGCTCTCCTTGTAGCCTATATGCAACTTTGTCAGTGTCTTTTGGGGACTGGCATTCCCTTTTCATGTGCCCATCTTTCCCACAATTATAGCAAAACATACTTTCTGGAGTTTGAGCTGGCGAGGGCCACACTGGGAGCCAGGCGGGGTATTACTAACTGGAAACCTGGGTGCCATCTCTGTCTGGGCGTGATAAGCATTTGGAGACATCTCGTCAGTTTCTCCACTTCCATGGTCAAGGAATTGAGTTTGGAGCTGTTATCAGCAGGAGATACATGGGTGAGTACCCCACCCCCATAGCAGATGCAGTCGGATATAGGTCAGGGCCCGTACTTGCAGGCGTGGCCTTCATAAAGGACTGTTTTGAATTCCCAGATCTCTCTCAACAGTTCGCCCCATTGTGGCATATCTTTTTCCTTGTCAGAGCACTCATTGACTGTCAACCTCTGCCCCTGAACTTCACTTGATGGGTCACCTCAGTCACTCAGGTCGTAGCCACAGCTGTTGGTGCAGGTCCCTCCCGAGGTCGCCTTTTCTCAACTCCTCGAATTTCTCTCATTAACTCATCATAGGAGGGTGGGGATTCCAGTCGATTTGCCAGGCGTAACTGAAGCAACAGCAGTTCTGAGAAGGGGGGCAGACTTAAGATTCTGTCCAGTCTGGTTCGGTCCAGTTCAATCGCTGGCAAACTACCCTTTCTGAGGCATTCTTAACAATTTTTCCAGCCGAGACATACACAGACAACAACTCCCTTGGTACTGTTGTGCATTTCTTACTCTCACCATAGGTCCTCATCAGAATCTGGGCTCCCATACACATTCTCCAAGGCCTCAAGATAGCCCTGTGCAGTCGCCTCAGGGTTACTGCCCGCTTAGCACGGATGGTAGCCAGGGCAGGACCTCGGAGGCTCTCACTAACCCTCTTTCGCCGCTCCCGAGCATTGCCATTCTAGCACTTGGGGGCAACATAGTCTATCCAGGTCTCCCAGTCATCCTCCCTTGGGGGATGGGGAGGTGCCAGAGAGGATCCTAAACCTTCGGTAAGAGTCGTGACTAATGGCAGGTGCAGAAATAGGAGTCTGCATTGGTTCAGCCACCACTACGTGGTACTGAGCGGAGAGGGTGTTGGGGAGGAACACCCCCAGGTGGCAAGAATAGTTTCTTCAAGTCCTCCACAGTTTTCCCTTCCCCCAGCAACCATTTAGCAAATTTCTCCTCAAAAGTTTCAGATAGTGGTGTGGGCTCATTCCCCCCCGGGTCTTTACTGTCCTTAGTTATCACTCTCCAAGCAGTGAGGGCTCCCTCTGGGGTAATGGTCTGTGGCACTTTGGAGCTATCTATGGGATCCTTAAACTCTACTAGGGCCAGGAAAGTGTGGGTGAGCAGATTAGCATGCCGACCCACCACCACAGGGTTTTGTAAACCTTCCACCTTGGAAAGTACTCCCTGCACAGTGTCCATATTGATACCCAGGGGGATGTCCAGGATAAGCATAGCATTTTGGGGGTCGATCTCCTCCCCAGTACACCACTCCACCAGCCGGTGCACAGCCACTTCTGTCGGGGTACCCATTTTTTTCTTAACAGTGGTTAGTAATATGGCCACCAGAGGACACACAATCCCAGCGGTGAGCCTCAAGATGTAACCCCTAGATGGCGCTTATCCCAGGGCTACTACCCTGCCTGATTTGCCACCAACAGGTTGAGGGCCTGGATCCAATGGCGGTGCCTCCACCCAGAGGTCAGGGTTTGCAATAGTTAAACTAACTTGGTCACAGCCCTCTGGGACACTGCAACCCCTTTCTTCCCACTAGTGGCCCACACAATATATCAAATTACCTTCACAGTATACACTTACCCCCAGGACTGGTTCCGGCACTGGGACCTCCTGTGAAATGAGATACAGTGCAACAATCACAGTACAGTACTTTAACATAGACAAATACCTCAGGCAGTATAACTTTGCTGAAACAAGCAGCTCTGATTTATTTGGGGATATAACAAGGACAGGGGAAATCAGGTTAATTAGCTTATCACTCTAATAATCTACCTATGGCTCTGTGCACAGGCCTATCCCTATCAGTTACTGTCCCTGGGTACCCAAGCCCTAGTGGCTAGTCCAACCGTGGCAGCTGGTAGGGGCCCTTTCACACAGAGAAAAGGAAAATTAAACAGTCAGCAGTACAGTAATTCCATTTGGATTTAATGTGGCAATTCAACAGGAAGCGACCCTGAATTAGTACTCACGACCTCCAAATAAGATAGGGTCCTTCAATGTCAGCAGGGCTACTCTTGAGCTCTAAGAGACTCCTCACACATTTATATGGTAAAAGAAAGCACTATACCAGGCAGGCTGCATCTGTATCCCGATCGCAATTACTGCACAATACCCGGGAGAACACACAGCAGATTCAGTTCCTGCCAGACCGAGTGCAATTCCGCAATTCCTCCAGTCTTCTATAGGGTGAGCCTGGTTTCTACTCTTCAGATATCCTTTGATTCTCTTCACAGGACGGATTCAGTCCTAACAAGCAGTTACACAAGCTGCAGACCGGAACTCTGGGCCTTACACACGTTTTTTGACTAAACCTGCACACTGAAAAAGCACAGGGCTCCTTCCTTCTTCACTGCCAAAGCTCAACTCAAACTCCAACCGACAAAGCCGGCACTTCCTTTGAGTTCCTCCCAGTTCTTGACTGGATTGGCTGTCACTCACAATAGACTGCTGCTGTTGGTCCAAAAAGGCACTGAAGTCTAAACTACATCTCCCAGAGTCACTGCCCATACAATCCTCTTGTGGCTGGCTCAGATTATGAGTCCAAGTTCTGATTCGTCCAAGGCACCATTTTAGAGCTAGCTTACCCCACACTGATTGGTCCAGTTCAGCAGTTCAAAACCAGAATGGGGAACTAGGCAGACACTGTTCTGACTGCAAAAGAAAGCAGGTTAGACAAACTGTAATTTCATTATCACTCTAAATGGTTTCTGGCAAACAGTTACATCTTTCAGATAGGTTCCCCTTTGCACTCCTAGTGACTGCAAAAATGGAGTGAATTGGCAGCAGCTTGAGTGGTACTCAATCAAAGAAACACACAGTCCCCCATACAAACTAATTATGTCTGCAAGCAGACAGCTCTTAAAGAGACAGTACCAGAGGTTCTAAAAACACTCACTGATAAATGGCTTAAAGGCCAAACACCATTCAGGCTTAGAGCATTCAAGCAAGCTCCTGGAAGTCTTTTGGGAACCCCCATTTTCAGGGGGGGTTACATCAGTATAAGAAAAATAGCAGGACAAGAGGAAACAACATGAGATTAGAGGGAGGCCAATTAAGGGGAAATGTGAGGAAGTTCTTTTTCACAGAAAGGGCGGTGGATGCATGGAACGGCCTACCTCAGGAAGTGGTGGATACGAATACAGTGCAGAGCTTCAAACAGGTATGGGACAGGCATAAGGGGAGCAATAAAGATGAGTATGAATAGATAGGCCATTGACAGAGTACAGGCCTATGGCACATTCATAAGATAGAAAAAACAGGCAGACTGGATGGGCCTTCCGGTCCTTATCTGCCGTCAATGTCTATGTTTCTATAAGGGGCAGACTGGATGGGCCTAAACGTTCTTTTCTGCCAACAAAATCTATGTTTCTATACTTAATTCTGGCTTTCATTTATATCAAAGATTGCTTAAAAATACATAAAGCACTTTTCAAAATTGGCCACATAAACTTCAATGGGGCGTTCCCCCCCCCCGCACTCTCCCTCGTTAGACGTCACAAAACATCTGCACGCAGGAGCAGGGCTGTCAGGCTGGGACGTGAAAGGGATTGGCTGACCATCTGTTCAGCTGAAGTTACATTTCCTTCCCTGCTGAAAAAGAAAACTTTAAAAAATTCAGTTAATCGCTAAAAAGACTTTCACTAGTATCAGGTAATGGGCTGTGACATAAAAAAGCTCACTTTGTAATCTTAGACATTCCCTTTGAAAGATTTACAAGGAAGAGCAGTTTCCTACACATGACTGGGGGGGAGCTGTTTATTTACTGACATACTAAAATGCCAGTAGAATAGGCCTAACGGTCTCAAGTCTGCTAGATTTTCAGCTGAGGGCCGATTTTGGTGCCCCCCCCCCTTGGGTTATACTGTCCCCAGTCCCAGATGTTTCACCTGTAAATTGCCTGGTCAGATTTACCCATCCCCTCTTCAGTCTCCATCTCTACCAGCTCCCTTGGCTGTGCATTCCATGGCTCCACCATCCTTTCAGTAAAATAACATCTCCTCCTCTCCCCCCTGAGCCTGCCCTCTTCCAGTTTACACCCGTGACCTCTTGTTGCCCCACCCACCTTCTTTTGGAGCACCCTGAATGGGCCTCCTTTATTGATCCCTTTCATGTACTTAAAGACCTCTATCATGTTCCCCCGTCCCTCCTCTCCTCCAGGGTGTACACGTCAAGCTCCTTGAACCTCTCCTCACAGGTCCTCTCCACCAGGCCCCAGATCATTTTGGCTGCCCTCCTTTGGACCCTCTCTAGGAGTGTAATGTCCCTCTTTAAATATTATTTTAAAAGATTTACAAAGAAGAACAGTCTCCATATGCATCCTGGGGTAAGGGGGATGAGGAGCAGTACAATGCAATAATATTGATGGAAAAGCTATGCAAGGAAGAACAGTACCAGTAATAGGAGCATAGTTGAAAAATCTTGACAATAAACGGGGAAGACCAGACTGCTGTGTAGTACAAAATGGGTGCATGCACGTGCAACATGTATTAGGCAATGCACAGAAAGAATCACAGAAAGATAAAAAAACACTGGTCCAACTAGTCAGCCCGTAATACTCCCATCATACGCCCAAGACCTACAGTAGTGCCTATATGAGGTTTATGCCCACGCTACTTGCCCCCATGTTCCCTGCCTTGTTGCTAGTTTCCTGTGTGACAGTTAAGCTCTTAACTACAACCTGTGTTCAGTGCACCAGATATGGCGAGTGCTGGCCTATTTTACTCATTGATTTTTAAGGAATATTCTTTAAATATTTTTTAACGAGTACAAATACTCAGACCAACCGTTGGAAATGCTCCCTGTGTACTTCAAAAGGAGCTGTCTTTCCAAGTTTAAAGCACTTTTACTTACAATAAAAAATATTTTTTACTTGGCTAATGTTGAAAATTCTGAGTACTCTTGAATGCCACTGTTATCTGCAGCACTACCTGTGTCTGAAGCCATTAGTGGTCTTGGCGGCCACCATCACAGCCGGCAGCCTGTTCCACAGCTCAGCTACTCTCTCCGTGAAAAAGAACTTTGTCACATCCCTCATGGGTTTCCCTCTCAACAGCTTCCACTCATGTCTCCGTGTTCTAGAGTCGCTATTACTGTTGAACAGTTCTTTACAGATTACCTCATTCATTCCTTTCAGGAACCTGAAGGTCTCTAGCATATCACCCCTCTCCCTTCTGACCTCCAGCGAGTACACATGTTCAGTACCCTGTGCTAATCCTCACAGGGTCTGTTCTGCAGGCCATGAATTATTCTTTGTTACTCTTGGAAGCACCGTCTCCAGCCCATCCTTTTATTTCCTCAAGTGAGAGCTCTAGAACTGGGCAGAGTACTCCAGGTGTGGCCTAACCAGTGATCTATAGAGAGCTAGTAATACCTCCTTTTTCCTGCTATCAAATCCCCTCTCCATACACCCAACATCCTGGCTAGATTCCAGCAACTTGACTGAACGAGACATCATCTCACCTGTGATTAAATCCCAGCACATACTCACGGGTAAAATAAGTCCCAACTGGGTAGCCTAAGGAATAAGAATCAACTCCTATGTCTTCAAAATATTTTCTTTTATTAACTTCCACCAGTGCATGTGCTGACGTGGGTTTTGGGTGAGTTTAATACCAGACTGCTTGTACAAGATAAGTACATCCCCTTTTATATAAAGGGTGGGAATTAATAGGCCATACTGTATATATAAATGTTTAGAAAATGGGGAAAATAATTCCAGCTCTCTGGTTGGCTAAGAGACTTGACTAGGTGGGCATTTATGAGATAACAGTCCCCACCTAAATAAAGTCGCTATGCCAACTGGATACAGTACCACAAAAATTACTGGGCACGTAGAATTTTAAAGATTGCTGACTGCCATTTTTTCTTTCACTTATCAAGCAAGCTAACCAGCTGACAGCCACCTCCTCTCACTTTCAGTCAATTAAAATGAAGTAAACTTAAAAGTGCCTACTATTTACTTCCATGTGTGAAATAATACCCTCTAGGGTGGGTGGTATGGGCTATACCCACCCTTCCAGGAGTTATAAGGCCCTCCACTTCATTACACTCCTGGGTGGGTGGATACAGCCAATACTGCCCACCATCAGGTATTATTTCTTACATAGTAGGGTTGCTCAGAATCACAGAATCAGATTCCAAGCACTTTTTTGGAATTCGGAATTTTAGTATTGAGGGCCAAAAATCCAAATTCTAAAAAAAAAAAATTAAGTAAAATAAAAAAAGAATCTAAATCAGATTCCAATTTTGTTCCACCTGCTTAAGAAACCTCCCCACCCGACACAATACAAAAACTAGAGGAAACTGAAAAGCATCCCTTACCAGGTGTTGTGACCTGACCAACTGCTGCCACTGATGTCTCCACGTGTGTTGGACCATCTGAAGATTTCATCCTCTCACCTTCTCCTCTGCGATGCACTTCTGCTATTGTTAGCTCAGCTGGTCAAAGGTGGGTGACTGACTGGTATCATCTCCACTAGTCTGAATAGAGTCTACCCTTCCCCTGCATCCCACTCCGACAACAAATCACCAATGATCCCATTCCCCAGGCAGCAACACAGCGTAGCAGTGAATTGATTATTAGAGTCAGAAAAGATGACAAGGCTAAATAAAACCATCTGGCTGACACTAAGTTCACCGAGTCTCTCTGTCCCTTCCTCATCGATCATCTCGCACGCAGCCAGAACATAATGCACATAGCCCCATGACATGCCCTGAAATTAATCTGATTGGTGGAGGTGAGGAGGAGAGGCCAACATGCAGCAAACCCAAGTTCCCTTTAGCCACCAGATGCTGAATGATAAGGCATTTGGTGGGTGAACCCAGGGTTTGAGGTGGTCCTCGTGCCACCTAATTTTCCTCCCAGGATTTCTGAGGCAAGTTGATGCACTGACTGCACAAGTCAGGTCCCGTCCGGAAGAGATTAGAGATGGACATCAGTGCAATCCATCCGAGACTTGACAAGTCATCAGGATGAGCTGGGGGACTCGTCAGATCAATGTCTCGGTGTGGTTGATTTGGTGTCCACTGAGGATGATAGACTGGAGAAACTGCACACAAGTCCTGGACTCCTGAGAGAAGACAAGGCCAGCCTGAGCCAATCTTGCCACCAGACCAGGGAACAGGAGGTGAACGAGGCAGTAGAGCGCAGTGGTTTAAGGCGCTAGGCTGCAAACCTGGAGACCTGGGTTTGAATCCCACAGCCCCCACTTGCATACTGTGTGACCCTGAGCAAGTCACTTAACTTCCTTGTGCTCCCAGGTTGCACCTGTAAACAAGCTTTCAGCTTAGTGCGTCTCTCCTGATAAAACAAAGGTAAAAAAAAAAAAACAACAACAAAAAAACTAGTCAGAGACCCCAGCCTTTCCCCTCCTGCAGCAGCCTGCACACAGCATGGATGGAGTGGGATCAACAACAACACAACAGCAGGTACTGGTGGCAAGAGCTGGAGTAGAGGAGGACTCCAGAGGGAAAGTATGGTGATGGGTTGATTGAAGGCAACAAACTAGTGTCTTTGTTTTTTTTTTAACTTTCCTAGGTTTTACACAGTTTGTTTTACACCAGCCCTAATAGGAGCCGGTATTAGGATGCATAATCAGAACTTCCAATTCCATCTCTGATTCCATTCCCATGTCTTAATCGGATGCAGAACAGAAAAAGACTCGGAACTAGAATTGACAAAATTCTGAAAAATATGCAAACGGATTGGTTTTTACTGATTCCGAGCAACCCTAATGTATAGTCCCTTTGTTAGAAATACCACTAAAGTTTGAAGTATATAGAAAATGTCCAAAATTACACTGAATCTGGTGTGACCTTTACATCTGTCTTCAAAAAAAATTAGCAATCTTCTTCATTAAGGACCAATCCTCTTCTTCATTAAGGCTACCCTTTTCCTGTAAGGATCCCTATTTAATTATCCACCAAACCTTTTGAGACGTTGCAGGTTCCAATCATCACTCTCTGGGGGTTCTTTCACCTTTTCTAAACCCCAACATTGCAGAGCTGATGCATTTTGGCCAGCAGTTCAAAGTGTCTGGCCACTGAAGAAGCCTTGTCCTAGTGAAAAATTATGCTTTTTGTCTATAATAAAATTATATATATCATTACAAGTATTATAAAAAAAACCTGTTTTATAGTGACCACCAGTTGTCTGTTATAAAGTGGGATATCCAGCCACAAAACGTCAACACACATACTGGTGGAAGTTAATAAAAGAATATATTTTGGAGACACAGGAGTTGATTCTTTTTTCTTTGGCTACTCAGGTCTTACTGTGAAGGATCCTCCACACTTCAAGATTCAGAACAGGGAAAATAAGGGCATCCTGGACATTCCTTTCGACAGTAAGAAAACATCCCAGCCAACAGTGTTTTTTTTTTTGTTTGTTTTTTACCTATTTGTATTTCAAAACCCTCACCCCAAAAGTCCAGCATAATCATCGTAACAGTACCACCTACTGGTCAAAGCAAAACAAAACAGACTTCATTTCTTTTTTATTTATACATACACATATAAATCATAACAAAAATGTTTAAAAAGTTTTTTTTTTTTTACTTTCTAATACATAAAAATTGATCAGTTGCCTAACAGCAATTACAGTATATACGCCAGGGCTTGGTATGTCGTGGGATATCACCACTTCTCGGGTGCATCAGCCACTCAGCCTTCAGCCTTATGCCTCAGAACTGACCTGAGTGATGACAATATCCCATGATGTACCACACCTGTCATGTACTGTTGCTGGATTACACAAGGAAGACCAGTACTGGTAAACAGTGTCATGTACATCATTAAAGGGCTTTGCCCAAGGTGCTGGTGGGGCAGCAGTGTAAAGAAGCAGCGTGACTCAACATCCATGCTTGGCCAACGAGATAGACAACAGCTGCTACACCACTTAGCCTTCGCTAGATGGTAGCGGTACATGCTGTCTCCCCTCCCCAAGGGAGGAAAGCTGTCTGTGAATGCTCAATCCTTCTCCTTCCCCAGGCCGGCCCTTGTACAGCCTTGGTCTGCTCCCAAACCCAGGGTCCAGTGTGGCAGTTGGAGGTACTACTGCCATGCCACTGGGCCAGCGGAACTATTTGAGCAGGCACGCAGTGTTATTTACTGTGGTTCTCCTAGTGAAGCACCCTGAGCCTCTGGTAAAGGGCATCATATAAATATAACTGCCTTGCCTATGCACTTTACTGTGAGCTTGTGGCAGGAGGCCACTGGAAGTGAGCCTCGGCTTAATGGATAGATAAACTGTTTAATGCATATTTCATGTAACTAACTGAATAAATACATTAAAAAAAAAAAGAGAGCTTTCAAAACTCGAAAGCTGCTCTGCCGCATTAACAACAACAAAAACAATAATTAGACCACCGAATGGCCCACAGGAAGCACGAAACATTTTTGTGCCTGCAACCCAAGTTTGGGAGCAAACTCAGCAGCTGGTGACTAGGTGGCCAGCCTAGGACCAAACACTGCTGCTGGCAGCATGTCCCAGCTGTGACAGGTAAGGTGGTACACTCCGGCACTAAAGTAGCTCCTGCCCAGCAGCAACATGCTGTGTGTATCTGAGATGCCCCGTAAGTGTACATGGGGGGGGGGGTGTGCTTTGGATGACTTGGGAAAACAAAACAGAGGAAGTAACCAACTGCAGCAGGATGATGAACCAACGCAACACAGGCTCCACACTGCAACCACGGCTGCTGTCTCTCTCTGTGATCAAGATCCTGATGGAATGAGAAAAGACCACTGATGGTGGGGAGTGGTGAGGGAGACAGAGTAGGTCCGGGAGAAGGTGGGTGTTGGAGCTGGGGGTTTTGGCCTGAAGGGGGGAAGATTCACTGAGAAAGATTAGTACTTACATAAAAAAAAAACTGAAAAAAGAACCACACCTTTTTTGCCTGTGGTTATGTACTGTGGCATATCTATGATACAAGTTAATATGCCTTTGTGGAGCATGTGTTACGGTACAAGAGAGACTGAGCATGAGGTTGGGTCGAGAGCAGAATTCAGTTAAGTAAGCAATAACCCATGACAAAGTATGGGATTATTGGAGATTAATGAACACCCCGAGTGCGTTGTGAGGCACGAGGCCACAGGCTGAGTGCCCTCACAGCACCCAGGGTGTTCATTAATCCCCCAATAACCCCATACACTGAAGTGAGTTATTGCACTTAAAATATGGGGTTTTAGCAGAGATTAATAAAATACAAGGAATGCATGATTAGGTTAGGAAAACACAGGAACTTTGTTATGTGTTCTGCCACCAGCAGAACTTCTGGGGTGCTCACAGTGCTGTGAAAACCTAGCTGAACATGCAGCTTTCAGAACTCATACTCATGATAACAAGTAAAACAACATACAGTGACTTGTAGAGTACACAGACAACAGCACTTTGCAATTTTGGAAATGACACGCACACTGCTTCAACTGTCAGCTCCCTGCACACCTCCTTGGTCTCACTCTGTTGCACTGTAGCATAGCCGTTAATTTCCCCAGTATACAGATCAGAGAGAGCACTGTCTGTTCCTGCCACTGTAGGTCTCTCTCCCAGCGAAATGTTGTGCTATGTAGACGATCTCAGAGACAGAGAGACACACACTGACAGAGAACAGTGCAGCAACTTTGAATTACACACTGTCTCAGTGTGTGCGTCTCTCTCTCTTTTTGTGGCTCTGACTGCAACACTGACTCTGTCCCTCTCTACGGCAGTCGGTGTGTCCAGGCAGCAGTGGGGTGCGGGAACACAACACAACCATCAGCACAGACCCCGCTCTCTCTCTCTCTCCCAAATGTACCCAGAAAGAGAAACTGCCCGGACAGCGGGGGGAAGGGGGGGTGACTCAGGACACATTCGTAGAATACAGACAGAGTGAGAAGAGAGTGCGGAAAGCCTCAATGAAAAGTGCCAGTCACTCAGATGACTGCTCTGAGTTGCTCTCTCTTACTCTGTCTCCTGCACCCATGCTGTTCCTTGTCTCTTTCTCTCTCTTGGTCCCCTGTCTCCTGGTCATGAACTGCCATAAACCATGCTGTGTCTCTCCCTACTGCTTTGTCATACAAGGAACAGGAGGGGAAAAGGGAAGTGCGTGAATCTTCAATTAAATGTGCCGGACACTCTGTGCTGTTCTCTGTCACTCTGTGTCCCACACCCACGGTGTTCCTTCTGCCTGTCTCTCTTGCTCCCAGCTGTCGACTGCTGCATCGAGGGGAAGTGCGGGCGGGGGGACATGGATGCTGCCCTCATTTCTGTCAGACAACAAGAACAGGGAGGGCAAACAGAACTCCGAGCTTCACTACATCTGTTACAAGTAAACAGACACCCAGAAAGGAACAGGAGAGGCAAGACATACAGTGGGTCTGTCCACACTGCACTTCACAACATAATGTGCTGTCTCTCGAACAGCTGGGGGTAGTGGGGGATTTCAATGGCTGCCAGACTGTTTCAGTGTGGCTCCACGGCCAAGAAGTGCTGACTGTGAAGAGAGATCATGCCGCGAGGTCATTTGATAGCAACTGTGCGTTAATAGAAATTAATGAATGGTCATGTGGTGCTGTTCAGCCAGTTGGCATCACAGTTTTCCCCTACCCCATGTTATAACTCCATTTTAGGAGTAGCTGACTTCCACAAATAAGGCAAAAACTTCCAAAACAAAAGGAAAGGAAGTCACAGACTTACAGACATAAAACCAAAAATAAGATGACTTAAGGAGGCATGCAAGTCAGAAATTATGAATTTGTCTGAAAGAAATTGTAATTTACCACTAATATGTTATATTAACATCCATAAATTGGTCCTTCCCAGAAAACTGGCTTCCAAAAAGTGGGATCCTAAAAGTATTATGACTTCCCAAAAATTTGAATAATTTCGAGATTACGACTCATTAAAGTTTTAGACTTCCAGTAAAAATAAATTAACTGAAGCCCTGGGCTAGAGGACCATGAAGTGAAGCTAAGCAGTTCTGGCTGCCCAAACCTCACGAGAGGAGTTTCTTATACCACAGAGACACCATGTGGAGGCCCTAGTAACTTACTGTAGATCAGTTATATTGGCAAGAGTGATTTATAATATGTTTTAAATATTTTTTTTATTTCAAAACTTAAAAGAAGCCTTCTTCCCCTGGATGTGAAGTGGAATGCTCCACTCCTAATGCTTCAGCACGAGATTGCTATATGCAGGATGAGAGCTACAGCGGCTCTGTTTACTGACTGGCTAAAATCACATGATTTATAATTGTTATAAACATAGATGCATAGATGCCTAAACTTTCCATAAGTGTTGCCTCATGTGTTCTTTATGTGACAAGGTAAGTGGCAATGGCATTCAAAGGACCCAGGAGGCAACATTCTTTTTTTTTTTTTTTTAACATCAAATTATTTTTCCTCCTTGCTGCGGAACGAATGGCAGGGGCATCCAGCCACCGACTTGTCCTGCCCAGAGGGCAGCAGGCTCACTCAGCCACTAGGGGGTCGGTACGGCTGTTCCCAACCCGCTGGGAGGCTCCTCCTATGCCTACCCATGCTGGGCTGAGACTAATACCCCCCCCAAGTGTGATTCCACGATGGACCTCCAGGCGGACCAAGCGCAACCATCAAGCTGCTCGTTCGCGCCCAGCCTTCTACCTCCATTGCCCACTGGAGTGCAGACGTGGAATGACATTCAGGTACAGCATGCCGACGTCCTCTGCACTCCCCCCCCCATGTGCACTAGCACTGACTGTGCCCCATGGTCATCACCAGGGTCCGCTACAGCATGATGGAGTCCCCTCACCCTCCCCAGGGACAGGACAGCAGTCATACAGACACTCGATCCTATCCCTCCCTTGCCGACCCAGGCTCGCTCCCGAACCCGGGTCACCGGCGTATCGAGCGAGGTGTGGCATCTAGCGCCTCAACCCTCAGCACCACCTGGCCGGCCCCAAGAGGCAACATTCTTTATACAAACATAGAATTTGATGGCAAGTAAGGACCAGCTGGCCTACTTAGTCTGTTCCTTTTCCCCCTGCCTATACTTTCACCGCACACCCTACCTAATCTCCGGCTACCTACCCCCTTCCCTGTCTCCCAACTAAGATTCCCTTATGCCTATCCCACACATGCTTGAAGCTCGCCACTGTTTTCACCCCCACCATCTTGGCTGGAAGAATGTGCCAGGCATCCACCACTCTTTTAGTGAAGAAGTACTTCCTCACATCCCTCCTAAATCTTCCCCCTTCCAGCTTCTTTGCATGGCCCCTTTTTCTTGTGCACCTTCTACTCTGAAAAATATTCCCCCCCTGTACCTTGTTCAACACCATGAGGTATTTATAGGTAACCATCATATCCCTCCTCCCCACTTCCAGGATGTACACTGTTAGATCCCTTAGCCTCTGCTCGTAGGGCTTATGATGCAGCCCCTGCACCATTTTAGTTGCCCTCCTCTGGACAGCCTCCACCCTGTTTATGTCCTTCTTGAGATGGAGAAAGTAAAAACCGGACACACAAGGACAAAATACAAGGAACAGCATAAGGTTATAGTGCTGTTGCTTTATATGAGCAGTGAGAGTAACACACGTCAGTCACTCAACATTTCACCAAACTGGCTTTGTCAAGAGTGGTGGGCACAACCTAAAGTGCAACTTTAATATTGTGCTCTTAAAGGTGCAGTCCCCAAATACACATGAAAAGTGTGATGATTGTTTTAGTGCTCAACATAAAAACTAAACACAATAACAAATACAAATGTATAGTGATACAGCAGATGACAATACGTTATCAGTAAATTACCTGACTACAGATATAATATTCCATCTCTTCTTTTCAAAGATTGAAAGTGCATGATGCAAAAGGATTTTCCAGACAACATCTGGGTACCTGAAAGACATATGACCTGCCACATCCCCTTCATGGCAGAACTGAATGAAGAGGCTGGAATAATGGCACCAAGAGGCTTAAGGGCACACTCCACTTGGGGCACCTCTGCCTCTGTGGCATCCTAAAGGGGCATCCCACTGTTAAGACATTTGCAAAGCAGCTGTCTGGAAAACAGTACACACCTTCACAAAGCACTACTGTTTGGACACATATTCCAGAAGAGCTGTCAGCTTTGGCACTGCTGTCTTGCAGAACCTTTTTCCAAACTAGGTTCTGAACCTAGTCTCTCAAGGTACTGACTGCTACTGAGTCTGCATAAAGTGTAAACATTTACAGTAAGTAAAGGATTCCTGGGTTTAGAAAACAAAAATTAATCACCACAGTAGTACTGTTTCTTCTTAAGGGATCCCCAAGTATGTTTACACTCCTTAATCATGCCTCCACTGCCCCTTTTTCATTGAGGTTGCTTGAGCATTACTACTACAGTTCTTGCAATTGCAAGTCTGTTGTTATTGTTTATATAATAAACATGCACAAGTCTGGTTTCAATTTGTTTAGTGTTTTTAAAATTCTATGAAAGCTTTTTCAAAAAATATTGGTAGCCTTTAAGCTAGTTTCACTAGCTGCTGCACCACCCTGGCCTGGAAACAGATCTGAGCAGTGGCCAGAGTGGAATGGAGTGCAGATGCAGGGTTTGAACCTGCATTCCAAATCTGAAAACTTGCATAGACTCTAAATCTCCAGTGTGTCCCTCTCAGTTGTGATGACTGCATAAAGTGTAAACATAGTGTGAGATTCCTCAAGAAGAAACATTACTATGGTGAGTAATTTTTTCTTCTCTGTCAGATGACACTCTGCATCTGGTTACTAGCTCTGTATACCATATATTACAAAGTTGAACAGTGCACTGCTGTCTGCTTTGTTGATGTCCTGAATCTGGTAAAAAGATATTCTAGTCGTATTGGTCCTTGGAAAACAGGAGACGCTGGAAGGTTTGATACCTTTTATTGGAGCAACAGGAGTCTTGTACAAAGATAGCATTCTACATGCTAAAACCCCTCCAGCAAATTATTAAAGAACTGAAACCCTTGCTGAGTGAAGATGAAATATTGAAGGACATCCCTGAGCCACCTGTAACTGCCTATAAGTAGCCCCCCAACCTCTCGAACATAATAATTCATAACAAATTCACAGCAGATCAAAGTAACCGGGAAACAAGAGGGACAACACCATGCAACATGACAAGATTTATTTGATTTATTTATTTGCTTTTGGTAACTGGGTAAGTGCACTAGACAGAACTGCCTATTTTCAGGCATGACCCGGGTCGAAGATATAAGATCTGCAACCACATATGCACACAGACCACCATCAAGATAAGCCAGAACAGCACAATAAAAATCAATGGATCCTACATGTCAATCCAGCAGTGTGGTTTACCTAATTCAGTGCAAAAAGTGCACAGATGGATGCTATATCAGGGAAACTAGACAACCACTACAAACCAGGATGACCACCACAGACACACAACAGTAAACAAGATTAGCAGCACACCAGTAGGAAACCATTTTTCACAAACAGATCATTCTCTCTCTCTGACTTATCTGTCCTGATATTAAGAGGCAATTTCAAAAACACACAGGCAGAAGGAGATGGGATATTAAACAATTTAAATCTAATAATTGTTGATCGGGACATTGGATTTATGACACACTATGGTAAACTGTAATTCTTTTGTTACTTGTTACCTAAGGGTTTTTTCCTCTTCTTCTGTGTTCCTACCTACTGTTTCTAACTGCCTGTTGTAACATGGCATAAATACAATCACCGAATAACTCTTACATTAGATAAACAGCATCAGGTGACTACAAAGCAACCACGGATTAATTCCACAGTAGATCCATGGTTGCTTGTATAGTACCATAGTTATCCACAATAAGTTCCATGGCAGAGTTTTAATTGTTTCCACCCACCCACCCAGGTGGACACTATTCACTGGCTAAATATCGATCTCTGAACATAACTGGCCATAAATGTGAGACCAGCTTATGAAGTTATTGGTCTCCATCTGCCATAATTACTCATATAGTACTTTTTCTCCTAACTTACAAGTCAGGATTGGTGCTAGGTCCTTCGTATGAGCTACTGTTCAGAAGATGATTTCTTAGAGAATGACAGAGCTACTGCATTACCCATGTTATTTACATACCCATAATGCAGTGCTTGCAAGTCATGGAAGTAATGTTTTTTTATACATGGTAAAAAGCAAGTAAAACAGATGTTGTAACATATTTTATTGATTACTTTAGGAAAGGGGCTGTGTTACTTTGCTTTTCTGTGTTTTGAACATTGAAGTATTTAGGTCATTACAATATATATAGATAACATTCTACTCATATACTCTAGAAAGCAAATTATAAAAAGTGTTATACATAGTTATTTTGCTATTGATTAATATTCCTACCCACAAATGCAGTATAGTGATGACACAGAAAAATCTGGCTGATAATTAATATTGTGAGTAGAAATGGAACAATTTTCAGCAAGCAATTCTATATGTATTATGTTTATGTTTACTAGTACAGTATAGTACAATCTCCTAACTTACTGTCAGGATTGGCTAGATTCTTCATATGAGCTACTGTTCAGTTTTTTTTTCCAGAGAATGACAGAGGTACTGCATTACCTATATTATTTACATACCCACAATGCAGTGCTTGCAACTCATGAAAGTAATGTATTCTCTCTCGTACATGGTAAAAAGAAAGTAAAACAGATGTTACATATATTATTGATTACTTTAGGAAAGGAGCTGTGCTACTTTGCTCTTCTGTGTTTTGAACACAAAAAAGGTAGCAAAGTATTTAGGTCATTGCAATATAAATAAACAGCACTCTACTCATATACTCTAGGAAGCACAATAATATGTTAGGAAAAATGTTATATCGCTTTTCTGTGTTATACATTATTTCTTCTTGCACTTGCACTCCAGAGCATAGTTCTATTTGTGGCATTAATCCATGGTTGGCTGGTTGGACGCCTTCAGCCTCGTACCCCAACTAGCCCAACCATGGATTAATGCCACAGTAAAACCATGCTCAGTCGTGGTTTAATGCTTACTTCTTTCCTGCCTCTTACATAATCTTTTCAGCCTCAGTCCTGCCCACCCCTTCCCCATCTCACACTTCACTGTGTATACTTACTTTACCTACCACTTTATTTATCCAGGCCTTTGATATTTTGTGTTATTTCATTCCTTCAAAGCTTCCTTTCATTTCTTAACATTTCTTACCTCCTACCTTTCCTGCTAACATCTTGTATCTCAAATCTTTCTTACCTGTGTTCCTGTCTTGTCATCTTATTAGGATCCTTTCATCTTCACGTGACCTGTTCCTATTATAGCCACTCTTCCCCCCCCTTAGTTCTTCTCACACATCCTATTGTTTTTCACTTTGTAACTTTTATAGACTCTTATCTCAGGGCTTAATTGCTCTGTGTTCCTTTCTTCACTTCTGAGCTACACACTGCCTACCATTTTACCCTTCCTGTAATTCTCTTCCACTATTTTTATACATTGCTCCATAGCATATATAATTATTGCTTATTTATTTATTTAAGAGTTTTACCAGGAAGGAATACTGAGCAGGGTACCACTCGATTCCAGATGCGCCCTGGGGGTGTGGGGGGAGAAGGAGAAATACAGTGGAAATACATATTGCAATACAATCATATATAAAGAGTAGTCATCAGCATTCATAAATACAGAGTAGTCAACAGCAGAAATAAAAATAACACAGACAAATAGGCAACAGCAGACATGACTACTTGGGCCTCAGCAGTGCAAACTGCATGAGCATGTAGTGGAGAAGTATGTCTTGAGTAGTGCGTTGAGGTGAAGTGTGCTAGTGGAGGTGCCTAATATCAACCGGCAAGGAGTTCCATAAGTTTGGCATACGGTAGCTGAAGGCATTCTGGCCAGACGTGGTGGACATGTGGGGGACATGAAGAAGCCAGAATCAATGTTCCTGAGTGAGTATGCTGGCGGGGGTAGAACTGCTAGGGCAGCCGCAAGGTAAGAGGGGAGTGACTGTGACCAGAATTTCACAGTGCTTCTAACACTGTGTATCAGTCTCCAATTGTGGAGAGATGGAAGGTCTAAGGAGCGGTAGAGGTCGTAGTGATGGGTTGGGGGGGGAGTCCAGGGTGAAACAACAGGAAGAGTGGAAGACAGGATCAAGTCTGGCCAGGGATGACTTAGGGGCTACACTGTAGACTACATCCCCATAGTCCAGGACTGGGAGGATCATCTTTTGAACAACTGCCAGGCACGTTGGCAGGGGGATGCAACTTTTATTGCGGTATAACACACCCAGCATGGGGTGTAGTTTCTTATGTATCGCATCAATTTGGACAGAGATGGTCTAGCCAGACCCCAAGGTATCTGAAGGATGTACAAGCCTCCAGGGGGAAGCCATCAAGACTGTGGAAAGTGGGGATGGTGGGAAGACGGGAAAGTTTTGCCCTAGTGCCGAGTATTAGGGAGACAGTTTTCTTGGGGTTTAGAAATAGCTGACGAGAACAAAACCAGTATTGGACATTGTCAAAATCCTGCTGTAGCCTGGCAGCTACTGCAGAGGGAGATGGACCAGAGGCATATAGTACTGTGTCATCTGCATACATGTGAATGGACGTATGAGGGCAGGCTGAAGCCAGATCATTGAGGAAGACAGAAAACAACAAAGGGCCTAGGACAGAGCTTATGTTGCTCAGTTTTGTCATTCACCTGAAGAAGGGATCTGTGAGGCCCCGAAAGTTTGTGTAGAATTCCATCTTTGTACGCAAGTATAGAATTCCATCTTTGTACAAGACTTGTTGGTGCAATAAAAGGTATCACAATCCTTCCAGCGTCTCTTGATGCCCTGAAGAAACTCGTAGCAGCACTGCAATGAAACTGCGCGAAACACTGTACACAAAGATTCCAAGCGTCTTCCAGTTTTATTTGGTGAACAAACATTCTAGTTCCAGAAATATCTGTGTATTTTATAAATGTTTTAATTCAGAAAAAAAAAGAAGGCCACCACATTTGGCTTGGAGAAAGCGTGAAAGACCTGGCAAAGGTTAGGATCAAGAAATAAAAACTCACTGTGTGCAGCACAAGAGTGACCTAGAAAAGTAGATTTGATAGGTTTACTAATATTTCTTTTAGGTGTAGCTGACATTAGCTGGCTGGGGAAAAAAGTTAATTGCATTGCTGCTTTAAATGTTGTCTATTTTATTTTGTTGGTTTGTTTGTTAACAGGGTAGGTATACTGATCCCAGGGACCATTTTCTGGCACAACCTGGGCCATAAAAATGGCACAAACAAGGTAAAAGTACATAAATGACCAGATGCAACTGAGTGTTACAATACACTGTAGACACTACTGTAATACAGTTTTTGATACAAATATCAGATTCAGTACAAGAGCATTAGATACTGAGGCAAGAGGGAACAGTCAGGTAATAAAACTATCTATTAAGTCCCTCGTCCATCCTAGTTTCTAGTGAGTACATTCTATGGTCCGTCAGTAGTAGTCCTCGGAGAGCATCTGCCAGGGCTGGATACTGGCAGATACCTCAGTTTTTACCAGATGTTGGATGCCATCAAATACGAAAGGCATATGACTATGAATCCAACCTCCTTGGATGACAAGAATGGATCTGATTCGAGCCAAAGAATCTGATCAGATCCATGGGATCCAACAGTTCGGTCAGGGATCTGATAGTCAGATCACAGCTATCCGTAGGCCGGATCCCAGGATCAGAATCTCTGTCCTTGTCTGACCTCAGACCCCCAAAATCTGACTGGGGATCAGACATACAGGATTGGTCAGATGGGGGGTGGATCCAGTGGATGGATAGCGAGACTATCCACTGGAGGGCACTCAGATCCCATAGAGCACTATCTGAGCACCACTATTTTTCACCCTTTCTTCACTGGACCTACCCTCCTGCCCCTGAATCATTTTGGTTAACCCTCCTCTTGACTGACTGACCCATCCTCATCTTTGTTCAAGTGAGGATTCCAACACTACAAGCAGTACTCTAAGCAGGGTATCACCAGAAATGTGTAGCACAGGCAGTATCACCTCCCTACACCTACTGCTGATCCTCCTGCCTATGCAGTCTAACATTCTATTGGCTTTGCCTACTGCCTTATTAAAGCGAGCAAACTGTTTTAGGTTATCTGATATAATAACCCCCAGATCCCTCTCTTTCTTCATCTGTCCCACTCCCATCCCTGTATTCTATTCTCGGATTCTTTGCTCCTATGTACACTCATTGCAATTCTTCGCACTGAACCTTGGCTGACATACCCTGGACTACATTTACAACCTCTCAAAATCCTCCGTCATTACCCTTATGTATTCCTTGCTATCCACCTTCTTGCAAATTTTGTGCAGTCTGCAAAGATGCAAATCCTGCCTGGATACCTTTACTATGTCACAAATGAAGGTGCTGAAAAGCACCAGCCCCAAGACTGACCCCTATGGTATTCCGCTAGTGACAGCCCTCACCTCTGAAAATTCACCACTGAGCATCACTCTCTGTGTCACCCCCCCCCCATGTTTCTAACCCTGTTAAGTTTCTCCCCTACAGACAGGTAAGCTAGTTTATGTGCTTTCTAAAGTGCTTTGGAATACTGTGTTTGAAAGGTGCTATATAAAATCCAATTCCTTCCCTTTCCTTTCAGTGTCCATCACTTTACTGGCGAACTAGTAACAAGTGTCAGTAGCTCAGCAGGTTGCACGCTTACCTCTGAGGCCAGATTGGAAGGCAGTGGGTTCCATTCTCACACCAGGAACTTGGGTAAAATCCCAATACTGACACTACAGCGCAGCATGAGGGGGGTGCTACACTCCCGAGGTGCCATCTTTCAGATAAGACAGTAAACCGAGGTCCTGTCTGCCTATTCTGGTGGTTGCTCAGGTGGACGGTAAAGATCCCAAGGTGTAACCCCCCTACAGATTGGGGTTCCCAAAAAGTCTTCCTCGAGCTTGCCTAAATGCTCACTGCCAGGCTGGTGTCCTGCGCTTTAGCAGTTTAAATGTGATTGCCAGAGAGTGCCTGTATAGCCTCTGTGTACTGCCTCTTTAAGAGCTGCCTGGATTGCAGTCATAAATAATCTGAGCGGGAGCTCAGTTGAAAGATGTAATTATTTGCTGAAAATCATTTAGAGTGATAATGATAATGTAGCTTGTCTAACCTGCCTTCTTTGCAGCAAGGACTGTTTTGTTTATCTCCACTATCTTGGCCCTGGACTGCGAATTGGACCAATCAGTTCTGGTAGGATCTAAAATGGAGCCGGACTACAGGAGCTGTCTGGAGTCAAAATCTGTAGAAACTGTAGTTTTGGGCTTTTTTGCACCTGAAGGGGGAGCCTTTGTTGTGACTGACAGACAGATCAGCCAACCAAACCTTTTGGATTCTGGGGAAAGTACCTGGCTTGCTGGCAGTTGAGTCAGATCTCGGTTGGGAGCTGAAGAAGCAAAAGCTTGAGACAGTCAAGCAGCCATCTAAGTAGTTTTGCGTGGGTGAACTACGGAAAGGCCTGAGTTGTGGCCTGCATGTCTGCCTGCTGCCCTTGAAAGGGAGAGAAGAGAATTATTTCGGACTAAATCCAAGTTTGTGAGAACTAAGTAAGCCACTGATTTTTTACCAGGCTCATACCTGAAGAAGACCAAAGATTTTGCTGAATGCGATCAGCCTGTCAGGATTTCCAGCTGCTTTTGAATCCCCGGTTTGTGCAGAGACTTTGCGATCGTGACCGGAGAGCAGTTTGCCTGGTACAGTAGAATTTCCTTACATGTAAATGTGCTGTATATTGAAAGCAGGTCGTGATTTGGTTCTCCACTATGTGAACTGTGTTCTGCCTGCCGGTACTGTAGAATCCTTTACATGTAAATGTGCTGTGTATTGAAAGTGGGTCATGATTTGGTTCCCCACTGTGTGAACTGTGTTCTGCTTGCTGGAAGCTGTATCCAGCCTAATTGCACTGAATCCACGTTCATCTCCATTCGGTCTGGGCTGTGCCACGCTGGCCCTGCCAGACTACCCCACTGCGCAGAAAAGCCACCGACGTGAGACCTGCCTGGGGATCAGCCCCCTGCTCCACACTTGAACAGGAATGACACCTCGGCGAATTATGTGGGCCCTGCTTCTCCTGGCACTCCAGATTAAGCACCTGCTGTCTCAATTTTCATCCAGCCTGTGCCCAGTCTTGGATATCATGAGTAATCATCAGGGTAGCTCCCTGCAACAACAGCCTAATCTAAAAGTGTGTCATCTGACTGTCTTGTTGTTTTCTTTTCATGAACTGAGCCCTCCAGCTCCGGATTACAAATAGTGTGTGCTGTGCATGTTGTTTTCTTCCATCACAGGGCCCCAACCAGCTGCAACATTCCTGGCTAGCCCACCATTCTCCATCTGGGTACCCAGAGAGTGTGACTGTTTATGGACCCTGAAGTGCATACATAACTGTTTGATTGATAGAGCCTTTAGGCAAATTAACCTGATTACGCCCCTCCCTTGTTCAAGTCCCTTAAATAAATCAGATCTAACTCTTTTTTGCATTTACTCTGACTGTGGTTCCAGTCTGTGCAAGAGTACTATATTGCTGTTATTTGCTGCGTATAACCTTGTTTTACAGGGGGTCCCCAGGGCACAGCCAGAGGAAAGCCCTGGTGGTAAGTGGAAACAGTGTTGGTACTTGTGTGGTGTATCAGGGATATTGTGAAAGTGATGGTGTATTGTTCCGGCCACTAGTAAGGAAAGAGGGGGGTTACAGTGTCCCAGAAGGCTGTGCCCAGGTTAGCTTGACCACTACCAACCCTGACCTCCGGGTGGATGCACCTGTTTCAGAACTCAGGCCCCTTAACCTGCTACTAGCCAAGCAGTCAGGGGTAGTAGCCCTTGGGATAGTGCCACCTAGGGGTTACAACTGCATTTGTTGAAAAGAGTAGGGGTATTTTTATTGTAAATAAAACAAGGAAACAAGGACAATCAGTAATACATCATGTACAGGTATCAAGGGACATAATCAAAAGAAAAACAAGCAGCTAATTGCAACAGTACTGAAATCCAAAAGAAAATACAAAGGAAAGCAAAATGGAGAATAAAGCAAGGCAAAACAGAAATATGCAGAAGGAATCTCTTTACAAGTTTATGCAAGAAACAATGAACCATGGTTCCATAACAACAACATTTGACGAAGTGAGGAAGTTCTGGCATCCTTGTCCTGGACCTGCGGAAGGGAGGATGTAGGATATTTAATAATGTCCATAGGGAAGGACACTTTTTGTTGCAGCACCCAGGCACAGTGGGCCTGTAATATGTAATATTTAAGCAGTGCCATTGGAACCTGCAGAGTGCTAATATTAAAGTGGGCCCAGGGAGGTTTAACAATACCCAAAATGAGCAGATCATCATCAATTTGTAAAAAAGAAAGGCAGTTCTAGTAAGAGGCAAGAAAATTCCAAAAATGCTCTACATAAGCACATTCAAAAAAAAAAGGTGGTCCTATGTCTCCAGGATGTTGACACAGTTCGGCTGCATGCAGTATCTTTCTGTCAGCTGTTTATGTTTGAGGTTGTTACGAACACCCAATCTTCCATGAATACTAAGCCAAAGAGCATCCCATGTAAAAGCCGGCATTCTAAGGTTAGTCAGTTGGGACAGAAACAAGGAATGGTTAGGGCACAGCGTGATGGCACCAGGAGCAAATTAAATGCTGCGACCATTATGGCGGAGTATAGGCCTTTTCTGGTAAGGGTGAGGAGGGGTTCACAAGGTACTTTCCATTTTATAAGCTTCTGAAACATGGGTTTTACTGGAAGAGGCACAAGAGGGTTGTCAGAAATCAGTTTGTGCTTAAACTGGTGTCAGACCACTCGGCACAGGCCTATCCAATCAGTCAAGACATTAGTCCAGGATCATCTGCCGGGTTTAAAGTGATTTATGGACGTTCCCCAAATGCCTTTTTCACACAGTATGCCATTGCCAGCCATGCTTCAGATGTTGACACTGCAATCTGATTTGTAAACAAATTTGTCATAGTCATTTTTTTTTATGTTTAATCATCGCTTTGTTTCTGGCTGCTCTCCAGTTTTCTCTGTTGGCCACACCCCAGAATGATGTCACGCAAGGGAGCTGTCAATGTTTTACATACAGCAACAAGGAATTCTGGGTAAATTATAAAGTTGCCTTAAATGTTCCTTACTCAGAGGTGAAGTCTCTTACTTTGGTAGTGGTGACTGCAGTATGGCACCTAATATGTAGGTGTACAGCATAGAGCAAGGCGTTGAGGATACAATTAAGAAGTTGTTTTACAATTTCCTTACTGTGAGGTGCAGTCTCATATTTCTGTAGTGGCTTCAACAATATAAGCTCTCAAATGTTTATTTTCAAAACAAGGCATTGTACCTACAGTAGCTAGCTGACATGATTTCTTTTTTTTTTTTGTAATTATTTCTATTCCCCACAGCTCGACCTGCCTTAACATCCAGCCACCGTCCTCTCTCCATTTGGCCCGCAGGCTCACTCATATCCAGCTGGCACATGACGTGCCCCCGGAGGGGTCCCCACTCCCTCTCGTCAGGCTGGGATCCAATACAGGAGTGCAATTCCTTGTCATGCCCCCCTGGGTGAAGAGGCACAGCCATCAAGCTGCCCCGACCGACTGCCATTATCCTCCAGTTTTCTCCCCTTGAAGTATGGACGTGCAATGACATCCAGGCACTATGTGCCAACGTCCGCTGTACTTCACCCCTGAGTGCACTGCTTCTGCTGTGCCCGACTTCCATCAGCGGCTTCTGCAGAGCGATGGAAGCCCCAAACCCTCCCCAGGGAAAGGAGAGCAGTCCATCGGACACTCAATCCTTTCCCTCCCCAGCCAACCCCTGATGGCCCGGACATGTTCCCGAACCCAGGTCATCGGCATGGTGCGAGGTGTGGTGTCCAGCGACTCAACCTTCAGCACCACTGGGCTGGCTTACTGACAAGATTTCTTTACTGAGAGATACAGCCAATGGGTCAAGGATAATCAGATGTAATTTAACGTAGAAAAATGTTCCACTATTCATTTAGGTCAAAACAATCTTAAACATGTATACTACCTAAATGGATGTCCTATAAAAGAAGTGTCATCAGAAAAAAAATCTAGGTATTATAATTAACAATATGCTATCATCAGGGGACCACTGTAGGAAAGTGACACAGACCACTAATGGATTGCTTGCTGCAATCAAAAGATCATTCTCTATGAGAAACGAACACTGTATTACACCATTGTACAAATCCTTCATACGACCACATCTGGACTATGCCTCTTCCTTTTGGGCACCCTACCTGACTAAAGACAAAAATTTATTGGATAGTGTGCAGATAAGAACGACTAAGATTATTCCTCGGGTCAATAAATTATCATACCAGAATAGGCTTGATAAATTAAATCTGTATGATTTTCAACTGTGTCGAAATGGGGGGATCTTTTGATGCTATTTAATATCCTAAATGATAAACATCTCTTCAAAGAATGTAATCTAGCCTGGGTTCCCAAACATACTTAAGATGCCATAATAGATAGCTTTTTATTCAAAAAGCAAAAACAGACAGGAGAAAGCATTACTTCACCATTCGTACTTGTAAACTATGGAATTCCCTGCCGCAATAATTAGTAGACTTGAATAAGTTTGAGCAATTCAAGGAAAAACTGAATAAATATCTACTGGGTAATTAAATTCAATACACGTCACCTATGTGGGGAAGGCAGTCTAGATGGGCTTAGTGCCTACTTCTGCTTTAATGAACCAAGTAAAACCAAGTAGTCTCCTATTTCTGTAGTGACCACAGAAATATAACAGCCTGTATACTAATTAACATAATGAGGCATTCTGGGTACAATAAATAGCTGATTTTTCTGTCTCCCTGATCAAAGTACAGTCTCCTGTTTTGATAGGGTTTACAGCAGTACAGTCTGTAGAAAAGCTTCTGGAAAATGTTTTTGTGATGGACGTAGGCCAAAAAGATAATTTGCCATTCTGTGTAGATGTTGTTTCACATTTACTGCCTGCTGGTGAAGTGACAGGTCTGAAGTGACAGCTCAAGTCAGAATGTGGGTGTGAGATAATACTTTTCTATGTTTATGTTATAGGGCTTGAATGGCTGTAAATAGTTCAGGAGTGTAATTATGGGTCAATGATTACATGGCTCTGAGCTGCTTTCAGCCAATCAAATCACTAGAATGTTTCTACACACTTCATAATGTTAGATACTACTAATTGCAAACAATGTGAAGAGTCAGCTTAAAACTGACAGTGTCCCTTTAAAAACGTTGTTTCCATTGCATGATGTCATGGTTGGGGGTTGCAGCACTGAGAAAAAAAAGGGTCAGGGTTATGCAAATTAAACAGAGCACAGAAATTAAAAGATTTTTTTTTCATGGAAAACAGCACTTTTTGGCAGTTTGGTTGGAAATGGATTCACAACTCCTACAGGTTACTACTTCCATTTGCTATGGCAACCTTCCATAAATCACTGTAAAAATAGCAACAAAATTAGTATGCAGATAAATGCTAAAATAAAAAAATAACAGGACTGATCATTCCCAAACCACCTTGGCTGATGGGTCTATAAGTGATCTCATGCTTCACAAGGTTGAGGCAACTGACCCATATTGCCTGGAAGAAAACACTGCACAGTCTGGTTTCAAGTGCTAAAGGGGGGGAGGAAAAACTTTGCTAATGTATAAAAATATAAGTAATAGAAGGGACTTTATTAAGAGGATTCTCTTTTGCTTCGATAGTGGACTATTCCTCCATTTACCCTAAGAACTGCCATGGCAGTGGAGAGACAGCCCTCCCAGTTAAGAAGAGCTAAGTCCCCATTCCCAACGCAAACACCCAGGATGTGAATTGGGTCAGGAGATATCCAAATATTAGCAAAGGTGCTACCAGGGGGCAGGTAAGTAGGGCCGACAGGGAGACCGATACATTTCTCATAATTGATGAGGGATCCTGAGCTTGCCGCAAAGGAGTAAAAATGGTCCATAACTGTTGTATCTGCTGTTGTTTCATCTATAATCAGGAGATCGTCCACATATGCTAGTACTCGAACTGGAGGCAGAGAAGGAGTGAGCTGTATTCCATGTATGTCAGTGTCTGTTAGCAGGCGTCTTAAAAAGGGATCAATACTATATACATAAAGTAGTGCATTTAGAGGGCAGTCTTGTTGAACTGCATGGTAAAAAGGGATCAGAGAGCCAGACCAACAATTAACTAGGGGTTGTACCATGGCCGTGGCATAAAAGCCCTGGAGCCAGGATATAAATTTGTCAGGTATGCCGTAACAGTGCAGAGTCTGAAAAAAGGTAGTTATAGGACAGACGACAAAGGCCTTCTCCTGGTCAAGGCTAAGGACCAGGGTAGAGACCTTACCAAATTGTCCTTGTGAAGACAGTTCCCGGAAGAGGATCAAGTTACAGTATTCCGGATGCATCTATGAGGGATCAAACAAGTTTGTCCGCACAAAGCAAAGTATCAGATACTTGGGCCAATCTTCCAACTAATATTTTACTCAAAATCTTAAAGTCCGTATTTAAGAGACTAAGAGGCCTCCAGTTTTTCAGGTCAGTCTGATCTCCTTTCTTATATAAGAAAATCAAATGTATAATAGTCATGGTTTTAGGAAGGGTGGATGTTTCCAGAATCAAATTATCGAGTGTCACTAGGGACGGAGTGAGATCTTCAGTGAATGTTTTGTAGAATTCAGAACTGAGGCCATCAGGTCCCAGGAAGGAGTTGTGCAATGCTTTAACTGCTGCAACAACTTCAGACTGAGTGATTGCTTGTACACACACAGTCCTATCAGTCAGTAATGTTGGGAATCTGTAAGCAAGAAAAGAAGTCAAGGGAGGATTGCAGAAGTTGCTGCATTCCAAAGGACTGAGAGAGAGAAAGGTGTGAACCATTGATAACAGTCCATCAACAGAGGAGTCCTTAGTCCCATCGGCAAGCTGCAATGCTGTAAAAATGATCTTGTCTACTCTCGCTTTACAATCTCTAAAAGGGTCAAAGGTTTGTCGCCTTTACTGACTACCAAACTTCATTTCATGGTGTAAGGACGTGGATCTTTTATACTGCACGCTAAGCATTTCTTTCTTTAGAATGTTGATATGAGCACTAAAATCATTACTCGTGACTTCAGCTTTCGAAAGGATCAGATGGAGCTGCTTACGAAGGTGTAAATATTTGAAGTAGTCTGAAGTAGATTTACGTCCAGGAAGTTTCCCAAAATTTTTTTAAAAATCTACTTTCGAGTCCTCCCACCACTCCAAAACGGATTCACACATGCAATGTACGGAGAGTCTTGACACCTATAATGCCTGCCATTTGTTTTTTTACATCAGGGAGGGATAAAAAAGCAATGTTGAGGTGCCATGGGCTCTTCTGACAATGAGGTGAAGTCCCCAATGAATTTCAATTTGAATACCATTGTGGTCTGAAAAGGACACAGGAACTGTATGAGCAGTTTGGACATGTGAGGTACGAGATACAAAAACATAGTCAATTCTCACGGAATAACTGCCACGGAAATAGGTGTTCCCACCAGTAGTATGACATGCTCGATAGGCGTCCTGTAAATTAGCAGTGTATAAAATATTATTCAAAGTATTTGTATCATAATTCAGTTTTTGACTACTAAGGCCTCTATCAGATTGATGTATACCACAGTTAAAATCCTCCCCTCAAAAAAAAAATCAGCCTGGATGTAAACAAATAAGGCTGTATGGTCTTAAACTATGTTATCCTCTGAGACTTGGTCTGTGGGCATAGACTGACATTAAGCGGAGCCTAGCTAAGCCGTACTGAGTATCAAGCAGAAGAGCCCTGTCAGGGTAAATTTCTATGAGCCTGGAAACCTTTAAATTCTTATTAGTAAACAAGATGCCAATCCCATCACAAAGGTAGTCCCCAACTGACCAAAATGCAGATCCCCGTCCCCACAGTTTAGAGGCCTGTGAGATATCAGTTTGTCTTTTCAGTCTGACGTCCTGCAAATAAAGAATGTCGCAACAAAAACCACAAAATTCCGGAAGAGCAGTCAGTCACATTTGTTGTGTCCCTTGATACTATTCACATTAAATCTGAAAAGGGATACAGAAGACATCAGACTGGAAAGTTAAAGGGGCAATACTGAGATTAAGTCATCTGAGATCTTGTCATCTACTTTTTAGGGAGTATCACCAGGTCCTCTAGATTGGAGGACACGTTCTTCCTAGATAAAGCATCAGAATGTTCATTTTCTCCTCAATGACACCCCAATTCCTTAAGGAGGCTAAGGGGTGAATTTGTTCTCTAAGGGAAGTGTATCAGTACCAGGCAAGCGCCTTCTGTCCTTACCCTTAGGTGCCTTCCCTTTACCTAGCGAAGCACAGGGCCTCTTTTTGGTTTTTGCCAGCTGGAAAGGGGCCTCTCCTGGGAGGGGGAGGGGGCATGGAGATAGCATCTGGTGGGATAGAAACAGGAGGCTCAATAGAGGGTGCAGGAGTTACAGGGAGAGGATCAGGGACCACAGGCATTGCCAGGTCCACAGTGGGCAGGGGTGCAGACTAAGAGGTTGAAGCTGGAGCCATTCTGGGAGCAGCAGATATGGGTTCAGAGGAGGAGGAAGGAACTCCTTGCCTTTGTACCTGTATGATTAAAGGTTTGTGTGAGGATCAGTAGTCGTTGTGGGAGACCCAGGGGCAGCAAATGTAGGAGTAGCCCTTCTTTTCACATAAGTTACATCGGAAGAGATTAACACAGGCAGGGGCAAGGTGGCCAAAATCCAAACAATGCATACAACTGGGTGTATCACAGGCATTACTGAGGTGCAGGACAGAGATTTCGGCCACCCCAGCTAGAACAACACACCCTTATCATAATCCAGATAGATGCTGCTGGGGAGGTGACAATGCCCTGACTGGACATAAATCAATTTTACCTTAATGCGCCATCCCCATGTCCAAATCTGCTCTGAGTCAATAATAGGGGTGGGTCGATCAAGCACCTCACATCTCTTCCTGTGCCAAAACAAAATGTCAGAGACACTGACACCCTCATTTCTTTTTCTTTTTTTTTAACTCTATTTTTATTGGTTTAGCTGTATAAAGTACACAGTACACTACCCTCTTAGATAAGCTTACAGAAATATATATTTCATATAATGTTTATATAAGTGTTACAGTTAGGATTTAATAAGCCCCTATGCATTGATATCTCACTGGGGGGGGGGATTATTGAAATAATACACACACTTCCAAACGTCGGTGTAATAAAAGGCCTTAAACTGCTATGAGCAGGGATTACCGGCACATCATTTTGATATTATTTAACACCCTATATATCGGGTACAACATCCCCAAACTATCTTCACTGGATAAAACATTTTTGTAACAAAGCATTACTGTCCCGATAGAATACAGCCTAATATGCTTCCCTTTTCATTAACCTTTAGCAAAAATTGAACATAGATTAAAAACACTGTTAACTACAGTCAGCCATCTAACAACCACCGACCTACATATAATATATTAACCTTTAAGAAAAAAAAAATTTTTCACTATGCAGTTCACATGTCTGACAATTTGAAGACGCCAAAAAAAACAAAAAAACCTTCAGGCTGAAGAAGACGAGAATCATGCAGGCACAACTTGCGGAGCCTAAAAGTTGCCATTTTAGTTGCATCGTAATTAGTCTACCATGCACTCCTGCCTGTTCCACAAATTAATAAACACAGTCTGCGAGTTTCAAGCCTTATCCATAATAATGTCCCATGGCTGGATGCAAATGTAGACCAGAGTCAAAATACTTGTTGTTTTTGTATTATTAAGGCAACAAAGTTCCGCAAGTTTTTACTCACTCACTGTCACAGGAGTCACGCTCAAATGCACCTCCTTTCATCTGGAATTTCTGCTCTTTGCAATTCACCAGTTTTGTTGCTGCTACACAGTCCGCAAATTGATAGGATTTCTCTCCATAACTAATCCTCAGGCTTGCAAGCATCAGAAGTACATGGTGAACCCCAGGTGTCTCAAATGGGCTCTGATACTGTTGAAGCTTTTCCAACATTGTCTGGTGGCATAGCGTAAGTCTGGGAAAATGTGAACCTTTGTGCCCTCCCATTCCATAGGTCCCCTTTTTTTGGCTTGTGAGATAATTAGATCTCAATCCCAGACAGTCCCTAGTATCACAAGGAGAGTTATAGGTAGGGGTTGATTAGTAGCTGTATGACTTCTATTACCTTGGGCACTAATTCTGTATACCTTAAATATCATGACTGTTTCCTGCAGTTGAAGAGTTTCCCTGAAAAACGTAGTTAGAATGGGCAAAGGATCTTCTCCCTCTGTTCCTTCGGGTATTCCCAGGATCCTAATCTGTGTGGCTCTGGAGGCATTTTCTAAGGTCTCCAAGCATGGCCTGAGCACTTCATTTTCCTTGGTCAGACCCGTGGTAACCGTCAATGCAGTTGCAGCCGATTTAGAGGCCGTTTTAGTTTCTTCTTCAATCATGCCCACTTTAGTATCCAATATTTTAAATTGTGTCATAGAGTCCTCCATTTTTTGATCTAGTCTTTGTACGGCTTTCAAAAGAGCAGCATTGAGTGCTGAGGTGACGAGTCTTCTCCCGCTTCTGTATACTCAATTCTTTGCTGGAGCTTGGCTTCAGATCTTTCAGCCGGGCCCCCGCTGTATTACTTCAGCCCATTTCTTTGTACCTCCAGCTAATAGCACTTTCAAAATATCAATCTGGTCATCGGGCTTTCTTCTTTCAGGCAAGATAAACTTCTATTCAAACACCAATGTTTTTTTAAGTAATTTTTACAAATTAGGCTTATTCCAGTGGAGCTTGCAGCATTTATCTTCCATTGCAGTTCCCAATACCAATTCGTCAGCATGCATGCGTTCAACAGCAAGTCCATCAACTCAGGCGAGACGGTGTGGTCAGGAATCAAGCACGCAGCAGCTGGAACCAATGGTGGAGTCGGAGTGAAAGCAGCAACAGGCATGTCTGGTCCAAAAGGTACAGTAAGTACTCCTCGTTGAACAAAAACAGGCGACGAATCCATTGTCAGATTATCATGGTTAGGAGTTGCCAAAAGAGCAGAGCTAGAGGACAGATGGGATACACCTCCATCCCTCTCCTTCATCCGGTCAGGCATCCAGAGAGTTGAGTAGCACCTCCCCCTACCAAAGAGCAGAGGAATTTCTTTGGTGTCCTGGCCAAGTTTCCCTCATTCACTAAAAATACCACCAACAACTTAATTTGGTTCAATGTCAGCTGGCTTTCATCTGTATCCCTCGCCCCTGGGACTTTGCTGAAAATAAGCAGAATTGCCTAGTCCTCCTTTCCCAGCCAACAAAAACTGAATAAATAATGAGCAGTTTCAAGGTTGGGGCGTAGCAATTTTAGATGGTGCTAAGTCTTTCACATGGGACCAAAACCAAGTAAGTAGGTATTAACCATACATCAGGTGAGCAGGAAGGTGGGACCAACCCGTACTCTCAATTACAAATTATGACATCTTGCTTAGCCAAGCAGGGCTGTTAATTTCCAAGCATTCCAGACACTCTTATAACCATAAGAGGTTGCCTCATGAATACAGTTCAAAAATTCAGATGTTTTAAGTTCTGTTGGCACAGTCTCACAAAGGAGATTCTCAAAGAAAAACATTTTCATTTTAAATTCAAATTCCATTTTTTTAAGATCTTTACATGATTAATAATATGTTTATATGTACAATTCTTGTGCTTCTTATGGTTATAAGAGTTTATTTTCAAGTGTTTTGTATGCCAGAACTGCTCACAGTTCTCTTACCCAAAGAACTCAAGAATCCACTCTTACAACTATAACAGACTCAGTAACTGTACATATAAACATATAATGGAATCAAAACCCAGTGAAAACGATCTCCCCATACCTGTCAACTGTCCTGATTTACGAGGGATTTCCCTCAATTTACCCCTCAAAATTGCTCTGTCCCTCAAAGAAATGGCAAAGCCTACACAGGGAAAGTGCTGTACATATATACTGTATATATTTTTTTGTTAATGATAAAACTTTGGTATTCAGGAAAGGCACACTGAGTCAAGGCTCGTTTCCAGGTGCAAACCCGGGGTGGAGATTGGGTTACATAAGGAAAGATATTTACAGACTACATATGTTACAAATATTTACAGATACACAGGTGAGACATGAAAGTAGGTACACCCAACTATAAAGCAAATTACAGTCAGCTTTCAGGACATGTTAGTGTGAAATTACAGCTCAAGTTGAGTAGATATTGTATATGTCATGATACAGGGTATACAAAAGAACAGTGAGAAAAGACAAAGGAGTGGATGTATCAGGCATAATTCATAATATAGTATATGGTTAGGGCTTATTGCACATTGAAATCAGTGGCTTTTCAAATCTTGTTGTAGGACAGTTCAACGGTCAGAAAAGTTGTTGTACTATCATTCTGACGTCACATCGATAGTACAACAACTTTTCAGCCTTGTCCTACCTCCGGATTGTCTGACTCGACTGGCTGCATCAGAGGAAAAAAAATTAAAAACATGGCGGCGCGATTAAGCGGGCACAGAGCGGCAGAACCGTGGATCCTCCTGCTTCTGACACAAATAGCCTTAGACGGCTTTGTGTCATGAAACTATTTTTTTCATTTATTTTTTAAAATTATATGGTGCCACTGTCAGAAAGAGTGAGCGGGAGTGGACAGAAGCCCCAGTCAGCGGGAGCGCAGTGAAGCAGAAACCAGTGGCAGGCAGCGGCAAGACATAGAGCGGTTGCAGGAACACCAAATAAAAACAATACATGAGGTAACCAGCAATGTAAAAAAGAAATAAGCCCTAACCATATACTATATAAAACAGTGGATGGGTGACCATCCACAATTAAGGCTGTGTTTTCCTCTCGGGAGTGGATTACATCAGTGAGACCTCCCTCGAGGGAAACACAGCTTTGTTGTGGATGGTTGCCCATCCACTATTCTATATATTATTAATGCTAAGTCAATAATAAATACTGTACAAGTAAACAAAATGGTTTCCCCAGTGTTCTGAGCATGTATCTCCATGTTTGAGAAGGTGTCCCACATTTTGAGTGTCCGCCTCCTTCGTTTCAGTGACAAAAGGTTGAAAAGTATGGATCAACTTTAAATAACACCCTGGACCAGTCTGGTGAGCAGGAAGCAGCAACTGACCTGTAACCCCCCTGAATGTCAGACAAAGCAAGCAAGAAGCTAAAGATGATCTGTAACCTCACAGGGGACTCTGAACAGGGTGAGCAGGGATTTATCTGTAAGTCCACACAGCATCATAGACAGCTAGGCTGGGATTGACCTGTAACCTCAAACAGGAACCTGAACAGGGAAAGCAGAGATTTTTTTTATATTACTTTCATTTATGAGACTACTGCAGAGCTCCTGCAGGGGCATCCAGCCACCGGCCCCCGACCCGGAGGACAGCAGGCTCACTCGATACGTGGACATCTGGTCTGGCCGTCACCAGACTCCCCGACAGGCCTCCAGGTCAGCGGGAGTGTGGCCATCAAGCTGCACAGTTGCACCCAGACCTTTTTCCCCCTAGTTACACCCCAGGAGCTGGCAGTGCAATGACACACAGCGCATAAGTAGGCGTCTTGCCGTGCTCTTCCCTATTCTGACGCCGCACCTGTGTTATCCCCGGTCATCACCAGGGGCTGCTCAAGTGAAATGCAATCCCTTGAGCCCACCTCAGAGGAGGGAGAGCAGCCCTAGGATGCTCAATCCAACCTCTCCTCTGCCAGCCCTCAGCTGTCCAAGTCCGTTCCTAAACTCGAGTCACCAGTGTAGTGTGAGGTGTGCATTCCAGCGCCTCAACCCTCACTGCCACCGGGCCAGGGAAAGCAGAGACTGACCTATAACCTCCACATGTGACACCAGAATGGGCAAGCAAGGACTGACCAGTAACTTCACACAAGACTATGGACTAGGACAGCATGAAGTGATTGATGATCCATAGCCTCATACAGGACTCCAGACAAGATAAGCAGGGATTAATCAGTAAATTACGGGGGAACCCAGACCTGTCAAGCAAGAAGCAGGAACTGACTTGTGATCTCACAGGGGTCTCATATAAATAACACAGGTGGGACTTACCTTGTCTGCCTCCCTGGGTGAGATCCTGCCCTCCCACTAGTCCCAGGTTGAGTTCTGTGGTCTCTTTGTGCTCCTACTGGCCCCCGGTGTTGCATTCCTAGTGGGGAACTGGAGAAGCATGATTAAAAGTAAAACTGCCAGGCCAGCCCAGTAGTGCTGGAGGTTGAGGCACTGGTCGCTACACCTCGTGCCATGCTGGTGATCTGGGTTCAGGAACAAGCCGGGGTGCCGGGGGTCGGCACAGGGAGAGAGGATCAAGTGTCCGGAGGACTGCTCTCTTCTCTCGTGGGGAGAGTGCCACATCATCCAACTCATTGATCACCTCTGGTGGTGACTGGAGGGCAATATGGGTCAGGAGTTGCACGCCAACGTAATTACATCGGTAGGCAGAGGGGAAGTGAGAAACAGGAGGAAAAAGGAGTCTGACAGGGCTCCATGACGGTCTTCCACACTGAGGGCTGACCTCGGCTTCTGGATTGGGTCTCCAGGGAGAGGGCACCACCTTCCTGGCCCTGCCACAGGGGGCAAGCCGTGAGAGAATCACTGGGGTCAGCAAGTCCGGGCCAGCTGGACCTGAGAGACAGTCCCTCCTTTGGAGTGCCAAAGCCTCTGCCATGGCTCAGGAGGATAAACATTTGAATTAAAAAAAATAAAATAAAACTGCCAGCTTGGCAGTACAGCACAAGCAAGCACCGCGCAGCTCAGTGTGCACACTTCGTGTTGGCTCCTGCTCGAACGTGCAAGCAGGACGCTCAAAGACTCTAAGAAGTGCTACAGTGCTCAGTGTTAAAGATGCTACAGTGGCTCATGGGCAGTTCCTCTTTGTATGCTCCAGCTCCATGGACGTTAGAAACAGCCTCTGGGGTCCGGAGGCACACTAGGGGGTCAGAAATAAACTTTGCTTAAGTGCTTTAAAGCACTGTATCCCTTTAACAGCACCCAAGGCTACTGTGCCTGTAAGCCCTGCCTGCTGCCTGGGGGGAGAGCGCTACAGTGCTCACGACATGTAGGGGAGTCTTAAGCCTCACTCTGCCACCAGACACCAGGGCAGAGGGGCAGCTACTGAACCATGGGGGGCAGTTTGACTACAAAATAAAGTTAAAGATGGACATTAAACTACCAGAACAGGCGGGGGGCACTAATGAGCAGCTAACTGAGCGTTATGCTTTCTCGCCGTCTCCGTCCGCACAGCTAGTAATTAATGGTAATATAAATTTAAAATCACCCCTAAGTGGCCAAAAATACTATCGCCGAGTCGAAGAAAGTAGGATGGATGAATTTCTGACCCCCATGCCATCCAAGAACCAGCGGGCGGCTGGGAAAGCTAGAAAGAAGTGTGCGCTGGCCTCTGTGGGTGAGAATTCGGGCCTGGTCTCACTCTCAGCAGCTGAGGTCATGGTGCTGGGGAAGGAGCTTACAGGCCAAGTAATTGCGGTGCTCGAAACGCGCCTAATTAAGTTAGAGGACAAGCTAGATTGCAGGCTGCAAGAGATCCTTGAGCAGCAAACACAGCAGAACACCAGGCTGACAGAGGCGGAGAAAAGAATCTGCAGGCTGGAGAACGAGGTGCTGATGGTCCCCGGGCAAGTTACAGCCCTTCAGAAGGAGCTGGAGGAATTTAAGGAGGCCTATGATTACCAAGAGAACTATCATAGGCGGCTGAACCTGCGTTTGAGAGGGCTTCCAGAGGGGCAAGAGGGTGGTGATGCCCTGGATTTCTGTAGCAGGGTCCTGCCAGAGCTACTGGGCCTTAATATAAAGCATGGTTGTGTGAAGCTGGAACGGGCCCACCGTGCGGTTATACCATGTCCTCCAGCCGATCAACCGCCCCGCCAGATCATCATACGGTTTCATAATTTTCAAGACCGGGAGGCGACCCTGAAGGCTCCCTGAGCTTTGAAGACCATCGCCTGTTCCTCTCGCAGGACTACTCGGTGCACCTGCTGAAGAAAAGAAAGGCATTCAATGGGCTCATGGCTCAGCTAAGAAGCATGAAGGTCGAGAATTTCCTCGCGTACCCTGCCACACTTAAGATCAAACGTGAAGGGGTGACCTGTTCCTTCTGGGAACTTGAGAAAGCAGAAGAATTTGTGAAGGCCTTAAAGAGGAAAGCTAGCTGAAAGGCCGGTGTGTGAGTGGTGAGGAGCTGGATGGCTGGGCTGGAAAGGGGCCCAAGCATACATATCACACCCCTGTTGGATTGTGTTGCTGTTTGGAACTTGTTAAGTGTGAACTGTTTGTGCCGTTGCGCTTTTTTCATCTAGGAAGCTGTGGATTAAGAGGAAACAGTTGCTGGCTCGGATGGTACCGAAGCTTGATGGACACTAACAGACTGAGATGAACGGTGGTGGTACCTTGATGCATCTCCTCTATTCCCTCTTGTGGCTCTCGCTACCTCATAGGGCCCGGGAGTGCTCATGGAGGATGAGGCCATGGAGTGTGAGGGCATTGGGACAGATACCTGATTCCTGTAAGGTAGGGGCGGGGGCCGGCTTAGCGTGTGAGTTTGATGGCGCGGCCTAGCCCTCGCATCCTCAGGGTCTCTTTATGCCTTCTCCTTTTGTTTGCTCCTGCTGTTCCTCGAATCGGAGGGGGTGCTGTGCAGTAATATCGATAAGGAGAAAGTTTGTGTACTCTGACGGCATGACAGAGCAGGGAAGCGGGGGGGGGTTAGACTTGCCTTGTTGGACACGGAGTAAGGCGCATACTTTGCGGGGGCACACCGAGGAAGGCATAGTCTCACGACACCCTGCTGTGTTTCTTTGTCCCTCCTTTTTATTTTTTGGCCTCGCTACCTTAGTATATGCCCCGGGGGTGCTCGTGGAGGATGAGGTCATGAAGCGTGAAGCCCTTAGGCCAGAGGTCTGATTCCTGCGAAGTAGGGACAGGGGCGGGTTTAGCACGTACAATTAGATGGCATGGCCTAGCCCTCGCATCCTTAGTGTTTCTTCATGCTATATGCACCTATTTGCTCCAGCTTTCTCCCAAGTGGAAGGGGGTGGAATGCAGTGGTATAAATGAGGGGAAAGTTTACATTGGAGGTGAAGCGCTCATCTTGTGGGGACACACCTTGAGGGGAGACACAGTTAGCAGGAAGGATGGATGAAGGATCTCTCCCCTCTCGCTGATATGCATTTGAGGAAGGGGGCGGGAGATAAGACTGGGAACGGTGGAGGCAAGGGGCGGAATTGGCCGCTTTGGCGGGCTCCCGTCTCCTCCTCCCAGTGGGGGGCACCTGGGAGCTGCTGAACCTCCATGGAAAGGCAGACATCCCTAATAATTGGGGCGATGGTACAGGGAGAAGGTGAATGGGGTTTGACCAAGGGATGGGTTTGGGGGTTAATTCAGTAAGGTGGAGGGCTGTGGGGATTTGGTCTCTGTACAGCATCTTGGTCCCCCTCGGGCTCTCACTGAGGATGTCGGTACCCAGTGCGGCGCAGGGTTAACACCTGAAGTGCAGGAACGGGTGCAGAAGGACGGTTGGGCACTTAGGGTTGGCGGGGGGGGTTCTAAGTCACTAAGAAGCTAAGAGGTGCGGAGGGCAAGGAAAGGTAGCAAATGTGGACCTACGGGGGACTGGATGGGTAGATTGGTGTCCCGTGCCTGTGCTTTCCACTGACGGGGCCACTAGGCGAGGTCACAAAGAAGGATGGGTCGTGGTTGCGGGGTGGGGGAGCAGCGGGACACGCATCTCAGTTGTGGAAGGATGCATCGGATTGTTCGTTTTTCTAAACACACTTGTGCTATGTTAGCAATTAGTGTTGATGGGGGGGTGAAGGGGAGTGTGAGCAGGGAGGGTGTAAAGATGAGGCGGAAGGGAAGTGGGGGGGAGTATACCAAGTTCATAAAGTTAAAAATGTTATCATGGATAGGGTTGTTATTATTGTTATTGCAGTTTTGGTTTTCTCTAGATGCTATCGACTGTGTAGAAACCAAAGGCAATGTACAAGCTTACTTAAAAATGCTCTGGTAAAATGGAAATGTACAGGGGAAGGCCTGGTGGGAATAGAATGGAAACTGGGAAGACGTATGGGGATGTATGGGTGATGCAGTGAACCTTAATGTTATCTCTTGGAATGTAAAAGGCATAGCGAGCCCAGTGAAGAGGACGGCACTTTTGACTGCACTGAAAGGGGGGGGGGGCAGGTGGCATTGCTGCAAGAAACCCACCTGACAGAGTCGGAACATGCCAAGTTGGTATGGAATTGGGTGGGGAAGTGTTTTGCTGCCTCTTATTCCTCTCACAAAAGAGGTGCCGCGATACTCTTGCATAAGAACCTGCTTTTTGAGGTGAAAAGAGTTGTGAGAGACCCAAAAGAGGGCAGGTATATTTTTGTTACTGGATTGTTGTGAGGGGAGGCACTTACGTTTGGCTGCATATATGCCCCAGCGGTATATGAACCACAGTTCTATGCCTCCTTGCTGAGCTTGCTGGTCAGGGAGCAATTCCCTGGGCTTATTATGGGAGGGGATTTTAATTGGACTATGGACGCATGCATGGATCATTCTGCAGGAAAGGGACGAGCCTCAGAGGCCATGAACCAGTGGCGAATTGGGGTAGCAGATTTGGATATGGTGGATGGTTGGAGGGCGGTTAACCCCAGTGCGAGAGAATACACTTTTTATTCTAATCCTCATAAGACTTGGTCCCGCCTGGACTACACCTATCTTCCCAGGTGTTGGGTGGGTAGGATAAGGGAGATATCTCATAGTCCCATCTTTATCTCAGACCATGCCATGGTTATGCTGAAGCTGTCAGGGGGATGTCTGAGGGCAGACCCTCCACTTGGAAATTCCCCACGTACCTAGTTAAAGACCGGGCCTTTAGGGACTATTTAGTGGAACAGTGAAAGTTGTATGAGGAGACAAACTCCACACAAGAGATCTCTAGCACCATTTTTTGGGAGGCAGGGAAAGCCTTCATGAGGGGGGCTATAATAGCCTACGTAGCTAAAATTAAGAAACAGAGCAGGTGTAAGAGGGAGGAGATAGAGAGGCAAGTGAAAGAGCTGGAGAAGCGGGTTGGGGGAGGAGAAGGTGGGGATGCCACCAGATTGTTAATGATGGTGAGGGAAGCCCTCAACACACTGCTAAAGGACGAGGCGGGGAAAGCATGGTTCTATTGCTAGAGAAGGGTCCTTGAGTGGGGTAACAAGCCAGGGCCCATGCTGGTGAGGTTGATGAGAGGGGATAAGTGTCCAACATGATTACTGAGGGTGAGGGGTGCAAGAGGGGCAGGTCTACACTAGCTCGAAGGAAATAGCGGACTGCTTCAGGAGTTTTTATGATGGATTGTATAGAACGGAACATACTGAGAGGGAAGACTGTATATGGGAGTTCTTGGATGGAGTGACCCTGCAAAGGATCACAGAGGAGCAGAGGGAGCTACTGGGACAACCCATTTCTAAAGTGGAAATCCTAAGGGCTATACAGAAGTTGCAGCAAGGCAAGGCCAGTGGACTGGACGGCTTCCCCGTTGAGTACTATAGAATCCTGGGGGGGCAGTTGGCCGACACATTGAGTAGGGTATTTGGGGAGGGAGCGGGGGGGGCCCGGTGCTGCCTGACTCGTGCTATGACGTGAACATCTGCTTAATACATAAGGCGGGACAGGATGAGCTGGACTGCACAGCTTACTGACCCAGGAAGGGGACATCCACCAGTTTATGCTGGGTACTCGCCGTGAAGGTGGATATCCTCAGCCATGCTCTGCAGCACATGGCCACTGCAGCCGCAACTGATCTGGCACAGGAGTGTCCAATGTCCAGAGCTGTTTGGAGCTGCTGTTTTGCCACCGACCTTCCCTGGTCCCGTACCTGCTTAACCGTGGTCTGCAGGTCAGCCGGGAGATGAGGGATCACCTCATCCAGGGAGCCCATGAGGGCGTGGAAGAAGTGTGCCATCAGCACGGCTGAGCTGGCCTGGCAGAGGCCAAGGGAGGATGCAGCGTATACCTTGAGCCCGGCATAGTCCAGCTTTTTGGACTCCTTGTCAAGGGGCTTATCCACATCCATAGCATTCCCGGAACACCGGGAAACGCTATCGGTGACCAACCCCTCAGCGGAGGGGTGTTCTGAAAAACCGGACAAAGAGCCGGTAGGGACTGCATACTTCCTGGCCATCCTGGCCGAAGGCGCAGGACAGGAAGCCGGCCACTGCCAAAGCTCCAAGGCTGGGCCAACAATGGCTTCAGGCACTGGAAAGGCCTCCGTGGGCGAATCCCCTCAGTCCAGTATCTCCGTCAGGGGATACTTGGCCCGCTTGGATATGGGCTGGAGATGCATCCCAGTGGACTCAGAGATGAGCCAAAGCAGACCCATAAAGGACGATGGGCTCTCGTCCATCGACTGGCCCCCGGAGGACTCCAGGTCAGTGGGCCTGGAGAACAGGGAAGAGTTGTCATCGTCGGACTCCGAGGAGTCCGCGAAGAGCTGCCTGGGACCTGAGCCACCCTTCACCTGCTGAGGACGGTCGGGAGTGAGGTTGTCCGACAACCTGTGGGGCAGACCCTGACCCGACCAAGAGTCCTTGGTCGGCGCCCCCGATTTTGGTTGTGGAGGTGGAGGTTCCACCACAATCGGTGGGGCAGCTGGTTTCTGCCAAACAATTGGCCCAGGACTGGGCACCTCGACTACAGTGAGGGGTTGTTTCGGTCGTTCGGGTGACAGCCACTTGATGGCCGGGGAAAGTGACAGTGTCGGCTTGTTCCTGGACAGAAGTAACTCCTGCCACATTAGGTCCTCGTAGCGTCAATGCAACTTGCACCGAAGCCTCTCCTCTTCCGAGGAGGAAGACGAGGACGAGTGGCGGCGCCACTTACTTGTGTCCCCAGACTGAGACCGCCGATGTTGGCGGGATCGGCTGGACCGAGACGAGGTCCGAGACCGAGACCCTCGGTGTTTCCGAGGACGGGTTTGGGAAGGAGCAGGGAACACCCGTTCTTCCCTCGGCTCAGAAGCCTTGACCGGGGACTCCGGCACAGGAGGCGCAGGCAAGTCCTTGGTCTCCACCGGGGGAACCGGTGAAGAAGGGTTGTCGGCTTCACCAGTCGACAATCCGCCTGACGGTAAAGAAAAATCTTGATCATACACGGGTGTCTCGGCCGGCTGACCTGGACGGGACACCATGAAGCCAGCGGCCTTAGCACAACCTCGACTGAAGTCGAGTCGACTGTCCGGGAGGGGACTTCTCCCGCTCCCGTGAACGCCGACGGTGGGACTTACCTTTTGAGTCCTTCTTTTTGGACCGAGAAGAATGTCCCGATGGCCCCTCTCCCTTCGTGGAAAGGGATTAGCAAAGCTCCTTAAAAGAAGCTGTGTAGGAAGATCCCAAAGACAGTGTGATAAATGCCGCGACCGAGGAAGAAGAAGATGCGGCCTGGGCCACCTCCTCCTCGAGGGTGATCATCTGTTCGAGCTGCTCAGCTGAGCCAGCCACCGCGGACACTGCCCAACGGGCCTCCTTTGACTTCACCAGCAGGTAGCGCTTCTCGGGGTGCCCAAGCTGTAACCGGGCAGCGTGGTCTTCCAGGATGTTGGCCAAAAATGAACGGCATAACTCGCAGACCTGCGGGTCCTGGTCTAGGCCGAGGCAGTAGACGCATGTGGAGAGCGGATCCATCCTGGACATTTTCTGCCCACATGGACACCGCCAAAACCGGGAGTCGATTTGTCCATCGCAGCCACGAGGGAGTAATTTGACCAAAGTCTTGAAAACTTAAGAATGAGTTTCGGGCAAACCGAAGAATTAGGATCCAGTCTATACACAGAGCGTTAAGGAGAGAACCTGAGCTTCCAAGCGGTAAGGAAGATCTGGCATCATGGGGCGGAGCCGAGAGTTTTACCACCTGGGTGGGTGGGAGGAGCCAGCCTGAAGACCTTCTGGCAAGATTTAAAGTTGCAAGGAACCTGTCAGACAGTGTGGATGAACAACATATCCATGTCCCTAGAACGTCCTGTTTTCTGCTGTTGATGCCTCTCCTTACAAATCCCAGTTTCCACCCAGCCCTCCCTACTGCCTTTTCACATTGCTTGTTAACCTTAAGGTCATCTGATATGACTACCCCCAGGTCCCTTTCCATTTTTGTTGTTGTTACTACCCCCAATTGTGTACTCTTCCCCTGGGTTTTTGTTTCCCAGGTGCATTATTTTGCACTTCTTTGCATTGAATCCAAGCTGCCATACTTCTGACCATTCCTCCAACCTTGACAAGTCCCTTCTCATCCTTTCCACGCCTCCTTGGGTATCAACCCTGCTGGAGATCTTTGTGTCATCTGAAAAGAAGCATACTTTTCCTTCCAGTCCCTCTGCAATGTCACTTATAAAGACATTAAAAAGGACTGGATCCAGTACTGAACCCTGCGGTACCCCACTAGTAACCCCTCTTTCTTCAGAGTGGACTCCATTTATAATTACCTTCTGTGTCCTGTTGTCCAGCCAATGTTTTACCCAGGTTACCACACTGAGACCCACTCCCAGGCTGGTCAATTTGATTATTAATCTTTTGCATGGGACTGTGTCAAATGCCTTGCTAAAGTCTAGGATGGCCATGTCCATAGTCCCTCCCTAGTGTACTACTTTGGTCACCCAGTCAAAGAAATCAATTAGAGTCGTCCGACATGACCTTCCTGCTGTGAACTCATGCTGCCTTGGGTCCTGTGCCCCACTGGTCTCTAGGTACTCATCAATTCGTTCCTTCAGAAGTGATTCCATCACTTTCCCTACCACAGAGGTCAAACAGACAGGTCTGTAGTTTCCTGCCTCTGTCTTGCTCCCACTTTTGTGAAGGGGAATCACATTCACCTTCCTCCAGTCCTCAGGTACCACACCATCCTCCCATGATTTGTTAAAATGGGTAGTCAGTGGTGTCACCAGTTCTCCCCTTAATTCTTTTAGAATTCTGGGGTGAATTCCGTCAGGCCCCATTGCTTTGTCCACCTTCAGTTTTAGGAGTTCTTTCAGAACCCTTTCTTCTGTGAAAGGACTGGGATCGACCCCCTTATCCAGAGTGCTTCTGTTAATTGAATTAGGCACTTCCCCCTCCTCCTCTTCCGTGAATACAGAGCAGAAGTATTCGTTCAGTATCCCTGCTTTTTTACTGTCCCTCTTTGCCCACCTACGCTCCATTCTGTTCAGCCTCACTATCCCTCCCTTTGTCTTTCTACGCTCCCTGATGTACCTATAAAAGGTTTTATCCTCCTTCTTAACCGGGTTGGCTATCTTTTCCTCAGTTTGGGTCTTTGCTATTCTGACTTCCCTCCCTGCTTCCTTCTGCCTTAACTGGTACAGTTCTCTGTCCTGCTCCTGCTGTGTTTCCTTATACTTCCTAAATGATATATTTTTCTCCCTAATCTTTCTCACCACCTCTTTTGAAAACCATAGTGGCTTTTTCTTTTGTTTTGATTTATTTGCTTCACACAAAGGCCTCTGTGATGGCAGTTTTGATGTTTCCCCATTGTTGCTCCACCCCTTTTTCTAGCCTGTTTGCTAGTGCTTTTCTAAAGCACTCTCCCATCTTGCCAAAGTCAGCCCTCCTGAAGCCCAGTACCCTCACTTTTGTATGGCTTGACTCTGTAGCTGAGTTTGTTGTGAACCACACTGTTTGGTGGTCACTTGTTCCCAGAAGGCTACCCACTTCTAGATCTGAGATCCTCTCACTGTGCCCATTTGAGAGTATGAGGTCTAACATTGCTCCCTCATGAGTGGGTTCCAAAACTAGCTGTCTGAGGCATGCCACCTGTAAGGCATCGAGAATGGCCCTGCTCTTGGATGTGGCTACAGCAAAGGTGCTCCAGTTAACATCTGGCATATTCAGGTCCCCCATCAACAATATCTCCCCTTTCTCTGCCATCCTAAGGATGCCTTCTATCATATTCTTTTCCATTCCCTCCCCCTGACATGGGGGTCTCAACTGTATACATCCCCTGTGCGGATTGTGGTGCCATTTCCAGTCTCTAAGGTGACCCAGAGTGCCTCCTCTCCTCCATGTTTACTCTTTTGTTCCATTGCTTTTATCCCTTCCCTTACACAGAGAGCTACTCCTCCCCCCTTCTACCCTCCCTGTCTCTCCTGTAGGTTGTGTACTCTGGTATGTTAACATCCCAGTCATGTTTCTCTGTGTACCATGTTTCTGTGACTGCTACGATAGCCAGGCATCCCTCTTCCATCAAGGCCACCAGTTCAGGGAGCTTACTGCCCAGACTACGGGCACTGGTATTCATTACCCTCCATTTCTTGATGGCCTTACCCCTTTTTGCCCCATCCCTGTCCTTATTGCCTTTTTCAGTTTGTCAATTTACCCCTGCCTGTCTCCCTATCAACATTTCTATCTTGGTGTTTACCTCACTTACTACCCTGATTTTGGGGGGGGCGCTAGGATTTCCCTGCTACTTTCCAGTGCCTCCCCCAGTGGCTAGTTTAAATGCTTGCCAATGAAGCATTTAAACCTATCACCTAGGATTCTGGTTCCCCTCCCAGACAGATGCAGACCATCACGCCAGTATAGGCCTGCATCACTCCAGGTGGACCCCCAGTCCCCATTGAAGCCAAATGCCTGAGCTCTGCACCATTTTTTCAACCACTGATTGAATCCCATGGTGTGGAGCACCCAAGCCTCACCCATGCCATAGACAGGCAGCACCTCCAAGAAGGTTACTGTGCATGCTACTTGTCTAAGGCCCCTCCCCAACTCCACAAACTCTTCCTGCACTGCTCTGATCCCTTTCTCAGCCAGGCCATTTGTTCCTAGGTGGACAATGACATCCAGCTCCCTCCCCCATGCAGCTGCTCCAGCGATCCTGAGGATTTGCTCCCTGTTCCTCCAAGCCATGGCGCCAGGGAGGCACCTTACCTCCCTCTCTCCTTCCTCCCCAGTTCTATCCCCCTAACAATGGAGTCCCCCACCAGGAGTGGTTTTCTTCCCCTGTGGGGTCCCATGCCACCCTCCTGTGGGTCTTCTTTGTGGAGGTTCCCAGCATCCTCCTTGGTCTCCACTGTGGGTGCCTCCATAGAGGAACCACACTTTGCCAGAACGGCATAGGAATTGTGGAGAGGTACAACTGGAGGGATGCACCTCCGTTCCACCACCCTCACCCTCCCTGAGCCCACAGTGGTCCAACCACTCCTCTTTCTTGGCAACCTCTGAGGCAGCAGCAGTGGCCCTGGTGGCCCCTGGGTGGGAGAGGAGAAGATCCCCTAAATCCTGGCAAATCAACTTGGAGATGAGCAACCTCCTTCCTGAGCCCAGAGAGGTGCCTGCAGATAGAACAACACTGCATTCTCCAGAACGTCTCTCGGAAGAGTGCTGCTCCACAGCCACTGCACTGCACCACTCCAGTCATGTCTTATTTATGGCCCCTTAACTGTTGTTTGGAATACTTACCCCTCGAACTCCGAAGAGTCGTCAAAGAGCAGTCGACCGCCGGAGTCCCCACTGACCCTCTGCAGACGGTCAGGGTGACAGTGACCGACAGCTGATGGGGCCAAGACTCCTTAGTCAAAATGCTGATGTCAGCTGTTTAGGCAGCGGTTCCACCACGATCAGCAGAGAAGCCAGAGTTGGCAGAGTTGGGACCATCTTAAACGGTTCCATCGGCAGAGTCAGCGTCGGCCTTTCAGACGGCAGCCTTGTGATGGGCAGTGTACAAACCAGGGTTGGTCTGGCGCTGGTGAACACCAACTGTTGCCACATCAAGTCCCCGTAGAATCGACGCAACTTGCGCCAAAGCCTCTCCTCACTCGAGGAGAATGAGGAGGAAGAATAGTGGCAGCATCGCTTCCCATGGTGCCAAGAGCGGGAGCACCAATGACGGGGGACTGGCTCAACCCACGCGAGGAAGACCAAGACCTCGACCTTGGCCACCGGGGGGGGGGGTGGTGGCGGGGCTCAGAGGGGTTGGCGATTGCTGAGGCTCCCCCTGGTCAGGATCAGGGACCAGATCCTCCTCTACAATGGTCTGCCTCAGGACTGGAGTCCTAGACAAGGAAGTATCGGCCTCTTCGGTCAACAACTGGTCGGTCCCCTCATGAAAAATCTCAGCTGAGACTTTGACCAGAGACTCAGCAGACAGGCCTGACGGGGTTACTATGGAGCCAGCAACTAAGGCCGAGGATTCCACTTAAGTCAAATCTGGAAGAGAGGGAGAATCGGAGACCCTCAACCAAGACAGCTCCCGATCCCACAATCAACGATGACTCTTTTCTTTCTTACACTCTTTTTTAGATTTAGATTTGCTGGTGGGTCCCAGACCGAAGGTCAGCAGAGACTGGCACAATTCCTTGAAGGAGCCCGTAAAAGTCGAGCCCAGTTGAAGCGGCACGAAGGCAGAAGCCGAAGAGGAATGGGCCCTTCGAAGGCCGCAAGCTCCTCGGCGGACCCCGTGGCCATGGATACCAAGCAACGGGCATTTTTGGATTTGACCAGAGGGTTCTGTTGTGCTGTGCAGTCCAGTTTCAGGTGGGTGAGATGATCCTCCAGGACAGTCGGATGAAATGAACAGCAAAAGTCGCAGGCCTGGACATCATGGTCACGCCCCAGGCAGTAGACACATGTGGCATGCGGGTCAGTCCTGGACATCTTCTGACCGCAAGGACACCGGTGGAGCCCGGGAGCAGACTTATCATCCTTAGTGGCCACGATTGAAGATCAATTTGAAGATAACACTCTTTAGAGTTGGTTTGGAAGTAATTCAGAAGAATTTAAGCACTAGGGCCTACTCAACGCAGGAGCTGTAAGGAGGGAACCTGCTTCTTTCAGCAAAAAGGGAGGAAGATCTGGCATCATGAGGTGAAGCTGAAGGAGTTATCACCTGTATGTGTGGGAGGAGCCAGCTTGAAGACTTTCTGGCACATCTTACAGGGAAAAGACACTGCCAGCAAGTCTGGATAGAACATCTTATCCACGTCCCTAGAATATTGGCTTTAATCATTATTTCATTTAAAGCAATGCTGTCTGTACAAAAAAAGTATTTTCAAATCATTACGGTATCGACAAAGTAGATTTCTCTAACATAGTGATATTTTTATGAGTACTTAAAAAGAAAAAGATGTATGGTGAATATTTGGATCACTGTGATCGCATAATAGACTCATGACAACAATGGGTGCTCAAGATAATATAAGGTTCCAATTAAAAACTGGTTTCCATGGTAACACATTGTTTTACAGTTTGGCACTCTATCAGAAAATGATTGTCTTATGAGCCTCTTCAAATATGGCAAGTGTCACGCTGGTCTCAAAAAGTGCACAATTCACCCAAAAAATTGAGCTATGCCGCTGGACAACATGGAAGACTGCCACAGCAAATGGGAGTAGTAACCTGTAGGAGTTGTGAATCAGTCTCCTACCATTCAAACTTCCAAAAAGTGCGTTTTTCTGTGCTCTGTTTCATTTGCATAACCCTGACGCTTTTTTCCCCTCAGTGCTACAATCCCCAACCGTAATATCATGCAAGGTAAACAAAGTTTTTAAAGAGACACTGTCAGTTTTAAGCTAACTCTTTACATTCTTTGCAACTAGCTGTATCTAACATTGTAACATGTGTAGACACATTCTAATGATTTAACTGGCTGAAAGCAGCTCAGAGCAGTGTAATCATTGACCCATAATAACACTCCTGAACTACTTACAGCCATTCAAGCCCTATAACATAAACATAGAAACGTATCATCACACTCCCAACATCCTGACAGGAGCTGTCTCTTCAAACCTATCACTTCACCAGCAGGCAATAAAAGTGAAACCACACCTACACAGAATGGCAAATTATCTTTTTTGGCCTACCTGCCTCACAAAAACAATTTTCAGAAGCTTTTCTACAGACTATACTGCTGTAAACACTACCGAAATATGAGACTGCTCTTTGATTAGTGAAACATAAAAAATCAGCCATTTACTGTACCCAGAATACCTCATTATGTAAATTAGTATACAGGCTATTATATTTCTGCAGTCACTACAGAAATGAGACTACATCTCCCAGTAAAGAAACCTTGTCAGCTAGATACTATACGCACAATGCCTTGTTTTGAAAATAAACATATGAAAGCTTACATTGTTGAAGCCACTATAGACAAATGAGACTACAACTCACAGAGTAAGGAAATTGGAAACCAGCTTTTTTATTTTACCCACAGTGCCTTGCTATGTACACATCTACATATTAGGTGCTATACTGCAGAGTCACCACTACCAGAGTAAGAGACTATGCCTCTGAGTAAGGAACATTTAAGTCAATTTTATAATTTACCCAGAATTCCTTGTTGCTGTATGTAAAACATTGACAGCTCCCATGCATGAAATCATTCTGGGGGTGTGGCCGCAGAGAAAACTGGAGAGCAGTCAGAAACAAAGCACTGATTAAACTTAAAAAAAAAAATGACGACAGATTTTTTTACAAAACAAATTGCAGCTTCAACATCTGAAGCATAGAAACATATAGAAACAGAGAAACATTGAAGTTGAAGGCAGATAAGGACCACAAGGCCCATCCAGTCTGCCCATTTCTTTTTCTACCTTATAAATGTGCCATCGGCTTTTGCTCTGTCAATGGCCTATCTAGTCATACTCATCTGAATTGCTCCCTTATGCCTATCTCATGCCAGTCTGAAGCCCTGCACTGTATTCATATCCACCACTTCCTGAGGTAGGCCATTCCATGCAATGAAGCCCTGCACTGTATTCATATCCTCCACTTCCTGAGGTAGGCTGTTCCATGCAGCCACCACCCTTCCTATGAAAAAGAACTTCCTCACATTACCCCTTAATCGGCCTCCCTCTAATCTCATGCTGTGTCCTCTTGTCCTGCAATTGTTCTTATATTAAAACATTTTAGACTCTTTCACCTTGTTAATGCCCTTAAGGTGTTTACATGTTTCGATCATATCACCTCTCTCATTCCTTTGCTCTAGGGTATACATATTGAGCTCCGTTAATCTGTCCTCATATGTTTTCTGATGCAGTCCCTGCACCATCTTGGTTGCCCTTCTCTGGACTGCCTCCATTTGGTTAATGTCCTTGTGAAGCTGTGGCCTCCAGTACAGAATGCAGTACTCCAGATGGGGCCTAACTAGCGTCTTGTAAAGAGGGATTATTACCTCCCTCTTGCGACTTGTGATACCCCTACTAATACACCCCAACATCCCTCTAACCTTACCTACTGCTTTAGTGGTCTGCTTGGATGATTTCAGGTCATCTGTAATGATGATGCCCAAGTCTCTTTCTTCCCTTGTGACTGCCAGCAGCTCCTTTACCAGCCTATAGGTGGCTTCAGGGTTTCTGTTCCCTATGTGCATGATCTTGCACTTCTTTGCGTTAAACCCCAGTTGCCACTCTTCCAACCATTTTGCCAGGTTATCCAGATCTCTTCTCATTCAGCCTACCCCATCAGGATCATCTACTTTGTTGCAGATCTTGGTGTCATCTGCAAACGGGCAAAACTTACCCTCCAGTCCACCTGCAATGTCACTGATGAAGATATTGAAGAGGACTGGCCCCAGAACTGATCCCTGAGGTACCCCACTTGTGACTTGCAACTCTTCTGACTGTATACCATTTACCAGCACTCTGTTTTCTGCTCATCAACCAGTTTGCCACCCAGTTGACCAACTTCTGACCCACCACGAGCCTACCCAGCTTATTAATCAATCTTCTATATGGAACAGTATAGAAAGCTTTAGTAAAGTCAAGGTAGGCAACATCAACTGCTCCCCCTTGGTCCACCACTCTGGTTACCCCATCAAAGAAATCTATGAGATTAGTTTGACAGGACCTTCCTGTTGTAAACCCATGCTGTCTTGGATCCTGTGCTTCTATGGATTCCAGGTGTTGCACTATGCTTTCCTTAAGGAGTGCCTCCATAATCTTGCCCACTACTGAGGTAAGACTGACTGGTCTGTAGTTCCCTGCCTCCTCCCTGCTACCACTCTTGTGGAGTGGGATCACATGAGCCCTTCTCTAGTCTTCTTGGACCTATCCGGTGCTCAGAGACTTACTGAACAGTTCTGATAATGGCTCTGCTAGTTCTACCCTTAGCTCCTTTAGTACCCTGGGATGTATGCATCAGATCCCATTGCCTTGTCCACCCTAAGCTTATCGAGCTCTTGTAGGACCCTTTCTTTTGTAAAGGGACTAGTGCACACCTCCCTCCCCCCCGTGTCCACGGTGCTGAGCTGTGGGCCCTGCCCTACCTCCTCTTCAGTAAATATTGAGCAGAAGTATCTATTTAGGATAGATGTTTTTACATGGTCCTCCTCCTCACATGCCCCTTTATGCCCTTTGATCTTAGCAATACCCCCTCTGGACTTTCTCCTTTCACTAATGTATCTATAGAAAGTTTTGTCACCTTCTTTTACTGTTCGTGCTAGTGTTTCCTTGGTTTGGGCCTTTGCCTGCCTTACTGCCTTCCCTGCTTCCCTTAGGGAAGTTTGGTATGCCTCCCTATCTTCATCCCCCTGCATTCCCTTATATTTCCTGAAGGCCAACCTTTTGGCTCTGACCTTTTCTGCTGCTGTTTTTGAGAACCAAAGTGGCTTCCTTCTTCTTTTGCACTTCCTTTTCTCTCTAACACAATGGGATGTTGAGTCAAGTATTGCATCCTTACTGCTTGCCCACTTTGCCTGTACCCCCTCACCTGTATTTCTTTTTGCCAGGGCTAGCTTAACTCTGTTGGCCATCTTATCAAAGTCAGATCCTCTGAAGTCCCATATTGTGCCTTGGAATGGGATGATTTAGTTCTAGTGGCCAAACTGAATCATACCATGTGACGGTCACTGGTCCCCAGGTGACCGTCTACCTGGAGATCTGTGATCCTTTTCCCTGTTAGTCAGTACTAGATCTAGGATAGTCCTGTCTCTTGTGGGTTGTTGTACCAGTTGTTTGAGGGCCTCCCCCTGCAGGGATGCTTTGTTAAAGACTATACCCAAGTGGTAAGGCCACTACTGAACCTGACACAAGGTTTTCTGCCCACCAATAAAAAACTCAAAAACCTCTGCTACTTAAACAATAAGATACGACCAGGGGTTATGTTAATGTTCTAATCACCCCCTTGGGGTGTAATGTGGCATGAGGTGCAGCCGAGTGCGATACTGCCCCTATAGAGTGATTAACTTGAACATTAACATAACCCCTGTGAGTGTCTTATTGCTATTAATATAATTGGGTCCAGATTTCTTGTGGTTTTCTAATGTTGTGCTGTATTTAAGATTTTCTTTATTACTACCGTGAAATAGTCCCTCTGCCAAAGGGTAACAGCCTTAGTGGGCCCAGTGCCATTATGCTCACCTGCAACTTCAGCTACCTAACATTATTAAAATACATCTTAAAAGCCCTCTCACTATTTGTTCAGTTTCACTCAAAAATATTTACTACTGCACATAAATGGGAGAGTTACAAAATCTCACTAACAGTACTCTCTCGTTTTAATGATCTGACCTTGACAGCTTCGGAAAAGTGTAATAAAAAGTGTGTACATAAACTACAGCACTGTTTTATTTAGTATACTTGATATGAATTTCTTTGTTAAAGCCTGAGTTTATATCAGGAGACAAAACATTCTTCTGGGATACGCATACAGCAGCTTTTGCATGTGGGATGAGTAAATTCTGGTGCCTGAAAGGACATCCCAAATATGGGAGTACTATCTGAGATGACATATACTTTCACAAGTATAGGGAGGAAGGGGAGGAGGGTAGTATGGAATTACTTTGGATGCAAATCCAGGATTCCAAGAATAGGATTCTTAGAATGGGAGTGGTGTACAGGCCACCATCTCAGATGGAGGAGTTAGACAGGGAACTAGCGGAACAGATCAGGAGGACCTGCGAGAAGGATAGTGTGGTGATTGTGGGGGACTTCAACATGCCAGGAGTGGACTGGAGTACCCCAACAACCAGGAACAGAAGGAGCAGGGTACTGCTGGATGCCTTCAGGACAGCTTCCTGCTGCAAATGGCCAGTGAACCAACCAGGTTAGGGAATACCCTTGACCTTGTGCTGGCAAATGGGGACTTTGTGAGAGAACTTACAGTGGAGGAACCGCTGTCAGAGAGTGACCACCACTCAGTATGGCTCACATTGGATATGGGCAAGGAAGGAATGGAATCTGGCACAAGAGTGCTTGACTTCAGGAGGGCCGACTTTGGGAGGATGGGGGAAGTGGTAAAAGGGTACCTGGCCAGAATTCAATCTAGTATGGACACTAACCAGAGTTGGGAGCTCATAAAGCTGGGGATAGTGGAGCAGCAAAACCTGCTGCAAAGCCCAGAGCAAGAAGGCTAGGGCTAAGAAACCGAGCTGGTTGAGCAAGGAGGTCATGGAAAGGTAAGGAGGAAAGAGCTGCCTTTAGGAAGTACAAGAAAACAGGGAGGGGAGGACAGGGCAGAGTGCCTGACAGAATCAAAGGAGGTGACAAGGGCAGTAAGGGGAGCCAAAGCATCTGGAACTCAGGCTGGCACAAGGCACTAAGAAGGGAGAAGGACTTCTTTAAGTACATCAGGGAGAAAAGGAGCTGTAAGGACCACATAGTAAGGATTAGGAAGGAGGGGTGTTGGGTGGAAGCTGAGGGTGCGATAGGCAGAAGCACTAAATGAGTACTTCTGCTCAGTATTTACTAAGAGAAGAGGGGGTTGACACCCAAGGTGGAAGAAATGGCAGAAACAGGGGGAGAAGGTGTGACAGATGGGGAAATCATGGAGGGCAGAGTTCGAGAGGGTTTGAAGGCACTGAGGGTGGACAAGCCGCCAGGCCCAGATGGCATCCACCCCAGGGTACTGAAGGAGCTGGCAGAGGTCCTTGCAGGACCTTTGGCAGATGACTTAATGCCTCACTACATTCGGGGTGTGTACCTCAGGACTGGAGGATGGCTCATGTGGTGCTCCTCCACAAGAGTGGCCCCAAGGATGAACAGAAACTACAGACCAGTGAGCCTCACATCCATAGTGGGTAAGCTAATGGAGACTATCCTGAAGTAGAGGCTGGTGGCCTGCTAGAGGCCAAGGACTACAGGACAGCAGACAGCATGGCTTCATACATGGCAGATCCTGCCAAACCAACCTGGTGGAGTTCTATGACTGGATAACTAGGCAACTGGACAGGGGCCATGCAGTGGATGTCCTGTATCTGGACTTCAGTAAGGCATTTGACTCGGTGCGCATGGAAGGATGGGAAGGAAGTTAGTAGGCACAGGGGCGGGTGCAAAGCTGGTGAGATGGGTAGGAAACTGGCTTCAGGGAAGGCAACAGAGGGTGGTGGTGGGTGGGAGCTCTCACACCCAAGGCAGTGACAAGCGGTGTTCCACAGGGCTCGGTGTTGGGACCAGTGTTGTTTGGGATATTCACTGCAGACATATCATGGGACATCAAGAGCAAGATCAGTCTGTTTGCTGATGATACCAAGGTAGGCGCAGTGGTGGATGACCTAGGGGTTGGCAGGGGTTGCAGGATGATCTGGCAAAGCTTGAAACCTGGTCAGACACCTGGCAACTGGGGTTTAATGCCAAAAAGTGCAAGGTGCTGCATTTTGGGATGAAGAACCTAAGGAGGAGTTACCAGCTGGGGGAAGTGCAGCTAGCCCAGACAGAGGAGGAGAAGGATCTGGGGGTGCTCATTACAGGGTCAATGAACAACTCGGCACAATGTAGGAAGGAAGCTGCAAAGGCCAACAAAATGCTGGGTTGTATTGCAAGGGGTACATCCTCGAGGAGGGAGGAGGTGATTCTGCCACTGTATAGGTCATTAGTTAGACCACACCTGGAGTACTCCATGCAGTACTGGCGCCCGTATCTGAAGAAGGACATTAAGTTACTGGAGGGGGTGCAGCGCAGGGTGACAAAGATGATCAAGGGGCTGGGGGACTTATCATACGAGAGGAGGTTGAAGGAGTTGAACATGTACTCACTGGAGGAGAGAGGACAGGGGTGACATAGATTGAAACCTTTAAATACATCAGAAAGGAATAAACAAGACAAGTACAGAGGGGCTGTTCAAAGTAAGGGGAGGGACACAGGGGCCATGATATGAGACTGGAGGAGGAAGGTTCAGGAGGAGATGAAGAGACACTTTTTTACAGAGAGGGTGGTGGCTGGGTGGAATGCGTTACCTACAGAAGTGGTATCAAGTAGAACAGTGGACTGCTTCAAAAGGGAATGGGACAGGACAAGGGAGAGGGTTAATGAAGGGGAAGGGTGGAAGGGAGGAGCAGCTGCAGAATAAGGGGTGCTAGTTGCACATTCAAGCAGACTTGATAGACCTCTAAGCCTTTATCTGCTGGCAAATTTTGTATGTTTGTACGTAATCCCTTGCTGATAAACAACTTTCTACACCCAGAGCAGATCGATCAGGAGATATATATGCATAGGATGCTACTTCCTGCACTTGTCTCAGCATTAGTACAAACCCACAGAATAAGAAACAGTGTATTAACCCACACCTCTGCAAAGATGATCATGTCAGCTGACTACTGTCCAATCATATGATAGTCAGTGTGATGTTTTTTCGAGGAAGCCCTGACTGAGTCCCAGGCCACAAACAGCTAGCAGCCGATCGGACGGTGTGAGTAAGAATTGCCAACCTGCCACTGCTATGATCCCAGGGCTCAGTGCACCGAGACTGGCACCTGTCACTACCGCACTGCTGTTGTGCCTGCTGCAGGGCACTAAAGGGCAGTACAGGCCCACATGGGACTCCCTGGACACGAGACCTCTGCCCACTTGGTTTGATGAGGCCAAATTCAGCATCTTCATTCACTGGGGAGTGTTCTCGGTGCCTTCACTATGTTTCTTTCGGTGGGAGCATTCTTTTAATGGTAAAAAGCAGGTAGATCTAGAGCCGCGACCACAGAAATGCAACAGGAACAGCAGCCCAATTCACCTGTAGTCTCTCCGTCCCATGGCCGCCCCGACCCACTTTACAAGTTAAGCTGAAGATAAACAAAAATGGGTTGGTTGGTGTTGTTGCTAGGACTGAGAGGGAGAAGACAGGACCGTGTTGGAAACTTTAGTTGCCGGGACTGGGGCTGTGGACAGGGGAAGGTGCATATACTCTGACATCAGTCTGAGATGTTGTGGAAAGTATTACATTAATTTCACATAATTTCACATGTGCTGTGGCGAGTAGTCCTTTGGGGGAAAAAAATACAAAACAAAAAACATGGAAACAGAAATGAATGGAACATTTTTCAAACACTGATTAAACAGTTCACAGTTATGCACATTCCATTTTACCATTTATACTGGACAGCACATCTATCGGTTAACATAATGGCAGCTCTACAGCCTAACAATGGAATTTAAAAAAAAAAAAAAAAAAATTGTCCCAGGCAGATTACAAGATAATTAGGCTGGACAAGTACATTAATAAGAAGATTAGGGCCGGCCCGGTGGCACTGAGGGTTGAGTTGCTGGACGCCACACCGTACCTGCGCCCGAGCCAGGTTAGTGGGGCCGCGGGGGTCAGCTGGTGGGATAGAGATTGAGCATCCACAGACTGCTGTCTCTTCCTGGGGGTGGGGTGGGAATGCGCTCGCTCTAGGAGCTACCTCTGGTGGTGGCTGGAGGGTCACCAGTGTAGTGGCGCCGGCATAATGCCTGGGGGCGGAGCCACGGCATTCCATAGCCTTGCTGGCCAGGCTCCACGGGAGGGGGAGGGACAGAAAAAACAAAGAAAATACCTCCTGCATGTCGGGAGATGACGGTGGCCCCAGTGGACCCTCCCACATCCCAAACACTGGCCCAGACGCGCCCAGGATCTCTCTCTCTCTCTCCGGAGGACCCGACGACTTGCAGGTAGGCCCCTCATACTTAGGAGGTAGCCGCTGGGGGGAGTGGAATCAGCCCCGGAGATGGTACTGGGGGTCGGGTCAGCCTGCAGTCGTTCGGGGGAGGAGAGACCAGGGAAATGCAGGGGTTCAGGTTGGGAGTACGGTGGAGATCCGTGTGGGCACTCCTGAAGGATGCCCCGGGTGTCAAGAAGATAAACAAAGTTAAAAAAAAAAAAAAAAAAAAAAAAGATTAACCTAAGGCTCTCAGAATGCTGACAACCAATCAGATCTCAGCATTCGTGAGACCCTTATAATACTGCTGAATCGCCAGCCCATCGGCGCAGCAGAGAGACTTATCACTGCGACACAGGTGACCTGGGTTTTGAAACAAGGTCGGGACACCCGAGGGCTGGGGTGAATTGAATGGCCATGGCATGCTCTTCACCTCCGTGGGGGGGGGGTTGAGTGTCTCCGGTCCAGTGCTCCCAGGTGACCATGGGATGTGCCGCGACAAGAGCAACGGTGAGCCTTGCCCTTCAGGGGTGTGTCGGAACGTATGACGTGGTCGCGTCATGGCGTCCATCGTGACACTCCCCCATTCACCACTAAGACTCTGGCATACACAATTACACCTCCCAGCCACGGCGGACACGAGGGGGTCCCCGGCGCACCTGTGACTGAGCACTATCAGGGCTGCAGAGAGGAGGCTCCGATGGCTCCGCCCTGCGGGGTAATCCAGGGGGCACTACATCTGAACGGCCCCCAGTTCGGCAGCAGCAGCAGGGTGGCTAAAGGGGTATGTCACCGGAAGAATAAAGCATAGTAAGTATAAAAAAAAAAAAACATAAATAAAAAGTAATACTGCTGAATCCAAGCCATATTTAAACCATCTGAGCCATTTGGGCAACGTTGGACTGCTGAATGCGACAAAGCCTTTGACGAGATAATTTACTGCCTGACTCATGCCCCAGTGTTAGCTTATGCAAACCCCCAGAAACATTCTGTTTTGCATACGGATTCCAGTTTCAGTGGTCTTGGGGCAGTTCTCTACCAAAGCTATACAGAAGGTCGATAGTTTTAAAATTGGTTTAAAAACATATTTATTTAGCTTAGCCTTTATTTAAATATAGTTGACATATTTTAATGTTGTTTTAATCTATTTTATGTGTATGTTCTTATGTACAGCGCCTTGGCTCTGAAAGGTGCTATATAAATAAAGTTGATTTGATTTGATTTGAAGGACTGCATCCAGTTGACGATTTCTCCCACTATGCCCAGTTGTACATGACAAAGCCTCCACAGTTGCCAAAGTTCAAGTTAAGACATTTTTTGCGTGTTACAGAGCCCCTCAAACAACCCACTCAGACCAAGGGCAGGACTTTGAAAGTCATCTGGTAAAGGAACTGTTGTCATTATGGGGGATCAGTAAGTCTTGCACAACACCCTATCATCTTCAAGGTGATCCACAGCCCAAGAGATTTAACTGGAAACTTGACATTTTGGGCACCTTAGACCCTAAGAACAAAAGCAAATGGAGTCAGCAAGTAAGTGCACTAGTTCACACTTAGAACTGTATCAACAATGATGCTACGGGAAGCTCTCCTTACGGCTTGTTTCTCCAGAAAGCTAAACTCCTTGTCGACTTGTATCTCAGTGTCTCTGCCAATGGAGCTAGGTCAGAGATCTACTTCTAATACGTACAGATCAAATGAATTCTGCTTACAGGTTGCCAACAGACGTAGCAGCCAAACGAAACACAGCTAACAAAGAGAGGTATGACTGATGGGTAAAGGCACACGAAATACTGCCAGGAGACCCGCGTCTACAGTTACGAAATACAGGAATACCTGGGAAGCACAAAATCACTGACAAATGGGGCAGCACCCCTTATGTTGTGGTCAATTCTCCCTTTCGCACTCATCACTGTGATCTGTATGCAGCTGTCGGGTGGACCTCGCTCACCACCAGACGTCTGATCCATTCAGGTACTTGGACACTCAAAATCCTCTTGGACAAACTCCCACAATATTTGTCCTCCCTTATTCGCATCTCCCACAGTTTTTATTACCTTAGGAAGTCTAACCTTATCCTTTTAGAGGTGCCTAAGACTCATACATCTTTTGGTAAACGTGCCATCTCTCGTGCCCTCCCTGCTGCCTGGAATCAGCTCCAGTCTGTATTCAAATTCTCCGGCCTAGTCTCTGTCACCTCCTTTAAAACCTTAACTGCAACCAAACTAAAAGAAACATCTTGCTGCCGCTAGTCTTTGACCACTGTCTCACAATCAATATCCCCCTTCCCCTTGCTATTCCTCCTGCATACCCAATGTTCCTTTCCCCCTCCTCATCTTCGCCATGCTGGCCCATTCACACCTTGCTATCTGAACACTGTGTTCTCCCTTTTCCTCGACCTCCATCGACTGTCCTTCTCACACTCTTTTCTCTTTTCATATGTACTCATTTCCATGTCCTTGTATGTTGCTACCCCTTCTTACTACAATGCAGTCGGTATGTTCTATTATCAAGTTGTATTTTTGCTACATTTTTTTGTGTGCTTTTTATGTTTGCTTGCGCGCATGTGCAAGAAACATTATGTGGCAGCTTAGGAGAGAAGCGGGTTGTGGAGGTGCGGCAGGGTGGCGGCCAGTGCCAGCACAGCATTTGTGGATTTGGCGGTCTGCACACAATGCAGGCCCAATGTCCTGATGACACTGGTTCTGCAGAAGTGCCACCAACTTGAAACGATTTGGCCACTTCAATGAGGAGCCACCTCGTCACTGCAGCGTCAGAAATTCTGCTGCAATGAGGGAGCGACTCGTCATTGCGGGGCGGTACCCTGCCTGGTGTAACAGTACCAGGAATATGATGGCTCTATGCGGCTGCCTGAGAGCCGAAGGGGGTGCCCAATCCCCCTGTCGGCATGCCCCAACCCACTTCATTTGCTGATGGGGAGCCCACTCCCCGTCGGCATAATGTTCCCACCCGCCTTTCTGTTGTGTGCCGAGGGGTGCCCAATCTATGGCATCATGCACCCCAACAGTCTTTCTTTGCCGACGGGGCCAAATCCTCGCCGACTTCAGTCCCCTTCCCAGTTCAATTTGCCGACGGGGAGCCCACTCCACTCGCATAATGTATCCACCCCTGATTTCTGCTGTGTGCCGGGGGTGCCCAATCCCCCTTGGCATCGCCACCCCACCCGATTCTGTGTGCCGACAGGGGGACCATCCCTGTCAGCTTCGGTCCTCCTCCCCACAATGCAGGTGGTACACTGGGAGCCCATCCCAGTGTACCAAACACACCTGTGAAAAAAGAAACCCGACCCATGTTGTCCATTTGTTTTTGTTTTTTTACCTGAAAAATGAGAAAACGGTCCCTCGAAGTGTTCTGGTGCCCCTTCCCACCAACCTTCGCCCACCCTCTGCATACTCTACCTCCCCATCCCCTTCCCTCGCCCCATATTTACCTCCGGAACCCGGCGCAACGATCTTCGGCAGACCGGGAACACGTCTGCACTCTTCAAAGTATGGATGGTTAAGACTACAGAAGAATCTATTGGAAGTAATGAGTCTACGCACATTTGTAACTTTGGTCATTTGGTAGCTCTTCACAGCCTTATCAGCTCTGGCTAGAGTTTGTTGTACAGGCCGGGATATGAGCTTCAGAGGGATACCTTTGAGTTAAGGGGCATAATGTGGGTGGATCCCTTGTATGTGATGTCACCCTGAAAATAATATAAAAGCCTACCACTAGGGGTGGAGTTTAGATAGGGAGCCAGTAGGGAGTTGCTGGAGGTAGGGGTGAGACCTCCTAATGTGGTGTGGGCTCAAACTAGCAGTTACTGGGTGGGCTGAGGAAAGCCTTGAGACCCTGTTGACTCAAAGCAGTGGTTTATACTATTTAAGTTGTTTATTTTTTGTTTCTGAGTGAATCTTCTAACTCAATTTTTATTTCATTTCTTCCATATTTTAAAAATAAAATGACAAATGCCATATGGCATTTTTTATGCACTGATTTTGAGTGTCTGCCTGATACATTATCCTGATTTCCCACACCTGTCTACAGGTTTGGTGCTGGCGCAGGCGATCAACAGCGCTACTTGGAGAAGCGTCCTGAACGGCGTGCGCATGCCTCCACATGCTCACAATACATCAGGGACACATGGGTATAGGGGCCAGGAGAAAACCTGCAAAAAAAAAAAAACCCTGAACCAACATATGAAAGAAAAAAAAAAGAAACAGCAATGGGTGTCCATGGACACACTTTGGTTAAGTGCTTAAAAGCGCTGTATCCCTTTAACAGCAACCGAGGCCGATGTGCCTGTAAGCCCTGCCTGCCACCTGGGGGGGGGCTATGGTGCTTGTGACAGGCAGGGGGAGTCCTTGTCAAGCCCCACTCTACCACTGGACACCAGGGCAGAGGGGCATCTATTAAGAAATGGGGGCAGTTAAAGGTAAAACTGGACAGTTTGCCTACAAAATTAAGTTAAAGCTGGGACATTAAACTGCCAAAACTGTAGCAGCCATCTTTGTCACCCCTGATCCCATAAGTAGTCAATGGGAGATAAGGGAGCCCAGAGGAGAGGGACGTGGCTAGCAGCTGAGCTGAGAGTAGCACTCTTCTACAGCTCTACACTTCCACACTTATACTTAGCCATTTTTTATCACTAGAAGTGTACTAAAGCTACATCAGACTGTGGAATTGGGATCTAGCATCAACTAACAATCTCAGGCATATCAAACTCATTACTTCTGGTGACATGGGCTGCACAGCGACCAGAGGAGACAGGACTAAGCAGGACACTCAACAAGGCCCTGATAAAGACAGGGAGCCTCTGGACACCACCCTCAAATCAGCCCTCTAATGCTGCGTTGTTGAAAGCAATTCAAACCATCAACAAAAAAATGGATGAGTTTACCTCCCGACCGCTGGTGGTGGAAACGAAGCTCCATACGGTAGATGAGGCAGTCAATCAAGCAATCAATCAAAATCTTTATTTATCCAGGAGAACACAACATTGAGCAAGGGTAATTTACAAGATGGACCTGGGTAGAACAAGGTCAAAGTACAATACATTTATATACAATCAAACAAGTTAAAATACAATACATTTACATGCAATCAAACAACAGTTTCCAATAATTACCGATCCAAGGTAACTAGAAACAGTGACTCAGATAGTTTGGAGCATTCATAAGATGTAGGCAACATGTACACAACAATATCTGGGTGGAATTAACATAGGTACAAATTTAACTAGTATCAGTGGATAGCAGACATATATAATTACATGCATCACCTGGTCCAGGCCAGGACAACAAGGGTATATAGGGCAGGAAGGGGATACCAGAGGGACTATAGAGAAGGTGGAGGGTGGGGGAATGCAGGAGGTGGTAGGGAAAAAAAGTAGAACAGGTCATAGGTGAGAAGAAATGAGTATGGGAACCAAGAGGCCATGGCAGTATATGAGGAGCCAGGCAGGATCGATGAACACCTCAGGAGCAGAGGCTGACTAGGGATGTGGGAAGCAGTTACAGGGTTCGCTAATGGAATGGGCATATAGTGTCTTGAAGGTAGCCAGGCTGACAGGGATGCTCAGTTTCAACGTTTTTTGCAGTGTATGCCACAGAGAGGGCAGCACGAAGCTTATGGCTGCTCTACCAAAGTGTGATTTAACCTTGGGTACTTTCAGAGAAATAAATGAGTAACTTCTCAGTGTGTGATTTCCTAACACGCTTAACGGGAGACAGTCAGAAATATATTGGGGAAGTTTTTTTGTGATAGCTCCGAGTGTCCATAATACAGCATTTCTATTCAGTCTGTACTGGAAGGAAGTCCACCCCACGACTGCATACAGGGAACAATGATGAATGGAAAGACGACCAGTTATAAACCTAAGGGCTCTGTGATAAAACATGTCCAAATTCAGCTTGGAGGTCTCCACAAGCAGCACAAGGAGCTACTAAATCAGCGGACAAACCGCTAGCAGCAACAGCAGGCCCTGTGAAGGAGAATTCCCTATTCCGGTACAAACTGAAGAACGGACGGAGGACACAGAAAGGGAAGCACTGGATCACTTCCTTGAACAGTGGCTTCCAGACTTTCTACAGCTAGATTCTACGGTCTCCGTCCTGCGGGCCTATTGAGTGAACTCCAGGGGGGCCCGCTTACACGTGGAATCAGCGCACCCTCAAATCCAGGCCGTACTGGCCATCATGAGTTCTGCTAAAGAAAGTGACTTAATCCTTCAAGTGGCGAGGAAGCGGGACCCATTCAATGGCAAGGGGTGCACATACCTCAGTTTTGCCACCCAACAACGACGCAAATGCTTCGATGGGGTTTGTTCGAAGCTGCACCAGCTGGGGGTCCACCATGTTTTGCTGATGCCGGCAAGCTTAAAAATCGTATATGGATCTATAACTTACCATTTTTCGGAACCTGCGGATGCAGGAAAGTTGCATGCCAAGATCAAGACAGACTATTCAGCTTAGAGTTCTGAATCCGACTCAGAAGGGGAGGAAAATACCTGAAGTTCAGAGGATCCAGGCCCAGTAAGTTGCCACAGAAATAGGTGACTAACGAGGACTTGGACTCTTAGTAGGAAAACGCTGACTCTCTAAAACTGGGGACGTATAATTAAATAAAACATTTCTTATGAAGCCAAAGAGTGTGTATGTACTGGTTAAATGCATATGGTTTTCATTAGTTTCTACCTTTAATGTTTTCACTTGGGGAGCCTTAGACTCATCGTCTCTAGTAACGCAGTTTAGTTCTATATTTGCCTCTGTTAACGCAGTTCTATGTCCAGTCCAACAAGGGATCATTTTATCATTACTGTGATCAATGTCCTTAATGTTTTAAGGAATCTAGATCAATATCAGTTAAGGGGTAGCTTTAGTAACATGTGTTTTAATAGAACCTTATGTCGTTTAGACAGATAAGACTGGTCTAACCAGACTATGGAATAGGAAGTGAGTGGTGTGGAGCTGGGAGAAGGTTCTTTCCTTTTTAAGTTTATTCTCCTGATTTTAGGATGTTGGGAATGTTTCACCTATTAAAGGGGTGTTTTCTAGGTGTAATTTGTACGCTTAATTTAGTATTTCCCCACTCATGGCAGCAATAGCCCTCGTAGTAATTTCTTTTTAAGGAATATGTTGTCTAGATAACCTCCATATGTTGTACCAAGCTAGGAGTGCCAAGGATACTGTATTATCACATTGTTTTTATCTTCACTGTACACTGTCCTACGGGCTATGCTCGCATCTATTGCATTACAAAATCAATAAATATAAGTTTACAATAAAAAGGAGCCCAGAGGACTACAGCAATGGCTCCTGGGAAAAAGGAGAGGACTGTCTCTTGGCACTGTATCATCCAATCAAGTGTTGAGTGAACATTCTGCATTCTAATTTTGTGGACTGACAGCCTGCTGGACCAATGGCATACTGCCCCAATCTCTTCAGAACCAGAGAGCACATCCAGCTTGGGACAGTCCACCTGGAGTTTCCAGAGAGTGAGGAGGTCTCAGACTGTTGTTCCTGAGAGAGGTAGGAGGACTGCCTGGGGCTTCCACAGCCACTAGCCCAGAAGGTGCCTGCATTATTTCCAATATCTGGAAGGAGCTGTGAACCAGAACTAAAGTGATGTTTTTGCTGAGCCAGAGTACCTGCAAAGTGCTGAGAGACGGTATTTGCCTTCATTTGGACTTTGTGCCACAGCAGCTAACCTGCAGTGTGGCTGAAGACTGTATTCCTGAGATCCAGGAGGAAAGTCCAAACCTGCAGACATTCTGGGGAATCAGCCGCTCAGTGCCACCGCTAGGTGCTGGCTAGTGTCTCACCCTAAGGGCTGGAAGCCCAGAAGAGAGGGTGAGGCGAGTGGCCCGAGTCCTGGAGATTAGTCCTTCCAGTTTGTCCACAAAAGAAGCAGAAGACGGTATCAAGTCTGCCAGGAGAGCCTGCCATCGGTCAAGCCCTTCAAGACCTGTATCCAGGTTCAGAGCACCTCAGAGCTGCAGCATGAAAGGACTCCAAGACTGGCAACTCCAGAACCGTGAGTAGCATCAGGGTTTGCCCTGCACCTGGGGATTTTGTAAATTGTTTCTCCAAGGCTTCTGTTTGGCCATCGGTCCAGGATATAAAATGGTTTTCCTCAGTAAAAGCCATTTTCGCAATTGCATGGCCTGTGGGGTTTGGGTTTATATATTTGTTGAAAGTGCACCAACGCCATGCCAGCCAACTAGCTGCATCATCATCGGGTCTGCATCGTTTCAATGGTTGCATGCCCAGCTAAGACCTTGAGAGCGCCCAAACTAGCTAACTGGGGGAAAACTGGTACCAGCTGGGAGTGGGTAGTGCCAATACAGGTGGGCGATAAGTCTGGGATCTGTAGTGTCTGTATATACTGGTGGGAGTGGGCACTGTTATTAATATTCTTTAAAATAGTTAAAGAGTTATTCATTTTGTATCCCCTACCCCCTTTTAATAAATGGTTTATTGATCTGTTTAAACTGTCTCATGAGCATATTAGAAATAATAACTGTATGTGCACTGACATACCGCAACTGTGTTTGGTAGTCCATGTGTGGGGTGACTGTGCTGGGAGGTGACTAGGTACAGTTTCCAGGGGGTTGCTGGGTGGAGGCACCCCACTATCTGTTATACTGTTGGAAAGGACCCCCCCCAACAGTAAACACACAGCACAGGCCCCTCAACCTTGTTTGAACCCACAATGCAGAAGTAGTAACCCTAACATCCAGGACGACCCAGTTACATAAGTATCTCATTTTACTCGAACTGTAGGGGTTACTCTCGCATTGAAATTTACTAAGGACTTCTAGGACTGTTATTTCTAGGTGTTGCAACTTTCCAGTGCGTTGGGTGGAGAAAGAAAACAGTGGAGCTGTAACTCTCACAGAATTTTCTTAGAGATGGTAGAACCGGTTCCTGCCAAATTTAACCCCTGTGCAAAACTGCATCTGTCAAACTTTATATAATCAAATTCTGCGTAAACGTTGCTTTAAGGGTTAACTTACAAACTCAGCGGTCTCAACTGCAATTTGTGACATCACATCCCCCTAAATGACACCCCTGCTAAAAATACACACCGACCTCACACGGAATCGACTAAATTGGCGGTGGTAGAAATTATCGAAACACTCTTCATCAGTCATAGTCTACTGAGCCACGGAACTCATTGCCTCATTATCAACAAATCTAACAAGTGCATGTAAATTTGCAAAATAATTATAAACAGTTTTAGCAAGTTAAGCTAAACCTAAAAGTATACTGAGCGCCTGGAAGAACCCCCATCTTTATTTTCAAATCGAGCACTAGAACTCACCAAAGTCGAGTTCCAGTGCTGTACAGTCCGCGTAAGCCTCTGCCAACACTTGGATTTCCTGTCACTCGTCATAACGACTCCGTAGAATCGATCGCACTTATAAAGGATTACTAGTTACTACGTGCACACTTTTTTTATCATGAAACTATTTATCGAATTTTTAAAAAGTGGGACCTTTGAACTGGGATTTCAAAATTAAAAAAATATACGTCAATGCTTCTGACGATGCCACGTGAAGAGCCACTGTCAACACACGTAAAGCCTAGGATTGCAGAAACGTGCACTGCACGTGCCAAGACATCGGCTGCTGAAGAGCAGTCCACTTCTCATCAACTGAAGCACTGCACTTCATGTTCCGTGTCTTCTGTCATTAATCGTTGAGCGAGTGGACGTATAATGTCATCATTGTCCTCTACAAGTGGAAAAGGCCCTGCACACAATTAGGAAGGCATTGTCTGTCTGTTATTGTGAACTAAGGGGATCAGGGATGGTGTGCGATGTTGCAGTTGCACCACAGGACTGAGCCAGTCCATTATACTCTTGTTCACTGATTGGCTACAGCGGGAGCTACAGCCAATTGTAACATGGCATTAATACTGTGCCTGTAATGCGGCACAGCCATAGGTGGAACAGGGTCACAAGACGGCAGCCGAAGCGGGCATTAACCCAGCTTATATTCCGTGCCCACTTCGGCAGTACCGTCACCGTCCAGACCCCTGCCTAGCAGCACTGAGACCAAGCTCAGCAGAGAGAGGAGCACCAACACCGCGAGTCATCCACCGGCGGAAACGGGCAAGGGGGAGCACTACTGGTGGTGGACATCCGCGACAGGCAGCCAACCAGACCCAGGAGCAGCAGTGAGAGCCGACCTGGAGCAGGGCACCACCGGAGCAGTGTGCGGGAGGCAAGAGGAAGGAAAGCCCCCCCAGCATGCACAGCGCGAGAGTCCGGTGCTGACAATCCTCACTGGAGACCTCCCGGGGCGCTCATCACGGCAACAGCCGCAGCGATTCGCACAGGAGTGCGACAGAGAAGTTGGGTGCAGACATCTGCGCGACTCCAGGGACAGCAGGTAAGGACCGCATCGGTGCCTATCTAGTGGTGTGCACCGCACTGTGAGAGCACAGCACAGGGTGACAGATCGGCAAGAGCCCCTCTGTGTGCCACTGTTCGCCCCGCACACTGGGACCCCTCCAGATGCCTTCACCGACCCATGACGCCCATGTTACAAGTGCATTAAGCCACTCCGTCGGTGGGCTCTAATGCGATTGATGCATGGGGGGGCGGGTGGTAGCCCTCGGCCCTGGGCCTCGGGCACCCACCGCCCCCCACCATGCATCAGTCCAGCATTAGAGCCCACCTCCGTCGTGGCTTAATGCTTACTTGTCAGCTTTGCCAGCAGTAACACTGTACAACAACAAGCATTTGTCAATGTTGATTATGAACTGAGGATCCTAAATGGAGGAAGCTAATTGGCTGAGCCCTCTTCTTACCCATGAAGATATCCAGCTACATCATCATGGGTAAGAAAAGATGCCAACCAATAGCTCGTTTCACCTACATGAAATCCATTCGCCTGTACATTTCGGCGCGGGCAAGGCTGTACTCTAGTTGAGGGCAGTGGTTTTCACTTAGGTTGCCATACATTTAACTTAGGCTTAAACGGTCTCCCGCTGGGACGAAAAAAAAACACGCAAACCCTTGGTCACGCACAGCAACAGCACTGACTACCATGTTCCATCTGTACATGTCAGGGCAGCTCTAGCGTGGTCACAGTAGTTTCTCACTTTTGCAAGCGTGTTTCCCGTTTAAAAAAAAAAAATTTGTCATGTCACGCCACTCCCTTTCAGCTCTTTAAAAAAAATGAAAAACCACATCAAAACAGCACCACAGTCTCTCCCAAACCTCCTCATCCACGGCTGTTTATTAAAAAGGCAAAAGTCATAAAAGCAACGGTCACCCTCGTCTCTAGAACCAGCCGACGACCAGAACAACACAATGGTCACTTGCAGGAAGTATATTCCCAAACTAGCAACTGTCTCACGCTGACTGGTAAAAGAGAGACTGTCACACGCGGCAACCGCTCCTGATCGCCACACTAGCTTCACACCGACCTGCCCACTCTTCTCACAGATGACAAAGGAGCAGCGCTCCTGCCTGCTTGTGGCAAATGCCAGTGTCTTCCTTTCACTCAGTTCGTAAATTCTGCTTCCTTCAACCTGCTGAAATTAACGGGGGGGGGGGAGATGCCAACCTCACAGAAAACCTTAGTTCTTCCTGTGCAAATATTAGAACTTCACCAAAGTTACTCACAACTCACTGCAAATCCTTCCAACACCATACAGCGAAGAAAAGTGTAAGACTCTAGGCTGTTATGCCAGGCACTGCCAACTGCTCCTGGCACAGGACTAACAGGACAAGGTATAAATTAAAAAAAAAAAAAAAGTTTCTCTCTGCTTAGATGACATTCCTGAATGGTGCTGCTACAGAGATCTTTTGAAACACAATACAAAGCAGGTACACTCTGCTTGCTTTCTCAATAGATTTTTATATGCAGTACTGTGCAACAGCACCACATGCTGTTTATAAGTAATAGAACTATTTTCTTTATACGTATTCCTACACCATAATTCAATACTAAAACATTTTAAAAGTCAATTTTAAGGCATTTATTTTTACTAGTAAAACTATGAATCCAGTTCATAATAGCAATAATGCACTCCATGGTGTGATATATCATGGGATATCGTCACTTCTCGGGCGGTCGGATGCACTCGGCCTGCGGCCTCGTGCCCAACCACGAGGCGTGACGATGTCCCATGATATACCATACCCTGTCGTCGTATTATTGTAATTATAATGGGGTCCAAAATGGCAGGTTCTGACTGGTGAACTGGCACCTGGTGCCCGTTGTAAATCCTCCACAGTAGAGGTGCTTGTTCTCAATAAGCCACAGCAATGACTCCCCAAAATCACTCCGACGTTTATGAAATCAGGACTGGCACAGAGGTAACAGAAGATAACAATGTGCTAACTAACAACTCCATCCCCCCCCCCCCAGTAATGCCCCTGATTAAAAAAAAAAACAGTCCCGTCGTTTTCTACATGCACTTGTACCTGTACATTGCTGTATTCATAAAACCTCGTCATATGTTCACTGTCTCAGTGACTGTCACTTGCAGTTTTGAACCTCCTTGCCCACATTGCTGCATGCACAAAATTGAAACTGCACACACTCTCGCTTCGGGGACACAGAGACCGGGAGATGGATACTATTTTTTTTCTCGCAGAGCAATAACAACAATAAAAATAATGTAAAAAAAATATTTTCTTTCTTTTTTTCAAACGCTAAATAAAAGGACATTGTATAATAGCAATTTACTTCAGCAAGGGTGTGGGTCATGCTAGGATTTACAACAGCTGGTGTATTTGCTCAACCCACACCCTTGATATGATAAATTGCTTAATTATACAATGGGCACAAAAAAACTCACCAAATCCTGCATTTTCATTGGCTGGCTGGCACATTTTCAGCATTGTAAATCCTCCAGTGTACCCACTGGAAAAAGTGCCAGTCAACCGAATCTCCTGCCACCTAACATGTATCACTGCTGCCCGCCAACTTCAAACAAACTGCCGCCATTTTCACACGCCACTTACGTTACATTCCCATGCTAAATTAAAAAATTAAAACAACACCCCATTCCTTTTAATTCACAAGTATGAGCTCGAAAATACTTTTACTAAAGAAAATGAGCCATCCAACACTAAACTGTTACCCGATAAAACAGTGCCACATCCTTGGTCACCACTTCGGACTCCTACTGCAGCGGTAAACACGGCCATGGTAAACGCCGACTGCGCAACCCCACTCAGCACAAACATCCATGCTCACTTTTTTCTCCTGTATGCCCTCTGGACTTCTCAGATGTAGAACCTCAAAATGCCAAGCCACCGAAGAGTCATCTCACACACGTCGCTTCACTCCCCTCCGGGACAGGACACAGATGGGTTTAAAAAACTAAAGCAACATGGAGCGATGGAAGCTGGTAACATCACTCTACTTAGCAACAAGGAACTTTTTTTTTAGCACAGCAATAAAATAAAATAAAAGCTATTCCTAGTTTTTTTTTTTTACCAAAAAAAATAAATGGGGCCATTGTATAATAGCAATATACCCCTCCAGGGAGTGGGTATACTGGTGGATTTACCACTTCTGGTGTGGTTAAGTCACTTGGCTGTGCCTCGTGACCGACTCACACCAAGCATGGAAAATTCACCAGTATACTCACACCCTGGAGGGGTATATTGATTAAATGTTGACTTGCTGACATTGGTAGTGCAGGAGTTAGAGAGAAGCATAGTAGAAATGGCAGTGAAGGACGCCAGCCCCACCCCCACAAAGACTAACAGGCGTTGGGGGTGTGTCTTTAGGTCGTCGGCCATAACGCTCACGCCATCTCACCTCACCCTATCCTGCAGACACTTACAGGTGTCGTGGTGTGCCTTGGGGTCTTCAGGCCTTATACTCACCCCATTCCATAAAGAAATACACTGAGATGGGTAGGGTATAGGAAAATGGGGTGAACGTTGGGGCCGAAGACCCCCAAGGCACACCTCGATGCCTGTTACTGGCTGCAGGGTGGGGGTGGAATGGCATAAGCATTATGACTGACGATCCCAAGTCACACCCCCGATGCCTGTCAGTCTACAGAGTAGGCGTTAAGGTTGGAAACCCTAACGCCCCAGTCGTTTGTTGGTATTTTCACTCCAAATTTTCTAAATGTTTTTTACCCCACTTCATGAACAGTGGCACTATAATTTCGTTACTCAACCCCAAAAGGTGGTTTTGCACAGCAACTGCACCATTTGGTGCCACAGGTGTGAAAACACATTTCTGGCCCGATGTGAAAAATGACAGCTGTACTGTTCATGAGGTGGTATGACAAAATAGCAATGTTGAAAATCTGGAGTGAAAATATAAAAAATTGGCAAAGTTACAAACGTGTGTAGAAACTGCGCAACGCATGCCTGTAACGTAATCATTTTTTTGAAACTTTTTCACCAGATTTTCAACATGGGCATTTTTGAACCTCTTCTCATGAACAGTGGCACTGTGATTTTGTTAATCTGTCCCAAAAATTGATTTCCCACAACGACCGTGCCATTCTGCGCCACAGGTGTGAAAACACGTTTCAGGAAGGATGTGAAAAATGACAGCTATACTGTTCGTGAAGTGGTGTGAAAAAATGGCAATGCTGAAAATCCGGGGAGAAAGTATTAAAAATTGGTGAAGTTACGAGCGTGCATAGAAACTGCGCAACGCACACTGGCAACAGTCATTTTTTGGAATTTTTTCACCAAATTTGCAACATGGGCATTTTGGGACCTCCCCTTAAGATGATTCCATGCAGCGACTACAAAATCACCTTTCAGGACCAAGAAACTAAATGACAGTGACATGTTCACGAGGTGGGATCCCAAGGACCCCATGTTGAAAATGTGGGGCCAAAATTCCAAAAAATGGCTGAGATATCATCCTAAGTTGAAACCCCCCATTGCCTCCTATTATAAAGTTTACCGTCATTTCTTCAGTTCACAGTTTGGCTTTGAAGAGTGCAAACGTGTCCCAGTTCAGAGAAAATTGCGGCTCCCGACCTCTGGAGGTAAGTATGGAGTGAGCAGAGGTGCGAGGTGGGTGCACAGTGGGAGGGTGGGGATGGGGTGAGTGGGATGGGGAGACAATGGTGGACTGTTTTCTTGTTTGCGGGTGGGGGGGCCACGAGGGAAGGTTTTCTTCATTTGCAGGTTGCACCCAAAAAATAAAAATAGGCACACTGAGGTGAGCTCCAAGTGTACCACAATTCGTGTGAGGGGAGGAATGCCGACACAGGGATTGAGCACCCCGATGTCAGCAAGGTGTATAGATAGGTTGGAGGGCACGCACCCAATACCGGGAGTGGGCATCCCGGTGTCAGAAAGGAAAAGGGAAGCTTTTTAACCGGGGGGATGCCGACACAGGGACTGGGAACCCCAATGTTGGTTTTTCGGGAGTGTGTGATGGGCTTCAGGAGTCCCCATATTTATTGAAATGTTTTACCAGGAAAGACATGTAATGAAGGCATGTCATCTGCCGCTGCAATGACGAGCCTGTCTCTGATTGCAGCGGCAGATTCGTTTAAACTCTTTGGCTCTCTCTGAAACTGCTGTCTTTGGCAGCATGCTCACTGGTTGGCAGCTGAGAGACGCACCCACTAAAGCATCCCTTGCATTTGCCACAACACTGGCACACCTCTGAAATGTGCTGCTACCACAAGATGTTGCTTGTGCGTGCGTGCATGCAAGTCAACATAAAAAGAATAGAATAAATGGTTTGTTTGAAGATTATAAAAGGGAGAAAAAGGCATATAATAGCCGAGAAAATGTTTAGAAGGAAAGATAAAAAGTAAAACTGAGACATACAATCTGAGAGACATACACAATAGTTTGGAAATACAATATTACAAGTGTAGCACTTCAGTTGATATGATCTGAGAGACGGGCGGTGCCTATGCTGGCACCAACATGTTGTACTAGCATGCCAGTCCAGATGCTGGAAACTCGGCACCTGGAGCAGCATACCAATCCAGGTGCCAGAAACCCAGCAGTCACAGTGGCACACCAGGCACTTTCAGCAGCATGTCGCTCTAGGTGTTGGGTTTCCAGCGCCTGAACTGGCATGCAAGTAATGTGTCGGGTCTGTAGGATCCTTTTTTCGATGCTTTAAAGCTAAATTGAGTTGTGATAGTTCAAGGGCAGTCAGCCTGAGCAGGATGCAGCCCTCACAAATGGAACACTCTGGAAGAGCTGAGACTGACTGCCACCATCACAGTGTCTAGAATTATGAAGAATCTTCAGGGGGAGGTCCAGCATCCTCCCCTCCCCTGAAAATACAGCAACAAGGCATCTATTTTTCCTTATTGATTTTCATCAGGAGTACAGCTTAGGTTGTTCCAGGTGCCAGAAATACAACACCTACAGTGTCATCCCGGTCCAGTCCTGAAAACCCAGCACCTACAGCAGCATGCCAGTCTGGCATAGTGCTGTAGGTGCCTTTATTTGGCACCTGCACTGGCAAGCTGCTGTAGGTGTCCCACATGCTGCTGTTTGTGCTGCGTTTCCCACATATGAACTGACAGACAACTGTAGGTGCTGAGTTTGCCCAGATATGGACCCATCATAGCCTCATTATAATGTGAGGAGCACTCTTTTGCCCCTTAAATTGTGTGCAGGCTGTGTGCTCCACACTGCAAGGGCTGGGGTGCTGTCAACCCCTTGGGCCATGACAGCATGGGTCCCCCTCTCCCATCGCCTGATCCCGGACTGCTGAGCTAATTAAACTTTCTCTGGCATCAAGTGGTCTCCCATCCCTCACCAGATCTCTGACTGCTAAGCTAATTATAGTTACCCTGTTGTCCAGTGGTCTCACCCCCCCGGGCAATTAGCACTTACCCTCTGCTCATCTCCATAGCCAGCTGCCCAGCACATATCCAGTATCACTATACAGTGTGGTATAACAATACACAATGTGGTGCAACGGTAACCAAGTCCACATGGGTACTGGGTCAGAATATCCCCAACAACAAAAGTGCCATCAAGAACAGTGCTGTATAAACAGCACTGTCAACAACAGCGCCAGGACTAAACATCACCAGATAACAATAGCGCCAGTGGTAGTGGTCCAGAGCCATACCAGTGACCGCTACCATGGCTGAAAAACACAAACACTTGGGGTTTGAGGGTTGACTGCTGCCTCCACACCCACCGTAACTAATATAACTAACTCCAGGGAATGGGGGCAGAACACAGGGAGGGGTAGAACGTTGGGGGGTATATATCTGTTTCGGCACTTAAAAAAAAACACACATAGGGTGCGAGGAAAAGTAAAGCTGCAGGAGTCGAGAGACCAGGAACATACTGACATATTAAGATGCCAGCAGAGTAGGCCTAATGGTCTACCGAGTCTGCTCGAAAATCAGCACCCAATCACGACACCATTGCTGCCCTCACTGCCTCCCCTGTAAATCCCCCTGACCCCATCCCCCATCGGAGTTACACCCCCAGATCTCGTATTGCTCTGTTTTACCTTCCCCTTATACCTGTCCCAGCCCCTTTTGAATCCCTCCACTGTATTAACAGCCACCAGTTCCACAGGCAGTGCATTCCAAGGGTCCACCACCCTCTTGGTGAAGTAGTGCTTCCGGGTCCCCCCCCCGAGTCTCCCACTAACCAGCCTCATGGAGTGCCCCCCTGGTGGCCCCTTCTTCCCTCAGCTGGAACCCCCTATTTAGGCTGATCTTATTTACTCCCTTTAGATATTTAAAGACCTCAATCATATCCCCTCTGTCCCTCCTCCAGGGAGTATAATTTGAGCTCCTCAAGTCTCTCCTCATAGGATCTTTCCCCAAACCCTGTATCATCCTGGTCACCCTCCTCTGGACCCTCTCCAGAAGTGCAATGTCCTTTTTTAAGTACGGGCGCCAAAACTGCATGTGGTACTCTAGGTGCGGTCTAAACAGGCAGTTATACAGAGGGAGGAGCACCTCCCACCTCCTCGAGGTTATCCCCCTGGCGATGCACCCAAGCATTTTATTTGCTTTAGCCGCTGCCCTCCTACACTGCTTAGAGTTGTTCATTCCGGCATCTACAACCACCCCAAGATCCTTTTCCCCACCTGAAACCTGCAGTTTCTCCCCACCCAAAAAGTACTCGTGAGCCGGGTTCCTAAGCCTCAAGTGGAGAACACTATATTTCTTTGCATTAAACCTCCATCTCCCCTGGTTTCATAGAAACATAGAAGTTGACGCAGATAAGGACCGCAAGGCCCATCCAGTCTGTCCATTTCTTTTTCTACCTTATGAATGTGCCATCGGCCTTTGCTCTGTCAATGGCCTATCTATTCATACTCATCTGTATTGCTCCCTTATGTCTATCCCATGCCTGTTTGAAGCCCTGCACTGTATTCATATCCACCACTTTCTGAGGTAGGCTGTTCCATGCATCCATCACCCTTTCTATGAAAAAGAACGTCCTCACGTTACCTCTTAATCAGCCTCACTCTAATCTCATGCTGTGTCCTCTTGTCCTGCTATTTTTCTTATATTGAAACATGTTAGACTCTTTCACCTTGTTAATGACCTTAAGGTGTTTGAATGTTTCGATCATATCACCTCTCTCCCTCCTTTGCTCTAGGGTATGCATATTGAGCTTTGTTAATCTGTCCTCATATGTTTTCTGATGCAGTCCCTGCACCATTTTGATTGCCTTTCTCTGGACTGCCTCAATTTGGTTAATGTCCTTGTGAAGGTGTGGCCTCCAGTACTGCATGCAGTACTCCAGATGGGGCCTAACCAGTGTCTTGTAAAGAGGGATTATTACCTCCCTCTTACACTTGTGATACCCCTACTAATACACCCCAACATCCCCCTAGCCTTACCTACTGCTTTAGTGGTCTGCTTGGATGATTTCAGGTCATCTGTGATGATGGTCCCCAAATCTCTTTCTTCCCTTGTGACTGCCAGCAACTCCCCTCCCAGCCTATAGGTGGCTTCAGGGTTTCTCTTCCCTATGTGCATGATCTTGCACTTCTTTGCATTAAACCCCAGTTGCCACTTTTCTGACCATTTTGCCAGTTTATCCAGATCTCTTCTCAATCTGCCCACCCCATCTGATCATCTACCATGTTACAGATCTTGGTGTCATCTGCAAACAGACAAACCTTATCCTCCAGTACACCTGCAATGTCACTGATGAAAATATTGGCTGAGCTGCTTGTACCTTAGCCCTCTCCACCACAGGAACAGCTCAGCCAGCCTCTGCACTTTTATTCTACTTCTCCACTTCCTGCCTTGCCTTTACAGTGGCAATGGTTACTAACGTTTGCTATTCTACTCCTGTCACTGTTAAAGGCAAACATGGTTTAGGAAGCTCAGTTTAGGCCACGCTTTTCTAGCTGCACTGTTCTAACCGGGTAGGGTCCACATGCAGTGCACCTGCACAGGTGCATGGACTAAGTCATAGTTCAGCCACGCTTCCTCTTGAACATGTTGCTCTGCAATGGTGCACTCTGTTGTCCCCAAATGTAGGTGACACTTTCCAGACCACCCCCTAAATGCCACATTAGGGATGACCCATACCCCTCACACTAAATGGGCATTTGAGCACTCACTCTGCATGTCATTATTATACAAATCACTAATCCAGATGTTAGTGGGATTTCCAGAGATGTCACAGCTGGGATGGCAGCTTGAAGGGGACAGCTGTTTCCTACCTTGAGACAATAAACAATTTCCTTGCAGTTTTAAACTTTGCAAAACTAGTCAAAATGCCTGGCAAAGAGGAAGGAGAAAGCAGAGGCACCAGACTGCAGTCTAACAAAGTAAAGCAAGTCGAGGATGATTGTAGATTCCATGCTCTGAGCTCCAGAGGATGTTTGTAGATTCCGCACTCTGAGCTCCAACCACGGCATGTCTCCAGCTGACACACATGGGGTGGCCTATGATACAGACGGGTAGGAAGAAAGACCTACAAGGAACAGGTTTGAGATACTTCTTCTGGAGATAGAAGCATCCCATCAAGAACATAAAGCAGAGTTCAAAAAGCTTAATGAGAGACTCTTGGGTGGAAAGGTGCCTGGATGAGACTAAACAGTGGGTGACTGTTGTGGAAGATGGGGAAGTATTGCTTGCACAGACCCAGGGCTCACTGATAGATTGTACTGAGTGCTTCATGAGAAGTGCACTGATCTTGAGGCTTGCTCCCAAAGAGATAACTCCGCTAAACATGATTACTGAAGGGCTCAGTAAAGGGGCAATATGTGTGACTATCTATATGACTTGCTGTGAGACATTCTGGCATTACCAGCTACCCTGGAATTTAAGAATAGAGCATGCCCACAAAGCCTTGCTTCCCAAGCTGTCAGACCCCAATTCAAGGCCCTGGCTGATGTTAATGAAATACTCAAGTCACACAGAAAAGGAGATCTTGCAGCTGGTATGGTAGAAAGGGGAAATAAAGTATTACAAATCAAGGGAGTGCTCTCAACCAATCGGAGCACTCCTTTCCTCTGTGTGTAAGACATTCTTATTCTGTGAATAACGTCTCACGTGCAGATGCCCTGGAAACGGGCACATTCTAGGACAGGTTTTTCTTGTTAATACAATAGCAATGTGTGCTCATATAAAGCAGTAGATACATAGACTGGCCAAAACAAGCCATTTCTTACACATATTTGATATTCAACATATTTCACATTATATTCTGGTACAATAGGAGGCGGGGGATACCATTATATCGAAAAAGTCCAGAAATGGCAGCCTCTTTAATGGCTATGGTGTTAATCACTAAGGAGGGTTGAGAAGGGAGAATTCCGCAGTCTACCATGAGCTGCTATGTAACCAAAAATCCTGCAAAGTTAAGGAAAGCTTGAATCTCCACATAGTCCTCCTCCCATTCCCATCAAAAGCTTTTCATATCGCAAAGTAATGTTTTAAACTTTATAATTTCCCACTTTAAGAGCATAAGACAGTACACTTATTACATTCAACAGCTGATAAACTGATGAACTCTGAAAAATTAGAAGAGCCCTTTAGCTGTGTTCCCTCGACTACAGAGCAGATTGTGGTCAGTGGTAAAATAAACCCATGTGTAGAGGCAATCCACCATGTGGTGGTCGCCATTAGTAATAGTAAAACGCATAACCCCATCCACTCAGCCTGCCCTCCCCTCCCACAGGAACTGAGCAAGGATAAAATGAGTAATTTTTAAACATTTCTCCTCAAGTCTTGTGTCCCTCACTAACAGTCTTTCAACTGGGACATATCTATAGCGATTGGAAGTCTCACAACAGGTAAGGCAATTTGATCATCATAAAAAAACTACACACTGTAGCTCTTTCTGTTCAGCTCAGTCTCCCTCTGAATTCTCCTCTTGCGGATCTGCTGCTGTCTCGGTACATGGCTGGAATTTGTTCTATTTTTCCAGCCACCTACCTACATCTTTGGGGTCAGTAAATTGCCACGACTTACCACCATATACAATCCTGAGACAGGCAGGCAGTAAAAAGGAGTGCACTATACCCAGCACACAGAGATGATGCCTGACTGCATCAGATTTCTTGCACATAGTTCTGGTGTGATAAGACAGACAGACGGGTACAACTTTACATCGCTTCCCTCAATCTCCAATGAATATGCCGATCTTGCTGCTGCCAGCACCACATCCCTTACTTCAGCCCCCAGAGTTTTTATTACAATGATACAATGCTGGGTTGCATTTTGGGAAGCCGCACGTTGGTTGACTCTGTAAGCTCTCCTAAGTGTAGAGGGGTCAAAATCTGCAGGCAGCCAGAGCTTGCCCATTAGCCAGTCCTTCAGAAAATTGAACAGATGCAGTCCTTCCATCCCTTCTAGAACACCTACTGTAATGCACCGTGGAGAGTGTGGAGGTGGTCCATTTTTCCATTTCTCCTACTCGAGTGCCCATAGCAATTAGCTGTATATCGTGGCTCTTTAATTTCAACAGCGTTTTTTCAATTTTTGTGTCCATGGCCCACATTTGACTCCAGGAGCGTTTCCATGAGGGATCTGTTGTTCCAGTCAGGCTGCTTGGTCCCGCATTACTCAGTGGGTCTGGGGCCTGTCCTTGCTTCTGCTGCCTTGAGGTTGATGGTCCCAGCTGCTGATTTTTAGTCCGGCCCATTTCAAGATTGGTATCGATCTGTTCTACTCAGCTTCAGCATTGTTACTGCAATGTTTAATCTGTGAATGTTTCAGCATGAAAAGTAGTTATTTTGCTTTTAATGAGCATAGGGTCTAGAGCCCTCATGGAGATCATCCGGCCAGGAAGATGGCTCTCTAGCGTCTCCGGGACAGTTTTAAAAAAAAATATATATATTATTGATTGAGCTTGATCAATAATGTATTAATGTCCCCCACCACCACTTGTTGCTGCATAAGAGTGATTTTACTTGCGTTCAGTTTGAGCCAGAACAGCACAGCTTCACATTGCTGTTCTCACTCCAGTCGAACGCACGTGTAACCACTGTTACAACAACGAGTGGCTCTGGGGGGACATAATAACATATACACTGGGGTCTGGATTTACTTGGTCCAGGATTACCCACCGGACATATTGAGACAGCACCTGCAGTATACTGATATAATTAAAGCTGTCTGTGCAAAGCAAATCACATTCCAAACCCCCTACCCTGCAAGGATGCAAATATTTTGGGGAAAGGAAGCTCAAGTGTATAACACACCTACAGAGGTGGTAGTAACCCTAAAGTTTCACAGCATCCTTCTGGAACAACGCAGACAAACCCAGCAGCAGCTAAACTCAGAAGCAGAGGCAAGAGATTGGGTACAGGTCAGACGATGGAATATTTAAGCCCCAGGTAGTAAGGAGGCTCCCCCACACCTTGGACGAGATCTGGGAGTTATTGCGGTAGGTGCAGCAGAGAGCTCCTCAGTTACATGGACAGCAGCAACCCACATGAAGAGTTGGAGAAAATGTTCAGAAGATGAACAGTGTCAGCATGGGACTTTGTTTTTGTTTGTTTTTTTCTCCTCCAAAGGGTCATGGGCCAGGACTTTTGTCTGCTGAAATGGGGGAGGGGCAAGGAATGAAAGGACAGAGCCAAAACTGTTTCAAGTGTACTCACAGGGACCCTCCTCTCTGGAACCGTGTGTTTTTACTCTTAGATTTCTTGTGCATCCTTTAAGGGCTCCAGATTAGACTCTCTTAAACACTTCCACTTCTCCCTTCTGTTAAGCTTTTAACCATAGCTTTTGGGGGGTTGACTGGATGTGAGAACAGCTATGGGGTGAGTACCAGTTTTTAAATACAGGAGGGGGAAAACCATTGGGCTTCCAGAGGATCCATGGGGGTGGCCTTTATACAAGGATACCAGACATTCAATATGGGCTGTGTCTGGAGGCGGGAAGGGTGTACAATGGGTAACTGAACTGGGCCTGGGTCTAACAAGACATGGGGCAGTAGTAATGAGAGGCCAGTGACATAGGAGTTTCAAGGGTGGCTGAGCCAGTGCTTTACGATAATGGAGATGGGTCATGGGGTGGGGGCAGGCATTGTCTTTATTTGAAAGGGGGTCTATGAGCACATGCACAGCAAGTAAGGCTCCTGATATTTGATCTGAGGGGTCCCCTGTAGAGAAAGTGACTCAGGCATGGCGGATGCAAGGCACATGGGGATGGGGCTTGGTGCCACCTGGATGGACCACCTCCTGGGGGGGGAGATGCCGACTGGGACGTGGGGGTTTATTATGGCTTGCACAGTGGCCTCGATGCTCTGGCCTGATGGTAGTCACTTTGTCCATGTGATGATGGCCACACCCTCACCCTAAAAATAGCGGAGCTTTTTGGCACAGCCGTTCTTCTGCCCAATACTACACACTCTTGTTCAAGAATATTTGTGGAGGGCATACTATGTAGATAATAAGGCTGAAGTTGTTGCTGGGTTATTTTGGGGGAGCTGTTGACCCACTGATCATAGAAACGTAGAAACATAGAAGTTGACGGTAGATAAGGACCGCAAGGCCCATCCAGTCTGCCCATTTCTTTTTCTACCTTATAAATGTGCCATCGGCCTTTGCTCTGTCAGTGGCCTATCTATTCATAGTCATTTGTATTGCTCCCTTATGTCTATCCCATGCCTGTTTGAAGCCCTGCACTGTATTCATAGCCACCACTTCTTGTGGTAAGCCATTCCATGCATCCACCACCCTTTCTGTGAAAAGAATTTCCTCACATTCCCCTTAATTGGCCTCCCTCTAATCTCATGCTGTGTCCTCTTGTCCTGCTATTTTCTTATATTTAAACATGTTAGACTCTTTCACCTTGTTTATGCCCTTAAGGTGTTTGAATGCCTCGATCATATCACCTCTCCTCCCTTTGCTCAAGGGTATACATATTGAGCTCCTTTAATCTGTCCTCCTATATGTCTTCTGATGCAGTCCCTGCACCATTTTGGTTGCCCTTCTCTGGACTGCCTCAATTTGTTAATGTCCTTGTGAAGGTGTGGCTCCAATACTGCACGCAGTACTCCAGATGGGGCCTAACCAGTGTCTTGTACAGAGGGGATTATTACCTCCCTCTACGACCTGTGATACCCTACTAATACACCCTAACACCCCTAGCCTTACCTACTGCTTTAGAGGTCTGCCTGGATGATTTTAGGTCATCAGTGATGATGATGCCCAAGTCTCTTTCTTCCTTTGTGACTGCATAACTCCCCTCCCAGCCTATAGGTGGCTTCAGGGTTTCTTCCCTATGTGCATGATTTTGCACTTCTTTGCATTAAATCCCAGTTGCCACTCTTCTGACCATTCTGCTAGTTTATCCAGATCTCTTCTCATTCTGCCCACCCCATCTGGATCATCTACTCTGTTGCAGATCTTGGTGTCATCTGCAAACAGACAAGCCTTACCCTCTAGTCCATCTGCAAGGTCACTAATGAAGATGTTGAAGAGGACTGGCTCCAGGACTGATCCTGAAGGTACCCACTTGTGACTTGCATCTCTTCTGACTGTATACCATTTACCACCACTCTCTGTTTTCTGCCTGTCAACCAGTTTGCCACCAGTTGACCAACTTCTGACCCACCCAGAGCCTACCCAGCTTATTTATCAATCTTCTATGTGGAACAGTGTCAAAAGCTTTGCTGAAGAGTCAAGGTAGGACATCAACTGCTCCTTGGTCCACCACTCTGGTTACCCAGTCAAAGAAATCTATGAGATTAGTTTGACAGGATCTTCCTTTGTAAACCCATGCTGTCTTGGATCCTGTCCCTATGGATTCCAGGTGTTGCACTATCCTTTCCTTAAGGAGTGCCTCCATAATCTTGTCCACTACTGAGGTAAGACCGACTGGTCTGTAGTTCCTTGCCTCCTCCCTGCTACCACTCTTGTGGGCGGGATCACATAACCCTTCTCCAGTCTTCTGGGACCTCTCCTGTGCTCAGAGACTCACTAAACAATTCTGCTAATGGCTCTGCTAGTTCCTCCTTTAGCTCCTTAAGCACAGCTGGGATGTGTGCCATCAGGTCCCATTGCCTTATCCACCCTGAGCTTAGCAAGCTCTTGTAGGACCCTTTCTTTTTTGAGAGGAAGTAGTGCTCACCTCCTCCCTCCTGTGTCCATGATTTGAGCTGTGGGCCCTGCCCTACTTCTTCGTAAATACCGAGCAAAAGTATTTTTTAGGATAGATGCCTTACAGGTCCTCCTCCTCACATGCTTCCTTTTCTCCATTAAGCTTAGCATACCCCTCTGGACTTTCTCCTTTCACTAATGTATCTATAGAAAGTCTTGTCACCTTCTTTACTGTTCGTGCTAGTGTTTCCTCAGTTTGGGACTTTGCCTGCCTTACTGCCTTACCTGCTTCCCTTAGGGCAGTTTGGTATGCCTCCCTATCTTCATCCGCTGTGTTCCCTTATATTTCCTGAAGGCCAGCCTTTTGGCTCTGACCTTTTCTGCTACTGTTTTGAGAACCAAAGTGGTTTCCTTCTTCTTTTGCACTTCCTTTTCTGTCTAACACAATGGGATGTTGCTTCAAGTATTGCATCCTTAATGCTTGCCCACTTTGCCTGTACCCCTCACCTGTGTTTCTTTTTGCCAGGGCTGCAACTCTGTTGGCCATCTTATCAAAGTCAGCTCCTCTGAAGTCCCATATTTTTGCCTTGGAATGGGATGATTTAGATGTAGTAGCCAAATTGAACCATACCATGTGATGGTCACTGGCCCCAGGTGACCTTCTACCTGGAGATCTGTGATCCCTTCTTTGTTAGTCAGTACTAGATCTAGGATAGCCCTGTCTCTTGTGGGTTGCTGTACCAGTTGTTTGAGGCCTCCCCTGCAGGAATCCACTATGAGTCTAGTTCTGGCAGATGTTCCTGCTGGTATTGACCAATCTGTATCCGGCATGTTGAAGTCTCCCATTATCAGAACCTCCTCTTTAGCTGTCATGTTTTGTATATCTTCTAACAGTAATGTGTCTATGTCCTCCCTCTGGTCTGGGGGCCTGTAGACAACCCCAGTTCTTATGGCTGTCCCATTTCCTGTTTCAGGGTGACCCACAGTTCTTCTGGCTCCTTATGTGATTCTGAATTTCTGTAGCTTTGATATTTTCATTAACATACAGGGCCCTCCTCCCCCTCTTGCACCTCGGTCTCTTCTGGAACAATACATAGCCAGGTACTGAAGTCTCCTAAGTGAGCTTACTGGTAAACCATGTCTCACTAATTGCTACTATGTCCAGTTTAGCCTCTGACATTATTGCCTGCAGGTCTGGGATCTTATTTCCCAGGCTGTGAGCATTGTGTACATGATTTTCCATTGGCCAGATTTTGGTGTGTTAGTTGTTGGGTGAAGTTTGGCATTACCCCTGTGCGTCGTATGGGGAGACAAACCTTTTTTCTTACCTGGTGATGCAAATGAACGGCAAACATGCTGAATTCCTGTTTGACCACTAGCTGAGGGGGGAAGGGTGTTCTTCCCATTCGACGTATGGGGTGCTGCACCCCTCTCCCCATTTGCTAGTTTAAATATTCTGCAAAGACGTCAAACTTCTGCCCCAATGCACTGACTCCCTCTTTAGTCAGATGCAGTCCATCAAATTTAAAGAACTTTCGCTCCCAGAACTGTTGCCAGTTCCTACAAATCTGTGTCCTTTTCCTGGCACCAGCCCTTGAGCCACGTGTTTGGGTCCCTATCTCCTCTTCTCTGACCTTCCGTCCATCTGCTCCCCTCTCCCAGACTGGCAGGATCTCAGAGAAGGAGATGCGGACGAAATAGATGATAGTATGTCACCCAGCCTAGTCAGGTGTTCCTTGGTCTCCACAACTGACCGGCTGGTGAGATCATTAGTCCTATGTGCTAGGACATCAATGTTTTCTCCTGCTTTGTGAACAATTTTAGCAATGCGGTCAGTGTCTCTCCATGCTGATGTACCTGGGAGACATCTGACCATCACCCCTGGCTGGAGATGGGTATCAACTCCCCGAATCATGGAGTCCCCTGTGATCAGAAGTTTTTTGGATTTCCTTTGTGCTTGTTTTATTTTGGTTCCTGATTTGGGTGAGTTTTGTTGTGCTAGCTCCTGTGCCACAGTGTCCTGCTCTGCAGTGTCTTCTGCCTCTTTATTTGATTTCAGAGATAGAGGCAGATACCTGTTGTAGTGTTTATATGGTTTTGGAGGTAATGTGTTGGAGAGCGAGAGTGATGGGGCACCTGATTTGCTCCTCCTAACCACCTGCCAACCTCCTGGACCAACTACCCTCTACGGTCGAGGTTTTTCTGTTGGATGCTGGGAAATGGTGATTGGTTCTTATAATGTATTTCCTCTTCAATATGAAATTTAGGCGTGCAATCTCTGCCCATGCTGCCCGGAGCTGAGCCCTCAAGATCTCCAAAGGCTCAGCATGTAGGACAGTGTCCCAAATCCTGTAAGACTGTCCTTCTGAAAATTGTTCCACAGTACCTGCAGTTAATGAACCATTCCAAATAAGTTGCTGGGTTTGTAACCTAGTCAGAGTAATTAGAAGGAGAAAAAGAGGAAAAAAATACAAGTAATGGTTTAATTGTGCTTTGTTTAACTTGTTATAGCAAGTTAAATTACTAGTGCCCCTGTAAATGAGATCACCTTGTGGAGGCCCCACTGATCTGCCCTTCCTGCTCTGCCACAGGAAATGTCACAACTGTGGTACCCTATAAAAGGAGTGTAGCGTAAGTGGTTGGGGATGGGGGTGGGTGGCTGGGCCTTTCCCTGCCTAAAAAGAAGAACCACAGACGAAAGAACAAGGAGGTAAGAGCAGAAACAATCAGTCAACAACAAATGCAGTAACCTGAAAGCTTATCCTAATGTTAGATAAAACTGTAAAACCTGTAAAGCACCACCTGTAATAATTTCAGAGAAGATATACGCTAAGAAACACTTTGCTCCAGAGAAAATAAAGCAGTAACAGAAGATATACCTTGCAAAAGACAATTTGAATCAGAAGATTACAGGAGTAATCTGTTAGCACACACCTGTAGGCACACCTTGTAATAATGCAGAAGAAGGTATACCAGCAACAACAATTTGAATCAGAGAAAAATAAAGCAATGAAATGTTAGCAACAAACAGTAGCAATCCCTGTGAGTAAAAACAAAAACACCACCACACAGTAAACCTGCTTAGCAAACTAAGTCTTAATCCTTTTCTCTTGCTCTGGTAAGTTTCTCTACTCTGCCTTTCAAGCAGTCTTAGAAGGAAAGAGCTCAGGTGAAGCTAGGTGCCTTGGCCAGCAAACCAAGTCTTCTACCGCCAAGATATCAACTAACCTGACTTTTTAACCCTTCTTTCTGTTGGAAATTACTGACAGTTTGCCAGCTCCACCCCCCACATACACCTAATCCTTTGGAAGAGCTGTGGGAGGAAAAGCAATTAGCTCCTTCAATGTGAGAAGGAGACTGAAACACCTCTGAGACAACAAACCTTTTCAACAAACAAGAATAAAATAAAACACAGTGTCAAACAGTAATTTTGTTAGCCCAATGATAAAAAGTCACAAAATGTAAGCTCCACCTGTAATACAGTAATTTCAGAGAAGATATACCTGTAAGAAACACTTTGCTCCAGAGAAAAATAAGCAGTAACAGAAGATATACCTTGCAAAAGACAATTTGAATCAGAAGATTACAGGAGTAGTCTGTTAGCACACACCTGTAGGCACACCTTGTAATAAAGCAGAAGAAGGTATACCAGCAACAACAATTTGAATCAGAGAAAAAATAAAGCAATGAAATGTTAGCAACAAACAGTAGCAATCCCTGTGAGTAAAAAATAAAAACACCACCACACAGTAAACCTGCTTAGCCAAACTAAGTCTTAATCCTTTTCTCTTGCTCTGGTAAGTTTCTCTACTCTGCCTTTCAAGCAGTCTTAGAAGGAAAGAGCTCAGGTGAAGCTAGGTGCCTTGGCCAGCAAACCAAGTCTTCTACCGCCAAGATATCAACTAACCTGACTTTTTAACCCTTCTTTCTGTTGGAAATTACTGACAGTTTGCCAGCTCCACCCCCACATACACACCTAATCCTTTGGAAGAGCTGTGGGAGGAAAAGCAATTAGCTCCTTCAATGTGAGAAGGAGACTGAAACACCTCTGAGACAACAAACCTTTTCAACAAACAAGAATAAAATAAAACACAGTGTCAAACAGTAATTTTGCTTAGCCCAATGATAAAAAGTCACAAAAATATAAGCTCCACCTGTAATACAGTAATTTCAGAGAAGATATACCCTGTAAGAAACACTTTGCTCCAGAAAAAATAAAGCAGTAACAGAAGATATACCTTGCAAAAGACAATTTGAATCAGAAGATTACAGGAGTAGTCTGTTAGCACACACCTGTAGGCACACCTTGTAATAAAGCAGAAGAAGGTATACCAGCAACAACAATTTGAATCAGAGAAAAATAAAGCAATGAAATATTAGCAACAAACAGTAGCAATCCCTGTGAGTAAAAAATAAAAACACCACCACACAGTAAACCTGCTTAGCCAAACTAAGTCTTAATCCTTTTCCCTTGCTCTGGTAAGTTTCTCTACTCTGCCTTTCAAGCAGTCTTAGAAGGAAAGAGCTCAGGTGAAGCTAGGTGCCTTGGCCAGCAAACCAAGTCTTCTACTTAACACGGAGGCTTGGGGGGGGGACACCTTGCTCTTCCAGCCACTACCCAATGAAGAAAATAGCATATCTTGGGCAGTATTCAAGTCAGTGTGGCTCCACGGGCATAATACCTAACTGCCGGAGGGCACAGTTCCAGAGGTTATGATTTGCAGTCAAAGATTTGCCCATGTAACAGACGCTTCTCATTTTGGTTGTGATCACCCTTTTCACAGATGAATATTTCTGCCTCCAATGCAAGACTTATAAAAGACAGTGAAAAACAATTATTATGTGTAAGGAAATATGCAACATAAAACTGAGTTCATAATGTTAAATAGAAACATAGACTTTGACGACAGATAAGGACCACGTGGCCCACCCAGTCTGCCCATTTTCCTACCTATTGGATAAGCTGCAGATTCTAGTTAACCAACAGCCTACTTCCTGCAACCCCCCACTATAATTGCCTTATGTCTGTCCCATGCATGTTTGAATTCCACCACTGTTTTAGACCCCACAACCTCTCCAGGAAGGCGGTTCCATGTGTCCACCACTCTCTCAGTGAAAAAAATTTCCTCACATTACCTCTGAGCCGTCCCCCTCTATCTTTAAATTGTGCCCCCTTGTTCTTACACATCTCTTTTTCTGAAAGATGCTACCCTCCTGGACTTTGTTGATTCCTTGAGGTACTTAAAGTTTCTATCATGTCCCCTGTCCCTCCTTTCATCAAGGGTATATATATTAAGCTCTCAGTCTCTCTTCATGTGGTTTCTGATATAGACCCTGCACCATTTAGTTGCCCTCCTCTGGACTGCTTCCATCCTGTCTATGTCCTTGTGTAGGCAGGGGTCTCCAAAACTGCATGCAGTACTCAGATGGGGTCTCACCAACTGTCTGTACAGAGGGATAACCACTTCCTTTTTCTGCTTGTGATGCCCTCCTATGCATCCCAGTATCCCCCTGGCTCTCCTTACCAACTTCTCACATTGCTTACCCACCTTTAGGTCATCTGATATGACTACCCCAGGTCACTTTCCATTATTGTTGTTGTTAGTACCTTCCCTGCTATTGTGTACTCTTCTCCTGGATTTTTATTTCCCAGGTGCATTAATTTGCACTTCTTTGCATTGAATCTAAGTTGCCATATGTCTGACCATTCCTCCAACCTTGCCAAGTCCCTTCTCATCCTTTCTACCCCCCCTTGTGTATCAACTCTGTTACAGATCTTTGTGTCATCTGCAAAGAGGCATACCTTTCCTTCCAGACCCTCTGCAATGTCACCTATAAAGACGTTAAAGAGGAGTGGACCCAGTACTGAGCCCTGAGGTACATCGCTAGTAACCCCCCTTTCTTTGGAATGTGTTCCATTCACTATTACCTTCTGTGTCCTGTTGTGCAGCCAGTTTGCTACCTAGGCTACCACCCTGGGACCCACTCCCAGGCTGGCTAACTTGATTATTAATCTTTTGTGAGGGACTGTGTCAAATGCCTTGCTAAAGTCTATGTGAGCTCCTCTTCTCCTGCTCTTTTGCTAAGCAGTGAGTACTGATGAAAAGATTACAAATGTGGCTGGGAATAATATGTTTGAAGAAGATCAACTTTTCGTTGACTTTAACATGAGAAAAGGGGCAAATAAGTCAGATGTCATAAATAATGTGAACTCCCTTGTGATCTTTTGAAGATGCATATTTGTTGAAATCCTCAGCCTTGGGCTCATGAGAGTTGGTTAGCCCTTTGTGAAAATATTCCTTTGAGAACTATGTTTGCAAATTTTACAGAAACAACATTCCTGCATCCTTGTTGTGGGTGAGCCATGGGTATGTTTTAAATAAGGGGTCTTATTTCTCTATGGCTGCCCCATGCATTTTTTTTGGTTTTCTTGCTTGTAGGCTCACAACATTCTGGACTGGTTTCTGATATGCTTACACCTAGGCAGACCAGACACCCCTGCCTCTGGATTACTGCTGGGTCAGTTGAGCACCTCCGTTATTTTGCTTTGCATCTTAAGTGCATGATGCTTTGGTACCAAAGGACTCGGCGTTAAAAGACAATGTTATGGTTCCCACTCACTGAGACAATAACGGTTTGTATTTATTTAACCAGGAAAAAAGCTCTATGGAACAGTGCTCATTTGTAAGGAAGTCCTGGTCAGGACAGGTAACATAATGTAAGATAAGGAGGCAGGTAACAATATGGGAATGAATAAACAATGGGTACAAAATGTTTTTTTTGCATGTAAGAACTAGAACAAGGTTAAGAACAGTAGAAGACCAACCAAGAATCCATGCCTACAAAAGGAATAATGAAAGTGCAGTATTATGTACGTAATTAATTAAACACAATTTACAGTGTGATTTAATAGCATTCGGAGGGGCGCTGTAGAAGCCGAGCAAGATGGCAGCAAGCAGATAGTGCTCTGCACATTATTGAAACTTGGAAGCTATTAATATAGATTTTTGGGGGGCATCTGCGAGTGCTGAACAGCAATAGTTGTGTGGGATAACCTACTTGACAAGAGGGGAAACCCACATTAAAAAAGGCAGCATATTAATGGCACTAAGGGGAAAAATCTGAGTGGTGCTCCCACCACGCAGTCCACATCGCAAAACCAGACCGATGCAACGGAGAGTCCTGGAGAGGAAATGCTTCAATCACTCCATCTTAAAATGAATAGACTGATCTCCTCTGTGGCAGGGCTATCCGGCAAATTTGATAGCCGTACAAATTGAGTGACCAGTGTGGAATCTGTGATGGAAGCAGTGTTAGGGGCGACGGTGGAGGCCACGAAGTGGGCCGATGCACCATGAGTGACGTCATAAATGTAATTAAAGAAAATGGACACCTGAGAACAAGACTGGAAGCCCTGGAAAATCAGGCTAGGGCTATGAACATATGTGTATTGGGACTTCCAGAGGGCTGTGAGGGTGAACACTTAATGCTGTTTCTTCAGGAGTGGTTGACGCAGCAATTGGGCGAGGAAGCCACCACACGAATTCAGAGGATCCAGAAGGTCTGTAGGGTAACACCATGAGGCAGGCCAATAATCCTGAGGCCCCATGTACAGTGGTGGCTGTAACTGATGGAGTGGGCACCAGGGACTATCTGTTGGCTCTGGCCAGGCAGCGTAAAACTCTCCTGTACAACAGATAAACTCTGCGACTATATCCTGATGTCAGCTATGCAACCAGACAGAGAAGGAAGCAGTTTGATGATACCAGAGCTCTACTGAGGGAAGCTGGCATACCCCATGGGATTATCTTCCCAGTGTGTCTCCGCATTGCTTATTGAGGCAAGATTTTTTTATTCTTGGACTTGAAGGACACAATGAAATGGGCCCAGCAGCAGGTCCTACAGAGAACAAAAGTCGTGGATAGGGAGGAAGCATCATCTGAGGATGACAAGTTGTGAAGACACTCGGATTATCCTTCTCACCATAGAGGTAATGGGTGGGTGAAAACAGTCCTGGGGTAACACTATATACTTTTCAGTCAATTACTGTGAAGGAAAGGGCAATAACATCCACTCAAAGCCTAAATTTACATTGACATTGCTAATTTTAGAGGTCGGGTTGACCTAATTGCTTAAGTTTAAACTTTCACAACAACAAATGCTAAAAAAATTTAATTTTGTAAAAGAAGTTGAAGCAATGCTCTGAAATAGTTGTTTAAGTTTGCATGTTATAAACAGACTTCTGCCGAAAAGTTTGTTTAAATATTACTACAAGTTCCATAACGCCATAATAACTGTAGTGGTTGCTACTTTCAATGAAGCACTGTCTTAAAGGGGACCGCACTATTGGTGCATATATTAAAGAATAATGTATGGGAATTTTCTCTATTTCCTCATTTGAGGAAGAGAATATAGTGGAGCCAGAACGATAGACTTTGAAGGGCGTTACCATGCTGCTCACAGGCTCATGCTACAGCTGTTTTGTATTGTTACTATAGATATTTAAATGTAATCAGATTACCCCTCACTGACGTATCTTAAAGCAGTAGATTTATTTTATTTATTTATTTATTAAGCATCAGTTTACAACCTTTGAGTCAGAGGCTCGTTTACAAAGGTACCTCGTCACAGAGAGGACAATACAGTGATAACAACTTGGTACAGAGAAACAGTGTACAGTTTTTTTGAGGATACAGGAGAACAAATGAGATCAACAATTTACCACATACAGGATTGGTGAAGTTAACATTGTTCAGGGAAATAACTAGAACATCAGAAAAAAAAAACATAGGATATCAATACAGTGTGTTTTAGTGGAGTCAACAGGGAGGTAACAGGAACCAGGGTAGAGAAGGTAGAGGATTTGAGCAGCCAACAGGGGCTTTGTCGAAAGTGTGCAAGATAACTTAGAAACAGCAACAGCTGCGAGTAGTGAAAAGGTGGTTCTGGAGGGTAGTTTTAAAGCAAGAGATTGTGGTGGTGTCTGAGATACTGGCAGGGAAGGAATTGTACCAAGAAGGGGCACGGTAGAGGAAAGCCCGTTATCCATGAGAGATACTTACCCTAGGTACCTTCAACTTGGTTTTACAGGAGGACCATGTTGAAGCTAGTGAGTTTACTTGGTGGATAACGGCAGTCAAACCAGGAGGAGAGAGCCCAAGGAGAGTTTTTTTTGTAAGGATGCAGGTTTGATACCTAAGACGTTCATCAAGATTGAGCAGATTTGCCTGGGAATAAAGATGGCAGGTATGTGTAAGTCTGGGAGCACCTAAGATTAGTCGACAGGCCTTATTTAAGGTGAGGCGGATTTTGTTTAGCGAGGTCTGGTCAGCAGCCTCGTAGACTGGTAAGCCATAGTCAACAAGTGACAGAATGGAGGACATTACTGCGAGTCGGAGGGCATCGGGGGGGAGACAGTGTTTGTGGCGGAAAAGGATTCCCAACCTAATATTGGTGGTGGAGGCTAAGGCGGAGATATGGGAATGGAACGTGAGGGCAGGGTCAAAGGTTATCCCAAGGTATTTGTATGTGTAAACATATTCGAATGGGAACATAGAGCTGGCGAAGACTTGAAGTTGGAAATTACTAGCTTTGTTTTGGGGGTGGGAGAAGATCATAGATTTGGTCTTTTTAAGATTGATAACCAGTCCATGTTCTTAAAACCAGGCTTCCATGTCTTTATAGGATAATTGCAGGGAATCTTGGAGGGTAGTGGGGTTACCGTCAAAAGCAAAGATAACAGCATCATCTGCATAAAGGAGGAGTTTACCAGTACAGGCACCTGGCAGGGAGTTGAGATAAAAGGAAAAGAGCAGGGGCCCAAGAATAGAGCCTTGGGGAACCCCAGATCGGATAGGGCAGAGGTCAGAGAGGGTGCCATTGATTTTTACACGCTGGGACCGGGCAGACAGATAGCTGGAGCACCATGAGACAGGTCCTGCAGCAAAGCCAGTGTGGCTATGTGCATCCAGCAGGAGAGGATGGGTTACAGTGTCAAAGGCTTTTGACAGATCGATGAACACTGCACCAGCAAGAGAGCCCGAGTCCAGGGAGGAATGGAGGAAGTTAGAAAACTCGATGAGGGCGGTATTGGTGCTGTGCCCAGCACGGAAGCTGTGTTGTTCAGGGCAGAGGATACTGTATTTGGTAAGAAACTCAGATATTTGGGAGGATACTACTTTCTCTAAGGCTTTTGAGAGTGGTGAGAGGATTGAGATGGGATGATAATTACCGGAAAGGGCCATATCTCCACCCTTATGTATGGGAGTGACAGTGGCAATTTTCCAGGCTGATGGAAATTGCCCTAGACAGAGTGATTTGTTGAAGAGGCTAGTGATTGGGGCGATGACCTGGTCCAAAGCCAGGCTGAGGAGTCTGGGGTCCAAGGAGTCACTGCCAGTGGTGTTGCTTCTTAGGGCCTTGGTCAGATACGGTCTGACTTCATTGACAGTAACCAGGTGGAGGTGGAAAGATGCGTGTGAGGGAGCAGGGTCAGGAGAGTGGGGGGGTCAAAAAAGTTGCTAGGGAGTACAGAGCTAAGGTCAATAAAGGATTTATTGAGATGGTTAGCAATGAGGGTAGGATCAGTAGAGATAATACCCTCAATATTGATTTGGGAAGGCGGAGGAGAGCGTGTATCACCATTTAGTTGTTTGATGTTATCCCAGAAGGTTCTAGCATTCCCCCAGGACGAGGTGAGGGAGGCCCGATAATGATCGGCCTTTGCTTTGTGTACATTTATTTCGGGCAGCAGCATATTCCTGTCTGTCGGCAGGGCGGCCAGTTTCCATGGCTAGGTGCCACAGGTTATCCCCGTGCCTAAGAAGTTGGAGTAGGGAAGGAGTGACCCAGGGAGTATGCCGTACCTTGGAACGAAGTTTTGTTAGGGGTGCGAAGATATCACAAGCTTTGTTAAACATTAAGGTGAAGAAGGCCAGGGCCGAATCAAGGTTGGGGGCAGTCTCAATGATAGACCAGTCAACTTGGGCTGGAAGTTGCTTCAGGCCTCTCAGCCCACCTGGTCGCAACCGCCACCATAGGGTGGCCTGAGCAGTGGGTTTGGTTAGGGGCGTAATCCAATGGAAAAGAATAGGGGAGTGGTCACTGATTCCATCCGGAAGGACTTGTAGATTGCGAACTTGGTTACGTCGGTTGGTGAGGACTACATCCAGAAGAGTGCTCGACCCCTTTGTGGGGTTCACTCTTGTTGGTTGGGTAACAAGTTGCATTAGGTCAATAGCAGTAAAGGAGTCGCAGGTGGAGGAGGATGCAGGGCTAAGCCAGTTGATGTTTAGATCACCCATGAGAATATGCTCAGGGGAATGTGGTAGAGAGGTGAGATACTCTATTAGAGGGACCAAGGCCTGATTTTGATTTTTTGGGGGAATATAGGTGGAGGTTAGAAAGAGAGGGCCTTTAGAGGTCGGGGTAAGTTTTGGGGTAGGGGCCTGGGCCCTGAGGTTAAGGACAGGGGCTGGGAGGGCTACTCCAGGAAGGGAGTCTTTGATATAAATAGCACAGCCTCCGCCTCGTCTCCCTACACGGTCTTCTTGAAAGAGAGGTAGCCAGGGAGTGAGACAAGGGAGTCAGGGGTAGAGTCAGATAGCCAGGTTTCGACTAGGGGGATGATGTCAGGTTTGTGGACAGTGACCCAACATTGGAGCGAGTCAGATTTCTTCAGGAGACTGCAGATATTCATAGAAGCAATAAGAAGCCCAGGGGATCTAGTCAAGGAGTTATTATGGGTTGGGCCAGGGTTGGGATGAATGTTCCTGACAGAGTAGGAGGAGAAGTACAGCCCTGATCAGGGGTGTGGAAGGCATTTTTGCGTCGGCGAGATAGTAGGAGTGGGAGGCTTAGAGACACAAGGGGTGGGCAAGAGGGTACAGGATGGGCAGGCTAGTACAATAAGTTGCCCGTGGGCGCAAAGGGGAAGCTAGGTGGGGACTGGGGGAGGTATGATAGGTTGGGGTGCAAGGAGATAGTAGAAGAGGAGGGAGGCGACTCCGGGGCCACAGAGTAGGGGACCTGTGGAGCCATGGGGACACCTGGGTTAGATGGAGGCCACGTGAGAAGGAGGAGGGAGAGGCATGACAAGAGAAGGTGGGCAGTCATCTTAGGATGGATCTGCAGATAGCAGTAATGAAATGGGTAGAAGAGGGTGAAAGGTCTACCCATAAGTGTAGTTGCCACTTTGGTACAGTGGTAGAGCCCCTGTCTCAAGTGCACAGAGTATCACGTTCAATGCTTGCTTAGGGTGATAGAAAAGGTCCCAGGACGGTGGCTGCAGCAGCAGGGTGCAGGACTCAAAGCCTGCAGTAGCACTCAGAAAATATTTTAGCAGACTATGAGGGTTAGAGGCTTTTAGAGTCTTAAAACCTATCACAAACAATAGTCTGATGTGATAGCTGAGTGGTGGAGCTGCTGAGTGAAATAGCAAGAGTGCAGGGTTCAATGCCTGCAGTGGCACGAAGAGAGAAATGGTGAAATATTTTGGCAGACTGGGGGGGGTCAGAGACTATGAAGTCTTAGAAAGTAAGCCTAAGATAGCCAGATACAATGGTTAAGTGGTAGAGCTGCTGACTCTGATAGCAAGGGTACTCGGTTTGAGAACAGCAGCAGAACAGAGGATAGGTATCTTGTTTCTAAGAAGGAAGGGTTAAAACCTTGAAATTAGAGGTAGATGTTGGCTTGGTGGTTGGGCTGCAGACTTTGGAGTAAGGGGTACAAGGTTTGAGCCTTGCAAGGGGTGTAGTGGTGGGCTGAAAGGAAGGAGTGAGGAAAGGATTAGGAGGGAACTGTAGAGACCTCTAGTGGACAGGGATTGCATTAGTTACTAGGAAGGAGTGGAGAGTGGTTAGTGGTGCCAGAGTGAAAAGTGCAGCAACCCCTAGTGGTTGGAGTGTATAAGCTGCAACTGGGAAAGTGGACACTTGGGAGTAAAATGATGGGTAGGTCATGTGATGTGACCTGCCAGCAACAATAAATGAAGCACCACCCCTGGGTGAGTGGTTGGGGTGGGAAGAGCCACAACCACAGGCAGGCTGTAGTGCAGGAGGCTTTACCTCTTAAGGGCTCTCAGCAATTCCCCCAAGTTCAAGCTCTGCTGCTGGGCAGTGTTGTGTGGATTAATTGTTTATATTAAGAGGAGTGGCAACCTCATTGTGCCCTGTATCTTAACATCTGTCATAGCTACGCTTGTAATATGACTTTAAACTGTTTATTTGAAGCAATAAACATAAAGTTAAAAACAAATTTAATGACATTCATACTTGTCAGCACAAAATATACCAAGTAAAACTTTTAAATAGTAAGGACTGACAAACAAACTCAATTTAAGTGAATCCTGCAAGATGTTCCAAGAAGTAGGGGAGACCCAACTAAAGGCCATTTTTCTGAGTTTCAGTACGGGAGAATATTTTGTGGCATTTGTAAAACAGGACAAAAGTCATTGCTGTTCTAATGTGACACTGACAGCTTGTCACATACCACTTATGAAAATCAATTCTACGTCTTTGTTTTATTTGAAATATGATGAAAATTGAGACATTGTGACAGGAGGGGAAATGACTCTTAATATTCAGGGTCAGAGAAATGAGTAAGAATTGTGTTTAACAGTACGGTAGAACTGACTTGTCAGCAGTTGTTTCACAGACAGCACACCGTTTTAGCTTTATTTTTTGTATCTGAAGATTTGACAACACTGTGCTTCAATGAACAAAGGCTGACTTCACTGAGTGAATCAAAGTTAGTTTAGAGTCAAACTTGTGTTATTTATCTGGCTAAAGATTTTCCCTGACACGAAACTGGCTCACAGACACTATTTTCCTTTCAGGCTTCCTATATTTATTTTCTAGAATCATCCCTTTTAGGTTTCCAGAGTGTGGCACAATTATTTTTCCTTTTTCAGGGTTTTCTGGTGACAACTGCTGCTGCCATTTATTTATTTTCCCCTCTTTCAGGCTTCTGGACACAAGCTGCCACTTGCATTTTTCCTGGGGTTTTTTCCTGGCTTTCCTGTGGCAGAGTACATAGGCTGCCACAAAATATGTTATCTTACTTGAAGAGCAGGGACGGCCTTAGCCATTCTGGGCCCATGTGCAGCTCCCTGCTAGGCCCCACTACTCCATTCCCTGTGGGCCCCCCCACCCCACATCTATCATTTACACATAACTAACCCTCCTGTCCTGTATTAATAAAGTAGTACCAGGTCTACTAGTTTAACCAACATCATTTAATTAGTGCCATTGACTGCACTGAATTATTTGACTTCACCACTGGAAATGAATCTGACTAAGCCTGGAGCAAGAACTTAAGTAAGTATGGTACCACTACCGTATTCATTTCTGTAAGGACAGGGACATCATCACTGCGCACTCATACCTCTGATAATCCGATCTGCAAACAAGTTAAACAGTTTAACTTTTGTGGAGGTGTGAGTGAGAGAGAATAGAGAGGATTATCATGGGACACCAGTAAGGCTGCCACCTGTCATTTTTTTTACCTGGTGATCAGGTTTTCAGGGTCCCTATCAGGAAATCCAGTTTTGTTCTGTGCTGGTCAGGTTTTTGTTCCATTTTGAGTGCTCGCATACTTTTGAAACAGATTTTGTCAATCATTTATTGTTTCAGCTACATGTCCAGATTACAAACAAGTTCTCTTGTCAATATAGCCCTTTGTTTGTGAAAGCAGTCAACCTGGGAGGCGTAAAGTATGGCAATTAACACCATTAGCACTCACTTTCTTTTTTTTCCAACTTTATTTATCTGCCTTACACACACAACCCTAGACTCTCTCAGATGGGGGCACACAGCTTACCTCCATCCCGCCACGTCTGAGACTCAGTCCTGACTCTCAGTCGAGCCAACTCCTCCATTGTCCAGGCATCCACACCTCACCTTGAGCCACCCTACATGAGGACATCCAAGGACCGCGGGAGCTCCGAGGTCAGCCAGCATATATGACTGTTGAGCATGGGGGGTAGCTCCCGGACCCTATCGTTGGCTACCAGGGTCGGGTCCATTTTTCTGTTTTTCTGGTTTCCCCTCTGGTGCCTAGGACATGCAGTGGGCTCCCGCGCACACCCATAGGACGTCCTGCCAAGACACCTCCCCACATTGTTGCAGGCTTGCTCTCTGTTGTGGTACACCCAGCCTCCACTAGGAGCCACCAAAGCATGGCCGGCTGAAATCCTCCCTCCCTGGGAAAGGAGAGCAGTCCTACTGACACTTGATCCTTTCCCAACCCTGCCAACCCCGACAACCCAGGCTCGTTCCCATACTCGGGTCACCAGCGTGGCGCGAGGTGTGGCATCCAGCGCCTCAACCCTCAGCACCACCAGGCCTGCCATTAGCACTTACTTAACCTAATCTATTCTACTGCATCTTAAAGTGACATAGCATCAAATCTGCCACCACCTTTTGTAACAGTAACAGAGCCAGTTGTCTTCCACTTTCATTCGCTGGTAAACATTTTCTTCTCTAACAAAATTTAGGCTTTTTTTTTTTTGTATTATCTTTTTACCTCCTCCCTACATGCTCCACTTCAGCCTCTCCTTCAGGCTTGCCCATGCTTGCTCTGGTCCATCTGCCCTCTGATCCTCCGGTCCCACATAGCAGCCAACCCCAGGGTAACCCAGAGTAACCCTTCTCCGGATGGGTTCCCCTCCTCCGAGGGGGAATGCACCAGCCCTGGAGGGGGCAGGCCAGTGCTACTCTTGGCCCTGTGGTGCTGCTGGGATGGAGGACTCAGCAGGGACATGAATGGCACCAGACAGCCGGGCAGCCATCATCCAGCTTAAAGTGGATGGTATTTACGCTGTTTCCAGGTGCGTCCCCTACGTGCATCTGTTTTGCTCCTGGTCTCCACCAGGGGCTGCCACAGCATGACGTCAACCCACTACCCACCCCAGGAGAGGAGAGCACTCCTATGGACGCTCGATCTTCTCCTTCCCCAGGCAGACCCCGGTGTCCCGAGTCCATTTCCAAACCCAGGCCGCCGGCATAAGTCGAGGTAAGGCACCAGCGCCTCAACCCTCTATACCACCGGGCCGGCAGGCATTTTTAAATATTTTCAATCATTTTTTTCCTCAAGAAAAAAAGTATGGGCCCCCAAGGTGCAGAGGCACAGCTTACACCTAGCTAAGGCTGGCCCTGTTGGAGAGGGTTCCTGCAGTAGGTCATCACAGATTGGACTGCGCCCCCTGGCATCAGGACCACACAGCATACTTCTAGCTAGCAATACGTAGTGGGGGACCACCTCCGGCGTCACATGATGGGATATCAGTGTGACAGTATATAGGGGCAGTCCCCACGCCCACCCTCCTGTTCTTTCCTGCTGTTGACCTGTATACGTCAGACTTCATGGTGAACTCAGCTACAGTCAACTGCCATTTTATAAGTATTTCTTGTTCCTTTATTGTGTCTTTTTCTAGTTTAATGCATGTCTGCCCAGTCTCGTAAAACCAAGAAGTGCTCACAGTGCAATGCTCAGATTCCGCATGGGGATGACCATTCCTGCTGCGTCCTCTGTTTAGCCCCAAAACACCGAGTTGACAACTGCAACATCTGCCAGTCCTACAACCAGGCCATGCACATCAGGTACCAGAAAGCCATCTGTCCACCTTTTGAAAAAACACCTTGCATCGATGGAAAAGGAGCTTCAGGAGCTGCGGGGATGTTCCACTTCATCTACCTCTGAGTGCAAGAAAAAGAAGAAGGAGAAGCACTGGGACCGGTCCCCCTCTGCCCAGCGTCTCCAGGCAGTCGACGCTACTTCAGGTGGAGCATCCACCTTGGTGAGTACTCCTCCTCCTCCTCGGTCTCCATCTGCTCCGACGGATCAGTCACCGACCCACCCCCACCTTAGTTAGTGGGCGACAGGAGTGTTCCTCCCAGGAGGATCTTGCTTCGGGGGCCTGTCGATAGCTCTCAGGCTGATAAGTCACCCTCTGGCTTGGTCATGGGGTGCACAACCTCGGTTGATAAGCTGGACTCCAGCTCTGCTTTTCCCTGCTCGACCACGACTGACAAGTCGGATGCCGGCTCCTCCGACATCCGCTTGGTTGAGGCTGATCAGTTGGTCGCCGGCCTGCCCAATGACTGCTCGGACAAAGCTCTCTATCGGGCCATTCTGTAGTACCCAATGTCACGCAGATCCAGCTTCCAGGCACTCTCCTGTCCCATGAGAATTCTCCCTCCCGGGACTCACTGACTCAGTCCGACCCCTCGTTTTCCCCGGATCACTGGGACATGAGCGCTTCTATCCAAGGGATTACTTCTCCTACATCTGGTCTTCTGTCCAAGCTTCCCACTTCCCCAGCAGACCTGTCAAGTGCGAGGTCTCTATTCCTTTATCACCCTCGCCTGTCTTGGATTAGACGTTGGGTCCTCTTAGGCCCCCAATGCCAGGCCACTCTCCTGTCTACATCCCTCCTGACTTGGGGATGGCCTATGGATTTTTTGCTCTGACGCCAGAGCCCCCACCTGGCCCTTCAGGGATTCCAACTGGGACCCCAGGCCTGCCAATGGACTCACATATTTCTAGCGGTCCCTCGGCCCCGCCATCTTGTAGGCCTTCGTCCCCCCTGCCATCAGGTCCTACTGGCATGAACCCCAGCTACCTGCCACCGCAGTTTCCCTTTTACCCAGTGCCGGGGGGGCGTCGCTGGGTTGCCTGTTGCATGTTCCAACACCAGGGTACCCGACACCAGGCCATATGTACCAGGTGTACCATCATCCACCTTACCCCTATTGGTACCAGGCTCATGGTTACCCCCGGGGGTTTCCAGGCTATCAGCCTCTACTGCCTCCTCTGCTTCCTCCTCCTCAGCTGGAACCACAGAGGACAATTCCGGCCTAGTGGAAGGATGCCAAATTGTAACTCCTACAGGAGCTGGGACAGCTCCATCTGGTCATGGTTTCCACCCCGACCCCCAGGGTAGTTCCTAGAAGCCCATCCCCGGTCGACCATTGGTTGTTGGATAGGGACTCTAGCAGGTGGTCAGCTGGGGCCATCTCAGGCTTCAGGGTCTCGGAGGAGGTTCTGGACATAGTTTCTCTTCCCAGCAGACTGGAGTCTTCCGACTCAGATACCGACTCTGCTGCTCACTCAGAGCCTCATTTTCCTATGGAGCCACAACCCAAGGAATCTCCCAAATCTCTGCTGGAGGACCTGTCATTTGCAGAACTCCTTAGATCCATCCAGCAGGCTTGCGGCTGGGCATTCCAGGAGATGGATCCAAAAAGGAAGAGGCTTGCGGAGTACCTGGATTTGACCAATGTGGACCCCCTACCCATCCCGCCTTGGACAGGGCTGCATGAGGACCTAACATCCACAATATAGTAACAACCATCCTCAATTCCTGCAGTCTCTAAAAAAGCTGACAGGATCTGTCATCCCCTGGAAGGGGCAAGCCACCTCACAAGTCAACCTAAGGCCAACTCGATAGTCATCACAGCGGCCCACAATAGGTCAGCTCAGCCAAAGCATCTGAGTGCCTCACCTCCGGACAAAGAGTCCGAGAAGATGGACCAATACGGCTGCAAGGTCTACACTTCCTCCACCTGCGCTATCGGGTCTCTTAATTACATGGCCCACATGATCTCTTTCCAGAAGTTGGCCTTGACCGACTTAGAGAAAGAGCTACAGTCTATCCAGGATGAGGAACTCAGGAACAAACTGCTGGACAAGGTGAGGCTTAACAAGTCTTCTTGCCGCCATGTCACTTATGACTTAGTGGACTCGGTGGCCTGATGCACCACTTCGGGCATTTGCCTGAGACGTCTGGCATGGCTGCATCTTGCGGGACTGGCACAAGACATCCAAACCACTCTCCTGGATGCCCCCTTCAGGGGCTCCATCCCATTCGGTGGCGACAATAAGGATATAATTACAGAGCTACAGGAGAGTGGCAGATCCCTAGATCCCTGCAGGATGTCCGCTCCATGTACCTCTCTCACTCAAAAGTCAAGCAGCCTTTTCGTCACCCGCAGAAAAGATGGAATAGACAGAACCAGAACAGACGCTAGGGAAAGCGCCGTGCCACTGATTCTTGCACCCAGGCAAAATCCAAAAAGGCCACAGGAGGCAGTAAAGTGGCCCTTCCCTCCGCCTCCTGACTCGAGGCGATCCCCTCCACCTGCTCCCATTTTCTTTAGTGGAGCCGGTGGGGGGAAGGTTTGCCCTCCACCTAAATGGGTGGGAGACAATAACTGCAGATGCCTGGGTCCTCCAACTGATTGCAAGACAGCACTCAATCGAGTTCCTGGACAGACCCCCAGACAATCCTCCAGGCAGGTCTCACTACCTGTCAGGCCATCTACACCTCATTCAGTAGGAAATCCAGGCTGTATTAACAAAATCAGCCATAGAGTCGGTTGCTCTAGAGCAGACAGGAAGGGGGTATTACTCCCATTTTGTCCTGGTACCCAATAAGACGGGCAATCTGAGACCCATCCTGGACCTCAGCCTGCTCAACCTCTTTGTGGAATACAAGAGTTTCTGCATGCTAACCCTCCAGAGACTCTTACCCCCTGTTCCAAAAGAACCAATATCTGTGTTTGCTGGACATGCAGGATGCTTACCTGTACATCCCTATCCTCCAGGCCCACCGCCATTTCCTTCGGTTCACCTTTCAGGGGAACCACTATCAATTCAAGGCCTTTCCTTTTGGCCTTTCTTCGGCACCTTAGGTTTTTACCAAGTGCCTGGTGGTGGTAACTGCAGCCCTGTGCTGCAAGGGGATTTACATGCTCCCGTACCTGGACGGCTGGCTGTTGTCGACCCCATCTCAAGACAGTCTTATGGAGTCTCTCTCCACCACCCTGGACCTTTTTTCCTGGCTTAGCATCACTGTGAATTATCCCAAATCTCAGCTTTCACCCTCTCAGCATCTCCAATTCATTGGAGTGGTGCTGGATACGGTCCAGGGAAGAGCCTTCTTACCTTTGGACAAGGCGGAAACTCTGATTCAACAAGCTTCATCTGTGTCCAACTCTCATTGGACCACAGCCCGCTCCATCCTCCATCTGTTGGGACTAATGGCGGTGGCCATTCCCACAGCTTCATTGGCCAGACTGTATATGAGGGTGATCCAGTGGACCCTCAGAGTCCAGTGGGACCAACGCTCGGATGACCTGGACCACAAGGTGCTGGTCTCTGGCAGTATGAAGAGGGATCTTCTCTGGTGGCAAGAGCCATCCAACCTCTCCTCAGGGGGGCCCCCTTTCATCCCCTGTCTCCTTCTATGACCCTCACAACAGACGTCTCAGGTCAAGGTTGGGGAGTCCACTTAAGGAGACCATCGAACTCAAGGGAGATGGTCCCCACAAGAGGAACACTTGCACATACATGTGGTAGAGATGAGAGCTGTGCTCTATGCTTTCCAGGTGTTTCCACCCCTCTTACAACCGGGAACACTCCGAATCCAGACCGACAACACTGCCATGGTCTGGTACATAAACAAACAGGAAGGCACCCAATCATATCCCCTCTGCAGGGAGGTGATGCGAGTGTGGTATTGGGCAGTCCAACACGGCCTATCTCTGACAGCTAGCCATGTCCCGGGAGTTCACAACGTCCTGGCGAACAGTCTCAGCCACATCGTCGCGCGGGCACATGAGTGGTAACTAAAGCAGCTGGTAGTGGAAGATCGCTTCGATCTGTGGGGATGGCCAGAAATAGATCTATTTGCCTCCCCATCCAACGCAAAATGACCCAGTTTTTGCTCGCTCATTCCTGGGTATGGTGTCTTCTGGCAAGATGTGCTGTCCCTTTGTTGGACAGGGAGGTTTGTGTATGCTTTCCCTCCCTTTCCAATTCTTCAGAAGGGACTGCTGAAGCTTCAAGCAGAGAGCACTCACATGATTCTTATAGCTCCCCTCTGGCCTTGGCAGATCTGGCTCCCCCTGCTGCAGCAGCTGGCGTTGGAACCCCCAAGTACCTCTTCCTCCACTACACAACCTTCTGTCACAGGAACAGGGCAGCCTAGTGCATCTGAGCCTCAGGTTTCTCCACTTGCATGCATGGCACTTTTGGATGTAGCAGTCTTGTGATTTGGCATCTCCTCATGAGTTGCCCAGGTCCTAACTGAGGCCAGAAAACCATCCACTAGACCTACATATGCCACGAAGTGGAAGAGATTATCTGTTTGGGCCACAGCCAAGGGCCTGGACCCCTTTTCTTGCTCAGCGCCCAAGGTCCTTAAGTACCTCTTGTATTTGTCTGATTCGGGCCTCAGTTACTCTTCCCTGAAGGTCCATCTTTCAGCGGTTTCTGCCTACCACCTTCTGGTGGATGGCAAAACCCTAGCGCGGTTGGAGGTGTCAAAAACCTTTCTTAAGGGGATCCTTCACCTAAAACCTGCGATCTGTAGTCTGGTTCCCCCCTGGGACTTAACTTTTATTTAGGGAAACTTACTTTGCCCCTTTGGAGCTGGCAGCAAGTGCAACATGTGCTATTTATCTTGGAAAGCGCTCTTTTTAGTTGCTATTAACTGAGCTCAAAGAATTTCAGAGCTTCAGGCCCTCGTTTGCAAGGAGCCTTATTTAATTTTCCACAGAGACCAGGTGGCTCTGCAGACTAACCCTTCTTTTCTACTGAAAATGGTATCAGAATTTACATTGAACCAAGATGTTCAACTACTGGTTTATTTTCCTGAGTATTCCAATAGGGGGGAATACCTTCTGCACACGTCGGGTGTGCACAGGATCTTGAGATACTATATTTCTTGGACCAAGGAGGTGTGCAAGTCTGACCAGTTGTTTGTTACTTTTGCATCCAGATGTCAGGGTATGGTCATCTCTAAACAGGGCCTGTCCAAATGGTTGGCTAATTGTATCTCATTTATCAATCAGAAGTAAGAGAAACCCCTTCTGGGGGAAGTGAAAGGCCACTCGACCCGTGGCATGGCTTCTTCGACGGCTTTCTTACAGAACGTGTCCGCTTCTGATATTTGTGCCATGGCCACTTGGTCTTCAGCCCATACTTTCACCAAGCATTACAGTCTAGATATTGCCTCTAGGCGTAAGGCCAGTTTTGGACTTACTGTCCTGCAAGGCCTCTTATCATAAACAGGCTCTTTAGTTGATAGATATTCCACCTCCTGGGCCTTAGTCTCCGACTTGTTTTTTCTTGACTGCTTGGTATTCAGTCCTATCTGTGATGACCTCTCAAAGTAAGATATAACAGTTACATAAGAACTTCCCATAACAGTAGATCTTCGAGAGAGGTTCCTGCAGTAGGTCATCACAGATTGGACTGCGCCCCCTGGTGTCCGGACCGCACAGCAAACTTCTAGCTAGCAATACATAGCGGGGGACTGCCCCCGGCGTCACATTACGGAACATCAGTGTAACAGTATATGGGGGGCGGTCCCCACTCCCACCCTCCAGTTCTCCCGCCGGAAGATGCCTGTAAGGGTGACAGGAGAAAGGAGCATAACTCCTAGAGCCCAGAGCTGCTGGTAGGTACCCTGAAAGTGGATAGGAAAACAGGAGCTGAGGGAAGGTGGGAGGGAAAATGTGACCTACTGCAGGAACTTCTCTCTAAGATCTATTGTTATGGTAAGTTCTTATGTAATTGTTATTTTCTCCATGCTTCCACGGTTCCTGACACAAGCAGCTGCCAGTAATATTTACCCTTCTGGCTTTTCCTGTGACTGTCTGCTGCCACTAAATATTATACTCTAAGCCCTTTCAGGCTTCCTGACACAAACTGTCAGTAATATTTTGTCCTTCTGGCTTTTGCCATGGCAGTCTGCTGCCACTAGATATTACTCCCCCCCACCAGGCTGCATGACACAAACTGCCAAACTGCCAGCCACTTAATTTCTCCTTCTGGTTTTGCTGTGTGACAATCAGCTGACACTAATATTTATCCCCCAGGCTTTCTGACATAGGCTGCACTTTTGGCTTTTCTGTGCAACAATCTGCTGCCACTAATAAATTTATCCCTCCCAACCCCTTCAGACTTACTGACATAGGCTGCCACTCAGTTTGGCCTTCTGACTTTGTTGTGAGAAAATCTGCTGTGACCAAATATTTATTTCTACCCTTCAAGCTTCCTGACACAAGTTGCCACTTTTGGCTTGCCCGCTACACTTGCTATCACTATAATTTATTTTCCCCCCTTTGGCTTTCAGAATCATTTTTTTCAGCAGGCTTGATTTAACTGTACATTTCACTGTCTTCCTGACCCGCACATCTGCCCCAGTCCTCTGTAGCTGTCCCTTTGAATGTGCTGTGTCCTTTACTCTCTGACGGGGTCAATATAGAGGATGTTCAGTACTGGCTGAGGCAGAAATGTGAAATTTTACAGAGTCCAGTACCTATTCTTGACAAAGATTTATTGTGGACAGGGGGTTGGCCAATCAAAGTAAAGCTACAACACACTGCCACAGGGATCTCACACCTCCCTAGTAGCTTCCACATAGGCAGAGATAGGGGCATTTGTTTTTATCCTGGCCAGCCTAAGACTTGTCATAAGTGTGGGGCTCGGACCCACCTCAGTTCTACTTGTAATTTACCCAGGTGTAGTTTATGCCTCGAATACGACCACATTAGTCGTGGGTGTCCTAATCCCCTTCATTGCAACCTGTGTGAGGAATCAGGCCACACCTATGTGTCTTGCCTCTGGGCTGCTTGGAACAGATTGGACAGGGCCATGCAAGATCAAGATATTTTAATATCTGCTCAACAGTCAAAAGTCATGCAAGCTAGGCAGGAAGCAGGACTCCACACAGAAGGTATCCCCCAACGCAATCAGACCAGAATCCCGACATCCCTATTGTAGTACACACAGCTTCCTCTACGGGCCTTGAACCGGCTCCTGATAAAAGGGAAGCAACGGCTAGCACGTCCTTAACCCATGGGAAGCCTAGGGAACCCCCTTCTGAATCCATGTTACCCCCCAAAGAAACGCCTATGGAAGTGGTACCCCCTGGCAAGTCTAGGTGAACCCGGAAAAAAACGGATTCACATACCACTGTATCCCCCATTGTTACACGGAACAAATTTAATATTTTATCTAAACGTAAGCAATGGAGTGATATGGTGGAGGACGAGGCAGAGTCTGATACTTCATCTGTTACTTCGGGGGTTTGAGATAAAGTTCCTGATTCTCAACAGGAACCCTCTAAATCAAAAAAGGCCAGAGGAAAACATAAGTTCAAACAGACACATCCATTTACATTATACTTCTGTTTCCTTTTGTCTTGCTTGTTTATGGATCATATTCTTCGCCCCTTAATTCTTAATGTCAGCAGTATTAAGTCTTTTAAATAAAGGGATACTACTTTGCATATACTGTCACAGCTGCCAAATAATATATTCTTTCTTCAGGACACATGCGTCAAAACCTCATATGAGTTACAACAGGCTAAAAAAATGTGGTCCGGGGGGCTGTCATTTTGGTCCCAAGGATAGGACCTCTGCGATGGAGTCACTATTCTATTTAGAGGTTTAGAATTTCACCCCCAAAGAATTATAGATTTAGACCCTGGGAGAGCCATATTGATAGATGTTTTTCTATAATTTCAATCTACGTCTTATCTGCATATATGCTCCACAGAGCATTGCTGGTAGAACGTCTCTTTTCAAATTAATTCGACCATTTCTCCACACACAAAAAACTGTCATCCTTGGGGGAGACTTTAACTATGGCCTCTCACCCTTGGATAAAGGATGTAAGACCCAGAAAATATTTGGCGATATGGCCTGTTTAAATAATAATAATAATAATAAAAATAATAATAATTTTATTTGTATAGCACCTTTCAATATATCAAGGTGCTGAACAATTTTAAAAACAGTTCAAAACACTACATAAAAACAGAACATGTACATAAAAATCAACATACCAACAAAATAAAATATTTATAATAAAATCCAAACATTAATAAATAACTTAATTATCTAAAAAAGCCATATTCCACAGATAAGTTTTCAGATCTCTCTTAAAAGCTCCCCGGAGGTGCACTGCGTAACCGACATGTGTAGAGAGTTCCAAAGAGTGGGTGCAGCATGCAGCAGCTCTGCTGCCGAAGATTTTAGACTCACTCTTGGGATCTCTAACAACCCCATGTCGGCCCGGTAGAATGTCCCGGTCAGGGCAGTAAGAACCAGGAGGTCTTTCAGATAGGCTGGACCCTGGTCGTGAAGGGCTTTAAAAGTCAGTAAAATGACTTTAAAGGTGATCCGCCACCGCACAGGAAGCCAGTGCAGTTCGCGCAGCACGGGAGTGATATGACAGGACCTACTTGTCCCAGTCAATACCCCGGGCTGCAGCGTTCTGCACCAGCTGTAGGCGACGGATTTCAACCCCAGAAAGCCCAAAGTACAGGGCGTTGCAATAGTCCAAGCGTGAGGATACAAAAGCGTGAACCAGAGTAGGCAGGGAGTCGGACGGAACAAGGTGCCTAACCCTGGCAATATTCCTAAGATGATAAAAGGAAATCTTGACAACGGCTGACACCTGAGCTTTAAGAGTCAGCCTGTCATCAAGAATAAACCCAAGGCTATGCACCCGTTCTGAGGACGGCAGAGATACTCCACCAAGGACAATTCCAGATGGTGCACCAATACCCGGCCTCGCCATCCGACCTCCTGGGTCCACTACCAGCACCTCTGTTTTCTCCGAGTTCAACTTTAGCCAACTAGAATCCATCCAGTCTTGGATCTCCCCCCAGACAGTTGTTAAACACCGAGAGAGCTCCATCCTGGTCGGGTGCAAAAGACAGATAGAGCTGGGTATCATCAGCATAGCAGTGAAACCTCAGCCCATATCGTCTAATGATACCTCCGAGGGGCAGCATATACACTGCAAACAACATGGGTGACAGTACGGATCCCTGTGGTACTCCACACAACAAAGAAATTGGGTCAGAGGAAAAAATCCCCGACACAACTCTCTGCGATCTCCCGGTAAGGAATGGCATGAACCATTGCAATACGGTTCCAGCAAATGACGTTATTGCCACAGCAAACCATCAAGAAATTTTTTCAGCTGCAAAAATGCCAGGAGGCAGAACTTTTGCTTAAGGTCAGCTTACTTCTAGAATAGATTATTTATTTACGTCCAAGAATCTTATTATTTCTCAAGCCACTACTACCCCTGTAGAAACATCTGATCATCTAGCAGTTTCCTGTATTGGCACTTTTCCAGGTACTGATCTTTCTTCCCACCCTTCTCGCTGGTGTCTAAATGCTTCATTATTAAATAATTCTGACCTCATAACTCAATGGGAAAGAATTATTAAAAGCCCGGGTTTCGGCAGAATTCAGGGGGGGTTGCGCTAATGAGCGGCTGAGAGAATAGACGTGCCTTTGCGCCACTCATCTCGACGGGCAATCAAAAGTAAAATTAATTAAAAAATCAACCTGTTATGGGAAACTTTACAGGTGCAGCACGTGTTGGAAGGAAGAATGGTGGAATATTTGGTGGCAGGAGGTGGGAAAAGCCAGAGGCAAGCTGGAAAGGCTGGCAAGAAAGCGGCGACCCCTGGCGGCCTCTGCTGCAGGTAAAAGCATGGGGATAATCTCATTGTCAGCAGCTGAAATTGGAGCCCTGGGCCATGAGGTGATGGGCCAAGTGATAGCGGCCTTAGAACCCAGATTACTCAAGCTTGAGGGCAAGATAGATCTTAAGCTGCAAGAAATATTAGAGCAGCAAGTGGCCCATACGAACAGGATTGCAGAGGCTGAGGAGAGAATATCACGACTGGAAGATGATACAGAGGAAGTGCCGAGCCAAGTAGTGTGCTTGCAAAAGGAGTTGGAAGAGTTGAAAGATGCGATGGACTATCAGGAGAATTACTACAGAAGGTTAAATTTAAGGCTCAGAGGGTTGCCAGAAGGAGAGGAAAAGGGTGATGTGCTGAGTTTTTTGTGCAAAGACTTTGCCAGAGTTGCTGGGGCTGCAGCCAAAAAACGGGAAATTTAAGTTGGAAAGGGCACATAGCGCTGTAATGCCCGGGCCTCCGGGGGGATGCCCCCATGACAAGTTATTATTCGCTTCCATTCATATCAAGATAGAGAGGCGACCCTCAGAGCATATCGAGAAGCAGGAACATTGGAATACCAGGGGCACGTGCCTATATATTTCCTAGGACTACTCTATGAGCCTGTTACAGAGAAGGAAGGCCTTTAATGGATTGATGGCCCAGCTATGGAATCTTAAAATTGAGAACTTTATGGTGTACCCAGCGGTACTGAAAATAAAGCACAAAGGAGTGACTTATTCTTTTTGGGAACCATGTAAGGCTGAGCAATTCATAACAGAACTGCAGAAGAAGATGAATGGATGAAGCTGGGACCAGTGAGTTGCATGGGATTATGTAAAAGACACACAGTGCTGGACAATTCAGGGAAATCATGATGATGTTACTGAGACTCTCAGAGACATAAGGATGTGTTGGGGGGGGGGGACAGGGGAAATGTGTTTTGCTTTTTCTCCACTTCTTCCTTTTAGTAATGTGGGAGAGATGGCGATTGGAGCAGCGAACGAGTGAACCGGGAGGCTGTGTCTGGCAGAAGACGGGGGAGGGAAAATGGCACGGAGCACTGAGCAGCGGCCAGGTCTCACGGGGAAGGTTGCACTGAGAGGAACATGTGAAATGGATAATCAGAACTTTGGGGACATGATGGCAAGTACCGTGGGGATCTGGGGGGGGGGATAAGAAGGAGATCTGATGGCGCAGGAGAGAATGTGTCAGATCTGTGCCAGTAAAACATTTGCAGCCACACTGGGGATGCAGTCAAACAACGCTGAAGAGACTGAAGGCGCCACTCTGTTTTGTGAGGTAGTGCAAACAGCCGGGAATGGGCAGAAGGGGAGAAGGGTAGACCACAATGAATATGGAGTGAGCATGAATGGGGGGGGGGGATCTTCCCGAGGGCCTCGGGGAAGGTGTTTGGTGAATGCGGGGAGGAAAGGAATTTTGAAGGGATTGACAACGTCATACTGCCTGGGTGGTACTACAAATAGATGGGAATGGGAAGAAGGAGAGGGGGATGAGCTATGATGATCATGGAATGAATATGAGTGCGAATTGGGGGGAGGTCTTCCTGGTATCCTCGGGGAGATGTTTGGCGAATACTGGGAGGAAAAAGATTTTGAAGGTGGGGTGATGCCTGCTTGCCAGTCTGCTCTTGTTCGACCTCCTTCGTATTTTTCGACCGCTCTCCATTGTATGATAACATAGCTTCACAATGCTGCGAATGAATGAAACAGGTCGATAAGATGGGAGTTGCTCGCGGGCGGGGGGGGGGCACGTGTCTATGTTTGGGGTTTATGGTGGACACTTTTATGTGGATTTTGCAATTAGTGTCAAAGAGAGGGAAGAAATCTGGTATAGAACAGAGTGTGTTAAAAGGAAACTAAAGATGGGAATGGAGGGAGGGCAAAAGGGAGGGAAAAGAAGGTGTCAGAAAAGACCTTACAGAGGGAATACTGTTCTTGTTACTGTATATATAGTTGAACTGTTTAACTGTTTTTTACACTGTTTGTTGATGGATGCACTTCATACAAAACGAAGGTTAACAGGGGCCTGTGTATGGGAAGGCAATGATGGGACAAGAGGAGTGGGGGATTGGAGAGAGAACATGGGGAAAGTAAATGGATGGACATGGGGAGCATATGACATAATTAGATGACTAATAAGCAGGAAATGGTGGTAGTCTCTTGGAACGTGAAGGGGATTGCAAACCCGATTAAACGCACCATGCTGCTGGCTGCGCTGCAAAAAAAGGGGGCGCAGATTGCGTTATTGCAAGAAACGCACCTGAAGGATGCGGAACATGCAAAGCTGGTGCGGGGCTGGGTGGGCAGATGCTTTGCGTCCTCTTACTCATCCCGTAAGAGAGGGGTGGCCATCCTCGTGAATAAGAACCTGCCACTAGAGGTCCATCGAATTGTAAAGGATAGTAGGGAGGGTAGATACATATTTCTGATAGAGAAGCTTTATGGGGAGTTAATTACATTGGGGAATGTGTATGCCCTGGCCCAGTATGATCCGTAGTTCTTCCCGAGGTTATTGGACCTGATTACCAGAGAGCAATTCCCAAGTCTAATTCTGGGAGGAGACCTCAATAGTACTTTAGATCCTGTGTTGGATCACTCAGAGGGTAAGGGACGAACGCCGGAGGCAGTGGTTCAAGGGAGGGTTGGGATGTCAGAATTGGACCTAGTAGATAGCTGGCGAATGGCATATCCGGGGGCTCGGGAATATATGTTTTATTCCAACCCACATAGAATGTGGACAAGGTTAGATTATATCCTGATACCTAGGGCTTGGCATGGAAGGGTTACAGATGTCTCGCATAGCCCCATTCACATATCGGACCATGCTATGGTGGTGGGTAGATTCCATATGCAGGAGGAAAGAGATATAAGGCTGCAGTGGAAGTTCCCTACTTATATGCTCCAACATAAGGATTTTCATGAATACCTGAAAAATGCAGTGGGAATTATATAGGGAGACTAATGGGGGCACAGAGGTGGATAGGGTAGTTTATTGGGATGCAGGAAAAGCTTTTATTAGAGGCTCTATAATAGCATACATGGCCAGAATTAAGAAGGAGAGGCGGGACAAAAGGCAAGGGCTGGAGAGGCAGTTAAAGGAGCTGGAAAAGCGGGTTGCTGGAGGAGACAGAGGGCAAGTGGAGCGTTTGTTGATGGTCACAAGAGAGGCATTAAATTCCCTGGTAAGGGGGGAGGCTCGAACCTCTTGGTTCTATTGTAAGAGGCAGGTGTTTGAATGGGCCAATAAACCAGGCCCACTGTTGGTAAGATTAATGAAGGGGGGGAGATGCCCGGTTAAGTTAACAGGGATCAAGGATAAGGAGGGCAGGGTACAGCGAGGGGAGAAACAGATGAGAGAGCGGCTCCGGGAATTTTATGCTCACCTGTATAGGGCGGAGGGGGTTGGGGAGAAACAGAGTATGCAGGGTTTTTTGGATAAGATTAACCTACCTAGCCTCATGGAGGAGCAAAGAAAATGTTTGGGCCAACCCTTGACAAAGGGAGAAATACTAAAAGCGATTGGAAGGCTTCAGGTGGGGAAAGCGAGTGGGCCGGATGGATATCCTATAGAATTTTATAAGGCACTAGCGAGCCCGATGGCAGAGATGCTAAGTGAGGTTTTCAAGATGGAAGAGGGACAGGAGGTATCGTATCTCCCAGAAACATGTTACGATGCCATGATATGTCTGGTCCCAAAGGGGGGTAGGGATCCCTTGGATTGTGCCTCGTATATGCCAATTGCCCTGCTGAATTGTGATCTTAAGATTCTGGCCAAATCGTTAGCTCTGAGATTGGAGGAATACCTGCCGTCATTGGTTCACCCAGACCAGACCGGGTTTATTAAGGGAAGGTTTTCGTATCATAATGTACGTAGATTACTCAATGTGGTCTGGAAGGTGGGTCAGGATGTGGGGAAAACATATGTCATATCAATGGATGCTGAAAAGGCTTTTGACAGGGTAGAGTGGGAGTACCTCTTTGAGGTTTTAGACCGGTTTGGTCTGGGTGAGCCATACGTACGGTGGGTCAGAACAATGTACCGCTCCCCACGGGCCAGTGTTATAGTTAATGGAACCCCTACGGCTCCCTTTAAACTGGAAAAGGGGGAACCAGGCAGGACTGCCCGCTTTCACCACTACTATTTGCCTTAGCGTTGGAATCATTGGCGGCAGTGATTAGGCAGTGTCGGGGGGTTCGGGGGGTGAGATGGACAGACAACACTGAACACAAGGTCATGTTTTATGCAGACGATATGTTGGTGTTCCTGAGGGAACAGGAGGTTTCCATGATGTCACTTCTGCAACTGGTAGAGAGCTTTTTGGAGTTCTCCGGCTATAAAATAAATTTGAACAAATCAGAAATGTTATACTTCCCCAAACAGGAAATAGATGATAAACAATGGGGTATACATGTAAATCTGCAAGTATTAAGTACCTTGGTATCAATGTGGGAAGAACAATAGGTTCTTTGTATGACTTGAACTATGCTCCCTTGATCAAAACAATAGAATCGGACCTCAGAAGGTGGATGCAGTTGCCAATATCTTGGTTGAGGCGGATAAACGTATTAAAAATGAATGTCCTGCCTAGAATAATGTATCCTATGCAGATGCTACCTATGCAAATCACACGGAGGGATGTAGATAAATTGGAAAAGGTATTTGCTCAGTTTATATGGAGTAGGAAAAGGCCAAGAATGCGGCTCCAAAGACTTAAGGCGGAGGTGGCTAAGGGAGGTCTCAATTTCTATGACCTGCTAAATTACTATTTGTCCATCCAGCAGAGGTATATAGCGGATTGGGTATTCAGGCCAGAGGTAGCAAGTTGGGTGACTTTGGAGCAGGAGGGATGCATGGGGCAGTTATCGGCCTACCTGCACAGTAAGGGACCATTGGCATATAGAAGCCAGGGGGGCCGGAACCTGTTGGTGGGAATGACCTTGGAAGCTTGGGAGATATTAAAGAAGGAGAGAGGGATAATTAAAAGAGAAACTATCCTGATGCCGGTGGCGAGGAATCCGTTTTTCTTACCAGGGTTAGAGGATAGAGGATTTAGGGAATGGGAGAGGAGGGGGATAAAATGTGTGGGTAGTATGATTGGAAGGGGGATGTTGCTTCCGTTAGAGGACATTAAAAAGAAACTGAGCTTACAGGGGCAGCAGGTGTTTCGATACCTCCAGGTGAAAGTATTCATGGGTAGAATAGAGAGAGAGAGAAGCCAGGGGGACAGGGGTGGGACTCGGTAGAACTAGTGATATTGGGAGCACAGAGGGACCCCAAGGGGTTTATTGGGAAAGCTGCAAAGATTGGGAAACAGGGATGGCCGGATTATACTCAGAAGGTAAAACTACAGTGGAGGAGAGATCTGGGGAGGGAAATCTCTGCGGAGAATTGGCAAAAGTTATTGTCGGGACATATGGGCCTGTTGATTTGTAACAGGTTTAAAGAAGCGTATTTTAAGTTTCTGCACAGGTTATATTATCCTCCAGCAGTGGTGCACAGGGCCTATTCGACTGTTTCTTCGCTGTGTGGGAGGTGCAAGAGAGAGGTGGGGACATACATGCACTGTTTTTGGGGCTGTCCGGTTCTGAAATCCTTTTGGGGAAAGGTATTTAAAGAAGTGGAGCTGATGGCAGGAACTCCCATCCAGTTGGACCCTATCAAAGGGCTATTTGGCCTAAATGTGGATGAGGTGGAGGATTGGGAGGCAATGCCACGTTGGATTAGGATTCTTATGGTGATGGCTAGGCATTGCATTCAGAATACGTGGGTTAATAATGCCGTACCTACCATCCGGCAGTGGCGCCAGTTAATATTGCAAAATTTGGCATTGGATCGGCTATCATTGATATTGGCGAACAGATCAGAGGCATTTTATGGGGAATGGGCGCCATTTCTTTCTACACTTGAAATGCAAGAGATAACCACCCTATGTGAGGGACTGGTCTAGGTAGATGGGGACTGACTGGATGGGTGTCCACCCCCCCCTAGGCGCACCTGAGGGTGGACATATTCGAGGGGGATATGTGTTGGCATCTGTAGTATATAGATTTGACAATTAATTTAGATATTGGCTTGTCTTGCTTTTTCCTTCCATATTATAAATGAGCTCTTGGGAATCAATTGTATGGAGCAGGATTGTTGGATGTGGGAATAATCGTATGAAAGTGCATCTGTTTATGTGTCTGTTATAGTTATGTGTCTGTTGAAACATAGATACATAGAAACATAGATTTTGACTGCAGATAAGGACCGCTTGGCCCACCCAGTCTGCCCATTTCCCTACCTAATGGATAAGCTGCAGATCCTAGTTAACCAGCAGCCTACTTCTTCCTACCCCCAACCCCTAGAATTGTCTTATGACTGTCCCATGCATGTTTGAATTCCACCACTGTTTTTGACTCCACAACCTCCTCCGGAAGGCCGTTCCATGCATCCACAACCCTCTCTGTGAAAAATACTTCCTAAATTACCTCTGAGCCGCCCCTTCTATCTTCAAATTGTGCCCCTTGTTCTTGCACACTCTTTTTGAAAGATGCTACCCTCTTGGACTTTGTTGATTCCCTTGAGATACTTGAAAGTTTCTATCATGTCCCCCTCCCTCCTTTCCTCGAGGCTATACATATTCAGCTCCTTAAGTCTCTCTTCATATGTCTTCGGTGCAGACCCTGCACCATTTTAGTTCCCTCCTCTGGACAGCCTCCATCCTGTCTATGTCCTTGCGGAGATTGGGTCTCCAGAACTGCGCAGTACTCCAGATGGGGTCTCACCAACTGTCTGTACAAGAGATAATAACTTCCTGTTTTCTACTGGTGATGCCTCTCCTATGCATCCCAGTATCCTCCCTCCCTCTCACTTTGCTTGCCCACCTTTAGGTCATCTGATATGACTACACCAGGTCCCTTTCCATTTTTTGTTGTTAGTATCTCACCCCCATTGTGCACTCTTCCCTGGGTTTTGTTTCCCAGGTGCATTACCTTGCACTTCTTAGCATTGAATCTAAGCTGCCATACATTTGACCATTCCTCTAACCTTGCCAAGTCCCTTCTCATCCTTTCCACCCCACCTTGTGCATCAACTCTGTTGCAGACCTTGTGTCATCTGCAAAGAGATATACTTTTCCTTCAGTCCCTCTGCAATGTCGCTTATAAAGACATTGAAGGACCTAATCTATACTGAACCCTGCGGTGCCCACTAGTAACCCCTTTCTTCAGAGTGGACTCCATTTACTATTACTCTCTGTGTCCTATTCTCCAGCCAATTCTTTACCCAGGCTGTCATCTTGGGACCCACTCCCAGGCTGGCTAACTTGTATATAATCTTTTGTGTGGGACTGTGTCAAATGCCTTGCTAAAGTCTAGGTAGGCCATGTCCACAGCCCTCCTGATCTACTACTTTGGTCACCCAGTCAAATAAATCTATCAGATTTGTCTGGCATGACCTTCCCACTGTGAATCCATGCTGCCTTGGGTCCTGATCCCTCTGGCCTCTAGATACTCAACAATTCTTTCCTTCAGAAGTGATTCCATCATTTTCCCTAGCACTGAGGTCAAACTCAACAGGTCTGTAGTTTTCTGCTTCTGCCTTGCTCCCACTTTTGTGAAGGGAATCACATCTGCCCTTCTCCAGTCCTCGGGTACCACCCATCCTCCCATGATTTGTTAAAGAGGGTAGTCAGTGGTGTCACTAGTTCTACCCTTAGTTCTTTTAAATTCTGGGATGAATCCCATCAGGCCTCTTTGCTTTGTCACCTTCAGTTTTAAGAGTTCTTTCAGAACCCTTTCTTCTGTAAATGGGCTGGTATCAACTTCTGTATCCAGAGTGTTTCTACTGTTTATTTTAGGTACCTCCCCAACTTCCTTTGTAAATACTGAGCAAAATATTTGTTTAGTATCTCTGCCTTTCACAGTCACCCTCTGCCCACCCTCCCTCCTCTTTATTAAGCCTCACTAGCCTCCCTTGGTCTTCCTTCGGCTCTCTGATGTACCTATAAAAGGTTTTATCCTCCTTCTTAACTGAGTTGGCTATCTTTTCCTCGGTTTGGGCCTTTGCTGTTCTGACTGCCTTCCCAGCTTCCTTTTGCTTTAACTGATACAGTTCCCTGTCCTGCTCCTTCTGTGATTCCTTGTACTTCCTGAATGCTTTCTTTTTCTCTTGAACCTTCACTGCCATTTCCTTTGAGAACCATAGTGGTTTCTTATATCATTTTGTTTTGTTAATTTGCTTCACACAAAGGCTTGTTACCTCTGTGATGGCAGTTTTTATTATTCCCCATTGTTCTTCCACCCCTCCTTCCTGCCCATTTGCTAGTGCATTCCTTAGGCACTCACCCATTTCATAAAAGTCAGCCTCCTAAAGTCCAGTACTTTTGCCTTTGTATGGCTTGACTCTATTGCTGTGTTTATTGTGAACCATACTGTTCGATGGTCGCTAGTTCTCAGATGGCTACCCACTTCTACATCTGTGATCCTCTCTTCATCTCCATTTGAGAGAACCAGGTCTAAGATTGCTCCTTCTCGAGTGGGCTCCAATACTAGTTGTCTAAGGCATGCCCCTTGTAGGGCATCTAGAATAACCCCACTCTTTGAAGTGGCTGCTGCAACTGCACTCCAGTTAACATCTGGCATATTCAGATTACCCATCAGCAATATCTCCCCTTTTTCTGCCATTCTAAGTGTTCTTTCTATCATTTCCTTGTCCATTTCCTCCCCCTGAGAAGGGGGTCTGTATACAACCCCTGTGCGGATTGTGGTGCCATTGCCGGTCTCCAAATTTACCCACAGTGCTTCTTCTCCTTCCTGTTTTCCATTTTGTTCTGTTGCTTTGATTCCTTCCCTTATGTAAGAGCTACTCCTCCTCCTCTTTACCCTCCCTGTCCCTCCTGTAGATAGTGTATCCTGGTATGTTTATGTCCCAGTCATGGTTTTGTGTGTACCATGTTTCTGTGACTGCCACGATATCCAGATGTTCCTCCTCCATCAAGGCCACTAATTCAGGAAGCTTGTTACTCAGACTACGGCATTGGTACTCATTGCTCTCCATTTTTTGATGGCTTTACCTTCTTTTGCAGCATCCCCCACTGACCTGTCTACCTCGGTCTTTTTCTCATTTATTAAGTATGTTGTAAGTATCAATAGCAACATACATGTATGACTGTCTGTCTATGTATTGTATGTCTGTTGACATAAGAGAAAATAATAAAAAGATTATAAAAAAAAAAAAAAGTCCGGGTTTCTATTATAGAAGCATACAATGATATGATTGACTGGTGGTTAGACTCCAAAATAGATTTTAGAAATTTATTCATACGCTATGCATCTCTGAAAAATAGGAAACAACAGGCCCAGTATCTTACACTATGCAACCAATGCAACCAATTACAGACATTGATTTCACAGGTTTATGAACACAATTTTGATTTATCAGCTCAGATACAGAACACTAAGGTAAAAATGGCTAAATACCAATACAATAGATTTTTAAGTCTCAAATTGGAATCCCAATTCGGCACTCAGGGTAGGCAACCTACACTAGACTCTTTTCGCAGCTGTGCAGCCAGAGTAAAAGCATCTACGGTGGATTTCCTGTTGCTTCCTGATGAATCTGACCTAATGACAGATAAAAATGGAATTCAGAGGATGGTACATGATTATTTATATAATCAGTTTGGGATACCAACAGACTCCATAAGGGCCATAGATTATTTTTCTGATGTATCCATACCACATCGCTCTGAGTCTGATACCTCCCCTTTAATAACAGATATTTTCCTACAGGAAGTAACACAAGCTATATCAAAATGAAAACCTGGTACTTCTCCAAGAGAAGATGGTCTAACTGCTGATTTTTTAAAAAACTTTAAAGGGCATTTGATCCCTATCCTTACTATATTATTTAACTCTTTATTAAAGACGTCACATATCCCTTCTAGGGTCTCCCAAGCACTAGTTATTCTTTTACATAAAAAAGGGAACTGTACCGTTTTATCAAATTGGAGACTGATTAGTTTGTTAAATGTGGACTATAAAATTCTTTCCATCATTTTAACCCACAGGTTGTCATGCATTGCTCAGAAAATAATCTCTCCTGTGCAATTGTGAATGAGTCCGCTAGGACTATGCTAGGACTGTATATGCCTGCCAAGAAGGGGGTTCCCTTATGTGTCTAGTCCCCTTTTTCTGTATGTTATTCTTGTATGTGGATTGTTGTTTGTCCTACATGGATTGGCCACCCATGTATTTTTGTTTGTTGGTGTTGTGTCCTTGTTCTCCCCCATCTTGGTTCACATTGACAGGTTAGAAGGTATTAGAAAAATCCCTTTATAAAACCGGGGGCTTAAGAGCTGGTATGTGGTAGCTAAAAACACCCTCAGTATCTATGAAATGCAAATTGTTGTGCTTCTGGGTGAACGCTAACTGTTTTAATACGCTCCCATTTGTGGCATTTTCTTCACGAATATGCGCAATAGCGCAATAAAGTAATAGCGCAATAGCGCGATAACAGGAGTCATTATGTACACTGAGAGTAAGTACATTGAAGGATTTCTTTGTGTAGAAAAGAAGTAAGCTCACCTTAAACAGGCTACAAGTGCCTTTGTGTGGTACCTTCTGCAACTAAAGTGCTTATAGAGCTGGCCGGCCGGAGAAGAGCCATATTTATGCTCAGTCTGTTGGTGGGAGGGACAATTCGAGTGTTTAACCCTGACAGTATCTACAATAATGAAATAAAATGAGATTTGCTGCACTCTACAGCAGAATTTGAATGTGATTGAACTAATACAATGAAGTTAAACAAATAATAAAATTGTTAAGCAAAGTTTTAATCATGTTATGTAACCTCAGTTGATTGACAGCTGATTTGAGCAAATCCAGAACATTCCTCAGGGTATATCTGTGAATGTTTAACACTGTGTAGTCAGATGCAGTTGGAGTGCTGAAGAAGCAGCACCCAGAGGAACTAGTGCTTACTAGTTGTTTTGTTTTCCTGGAATGTGTTAACGCTGAAATTAAGTTCTTCTTGATTTGTTTATTTTATTTTATTATTTTGACGAAACAAGTCCGCTTAGTTTTGTTCCTGTGTAATAAAAGAAGTTATTTTTGCAAGACTACAACTTGGCTTATGTGTCCATCTATACCCACTTGGAGACTTTGACAGCAATCATGCAGTATTCAGAATCATTCTATTTTTCATAATTTACAGTTTTTACACAATATACTGGATTTAGGTACAACACAAGGCCAATCCGGGTGGATCTTATCTCTTGACCGACAGAAGGCCTTTGACAGGGTCAATCATAATTACCTATTTGATACACTTCATGCATATGGGATTCCGGCTAAATTTACATCTTGGATAAAGTTACTGTATAGCTCTGCTACAATAACACCATACATAAATAAAACTATAGGTACAACATTCCGTATTCTGAGAGGGGTCCGTCAAGGATGCCCTTTAAGTCCAATATTGTACCTTTTTGCAATTGACCCTCTAATTCGGAAGATTCAAATGCATAGTAGTATCCCTGGTATAACAAGTCCAGGGCTTCCCAAACTAACTACCATAAGTGCATATGCTGACGACCTTTGTCTTAGTACACAATCTACAGAAGCAATTCCCTTTATAGAAGAGACACTTCAAGCATATGAAGCTGTGTCAGGAGCTAAATTAAATTATGATAAAAGCCGTTGTTTTCAAATTAACCCAATATCCAGCCAACACTGCTCTGCCCCCCAGTCCATCATACCAGTACAGACAGACCCCATTACTATTTTAGGACTCATATTTGGCACAGCGAACAACGCTGCTTATAACTGGGAAAAGGCACTTGACAAATGTCAAGGTTTACTTCAGCATTGGAAGAATAAAACTATATCCAAAAAAAAAAGAGGGTTTATCTAGTCGAAACATTGATAACACCACAGCTTTTACATATATCAAATGTTTTCCCTATTCCCTTTTCCCTAGAACCACATGTACTACAAATATATTTTCAAGGACTATGGGGCAATCGCTTAAACCCCATTAAGAGGGTTTACACATACTATGATTATACTCTAGGAGGGATTAAAATGCTTAACCCCATAGTATTTTTATTTATAGAAACTTGATGAGGTTGATAACAGACAAAAGGTTACAGTGGTTTAATTTTGGTTTTTCGTGGTTTCTGACTTTACAGGACAAATGGGGTTTAGGCCTTTTGAATGTCTCTATGCTTACTAATACTAAAAGGATCCCTGGGTGCCTGAAACCTTGCCTAACAAAATTACGACAATGGAGGGTTACTTTGGCATTACTTAGCTCTTTATCTTGAAAAGCCTTTTATGTTCATATTATCTCAGATGTCCTTTTTGAACAACCACTATTGTCGGAGTGTTCAGAAATGAATATGACAGAAGCCTGTTGTCAGCTGACAGTCAACAGAATCCCAAAACAGATGTGGGATGTTGTTTGGTTATCCTGTCATGGACGACTAGGGGTAAGGAATAACTTAAAACACAAGGCATTAGAAGAACACTGGTGTCCTAGGCCTCCATGCCATCAAGTTTTGGAGACCTTAGAACAGTTTCTCATAATATGTCCCTTTGCTGAACAAGTTTGGCTTATCTTACAAAATATTTGGAAAGAACCTCGACTGACCTCCATAACATATGAGATTTTGATCTTAGGCATACTGTATACCCCCATGTTCTCTGGAAGTATAATAAGAGTACTCTTAGGGTGATTTTCACAGCGTATAAATACTACATGTGGCAAACTTGTTGTGTCCTTTTACTGCAACAAAAAGAAGTCTCCCCTAGAGGGGTTGTTCAACAAATACTGTTTTTTTTTTTTTGCATACTTTGTATGTAAGGGAAAGAACTTCTCTTTCTACAACAAAATTTAATACATTATGGAAACATTGTGATTTGGTAATGCAGAAATTAGTTTAAATCTGATGGCTGGCCAGCCAATTAAGGGTTTTATTTGGTATTGTTTTTTTCCTTTCTTTTTTTCCTCATATTGCACTGTAATACCCATGACATGTGATGATCCTGTTTTTCTTTTTTCTTTATGGTTTTCTACTTTTTTTTATGATTTTTTTGTACATGATCGTGTGATATAAGTTATTGTTTGTATGTTTTATGTTTCAAATAAAAATTCCCCTACTCTTTCCAAGAAGTGCCATGGAATCTCTAATGTCCACCTGAACAACCACCAGAACAGGCAGACAGGACCGCGGTTTAACGTCTCATCCGAAAGACGGCACCTCAGAAGTGCAGCATCCAGCTCATGCTGCACTACAGTGTCAGTATTGGGATATTAATTAGTTTTCTTAGTTTGTATTGTACAGGAATAATACAATCTATTTTTATATCACTCTGAGGTTGCCACATGCCACGTTCATTTATAAATTATAAGAACCTTTTATGCAGTAGGCTGTGGAGGGAAAAACCTTAGCCAATTGTCCACTGTTTTGCATGATCTGTAAAGCTAAGGCTTGAGGCTGAGCTAAGTAGTCATAATAAACAACTGATATTCTAGCCTGTTGTTCCGGCATTTTATATTGATAAGCAAAGCAATCTGAGACAGGTAAGGCAAGGTAAATAGTAGCAATGCGTGAACCAGCACAACAGTGAGGTTATACAAAATTTAACAACCGTGGTACTGTAAAGCAACTGTAAAAATAGGTAATACAGTCCGCCCTCCAGCACAGTGGTTAGATTTCCACTTGTGATGCCGATGACCTGGGTTTGGGAATGGACCTGGGGAGTCAGAGGACCAGCCGGGGGAGAAGGATTGAACATCCTGAGGACTGCTCTCCTCTGTTGGGAGGGAGGGGAAGAGCGTTCAGCACTTGATGGACCCCTGATGGAGGCCAGGGGCACCACAGCAACTGGCGCCAGTATGTCAGGGGGTGGACACTGGATGTCATTGCATGTCCCCGGCCCCAGGGAAGCAAGCAACAGAAAAATGCCAGCCACCGGAATGACAGGCCCTCTCCACTGTGCCATCCACTGCCTCCAAAGCCCACAAGGGGGGTGTCCCACTCTCATGGTTCTGACCCGGGGGGTAATCAGGGGCTTGCCCACAATGTCCTTAGGGAATGGGATGCCCCCTCGGTGGCCCCACCTAGGGGGGTAAGCCTGGGCATGGGGGCAGCAGGCAGACAGGTCCAGAGGAGAGGGGGCTCGGGGGAAAAAAAAACAGGTAATACAAATTATGCAGCAGTGATGCTATGAGGAAGCTCTATCAGTATGTCATCTAAATTATTAAAAGCAGAGGTGCTATGAGTCAGTTCTAATGATAGATAATTCAAATTATTAAAAGCAGTGGTACCATAAGGCAGCTTTACAGACAGATATTATAGACTGATAAAAGCAGTGGTGCTATGAGGCAACTAATAGATCGGTAATATTGGGGAACAGGCTTACCACTGTTCACAAGACTTGACAATCATCCAGGTCAAACACTGTCCCTTATGCTGCAGACTGTTATGCTAGAGGCCACTTGAACTAATAAGAGTTTTATAAGGTTTCAGCTTGAACATACATCATACATCATGGGTAAAAAACAAATTATCTCTTTGGTGACAGAATGGTTTATGCTTTGCACCCTTACATACCCTAAGCATGGAAACGCGACTGGGGTTAGTTTGGGAAAAACATCTACTAAATTATATGAGGATACATTAACTCTGTCTTTAAATTTTCTGGGGGCAAAAACAGGACCAATTGCCCAGCTGTTAGTTCAAACACAATGTTCGCATTTTTGTAAATTGGCTGCTTTAATAGCAGGTGAATGGAAATGGGATTGTGAGGCAAATTATAAATATTATTTTTGCCTCATGATGCAAAAATTTCTTACAAAACAGAATGGCATGGCTGCAAAACTGAGAATACTTATAATTTTAAGTCTATTGATATCAGGTGACATTCATTTAAATCCAGGGCCATGTGATGAGAATATATATACAGCTGATATTCTAAAAAATTGTAAGCTCTCATTTGTTCAGTTAAATGCTAGAAGTATTGTCCAAAAATTTGATATGATACAAGAGTGGATTTTGGAATATAAACCAGATGTCATAATAATAACTGAATCTTGGTTAAGCAAAAAAGTACAAGATGAATAGATCCAGATATCTGGTTATCAAATATGGAGGCACGACCGTGGGAAAAAGGGAGGGGGAGTTTTGGTTTATGGTATTTCAGCATTGGAAATTAAACATCTGAACTGTGTCAGTACACCAGGCATGGAAAAAGTAGTTTTGGAAATAAAAATTATGTACTGCAGACCGTTATTGCTGGTGGGTTGTTACCTTTCCCCCAAATGGTGATGATCAACAGTTTCTTGTCCTCCAAGACTTTTTGTCTCCCTATAGGGAAAGCCATGAACTCATGGTTGTGGGGAACATGAATACTGACTGGGCTAGGGTACCACCTACCAGCAAATTAATGGATTTTAAGACAACGTTGGGATTGTCTTGATTAATTACTACAGCTACAAGACTGAATGCTAAAACTCTCAATTCTTCCACTATTTTGGACCTAATGTTAACCTCTGACCCTACTAAATATTCAGTATCTGAGGTGTTACCAGACACCTTTCAATCAATCAATCAATCAATCAAATCTTTATTTATCCAGGCGATCACCATTGAGCAAGCTCATTTACAAGGTGGACCTGCTGTTGTCGAGGACAGTTATACATACATATATTAAGGTGCAGTAGACAAAATGAGCAAAAGGATACAAACAAACTTACAGCAACATGGTAGGTGCAATATATACATTCCAATTGTTCACATAAGAACCTACATGCATTACATAACATTATTGCGGTATTTACAACCTTCATGTACATAGAAGTTAAGGTATCATGTTTATTCATGCCTCTATAGAAAGGTACAATTATTTACATTTCAGCCCTCAGAAACTGTTTATGTGCTTGGGTGAGGGTCCTAGGCTACAGGGGGACCCACAGTGAAGACTGTATCTCCTGCTTCAGTGGCAGCAGGAGAGCAGTAAGGGAGAAAGAGGTGCCAAGGGTTCCGAGGGCAATATGGCAGCTGATTAATGACTAGTTAAATAGGGAAGGATAGAACTAGGTTCGTGGCTGAATGAGGTAAAACCAGAGAGGGAACCATCAGCAGGACTGCTAGGGACTATGGAAACACTTACAGATTTCGGCTAACGTTTTGTCATAAATAGTCCTAAACAGGGCAATACTGACAGGAGAGCTTTAGTGACCATCAGATTACCTTTTGTGTTAAGAAAACAGACAAGTGATTGGGTATTCCCCAAGTTAAATTTTATCGAAAGTTTCAGAATTTGGATTATACATTCTTTATAATTGACTTGGAATCTAGCAATTGGAACAGATTGACTTTGATTCTCAATCTAGATAGTGCTTGGTCGTATTTTTGCTGTGAATTTATGTCTGTATGTGACACTTTTGCACCTGTTCAAAGTAGGAAAGTAAAAACGAATAATTCCTCTTGGTACACTGCAAAGTTAAGAACCTATCACAAAAAAGGGATGCAGCATGGAGATTAGCAAAGAAAAGAAATGAGAGAGTGCGTTGGGAAAAGTACTGAGCTGCACGTAATTTGTATATTACACAAATAAGGGAAAGCAAAATCCAATTTTTATATAACAGGTTTGGGAATTGAGCAGTCTAAAAAACCTAGGGATTTTTGGAATATGGTTAAAAAATTACAAGGAAATATGATCTCAGAGTTACCTAATGTTTTTATGGTAGATAATGATCCATTGAAACTTTCAGATAGGACAGCTGCCATATTAAATAAGATGTTTATTGATATGGGATCTTCTCAGATCAATACATATTTTCTCCTGGCATAATACAGCAAAAAAAGGACCAAGAAAAGAAGGTAGAAAATGGACCATTTTTCTGCTTTCAAAATATTGCCCTGATCAAGTTTTTAGGGAGTTATTGAAATTGAATATAAATAAGGCCCAAGGCCCAGATGCGATTCCATCCTTTTTGCTTAAAATTGCTACACCATTGGTAGCTCCAATACTGTCTGACCTCTTTAATTTTTCCTTAAATACTGGTACCTACCCATTAGCCTGGAAACAGGCGGAAGTGATACCAGTGTTCAAGGGAGGTCAGAAAAATGATATGCGGAACTATAGACCAATATCATTGCTTTCGGTCACTTCCGAAGTGTTTGAAGAATTTGTGGTTTCTCAATTAAATGACTACCTTGAAAATAACAAAAGTACAATAAATACCAATTGAGTTTTAGGGCACAACATAGTACTACTACTGCACTCATTAAGGTTGTGTCGGACATCCAGGTGGCCATGGATAAGGGCCTCCAGGTTGGGGCCATATTTATAGATTTGTCGAAGGCTTTCGACACTTCAGACCATCTGGTGTTGATTGAAAGCTTAAGATCTGTTGACCTCAGCCAGGGGACCCTGGATTGATTTCATGACTACCTGAATGGGAGACAACAGAGGGTTAAACTGGGCAATAATTTTGTATCTAGTTACTTGAACATTAAATCTGGTGTACCACAGGGGTCAGTGTTAGGACCCGTTCTATTTAATATATATACAAATGGTGTCAGACACCTGATGAATGATGTCTGACACCATTTGTATGCTGACGATACAATATTGTATCTTGAAGGAAAATCTGTGGGGTACATACAAGAAAAATTACAAAAACAATTTAATATATTGCAAACATATTTTTTGGAATATGGACTGGTCTTAAACCCTTTAAAGTCACAGGTAATGTTATTTTCAAATAAAAAAGTATCTTTGGATTTAGATATAAAAACATTGGATGGGTGTAGCCTGGCCCTTGTGGATTGTTACAAATATTGGGGAGTCTGGATGGACTCCCATTGTAATTGGGACTTCCAGATTGACAATGTGATACAAAAATAGAACAAGAAGTTGGGGTATTGTATAAACACAGATATTGTCTTTCATCTGAAGTCAGGTTAAAAATTGTGAATTCGATGATAATTCCTCATATTGATTATGGTGATGTTGTGCACAATGGGGCTGCTAGAGGCATCTTGGGAAGGCTTGATGTTATTTACAATAGATATGCGTGTTTTGTCTTAGATGCACCCTGGAATACACATCATTGCACGCTTTATAAGGCCTTAAGCTGGATATCCCTGATGAAATGGCGAAATATACATGTGCAGTGTTTGACCAACCGATGTTATTTTAAAAAAGTACCAGGATATCTAATAGAGTTTTTGGAGGAGTGGAATGCTAAGGAGGGATTGCGATCTGCAGGGGAAATAAATTTTAGGGTACCATTTATGAGAACAATGAGGGGCCAACATTGCTAGGAATATGAAGGCCCAAAATTGTGGAACTCATTGCCAGGGCACTTGAGGTCCTGTACTAACAAAACATCTTGGAATGTATTAAGATCTTGGCTTGAAAGGGTTGCATTGTCTCCAAAACGTTGTTGTACTTGTGAGACTTGCACATATTGTAAATTGTTGTTTTGTTTATGTATGAATTCAGTTGTATGTATGTTATAGCATTTTTAAGAATGAAACTGATATTTTTGTACAGTAGGATCCCACTGTAAATTAGCTGCTGTTAAATTGGGTTATCCTGTTTCTGATATCAGAAATAACATTTTTTACTACTACTACTACTACTACAGTAAGAGTCAGTTTAGAAGTACTGTTTTGAGGGTCTCAACCTGAAATGCTTGGATAATATAGGCTGATCACTTGATCCTCCAGGGCACCAATCTGTGTAAAGTTTGATAGTGGTGGGGTTGATGCATCTTTGTATAGCATAGTGTGGTATGTATCTGTATATGTAGTGTTGTGTGTGCATGTGTCTGTATGCAGTATGCATCTGTGTATCATATGTAGTGATGTATGCAGCACTACCTATGATACATAGATTCACACTACATACAGACACATGTACACATGGAAACATAAAAGCATAGACAATTACGGCAGAAAAAGACCATTGGTCCATCCAATCTGCCCATGAACCCTAACAAACCTGGCATCTATTATCCATACAGGGTTCTAACCCACACTATCCACCTCAATGCTCCCCACCCTACTGCTACCACCCTGAGCAACCACTAAATCCTTCACTCTGTCCCAGCCATGTTGGAAACCATTGATAGTTTTGGTGTCCACCACATCAGCTGGTGGATTGTTCTACAGCTCCACCACCCTTTCTGTAAAATAAAACTTTCTCACTTCCCTCTTGAACCTGCCCCCAGTTAGTTTCCACTCTTGCCCCCATGTTCTTGATCTGCTACTTATGCTAAAAAGTTCCTTGCAATCGACCTTGTTCATTCTTTTCAGTAACTTGAAGGTCTCTTATCATATCTCCCCTCTCTTGTCTGGCCTCCAGCAAGTACATGTTCAGTGCCTTGAGCCAATCTTTGTAAGAGCTGCCCTGCTGGTCCTGAATCATTTTGGTCACCTTATGTTGCACTGTCTCCAGCCTGTCCTTATCTTTCCTTAGATGAAATGTGTCACACACAACACTACGTACTGTCCTTAGATGAGGTGTGTCACACACAACACTACGTAAAAATGCACATCCCCAACACTATATACAGAGTCATACACACACACACTTTTTTTGGTACCTTGCATGCTATTCTTGTCTATGATGCCTGAACTTTATCAAGTTGTTCAGCTTCCGAGCCACCATCTGCTCCTATGCTCAAGCCTAGAGCTGGCGCTCTTCCAACTGTGTCTGCCACTCCCCTCATCATCTGCGATGATGGGGATCCACACAGAACAGGGCTCAAGAGTGTCAGCAACCATGATTTAGATGGCTCTGTGCACAAGTTTTCCCGTCTTCTCCCACTTCCTCCCACCACTCCATACATTGTGAACATCCCTGACCCCACATGGGCCACTGCTGCGGTGGAACCTCTCTCAGTTCCCCCCCCTGAGCTAGGACAACTGCTGCACAGAAATGCTACCCCAGCAACCTTTTTTTTAATTCTTTTTCCCTCCGGTCACAGCTCGTGGGAACTCTCTCAGGCAACTATATCCCTGTGCCTGCCCGCCTGAGGTTCTCTGTGGTCTATGCCTTCTCTCTCCCCCCCTGCAGCCAGCACCCCCAGTTTGAGCCGCCCGGGGAAGGTAGCCTGACTCCTTACCTTGGGCTCTCTTAACAAGGCAGACTCTGGCGTGCAGGTGGGGCCCAGGTGGAGGAGTGGTAAGGCCAGCAGAGACAAACCCGGCACTGGGCATGGAGGATAGGTGCTGTCACCTATCCCAGCGAGCTGGGTTTTTCCTTGTTCTGTCCATCCCCTCCCTCCTGCATGCACACCCCCCAACGCATGGCTCACAGCAACCCTGCCTGCATTGGGCAAGCTATTATGTGCCGCCCGCATTTCTGCGGTGCCCCCAATCTCCACCAGGGGCCACCAGAGTGCTGGGCACCCCAACGCCCTCCCTCCAGGGTAGGGGAGCAGCCCAGTGGGTGCTCTATCCAGTTCCTCCTCTGCCGACCCCCGGCATCCAAGCTCGCTCCCTAACTCAGGTCACCGGCGTGGCGCGAGGTGTGGTGTCCAGTGCCTCAACCCTCAGTGCCACTGGGGTGACCAACCCCAGCAACCTTGACCACCTGCACCAGTGCCCGAGTCCTCTACAATCCATGGTCAGCAGCACAGAAGCGCAGTCCTCTACCTAGTTGGCCAACAGTTGGCATTCAGATAATTGTTTTTATTTCACAGTTCTTTATTCAGGAAAGCCCAGTTGAGATACAAAATTCCATTTCCAGTGGGGTCCAGCTTCTGCTATGGGGTGGACTGGAGTACTGGGAGTGACTTGCCCAGGGTCGCATATATGTACTGGGCAGGGTTGCAGATACAGTATGTACTGGGCTAGCAGCAGGAGGGAGTTACCTGGCAGCACCACTCAAAAAAGACTGTACAGGCCAGTTGGAGCTGCCCCCTGCAGAACTAGAGGAATTTCATTCAGGCAACTGGGAGTTATTAACTTTGTTGGCAGTGTAGGAGGGCCTGGTCATGGCCACTTGAACCCCACTGTCATTGGTGGCAATGCATGAGCCTCTCCGCTGTCACTGAATGAGGCCCAGTCTAGGCCCAATGCATGCTGCCATTGACTGCACTGCAGGCATCAGGGTTGGGGGTCCGTATAACATTGTCACCATTTTGATGGCACTGCAAGAAGCCCAGTCTGAGCCCATTGAATGCCACTGCCATCAGCAGCAGAGCTGGATACCCAGTTTGGGCAAGCTGAATGCTGCCAGTGGGGGCAGCACTATTATGGGATGGGGTTGGCGTGTAGGAGTTAATGGAGGGATTGGGTGGGTTTTAGACTAGGGCCCAGAAATGGAGGGTGGTGGTGGGAGAACATGCAGACCAAGTGAACAGGAGGGTTATTTAAAGATGATGTTGGGAATAGGGGGTGAGGGTGGGAGACTGTGCAGAGAGAGCGAGCAGAAAGGTAATTTCAAGTGAGACAGGCCATGGAAGGTGGGAGAACATGGCGTGCGAGTGAGTGGAAGGGTTTTTAAAATTGAGTGGGGGTCCAGGACAGGAACAAAGAGCGGGGGTGGGATAATATGCAGGGGAGATACATAGATACATAGATGTTGTTGGCAGATAAGGGCTTTCGGCCCACCTAGTCTGCCCAAGGGAAGGCACAGATGGTATTTTTTGCTGGGGAATTGTTTTCCCAGCTACAGCTGAAAGTGAAATGGCTGAGCCAGCCTTGCTCTAAGCAGTGTGGGCAGAATACATGCAGGAGATCCCTGCACATAACGAACACAAAAAATCCATTGCAGCCAACAGTGAGGAGCAGCCCCCCTGAGGAAGAACCCGGACTGGGTTTGAAGCACCAGGGTACAATGGACGCTTGCATGTGTGTGTGTTTTCTGACCCAAAATACAAAGATACAAAAAGATAAAAACATACACATGCCAGTAAATAGATTTATTTATTAGCTTTTGGTAACTAGGTAAGTGCGTTAGGCAAAAAAACTGCCTATTTTCAAGCACGACCCTATATGCTAGATATACATCACCTCTATAAGATATGAAAAACTATATAGAGAATACTGGATGGGCAACTATGCACAACCAGTGTGTTCTGCCACAGAGGGCTTCTGATTCCCTCTGATGGGAATCAGAACCCCAAGGTGCCAGAACACACTGGTTGGGCATAAAGTTGCTCATCCTGTATTCTTTCTAGTGCATAGCAGTATGTGAAATGAGCACATGGTGGTTTTTAGCTGTCAGGACAGAAGTGACTTGTGCATTCTCTAGAGGTTTCAGAATGCTGTTGTACCACAGAAGGATACAATCACATTCCATAACCTTTGAATTGTGGTACATCAGCATTTTGAAAGGAATGGAATTCTATGCAGAACAATGCTGTACTATACTATACAGTATATATATCTATATATATAGTTTTCGTATCTTATAGAGGTGATGTAAATTGTAGCATATATTTATTGGCATATGTATGTTTTTATCTTTTTGCATCTTTGCATTTCTATATTTCTTGCCTGGTTTTAAGGCTTGCTATGGGTGGCATTATTGTTTTATTTAATCACATCATGTATGTCTTTTTTATGTATATGGTCACTTTAAGCAGGTAATTATTAATTCATAGCCACATGTAAGCTATCAGCCTTGAGAAAGTGCTAGAGTAGCACAGAAACATTTGGCTGTGCTTCAGGAAGGTGCCTCCAGTATCTTAATTCTGTTTTTATTGAATAAAAAGTTAGTTTTGGGGGGGCAGAGTCAACAGCCTAGCAGGATAGACGTATATCCATGTAGCTCCATCAGATAAGCTAGATTTTGGAGCTAAAAATCCTTTTTGCCTGCATCAAACTAAATACAAAATCAACTTGGACATTATCTTTTTGATCCTGTACTTGAGGATTATCGTGGTTTACGATGGGACGACCTCGTGGAGCTGGAAAGCAGGACACTGTGGGAGTGGAGTCTTCTAACCCACCCACCATGTTGAAACCAGGGGATTTTAGTGGAGAACAGCTGGTGATGCTCGAATCCCTGCAACGAGCGGTGATCATCTTAACCCAAACGATCCAGTGACTAGATAAAAACTGGATCAGCAGTCAGAGCGCTTGGTCCTACTGGAACAATAAACGGACGCTATGAATATTTCTGTAGCAGAAGCAACTCAAGTGGCAGGAAAAGCAATGGCTGCATCAGCCACAATGATAAAAGAGCAAGCAGCCATCCGAACAAGGCTAGAGCACATGGAAAATTTAGTCAGAGCCACCAAGGTGCGTCTTCTAGGGGTTCCAGAGGGTACCAAAGAGGGGGACCTGATCACATATCTTGAACACTGGCTGCTGGAGGCGATCGGTTTAGGGTGTGCCATACCCATGATGAAAGCCTACAGAATTACTCTTTGCAGCGCAGTAACAAGGAGAGATGGAGTCCAAAAGATCTTGTTTTCAGTGGCCACCTCCAATATGAGGGATCAGCTGCAAGCTGCAAGAGCTGCCTGCTCTCTTGCAGCCTGCGAGCTAAACTGCGCACCAGTGCAAATCAGAGGGTCAAGGGTGCTTTTCTTCCCCGACTATTCATATGCCACACGCTCCTGGAGGAAGGCTTTAGAGGGGGTTATGGTGAAGCTGAGAGCGGCTGTTATTCAATACCGCTTGGTTTTCCCTGCACGCTTACAGTTCACTGTACAGGAGAAGTCCTACAGCTTCACGGACCCTAAAGTGGCTGTTTTTTTTTTTTCTTTACTTATATTTTATTAAAAGCTTTTGACATACCAGACAATAGATCTGCAGGAATACAATGGATAAAAAAGAGCAGATAGCATAATGAATAACTCATAATTATCAAGGGGCCGATCTTTTTACCGTGAAGCTCCCTACAAAGGTCAGGAATCCATAGGAAGAGGAGTCCCAATCAAATGATGGATCTGCTTGAAAAGACTCAGTATTGTTTATACTTTGCTTTGCTTCATGTCTCCCAGTATCTTTGCTGTAGATGTCTGGACTATGGTTTATTACAGATATTGTGTGTTTTAAAAAGGTTTTAAAAGGTTTAAGACTACATAGTGTGTACTGTATACCATTACCCAATAAGTATAGTGTGTTTTTACTAACTGTTGTGGACTATTATAAGGGTGGGTGAAAGGGTTTGCAGGTGGAGCTGTAACCATAGGTTCAGGAGTAAGGTAAGGTACGGTTTTATGTGAGATGACTTTGCCAGTACTTTAGTGGAAGTAGGGGCACCATGCGAGTTTACTTTCACTCATTTCTTGATGCATCAGGTGTTGAAGCCAAGATGGTGATGAGCCTGTACATGCAGCGGCTTGTAATTTTAAAATGGCTGTGGTACCACTCCTGGCACCTCTCATTAATTCTCTAATGTCTAGCCATTTAGTTGGAGTAGTACTGGGCTGGCTGGGTTTAATCTCTTGCACACCATATTGGTACTCAACACTTCCTCAGTCAGTGATGTTTTACTTACAGGTTGAGACGTTCGTTTTACTAAATGTTTGAACTATGCAGGGGAAGGAGTTTCATTTGGTTACATTTTTGGACTATGCAGGGGAAGGAGTTTCATTATGTAGACTGTTGTTTCATGCTATAGGGTGCCACATACATAAATGTGTAGAAGTACCAATTATTAAAGCAACAAGGAATTTCATAAAAAGGCTATAGATAGTAGGAATAATTTTAGGTGTTTTACCTGATCCTATATTCCAAATGCAGTGCTGTTAGATGACTCCTTGTGAGTTTAACATTAGAGTAAGTTATATTTTGTAGTAACTCTCAGATTATAGACACTGTACAACCTAGCTTAATTGTGTGTGGACATCATTTTTACTGTTTGCTATATCTGGTAAAGCATATATGTGCCTGTATGTGTCTGTTTTGTATTGATAAAATACAATAAAAAGAGTAACTGCAAAAAAAAAGTTTTAGTTGGCCATGACGCAGCGTTTGTGTGCCTTTTTGATGAGGAGACTGAGCTGCTGAGAGTTGTTGCATGGACTGATATTCCTCTTGACCCCAGTCCGTAGCTGCCTTATTGTCTGCTGGCATTATTTGATTTTGCATGCTCAGCGTCCACTTCTATGCCAAACTGAAGATCTGAAGATGTCGGAGCAGGATTTTGCTAGCCACAGCAGGGATGCCCCTTCCTCCCAGGCTTTCTTCAGTTTATTTGTGGACTCGCTGTTCTACCAAGAAGAAATTAATCCACTTCTGAATACTGACACTCATGGTAACAATGTTACAATTACTGTCCCTTGTGAGTGTCCAGCTGATACTTCAGGTAAGCAATAAGATATGACAGGATGTGCGTTAGACACTTTAACACGTGGCTAGGAGGCATAGTGAGGTACAAGGCCACCGGCCGAGTGCATCCAGCCTCGTAGCCATATGTTAAAGTGTCTAACGTACATCCTGGAGTGTCTTATTGTGCTTATGAAATGGTTATTTAAAATACATATGAATGTCATAACTAAAATGCACAGTATTTCATAGTGAAAAGTTTAAATATTTGTGTTACTTTTTAACAAAATAGTTCCTCCACCTGTTTGTTTCTTTGAGTTGAGGACTTTTGACCTGCTAAGGCATCCTTACTTGTATTTTTTTTCCCTGTCATGTAGTTGTCATGGCCCCCCGCAACTAGCAGCACTCCTACTTCATTTACTTGCACTTCAAGGGTAGTTTGAAGTGCAAGTTATTTTAGGCTGCAGGTTTGTAAATTTCAAAGTATTACAGCTCTCTCTGTTTTATGGTCCAGTGATAATCTACCCTGGCTCAGAAACTAAGTTTAAAGTAATACAGTTTTTTCTGTTTAGACTAGATTTCATTTGGGTCACAGTTGTAAGCGTTGCCCTGCAAATAATCCAATTTCTGCTTCACTTTCTCTCCTACTGTCTCCTTTCTGCTTGAATTTTTATGCCCGCCTCACGACCTCCAGCCTTTATTAAATACTCTCCCTCCCCCATCGGCACCACCCCTAGGCAATCTTCATCCTTCCCTCTCACTAATATTGCAATTCCACTTAAAGATACAGAGTGCAGCTATTAGGCCTAACACTTGTCCTGTCCTTCCCTTAAAGACAGCTTCCTTTTTAGGTCACCGCCAAGCTTTAAAGGGTACACAGCAGGCTATAAGACCAGGACACCCTCCTAGCTCCATCACATCTTAATATCTTTTACTTCCCCGCCCCCCCCTTCCAAGACTCTTCTTGCTGCGCCACCACCCTTTTTCAATCTTGGACATGGCAACCAGACTAATGCTAATTCTTATACTCCTGCCCACTCTCTGTTTTCAGTTGCTGAATGACCCTAAATCAGCTGACCCTCTTATCACGGAGCATCCCTATGGCAGTATCTACAGCACTATAACGTCTGTGCACAGTTGTGGCCCGTGTGCCAACTGCATGCCTAACAACACACCCCTGGCCTACCTGGCCCAGAATGCCTCCAGCTCGGCCAGGGCTTCCCCCTCCCACAGTCCTGCCTAAACTGGCCATTCTCTCTGATACGCATGCAGCTCGAATGAATCCACAAAGACAGCACAAAGCTAGCCTTAAACACTTTAAAAGTTGCCTGATCAGATTGGTACTCCTGTTACTACTGCTCTTAGGCAACATCCACCCTAAATCCTGGCCCCCCCTCTATATCAGGGGTTGAGTGCACCAAAACCTGGCACCTTAACCTTTGTGTCACTAAACATCCGCAGTCTGACAGCAAAGTTTGACAACCTTCAAGCCTGGGTAACCCTACATAATCCAGATGTACTGTCTGTGGTAGAGACGTGGCTCACTCCCAAGATCCCCGATGCAGCCATCAGTCTGCCAGGCTATTCGATCTTTAGGCAAGATTGTAAATCTAAAAGAGGTGTTGGCTGTGCAATCTACCTTAAGGATAGCCTTCAGGGCACAGTCCTTAATTTACCAAGCATAGGGTTGTTCGCCCAGGCCCTTGCCATTAAGATTCTTCTTGGGGCCCACAACAAAACTGTCACAATTCTATCTGTCTACATCCCCCCAAAGAACTCGGCACAAGGTCTCCATGCTGTCATAGACTGTCTTGGAAGCCTAACCCTAAGCTCTGAGGTTATACTCTTAGGTGATTTCAATATTAATTGGCTTGCCCCTGAATCTAACCAATTCAAGGATGCAATTCAGGCTATCCACTTTACCCAGCTCATTGAAACACCCACTAGGACTAACTACAGGACATGCACTAGTACTTTGATTGACTGGATGCTCACCAACTGACCTGAGCATGCCTCTAATGCCTCCGTCCTCCTGGAAGACATCAGTGACCACTCCCCTGTCATGTTCAGTTGGGCTAATAATTTCTCCAAACCGCCTCCTAGAACAATCACCAGCAGGGTTCTCAAACCTGGTCACGCTGACTGCTTCAAAATGGATCTCCTCAGTGCTGACTGGTCCTCAGTTTTTGAGGCTTCCGACGTTGATGACGCGCTCGACCATTTCATCCTCCTCTTCAATACAATTGGTGACATCCATGCTCCCATAAAAAAGTGGAAGATCAAAGGCTACTTTAACCCCTGGGTGAACCCTGATACCCTTGAACTAATGGAAAATAGAGACTACCTCTGGCATATAGCTAGGGCCACTGGCAAGTGGACTGATATCCTGAACTACAAACGTGCGAGAAACAACTGTACCAGGACCATCCGATTAGCCAAAAATGTATACTATAAAGATGCCCTAACCAAGAACTGGAATGACGGGCACAAATTCTGGGCTAACCTAAATTAGATCACCGGGCGAGAACCCAAAATGGCCCCTACCATGCTCTGCATCGATGGCTCCCCCATCCTTGACCCTAAATCTATCACCAACACCTTTAACAATGCCTTCACTGACTTGCAGCATGTTCTCCCTGCCGACTTCTTCTCCCCCACCATCCCTGCTGCACCCATGCAATCCCCATCATATCCCCCTTTCGCTTCAAGACTATTATCTTTGGAGAAACCAGGAAATATCTGCACAAAGTGCTTGGGAAGGGGAGATTCAGTGGGGATAACCTTGATCTGAAACTAATCTCGCTCTCACTTGAAGAAATCCTGTCCTCTCTCTCTCCCATATCCTTAACCTCTCGCTCTATCTTGCAGTATTCTCCCAAAAATGGAAAGCTGCAGTAGTCACCCCTATGTACAAGAGTGGGGATCGTGCCCTCCTCGGGAACTGTAGACCCATCTCTATACTACCACCACTCTCGAAGGCCCTTGAACGAATCTTTGCCAACCAACTTGTCGATTATCTGGCCAAGCACATGCTCCTAAGCACAGAGCAACATGGCTTTAGGGCTGGGCATAGCAGCACTACAGCCCTCCTGGAATACACAGGCTTCATCCACAAATCCCTCGATCTTGGCCAGCTAGTCGGGGCTATCTATATTGACCTAACAAAGACCTTTGACACGGTCAACCATGCCCTCCTAGTTGACCAACTCGCTGCCATAGGCCTTCCCCTGAGGCATGGTTCTGCAGCTACCTACACTGCCATTCACAGCAAGTCAGGATAGATACCTTTCTCTCTGACACCAAGCCTGTGTGCTCAGGCATTCCACAGGGGTCAATATTGGGCCACTTCCTCTTTAGCCTATTTCTGAATTGCCTCCTCCTAGCCAGTCAGTGCCATATCCTCCTGTACATGGATGATGCGGTTATCTTTTATAATGGCTCTGACCCCACTGCTCTTGAGCAACAGCTACAACGTGACTTCACCAGCATTGAGTCATGGTTCAAAAATCATAAATTGATAATGAACTTCAAAAAAACAAAAACCATGTTGTTCACCAGCCTTAAGAACAACCACAAAAACTACCTGCTATCAATATGTGATATGGGTGGTGTGCCTCTTGAACATGTTCATCACTTCAAATAATCTCAGAATCGCTCTTAACAGCTTGCTCTCCTATGCCCTCCACATAGACATCACAGCTAAAGCAATCAACAAATGCTTAGGGCTACTTTATCGCCATAGGCAGAGCCTGACCCCTGAAGCCCTCAGCATAGCGGTCCACAGTTCAGTGGGTTCCCTAGTGGACTACAGACTGCCGATATATGGCTCTGCCACAGATACTTCCCTCTGACATATAAAAACTGCCCTTAACAATGCCTGCAGGCTCACCTTAGGGGCACACCAACTAACCCACACCTGCGATCTCTATGCAAAGGCTCAATGGCTAACACTCTTTGGTCACTTAAAATATCAATCCTGCCTCCTGGCCAAAAAGATCTGCCTTGGTCAGCTCCCAGCTGGGGTCCAACAGCTCCTAGTTCCCAGCACTAATCCCAGGTCCACCAGAAATTCGGAACTGCAGTCATTCCTGACTCCAAAATGTCAGACATCTCAAGGACAAAGGTCCTTTGCCTAACAGGCATCATTGTGGTTCAGCTCCCTCCATGAGAACATTATTAGCCTTCCCACTCTGTGGACCTTCAAAAAGAACTTAGAGAACCATTTAATACAGGAATCTCGATGTGTCTGCCATTGCTAGCACCTAGCAAAGGCATCTCCTACCATCTGCCCGTCTGCCAAACAGATATCTCTCCCTCTCTCTCTCTCTCTCTCGGACACCCTGCACTTGGGGCTCAACCCCCCACCCCATCTCTCCAGCACTTCTATGGCGCTAATCCCCTCATGTTGCTGACAACTAACAGGCTCCCTGTTGGGCACAGTTATTTAGTCTGTTCCTGTATGTATCTGACTGTGTTTACTTACTCCAATTTTAGTTTTCACTGTATTTTTTGCATTCCTTTGTTTAAAGACCAAATGTACCTAAATGTTCTCATTCTAATCCTATTGCCTTGTTTGTCTCAATCCTCTGTATAATCACCTACTTATTCTAAATGTATTAATGTGGAACCTATGTAAAGAGCCCAGAGCTGAAATGGTTAATCCGAGATCAGAAATAAAAGAACAAAAAAGTAAAAAATTTACTTTAGAAAGTTTGCAACAAGAAATTATGCTGTTTTTCCTTTTTTTTTTGAATTTCTGTACCTTATAACACCAGGCATCGCTAGGGAAAACACGCTGTTTCTGTAAGCCGTTACGCCAATGCGAGAGCGATCGGGCGGCTGGGTTGGGAAACAGCTGCTCGGCAGTTCAGAGGTACAGTGAGTGCAACAAGAAATTATGTAGTCTTTCCTTTTTTTTTAAATTTCTGTACCTTATGGCACCAGGCAACACTAGGGAGAACATAGAAACATAGAAACATAGAATTTGACGGCAGATAAGGACCGCTTGGCCCACCTAGTCTGCCCATTTTCCTACCTAACAGATAAGCTGCAAATCCTAGTTAACCAACAGCTTACTTCCTCCTACCCCCCCACTAGGACTGCCTTATGCCTGTCCCATGCATTCTTGAAGTCCCCCACTGTTCTTGACCCCACGGCCTCCTCAGGGAGGGTGTTCCATGCATCCACAACCCTCTCAGTGAAAAAATACTTCCTCACATTACCTCTGAGCCATCCCCCCTCTATCTTCAAATTGTGCCCCCTTGTTCTTGCACATCTCTTTTTCTGGAAGATGCTACCCTCTTGGACTTTGTTAATTCCCTTGAGGTACTTGAAAGTTTCTATCATGTCCCCTCTCTCCTCCTTTCCTCTAGGGTATATATTAAGCTCCTTTAGTCTTTCTTCATATGTCTTCTGGTGCAGACCCTGCACCATTTGGTTGCCCTCCTCTGGACAGCTTCCACTCTGTCTATGTCTTTGTGGAGATGGGGTCTCCAAAACTGCACACAATACTCCAGATGGGGTCTCACCAACTGTCTGTACAGATGGATAACAACTTCCTGTTTTCTACTATTGATGCCTCTTCCTATGCATCCCAGTATCCCCCCTGCCTTCCTTACTGCCTTCTCACATTGCTTGCCCACCTTTAGGTCATCTGATATAATTACCCCCAGGTCCCTTTCTATTTTACTGTTGTCAGTATCTCACCCCCATTGTACACTTCCCCTGGGTTTTGTTTCCCATGTGCATTACCTTGCATCTTTGCATTGAATCTGAGCTGCCATACATTTGACCATTCCTCCAACCTTGCCAAGTCCCTTCTCATCCTTTCCACTCCATCTTGTGTAACAACCCTGTTGCAGATCTTTGTGTCATCTGCAAAGAGACATACTTTTCCTTCCAGTTCCTCTGCAATGTCACTTATAAAGACATTAAAAAAGGACCGGTCCCAGTACTGAACCCTGCGGTACCCCACTAGTAACCCTCCTTTCTTCACTGTGTACTCCATTTACTACTACCCTTTGCATCCTGTTGTCTAGCCAATTTTTTATCCAGGCTACCACCTTGGGACCCACTCCAAGGCTGGCTATCTTGTGAATTAATCTTTTGTGTGGGACTGTATCAAATGCCTTGCTAAAATCTAGGTAGGCCATGTCCACAGCCCTCCCTGGTCTACTACTTTGGTCACCCAGTCAAAGAAATCTATTAGATTAGTCTGACACGACCTTCCCATCGTGAATCCATGCTGCCTTGGGTCCTGTGCCCCACTGGCCTCTAGGTACTCAACAATTCTTTCCTTCAGAAATGATTCCATCATTTTTCCCTACCACTGAAGTCAAACTAACTGGTCTGTAGTTTTCTGCCTCTGTCCTGCTCCCACTTTTGTGAGGAGGAATCACATCTGCCCTCCTCCAGTCCTCGGGTACCACCCCATCCTCCCATGATTTGTTAAAGAGAGTAGTCAGCGGTGTCACTAGTTCTACCCTTAGTTCTTTAATGAATTCTTGGGTGAATCCCATCAGGCCCCATTGCTTTGTCCACCTTCAATTTTTTCAGTTCTTTCAGAACCCTTTCTTCTGTAAATGGACTGGTATCGACCTCCGTCTTTGGAGTGTTTCTCTTGTTTGGTTTAGGTAACTCCCCCTCCTAATCCTTTGTGAATACTGAGCAGAAATATTTGTTCAGTATCCCTGCTTTTTCACTGTCACCCTCTACCCACATACCCTTCCCTTTATTAAGCTTCAGTATCCCTCCTTTGGTCTTTCTTCGCTCCCTAATGTACCTATAAAAGGTCTTATCCCCCTTCTTAACAGAATTGGCTATTCTTTCCTCGGTTTGGGCCTTTGCTATTCTGACTGCCTTCCCATCCTCTTTCTGCTTTAACTGATAAAGTTCTGTGTCCTGCTCCTTCTGTGTTTCCTTATATTTCCTGAATGCTGTCCTTTTCTCCTTAACCTTCCCTGCCACCTCTTTTGAGAACCATAGCGTTTTTTTCCTTCATTGTGTTTTATTGATTTGCTTTACACAAAGGCTTGTTGCCTCTGTGATGGCTGTTTTGATCACTCCCCATTGTTCCTCCACCCCTCCTTCTTGCCTGTTTGCTAGTGCTTTTCTGAGGCACTCTCTCATTTTCCCAAAGTCGGCCCTCCTAAAGTCCAGTACTCTTGCTTTTGTATGGCTTGATTGTATGGCTGTGTTTATCGTGAACCACACTGTTTGGTGGTCACTTGTTCCCAGATGGCTACCCACTTCTAAATCTGAGATTCTTTCTCCATCCCCATTTGAGAGTACCAGGTCTAAGATTGCTCCCTCCTGAGTGGGTTCCAATACTAGCTGTCTGAGGCATGCCCCCTGTAGGGCATCAAGAATGACCCTGCTCTTGGATGTGCCTGCAGCAAAGGTGCTCCAGTTAACATCTGGCATATTCAGAACCCCCATCAACAATATCTCCCCTTTTTCTGCCATTCTAAGAAAGTCTTCTATCATTTCTTTCCATTCCCTCCCCCTGAGATGGGGGTCTGTATACAACCCCATGCGGATTGTGGTGCCATTTCCTGTCTCCAGGGTGACCCAAAGTGCCTCATCTGCTCCCGCTTACTCTTTAGTTCTGTTGCTTGATCCCTTCCTTTACATAGAGAGCTACCTCCTCCTCTTTTTACCCTCCCTGTCCCTCCTGTAGATTGTGTATCCTGGTATGTTGACATCCCAGTCATGGTTCTCTGGGTACCATGTTTCTGTGACTGCCACAATATCCAGGCAACCCTCTTCCATCAAGGCCACTAGTTCAGGGAGCTTGTTACACAGACTACGGGCATTGGTAGTCAAGTCAAGTCAAGTCAAGTCATTTTTTATTTAAAAAGACGCCCAATCCCAAAGGCTCTGGGCGGCGTACATTAAAAGGAGGTAAAGAAATTTTTACAGCATTTCATGCCATGTAAGTACAAAACAAAAAGAAACATATATACATAATCATAATCAAACCCCAAAAGCATGTAAAAAATAGGTGAGTCTTTGGGAAAACCTTGAAAGTAGTGAAGGTTCGGCTCCCTTGAACCGGGTAGCTGGCAATGAATTCCAAAGAGCGGTGCTGTGACACTGAAAGCTCGGTCACAGAGATTTTAGTCAGCCTTTTGGAACAGTTAGGGAGGCCAGCACCAGAAGAACGGAGATTACGGGAAGAGGAGGATGGTATCAGGAGATCTGACAGGTAACCGGGGCCCTGTCCGTAGGGCCTTAGGTGAGAAACCCCACCTTGAAGAGCACTTCCACCTGACAGGCAGCCAGTGCAGTTCGGTATAGTACAGGTGTAATGTGACAGAATTCTACTCTACACTGGTTAAAAGCTGGCAGCAGTTCTGCTACAAGCTGCAGTCTGCGAAGAAGAGCCCCAGAAATCCCGAGATAGAGGGCATTACAGTAGTCAAGCCTCGAAGTGACTAAGGCATGTATCAAGGTAGGGAGGTCCAGAGGCGGAACAAGGGGCTTAATCCTGGCGATGTTACGAAGATGGAAAAAACAGGAACGAACCACAGAAGAAATCTGAACCTCCGTGGTCAAATTCCTGTCAAACATCACGCCAAGATTTCGCACCCAAGGGGAGGCCATCAATGACGCGGCCCCTAGCACAAGGCCAGTTGCCGAATCAGAGGTCATCCCATCACGAACTCTGTTCACCTCACTACCAATACCTCAGTCTTATCAGGGTTCAATCTAAGCCAGCTGGAGGCCATCCAGTCGCTAATCTCAGCCAGGCAGATGTTCAGCACATCTAATAGTGCTGGATGCTCCTGAGCAAAGATAAGTATATTAGTATCATCAGCATAAAATGAAAACTCAGTCCACTTTCTAATGATCTCTAGGGCAAGCATATATACTCAAGTAACAACATTGGGGCCAACACTGAACCCTGGGGGACTCCAAAACAAAAGGAGACTGGGTGTTGATGAGAAATTTCCTGACACAACCCGCTGTCTCCTATTTTGTGAGAAAGGACAAACCACTTTGATGACGACACCAGCGAGTCCACATAACTCCCCAGGCGGAGAAGCAGCACACAATGGTCCACAGTATCAATGCTGAAGAGAGATCGAGGAGAACAAAATTGTCTTGTCTCCTCGGGTCTCTAGACCTGAGGAGGTAATTTTGCACCCGAACTCAGCGCAGTTTCAGTGCTATACCTGGGTCTCAAAAGCTGACTGGAAGGGATCGTATAACATTGTGAGTCATGAGATGTTCCTCCAACTGAAGCGATACCACCTTCTCAACAATCTTCCCCAAAAATGTAGATTCTAGATAGGACAGTAGTTTGCTCTGACCTCCGGTCCACAAGAAGATTTCTTAAACGAAGTCTAACCAGAGCTCCTTCAAGGCATCCGGGAAGACACCCTGACCCTTAAGGAGCACACCGCACAATCAGGGCAAACACCGGGCCAACAGAGTCAATGCATCTCATTAAGAAACACGCTGGCACTGGGTCCAGTTCACAAAAGGTATGCCCAGATTGACCGCCACCTCAATTACCTCACGATCCTCCACTGACCTAAACTCACACCAGTCAGGCGGAGTGCACTTAGTACATAACTGGCGACTCACTGACAGCAATGATATTGCTGGGCTGAAACCCGGATCAAAGACACCCTGTCCGAGAAAAAACGAAGCAAAATCCTCACAATCCTCATTAGAGGAAACTCTACCAGCTGGAGACAGATAGGATGGAGAAGTCTCGTCAACAGTCCGAAGAGCGAGGCTGGTCGGTTCCTCCCAGCAGCAATCTCCTGAGACAAAAAACAATGTCTTCTTTCGGTCGATTTCCTCCTGATATGACAATAATGTGCACGAGGACCAGTTTGTCTGTCTCCAGGCGGGATTTCCTCCAGCAGCGCCCACCTCCGAACCGTCTGCTTCATTTCCTTGAGATCTCCATCAAACCATGGAGACCTCAAGTACAGTTCTGGGTCGTACACGGACAGGTGCGAGGGAGCTGATGGCGCCGGATAGAACCTGGTTCAGGCATTCACACCGACACCAACAGCTGTGACCATACATCACCTGAAACTAGATAGATCAGCAGCCATAAAACCCATGGGGTAAGATCTCCTAAAGGGCGCAGCGGATCATCTCAGCAGGGAGTAAATTCTACGGCGGAGCCCTAAGCATGAACCTCACTGCGCAATGATCAGACCAAAAGTACTTGATCAATCACGAATCAAGGATCTCAATCTCAGTGAGAACACCAGATCCAGTGTGTGGCTATCTCAATGAGTAGATGCATCAACGAACTGCAAAGCCCTAATAAGGACATATTCTGCAAAAATGGTCAGTGCATCTCTGAGTTTTATCTCAGCCCAGACATTGAAGTCCCCCAGAATAACACATCTAGGGAGTCCAATGTCTTTGGCAACAAACTCGGCAAATTCCTCAAGAGGAACCCCCCACCGGGCCCGAGGGTGATAGATGAGGAGGATCCTGCAGCCAATGCCGAGTCCTCAATGGACGGCCACACACTCAAATGAGTCTGGGGTTCCCACTGGGTGCACGGTGAAGGTCAGGCTAGATTTAAAACAAATGGCAACACTGGCCGCCTCAACATTTCTCTGGGGCAGTGCACAACGGTATAACCTGGGGACTGCAGCCTCAAAAACAGGCCAGCATCATCTTCCCCCAGGTCTCGTTATGCAAGCTTGTAGGCCAACTGAAGAAACCAAGGTGGCACAATTGCCGCCTTGTTTCTAATTGACCTGGCATTGCACAGAACTGCCGGCTAGAGGAATAGCAGGTGGTGTAACCCCTGGTTACCTGACCACTCGGTCTGGTGGTTTCCTGAAATGGGCACCAACCACGCCTGGCGTCACCTAGGTGCCCTAAATAAACCACGTTTCCTCGATCCAACCACCTCTATTTTACCTTCACCCCACTTCTGGTCGAACACCGCAGATCACAGGCCAAACAGTCCCTTATACTCCCCACCTCCCGGCAACGCCTGCTCATAGCATTGGATGAGAGAGAACAAGGACGAGACATGCAGCTGCGCCTTACCATAAACAATCCTAACCCCACAGGTTGCTCTTCAGACCCCCACACATTCCTAAATTAAAGTAAAAGACAGGTACTCATCACCCCACACTTTTTGATAGCCTTACCCTTTTAGCCCCATTTCTGTCCTTACTGCCTTTGCCTTTTTTACATTTAAATCTGTTCTGCTCCTAATAACTTCTGTACCTTGTGTTTACCTCACTAATCACCATGTTCTGTGGGGAGCTCAGATTTCCCTATCACTTTCAGTGCCTCCCTTGGCTAGTTTTAAATGCTTTGCCAATGAAGCATTTAAACCTCTCACCTAGGATCCTGGTTCCTCCTCGGACAGATGCACACCATCGCATCAGTATAGGTCTGCATCCTCCAGGTGGCTCCCAGTCCCCAATGAAGCCAAAACCCTGAGCTCCACACCAGTTTTTCAACCACTCATTGAATTCCCTGGTGAGAAGTGCTCTAGCATCTCCCTTGCCACAGACAGGCAGCACCTCCGAGAGGTTACCATATGTACTTGCCTGTCTAAGGCCCCTTCCCAACGCTTATAAACTCCTCTTTCTACTGCTGCTCTGATCCCATTCCTGGCCAGGTCATTTGTCCCTAGGTGGACAATGACATCCAGCTCCCTCCTCGTGCAGCCCCTCCCACGATCCTGAGGGATTCGCCCTGTCCCTCCGCCGTGGTGCCAGGAAGGCACCTACCTCCTCTCCCTTCCTCCCCCATTTCTACCCCTCTAATGATTGAGTCCCCCACCAGGAGTTGTTTCTCCCTGTGGGGTCCCACCACCCTCCTGCATGGGTCTCCTTTATGGGTTCCCAGCATCCTCCTTGGTCTCCTGCAGGTGCCTCCATAGGAACCATATCCTGGGAAGCGAGAATGTGTGGAGAGGTACAGCTGAGGGATGCGTCCCTGTTCACACCCTCTCCCTCTTGAGCTCTCCCTGGTCCAGCCTCTCCTCTTTCTTGGCAACCTCTGAGGTAGTGGCATTGTTCTGGTGGTCCTGTGGGGGAGAGGTTTCACGAATCAGCCGGGTTAGCCTGGAGGCAGCTTCTCTCTCAGACAGAGGTGCTCAAAATAGGTCTCGTAGCCTCAGATGTCTCCCAGAACACTGCTACCCACAGCCATTGCACCACCACTCCTATCATGTCTTATTTTGTGTCCTCTCTACTGTTTCTGGATTCTTACTTCTCCTCTCCTTGCTCTCACCTTCCTGTTCTGGGACAGCAATCCTATCTTTTCAGTAGCCTCCTTCTTCCTGCTCAATATTTGACCACCAGCAGCTAGGGGGAGAGGATTTTTTTTTGCTTTAGGTTGACAAAGGCAATGTTACTCAGTCCTTCCTTCCTACTGCCAAATGGGTAGTTCCTGTTGACAGTCAAATCCAGTGGCTATAAAGTAGAACTGGCTTTGGGTGGTGATGCAGCAATTAGTGAAAAGGCTAGCAACAGGAGGTTGTAATTTAACTCATCTGCTTTTCTAGTGTCTAAACCACCCCCGGTGTTTCTTTCTCCTGCTGGTTTAGTTAAAGTCACCTGATGCAGTGCCCTTCCTGCACAGAACACACACTGACTTTCTTTCTTTGCTTTCTTTTTAACCTAAATAAGACCCTCTATTTCTAATAAAGTTACCTGTCTATTTAATCTTAACTGACACTGCTCCTGCTGAGATATAAGTTTTAAATTAAAGCTAGCTCTTAAACACTTTAAAAGTTGCCTGATCAGATTGGTACTCCTGTTACTACTGCTTAGAGCAACATCCACCCTAAATCCTGGCCCCCTCTTCTATATCAGGGGTTAGAGTGCACCAAAACCTGGCACCTTAACCTTTGTGTCACTAAACATCCGCAGTCTGACAGCAAAGTTTGACAACCTTCAAGCCTGCAACCCTACATAATCCAGATGTACTGTCTGTGGTAGAGACGTGGCTCACCCCAAGATCCCCGATGCAGCCATCAGTCTGCCAGGCTATTCGATCTTTAGGCAAGATTGTAAATCTAAAAGAGGTGTTGACTGTACAATCTACCTTAAGGATAGCCTTCTAGGGCACAGTCCCAATCTACCAAGCATAGGGTTGTTCGCCCAGGCCCTTGCCATCAAGATTCTTCTTGGGGCCCACAACAAAACTGTCAGCTAATTCTATCTGTCTACATCCCCCAAAGAACTCGGCTAAAGGTCTCCATGCTGTCATAGACTGTCTTGGAAGCCCTAACCCTAAGCTCTGAGGTTATACTCTTAGGTGATTTCAATATTAACTGGCATGCCCTTGAATCCAACTTAATTCAAGGATGCAATTCAGGCTATCCACTTACCCAACTCATTGAAAACACCACTAGGACTAACTATCAGGACATGCACTAGTACTTTGATTGACTGGATGCTCACCAACTGACCTGAGCATGCCTCTAATACCTCCGCCTCCTGGAAGACATCAGTGACCACCCCTGTCATGTCAGTTAGGCTAATAATTTCTCCAAACCGCCTCCTAGAACAAATCACCAGCGGTTCTCAAACCTGAGTCCACGACTGCTTCAAAATGGATCTCCTCAGTGCTGACTGGTCCTCAGTTTTTGAGGCTTCCGACGCTGATGAGCTCGACCATTTCATCCTCCCTCTTCAATACAATTGGTGACATCCATGCTCCCATAAAAAAGTGGAAGATCAAAGGCTACTTTAACCCTGGTGAACCCTGATACCCTTGAACTAATGGAAAATAGAGACTACCTCTGGCATATACTTAGGCCAATCTGGCAAGTGAGACTGATATCCTGAACTACAAGCAAGCGAGGAAACAACTGTACCAGGACCATCCGATTAGCCAAAAAATGTATACTATAAAAGATGCCCTAACCAAGAACTGGAATGACGGCACAAATTCTGAGCTAACCTAAAATTAGATCACAGGGAGAACCCAAATGGCCCCTACTATGCTCTGCATCGATAACCCCCATCCTTGACCCTAAATCTATCACCAACACCTTTAACAATGCCTTCACGACTTGCAGCATGTTCTCCTACCTGACTTCTTCTCCCCACCATCCCTACTGCACCATACAATCCCCATCATATCCCCCTTTCAGCTTCTAAGACTATTATCTTGGAGAAACCAGGAAATATCTGCACATAAAGTGCTTGGGAAGGGAGATTCAGTGGGATAACCTTGATCTGAAACTAATCTGGCCTCACTTGAAGAAATCCTGTCCTCTCTCTCCCCATATCCTTAACCTCTGCTCTATCTTGCAGTATTCTCCCAAAATGGAAAGCTGCAGTAGTCACCCCTATGTAGCAAGAGTGGGGATCGTGCCCTCCTCGGAACTGTAGACCCATCTCTATACTACCACCACTCAGAGGCCCTTGAACGAATCCTTGCCAACCAACTTGTCGATTATCTGGCCAAGCACATGCTCCTAAGCACAGAGCAACATGGCTTTAGGGCCAGGGCACAGCAACTACAGCCCTCCTGGAATACACAGGCTTCATCCACAAATCCCTCGATCTTGGCCAAGCTAGTCGGGGCTATCTATATTGACCTAACAAAGACCTTTGACACGGCCAACTGCCCTCCTAGTTGACCAACTACATGCCATAGGCCTTCCCCTGAGGCATGGTTCTGCAGCTACCTACACTGCCATTCACAGCAAGTCAGGATAGATACCTTTCTCTCTGACACAAGCCTGTGTACTCAGGCATTCACAGGGGTCAATATTGGGGCCACTTCCTCTTTAGCCTATTTCTGAATTGCCTCCTCCCTAGCCAGTCAGTGCCATATCCTCCCTGTACATGGATGATCACGGTTATCTTTTATAATGGCTCTGACCCCACTGCTCTTGAGCAACAGCTACAAGCAATGACTTCACCAGCATTGAGTCATGGTTCAAAAATCATAAATTGATAATGAACTTCAAAAACAAAACCATGTTGTTCACAAGCCTTAAGAACAACCACAAAAACTACCTGCTATCAATATATGATATGGGTGGTGTACCTCTTGAACATGTTCATCACTTCAAATAATCTCAGAATCGCTCTTAACAGCTTGCTCTCCCTATACCCTCCACATAGACATCACAGCTAAAGCAATCAACAAATACTTAGGGCTACTTTATACGCCATAGGCAGAGCCTGACCCCCTGAAGCCCTCAACATAGCGGTCCACAGTTCAGTGGGTTCCCTAGTGGACTACAGACTCCTGATATATAAGCTCTGCCACAGATACTTCCCTCTGACATATAAAACTGCCCTAACTAATGCCTGCAGGCTCACCTTAGGGGCACACAACTAAACCACACCTACGATCTCTATGCAAGGCTCAATACTAACTAACACTCTTTGGTCACTTAAAATATCAATCCTGCCTCCTGGCCAAAAAGATCTGCCTTGAGCTCCCAGCTGAGATCAACAACTGCCTAGTTCCAACACTAATCCCAGGTCCACTAGAAATTCGGAACTGCAGTCATTCCTGACTCCAAAATGTCAGACATCTCAAGGACAAAGGTCCTCTCCTAACAGGCATCATTGTGGTTCAACTCCCTCCATGAGAACATTATTAGCCTTCCACTCTGTGGACCTTCAAAAAAGAACTTAGAGAACCATTTAATACAGGAATCTCGATGTGTCTGCCATTGCTAGCACCTAGCAAAGGCATCTCTACCATCTGCCCGTCTGCCAAACAGATATCTCTCCTCTCTCTCTCTCTCTCGGACACCCCTGCACTTGGGGCTCAACCCCAATTCTGTCTCTTCCAGCACTTCTATGGCGCTTAATCCCTCATGTTGCTGGATAACTAACAGGTCCCTGTTGGGCACAGTTAGTTAGTCTGTTCCTGTATGTATCTGACTGTGTTTACTTACTCCAATTTTAGTTTTCACTGTATTTTTGCATTCCTTTGTTTAAAGACCAAATGTACCTAAATGTTCTCATTCTAATCCTATTGCCTTGTTTGTCTCAATCCTCTGTATAATCACCTACTTATTCTAAATGTATTAATGTGGAACCTATGTAAAGAGCCCAGAGCTGAAATGGTTAATCCGAGATCAGAAATAAAAGAACAAAAAAGTAAAAAATTTACTTTAGAAAGTTTGCAACAAGAAATTATGCTGTTTTTCCTTTTTTTTTTGAATTTCTGTACCTTATATCAGGCATCGCTAGGAAAACACGCTGTTTCTGTAAGCCGTTACGCCAATCTTGAAGCGATCGGTGACAGGGTTGGGGGACTGTCTCGGCAGTTCAGAGGTACAGTGAGTGCAACAAGAAATTATGTAGTCTTTCCTTTTTTTAAATTTCTGTACCTTATGGCACCAGGCAACACTAGGAGAACATAGAAACATAGAAACATAGAATGGACGGCAGATAAGGATAACGCTTCTCCCATAGTCTGCCCATTTTCCTACCCAACAGATAAGCTGCAAATCCTAGTTAACCAACAGCTTACTTCACTCCCTCCCCCCACTACAGGACTGCCTTATGCCTGTCCATGCATTCTTGAAGTCCCCCACTGTTCTTGACCCCACATTTTCCTCCTCAGGGGAGGGTGTTCATGCATCCACAACCCTCTCAGTGAAAAAATACTCTCCACATTACCTCTGAGCCATCCCCCTCTATCTTCAAATTGTGCCCCTTGTTCTTGCACATCTCTTTTTCTGGAAGATGCTACCCTCTTGGACTTTGTTAATTCCCTTGAGGTACTTGAATTTTACTATCATGTCCTCTCCCTCCTTTCCTCTAGGGTATATATTAAGCTCCTTTAGTCTTCTTTCTTCATATGTCTTCTGGTGCAGACCCTGCACCATTTTGGTTGCCCTCCTCTGGACAGCTTCCACTCTGTCTATGTCTTTGTGAGAGGGGGGTTCAAAACTGCACACAATACTCCAGATGGGGTCTCACCAACTGTCTGTACAGATGGATAACAACTTCCTGTTTTTCTACAATGATGCCTCTTCCTATCCATCCCAATATCCCCCTGCCTTCCTTACTGCCTTCTCACATTGCTTGCCCACCTTTAGGTCATCTGATATAATTACCCCAGGTCCCTTTCTATTTTACTGTTGTCAGTATCTCACCCCCATTGTGTACACTTCCCTGGTTTTGTTTCCTATTGCATTTACCTTGCGCATCTTTGCATTGAATCTGAGCTGCCATACATTTGACCATTCCTCCAACCTTGCCAAGTCCCTCTCATCCTTTCCATTCCATCTTGTGTATCAACCCTGTTGCAGATCTTTGTGTCATCTGCAAAGAGACATACTTTTCCTTCCAGTTCCTCTGCAATGTCACTTATAAAGACATTAAAGGACCGGTCCCAGTACTGAACCCTCGGTACCCACTGGTAACCCTCCTTTCTTCCTGTGTATTCCATTTACTACTACCCTTTGCATCCTGTTGTCTAGCCAATTTTTATCCAGGCTACCACCTTGGGACCCACTCAAGGCTGGCTATCTTGTAGAATTAATCTTTGTGTGGGACTGTATCAAAAGTACCTTGCTAAAATCTAGGTAAGCCATGTCCACAGCCTCACAGTCTACTACTTGGTCACCCAGTCAAAGAAATCTATTAGATTAGTCTGACACGTCCTCCCATCGTGAATCCATGCTGCCTTGGGTCCCTGTGCCCCACTGGCCTCTAGGTACTCAACAATTCTTTCCTTCAGAAATGATTCCATCATTTTCCCTACCACTGAAGTCAAACTAACTGGTCTGTAGTTTTCTGCCTCTGTCCTGCTCCCACTTTTGTGAGGAGGAATCACATCTGCCCTCCTCCAGTCCTCAGGTACCACCCCATCCTCCCATGATTTGTTAAAGAGAGTAGTCACGGTGTCACTAGTTCTACCCTTAGTTCTTTAATGAATCTGGGTGAATCCCATCAGGCCCCATTGCTTTGTCCACCTTCAATTTTTCTAGTTCTTTCAGAACCCTTTCTTCTGTAAATGGACTGTAGTATCGACCTCCATCTTTAGAGTATTTCTCTTGTTTGGTTGGGTACTCCCCTCTAATCCTTTGGCAGATACTGAGCAGAAATATTTGTTCCAGTATCCCTAGCACACTACTGTCACCTCTACCCACATACCCTCCTTTATTAAGCTTCAGTATCCCTCCTTTGGTCTTTCTTCAGCTCCCTAATGTACCTATAAAAGGTCTTATCCCCTTCTTAACAGAATTGGCTATTCTTTCCTCGGTTGGGCCTTTGCTATTCTGACTGCCTTCCCATCCTCTTTCTGCTTTAACTAGTAAAGTTCTGTGTCCTGCTCCTTCTGTGTTTCCTTATATTTCCTGATACTGTCCTTTTCTCCTTAACCTTCCCTACCACCTCTTTTGAGAACCATAGCGTTTTTCCTTCATTGTGTTTTATTGATTTGCTTTACACAAGGCTTGTTGCCTCTGTGATGGCTGTTTTGATCACTCCCCATTGTTCCTCCACCCCTCCTTCTTGCCTGTTTGCTAGTGCTTTTCTGAGGCACTCTCTCATTTTCCCAAAGTCGGCCCTCCTAAAAGTCCAGTACTCTTGCTTTTGTATGGCTTGATTATGGCTGTGTTTATAAGTAAACCACACTGTTTGGTGGTCACTTGTTCCCAGATGGCTACCACTTCTAAATCTGATTCTTTCTCCATCCCCATTTGAGATACCAGGTCTCAGATTGCTCCCTCCTGGAGTGGGTTCCAATACTACTGTCTGAGATGCCCCCTGTAGGCATCAAGAATGACCCTGCTCTTGGATGTGCCTGCAGCAAAGGTGCTCAGTTAACATCTGCTATTCAGGTCCCCCATCAACAATATCTCCTTTTCTGCCATTCTAAGAAAGTCTATCATTTTCTTGTCCATTCCCTCCCCTGAGATGGGGTCTGTATACAACCCCATGCGGATTGTGGTGCCATTTCCCTGTCTCAGGGTGACCCAAAGTGCCTCATCTGCTCCCGTTTACTCTTTAGTTCTGTTGCTTTGATCCCTTCCTTTTACAGGAGAGCTACCCCTCCTCCTTTTTACCCTCCCTGTCCCTCCTGTAGATTGTGTATCCTGGTATGTTGACATCCCAGTCATGGTTCTCTGGGTACCATGTTTCTGTGACTGCCACAATATCCAGGCAACCCTCTTCCATCAAGGCCACTAGTTCAGGGAGCTTGTTACACAGACTACGGGCATTGGTAGTCAAGTCAAGTCAAGTCAAGTCATTTTTTAATTAAAAAGACGCCCAATCCCAAAGGCTCTGGGCGGCGTACATTAAAAGGAGGTAAAGAAATTTTTTACAGCATTTCATGCCATGTAAGTACAAAACAAAAAGAAACATATATACATAATCATAATCAAACCCCAAAAGCATGTAAAAATAGGTGAGTCTTTGGGAAAACCTTGAAAGTAGTAAGGTTGGGCCTCCTAACTGCAGCTGGCAATAATTCAAAGGCGGGTGCGGTGACACTAGCTCGATGCCCGCCAGATTTTAGCCTCGCTCTTGGAACAGTTAGGAGGCCCAGCACCAGAAGAGCAGAATTCGGGAAGAGGAGGATGGTATCAGGAGATCTGACAGGTAACCGGGGCCCTGTCCGTGTAGGGCCTTATAGGTGAGAAACCCCACCTTGAAGAGCACTCTCCACCTGACAGGCAGCCAGTGCAGTTCGCATAGCACAGGTGTAATGTGACAGAATTTACTCTACCGGTTAAAAGCCGGGCAGCAGCGTTCTGCACAAGCTGCAGTCTGCGGAGAGAGCCCCCAGAAATCCCGAGATAGAGGGCATTACAGTAGTCAAGCCTCGAAGTGACTAAGGCATGTATCAAGGTAGGGAGGTCCAGAGGCGGAACAAGGGGCTTAATCCTGGCGATGTTACGAAGATGGAAAAAACAGGAACGAACCACAGAAGAAATCTGAACCTCCGTGGTCAAATTCCTGTCAAACATCACGCCAAGATTTCGCACCCAAAGAGAGGCCATCAATGGCGGCCCCTAGCACAAGGCCAGTTGCCGAATCAGAGGCCATCCCATCACGAACTCTGTTCGACTCCACTACCAATACCTCAGTCTTATCAGGGTTCAATCTAAGCCAGCTGGAGGCCATCCAGTCGCTAATCTCAGCCAGGCAGATGTTCAGCACATCTACTGCGTTGGATGTTCCTGGAGCAAAAGATAAGTATAGCTGAGTATCATCAGCATAGCAATGAAAACTCAGTCCATACTTTCTAATGATCCCCCCCAGGGGCAGCATATATACTGCGAACAACATTGGGGCCAACACTGAACCCTGGGGGACTCCACACAAAAGGAGACTGGGTGTTGATGAGAAATTTCCCATCACAACCCGCTGTCTCCTATTTGTGAGAAAGGACTCAAACCACTTGATGGCGACACCGATGAGTCCACATAACTCCCTCAGGCGGAGAAGCAGCACACAATGGTCCACAGTATCAAATGCTGAAGAGAGATCGAGGAGAACAAGAATTGTCTTGTCTCCTCGGTCTCTAGACCTGAGGAGGTAATTTTGCACCCGAACTAGCGCAGTTTCAGTGCTATACCTGGCCCGAAAAGCTGACTGGAAGGGATCGTACAACTTGTGAGTCATGAGATGTTCCTCCAACTGAAGCGATACCACCTTCTCAACAATCTTCCCCAAAAATGTGAGATTCGAGATAGGACAGTAGTTTGCTCTGACCTCCGGGTCCAAAGAAGATTTCTTTAAAAGGGGTCTAACCAGAGCCTCCTTCAAGGCATCCGGGAAGACACCCTGACTTAAGGAGCACCGCACAATCAGGGCAAACACCGGGCCAGCAAGTCAATGCATCTCATTAAAAACACGTTGGCACTGGGTCCAGTTCACAAAGGTATGCTTCAGATTGACCGCCACCTCATTACCTCACGATCCTCCACTGACCTAAACTCACACCAGTCAGCGGAGTGCACTTAGTACATAACTGGCGACCACTGCAGCAATGATATTGCTGGCTGAAGAAACCTCCGCCGGATCAAAGACACCCTGTCCGAGAAAAAGCAGGCAAAATCCTCACAATCCTCATTAGAGGAAACTCTACGGGCTGGAGACAGATAGGATGGAGAAGTCTGTCAACAGTCCGGAAGAAGCTGAGCTGGTCGGTCTCTCCCAGCAGCAATCTCCTGAGACAAAAACAATGTCTTCTTTCGGTCCGATTTCCTCCTGATATGCACAATAATGTGCACGCAGGACCAGTTTGTCTGTCTCCAGGCGGGATTTCCTCCAGCAGCGCTCCAATCTCCGACCCGTCTTCTTCATTTCCTTGAGATCTCCATCAAACCATGGAGACCTCAAGTACAAAGTTCTGGGTCGTATACGGACAGGTGCGAGGGAGTTGATGGCGTCGGATAGAACCTTATTATAGGTATCTACACCGACACCAACAGCTGTGACGCATACATCACCTAAACTAGATAGATCAGCAGCCGCCATAAAACCCATGGGGGTAAGATCTCCTAAAGGGCGGCAGCGGATCATCTCAGCAGGGAGTAAATTTACGGCGGGAGCCCTAAGCATGAACCTCACCGTGCTATGATCAGACCAAAGTACTTGATCAATCATGAGATCAAGGATCTCAATCCCCAGTGAGAACACCAGATCCAGTGTGTAGCCATCTCGATGAGTAGATGCATCAACGAACTGCAAAAGCCCTAATAAGGACATATTCTGCAAAAATTGCGTCAGTGCATCTCTGAGTTTATCCTCAGCCCAGACATTGAAGTCCCCAGAATAACACATCTAGGGAGTCCAATGTCTAGCTACCAACAAACTCAGCAAATTCCGCAGAACCCCCCACCGGGCGGAGGGTGATAGATGAGGAGGATCCTGCAGCCAATGCGAGTCCTCCAATGGGCTGACCACACTCAAATGAGTCTGGGGTTCCCACTGGGTGCGGTGAAAGGTCAGGCTAGATTTAAGGCTCCAAATATAGCAACACCGCCGCCCTACGATTTCCTCTGGGGCAGTGCTGTAAATTATAACCTGGGGGATTGCAGCCTCAAAAACAGGGCCAGCATCATCTCCCACCCAGGTCTCCGTTATGCAAGCCAGGTCGACTGAAGAAACCAAGGTGGCAATAATTGCCGTCTTGTTTCTAATTGACCTGGCATTGCACAGAACTGCCGACAGAGGAATAGCAGGTGGTGTAACCCCTCGGGTTACCTGACCACTCGGTCTGGTGGTTTCCCTGGAAATGGGCACCAACCACGTCTGGCGTCACCTAGGTGCCCTAAATAAACCAGGGCGTTCCTCGATCCAACCACCTCTATTTTACCTTCACCCCACTTCTGGTCAGACCGCAGATCACAGGCCAAACAGTCCCTTATAATCCCCACCTCCCTGCAACGCCTGCTCATAGCATTGGATACAGGGAGAGGAACAAAGGGACGCAGAGCATGCAGCTGCGCCTTCCCATAAACAATCCTAACCCCCACAGGTTGCTCTTCAGACCCCCTACACATTCCTAAATTAAAAGTAAAAGACAGGTACTCATCACCCTACACTTTTTGATAGCCTTACCCCTTTTAGCCCCATTTCTGTCCTTACTGCCTTTGCCTTTTTTTACATTTAAATCTGTTCTGCTCCCTAATAACTTCTGTACCTTGGTGTTTACCTCACTAATCACCATGTTCTGTGGGGGGAGGCTCAGATTTCCCCTGCTCCTTTTCAGTGCCTCCCCCCTTGGCTAGTTTAAATGCTTGCCAATGAAGCATTTAAACCTCTCACCTAGGATCCTGGTTCCCCCCTGGACAGATGCAGACCATCGCACCAGTATAGGTCTGCATCCCTCCAGGTGGCTCCCCAGTCCCCAATGAAGCCAAAACCCTGAGCTCCACACCAGTTTTTCAACCACTCATTGAATTCCCTGGTGAGAAGTGCTCTAGCATCTCCCTTGCCACAGACAGGCAGCACCTCCGAGAAGGTTACCATATGTGCTACCTGTCTAAGGCCCCTTCCCAACGCTATAAACTCCTCTTTCACTGCTCTGATCCCATTCCTGGCCAGGTCATTTGTCCCTAGGTGGACAATGACATCCAGCTCCCTCCCTCGTGCAGCTCCTCCCACGATCCTGAGGATTCGCTTCCTGTCCCTCCAAGCCGTGGTGCCAGGAAGGCACCTTACCTCCCTCTCCCCTTCCTCCCCCATTTCTACCCTCTAATGATTGAGTCCCCCACCAGGAGTTGTTTCCTTCCCCTGTGGGGTCCCATGCCACCCTCCTGTGGGTCTCCTTTGTGAAGGTTCCCAGCATCCTCCTTGGTCTCCACTGCAGGTGCCTCCATAGAGGAACCACTATCCACCAGAAGAGCGAATGAATTGTGGAGAGGTACAGCTGGAGGGATGCAACTCTGTTCCACCACCCTCTCCCTCCTTGAGCCCACCCTGGTCCAGCCTCTCCTCTTTCTTGGCAACCTCTGAGGTAGTGGCATTGGCCCTGGTGGTCCCTGGGTGGGGGAGGAGGTTTCACGAATCCTAGCCAAGTCAGCCTGGAGACGGGCAGCCTCCTCTCTCAGACCAGAGAGGTGCCTGCAAATAGGGCAGCATCGCAGCCTCCAGAATGTCTCCCAGAACACTGCCACCCCACAGCCATTGCACTGCACCACTCCTATCATGTCTTATTTTGTGTCCTCTCTACTGTTTCTCTGGATGCTTACTCTCTCCTCTCCTTACAACTCTCACCCTTCCTGTTCTGGGACAGCAACTTCCTATCTTTTTCAGTAGCCTCCTTCTTCCTTGCTCAATATCAGACCACCAGCAGCTAGGGGGGGAGAGTGAGCTCCTTTTTTTTTTTACTTTAGGGTTGACAAAACCAATGTTACTCTATGATCCTTTCCTTCCTACTGCCAAACAGGAAGTTCCTGTTGACAGTCAAATCCAGTGGCTATAAAAGTAGAACTGGCTTTGGGTGGGTGGGATGCAGGGCAATTAGTAAGAAAAAAGGCTAGCAACAGGAAGTTGTAATTTAACTCATCTGCTTTTCTAGTGTCTAAACCACACCCCCAGGTAAGCTCTCTTTCCTCCTACTGGTTTAGCAAAGTCACCTGATGCAGTACCCTTCCCTGCACAGAACACACACTGACTTTCTTTCTTTGCTTTCTTTTTTTTAACCCTAAATAAGACCCCTTCTACTTCTAATAAAGTTACCTGTCTACTTAATCTTAACTGACACTGACTCCTGCTGAGATATAAGTTTTAAATTAACAAGAAAATGTAGCTTCTTTTAGTTAGCTGCTTTCTGCTCTACAAGCAAGGCTAGCAACAACCCACAAAACATGCTGTTTTTGTAACCCATTACGCTGATGCAGAAGCGAGCGAATGGGTGGTGGGTTGGGAGACAGTTGCTTGGTGGTTCAGAGGTACAGTGACTGGGCAGGCTGGTGGCAGCTTGTATTTTTTTTGAAATCATGCAGTGAGCATAAACATTTATGAAATGGGCATCTCAATATTTACAGATATGTTGACAGATTGAAAATACAGCCCGGTATTTCGCTCACAGCTGATGAAAACAAGATGGCTGATTTTCAATTTGCCAACATTCTAACTGGCATCTTTACTAGGATCAGTGCCCACAGGGCACTGCTGGTCCTTTTTCCTGTACGTAAGAAGAAATATCACACAGGTATGGACCAATCAGGATACCTAAATTCTGATGCCCATTTCATAATTGACATTAAAACTGCTTTCATACAGCTGGAACATGTAGCCCTCAAAGCTAGACACTTTTACTGGCAACGAGTTTCATTATGAGCTTATCTTTCTGTGAATAGAGTCCCAAGGGTTCTCAGATTTACTAAGCAGCTGACATTTGGAACTGAAAGAGATTATTGTTTTTTTGTTTTTTTTCTACATTATTTCTTTTATCCTCCTCCGTGCTCTGGGACCGTCACTCCTTCGGGCTGCCATGGTCTCTGACAACCTCTACTACTCCCTCAAGCTTCCTTACCTCATATTGCAGCCTTCCCCAAGGTAATTCAGCGTAACCTTTCACCAGGTGGGTCCCTCTCCTCCGAGGGGGAAGGCACCGGGGGGGGGGCATCTAGCACACTCTCTCTTTGGCCCCGGGGTGCTGTTGAGGTAGACATAGCTCCATTGGGAGTTTCAGAGGTGTCAGTGGACGGCTTGTATCATCCAGCCAATTCCGGAGCGGTATCTGCTTTTCTGACGCTTCCCCATATTGCAACCCTCATGCAGTGCTCCCAGTCTCCGCCGGGGGCCACTGTAGAGTGATGTGGCCCTGCTACCCACCCCAGGAGTGGAGCGCAATCCTACAGACACTCAATCCTGCCCTCCCCTGCTGACCCCCAGCGACCCGAGTTCGTTCTCGAACCCAGGTCACCAGCATGGTGCGAGGTAAGGCACCAGAGCCTCAGCCCTCTGCGCCACCAGGCATGATGTTTTTTTAGCAGGCTGGCAAGCCTACTTCTTAGAATCTTCAACTGAACTTATTAAGTGCATCTTGAAAGATGCAGAAAAGGTGGAACAAAACATTAAAGCTGAACTATTTGAAAAAAAAAAAGCAATAGTACAGACTTTTGCTGACCATTTTGAGTATAACACATTCAGAAAGAAGTTAGAGGACACTATTTAAAAATGTGATTAACCCATTAAAAGAATTAAACAAAATAAATTTGAGAGAGGTAGAGAAGATTATATGGAAGGCCGTATTTTTTGCTGGAAGAAACAAACAAAACCTTACAAGTCTATACCTAAGAAGTCATCAGACGCTCAACAAAGCCCTACAACCTCTAGGGACATTTATACAAGCGGCTCAGACTCTGAGAACAATTCTACTATATTTTTGCAGATTCTAGTCAGGAGGACATCCCCCCCAAATCAAGAAGCTCTGGCAATCCCGAGACAAGTTCAGCAAATCAATGTACATGCCCAAACCAATTTGCAAGGCCCCTCCCCCTCATTCACAAGCCATTACACTACCAGGTGTCCAGAGACAAAGCCCCAGAATAGCCAGACTTCAAGAAAACACACCAGAAGGGGCACAAGAGGAAATGGAAGGGGAAGACAGAAGGGGCAGGAGAGATGCAATGAACAGCAGGTATAACTACAAAAGGGGGACTACAATCACAATTACTACGCAATCAGAGAACATGGAACAAATGAGGGAACAGACGCTAATAGAAGATAACATTGTTGTCAACATTTCTAATTATTGCCTGACTGAGATTGAACAACGTATGATCCAAAAAGGTCTGACATTTATACCCACCAACAAGTTAGACCGTTTTCAAACTGTGGTGGATCTATACAAATTCACCAGAAAGCTACATTTAAAAGCATTTTTTCAGACAGAGGGTAAAGAATTTGGTGACACAAGTGAACTTGTTAGTGCCCAGAATATTGAATCTCTAAACAATGACTCTGAAAGTGTTGGTGATAATATTTTTAAACCTAAGTCCTCCTTCATACCCCCAATTTAACACAACTGTCTCAGTGTTTGAAAAAGCATGTTTACAATATTTGAAAGATTGGTTTTCGGATATGGAACCTGCTAGACATCAAAACTATACGATGGCAGAAAAAGAAGCAATACAGAATTTAAAGAACAAAGACAATTACCAAACCTGCGGACGGGGGTGGGGGGGGGATCAGTTGTGATTTGGGGCAGGGAGGATTATGAATAGGAAATGTTACGACAATTATCAGGTGCTGAATTTTGTGTCTCTTGAAAAAGATCCTACTAATGCATTCAAAATAGACACTTATATTGTGTTACTTGAGGCACTTAATGAATAATGTTATCACCAAGGATACGTGTGACTTTTTGAAAGTAGAACATCCAGTATATGCTGTGCTTTATGGACTTCCAAAGATCCATAAAAGTGTAGGTTGCCTCCCCAGCTAGACCCACTGTTGTGAGCATAGGGTCTCTGACAGAACCACTAGCACAGTTCACTGATGGTCATATAAAAACACTAGTAAACAAGCATTTGTCAATGCCGAATGTTGATTGCGTTGGTGTGTTGAGCTCGCTCACTGCCCCTCTGTCACTCGCTCAGTCTGTTTCTCCCAGTGCTGCAGGTTGCTCATTTGTACTGGGCTCCTGCCTGCATTGGTACCTTGTTCTGCCCATTAAGAAATCCGCAGCTGTCCCAACAGAGCTCCGTTGAGGTGGCTCACTCCCCCTCTCTCACTCACTCATTCTGTTTGTCCTGGCGCTGCAGGCTGCCCTTTAGTACTGGGCTCCTGCCTCTGTTGGTGGCTTTTTCTGCCCACAGAGAAATCTGCAGCAGTCCCGACACAGGTTTGTTGAGCCTGCTGACTTCCACTCTCTCACTCACTCATTCCGTTTCTGCCGGCGCTGTAGGCTGGTCTTTTGTACTGAGCTCCTGCCTGCGTTGCCACCTTTTTCTGCCAAAAAAGAAATCCGCAGCAGTCACGATAGAGCTCCATTGAGTTTGCTCCCTCTCCCTCTCCCTCTCTCATTCGCTCGTTGTGTTTCTCCCGGTGCTGCAGGCTTCCCTTTTGTACTGGGCTCCTGCCTGCGTTGGCACCTTTTTCTGCCAACAAAGCAATCCACAGTTGTCCCGACAGAGCTCCTTTGAGGACGCTCACTCCCCCTGTGTCACTTACTCATTCTGTTTCTCCTGGCGCTGCAGGCTGCCCTTTTGTACTGGGCTCCTGCCTCTGTTGGCACCTTTTTCTGCCCATAAAGAAATCTGCAGCTGTCCTGACAAAGCTCCGTTGAGCTCGCTCACTCCCCTTCTCTCACTCGCTCATTCCGTTTCTGCTTTTGCTGCAGGCTGCCCTTTTCTATTGGGCTCCTGCCTGCATTGCTGCCTTCTTCTGCCCCAAAAGAAATTTGTACCTGTTGCAATACAGCTCCATTGCGCTCGCTCACTCCCCCTCTCTCACTTGCTCATTCTGGTTTTCCCGCCACTGCAGGCTGCCCTTTTGTCCTGGGCCCCTGTGTGCATTGCTGCCTTTTTCTGCCCACAAACAAATCTACACCAGTCCCAACAGAGCTCCGTTGAGCTCACTCACTCACTCCCTCTCCCTCACTCACTCGTTCTGTGTCTCCTGCCACTGCAGGCTGCCCTTTTGTACTGGGCTCCTGCCTGCATTGATGGCTTGCTCTGGCCAGAAAGAAATCTGAAGCAGTCCCGATATAGCTCGCTCACACCGCCTCCCCCCACTTACTCATTCTGTTTCTGCCGGCGCTGCAAGCTGGCCTTTTGTACTGGGCTCCTGCCTGTGTTGCCGCATTTTTTGCCCACAAAGAAATCCGCAGCAGTCACAATAGAGCTCCGTTGAGCTTGCTCACTACCGCTCTGTCACTCACTCGTTCTGTGTCTGTTGGCGCTGCAGGCTACGCTTGTGTACGGGGCTCCTGGCTGCGTTGGCCCCTTTGTCTGTCCACAAAGAAATCCGCAGTTGTCCTGACAGAACTCCATTGAGGTTGCTCAGTCTCCCTCTGTCACGCATTCATTCTGTTTTTCCTGGCGCTGCAAGCGGCCCTTTTGTACGGGGCTCCTGACTGCATTGACGCCTTTTTCTGCCCACAAAGAAATCCGCAGAAGTCCTGGTAGAGCTCCAGTGAGCTCACTCAGTCCCCCTGTCTCACTCACTTGTACTGTTTCTGCCACCGCTGCAGGCTGGCCTTTTCTGCTGGGCCCCTGCCTGCATTGACACCTTTTTCTGCCCACAAAGAAAACCACAGCAGTCCTAACAGCGATCCGGTGAGTTCATTCACTCCCTGTCCCTCACTCGGTCTCTTGTTCTGTTTCTCCCACTGTTGCAGGCTGCCCTTTTGTACTGGGCTCTTGTGTTGGGGCCTTTTTCTGCCCACAAACAAATCCGTAGCAGTCCCGACAGAGCTCAGTTGAGCTCGGTCACTCCTCCCCTCTCACTCGTTCGATCTTAAGCTGTCCCAAACACTGATTTCCCACAGCGACCGTGCTATTCTCTGGCAGGAGTGCAAAAACATATTTTAGCCAGGATGTGAAAAATGACAGCTGTTCATAAAGAGGTGTGAAATAATGCCACTATTGAAAATGTGGTATGAAAATATTACAAATTTGCGAAGTTACAAGGGTGCGTGGAAACAGTTCAACACACACTTGTAACACAGTCATGTTATGGGATTTTGTCACCAAATTGTCAACATAGAGATTTTAAGACCTCTGCTCATGAACAGTGCCACTGTCATTTTCTTAATCTGTCCCGAACACTGATTTCCTATAGCGACCACGTTATTCTGTGCCGCAACTGTGAAACCGCATTTCAGTCAGGATATGAAAAATGACAGCTGTACTGCTCATAAGGAGGTGAGAAAAAATGCCACTGTTGAAAATCTGGTGTGACAATATCACAAATCTGCGAAGTTATAAGGGTGTGTGAAAAGTGTGCAACGCATACTTGTAACACACTCATTTGATGGGCTATCATCACCAAATTTTCAACATAGGCATTTTAAGACCTCTGCTCATGAACAGTGTCACTGTCATTTTCTTAATCTGTGATTTCCCACAGTGACCGCTCTATTCTGCACCAGAAGTGTGAAAACACATTTCGGCCAGGATGGGAAAAATGACAGCTGCACTATTCATACGTAGGTGTGGGAAAATGGCAATGTTGAAATTTCTGGAGTGAAAATATTATTAATTTGCAAAGTTATGAGCGTCCGTCCAAACTGCGCAACAGACGCTCGAAACACAGTCATTTTATGAAGTATCATTACCAAATTTTCAACATAGGCATTTTAGGACCTCTACTGATGAACAGTGTCACTGTCATTTTCTTAATCTGTCCCAAACACTGAATTCCCACAGCGACCGTGCTATTCTGCGCCGGAAGTGTGAAAACACATTTCACCAGGATGTGAACAATGACAGCTGTACTGTTCACAAGGAGGTGTGACAAAATGCCAATATTGAAAATCTGGTGTGAAAATAGTGCAAATTCGCGAAGTTATGGGCATGCGTAGCAACTGCACAACGCACGCTCGGAAAACAGTCATTTTCTGGATTTTTTCCACCAAATTTGCAACATAGGCTTTTTGAGAGCCCACCTCATGAACTCTGGCCCTGTAGTTTCGTTACTCGGCACCGAAAGGTGATTCGGTGCAGTGACCACGAAATCACCTTTTGGGGCTGATTAACACCATGACAGTTTGAGAATTCATGAGGAGGGGTCCCAAAAAACCCCTGTTGAAAATTTGGTACCAAAATTCCAAAAAATGACTGAGATATGCATTAAAGTTGAAAAAACCCTATTTCTACCATTATACAGCTTACCAGCATTTCCTCAGTTCGCAGTTGGCTTTGAAGAGTGCAGACATGTTCCCAGTCCACCAAAGATCGTCGTGCCAGACTCTGGAGGTAAGTATGGGGTGAGGGGGGTGTGGGGAGGCAGGGTGCGCAGTGGGTGAGCGCAGGTTGTGGGTGGGGGCAAGGAGAGTGCTGAGGGACAGTTTCCTTTTTTTCAGGGGCAAAAACAAAAACGCCGTGGGGACAATTTTTTACTTTACAGGGGCATGTGGCATGCTGGGTGGGCTCTAGCATGTCACCAGAGGCTTCTTTATTTGGGGGCCATCAGTAGCCGATGGGGATTAGGCACCCCTGAGGCAAACAAGAAAAGGCGGGAAATGCCATTCTGTCGACGGGGATTGGGCAACTCATCGGCAGACAATAAAAGGGGGGGGGTTGCATTATGCCGATGGGGACTTGGCTCCCCCGTTGGCAGATAAACATGGTGGGGGGAGGTTAATATTGTTTGTGAACATGGCGGCAAGCCGCCGCCATGTTCACAAACAATACCAGTGCTGTGAGATCCCGCCCTGCAATGACGGGTCGCTCCCTCATTGCAGCAGATGGCTTACGCTGCAATGACGAGGCAGCCCCTGATTGCAGCGGCTGATTTCTCATAAGTTGGTGCCAAGGTTCCAAACTTGTGTCACCAGCAGTGTGCCACAGCATTGGGGGAAGCATGACAAGCCTTTGCGGGCGGTTGGGGCATTGGCTACAACAGTGCCACACCTCTACAACCTGCTTCTGAGAAAGTTGTCACAATATGTTTCTTGCGCTGCGCGCAATCAACATAAAAAGGGCAGCATTCGGAGCCCCAATTACCATAGCAGAAGTGGTTCAGGCAATAGAGAGCCTCAAACCTGGAAAAGCAGGGGGTCCTGATGAGTTTGTAGCCAAGTATTATTAAGAGCTGAAAGGTGCCCTAGCAGGACTGATAAGAAACCTTATGGAAGAGGCCGGGGAGAAGAGGGGGCTTCCCCATACCTTTCTAGAGGCAAATATTTGCGTTTTACCAAAACCTGGAAAGGACAGTTTGGAGTGCTCATCTTACAGATCCATCTCCCTCCTCAACTACGACTGTAAAATAATGGTCAAGATATTGGCTTTAAGGTTAGAGAAAGTGTTGCCCCAGATCATACATCCCAACCAGATGGGCTTCATTCAGGGTAGACTTTCCTACCACAACATGAGGAGCTTGCTCAACTTCCTGTGGTGGGGTGCTTGGTGTATTGGATGGGCCTGTGTGCTCTCCATGGACGCCGAGAAGGCCTTTGACAGGATTGAGTGGGACTACCTGTTTGAGGCCATGAGTCGCTTTGGGTTGGGAGATGGGTTTGTGGACCTTGTTAGAATGCTCTATAAAGTCCCCAGAGTGAAGGTATTGGTGAAAGGTGTTCCTACTGAGGATCTTGGGCTGTCCAGGGGTACAAGGCAGGGTTGCCCTCTCCCCCCCTTCTTTTCACTATAGCTATTGAACCACTAGCTATTTCTATTCGAGAAAACAGGGAGATACAGGGGATACCGGGGCAAGTGGGGCCCATCATAAAATTACTCTTTATACTGATGATCTTCTTCTCTTTGTAACAAGACCTGAGGAATCGATTCCAGCTTCGCTTCAAGTTGTTGAAGAATTTGCCTCCTTTTCAGAATACTAGCTAAACCTTCAAAAATCAGAGATCTTATTTTTAGATGGGGCAGGTATAATTTAACTCATAATACCTGGGGCTAAAATGAACAGGGGATTTGTTTTACTTATTTGGGCATTAAAGGGGGACGGGATATCAGTAAGTTGTATGTACTGAATTATGCCCCTCTGTTTCATACCATTATGGCAGACCTGGCCAGATGGAGCACCCTTCCAATCTCCTGGATAGGTAGGATAAATCTGAAAATGAATATCTTGCCAAGGATATTATATGTAATGCAAATGGTCCCAGTCCTTCCCACTTCAAAGAAGTTCAGATGGTTGGAGAGGGGGTTTGTAGAATTCATTTGGCAAGGGAAAATGTCTAGGATGTGACTTGCAAGATTGAAAGTGAGTAGGGATGGGCGGGGGGTTGGATTGCCTGGATTTGAAAAGATATTTTCTGGCAGTGCAATATCAGTACATTCACGAGAGAGTATATGGGGGAGAGGCTGCTACATGGGTGGAATTGGAAGAGAAAGGCTGCCAGGGATGGATAACTTCAAATATAAGGCCTACAGACAACTGTCCAACCCAAATCCATTAGTCTTGGCAGTACTGGATGCTTGGGAAACAATCAAGAAGAGACGGGGGCAGGGGGGGACCATACCTTCTTGGTCCTGGTGCACGGAACCCAGAGTTTCTACTAGGCCTCGAGGACCCGGGGTTCGCATTATGGGAGGAGAGGGGCTGAAATGCTTAGGAAATCTATTCACCAAGGAAAGTATGTATTCCTTCGAGATAATCAAGGGGAGCCTGTGGTTCCAATTCCTCAAAGTACAGAGCTATGGCAGAGGATTAGACAGAGATCCATTGGAAAGGTCCCCCTTGACGCCAGTAGAGTAGGAGAGCTATAAGGCCAAAAGGCAGGAAAAGGGCTTGATAGGTAGAGCTGCCAAACAAGATAGGGCCCTCATTCCAGATGCCTCGAAGAAATCCAAATCCCAATGGGAGATGGACCTGGGGACGTTCATAACAGATGAAAACTGGTGGCTATGATCACCTCCCATATGGGACTTTTGCTTTGTAATAAATCTAAAGAAACACAGTATAAATGTATACATCACCTCTACTACCCCCTTAGCATGGTCCACAGGTTTTTTCCAGGGTTGTCCCCCACTTGCTGAAGATGCTTGGCAGCTAGAGGAACTTATTTTCACTATTTTTGGGATTGTCCAATTATTAAAACTTATTGGAAAGAGATTTCGCTTGAAATTTCTACTATTTGGTGTAGGGACATGGCATTTTTCCCCTTGTCTCTTCTCTTTGGGGTGGAGGGAGTGGGGGGAAGAATGCAACTTGTACCCTAGATGGGTGAAGATAATGCTGGTGGTGGCCCATCGGATTATACTCACTACATGGGTCTCCCCACGCCAGCAATGTGGAAAAACCTTCTCCTAACAACACTAGTGACAGATAGATTCACTTACACCCTCAAGGGAAGAGAAGAATGTTTTCTTTTGGAATGGGACAGGCTACTTAACTCCTTATCCTGCATGGAGGCACAAATCCTACGTGACTGGGCGAAATATTAAAAATGGAGGAAACCTGCTTATATGGTGCAACATGGGGGGAGTTTTACTCAAGGAGGAGAGAGTCATGAGTCTGACCAACTTCCTTACTTAATGGGTACACATGTGTTACCCACTGGATATAGGCAGACATGCACTGATTGGATGTAAAGTATACAGAATTAAGTTTTTCCTTGTACTTCTTTCTCTAACTGTTCTGATTCTATTACATCAAAGTTAATAGCAGCATGCCTTACCACACACTACGCCAGTGATCCAGGTTCAGAAATGACCTCAGGTCATTGGGGTGGCGGCATGGGGGGAGGGGAGAGTGGGAGCAGGATAGAGCACTGGCTGTCCTCTCCCGGGAGGGAGGGTCGCCCTTCTATAATCCCGCCACCACTGGATGGAGGTCCGGTGGCAGGTGCGGGTGGTAACGGAGCAACTGGTAGGGTGGGGCGTCCCATGGTGCGTGATGTGCACATGCCTCCACACGTGAACGTTACTCCAGGACACAGGGGGATGGGGGAGAAAACAGAAAAAAGCCTACAAACTACATATAGAAAAAAATAGCATAGCGCTTGCTTTTCATATTATTCCCTGTTTACGTATACAGTTAAAGATGTGGCTGATATAATTGGGCTGTATGCAAGTATTTCATAATTAATACTCTACCCTGCAGTTTGAGGTCAAATTGGACTTTATTTTGGACATATACGCCTATGGACGTTTCTCCTATACCAGGAAAGAGATTTTCCTCAGTTATAAGAGACAGTCATTTACATACTCTCTTCTTTAGATGATCATTTGGGCAGTCACTGCTGTTATGTTATATTTATTTATTTAGTTTGTGTTTACTGGGTAAGGTGTCGTAGCCACAAAATATGACTATTTTCAGACACGACCCAGGAGATTACAATACAAAATTGGCAGACAAAACAAATAATAGGTATAGTTCAGAGGTAATCAACCATATAAGGGAAAAATCTGCACGATGTTCTGTGACGTAAACAGGCACAGTTATAAGAAACTGAGAGAACACTTTGTGCTTTACATGGCTTTTATATGATACCAAAAAAAACACTAGTACAAGGCACTAGGTCATGTTTGAGGGACACCACACAGTTGTTAAACATCTTGGGGGATGTTTGTGTGCAGCCTGATTGGTTGTTTCGTCAGGCTTGACATTCAAGCTTTATACACAAACATCTCCCATGATGGAGGATTGGAAGCCCTATGTGAACTGCTGTATGAATACACTGAACATCCTGCTCCATTTATTGAAGTCTTGCTGACACTAACTGAAAAGTTTTTACCTGTAACTGCTTTATGTTTAAAGACAGAATGTACTTATAAGGTAAAGGGATGGCCATGGGGAAGCCAAGGCCCACAATTATGCAAACATTTATATGTCTCATTTGGACAAAGAAGCCATCTATGGGGACTTAAACCTGTTCCTGTCCAGCACTGATTTATACAAGAGATAGACTGATGATCTCTTTCTGATATGGGAAGGAACAGAGGTGTAGTTGTATCAGTTTATAGAATATCTTGAATCTATAAATGAAAATTTGAAATTTCCTTGACATTTGACCTATATTCATAAACTTCTAGATGTTACAATCACAAAAATACCAGGAGGAGGTGTAGTGACCCATCTATATAGAAAGGAAACTGACAAAAATTCTTCATTACTTTGTAGCAGCTGTCAGCTGTCACTCTCACAGATAGATTTTTACAAAGAGGTTATAATAAAGGAATGGCTGTACAAGCTAAGGAAAAAGTAGATGGCACCTGCAGGGAAAATTTATTAGTTCCTAATATTAGGAACAAAAATAAGAGACATAGACAGAATAGGAACAACACCCCTGTTTTTCTAACTACCTTCAGTCCCCAAGCACATTATGTGAAAGACATTCTAATGCGTAATTGGCATATAATAACTAGTCAGCGATTTTTCTCTATGGGCTGACCAAGTTGATATTTGCCATAATAACCAGCGGGTTATTATGGCATTCACACGTCCTGTCACTCAAGCTGTAGTGCTTCCTCATTGACTCTCGTTCTGTGTGTGGGTGGGTGGGGTGAAGACTTCCATAAACATGGCAGCTCTGTCTCTTGCTTACTGAGGAGCCGCCTCAACAACAATCGTCTGTTTTATTTTATTTTTTTAAAATCTATCTAGTTAATGCTATATTTTATACTGTCATAAAGCTCTATCTGGTTGATCCTGCTTTTCATCCATTTCAGGACATAGCCTCTGCAAACAGGAATGGGTCTGTGGCTTCACTGCCTATAGCGGTAGTGTGATTGCAACTGCAAACTGTAAGTAAAAAAAAAAAAAAGACAAGAAAATGCTCAAACTAGAAAAGAGAGGGAGGGAGGCAGACAGAGATAGAGACTGTGTGTGTGTGTGTGTGTGTGTGTGAGACACATGGTCACAGAAGTCAGGCTGGAGAAAAATTGCTGACCAGCAATTATAAAAAATAAAAGATGGGGTAGTGTGGATACGAGAATTTAATGTACACCCTCGGTGTGGGATGCTTTCATAAACCCCTCAAGCTTCACTCCTGGGGTTTATGTAGCATCCCACACCTCAGGTGTACATTAAATTCTCATATCACACATTACCCCATCCTTTATTCTATATATTTTAACTACAGAAAAAGGTTGCAGCATATCATACATGATATTCCTCAAATGGTGTATAGAAGGGGTACAAATTTGTGGGATAATTTGGTTAGCAGTATTCACTGAGATAAAAACAAAAGCCACAAGAGAAATCATAACTTACCAAATGGTAACCATAAGTGTGGTAATTGCCAATACTGCCAATATCTAGTATCAGGAGCAGAGTTCATCAATCTGGTAACTGGTAGAAAATATGTGATTTTTGATTTTATTACTTGCAACACTACCAGTGTTGTCTATTTCGTACAGTGCAGAGGATATTTAGCATTTACATAGCAAAACAATAAGGAAATTATATATATATATATATATATATATATATATATATATATATATATATATATATATATATATACACATTTTATGCCCAGTTTTCTCCCCAGTTTTCACCCCCCATGCCTTGGTCGCACATGCATACGCAGCTCTGAGGCACCCTCCCACTACTTGCCACCCCCACTCGCCTATGCTGCTTGTTGGACCTCCACCCAAGGGCAGTGGAACTATGGGGAGGGGGTGACAGAGATCCTCCCTGGGAGAGGAGAGCTGCTGTTATGGCTGCTCAGTCCTGCTCCCCCGGCTGGCTTCCTGACGACCCTGACTGATCTCTGAACCTGGGTTGCCAGCATGGTGCGAGGTAAGGTGTCCAGTGCCTCAGCCCTCTGTGCCACCAGGCTAGCACAATAAGGAATTTCTTTTTATATGTAATTTCTGGGTTTTTGCGAGTTTTCTCCCGACCCTGACACCCACGTGTCACCGATGTAGCATGCATGTGTGGAGACATGCATTTGCATGCCATTCAGGGTGCCCCTCCCTTCCAGTCACACCGTTGACCACCTGCGTTGGCACTGAACCTCCATTTGGTGATGGCAGGACTACGGGTGGGTGACCCCACCCCTTACATGGGAGAGGAGAGCCAACGCTCAATCCTGCTCCCACCCTTCCCCCTATGCTGGCAACCCGGTGACCTGAGGTCATTCCCAAACTCAGGTCACCGGCATAGCGCGAGGTGTGGCGTCCAGGGCCTCAACCCTCAACACCACAGGACTGGCGCTCAATAAGGAAATTTAAAGAAAGAATCGGACAACATGTTAGAAGCATTCAAAAATTAGATGGAATTAGTGATTTATCTCAACATCAACAAAACAAGGTCAAAGATCACCAATTTGTATTTCAGGCAATTGAAAGAGTTTTCGTATCAGTGAGAGGCAGACATTTAAATAGAAAATTATTACAGAGGGAGGCCTTTTGGCAATAGAAATTGAAGTCTCATCCCCCCCCGGGTTAAATGATTGTTTCCAGTTGGCCCGTTTTTATGAAATACCTATGGTAACACTTATATGATATCTGATCTTGTGTTATATTTATGCATGTAGTTCTGACATTGTGTAATGCTATTAGAAATTTAGTTTCTTGAACTGTTTTTTTGCTGTCCTGCCTTGTATCTGTATTGTCCCTTTTTTCCTGTCCCTTCCACCTTCTCTCCCCCACCTTTTCTCCTATATATATATATATATATATATATATAGGATATGCAATGGAAGCTAAGTGTAATGAATTATTTATTCAGAAGAGCAGTTTGACCTCAGGTAACCTCACGAGTGGCATTAGCCACGAGTGAGGTGTCCGAGGTCAAACTGCTCAAGTGCAGATAAATCATTTATTGCACGAGTTTTCCATTGCATATTCCATTTATGCAATTCTTTTGTTTTTGCTTTTGTAGGGGGTCATTTGTTAGTCAAAAAAGTGAACACAAATTTAATTTTCTGCCATTTGTTGCTGATTATAGAAAATCTAAAATGAATCTAGACATGAAACACCTCTCATTTTGTAAATATTTTTAAGCTGAACAACTTTTGTGCTCAAAGTACCATACTATCATTTTTTGTTTTTAAGTTATTTGCATTTGTTTGATGAAAAAGTGCACAAAAGAGGAATTTTCTGCTGTTTTTCGCTAATTCTGAAAAAACTGAAAGTATAAATGAAACACCACTCATTTTGTAGATATTTCTGTACTGAATAAACTTTGTGCTCACAGTACCTTGCTATCATTTTTCATTTTAAAGTTATTTACATTTGTTTGCAGACAAAATGAAAATAAAAATGAATTTTCTGCTCTTTTTTGCTAATCATCAAAAAATCTAAAAGGTATCAATAAACGAAACACCACTCATTTTGTACATAATTCCGTGCTGAACAACTTTCATGCTCACAGTACCATGCTATCATTTTTCATTTGAAAGATATTCGCATTTGAATATGGTTAATACTGCTATTGAAGCTGAACATTCTAAATGACATGAGCACTGTATAGATAAATCGCTGATGACATAAGCACTGTGTAGATAAATGGCTGATGACATAAGCACTGTACACATAAATTAAATTTATGTACACAGTTACTCAGATAAACAGACTTATCACACTCTGTTTATGTCCACCCCATTGCATAAATATATATATATATATATATATATATAGAGAGAGAGAGTGATGTATATTCTAGCATATTTTTATTGGCATGTGTATATTTTTTATCTTTTTGCATCTTTGTATTTCTGTATTTCTTGCCTGGTTTTAAGGTTTGCTATGGGTGACAATATTGTGGTATTCAGTCACATCATGTATGTCTTTTTTATGTGTGTGGTCACTTTGAGCCAGTGATTTTTAATTCTTAGCCACCTGTAAGCTATCAGCCTTGAGAAAAAGTGCCAGAGTAGCACAAAAACATTTAGCTGTGCCTCGGAAGGGTGCGTCCGGTACCTTAATGCTGTAGTTATCTAATAAAAAGTTAGTTAGCCATGACACAACATTTGTGTGTGCCTTTCTGATGTGGAGACTGAGGAGCCGAGCTGCTGAGAGTTGTTGCATTATTTAAATTTCAGAAAACTTTTGGAACATAAAGGCACCTCATTAACTAATGTGTATTAATGTATTTTGCAGTAAGGTTCCCAAATTGTGGATCAGCTAGAATTGGGGGATGATGAGAGCAGTGCAGAAGAGGTCCATAAGAAACCCACAGAACAGGGGTGCTCAGTGGGTGGGATATTCAGACTGCGCCAGGCAGGAGCACAAGCCTGGACGCAGTGCAACTGGGTTGAGCCAGGGCATAGTCCAGGTGAGATACAACGGTGCTGTGCCATGGCTCAGCACCGTTGAATATGGCACTGGGGGTGCCCACACTGTGCATGGCGCAGTGGCACTGTGCCAGTACAAGTGGCAGGTGAGGAGCAGGGGGATGCGCCAGCGCAAGTGCGGGTGCGCTAGGCACAGTAACCATGATATTCAGTGTTGGGCATGCAAATGAGGCCATAATGCATGTGAACAAACTCACATTTCGGGACTGTGTAGTACAGTACGGTCTGCACACCCATTGGCCCTCACAGTAGACCAATAGGTGTACAGCCGTACTGTACGCTGTCAGTCAGCAGGCGGATTACGGGTGGGGAGCTGCCACCCACCACTTACCAGGTGGGGTGCTGGATGGCGGGCCTCAGTGGGCAGGTGGGGAGGGGGGTACCACTGGACCACCAGGGATGTCTAACCATATGCACGTGATCGAGAAGTGGATCAGGTCCACTGGACCACCAGGGTATTTAAATTCAATTCATGCCCATGATCAGGCAGGGGAGCAGTTCCACTGGACCACCAGTGTATTTGTGTATTCATATGCCCATGATTGGGCAGGGGAGCAGGTCCACTGGACCACAAGGGATGTATTTGTATTACACCCGCAATCAGGCAATGGGGTAGGGTCCACTGGACCACCAGGGATATACTCTTATTACGCCCGCGATCGAGCGATGGGGTAGGGTCCACTGGACCACCCGAGATATTATTATTATTCTATGCCCACAATTGGGTGGGGGGGCATAATGCTCGACCTGTGTCTGGGGAAGTCGGGTGGCCACCCACAGCAGGCAGCTGCCGTGTTGCACCCGGCAATATGGCAGCCCACCTGTGGGTGTCCCCCGACATGCTCCTGCTTTTTACAGGCACATCTTTGCGCCCCTGTGCGGTGCAAGGCAGGTTTGTGCCTGCATATGCACAACCCAGGCTGAATATCGGGATGTGCTGCATATGCATGGGCACGCTCCCTGCACTTGTGCCGCATACATTACTGGTGCACCCTGGCGCATCGGGAATTATGCAGTGCAACAAACCCCTCTGAATATCGTGCCGGGGCGCATCAGTGAATTGCACATGGCACAACACTGTTGCACCACGCACAACCCCTTTGAATATCCCACCCAGTACGTGAATCATCAGTCAGACAAATATGACACCAAAATGGATGGAGTTATGGCAGAGCACAGTAAGTACAGTGCTGGGCCCACTACATTACTATATGTATGTAATCAATTTTCTGGAGAGTGTATGGTACAAAAGCAATTTAAAGCCTGCCTATCTTTGTAAGCTGTTCATGTTTTACTAATGTAGTGACCTATAAGAATCTATGTGGTGCACTGTATGTACTGCAGGTAATGTACTATACTGATTGAGATGTTTAAGTACTTGAAGTGGATAAACAGGGTGAGGAAAAGGAACTTATTTCAGAGGAAAGTAAGTTCAAAAACTAGAGGGCACAGTTTGAAGATAGAAGGGGGAAAGTTCTGGGGTAATAGGAGAAGACAATACTTCACGGAGTGGGTGGTTGCCCCCTGGAATAGACTACTAGAAGGGGTAGTGGGGGCAAAAATGGTGGGGGAATTCAAGCAGTCATGGGATAAATACAGAGGATTAACCAGAAGAGGGAAGGGAATAAACCAGGAAAAAGAGAGGGGACAGAAGTCTCCAATGGGGGGGATGGGCCAGGGTTAAACATGGGGCTAGGGATAAGGGCAGACTGGATGGGCCAAGTGGTCTTTTTCTGCTGATAGATTTCTGTGTTTCTACCTAAAAAGAGCAAGATACTAGCCAGATCAGTGGTGTGGAGGGCTGAAGCATCCTGCCTTACCTCCTGCCATGCCAGTGACACATGTTCACGGTGCAAATAGGCCACTGGGGGTCGGCTGGGGAGGGAGAGGATCGAGCATCCTGAGGACAGCTCTTCTGTCCTGGGGAGGGGGTGGGATGGAGTCTGCTGCATGCCTGATCCCTAGTGGAGGCTGGGGGCCGGAACTGGTGGCTTGCACATAGGGGGCGGTTATGGGGCAGACACCCGGCATGGCATGTATGGGGCGTGTGCAGCTTGGCCATTGGCGTCATTACAGGCTGCCGTGCACGCGCCAGGAAGGGGAAAAATGGAAAATGGCTCCTCGGCAGAATGAATGCGGTCTCCATGAGCCCCATTCCCACGATTTGCAGTAACCCCCGCACGGATCTGTTCCAGCAGGTTGAGGGATCTCTGCTGCCCCGCCATGGGGCCAAGCCATGGAGAACAAGTGGAGAGGTTAGCTGTGAGCGGAAGATGGGGCTGGGTGACCTGGCAGGAGAAAGCGCCATAGGGGAAGTAGAGAAACAGATTAACAGCAAAAATAAAAACAGCAAGATACTGATGGTCCCTTCCTCCCAACAGTATATGCCCTCTCATTAGTGAAGCCAGCAAACATAAGTGGCTGGAATAGGCTAAGGCATGAATGGAAGAAAATGAACAATTTGCAGACATTATTTTTACTGATGAGAGTACCATAGCGATGCAATATTTTTGCCTCATGGCTTTCTGGAAAAAAGGATTTCTTATACTGAAACCACAGCCCAAATACCCCTGAAAATACACGTCTGGGGTGCCATCTCATGCCGCAGGTGGGGCTGATACTACTGTTCAATGGCATCATGAAGGGCAATTTCTTCAGAGAGGAGACAGTGTCCAGTACATTGGTGCCCTTTATTGAGCGAGTGTTTGCAGATGGGCATTGACTTTTCCAAGGTTCGATACTGGCAAAGCAATTCACACTGACAGTTTTTCTGTGTTCATGGTGGGGATATACAGCACAGTATTCTATGTGTTTACTTACATGTGTGTTATTTCCCTTGTACAGATAATGACCTAAAGCATGCAGCATCTGGGGTGTACATAAAGGACCAGGCAGTGAATTGGGTCAGGACGCCATCCGTATCATTAGACCAGAACCAAATAAAGATGATGTGGCATGAGCTTAAGCACTACATTCGGAGGTGTGTTGAACCAAGGAGCCATGCTCAGCTAATATGGGGGTTAAGACACTTCTGGAGGAGAGTGCTGACAGTTGAAGACTAAAATAAATATATTGATCACATGGATAAAGTGATGTCACCTGTTGTTTGTGCCAACAGTTGTGCCACTGCAATGTATTAAACTCTGTTTTTCTAGCAGTAAGTGTTTTGCTATTTTTTTTGTAGCCCACATCTATACTGTGTCAGGATATAACACTTAGCCTAACATTTAGCCTGACAGCATCCTTAGGCATGATTTCAGGTTTGCTAATTGCAACTGTGGGGGATGGGAGTCAAAGATATCCACAGTTGTTTCAAATTCTGAGGAACTACTGAACAGTGACTCAGGTTGTGTTGCGATGTCAGTTTCCAACACCTAGCCAGGCAGCATCCTGAGGTGTGAGTTCAGGTTTACAGAGCCTGTCTGTGGGGGTGGAGTGTCACAGAAAACCAGGGTTGTAGGAATCATCATAAAGAAGGCAGCAGACTGAAGGAAAAGTACACCAAGAATGTCCATGTCTCTAAAATCTTCAGAATCAAAGAATAGACTATTCTTACAGCCTTTAAATGACTTCTACAGTGCATTTCTAGCAACTTAGATTCAGTTTGGTATATACATTAGGGCAATGGACAAAGACTGGCTCTGCACTCACTGTTGCAGATGGGTGCAATACCAGGGGTGGCTAACCTCAAAATTTAGCCCAAACCAAACCAAGAGAGGCTGCACTCCCATGGTAAAGATCCTGCTGTAAACACCAGATGGAGTTTCCAAAAATGAAGAAGTCTGAAAAAGTGGGAATGCAGAGTAATAAATTTTATTCCGAAATAGCAAAATAAATTGATACAAATTACAGACTACCACTGTTGGTATTACACAGCAGGTCCAACCGCAAGTCAGATACCCTGCGCTTTGCTCAGTGGAGCTTCATCAGGATGCTCCACTGAGCAAAGTGCAGGGCACCTGACATGCGGTTGGACCTGCTCTCTAACACCAGCAGTGGTAGTCAGTAATTTGGATCAATCAGGTTTTTTATTTTGAAATAAAATTTATTACTCTGCATTTCCACTTTTTCACCAACTTATTCATTTTTGGAAACTCCCATCTGGTATTTACAGCAAGATCGTTACCATGGGAGAGCAGCCCCTCTTGGTTTGGTTCATATATACATTCTTGCTTTTAGTGGTCAAAATCAGGTGCTTTTCCTCATTTGAGGAGTGCTGACCTGGAAGCTCTGTAAATGGAGTTTGACAATTTCATAGCTGCATTAGACTAGCTACTGTACTGTAGGCTAAAGGTATTTATGGATTCACATACAGTGTACACCTTTTAAACTCTGAACTTTTGCATTTATCATCTTGTTTTCTAATTAAATGGGGTATATGGGGCAGTGAGGGTAAATGTAAGATGCAAACACAGAGCTATTGATATTCCAGGTGGGCCCTGTATCCATGTTTCAGATGGATCCCCTTCACACCAGTCTGATCATGTTTTTATACTCAGAGAGTGGAGGAAATACTCCCGGATGGTGCTCACCTATGGGGCTGACCTGGAGCGGATGATGACTTGCATGGGACATGGCCGTCTGCTCCCCAAAGTTTGTGAAAGATATAGGAATGCTGCAAAGTCATCCCATGACTTTAAAGGGGTGTGTTCCCAGCCCGCCGTTGGGGTGATGTAGCGTGATTGTGCAGTCCCTGAGTCACACCTGTATATTAAGTTGAAGGAGATGTACACAGATATGGCGACATCCGTGTCTGCACCTGAGATCAGGAGGATGGGAGAGTACCCCTGTAAGCTTTGGAGGAAGTCCGGAGGACATACCAGGATGCTGAGGAAGGTGATACCATATGGAATGTTACTGAACCAGGTGAGCTATGTATAGTATGCAACAGGTGGGGCTGGGCATGCAAGACACGTGGTTGCTGTGATGGTGATGGTTTGTGCACTTTTTTTTTATTCAGCTTTTTTCTCCCTCTGAGCCCTGGCAGAAGCTTCAGCCCTCCAGAGGAGGACTCTCTCTTGGGTCCTGCTGCTTCTTCACTTGCCAACCCCGACGATTCTCCCACGGCTTGTGAAGGGCCAGGGAGTGGCACCTCCCCAGAGACCCAATCCAGAGGTCAGGATCAGCCCTTGGGTGCGGCGGACCATCATGGAGCCCTCTAAGGCTCCACTTTTCCTCCTTTCACCCGTCCCTCCTCCCTACCAACGTGGTTACGTTGGAGCATGCCTTCCGAACCGTATCGCCTCCAGCCACCCCCAGAGGGCGATCAGTGGGCAGGACAACATGGAACCCTTCCCACCAGAAAGGAGAGCAATCCTCTCTCCCCCTGCTGACCCCCCACAGCCCGGGCTCATTCCTGACCCCAGGTCGCCGGCATGGCGCGAGGTATAGCGACCAGCACCTCAACCTCCAGCACCACTGGGCCAGCTGTTTGTGCACTTTTCATGTATTTGCAGGACGTCAAGGGCCATCCAGGTTATTTTATGCTGGAGAGAAGGGAGCAGCCTGACAGGGTAGTGGGCACTGTGGTGGGCCTGTGGGCATGCTGACCCTTAATGGTGCCTAAATTCCTGTCCTGGAGGGTGGGCAGTACTGATGCTTATTATAAAGATTATTTGGAGGAGCTGTGGGCCCTGTCAGAGCCCTCAAATATATATGTTTTGGGCGGGTGGGTACCTGTGTGTTTGCACTGTTCATCTGTGGCCATGCATGTGCATGCCGCTCATGTCTGTCCTCTGTGTTCCTCTCTTGCAGGGGTATCGTGGACCACTGAGACACCTAGTCCTGATGAGTGGGAGTATACTACCACCAACCCTAAGGGGTTGTCAGAGGACTCTAGTGAGGAGGATGTGGAGTAGGGGCACGGATGTAATCCATAAGATCACATCTACTGTATATTTCTTCATTTTTTTCATTTTTGTCAAAGGTGCATCCATGTCTTCAGTAAAAATTGTGTCCATATGTCCTGTGTCTTTGTCTTTATTCCAGCAGCACTGACATGCCGCTGTCCGGTAAGGATGATGGAACTCCAACTGTGGTGTTTCAAAGTGCCATCTACCACCTTACTCTGTTGGAAATGTCAAGGAGTGTTTCAATGGGCCCCCTCTCCTCAGTCAAGGCTGTATCGCCTGACCTAAAGCTACCAACTTTCCAGGGCCTAAAACTGGGACAGTCCATCCTGACCACGACACCCCCCCCCCACCATGTCACTCCCATGGGCACCACCGCATACAACCCTGTGCAAAATCAATTACACTTTGCTGCTTACTCTGGCCATGCTGCCCCACAGTAACACCAATAGCAAACTTTCAGATCATAACAGTACATCATTCTGCTGTATTAAAAAAGTACATCATTCTGTTGCAGCAAGTTCCAAATCATGATGTACAGAAAGTTCATTAGAAGCAAACCGGCATTAAATTGTGATCAGACATTCGAGCTGCATGTATTGCTCCTCCTGACAGTCCCATCCAACCCTTTCAAACTAACCTCATTTGCTGAGCAAACTTAACTTTAGTGACTCCCACCACCACACCAGATTGTTTTCACACACTTCCCTATAGCTGATCAGGTTCAGGTACCTTATTTCCCTGCTGCCAGTCTCTTCTCTGTCTGGAGTCCCTCTTAGCTGCTGGCAGGCAGACGACCACATGTGCTTGTTTGCACTACTACCCAGTCTAATCTAATAGGAAGGGCCATGCTTTACTGTGCTCCCACTGACATGATTGCAGTGCAACTCAGGCGTTGAAGCTGCAAACTGCTGTCCAGCCTGAGCAGCACCACAGTGGTGCTGAAATAACCGTCACTCATGGATTAGCAGTCAGCAAAAAAAAAAGGGACACAGCTGGGACAAGTAAGCAAAAACAGGGACAAAATTAACATTTTGTAAAACTTGGGGGGACACTGGGACATGCTGCCTAAAATAGGGACAGTCTTGGGAAAATAGGGACCGTTGGTAGCTTTACCCTGGCCTGCTGTTTCATTTTGTATTTAGTTGGGAATGGCACAAAGTGTTTCAAAGGGTGCACCCCCCCCCATTCCCTTGAGAATTTCACAGAGTGTTTCAAAGGGCCCCCTCACCTCAGTCAAATTCAGTAAAAGTGCTGTCCACACAAAGAAGGTGCTCTATATTCCAGCTGTAAAGCAGACATCTATAATTTTGAAAAGCTAGATGAAAAATAAACTGTATACGGTACCTCTGGCACCTATCTTTAACACCTACAGTAGTTGGATGGCATCTGCATGAGGACAAGATGGATAGCCAGCACCTCCAAACACTTTTGTCATCCAAAACTATACCTATGAGGCGCAGGCTTTCATCTATGTATTTGACAGATACACGTGATGGTTGGCATTTCCATGCACAATGAGTACAAAAAGTTTCAGCACTAGAGTGCATGTCGCAATAATTTTTGGCCATTACTGTACTATAGATACCATAAAGGAATGTGTGGTATAATGTTCCCTTCGTTTTTGTATCATTATAGGATGAAAAGATTGGCCTAAAGATGGCTACGAGGTAGGTAACTGAGTCGGGATACTGCTATATCCCATGCCAACACAACCACCATCAAATCCTTTTGGATGGGACACCACTACCAGCAGTGCTGGAGCTTGGCCCGGATGAGGAGTCCTACTGGGACAACATAGGCGGGACATGACCAGCTGATGGCTATTTTGTGAGTGATGCCTCACCATGTTGCACTGTGCTGTAAGCATGCTAGGTACTGTACAGCAGTACCAGAGTTCAAAGACTTAAAGTTGTGCTTTTTTTTTCTGCAGGTAAGGAACAACACACGCCAGGTCTGGACCCTGTGCCTGGAGGGGTGGTATGAGTAGTGAATGACTGCACAGTACCAGCGGTCATAATTTCCTAATTGGGAGACAACTGTGATATCACAATGATCTTGGTTTATGTAAGTATTTATTTATATATATGCTATACTACATCTGTCTGGCAGGTGATGACATGACACCTGCTGGGTCTGTCATACCAAGGGGATGGGTGGTCTAGGTTACTGTATTAGCAACCAGTCAACCAACACCTCAGACTGTTACAGTGTTTTTTCACAGCTGAACCCCCAGGCATGCTGATTCCCTTCAGCTGGGAATGGCCATAGTGTTTCCAAGGGCCCCCTCTCCTCAACTGGGAATGTGACAGTGTTTCCATGGGCCCCCTGTCCTTTGCTGGGTGTGGCACAGAGTGTTTCCAAGTGCCCCCTCTCCTCAGCTGGTAACATAACAGAGTGATTCCAAGTGCCCCCTTCCTCAGCCGGCCTGGTGGCACTGAGGGTTGAGGCATCTGCCTTACCTCGTGCCACACTGGCGACCTGGGTTTGGGAATGAGCCCAGGAGCCAGGGGTCGGCTGGGGAGGAGAGAATCAAGCATCTGATGCACTGCTCTTTTCTCCTGGGGGGGAGAGGGATTCCTGTCCCGTGATGCTAGTGTGATGTGCTATGATGGTGATGACATCACGGTGTGGAGATCTTATCAACTGGGATGCTATCCTAGAAGAACACCTGTCCCAGCTGCACACCCACCATTGCCTCAAGCAGGTTGAATGGCTAGACAACCCTGTGGTCTAAATTAGGTTGGGTGCCAGGAAACACCCTTTAAGGAGAGGCAGGAGACAATCTGAAGTTTTTGCCCAGCAGGCTTTTATTTACACCAGGGAAGGTAGACACCACAAGGGAAAGTCGGGGAATAACTCTTACTTATAGATAATAGCTAACAATTACCACTCTGTTTCTCTATATGTACATCGACCTAAGGTCACTCTACAGTAGCCTTATTGGTAACTCTTACAATTCCCTACCCAGAGCTCTATATGTTAAGAGGACCTTATTACTTTATCATACCATGTGCTATGCATACAATATACAATCAGCAAACAATCTCACAGTCTCAGAAGTCCATAAAATGAAGATGAAGATGTCCGTTGTCTTCATGCACAACTGAAGAATAGGGGTCAAGAGAAAGGGAAAACTCTTGCTTGGCGTCAAGCTCACCAGAAGACCTATGAGAGGTCGCAAACAGGGAATGGAGAGATTGGTAAACAGACCATAGGCACTGGCCTACCCACTCTCCAGGGTTGCCGGAATACAAGAGCGTGAACAGACTAACTGGGGGAAATGCTCTTTTCTTGGCACAAAAACCCTTGAACTGGGCTGCCAAGGTAGAAGAACCAAAATGTGGCAAGGAATCTACCTGCAGGATTGCCACAGGAGAATAAATCTGCTGCTTTCTCCTCGGTGCCAACCCTCGACCAGGGTCGCCAAGGACGAAGAACTGCTGCGGTTTTTCCTGGCACCTACCCTTGACTAGGGCTGCCAAACGAACACCGGACTTGGTGAAGAATCCAGAAGAAGGACTACCAAGAAAGAAGAAGAAGAACTGCTGAGCTGCTTTTGGTGACAGATCCACTTGGAGGACCACCAAACTTGAGTTGCTACCCTGAGGATTGCAATGGTGATGCAGGACGACACAAGCAAGAAGAGGTGAAAGGTGAAGATCAGGATTCCACATGGAGGAAGAACAAAATAAGAAACGGCAGCCACGAACACACTTGGCTACGACGGACTCGTCTACCGGCGGGCGTCTGGGAGGGACGGACGAGGCACTTTCCAGTTGTCTTTCCTCCAAGCTGATCAGGAACCGCACGCGATACCACCAAAGGACGCCGACGATTGCACGACAACAAAAGGGCAAGAAGTTGCTGAAGTCTTCTGCTGGCTGAAGATTGCTATGGTGAAGAGCCGATGGAGGCTGAAGATTGCTATGGTGAAGAGCTGATGAAGACTGAAGATTGCTATGGTGAAGAGCTGCTGAAGACTGAAGATTGCTATGGTGAAGAGCTGTTGGAGACTGAAGATTGCTATGGTGAAGAGCTGCTGGAGGCTGAAGACTGAATCAGAACCTGATGTTGCACACTGATACTTCTGTTAGCACGTTGTACTGAAATATTCACTTTTAGGGGCAATTTGTCTGGAGCAGGGGCAAATTGCAAAAATCCGGGGCATTTGTTCACTCCCGGGGCAGTTGTTCACTGTCAGGGGCAACTTGCCTGGAGCAGGGGCAAATTGCTACAATCTGGGGCAGTTGTTCACTGGCAGGGGCAACTTGCCTGGAGCAGGGGCCAATTGCAACAATCCAGGGCAATTGTTCTCTAGCAGGGGCAACTTGCCTGGAGCCAGGGCAAATTGCAACAATCCAGTGCAATTGTTCACTTCCGGGGCGATTGTTCACTGTCAGGGGCAAATGACCACAATCCTAATATACAACACAGTCTTGGTGCTTCATGCAATAACACAACAGTTGAGATGCTGGAAGAATAAGCAGTTTGTTGAACCAATACAACAGGTGTTAATTACTTTGTAACAGGTTGTGTGCCTAAGCACCCCTTAGTCGGACCCTCTTCCACTTGGGGATTGTCTTCGTTAGGATCTGGCTACTCCTGAGCACTTCAACGTAATTGCCTTCAGCTATTTAGCCTGGTTACACTAATTGCCCATACACCTGTTGCCCTCTTCCCTGTGGGCTGGGATACCCTAACTTTACTGGGGCCTGGTGCCCTTTACTACGATGGGCCTGGTGCCCTTCCTTTACTTGGGCCTAGCTGCCTTTACTTCTATGGGCCTGATGCCCTTCCTTTACTGGGTCTGGGTGCCCCCTTATTAATATGGGCCTGGTGCCCTCTCTAAACCTTGGCCTGGTTTGCCTCTTTAACTTTGTGGCAGGGCCCCTTTAATCTTTATGTGGCCAGAAGTGGCAGGGCCCCTTTAATCCTGCTGGCTCTGAGAGCCTACTGTCACTCAGACCTAAGTCGCCGCCCTTAATCCCGCCCCTCCTATAAATATTCAACAGGCCCTTGCTTGGCTTTACTTTGCTGGCCTCTCCTATTGGGCTTCGCTAGCCTGTCCCTTATAAATATTTAAATCTGGGTGTTCTGACCCTAGCTGACCTCTCTGACACTCAGCCGCTTTCGCGCCTACAGCGCTAACGATTTAATTAAAAAAAAAAAAACCTGTCTCTCCTCAAGTTGGATGGCCAGCACGCTTCTTTGTGCTGCTGTCTGACTCACCGCCCCAGCCGGGGTGAAGATAGCTGCAGCCGGGAGGTGAGAGGTGTTCTGGCAGTGGGAGGGAGCACATAGGCAGCAGGAAGGACAACAGGGGGCCTTGGACAGCCAACAGCTAAACAGTCGCGATGCGGCACTTCCCTGCCGACGACGGGGGACCGGAATAAACTATAAAATACTCGGGGCCAAAATAATAAAATGACGGGGTTCACCAGCCCAAACCGCAGCAAACGGCTGTTTTCTTTACTTTCGGTGCCCTGATGGCACCACGGACCGAACTGGAGCTTCACGGCATCTTCACCAGCTGGAGACCAGAGCAGGCACACCATTAAACCCTTGGGGAAACAGCTTCAACCACCAGGTAAGCCCTCAACAGGTTTCCCCTTAGCTTGTGGTGTCCTCTCTTCTCCACAGCCTGGCAGGAACTGACAAAGAAAACTGTTAAAAACTTTTAAAACTAAACTTCTAATTCTAGAGTGGTTGGGGTTGAATGCTGTGCATGAGCAGCTCAGCACAGCATTCCATCCAAGCCATTGTTGTTGCAGCTGCACAAAATCTATCTTTTGACCAGGTTTTCAGTGCACAAGGCACTTTTCTTTTATTTACAGTGTTTCCCTTGCCAGGAAGGGGAAACTTTATTTAAGAGGGGGGCCCCTTTGTACTATACCCTGCAGCCCATTCCTACTACAGGCACCCTGGGCACCTGTTAACCCCTAGGCTATATTTCTTTACTGTGATGCCCCATCTCTGGGGCATTATACTAGTGACACCTGGTGGTGACTGGGTGCACTGCAGTTGGGGACTAGCAATCAGGGGGAATGTCAGGTGGCCGTCCTGTGAACATGTGCGGGGGATGCTCACATCAGGAGCTGGATGACATTGCATGTCCCGTGTTGGGGGGACCAGAAAACATGGAAAAATCCCTGGCTTCTGGTAGATGAAGGAGGGTCCAGTGGCCAGCCCCCACGCCCAATGTTGGGCCTTCCAGCCTGCTCCGGTACTCCCTCCCTGCCCTGGTTGCTCCACTAGATTCTAGACAGAATGCCAGGTAGGAGTCAGCGGTCCCAACCTGGGGGGCTGAGAGCCAAGGGGGGTCGGGGGCCAGGAACAGTGGAGCGGAGGTGGGCCCATACAGGGCAGGTCTGGGGGCTTCAGGTGGGTGGGTCAATGCCGACCGAGTGACCTCTCTGGAGAGAGTCCAGGAGCCAGAGAGAAGGGGGCATAAAGAAAGTTGCAAAAAACCAAAAAGTGCCCCCTTTCCTCAGCTGGGAAGGTAACAAAGTGTTCCCAAGGACCTCCTCTCCTCAGTTGGGAATCTGACAGAGTGTTTCCAAGAGCCCCTTCTCCTCAGCTGGGAATGGCACAAAGTGTTTCCAAGGCCCCCCCCCCTTCAGCTAAGAATGTAACAGAGTGTTTCCAGGGGCCCCCTCTCCTCAGCTGTGAATGTAACAGAGTGTTTTCAAGGGCCCCCTCTCCAGAGCTGGGAATGCGACAGAGTATTTCTAAGGGCCTCCTCTCTTCTGCTGGGTATGGCACAGAGTGTTTACAAGGGCACTCTCTCCTCAGCTGGGAACATAAAAAGAGTGTTTCCAAGGGCCCCCTGTCCTCCCCTAGGAATGTCATAGAGTGTTTCAATGGGTCTCTGCTCCTCAGTGGGATGAGAAAGTGTCCCTTATTATATAGATTGAGCCCCCTCAATGTACCTCATTTTGAGTGGCCGTGTTCTTCATTTCAGTAACAAAAGGTTGAGAGGTGTGCACCACTCCTCAATCAAAGCTCTATCTCCTGGCCTGCTGAATCAGTAGTATTCAGTTGGTAAGGGCACAGAGTGTTTAAAAAAGGACCCCCATCCACCCCCCAAGGGTATTCCATTGGGAATGGAACTGTGTTTCAAAATGGCCTGCTCTCCTCATACATAAGTGCACTGTTACAAAGTGTGTGTTAGAGTATTTATTGACCTAGATCACCTATTACTTGGTGCACCTGCACAGTGCTGTCCCCTGGTCATGCTCGAGGGTGATGAATGCACAGTATAAACACTGAATAATGACATTTGCAGGCCACTGCAGGAACTTCGGTGCCCGAAAAATTATGATATCGGGATGAAACAAACAAAAAAAAGACACCGTTGAGTACAATGCTTGGCACCAAGGTGCAAAATCTTTACAAATTTCAGTTGCTACCACTGTAGTTCTGCACCGATAAAGTCCAGAACTTGAGCAGTTCTGTCTGTGATGTTCAGTGTGCTCTATATCAGCTTTATAGAGGACCTTGCTTCCTGCAGTGTTTTTCCTGAGATCAGTCAGTCATTCAGGTAAGGAAAAAACACCACACCTTGCCTTCTTAGATGTGTTGCCACCACAGCTAGGCACTTTGTGAAAACTCTTGGCGCTGAGGTTAGGCCAAATGGAATGGCTGTGAACTGGTATTGGGGGTTCCTTAATCTGAACTGTGTGGTCTAACTGGTATATGAAAGTAAGCATCTTTCAGATCTGGTGACATCAACCAGTCTGCCATTTGCAGATGGTATCACTGAGCCCACTGTCACCATTTTGAACTTTTCCTTTTTTTTTTATATACTTTATCTTTTACATATGCATATATACATATAACATCTCCATATCTAGGACAGACCATATACAGAATAAAATAACCACATGGAGAGTACACACTTCTCCTTAATCCTAGGATATACATGCATCCTAAATATTGTGATACCACTTGGAGGGGTTTACGAACATTTATTCTAACAAGTAAGTAAAACATTTCAAGCTGTGTAGAAAAGCACATGAGTGGTATGACTATTTCCAGATGGCTAAAATCTTTAGCAGAGTTCCAGAGGGCTAATGGCATCATACTATCTGCCTATAAGTCCAAAACAAATAATATTTTCTTAGGTCAGCAGCATCTCACAACAGTTGCCTTACATTTTATATGAAATAGTAAATGCGAGCTGTCTGTTTACCTAAGCCAAGCTGTACTGTAAAGATTTCCCAACTTTAACAGGTCCTACCCACAGCAAAACAAACATACTATTTAGCCCTTATAGCTTTAATAAACGTTGAAAAAAGGAGAGAGTATCTTCAAATATAGGGTAAGGAAGTCCTCTATGTTAAACTGCAGTGGGGAACAGAGAAGTTATAACATTTATAGTACAGTACTTAATTCTGTTCAATCCTCCTCGTCCTCTTGCAAATTAAAATCTGCATCTCCAGGAGCTTGGCTTCGACTTTAGTCACTAACAAAGCGGGAGGCCCACTTCTCTGCCTCAATAGGATCTGAAAAGACCCACACCTTGCCATTATGCACAATCTGCAGCCTAGCTGGAAAAATAATCGTGTGGATGATCGAAGCTTCCTTCAGCCATTTTCTCACCCCATCAGATTTTTTCCTGCGTAGATGAGTCGCATAGCTGAGGTCAGGAAACAAGTAGATGGCTCGGTTGTCCTGGGTGATCGGCCCTGCCTGTTTGGTGAGTCACAGGATCTTATCCCTGGTGCCCACACCATCTGTGACTAGGAGCAGGGTCCGTGGAGTCTCCGATTCTTCCTGGTTGCCCCGCGGTATGATCTGGTAAGTTTTTTGTAGGTTTACATTTAAGTTCTGACCTTCAGACATCAGTTTTGAGCTCAGCCACTCTTGTAGGAACATAAGTGGGTGATCTCCCTCTATCCTCTCAGGCAGGCCAAGTATTCTAACGTGCGGAGAGTGGGCCTGGTTCTCCAGGGTTTCAGGTATGGCCCGCATGTGATTGTTTTCCTTCACGAGGAGCGTGGCTGCAACCACGGCTGATTCTGCTTGCCGCTTTGCCTCTCTGACCTCTGTTTGCATCCCCTCAACTGTCTTCTCCACTACAGAAACCCGAGTAGCAAATAAGTCCATTTTAGTATTTAGATCCGAGACCGATGTAATCAGCCTTTGTGGTTTAAGGCCAATAGAATACATGGTCTCCTCGGGTTCTTGGTGAGATGCGGCCTGCACCTCAGTCCCAGACCGCAATGCTTGGGAAGCTCCAAACATTTTAGTACTCGATCCGCCACCTCTGTCTTTTCATGGATTGCCCATTTTAGGTGTATAGAGCTTCAATGTCGATCTACAGCAATCATTTTTATGGGTGATCTCTCTAAATAGGAGATTTTAGGCGATTTAAAAGCTTTAGTACAGAGCTGTTGAGAATTGCTGCCAGTCAGCTCAGGCTCCACAGCCCCCCCCCCCAAACTTTTCTTTTTTTAAATGTTTGTTCAGGTATCTCAGATCTAAAATGGGTTGTCACTCCCCATTTTTCTTGAAGGTTAGGAAGTATCTGGAGTAAAGACCCTTGCCCCATTTTGTGGCAGGTATATTCTCCACTACTTTTGCTTGCAGTAGTTTCTTTACTTCCAGCTCCAACAGGATTTTCTCTGTTGGAGTGTGCAGGGCTGAAAAACCTTTGGGTTCTGCAGTTTATTTTCTGAACAGCAGAGACAAACCTTGGCTCACTAGTTCCAGGACCCACTTGTCTGTGGTGGTTTTTGACCATTCCTGAAAATAGTGGGCCAGCCTTCCTCCCTCTGGCAATGGATGGGTGACCTGGGCAGGATTGTCAGTGGTTTTGTTTCTGCTGGGGCTTAGGGTCTGGCATTGCAGCTGCATGCCTAGTGCCCCTTCTGCTGCCCCTATAGTAACCCATCTGTAGTGGGTACTCACAGGGGGCATAAGCTCAAGGGTTTTATCCCCTACTCCTACCTCCCCTTCCATAAGGACTGTCCTGGAATAGCTTGGTAGTTCTAAGCCAGGCAAACCTTTTTAAGGACACTGCATGAGCCATTACCCTTAAGGCAGTGTCATTTGTGTCCACTGCATTATGGAACTGGTATTTTGTAGCATCCAAGGCTGATCTAGCATTGTCAGCCATGTCCTGAGCTAAAATGTTGTTGCTCATTGCCAGTATGGCATTCCACAACAGAAAACCCCCACAACTGCACCACTCAGCTAAGGTGTAGTCTTAAACATTACTGACCAAAATAAAGAAAAGGCTGCACAAAAAAGTGTGTATACACAAAAATTGATATCGTAAACTTTCAGCCATAAAGTGCAGAAGTGCAGACTGTTAAAAATCCTCCTACATGCTGTGCCCCATGTGCATTCAGAGTAAACTGGCACAGGCAGTATAGTGTAGCGGTTAAGGGCACTGAGCTGCAAACCTGGAGACCTGGGTTTGAATGCCATCAGCTCCCACTTGCGTACTGTGTGACTCTGAGCAAGTCACTTCCTTGTACTCCCAGGTCGCACCTGGAAACAAGCTCTGACAGTGTGCCTTTCCTGGTTAAACAATTTCCCCTTTCCTTTGTCAAGGGGTGGATACCACCATAAGTGCTAAAAATTATATACATCTTATCAGCCAATTGGTGGCCACCAATTTAAATCTGCATTACTATCTCACACATATTTATAGCCAACCTTCAATTTCATTTTAAAGGGACAGAATTCATTCGGTGCCAATACTGATAAATGTAATCACCAGTGAAAACCATATAAAAAAATCTCAAATTTTTCCATATGGGTGTAACCCCTAGGTGGCGTTATCCCAAGCGCTACTACCACTGCCTGCTTGGCTAGTAGCAGGTTAAGAGGCCTGAGTTCTGAAATGGGTGACTCCACCCGGAGGTCAGGATTGGTAGTGGTCAAGCTAACCTGGGCACAGCCCTCCGGGACACTGTAACCCCCCTCTTTCCTTACTAGTGGCTGGAGCAATACATAATAATCACTTTCACAATATCCCTGATACACCACATAAGTACCCACACTGTTTGCACTTACCACCAGGGCTTTCCTCTGGCCTGGCCCTGGGGATCCCCTGTAAAACAAGGTTATGCACAGCAGATAACAGCAGTACAGTATTCTTGCACAAACTGGAACCACAGTCAGGGTAAATGCAAAAAAGAGTTAGATCTGATTTATTTAAGGGACTTGAACAAGGGAGGGGCGTAATCAGGTTAATTTGCTTAAAGGCTGTATCAAACAGTTATGCATGCACTTCAGGGTCCATAAACAGTCACACAATCTGGGTACCCAGATGGAGAATGGTGGGCTAGCCAGGAACGTTGCAGCTGGTTGGGGCCCTGTGATGGAAGAAAATAACATGCACAACACACACTATTTGTAATCTGGAGCTGGAGGGCTCAGTTCGTGAAAAGAAAACAACAAGACAATCAGATGACACACTTTTAGATTAGGCTGTTGTTGCAGGGAGCTACCCTGATGAGTACTCACAATACCCAAGACTGGACACAGGCTGGACGAAAATTGAGAAAGCAGGTGGTTAATCTGGAGTGCCAGGAGAAGCAGGGCCCACACAAATCGTCAAGGCATCGTTCCTGTTCAAGCGTGGAGCAGGGGGCTGATCTCCAGGCAGGTCCTCATCGATGGCTTTCTCTGTGCAGCGGGTAGTCTGGCTGGGCCAGTGTGGCAAGGCCCAGACCAAATGGAGACAAATTCGGATACAGTCCGTTTTGGGCTGGATACAGCTTCCAGCAAGCAGAACACAGTTCATATACTGGTGAACCAAATCACGACCCACTTTCAATACACAGCACATTTACATGTAAGGAAATTCTACTGTACCAGGCAAACCACTCTCCAGTCACGATCGCAAAGTCTCTGCACAAACCGGGGATTCAAAAGCAGCTGAAAATCCTGACAGGCCGATTGCATTCAGCAAAATCTTCGGTCTTCTTCAGGTATGAACCTGGTAAAAAGATCAGTGGCTTACTTCGTTCTCACAAACTTGGATTTAGTACAAAATAATTCTCTTCTCTCCCTCTCAGGGGCAGCAGGCAGACATGCAGGCCAAAACTCAGCCCCTTCACAGTTCTCCCATGCAAAACTACACAGAACTACTCCCCAAATCACGTGAGCTGTTCTCATTTCACTTCCCAGCTCAGAACTCACTGAAACAGCAGGCAGCTTGGGGATTTCCCTCAGATCCAAAAGATTCAGTTGGCCGATCTGTCTGTAAGTCACAACAAAGGCTCTCCCTTCAGGTGCAAAAAGGTGCCAAAAGCCCAAAACTACAATTCCTACAGATTTTGACTCCAGATAGCTCCTGTAGTCCGGCTCCATTTTAGGTCCCACCAGACTGATTGGCCCAATTCGGCAGTTCCGGGCCAAAATGGTAGGGATAAACAAAACAGTCCTTGTTGCAAAGAAGGCAGGTTAGACAAACTACATTATTATTACTGCTCTAATGAATGATCAGCAAACAGTTACATGTATTAACAGGGCTCCCTCTGCGCAATTAGTGATGGCAGAAACGGAGCGATTACCTGGCAGCCCGGGCAGAACTCAAGCATGACAATACTCAGCCCCTCCCAGATTAATTATTACTGCAATCTAGGCAGCTCTTAAAGCGACAGTACATAGAGTCTACACAGGCACTCTTTGGCAATAACGATTAACTGCTAAACACAGGACACCAGCCTGGCAGTGAGCATTTAGGCAAGCTCATGGAAGACTTTTTGGGAACCCCCATTTGTAGGGGGTTACATGGGCATGTACAAACAACCCTACAGGGAAGCCAAAATTATAGTTTTCCAAGATAATAAATTAATTACTAACCATATATTCGTCCTCTTGAAAAGGAACAGAACACATTTTATATCTGGCTTCCAGAAGGCTGGCAGTATAGCCTAGAGGTTAGAGTAATGAGCTGTGAATGAGCTTGGTACCTGCAGACCTGGGTTGGATTCCCACAGCCTCCACTTGCATACTGTATGGCTCTGAGCAAATCACTTAACCAGCTCAAAGCTCCTGGGTCACACCTGAAAACAGGTACTTGTGCCTAGTGGGCCTTACCTGGTTAACAAAAGAATAAATAAGTATAACCTAGATGCTAGAGTAACGATTTTGCAGAGAAGCAATTTGATTATAAACACTTCAAAAGACATTAATCCCATGAGTGTGTGCAGTTTTACAGAAAAACAATATATATATATCTACACAGTATATAAAAATGATGAGGGGGGCACTGTGGAGCAGCATCATGGTGGCAGCAAAATAACAATAGTTCCATGGGACAAACTTTCAAATCGGGCTACTACTATTGTAAAGCTATCAAATTTGACTGCCAAAATGCCTATCTTGTATCAGAACTTTTGAGGACTACAATGAGCCCAAAAAAAAAGATGCAAAGCAGGCGTCTCAGAATCTCGATGCCTACCTTTCCTCTTCTAGCTCCTTGAAGCACCAAGAGCCTACAGCGTCGAACAGTGCAGGGATTCCAGAGCTCCCAATGTACCAGATCTTACCAGTAATGACTAAGATTCAAGCCACAGGGGACGAAACCAATGAAAGGTTGGCAGCTGTCAAAGCAAAATTGTCCGAAACGGACACCAAAATTGCCGACAACTCTGCTGCAATCCTGGACCTACAGGCAGTTAACGTCAGGCAAACTGAACAAAATGCCACCTATGTGTGGGACCTGGCATTTTTGAAGAAAAAATTTGAGAGCCTGGAAAATGTGCAGCACCAGGCCAGCCTCCGTATTGTCGGGTTTCCACCTTGATTCGGAGCACAATTTGAGTCTCTTAAGGAGGTGAATTGCCTAGTATGTAAAGACCTACAACTCCTTCTTGCTGACTTCTCTGTAACCACCACTAAAGCCTTTGCCATTCCCCAACAGGCTAAATTAAGAGGGGACCCTTCCAGGTGACCACTTACTACGATTGTCTCGCTTTCTCCACTAGAGGCCAGGATATCCTTACTGCAGGCTGCTCAACGTAGAGGGAACATCAAATGGGAAGGCAGCAGACTAGCCTTCTTTCCGGACTTATCAGTGTTGACCCAAACACAGAAAAAAAGAACTCCAGAAAATAAAAAAAGACTTATTGCAGAATGGGGTCGATGCACAACTCAATTATCCTGCTCGATTACAAGTGTGTCATGAGTCCAAAATGCATGTCTTCATAGGCTGTGTTCGCCAAGAGACTGCTCACTAAAAAACACCCAGCTGATTCTGATGAAGATGAAGGGTGATATACTGTTTGCCCATTTCTTTACTATCTGATGACCCTGCCTGATAGGACTTTTACCTCCAATTTATTATGAATGCTATTTTGGGGTGCAAGTCACCCATGTTTGAGCGACCAATCTAGGGGGCTGCTCCCAATAGAAGGGGCCTAATATAAGGGGCTGCTGTCAACTGACAGCTTTAGAAAATACTGCCAAAAAGTTCTGTTAAGCTGTGTTTGCTTCTCTAATTGTTATTCCTTGCCACATAAATTGATAGCAGAGTGGATTTGTTCTTGTTGGGAAGAATTTCACCTACTCAATTGGTGAACTTAATGAATGTCCTTTAAATAGATCTGTTAACCCAGGGTAAGGTTGCTTTGTCTTGCTAGGACTGTGGGCTAAACGCACAACATAACTGAGTTCAGGCCTTCTTTAATTAGACCTACCCCATGTGCTAAAGTTTAAGCTCTCTCCAAGCACCAGTTCTGCTAGAGATATGTTATATAGGACGGTGTGGATCTTTCACTAAAGAGTTGGTGAGAGTGTATCAGGTCTAACATATAATCGTATCAGACGTTACTCCTTGATTGAATGTTTGTCAGATTCTTGGGATTGTATGGATTTAATGACCTAATAGATGTCACTGTATTTTTACCATATTCTGTACTTCCAGTTCAGGGGTCTGTGTACCTCTTGTGGTTACATAGGAACATACGAAATTGCAGCAGAAACAAGCTTCATGGTCGATCCAGTCTGCTCCATTGTGCAGCACATCAGTCCATTAGACTGCAGCTTCCCCCCTCTCCCACAATTCCCTTCCTCCCCCCTCTCTCCTTCTCCCCGGTTTGTACTCTCCCTTTGAATCTGCCCGACACCCTCTTGAAGCTCCCCACTGTCTGCAGTGATACAATTTCCTCTGGCAGTGCATTCCACCCCGCCACCACCCTTTCAGTGAAATAGTGTCTTCTCATGTCCCTCCTGAATCTGCTCTGCTCCAATTTCAGAGAGTGCCCTCTGGTTTCCCTTCCAGTCTTGAGAGTGAACACACACCTTGTGCCCACCCTGTTTATCCCCTTCAGGTACTTGAAGGTCTCAGTTATACCCCCCCTCTCTCTTCTATCATCCAGGGTATATATATTAAGTTTCCTCAGTCTTTCCTCGTATGGACTATCCCCCATCCCCATGATCATCTTTGTTGCTCTTCTCTGCACCACCTCCCTCAGTTTGATGTCCCTCTTTAAGTAGGGGAGCCAGAACTGCACGCAGTACACCAAGTGCAGCCTTACCAGGGATCTGTACAGGGGCAACATGACCTCACCACTCCTTGATGTAATTCCCCTTGCTATGCACCCTAACACCCTGTTTGCCTTTTCCACTGCCTTCCTGTGCTGTGCCGAGTGGTTCATTTCCCCAGTCACAAGCATCCCCAGATCCTTCTACTCCTCGGATGTTGATAATTGGACACCCTCCAACCATTAGCTATAACCTGGTCCTGGCTCCTAGGTGCATCACGTTGCACTTCTTGGTGTTGAACCCAAACTGCCACGTGTGTGACCATTCCTCCAGTTTTGCCAAATCCTCCTAGAGTACCTTGCCCCCCCACCCCCATCCACTTCAGCACAGATCTTGGTGTCGTCCTGCCAGCATAAACTTTACAGCTTACTAACTTGGGTGGCATCCTTACTACAAGTCATTACACTGAACCCAAAATAGAAAATTGGTTGAATAGTAGACCTGTTGACTACTTTCCATGTAAAATATGCTCTGCATCCAGGTTTGCAGTAAATGTAAACAGATACAGGTAGGAAGCAATACAAAGCCAGTTGAAGTTCGCCAGTTTTTGAGCTGTTATTTGGAAGTTGTAATGTATGCTGCCTGGTGCCCCTGTTGTAAAGTTTATGCTGACAGGACCACCAAACAAAAGTTAGAATGCTCAAACATACTGGGGCAATTAAATATGGCTCAGACAAAAATGCAATTGGAGCACATTACAAGATGTGCCACCTACAAAATCCAGGTGGCTTTAAATTTGTAGGCTTGGAATGTGTACCCAAACTGGTGCAACGAGGGGATAGAGTACAGAAGTTATTACAAAGGGAATCCTGGTGGATATGCCATTTAAAACGTTTATCCCCTGAATGGCTTTATGCAATTTTGGATTTGAAGCCTTATATTTATGAACATAATTTTTGATGTATTTATGACTATTTACAGTATATGACTTGATAGAAATTTTTATGGCATTGCACAATTATACAAATGGGCATTCAATATTTAATTGAATATATTTTCACCCTGTTATATATTTTTTCTTTCTCTGTGAAACTGCACACACTCATTGGAACTGTTTATAATCAAATTGCTTCTCTGCAAAATCATTTAAGTGTTTTTGTGGTTGTCACTGGTGATTTTTATGTTTGCTTGCACACTTGAGCACACATGTGCAAGCAACATCTTGGGACAGTACACATTTTAGAGGTGTATGAGTGTTCTGCCCAATGCAATTTATGCTTTATGGGGCTCGTCCTTCAGGCACCAATGAATCAGCAAGCTGTCTATGACAGCAGTTTGACAGAAGCAGCCTGCACTTGAAAAAAAAGGGCCGCTCCAATCAGGGATGGTTACGAGCTGGGCCACCAGCTGTCCTCCTCCGACATTCTTTGTTTGGTTGTCCGGGGGGTGGGGATCAGACAATCAGGTATTTACTGTATGCCAGTGGACCTGATTGAGATATTCACTTACAAGTTGTAAGTCCATTTCTCAATCAGGTCTGCGGGTGTACAGTACATACTTTATTGACTGCAATTTTAGGTAGGGGGCGCGGTCAGTTAAGGGCGGCATGTTTAAATGCCCCCCATACAGGGCATGGATGCATGCAAAAAAAAAAATCTGTATTTTTGGAGGAGCAGCAGCAGCTTTGGAGCTGTTTACTTCAGCCAGGAGGACACAGGATGGGCAAGAGGACTCACTCAGGTCGGGAGTCAGCAGCAGTGTGAGCGGGGAGGCGAGCCACCGCAAATTGAGGAGTTGGAGTGCTGGGAGCTGGCTTAACCTTTTAGCCGCTCAAGCAGACGGGATGGACGACAGAGTGAGTACAGTCTGACGAGCAGAGGGAGTGACTTAAGCTTCCATACAGACAGTGCTTTTGTTGATGAGTGTGGTCGTCAGGGTCCTTACGGTGACTTGGGGAGCAGCACCAGCACCTGTTGGGCAGACGGGAGTGAGTGGGGTCGGGGACCATTATTTGGGAGTGGGTTTGGGGAGACAGGGACTCAGGAGACGCAGCTGGAATTTGCGGCTTTTGCAGAGGTTGGAGTGGCAGGACTTGAGACTGGAGCCGCCTGCCCTGCCCCGCCCCCCCGTGCTACTACTCCTGGTGGGTCGGTGGTTCAGTTGGGAGAGTGACTGTCTATCTGTCTGTCCTTCTCCATTCTCCATTCTCTTCCTCCTCTCATTCATTCATTTAATAATAATAATAATCTTTATTTGTTAAGCACAATTCACAGTGTACCAAAGCACTGTATAAAGAATAAGATAATTTAAAATTGGTAGGAATTCTAAAAACATAAAAAAAAACTCCAATGCTTAACCTTATCTTAAAACCAATAAAAATAATTAAAATCATAACATATTACATCACCAATTTCAATACATTCAGCAAAGGCAAGACTAAAAAGATATGTTTTTAAAGTGGTTTTAAAGCTGTCCACTAATCATAATCCATTAATCATAATGGTGTCCCTAGTTAACTCATTTACAATGGTACCCGTTCCAGACAGGTATTATACCTGCCTGGGGGGGGTAGCAGCAGAGGAAGCCAGCATGGAGTGTATAACATTGTGTGCCTGGCAGTAGGTAGGCTGAGTCTATGGCATATAAGAGAGAAAAGTGAAGCCCACCAGGATAAAGCACAGTGTGATAGGTTTGCTGCATGACAAAAGGGATTAACTCCTATAGAAATTGCATTGTTTAATGTAGTAACTCTACTGCAGAATTCTGCAGTGTTGAGCTTCATCCTGGTGGGCTTCACTGTACTGTATGTCAGGCAGCGTTGGAAGAGTGGCTCTACTGGACCACTTGGACCACTAAGGTATGGGGACTTGGTTGATGCCAATAAGCAGCTGTCTGTCTGGCGGCATCTCATAGCACTGTGATGATCACAGTGCTATGATATGCTGCCAGACAGAGTGTGATGTGACCTGGTCACTGTCACTAACCAGCATCTTAGTGAGTGACTCTCTGTCATTGGATAACTGCATCTGATTGGCATTGTTGTGGCTGTGTTGTAGAGCACTTCCCTTTCCTGTAACAGGCAGCTAGTTCACTGCATAGTTCAAATTGATGGAGGTGCAGCCAAGTCACAAAACAAATCCTCCCCATTTTGCATTGCCATACACTAAGAATAGGAGCCCAGATTATAGGTGCACAGCAAAGGCAATCACCAATCTTAAATTACACTTGTATTTATTCATAATCGCTATGCAGCCCGTTTCCACTTAGACCTACCTGCAACAGTACCAATGCCTAAACCAGCAAGCAGACATTCGGCACTGACAAATGCTTGTTTTATGATGTTCTACTTTATGGGGATGCACTTTTAACCTGTATGGAAGCCAAATAAAAATGTGCTCTGTTCCTTTTCAAGAGAACAAATTTATGGTTAGAAAAGAATTTATAATCTTGGAAAAATGTAATTTTGGCTTCCCTGTGGGGTTGTTTGTACATGCCCATATTGAAACATTTGTGATTTTTATATGGTTTTCACTGGTGATTACATTTATCAGTATTGGCACTGAATTAATTCTGTCTCTTTAAAATGAAATTGAAGGTTGACTAGAAATATGTATGACTTTGTAATGAATATTTAAATCGGTGGCCACTGATAGGCTGATAAGATGCATATAATTTGTAGCACTTATTGTGGGCTCCACTCCCTGATGAAGGAGCCGCTTTGCTCTGAATGCATATTTAGAACAGCAAGTAGAAGGATTTTTAACTGTCTGCACTTTATGCCTGAAAGTTTACTATATTAAATGTTGAATATATGTGCTCTTGTGTGCAGTATGGAGTTCCATAATGCCTTCTGATACTGAACTGTGTAAGTAAGTAAGCTGCCTGCCTGAGCAGTAGGGAAGCTGACGTGTATGCTTTTTCCGGGTTACTGTCCAGTTTCCTTGAATCTTTTTCAGGAGGCTAGGAAGAAAGGGGTACCTTGGCCTTGTCACAGACTGCAGTCTGGACCACTTCTCATAATCAGGGTGGGAATACAGATACTCAGAGTCTTGCTATTCACCTGGTAATTATTCTCAACTTTCTTGTAAATACCAACAGCTGAGGGGGTGCTGACATGTCTATATTTGTGGCTTTTTTGACAGATTTATGAATGGGAACCAACAATCTCCTTGTGGGGCTTGTCCCATTATATCCATGAACTCAACTTCCTTTTCATCCTCCTCAGTATCATTGTAGGGGATGTTGACGGTGTTTGTTATGTGCCTTACAAAGATGTAGTCCTCTGAAAGCCTAGGAGGAGAGCAAAATTCCTGCTCAGAGGAATTGTCTTGTTCCAGGGGTTCTCCTATCTCCTCATCCTCATAGTACCTTTCAACCTTTTCCTCCTCCGCAGACAATGGGAATGGAATGGGAGCTGGTGGGGGGAGCAGGAATATTTTTGAAATTTCCCATAGTTCCACAGTCTGTTGTCATGGTGAGCACTACAATGTCATAAACAAAGGTACTGTGAGGTTAACAGGAGAGGCAGATGTTTTCAAATGTTTTCTATACAGACTTTTTAGATGCATTGCAAGATATGCTGCAAATCTTAGGAAAATTGAAAATGAAAAAATGTATTCTCTAGTAAATTGTAACAGCTGAAATGTCTAATTTATGAAAGCACATGCTGAAATGCAGAGTTGCTCTTTTCTTATATTCTTTTATGCTGCCTTACCTCCTCGGCAGGGGTGGTCCTATGGTTCCTCTTTCCAGTCGACCACAGCGGCACTGCACTGGGCACTGTGCCCAAGCTCACTGCCTCGCCCTCTCACCCTTTCTTGGCCACATTGCGCCCCATCATGGAAGACCCCTTGGGGAGTCAGGGTTAGAGAGAGCACCCTGAGAGCGTCTGGTGCAGCAACAGGGATCGACCATCACGAGTGCCAGAGGATTCAATTGTTTCCCCTTGTTCCTGGATCCCCCCACCATTCCCCAATGTGGGCATGCAGTGACGACAATGACGCAGCAGTGCGAGCACCCACGCACTGCATGTCTGGCATCAGCCAGTGCCTACCCTTCAGTTGTACTGCAGCATATACCGACAACCAGCCACTACCAGGAGCCAGTGTAGCCACGATTATCCCTTCCCACCCTCCCTGGAGGAGGAGAGCAGTCCCTGGGATGCTCAAGCCTCCTCCCCCCAGCCAACCCTCCGACTCCTGAGGTTGCTCCCGACCATGGGTCGTCGGCGTGGCGCGAGGTGTGGTGTCCAGCGTCTCAACCCTCAGTGCCACAGGGCTGGCTTCTTTTCTTTCCTTTTCCAGGAGGAGGGACAGAGACATGTTTTCTTTTTTGGTTTTTCATAGTAGGCCCCATTTCCAGTGTCTGCTCCAAGGCTATTTTATCTTTACTGGATTCAGGGTTCCTCTTTCAGATACCGTGAGTTCTGTGCCATTTTAGTAGTTTTATCTTTCTTTTGTGTCTCTTTGACAGGGACTGCTGCTGACTCTAAAGGGTTGGACCCTCATCTGAGCCTTTAGCTGATGTAGAAACAGACTGAGAAGCCACAAAGACTTCAAGGGCCAGATATTCAGACTGCGCCGGGCAGTGGCGCAAGCCTGAGCTCAGTGCAACTAGGTTGCCCCAGGGGCCAGGACCAGGCAATATTCAATGGTGATGTGCCATGGCTCAGCACGTTAGATGTAATCGGCCTTTATACACACATGGTGCAGTGGTACTGCACCAGTGCAAGCCACAGAGAGGGAGCATGGGGATGCGCCAGCGTAAGTGCAGTTGCACTAGGCGCATCACCCGCGATATTCAGCCGGGGGCATACAAATGAGGCCATAATCTATGCAAGGCACAAATGGGGCCATTTGCATGTCATTATGGCCCCATTTGCATGCATTGCGCTAGGTGTCCCGGTGAAATGTGCCTGGTGCCCTGCCAGGCAGCTGTCATCGGGGGGTTGGCTCCCTGGTGGGCTAGTGTAGCACCCCCCGTCCCGTATGCCCGATCGCGGGCAGTAGTAGAAATATATTGTAACCTGGTGGTCTAGTGGTTCCCTCCACTGCCCAATCGTGGGCTGAAGTGTGTGGAAATAGAACCTTGTTGGTCTAGTGGACCCCCCCTCCCACTCTGTATGCCTGATCGCAGGCTTCTGTAATAAACGACCAACCTCTGGTGGTCTAGTGGTCCTCTCGCTCCGCAACCGCGGGCATCAGTATTAATTAATCTTTTCCTGGTGGTCTAGCGGTCCCCTCCGCTGCCTGATCACAGGCATCAGTAATAACAAAACATTACCTGGTGGGCTAGTGGTCCCTCCGCTGCCTGATCGCGGGCATCAGTAATAATAAACCATTTCCTGGTGGTCTAGCGGTCCCCCTCCCCACCATCTCACAGAGGACCCCTGGCCACCTGCCCCCACTTGTCATTGGCGGCAATGGCACCTCACCACATACCACCTGGCGCCCGCTTCATTCACATATCTGGTCCTGTGTAGTACAGTATGGTCTGCAAGCCCGTTGGTCCACACTGTGGACCAATAGGCATACAAATCATACTGTACACTTTAATTGGGGGCGGGTGGCCGAGGGTCCTGTGGGAGGGTGGGGAGGGGTACCACTGGACCACCAGGCTACATTCTGCATTTACAACAGCCTGCAATCGGGCAGCAGGAGAACAGCTAGACCACCAGGAAATGTTTTTTATTACTGATGCCCATGATCGGGCAGCGGGGGGACCGCTAGACCACTAGGACATGTTCTTTAATACAGATGCCCACAACTACCAGGAGTTAGTTACTTACTACAGGAGCCCGCGATTGGGCATACAGGGTGGGAAGGGGGTTGACTTGACTATCAGGGGGTCCGGGTGCTTTTGGACGATGTTCCCGCTGGATGGGTGGCAACCCATGGCTGGTGGCTGTTGTTTTGCGCCTTGCAATACAGCTGCCCGCCTCTGGGTGGCCAGCTTTTGAGCCTATATTTTACAGCTCAACTTTGAGCACCAGTGTACGGCGCATGTAAGGGTTGCGCCAGCATATGCGCCACACATCCCAGGCTGAATATCGGGATGTGCCGCATATGTATGGGCATGCCACCACATAGAATTACATTGCACCCCGGCGCATCAGGATTTGCACTGCACTGGGCAGCCTTTTCAATATCCCACCGGGGCATAATGCGTGGTTGCACCAGCGCAACTCAGTTGTGCCAGGCGCAACCCCTTTGAATATCCTGACCCTAATGTTTTTTAGTCTTTCTCTTTTGTGTTTAGTGCAAAACATTTTATCGAGATCACAAGTTAAAAAATCATGGTCTGGATCCAGGCACCTTGAACAAAGCTCACGGCAGTCTGCTTTAAGTAGGAGCTGAAAACAAATACTGCCATTTTAAAGCCTGTAGGTCTTGTCTTGTTTTTAGGTCAGCCAGTAATGTGAAACACTGATGACCTTGAAGACATTTCCGGTTTCGGGATTAAAAGGGATTTGACAATGTGCCAAAATAATGCTAAAATAGTGCTTATTAAAGCAAATTCTGATTTTGTTCCTCACTTGATAACTTCAATGTTGAGGGATTCCTGAGGTTTGAAAGGTTGGTCTTAGCCTGGGTTTTAGCCATGTTTCCATTGTCCCTAATACATTAGGCTGATAATGAGTGACCCAAGCTGCAAGCCCATCTACTGTAGCATAGAAATCAGATTCCTTATATTTAAATTAACTATTTTCAGACCTTTGAAGTTTTGTAAGGGTGGGGGATGTAATGACGGGGGATGAGCTCGAGTAGGGCCAGGATTTAACTCAACATCCTCAGGAGACAGCAAGTAAGTAAAGGCAAGATAAATTAAGGGGCAGTATCTCAGGTACATGTTAATCATATTTCAGCTTCACTGATGTCTCTTGAGGAAGAGAGACATTTTTATGATGTAGTGAGGTAGAAGGAAATCATAGTAATGTGTCAGCAGAAAAGAACCATCCTGGCCCATCCAGTCTGCCCATCTCCCCCCCCCCACTTGTCACCGGTCCACAAGGAGCCTATCCTCTGTCCTCTAACCAACCCATATGTCTATCCCACGCTCTCTTGAATCCCTCCACCATTTCAACACCTACCACCTCCTCAGGTAATCTGTTCCAGGGTTCAACCACCCTCTCAGTGAAATAACACCCCCTTATATTACCTTTAAATATTCCTCCTTCCAATCTTAAAGTATGACCTCTTGTTTTAACTCCGACTTTCCTTTTAAATAGACTTCCTTCCTTCCCTCACTTTATTTATCCCCTTCATGTAATTGAATGTGTCTATCATGTCCCCTCTCGCTCTCTTCTAAACTCTAGCAGATACGGATTTAATTTTCTCAGTCTTGTCTCATATGGTTTCCCTTGCATACCCTGCACCATTTTTGTTGCCCTTCTCTGAACCTTTTCTATTACATCCATGTCCCTACTTAAATGAGGCCTCCAGAACTGTACCCCCCATACTCCGTGTGCAGTCTAGCCATGGTCTTATATAATCACATCAGCACCTCCCTCTTCCTACTAGTTACACAGAAACATAGAAATTGTCAGCAGATAAGGACCGCTAGGCCCATCCAGTCTGCCTGTAGGCCCTATACATGTATGCATCCCAGTTATGCCCCTTCCTATGCACGCCATCATTCTGTTAGCTTTGCCAACCATCTTACTGCATTAGTCACTTACCATACCCTAAGGTTGTTTGATATTATAATCCCGAGATCCCTTTCCTGTTCTGTTTGCTTTATCTGCTCTCCCCCCAGTGAGTACTTGGCCAGTTGATTTTTACACCCTGTATGCATCACCACACACTTCTTTGTATTGAACTTCAGCTGCCATGTTTCTGACCATTTCTCTAGTATACTCAAATCCCTCCTCATGGCCTCAACCCCTCCTTCAGTGTCGACTAGGGTTACCACCTTTCAAAAAGCCCAAAGTAGGACATTTCTTACTGAAACATGATTTTTCGCAGGACAGTACCTAACCTCGACCAATGCAACAGACTTATTTTCACTATATAATCAGAATTACGGCAAAGTATTGTAGTTTCTTAGTTGTTTTTGAACAGATCCAGAAACAAATGATTTGATACGTTTTATTGGACCAACATGGATGTTACAGAAAAGAACAAAGTGCTTTAGCTTTCGAACCAACCAGGTCCTTCTTCAGAAGTTTTGTGGCAGTTTTTTTCAAATATCCCATACTATTAACACCAGATTATATAGAAAAAACAGAAATAATTCTCATTGGTTTAACATATACATTTAAAACATAATAGAAGATTACGTCAGAGAAGCTAATTAACACCAGTATGCCTTTAACTGAGGAGCCTCAGAAGGGCAAAGGTTATCAAGAATTCTCTACAGCCAGAGAGTTCTTGTCACATAAATTTTAAAATGTCTCAGTATGCCAAGTAAGCATTCTAGTGATAAAAAATACCTTGGAGTGGCATTCTCTCTAATACGTGTAAGATGAGCTTACAATTTACATTCCAATTGTCCTGGTATATTAAAGGACAGATATTGAGAGACAAAATCCTGAAATTAGGTATAACTGCAAGTTGAAAACAAGCCTCAAATTAACCTACACATATAAACATGATGCATGAAAGTATCACTTGTAAGTGTAAATGCCAAAAAAAAAAATACTTGTCAAGGACCCCCAAGCAAACGAGACCATGAGCCTGATAAGTGCAGATTTCAACACAGAGTCTGTGTATAACAAAAATGCACAGAGTCAGTCTAAGCAATCTAAATGAAAACCCAAAGGAATTACACCTTTTATGAACCCCCAAGTAAACGAGATATGCATCTTAATATGAGCAGATTTAAAAATGTGACAGTGTGTAATCCAATCTGTCTTCAGGGTTTCAAGTGATCATTGCAGCCTCTGATTGGCTGATGCAGCTGTCCATTTGTAAAATGAATATGCATTAGGCTTACTCGATGCCTGATTGGTTCCTTGAATTGGGGCCAAGACATTGTCCTTTCCTCCTCCCAGAAGTCCCTTTATTAAGTCCTCCAGGGCTCCTGGCTTTCTGATTGGCCAATTGCCAGGTGGAAGGTGGAAGGTGGCAAATACAGTGGTTGGCAAACAGTTCACACAATGTCGCAACTTTGAGTCCTGATTGTGGGGCTTTGGAGCAGTCCCAAAGTTCGTGGTCCCCAGATTTAGCAGTTAGCACTGTCCCCAGTTATCCAGTGGTAGAACTGGCACTCCAAAAGATTTCCCCTGCTTGTCGCTGCTGCCAAACTACAATGTCCCCAGGTGGCAGGCAGTTTCTCCACTGTTGGCAGCCTCAGCTGCATTTAAAGGCACAGGCACCTTTTGTACATTTTTAAAAGTTTAAAGTTTCCTTCTTCTCCACTCTCCGTGTGTCTCTGGGCCCCAACTAGCACCTCTGGAGCCCGGGCACAAGGAGGGGAACAAGTACAATGCCACAAGAGGAGCTTTAAGTTAAAGTACCATAGTATTATGCACAGTGTGAGTGGGGAGATCCGGCAGTTTGCACATTCGAGCAGGCAGCCTGAACACGTGCACTACAAAAACTGCATGGCGCTCTTCTATACCACCGAACTGGTGGTCTTTATTCTTTACTCCTCTGGTGCCCTTTTACAGGAATTACACCGAGAGTCAGCAGGAGCAACACTGGGCAGTATTACAGGACTAGGACTGGCGGGACTAAGTAGTCAGGAGGTGGACAGGCAGAGATTTTGCCAGGGGGACAATCACAGTAAGCCCCCACCCATGGGGGGTATATGTGTTCAGTACAGAGGCCCTCAAAAATGTTTTTTTGTTAAGGTTGGGACTTTGTGAAAAATTTTTGTAGAGTAAATTGTTCTCTCCCCAGTTGTTCTCTCCTCTCCCCCCTACACACACACACACACACACACACACGCACACAGTCTAGAAAATCTGTTACAAGAGGCAGTTTTACTTGTGCCCACTGCCTAGCCCAGCAAAAACTGGACTTAAACTTAAAATAAATTCAGTTACACATCCACTTACCTCAGCAGAAATATCTGGCTGGCAGGCTAAAAAAACAAGGTTTTTCAAGTCTCCCATGGTCCACCCTGCCTGCTGTGAACTGGCACCTGATGCTGACTTCAGGACAGGAGACAGTAGAGGCAACTTGCTGGTGGCTAAGTGATCAGTATTTTGTAATAATTTTGCAGCTATTTTGTGTTTTGCTGTTTTATACAGCACTAAACTAGCTCTCTCAGTTGAACTGCTGACTGGTGCTGGCGGCAGGTACCTCCATGACTTCTGTGTCAGTCAGCCGGGTGGCTCATCTTTCCATTACTCTATTGTATGGTGGGTAGTGGCGTCAACCTCCAGTTCCTCTCAAGTGCTCTGGAACTCTTCTCGGTTATCTGGAGACAAGAGTGCTGGAGGGAACTTGAAGGGGAGACCAGAAATTAAGCTGTGTGGTGGTGGGAGAAGGTGAGGAAAGGCAAGGTGGACCATGACGTTTAGGTGAGTGCACCCAACTGGCTGAAGTACACTCATGACATCAGACACATGCTGCTTCTACTGCTGAGTTAGAAGCATGGAGGGGGAAAAAAACAAAGAAAGCACCATGAGACGCTGAGTCAGCATGGTAATAGTAGCGTGAAGAGCAAATATGAGATGTGCAGGGGCTGACAACGGGACATCGAGAACCGGACCTCCGAAATCGTGCTTTAAAAAAAACAAACTGGGACAGTGGAGAGGTATGAATGCAATGACCACCCAGATAGGGAGTGAAACACACTTTATTTTTTATACTTGTAAGCCTGATGAGCATTGCTGCCCATTTTCACAAGCGACAGATGGTTACGGTAAGCATAAAAACAATTATGCAAACAGTCTGACATACATTAAATACAACAGTGAATACAAATAAACTACAACTACTACTACTACTGCTTTGAGTTCTAGTACCATTAGTAGTAATGTATCTTGGAACTAATGAACAAACTGATTTGATTTACTTTGTTAACCCAGTAATCAGACTTTATAAACTCAGGAAATGCACAGCTATTGGGATCACATTAAAGTAGGTATCCTGAAATAAGGAGTAACAAGACTACATAAATGTGAAACAGTCTAGTAAGTGTGAAATATAAGGTCTGCAACTCAAAATGATACCTAGGACTATAATTATAATTAAACACCAGAAACCCTACAGCATAAACAGCCTGCATTAATATCAACAACATCAAATCATTGGAGTTGGGCAAATACACTGCATAATATAGAATGAGGAAATACTGAAGCAACAATAATTTACAGTGTTTAAGATCTATAGTGGCTGTCTGCCGGCTGCCTCCTACGGTAGATACCAACATAATTACGCCATTTGCACTACATAGAAACATAGACTTTGACAGAAGATAAGGACTGTTTGGCCCACCTAGTCTGCTCATTAGCACTCCAGAATGCTGGAGGAGCACTTTTAAAAGAACAGTTGGCTCCTCCCAAGTGGCTTTAGCACAGTGCTCAGGTCCCACTGGGGCTGGAGTGGAAATGGATTGTCTCACGGCATCTCCTAGAGGTGATCAGTAGTGGTGTGGGGGGGGTATTGCTAGTCCTCTTGCTATATCATAGAGTCAGGTTGGAGAGGCTGTTGTTGGAAAAGATATAACATATTATATATTTAGCATGTATTATATATTTTAGGGTTAGCTTTCTACGCACACTGTAGAAACATAGAATTTGACGGCAGATAAGGACCGCATGGCCCACCTAGTCTGCCCATTTCCCTACCTAACGGATAAGCTGCAGATCCTAGTTAACCAACAGCCTACTTCCTACTACCCCCCACTAGAACTGTCTTATGTCTGTCCCATGCATTCTTGAATTCCCCCACTGTTTTTGACTCTACGACCTCCTCAGGAAGGCTATTCCATGCATCTACAACCCTCTCTGTGAAGAAATACTTCCTCACATTACCTCTGAGCCATCCCCCCTCTATCTTCAAATTGTGCCCCCTTGTTGTTGCACATCTCTTTTTCTGAAAGATGCTACCCTCTTGGACTTTGTTGATTCCCTTGAGGTATTTGAAAGTTTCTATCATGTCCCCCCTCTCCCTCCTTTCCTCAAGACTATACATCTTAAGCTCCTTTAGTCTTTCTTCATATGTCTTCTGGTGCAGACCCTGCACCATTTTGGTTGCCCTCCTCTGGACAGCCTCCACCCTGTCTATGTCTTTGCGGAGATGGGGTCTCCAGAACTGTACACAGTACTCCAGGTGTGGTCTTACCAACTGTCTGTACAGAGGGCAACAACTTCCGTTTCTACTGGTGATGCCTTTCCTATGCATCCCAGTATCCCCCAGCCCTCTTTACTGCCTTCTCACATTGCTGGCCCACCTTTAGGTCATCTGACATGATACCCCAGGTCCCTTTCCATTTTTGTTGTTGTCAGTATCTCACCCCCCATTGTGTACTCTTCCCCTGGGTTTTTGTTTCCCAGGTGCATTACTTTGCACTTCTTTGCGTTGAATCTAAGCTGTCATACATTTGACCATTCCTCCAACCTTGCCAAGTCCCATTTCATCCTTTCCACCCCACCTTGCGTATCAACCATGTTACAGATCTTTGTGTCATCTGCAAAGAGACAAACTTTCCCTTCTAGTCCCTCTGCAATGTCACTTATAAAGACATTAAAAAGAACCTGCCCCAGTACTGAACCCTGCTGTACCCCACTAGTAACCCTCCTTTCTTCACTGTGGACTTCATTTACTATTACCCGCTGTGTCCTGTTGTCCAGCCAGTGTTTTACTCAGGCTACCACCCTGGGACCCACTTCCAGGCTGGCTAGTTTGTTTATTAATCTTTTGTATGGAACTGTGTCAAATGCCTTGGTAAAGTCTAGGTAGACCATGTCCACAGCCCCTCCCTGGTCTACTACTTTGGTCACCCAGTCAAAGAAATCAATTAGATTTGTCTGACATGACCTTCCTTCTGTGAATCCATGCTGCCTTGGGTCCTGTGCCCCACTGGCCTCTAGGTACTCAACAATTCTTTCCTTCAGCAGTGATTCCATCATTTTCCCTACCACTGAGGTCAAACTGACAGGTCTGTAGTTTCCTGCCTGTGTCTTGCTCCCACTTTTGTGAAGGGGAATCACATCCACCCTCCTCCAGTCCTCAGGTACCACACCATCCTCCCATGATTTATTAAAAAGGGTAGTTAGTGGTGTTACTAGTTCTTCCCTTAGTTCTTTTAGAATTCTGGAGTGAATCCCATCAGGCCCTATTACTTTATTCACCTTCAGTTTTAAGAGTTCTTTTGGAACCCTTTCTTCTGTGAAAGGACTAATATCAACCCCCTATCCAGAGTGCTTCTATTGACTGGACGAGGTATCTCCCCCCTGCTTTTCCATTGTGAATACCGAACAGAAGAATTCGTTCAGTATCCCTGCTTTTTCACTGTTGCTCTCTGCCCAACCTCCTTCCTCTTTATTCAGCCTCAGTATCCCTGCCTTAGTCTTTCTTTGCTCCCTAATGTACCTATAAAAGGTTTTATCCCCCTTCTTAATCGAGTTGGCTATCTTTTCCTCGGTTTGAGTCTTTGCTATTCTGACTGCCTTCCCCTCTTCCTTCTGCTTTAACTGGTACAGTTCTCTGTCCTGCTCCTTCTGTGTTTCCTTATACTTCCTGAATGCTATCTCTTTCTCCCTTACCTTCCCCGCTACTTCTTTAGAGAACCATAGAGGTTTCTTCTTTCATTTTGATTTGTTTATTTGCTTCACGCAAAGACTTGTTGCCTCTGTGATGGTGGTTTTAATGTTTCCCCATTGTTGCTCCACCCCACCTTCTTGCCTGTTTGCTAGTGCTTTTCTGAGGCACTCTCCCATTTCGACAAAATCAGCCCTCCTGAAGTCCAGTACCTTCACTTTTGTGTGGCATGACTCTGCAGCTAAGTTTATCGTGAGCCACACTGTTTAGTGGTCGCTTGTTCCCAGATGGCTACCCACTTCAAGATCAGAGATCCTCTCTCCGTCCCCATCTGAGAGTACCAGGTCTAAGATTGCTCCCTCCGGAGTGGGTTCCAAAACTAGCTGTCTGAAGCATGCCTCCTGTAGGGCATCAAGAATGGCCCTGCTCTTGGATGTGGCTGCAGCAAAGGTGCTCCAGTTAACATCTGGCATATTCAGGTCCCCCATCAACAATACCTCCCCTTTCTCTGCCTTCCCAAGGATGCCTTCTATCATTTCCTTGTCTATTTCCTCCCCCAGAGACGGTGGTCTGTATACAACCCCTGTGTGGATTGTGGAGCCATTTCCAGTCTCCAGGGTGGCCCACAGTGCCTCGTTTCTTCCCTGTTTACCCTTTAGTTCTGTTGCTTTGATCCCTTCCCTTACATAGAGAGCTACTTCTCCTCCTCCTCTTCCCTCCCTGTCCCTCCTATAGATTGTTTACCCAGGTATGTTGACATCCCAGTTATGGTTCTCTGTGTACCATGTTTCTGTGACTGCCACGATATCTAGGCATCCTCTTCCATCAAGGCCACCATTTCGGAGAGCTTTTTACCTAGACTATGGGCATTGGTACTCATTACCATCCATTTTATTATGGCTTTACTTCTTTTTGTCCCATCCCTGTCCTTACTGCCTTTGTCTTTTTCTCCATTTGCCCATGCCCTTCTCCATATCGACTGCTCTATCTTGTTGTTTACCTCACTAACTAATCTGACTTTTTTTTGGGGGGGGGCTAGGATTTCCCTTCTCCTTTTCAGTAGACTGGTTAAAGAATCAGAAGCTCAGGTGGTGCAGTATTGTATAATGGGAAGTAAATATCCTTATTTTATGTACTTATAAGTACACATTTTGGAATCCTTCAGCATGTCAGTTTTCACAGTTTAGTGGCATATTGTTAAATGCATATTTTGTTCATTGCAAGGCAGACTTTAAGCTGTACTGCTTTATGCAAGATCAGGAGTACAGTTTTTTTTTCTCCATTGATTTTTAGACAGCCTTCCTGCAAAGAACTCCTCACACCTTTTAAACTTGATTTGCAGTATGTGATTATCACCTAACTTCATACTCACAGTGTAATTAACACCCAAGCCAGGACATGCTGGATCAGCAATGGACCTGAAAAAGAAAAAAATTTAACATGAACTAAAGAAAAAAACACAGTAAGGAAAAAAGTAAACTTACTCAGATTTTTAATACAACTTTTAATAATAATCTTATAATTAATTACAGGGCAACTGGGTTGTGACTGTGACTGGTAAATCAGAATACGGACCCACTCCACCACCCATAATGTTCTGTCCAAAAAGGCCTGCATATGTAAACTTTCTTCTTTCCCATTTTTCTAGTTATTACATGACCATTGTTAAAATAGCATTAGTTGACATCTTTATCTGAAAAATGAATAAGCGTGGCACAATAGAAACATAGAAACTAATGGCAGATAAGGCCTGCTTGGCCCACCCAGTCTGCCCATTAGTATGTTGCTTGCACGCATGTGCAAGAAACATAGTGCCATTATCCGAGTTTTTGGAGGTGTGGCACCCGTCTTCCAATTCAGTCAGTGTGCTTGCAGGCGCGGCCGCCGTTCGCCAATGAATGCTGCAGCTGTCTATGACAGCAGTTGAAAATGCAGTGCCATACAGTTGAAAGGGAGAGCTACGCTTCAGTGAGCAGTGATAAGATATTGCATGCTCATGCGTGCCTCACATACACACACACACACACAAAGCAGGAAACAGCACGAGAACACACTGACACAGACGTCAAGACTTCTGTCCCACTGCCAGTGGTTAGCAGATGTGCAAATTACACTAGCCTCAAAATGTCAAAGGGCTTAATAAAAATGTTAGGAACAGCACAACATCAGCAGACATTAATTTTAAATAGGATCATTATAAAATGGGTGCACAATGCTATTAACTGTAACAACGCATTTGATGATGACATATGACATTTGCCTATATGAGATGTACATTTCTACACAGTCACTTTCCTCATTGGTTCACTGATTAGGATTATAGGAAAAAAAACACCTTAACAAACACAACCTGCGCCCCCAAAAGAAAACACACACACACAAAATAAGAAAAATCCAAGTGCAGGACATCATTCAATGGCATAATAACATCGAAGTAAGACAGTGCAACATCAAATGGCATGTTATAGTTCATGTCAACAGATGTTTGAGGTTGTCCATTATTTACTTTGAAGTTTCCTAATTTCAAAACGGAGCTTTTATTACAGTTTTCTTCACATCTGCTGCTAAAGACCTATGCTTGCCAACGAAGTAAATAGCACATGATGATACAATACATTTAAAGTGTGAGAACAGAAATCTATACATAACACATGCCCACACTAAAATAAGATGCTTTGGCGACACACAATGACATTCATAGATTTGAAGTGTGTGACACTTGCAACTTCTTCTACGCAAAGCTGATAGGATCGTGGGGCACATGGTGGTGGTGGTGGTGGGTTAATTGGAAATCACTGAATGCCCCCAACATGATTCAAACTGAAGCAAAGTGTGACTTGACAGGACCAGAGGGCAGGATGTCTGGGGACAAAGAGCGGAGATTAGCCACAGGTGGCAACATACAGAACGGAGGGTGTGGAGATTAGCACCCCACCTAGCAATATGTCATTGTCCTTGAAATCCCTTTACAAGAAGGAAAGCTGTACATTGTATGCAACAAGATAGGGTGTGGCAGAGGTTACATCTGACATCACGAGTGCCACCAGATGCAGAGCAACCAGAGAAAAGACTATGACTGAAACTGTACAGATGAATGATACAAATTACATATATAATTCATGTAACCCTTCCAAAAATAATCGCTTTCATAAACTGCTTAAGTTAAAACAAAATTACTGTATGAGACATCCAAATATAATCCATTCATTTCCGTGAACAGTAACATTCATTGATAACTTGAATTTAATTATGTGGCTCCCACTCTGTGCACATAGTGCCGAGTCCACTGCTAAAATGACGTCAGTGCTCTCACTGGGTATCTGTGTGGATCGAAACAACTTGGGCGAATTTGACACCAACAGAGTAGTCAGACAGGTACCTAATAAAAAAAAACTACAGCTCTGAACACTGCAATCATACGTTAAAAAAAAAAAACACAACAAGGACCTGTAGAAATTAATTTGTTTCATGGGGAAAAACGAGGTAAAACATTGCACATGATCTTTAAACATTTCCTTTAGTATCAGGGTAACTTCTTATGAATGTCTGATAGAGATAAGTCATGAATCCATCTGGCCAAGGTGTTTTATTTTTCTTAAGAGCTATAATGGTATCCAAAATGTCATAATCTGATATATCTTGCCCTAGTTTGGTTGCCTGCTCTGGTGACACCTCTGATAGAGTGAGTTATTTACAAAATTCTGAGAGGGTTACATTATTTACTTATTTCTCTTCAGTATATACATTTTTGTAAACCTCATAGAATTCCTCATTTATTTTTTTGAATTCTGTGATTATCTTTGTATTTTTGGGTGACCTAATCACTGTCATTTTGTTTTACTCTGATGGCTACTATTTTAGATACTCTAGGTCCAGTATCAATGTAGTTCAGCTTCGCCTTCCTAATGGTGAGTTCTGCTTCCATTCTGCTTAAGTCATTATGTTCTGATTTAAGTTTAGACCAGCTGTCTCAAAGCTCCCTAGAATCAGAGGTACCTAACTTTGTCTCCACATCTTTAATTTTCCTTAATATGCTACTCTGAGCTAAGAGTCTTTGTTTCTTCTGGTTTGTACAGATGCTGTTAGGGTTCCCTGCAGCCAGTATTTAAGTGTATCCCACAGCATCCCTCTTTTGGTGTCCTCTAGCCTATTAAGATCCACAAATTCAGCTATTCTGGCTTTAATTAAAGTGACAGTTTCAGGGTTGCCTAGAACAGTATTATGTATTCTCCATCTTTTGGACCTCCCAGTGCTCTGTAACAATGAAAAATGTAATACTACCAGTGAGTGGTCTGAGATAACCATTGGTTTTATTATGTTGCTTGCACGCATGTGCAAGAAACATAGTGCCATCATCTGAGTTTTTGGAGGTATGGCACCCATCTTCCAATTCAGTCAGTGTGTTTGCAGGCGCAGCTGCCATTCGCCAATGTATGCTGCAGCTGTCTATGACAGCAGTTGAAAATGCAGTGCTGTACAGTTGAAAGGGAGAGCTATGCTTCAGTGAGCAGCGATAAGATATTGCATGCTCATGCACGCCTCCACACACACACACACACACACACACACACGCATGCACGCATATTGCATGCTCATGCGCTCCCCCCACGGACACACTGTATAGCCAATGGAGGTGCCCAATCCCCCATTGGCTGTGCTGTGCTCCCCCCAACAGAGTTCCAGGTGCCACACTGGGAGCCCGCCCCAACGTGGCAGCAGTCTGTATGGCCAACAGGGGTACCCAATCCCCCGTCAGCCCCACTGCCCCCAAACAGCCTTCCAGCTGCCATGCTGGGAGCCCACCCCAGCGTGGTACAAGTCCCATGTCATCAAACTAAAAAAAAACAAAAAACCTGAAAGACAAAAACCTTCCCCCGCTGACTGTCCTAACCCCCCTCCTGCACCCCACCCTCTGTGCATCCATCTCCCCACAACCCCACCTCACCCCATACTTACCTCTGGAGTCCAATGCAATGATCTTCAGTGGACTGGGAACATGTCTGCGCTCTTTAAAGCCGACCACGAACTGAGGAAATGCCGGTAAGCTGTATAATGGAATAAATAGATTTTTTTCCACTTTAGTGCATATCTCGGGCATTTTGGGGAATTTTTTTACCAAATTTTCAACACGGCGTTTTTGGGAGCCCACCTCATGAATTTTGTCACTGTCATGGCGTTAATTGGCCCCAAAAGGTAATTTCATGATCACTGCATGGAACCACCCTTGGGGTCTGATTTATGAAATGACAGTGTCACAGTTCATGAGGTAGGCCCCCAAAAACCCTATGTTGAAAATCTGGTGAAAAAATTCCCAAAAATGACTGTTTTATGAACATGCGTTGCGCTGTTCCTACGCACTCTCGTAAGTTTGAGAATTTTCAATATATTCACTCCAGATTTTCAATATTGCCATTTTACTACACCTCTTTATGAGCAGTACAGATGTCATTCTTCACATGTCACCTAAATGTGTTTCCGTGCATGTAGCGCACAATGGCGCAGTTGGTGTGCGTAATCAATGTTTGGGACAGATTAAGAAAATCACAGTGACACTGTTCATGAGCAGAGGTCTTAAAATGGCTATGTTGAAAATTTGATGAAAAAATTCCCTTCAGCCATTCTGCAATGTTACCAATGAAGATGTTGAACAGGACTGGCCCCAGGACCGATCCCTGCAGCACCTCACTGGTCACCCCCTTTCCCTAGACTGCACCCCATTTACCACCACTCTCTGCCTCCTGTCTGTTAGCCAGTTTCTAACCCAGTTTACTACCCTTTCCCCCATGCCCAGCCTACCCAGCTACTTTATCAGCCTCCTGTGTGGGATGGTGTCAAAGGCTTTGCTAAAATCAAGGTAAACGTTGTCCACTGCCCCACTCTGATTCACTTCCTTTGTCACCCAGTCAAAGAAATCAACCAGATTTGTCTGACATGATGTCCCCACTGTGAATCCATGTTGTCTATGGTCCTGAGCTCCGATGGCTTCTAGATGCCCTACTATCCTTTCTTTAAGCAATGTCTCCATGATCTTCCCCATTACTGAGGTGAGGCTGAACGGCCTATTGTTTCCCGCCTCCTCCCTGCTGCCGGACTTGTGTAGAGGGACCACATGTGCCCTCCTCCAATTCACTCATGTTGAATGACTCAGTAAACATGGCTACCAGAGGTACTGCTATCTCCCTTCGCAGCTCTCTTAATATCCTTGGGTGTATGCCATCTGGTTCCATCGCTTTGTCCACCTTCAGTTTAGTGAGCTCCTGCAAGACTCTTTTGCCTTTGAATGGACTATTGTCCACCTCTTCACCCCCCTTGTCAACTGCTGTACTGCTGTGGCCCTTGCCCCCTCCCACTCTTCTGTGAATACTGAATGGAAAGACATAGTGGATGACTTAGGAGGAAGGCATGGAACTGTCACTTGCAAATGCCTAAACAGCACATACAAGCAAGCAACATTCGACATTGGCAAATGCTTGTTCCTACCTACTGCAATACTGCAGATCCTACTTGATCTCTGGCTTTAAACCCTCTCTTTCCTATTGCTAGAGTTTCCTTGTTTCTATCCCATGCATTCTTGAATTCCCCTACTGTGTTTTCCCCCACCACCTCTGCTGATAGACTGTTCCATGCATCCACCACCCTTTCTGTGAAAAAATACTTCCGTATGTTAGCCGAGTCTACCACCCTCCAGCCTCATATCATGACCCCTTGTTCTTGAACATCTTTTTTTCTGAAAGATGCTACCCTCTTGTACCTTGTTTATGCCCTTGAGGTATTTTAAGGTCTCTATCATATCCCCCCTGTGTCTCCTCTCTTCCTGGGTATACATATTGAGGTCCTCTAGTCTTTCCTTATATGACTTTTGGTGCAGACCCTGCATCACTTTTGTTGCCCTTCTCTGAACTGCCTGTACTCTGTCTATGTCCTTCCAGAGATGCGGCCTCCAGAACTGGACACAGTACTCCAGATGGGGTCTCACCAATGCTTTGTACAGTTGTATCACCACCTCCTTTTTTCTGCTGGTAATACCTCTCTCTATGCATCTCAGCATCCCGCTGGCTCTCCACACAGCCTTTTCACAATGCTTGGTCAACTTTAGGTCATCAGACTTGATCACCCCCAGGTCCCTTTCCTGTTTGGTGGTCATCAGTACCCCCCCATCAAGTATTCCTCCTCTGGGTTTCTGTGCCCCTAATTTATTTATTGAAACGTTTCATCAGGAAGGCACACTGAGTGACAAGTTGCACATCTCCCAGTGCGACCTGGGGGGGAAGGGGTACAATAGGAATGAGAAATTAAGCATTCAGATTACAAGATCAACATTAACATACAGTTGTAGGGCAGGTGTTACAAACAGTGTTACAACAGTGTTGTGCATAATAGGTAGAAAGAGTGGACAATAATAAGTGCCAGGTTAATAAGTAAACAAGTGCTTACATGAAAGAAAAGGGGGAAAGGAGAGGGAGGGATGAGGTGGGGGAAGAGTCGTGTCCCTGGAGACCCCTTCAGGATGTGAGGAACCCTGCAAGGGGACTGGGGGGGCAGAGAGAATGGGATAAGGCAGTGTCCCAGAAAGAGATCACTTCAGGATGTGGGGAACCCTGCAAGGGGGCTGTGGGGCTAGATAGAAAGGGGGATAAGTCTGTAGGAATTTAAAGAGGGAGGAGAGAGAAGGAGGAGGTGTGACTTAATGCTAGGAAGGGGAATAAGACTTAACCCAAAAGAGGGCCCTTCAGGATGCAGAGCACCCTGCAAGGGGGTTGGGGAAGGTCAGTAGATAGGGATTAAGACAGTGATAGGAGAGGGAGGGAGGGAGAATTGAACCCTTGAGGGGAAGAGAATTTTCACCTTTGGAGGGGATGGGGCCTAATCAATAGTCCATCAGGATGCATTAGACCCTGCTAGTAGTCACGGGAAGCCAATAGAGTGGCTAGATAGAATAAGGGAGATATGCTTAGGCTCAGTTGAACCCATTCAGGATGTTGAGAACCCTGCAAGGGGACTGCGATGGCCAGGGAGAAAGGTAGATGTGGGAGAGGAAGGAGAGGAGACTAGGTGCAGTAGGACCCTCTCAGGATGCTGAGAACCCTGCAAGGGGGACTGTGAAGACTAGGGAGAAAGGTAGATGAGGATGGGGAAGGAGAGGAGACAAGCCTAGGCCCAGTAAGTCCCCCTTCAGGATGCTGAGAATCCTGCAAGGGGACTGCGAAGGCTAGGGAGAAAAGGTAGAATGGGGAGGGGAAGGAGAGGTGACATGCCTAGGTGCAGTAGGGCCCCTTCAAGATGATAAGAACCCTGCAAGAGGACTGCAAGTCTAGGGAGATAGGAGGGATGGTGGGGGGGAAGGGAGTAGATGAGAGATACAAGCCCCGTGGGGGGTAGGAGAGAGACCAATGGAGAGTATTTGGGGTCCCTTACATTCTGTAAGAGATCAAGGGAGGCCAGTAAGGGGAAGCAATTTGGGGTAAGGGGAGGAGAGCTAGAAATTTGGGGGGTGGTGGTGCATAGGGTAAAATGAAGGTGACGGTGGAGGGGTAGGATATGTCCAGGGCTTAGAGGAGGGAATTAGGGAGGGATATGGCAGGAGCAGCTAGGTGCAAAGTAATTACTGAGGGCAGAGCTGCTGGTGTAAGCAGAGGATGAGTGCCGGATTTGAGGGGGGGAGGGAATTCCAAATTTTTGGGAGGTGGTGAGAGTAACCAGATTGGCCGATTTGGGTGGATCTGCAGGGGACTACCAGGGTTCAGGAGTCGGTAGATCTAAAGGAATGGGAATATGGGGGGATGTTATAAAGGAGAAGGTGAGGTAGGAAGGGAGCGAGGGGAGGCATCCAAGACAAAGCAGCAGAAGGAATTGTAGAGGGTGTCCATTCAGGCCAGGGAGGACTTGGGGCAGCACCATAGACCATGCACCAAATGCATGATTTTACACTTCTTTGCATTGAATCTTAACTGCCACACTCTTGGCCACTCCTCAAGCCTGCTTAGGTCCTTCCTCATTTATCTCCCCCCCCCCTTGGAGTGTCAACCCTGTTGCAGATCTTAGTGTCATCTACAAAGAGGCATACTTTCCTTTCCAGACCCTCTGCAATGTCACTTCTGAAGACATTAAAGAGGACTGGCCCCAGAACTGATCCTTGTGGCACACCGCTGGTCACCCTCCTCTCTTCAGAATTAACTCCTTTCACCACCACCCCCTGTGTTCTATCCCTTAACCAATTTCCGACCCAGTTTATCACCTTGGGACCCACTCCCAGGCTGTCCAGCTTGTTTACAAGCCTCCTATGTAGAACGGTGTTGAAGGCCTTGCTAAAATCCAGGTAGGCCACATCCACTGCCCCACCCTGATCTAATTCCCTGGTCACCCAGTCAAAGAAATCTACCAAATTTGTTTGACATGACCATCCCGCTGTGAATCCATGCTGCCTAGGATACTGTAATCCACTGGATATAAGATGTACCACAATCCTGTCCTTTAGCAGTGATTCCATTAATTCCCCCACCACCGAGGTCAGGCTGACTGGCCTGTAATAGCCAGCCTCCTCCCTGCTCCCAATTTTGTGGAGATGAACTACATCTGCCCTCCTCTAGTCCTTTGGAACCACTCCCCTTTCCAGCTATTTGTTGAACAAGGCTGTCAGTGATGTTGTGAGCACCACTCTGAAGGTCACCACATTCACCACATCCTACATTATCATAAATTATCTTAAATGCACGAGTTGAAGTATTGTGCATTATATTGTATTGTATACAATGTGTGTAGGGCTTCCAGTACTTAAATAAATGCACTATTTTCCCAAGACTCTGACCCAAATGAAAGATAAATGATGTTATTCATCCAGTGGGTAAATAACACTGTTTATCTTTCACTTGCCTACATCACAATCAGGCTGCAGCATACTCCTCATTTACCATCCACCAGGTGATGGGGGTGTATTCCTGAAGAAGATTGCAGACCTCATCATCGATATGGTGTTGGAGTCTCCCAGATTGATAATTCTGGGGGACTTCAATGCCTGAGTCGACGACAAACTCTCGCAGTTTGGTCAAAATCTCCCTCCGTTAATGACAACACTGGGCCTTACACAGGTAGTTACCTCCTCTACCCATATAGGAGGCCACTCTTTGGATCTGCTGTTCCTCCTGGGGATGGAGATCACTGATCTGAGGGTGGAACCAGTTGGTTGGTCTGACCGTCACACCATAGGGTTTAGTTTCAGGGACCCCCTAATGGACCTACCCCTGTGGAGATGGTCCGGTACTGCCCTTTAAGAGGCGTTACCTCAGATGGTCTATCGGCGGTACTGGTCTTATCGGGATTTCTGGATGAAAGCACGAGTCCAGGGGATCTCGTGCTAGCCTATAACAAGGCAGTGGGAGAGGCCTTGGACTTGATTGCTCCTGTTCATGTTCGACCACTCACTCTTTGCCCAAGGTCTCCTTGGTTTGATGGGTCCTTGAAGGAGTTGAGATGGGTAGGTCAAAGCCTGGAGAAAGCATGGCGGAAGTCCAGCCTAGATGCTGACAGGCTTAGATCGATGGAACACTATAAGGGCTATCAATCAGAAATCACCCGTAAGAAGGCAGAGTTCCTGTCCAGGGAGATTTCTGCTGCGCAGAACCGACCAGCTGAATTTTTTCGAACTGTTGACAGATTGTGCAATCCAATCTGTCTCCAATCCGGAAGAGTTTTTTCACAAATTGAGTGTGACAAGCTAGCTCGGTTTTTCACAGATAAGGTTGCCAGCATCAGGTCCAGATTCGACCTGGCTCACTCCATGAGGGGTTGTGGAGATCGATGGGAGGTGGTGAACACCCAGTCTGTCTGGACAGATTTTAGCCGACTGAAATTCATGGACGTTTTGAAGATTGTCCAGACTTTGCGCCCAACCTGTTGCAGTTTGGATCCGGGCCTTACCCCCCTTTTATTGGGTTGTGTAGATGTCATCTGCCCAATCCTAGCTGAAATTATATGGAGATCCTTGGAGAAGGGAATCTTTCCAGATCCCCTAAAGGAGGCGGTCATTCGACCACTCCTTAAAAAACCTTCCTTGGACCCCATTGATCCAGCAAGCTACCGACCTGTCTCTAACCTTCCCTTTGTGGGGAAGGTGATTGAGAAGGTGGTTGCGCTGCAACTGGATGATCGTTTGTTAACTCATAATGTCTATGAAGCTCTCCAGTCTGGTTTCTGGAAGAGGTATAGCACTGAGACTGCCCTTGTTCGAGTATTAAATGACCTCCTGATGGCTAGAGATGGAAAGGCTCGTACCATCTTGGCCCTTCTCGATCTCTCAGCAGCTTTTGACTCTGTGGACCATGAGGTACTTTTGGAATCTCTGCAGTTCCTTTTTGGACTGTCTGGTACAGTCCTTGAATGGTTTCAATCCTTCCTCGTAGGTAGGACTCGGGGGTGGTCACAGGAATTTATTCCTCCGACTCCCTCTCCCTGTCCTGCAGGGTCCTGCAGGGTTCCATATTGGCGTCCATGTTGTTTTCAGTGTATATGCTGCCATTAGGAGATATCATTAGGTGATACAGCTTGAGTTTTCACTGCTACACAGATGATACTCAGCTGTATATGTCCTTTGTGCCCGGACAGGCTGATGCAATCTCTATGCTAAATACCTGCCTCTCTGAGATCAAAGACTGGATGAGCTCGAGTTGGTTGAGATTAAACCCGAATAAAACTGATGTGTTGGTTGTGGACCCGGGTCGCCCAGGGGCGGGTTTTGGAGCTGGGCTCATGTCGGGCCTGTGGCTCGATGATGTCCAGCTCATTACCTCAGATCGGGCGCATAACCTGGGCATTATTTTTGATGACAGCTTGACCCTTAAGTCTCAGGTGTCAGCTGTGGTCAAATCCTTATTTTATCATCTGAGGAATATCGGCTAGGTAAAACACCTGATTCCACTGGGGTGACCTTCCAACATTGGTCCATGCCTTCATTACCACCCGTCTTGACTACTGCAATACCCTCTACCTAGGGCTGCCTGGGGTTGATATCCATCACCTGAAGTTAGTGCAGAATGCTGTGGCCAGGCTGCTGACTGGTACCTCTAGGACCAGTCATATTTTGCCTGTGCTGTGCGAACTGCATTGGCTGCTAGTTCAGTGGCGGATCACCTATAAGGTAGGTTTGCTTACCTTCAAAACCCTACATGAACAGTCCCCCGACTACCTGAAATATCTCCCGACTCCCTACTTCCCAAGTCGCCCTCTCTGATCTGCCGATGAGGGATTGCTAGAGATTCCCAAGGTTTGTCTAAAAACATCAGGAGCTCGTGCTTTTTCATTTGCAGCACCAACCTTGTGGAATTCTCTACCTCGTTGGTTAGGAGAATGCCTGACCGTCAAGTTTTAAAGCTGTGCTGAAAACTTATTTAATTTACGTTGGCAGTCACTAATTGTTAAATTGAATGATTGTTTTAAAATGTTCATGGGTTTATGCTGTCATTTTATATTGTGTATAGCGCCTTGGTTATGAAAGGTGCTATATAAATAAAATTGCTTTGCTTTGCTTTGATTGACAGTCCATTCTGCTAATCCCATAATGAATCTACTCTTAATTGTCACACAGAATACAGACATTGTATACATAGAACATAAAATGGACTGGGTTCAAATGTGCTATTAATTTCCATTTGGGAGGTGACAGGACTTCCATAACTCACTCATGGCTTTGTCGCTTGTAAGTTATGGCCCTGCCCCTCACTCATGGAAATAAATGGCATATTTGAACACAGGCCATTTTATATCCTCTTTATACTATACTATATTATATTATAAAAATTATCTGTGAAATAGAGTTTCTTCTTCATTGACTGTAAACATATCAAGCATAGCATACTGCATGTTAATTTGTGGTAAATATATAGGTAGAGCTTCATTCAACACTTAGCAGGGAATGTTAGGTTAATCACACTCTTGGAGGGGACATGCAGGGTTATATTGTATTTTTTATCATCAATACTGGTATCAACATATTAACTTTCATTACTGTATTATTTTTCCTTATGTTGCATAAGACAAATAGAATGGAAATCAACTGCAAAATCTACCGGCTCTTCTTGTAACCGTTCCAAGACGGCCTTGTATGTTACTACTCAGGACCGCTACAGGGAATTCCCATCAGATCTACATCAGGATGGAGGAAAACTGTTTTGTACATCTGCAGTGTGGTGCTTGATTATGTCAGCAGGTCAACAATTACTGACTACCTGGCTGGCAAGAGACATTTAAAGCGGAAGATGGAATTTGATGAGCAGAGCAATAGATAGATAGATAGATACTTTATTTTTATAGTGCCCCATTCCAGAGACTCGGAGTGCTTCTCAAAAAGTGCTTCTAGCAATTTAAAAACACAGTGATGTAATACATCCAACAATCAATTCACTAAGAGATCCAGGTGGAGCTGGCAGCAATACACTTAAAACTATCTATCCACATATAACAAAAGAGTACATCAGAATCTTTATCAGTTAAAGGCCTGGTTGAATACGAAAGTTTTTAATTCCTTTTTAAAGGTTTCCACCGAGGGTGCCTCCTGAAGTTGTTTAGGCAAAGAGTTCCACAGGGTAGGCGTGGCCACTGAAAATGCTTGATCACCAGAATATTCAGCCAAACCCTGAGAACATGGAAGAGGCAACCCTCAGTGAAACAGAGAGCCCAGGACCGACGATGAGGAACAAGGAGATCTTGCAAATAGACCGGTCCCCTTTTGTGTAGGGCCTTATAGGTTAATAATCTGACCTTGAAGACAATCCTCCACCTAACTGGTGGGCAGTGCAGCTCATGGAGGACAGATGTAATATACTCATATCTTTATGCAACTGTCAGTAATCTTGCCACCAGCTGCAGCCAGTGGAAGTTGCCTCCAGATAGCCCCAAGTAGAGGGTATTGCAGTAATCCAGCCTGGACGTGACGAAAGCATGTGTCAGTGAGGACAGATCCTCAGGTGGTAACAGATTCCGGATCCGGGCAATGTTCCTCAGATAGTAAAATCCACTCTTAATGATGGCCGACACCTGAGCATCTAATGTCAGGCCATTGACGAGGATCACACCCAGATCCTTCACCCATATGGACAGGCAATAGTGCCTTGTAAAGGTGTGAACTGTTTTCCATGTAGCTGCTTTACAGATTTCCAGCAAGGGAACATCTCTAGCTGCTGCCACGGAGGCAGCAGTGCCACGAGTGAAGTGTGCCCTGAGACCCTGAGGTAACTGTTTGCCAGCTTTAGAATAGTAGAACTGGATGCAGGAAACAATCCTGCAGGCAACAGTCCTCTTTGAGATGGGGTTGCCCTTTCCCACTTCACCATATGTGAGGAACAATGGAGTATGTTATATCTAAGGTCTTTAGTACGCTCTCGGTAGTATAACAGAGATCTCTTGACATCCAGGCTGTGCAGCTTTTACTCACCCATACCGGACTTAAAGTAAAGAATACAGGAAGGCTGATGGACTGGTTCAGGTGAAACACAGACACCACCTTGGGAAGGAATTTTCTTTTAGTCCTAAGGACTACCGTATCCCTGTGGAAGATGATGCAGTTAGGGTTAGTGCAGAGGTTTTGCATCTTGCACACCCTTCTGGCTGAAGTGATGGCTACCAGGAAGACTGCCTCCCAAGTGACATATTTCAAGTCTGTTGTGGCCACAGGCTCAAAAGCAGGTTCCATGAGCCTGGCTATACAGATGTTCCGATCCCAGGGAGGGACAGGTTCCCTAATGGGGGGATACAGATGCAAGAAGCTCTTAAAGAGCCACTTAAAAATGGGGTAAGAAGCCACTGTTTTCTGCTTGCCTGCTGATGAATGAGCAGAAATAGTTGTCAAGTGAACCCTTAGGGTAGCAGGTCTGAGACCTAAAGTCTGCAGGTGCAGGAGGTAGTGAAAAAGTGTGGGCAGATCTACCTGAAGAGGACTGAGCTGCTTAGGAGTACACCATGGGAAAAACCTTTTCCATTTGAAAGCATGTTTTCCTAGTAGCAGGTTTTCTGGATACTTTAAGGACCTGGAGAGCTTAGTCCGAGAATTGAAAATCAGAGTTCTCAAGCTCCTCAAGAACCAGGCTTCGAGGCATAGAGCCTGAGGTTCGGACAGGTTACTCTGGCCTTGGATGTGGTCAGTAGGTTGTGTCTCGGGGTAGATGAATTGGCAGTTTGACGGACAAAGCCTGCAGTAGGGAGTACCAAGGCTTGCCTGGCCCAATCTGGGGCTTTCAGAATCATGGTTCATTTTATTTATTTAATTTAATGATATCTTGGAGAACACCTGTGAGCGGATGCTCATTTGTAGATTCCACATCATTTACAAGAAAAAAGGTGAACAGGTACATAGTATTACATTACAAGGCATTACATTACAAGCAAGTACAAAATTGCACTGGTACAAAACGATACATTACAAGCTAGGTAAACAACAAATTGGTGTGAATTACAAGATTGGGATAGCATTTAGCTTAAGGTGTAAGATTTAGACACTGCTACAGCATTGATGAAAAGGTGCCTGCGTTGGAGAGATAAGCATACTTGCGGGGGGAGAAACAGAGTGGAGAACGGGCACAGCTGCGGCATAGTGAAGTGTATGCCTGCATAAGGGATTAAGAACAGACTTAAGGAAGGTTGGAGACAATGGGGCTAGGAGAGCAGTAGACGGGGGGGCATGGGGGTAGGGACATCAAGAAATGGAGGATAATGAGTACCAACACCCGTAGTCTGGGCAACAAGCTCCCTGAACTGGTGGCCTTGATGGAAGAGGGATGCCTGGATATCGTAGCAGTGACAGAAACATGGTACGCAGAGAACCATGACTGGGATGTTAACATACTAGGGTACACAACCTACAGGAGAGACAGGGAGGGGAGAAGAGTGGGTGGAGTAGCTCTCTATGTAAGGGAAGGGATAAAAGCAACTGAACAAAAGAGTAAACAGGGAGGAGATGAGGCACTGTGGGTCACCTTAGAGACTGGAAATGGCACCACAGTCCGCACAGGGGTTGTATACAGACCCCCATGTCAGGGGGAAGGAATGGACAAGGATATGATAGAAGGTATACTTAGGATGGCAGAGAAAGGAGAGATACTGATGATGGGGGACCTTAATATGCCAGATGTCAACTGGAGCACCTTTGCTGCAGCCACATCCAAAAGCAGGGCCATTCTAGATGCCTTTCAGGTGGCATGCCTCGGACAGCTAGTTTTGGAACCTACTTGTGAAAGAGTAATCTTAGACCTCATACTCTCAAATGGGGACAGTGAGAGGATCGCAGGTCTAGAAGTGGGTAGCCATTTGGGAACGAGTGACCACCAAACAGTGTGGTTCACAATAAACTCAGCTACAGAGTCAAGCCGTACAAAAGTGAAGGTTCTGGACTTCAGGAGGGCTAACTTGGCAAGATGGGAGAGTGCCTTGAAAAGCACTAGCGTAACAGGCTAGAAGGAGGAGTGGAGCAACAATGGGGAAATTTCAAAACTGCCATCACAGAGGCAACAAGCCTTTGTGTGAAGCAAATAAACAAATCAAAATGAAAGAAAAAGCCACTATGGTTCTCAAAAGAGGTGGCGGTGAAGGTTAGGGAGAAAAAGATAGCATTTAGGAAGTATAAGGAAACACAGAAGGAGCAGGACAGAGAAGTGTACCAGTTAAGGCAGAAGGAAGCAGGCAGGGTAGTCAGAACAGCAAAGGCCCAAACTGAGGAAAAGATAGCCAACTCGGTTAAGAAGGGGGATTAAAAACTTTTATACATATATCAGGGAGCATAGAAAGACAAAGGGAGGGCTAGTGAGGCTGACTAGAATGGACGGTGAGTGGGCAGAGAGGGACAGTGAAAAAGCAGGGATACTGAATGAATACTTCTGTTCAGTATTCACAAAAGAGGAAGTGGGGGAGGTGCCTAATCCAATTAACAGAAGCACTCTGGATAGGGGAGTCGATCCCAGTCCTTTCACAGAAGAAAGGGTTCTGAAAGAACTCCTAAAACTGAAGGTGGACAAAGCAATGGGGCCAGAAGGAATTCACCCCAGAATTCTAAAAGAATTAAGCACAGAACTAGTGACACCACTGACTACCCTTTTTAACAAATCATGGGAGGATGGTGTAGTACCTGAAGACTGGAGGAAGGCAGATGTGATTCCCCTTTACAAAAGTGGGACCATGACAGAGGCAGGAAACTACAGACCTGTCAGTTTGACCTCTATGGTAGAGAAAGTGATGGAATCACTTCTGAAGGAAAGAATTGTTGAGTATCTAGAGGCCAGTGGGGCACAGGACCCAAGGCAGCATGAGTTCACAGCGGGAAGGTCATGTCAGATGAATCTAATTGATTTCTTTGACTGGGCGACCAAAGTAGTAGACTAGGGATGGGCTGTGGACATGGCCTACCTAGATTTTAGCAAGGCATTTGACACAGTCCCACACAAAAGATTAATAGTCAAATTAACCAGCCTGGGAGTGGGTCCCAGGGTGGTAGCCTGGGTAAAACATTGGCTGGACAACAGGACACAGAAAGTAATTGTAAATGAAGTCCACTCTGAAGAAAGAGGGGTTACTAGTGGGGTACCGCAGGGTTCAGTACTGGGTCCAATCCTTTTTAATGTCTTTTCAAGTGACACTGCAGAGGGACTGGAAGGGAAAGTATGCCTCTTTGCAGATGACACAAAGATCTGCAACAGGGTTGATACACAAGGAGGTGTGGAAAGGATGAGAAGGGACTTGGCAAGGTTGGAGGAATGGCCAGAAGTATGGCAGCTTGGATTCAATGCAAAGAAGTGCAAAATAATGCACCTGGGAAACAAAAACCCAGGGGAAGATTACACAATTGGGGGGAGGTAGTAACAACAACAAAAATGGAAAGGGACCTGGGGGTAATCATATCAGATGACTTTAAGGTTGGCAAGCAATGTGAGAAGGCAGTAGGGAGGACTGGGGGATTCTGGGATGCATAGGGAGAGGCATCACCAGCAGAAAACAGGAAGTTGTTATCCCCCTGTACAGAGAGTTGGTGAGTCCCCATCTGGAGTACTGCGACCAGTTCTGGAGACCCCATCTCTGCAAGGACATAGGCAGTATGGAGGCAGTTCAGAGGAGGGCAACTTAAATGGTGCAGGGTCTGCAAGAGAAGCCATACGAGGAGAGACTAAAGGAGCTTAATATGTATACCCTTGAGGAAAGAAGGGAGAGGGGGGACATGATAGAAACATTTAAGTGCCTCAGTGGAATCAGCAAAGTCCAAGAGGATAGACTCTTTCAGAAAAAGAGATGTGCAAGAACAAGGGACACAATTTGAAGATAGAGGGGGGGACGGCTCAGGGGCAAAGTGAGGAAGTATTTTCACAGAGAGGGTGGTGGATGCATGGAACAGCCTTTCTGAGGCGGTTGTGGGGTCTAAAACTGTGGGAGAATTCAAGAATGCATGGGACAGACATAAGGCAATTTTTGTGGTGGGTTGGAAGAAATAGACTGTTGGTTAAATAGGATCTGCAGCTTATCCTCTAGGTAGGGAAATGGGCAGACTAAGTGGGCCAAGTGGTCCTTATCTGCCGTCAAAGTCTATGTTTCTATGTTTCTATGACAGAGAGGGGAATGGGTGCCCAGTGGGGAGGGGGGTAGACGGAGGTGGGTGGGGCAGTGAAGTGCTGTGAAGGTAGGTGCCCTTAGGATTAAGTGGAACACTAAGTGCTACTGCTTTACGGTGGTCCAAATGTAGGAAAGTTTGTTTTGGTCATCATGAATGGCTGGCTGCATGCAGGCTGACTCCTGAGTTTCAGGAGAACTCAAAACAGGAGTGGTAATGGAGGGAAGGCATACAGAAACTTCCCTGACCAGTATAGAAGAGAGACCCCGTGAGGACTGTGCCCACTGTTGGAGCCCTGCAACAGTAGAGAGAGAGCTAGACATTCTCTTTGTATGCAAACAAGTCTGTCCCTGGTGTGCTCCATCTCTTGAAGATTGTGGCTAGCTCCTGCTTGTTCAGAAATCATTCATGATGGGCCTGGTAGATTCTGATGAGGGAATCCACTAGTATGTTGTCCTTCCCTGGGAGGTGGGCTACTGACAGATGCACATACATCAAGTAAACCAGACTCCAGAGCTTCATAGCTTCTGTGCACAGCGTTGAGGACCTTGTGCCCCCTTATTTGTTGATGTAATATATTGTGGTGGTGATGTTGTCTGTCCTGACTAGGACAGACTGACGCTTGACCTGTGGTGCAAATGACTGAAGATCTAGAAACACTGCTTTTAGTTCCAGCAAGTTTATATGCTCCCTTGACTCCTGGGGAGACCATACACCATTTACTGTTAGGTCTCCCAGGTGGGCACCCCAGCCCGACATGGAAGCATCTGTTGTCAGGACAACTGTAGTAGCCTGGCCCTGAAAAGGAACCCCTTCTCTGAGGTTGTCCTTGTCTTTCTGCTAATCCAAAGCCTGTAACAAGGTTTTTATGACAGGCACTAGCTTGGATAGGGGCTGTCGCTTTTGAGACCAATGGGCTTGTAAATGGTACTGAATGTTCTTTATCTGAAATCTTGCTCCTGGAACCATATGCCCCAGAAGTTGAAAGAAGTGCCTTGTTGGCCTGGGCTGACCTATGGCAAACTAATTTGCCAGAACCACAAAGTTTCTCACCCTTTCCTGGGGTACAGTAGGAAAGCTTTTCCCTGTGTGACATCCAGTTCTGCTCCTATAAATTCCAGTGCTTGTACTGGTCTGTCTAGACCTTTGCACATTTATGAGGAATCCTAATCCCTCTAGAGTGCTCTGAGTCAGGTAAAGGGAGTCCTTGATCTGTTGGTGTGACTTTCCTATGACTAGCCCATCCTCTAGGTAAGAAAAGACCATAACTCCCTGTCTCCTAAGATGTACTGTCATGACAGCCTAACATTTCGTGAACACTTTGGGAGCGGATGACATGCCAAAGGGAAATGCTGTGAACTAGTAGTGACCAGAAGGTAGTCTGAAGTGCAGGTATGTTCTGTGAGTGGGCCTGATTGAAATATGCATATTTCAGGTCCAGGGATGCTAGCCAGTCCCCCTGTTGCAGGGATGGAATAACTGTGGACAGGGTGACCATCTTGAATTTGCCTTTTTTCAAAGGCTTGTTCAAAAACCTGAGGTCCAGAGGCAGAATGGGTTGCCACTCCATATTTTTCTTGTGTGTGAGGAAGTTCCTTGCATGAAGGCCCTTTCTGTACTGGGAATGAGGCACTCTTTCTACTGCATTTACCAGTTAGCAGTTTTTTTACCTCCACTTCCAGCAGAATTCTCTCCACTGGAGAGTGAGGGTGGAAATGTATGTGAACAGAAAGTTTGGGGAACATTTTGAACTGCAGAGTGAGGCTTTGGCTCTCTACTTCCAGGGCCCATTTGTCTGTGGTGATGTTTTCCCACTCCTGAAAGAAATGATCCAACCTTCCTCCTACTGGCAATAGATTGGTGACTTGGACATATGCATCAGGGATTCTGTTTGGGCTCAGCCTTAAAGGACAAAGCCTGGTCAGCCCTTCTGGAAGCTTTTCTTTCTCTGCCCCTGAAGTAACCTCTTACATGAGAGTGGTCATAGGATGTGGGCATAGGGTAGTAAGGTCTTGGATGATAATCTCTACCTTCCCTTCTTTGAGGCTAATAAGACATAGAGGGCTTCTCCCTCTCAGTGTTGTTTTTGTAAGTGGTTTTGTACTCGTAAACTTTTTTCATGTGTGCCTCTGTTTTATCTCCAAAGAGGGAGCTTTTCTCACATGGAAAATCCATGGCCTTTGTCTGGGTTTCATGGAACAAACTGGTCACCCTTAGCCAAGCAAATCTCCTCAGAAAGACCGCATGAGCCATAGCCCTAGAAGCAGTGTCATTGGTATCCACTGTCATATGAAACTGGTACTTAGTGGCATCCAGGGCAGTCCTAGCAGTGTCTGCTAAGTCCTCACCCTGGTCCCCCTCTATATTGTCACACAAGGGCAGGACCGTAATCCAGAGGGCTTTCTGGTACTGGACTGTGTAAGCCATGTACGCAGCCTGCCTCAAGAGCCAGGAAGCAGTAGTGTACATTTTCTTCCCCATACTGTCCAGCTTTCTGGAATCCTTGTTCGGAGGCTGGGAGGAAAAGGGAATTTTGACCTTGTTGCAAGCAGCTACTGGACCACTCCCTCATGGTCAGGATGTGTATAGAGGTACTCAGCATTGTGCTTATGTAGCTGGTACTTCTTTTCAATTTTCTTGTCAACCCCTGGAATAGATATAGGGGATTGAAGTAATTTGCAGGTTGCTTTCCTTAGTGACTTATGCATCAATAAGAGCAACCTCTTAGTGGGGTCATCCCCATCATGTCCAAAAAATTGGCCTCCTTCTTTTCCTCTCCAGAATCTTATGTGGAAAGTGACATGGTATTGGCCATTTGTCTTACAAAGGCACAGTGTGAGAAACAGTCCTCCTGTTCACGTGAAGGAGGACCAAACTCCTGATCAGAGGAACGTCTGGATCAATAGGTTCCAATTCGTCAAACTTTTCATGATAGTATATCAGGTCATCCTGGTCCCCTGGAGTGGAGGGGGGAGAAGGGACCAGAGATTGAAGAAGAACAGGTAACCCCATAAGGGCACCCATGGCCTGAAAAACCTTTGTCATGTCCTCTTGAAAGGGCATTTTTACACTTTGTCCACTAGCATCTCCTTTGCTCTTCAGCAGGAGGGGAAGTGGCATTTTTTTCTTTATTTTCTACTTTGTCTACTGGCATCTCCTTTTGCCTTTCAGAGCGAGGGGCAGTGATATGCTTCAGTTTTTGTTTCTTTTTGGCAGGAACTGAATTGGTAGCCTCCTCTGAGTGTCTTCTATGTTTAGGAGTCTTGGAGTGTGAAAGACCCTCTTCTGCATGCTTTGGTGACCCACAAATGGACTGAGAGGCCATAATTTGCTCCACTCTATTTTTTCACACACTAGCTGAGAAAATAAATAAATAGCCAAAGCCCCACATTCTTCAGTGTCTGCTTGACCTGTAAAGGGTCAGGCAGAAATGACAGAAATAACAGTTAGCCAAATCCCCACCGGGAGAAGAACGCAGCAAACCCCTCTTGTTCCTCTCTCTCTCTTTCTGAGGTAAAAACTGCAATTTGAGGCTCGCTATCTGCATCTCAGTTCCCAGAAAGCGGGACCGAGAAAACTCTGAAGCAGAGAAGAAGGAGCGGAATAAAATAAAACTACAAATAAATTATTTTAAAACACAAGTAATGACAGCACTACCATAGAGTTCTTCAGTTCCAGGGATCGCAGCAGGCCGGAGTACTCATGCTACAATTTGCAACCAGGATAAGGAAAACAAGCCCTTAACTAATAAAACTGAAGGCAGAGACTTAAAATAAAAATGAAATAAAAGGTACTTATACACACCGTCACTATACAGAATGAGTTGCTGAAGAGAGCTCTTTGGGGTGACTTGGTTACGCAGGCGTAGAAAGAGATATGACGACATTAGGCTGTGGAATGCAGTGGGACTAGAGGGCAGAGGTTTGAATTACATTCCAAATTCCATCCACGTGATCCGGGGCAGCTTCACCTGCTGGGCTCACTGCAGTTAGTTAAGCATAATGAGGGATTCCTGGGGTTTTAAGATTTTTTTTTCATATAATGTCAAAACGAAATGACTTTTTGCCATAATCCGGACTAGACAAGGCTGATGACAGATCTGAATATTATCGTTGCTATGCAGTGACAAATGTAAAGTGTAGTCGTAGACTGTAAGGAATGCTGTTGTGACAAGTAGATCTTATGCGTTGTTCAGTGTTTTTTTTTTTTCCGGTCCCCCACTGTTTTACGCTGGCTGACCTGTGCATCACTGGTGTGAGCGTGCACATGTGGAGGCACATGCACGTATGCACTGTGGAATGCCCCAACCTACCAGTTGCCCAGATCTGCCTGCGCCACCACCAGACCTCCATCCGGTGATAGCAGGACTATGGGAGGGTGACCTGCACCCTGGAGAGGAGAGCAGCTAGGCTCAATCCTGCTCCACCCTCCCTCCCTCCCTCCCTCCTGCTGGCACCCTGATGACCCGAGGTCATTCCCGAACCCGGGTCACTGGCGTAGCATGAGGTAAGGCAGAGTTGCCTCAACCTTCTGTGCCACCGGGCCGGTGTTGTTCAGTGTCTTATGTGTATATTTTTTATTCTAATAACATTTGCTTTGAAAAAGGATCAGTAGCACAATCCAGTCAGCTGGAGCATGCTTATCTACCAGATATATATCGTATTTCACCAGAATGTAGCTGCAGCTTCTATTAGTTGTTGTTTTTTTTCAGCTGTGGCTATAATTCAGGGGCAGCTTTAATTCAGAAAAGCAAGGGCAGCCAGGGTATAGTTATTTAAAGGAATCCAGATTTTTAGTTCATCAAAAGTCACCTTCGTGCCTCTAGACCAAAGTGACTATTCAGATATTCTCAGCTGGAACGAAATTCTGCAAAATGCACTGGGTCCTGTGAGGTGGCGTTGCAACCAACTGTCTTATTTATTTATTTTATTTATTTATTTAGCTTTTGTTAACCAGATAAGCACACTAGACAGTTAAGTGCCTATTTTCAGGTGCGACCCGGGAGAATTACAAGGTACAGGCAATAACAATTCAGAGACAAGATACAGCAATCAACAAGGTACAGTCAGATACAGGCAGTAACAAATACATGGCAAGTAAAGAGTTAAGGCATGGCAACAACAGGAGGCAGTCAAAGAAGCAAACATATATCAGCAAGACAGTTACTAGGCATAAGCTATCACTGCACATGCTTCTAGACACATTTTGCACTTTAATAAATGCAGCACTTTTGTTTACATGTGTGCTTTTTTTTTGTACACTCTGTTTATTCTCAACGGTGCCGGGGGGGATGGGCTGAATCCCCAATTTGGCTCATTTATGCAGGCTCTCAACACTCATCCTGACTGGCCTCCGCCTTGGCTGCAGAGCAGGGAGGACCATGGCTTGCTCCCCACAGAGGGGCCCCACCCTGGTAGTGACAGGACCAGGGAGAGAAGACCGCATCACTCTTGAGCCCCCACCCCAACTTACGCCAGGGCTTTGTTTGGCTGGGAGAGCGGTAGCCCATTGGAGGCATCATTGCACTCACCATAAGGGGCTTTCTTATTTAAGCCCCCAAAGAGTGCAGATATGCAATGATGTCCAGCACATGGTGAGCATGCTCCTGTGCTTGCCCGCAGGACATACGCCCTTGCTCCTACCCCCATTGCCAGGTGTCCCTTGCTGCAGTAACCTCCAGTCTCTACTGGGGTTCGCGAGTGCCAGGGACACATACCCCATCCCTCCCCAGGAGAGGAGAGCGGTCCTCCGGATGCTTAATCCGCTCCTCCCCCAGCCGACCCCCGAAGACCAGAGTTGGCTCCTGAACCCAGGTCACCAGTGTGGCATGAGGTGTGGCGCCCAGCACCTCAACCCTCAGCGCCACCTGGCTGGCAGTGCCATGCTTTTCACAGGCAAAATGTTACAGGGTGCAGTTTTTGTACAGTGAAAACCTTGATCCTTGATACCCCTGCCTCAGAAGAAAGCTGCCACTGCAGACAGATACTTGGTAAACACCCTGGGAGTCAAAGACAGGCCTAATAACATGGCTCAAAACTAATCAAGGGTTCAGTCAGATGGATGGAGTATGCATCCTGGAGATCCAGGAAGCAAACACAAATCCCTGGGATAGAATAAATCAGAGTATCTCACACACACACACACACACACACACACATATATACACATATACACACACACACACGTATAATACACCAGGTGAATGCAGAATATATACAGAGGAAAAACAGAGCTGTGCCACCAGTAGGTTCTTTGCCTCTCTTCCCACCTATAACCATTGATTTGGGTACACACAGGAACTCTGGATTCCCCAATCAGATAGCTGCAGAAACTGTGTGGGAGAGAGAGGTGCTATACCAGACTGACTCAGGAGATCACAGGATGTGAGACTCGGACAATCCCGAAGCAAGACTGGCACAGTTTCCAAGTGAAAATTCACGTAAATTTTAATAAACTGTTCTGCCAACTTATAGACACAGCTTGCATAACAAATGGTAGCAATTAGCAATAACAGCACATACTTTTGCAAATAATTTTTGAATTGAATAAATACCTTGAACATTAATACCCCTTGTTTTTAGTGTTGCTCAGATAGTGCTTTTGTGGATCCTACCACTGTCTGTCAGACAGTGCTGGTATTCTACCTAGGATCCTACAAGAAATCCTACCAAAGACAGGTGTAGGATTCAGGATCAGATGGCGATGGATCCTAGGTCAGATCCAAGGATCCTAGGTCAGATAGTTAGGATCCGGGGTCAGATAGCGATGGATCCTAGGTCAGATCCAGGGATCCTAGGTCAGATAGTTAGGATGCAGGGTCAGATAGCGACGGATCCTAAGTCAGATCCAGGGATCCTAGGTCAGATAGTTAGGATGCAGGGTCAGATATCGATGGATCCTACATCAGATCCAGGGATCCTAGGTCAGATAGTTAAGATCCGGGGTCAGATAGCGACGGATCCTATGTCAGGTCCAGGGATCCTAGGTCAGATAGTTAGGATCTGAGCTGGATCTGTTGCTAGGATCCACAACATTTGTAGGATGCATGCACTGGATCCTAGAGGGTAGGATCCATGGTCAGATAGCACTGCTATCCTACCACAGCAACTATCTGGCCAAATTGGAAGTATCTGTTGGTACCCTAGTTTTCTAGGATACTACCTGAGCAACACTGCTTGTTTTATATTCCCACAGGTCTGCACCTGCTATCTCCAGAGACAGTAGGCTATTCCACCACCCACCACCCCTCCAGTTAAATCCTTACCCAACACTAAGCCACCCCTTGGACCTCAGTTGCTGTACATTCAGTTTATTTACCTTAAGGGCATGCAGTGGCTACTAGACCTATATCTACCTCAGTCAGCCCACTCACCCCCTTATCAATTCAATTCAATTTTATTTTACCAGGAGATACACCATTGAGTTAGACTCATTTACAAAGTGGTTCTGGAGGACAATCAAAACAATTTAGAATTCACAATACAAAATCACATACCATCATAGCAGAAGACATGACAAGAAAGGCAGGATAAAATTAAATGAGAGAGAGAGAGAGGGAGGGAAGAGGAAGAAGTATAAGTGGAGGCAGCAATGTAAAAGGACATAAGTGTGAGTTAAGGAAAGGAAGGAAGAGGAAGAGCAGCAAGTAGTATTGGAGAAGAGGATGGGAGAAGGAAACAAGAAGAGAAGGGAAGGGAAAGGCAATAAGGGCTGAAGCTAACTGCAGTGCTGAGGCATGGGGCAATTAGAGCTTTGAAGGCCCAACAGTAGACTAGGTATAGCATTGACCTTTTTCTGCCAATATAGATTTTAACATCGATTTAAAGGAGTTTGGACCAACCAACTGGGTTAACTTTAAGGAATCTTGGATAGTATTCCACAACAAAGGGATAGAATAACTGAGGGAGGCAGCGCCAAAATGGGACCTAATCCTAGGGATATCAAATTGAATAAAATCATAACGTCTGATAGAGTAAGAGCAAAGGGAGGTTCTAAAGAGGTCATGGATATATGTAGGCAATTTTAAGCAGAGTGCTCCGTAGGCCCAGAGGGAAGCATTTCGGCATCTCCAAGTAGCCAAGGACAGCCAACCTAGTTGTGCATAGAGTGTACAGTGATGGGTATTGGATGCGGCATTAGTGACAAACCTTATTGTCCTATGGTAGAGGATATCTAGGTTTGCAAGGGCAGACTTGGTACCATGGCGATATATGATGTCAGAATAGTCAAGAAGGGGCCAAAAAGTTGTTGTGACAAGCCTCAGTTTAGCTTCAAAAATTAACAGATGTCGGATCCTGAAAAAGAGTCAAAGTTTTTGCTGAGTTTTTTAGAGAGTTCCTCAATGTGAATGGAAAAGGAAAGTCTGTGATCCAGCCAAAAGCCAAGATATTTAAACTTATCAATGGCCTCAATAGTTTCACCCAGGATGGTCAAGATCTGAAGGTTATGGGAAAGAGATTTTAGGTTGCCCAATTTGTCTTGGGGTGAAAGAAGCCTAACTTCAGTCTTTCTGGCATTGAGTAATAATTTTAAGTGTAGGAGATTGTATTTTAACAGGGTAAATTCTTTCTGGAGTTTGAGACATGCAGCTTCTATAGAGGGCTTTGCAACATAAATAACCATGTCATCGGTGAATAAATGAATGCTTGCATTCATAATCCGTTGGTCAGTGTCATTAATGTATATTGCAGAAAGAAGGGGCCCAAGAACTGACCCTTGAGGGATGCCTCTTTGGAGCATTTTAAGTGGGGATAGGTCGCCTTGAGCTGTTACTTGTTGCTGCCTGCCAGTAAGGTAGCAGGAGAACCATTTATGGACAGTGATGTCAATTCCGAACTTATTCGGCAGGGACAGAAGCAGGTTATGGTTATCACCAGATACCTTTCCCTGTTATCTAACACAGAAGTACTAACTCTATATTGCTTATACACTCTATTCAGTTACACTCTAAGCATTTCACAATAGCATTCACGTTGCATCACATAACAATTACTTTATAGCATTCACAATATACTTTCCCCATTCAGTCTCTAAATTCAGTCCTTCAGTTGCTGGACAGTAGTCTTTGAAGCAATAAGAATTCCAGAATTCATTGTAGCAGATGAGTGTCCCTCTTGAATTAGTCCCACAATGAAATAAAAAATTACTCTACCACGTTCCTTAAATGGCTGGAAAATGTTGGCAACTTGGACCTCTGTAGATAGTAGTGGATCTGATGCTTTGATCCTCAAAGACAACCTGGTTGTTTGAAGTAGATGCGATCTTGCTGGATGCAGCTGAAGACACTTGAGGGAATATCAGATACTGAAAGCAGCAGGCTAATCTATTCTGCCCCTGCTCTCACTTTACTGCCCTACTATCCCTAAAACTGGGATGCAGGTGATCCCCTATAGTCTGTAACACTTAACTGAGGGCTAGTCCTCCAGGCCCTAACAGCTGGTAGGTCTCAGTAGGCTGGACTCCCTCTGGACAATTCTGGTCCCTTCAGGTCTGTCTCCCTGCCCAATTCCACTGAATAATGAGCTATGCAGCTCCTTTTATACCCTTGAACATTCCATCCCTTCCAAATCCTGGTCACTGAGTGGACAGTACCCTGTACCAAACCTCAGCATCAACCAGCTTTGATTCTACTTTGGAATTCTGCAGCAGGATGAGCCACAATGGAATCCCAAGTCTAAATTTTCAACTGCCTTTCTGAAAATTCCAAGCCTGCTCTGATACATAGATACATAGAAGGTGTCTGCAGAAAAAGACTCCTTCGTCCATCCAGTCTGCCCTTGTTACTTTGTATTTATTTTCTTTCTACAGATCCTGTTAGATCTGTGTTCTTACTTCCACCTGTTCCTGACTCCACAAGTTCTCTGTGCTTATTCCATGCATGTCTGAATGCCTCAACAGTGTTTACACCTACCACTTCCTCTGGTAGCTTGTTCCAGGGTTCTACCATTCTTTCCATGAAGAAATATTTCCTCACATTACCTCTGAGTCTCCCCCCCTTCCAGTCTCATATCATGTCCTTTTGTCCTTGTGCGTTTCCTTTTCTGTAGACTGCTACCCTCCTGTACTCTGTTTATTCCCTTGACATATTTGAATGCCTCTATCATATGAACATACGAATGTGCCAGCATAAACAGACCTCCTGGTCTATCAATGTCTGCTCGAGTGTGCAGCTAGTGCCCCTAAGTTGCAGCTGCCCTACCCCTCCCCTTTTGTCTGCCCACGGCCGCTCTCAGCCTCGCCCACCCGCTCTCCCCTGTTCTCTGTCCCATGCCCTTTTAAAGCTACCCACAGTTTTGCATGATATCACCCTCTCTGGTAGGGCATTCTACTTTGACACCACTCTCTCTGTGAAGTAATGCCTCCTCATCTCCCTCCTAAATCATCCCCCCTCCATTCATAGCTCATGCCCTCTAGTGTCCCTTCCCTTCCTCAGTTTAAAAACCCCATTGACTCCATCCTTGTTGATTACCCTCAGATACTTGAAAGTTATGATCATGTCCCCCCCATCCCTCCTCTCCTCCAGGGTGTATATATTCAGTTCTCCCAGCCTGTTCTTGTAGTCTCTTCCCTCCATTCCCTGTATCATCCTCATTGCCCTCAGCTGCACTCCCTCCGGTAGCTTGATATCCCACCTCAGGTATGGTGTCCAGAACTGCACACAGTACTCCAAGTGCAGCCTGACCAGTGACCTGTAGAGGGGCAAGATCACCTCCCTCCACCTGGATGAGAACCCCCTCACTATATATCCCAGTATCTTGTTCGCCTTCGCTGCCGCTTTCCTGTATTGGGCAGAATTGTTCATTCTCCCTGTTACCATCACCCCTAGGTCCTTCTCCTCCTCAGTGATTCCCAGCTTCACCCCCCCCCCACCAACCAGTATTCTCTCCTTGGGATCTTTGCTCTGAAGTGCATAAACTTACACTTCTTCACATTGAACCCCAGCTGCCACCCCTCCGACCATTCCTCCAGTTTGGTTAGGTCCCCCTGCAGTTGCTTCCATCCCTGCTCCTCGTCCACTACTGCACCCATTTTGATATCATCTGCCAACAGACTTACCCTGCTCACCACTCCATGCACAATGTCTGATATGAAGAGTCCAAATAGTACTGGGCCCAGTACTGAGCCCTGCGGCACCCCACTTGTCACTAGTCTAGGTGTTGAGAATTCCCCACCACCACCACCCGTTGTAGCCTCCCATGCAGCCAGTTTGTAATCCAGTTTGCCATCTTTGCCCCCACTCCCACATCAGTTAGCTCCCCCCCAAGCCACCCATGAGGTACTGAATAGAAGGCCTTGCTGAAATCCAAGTAGAGGACATCCACTGTATGGCCCCTACCCAGCTCTCTTGTTACCCATTCGTAATATTGTATTGGGTTAGTTTGACAGGACTTCCCCGATACGAACCCATGCTGCCTCATATCCTGGAGGTAACTATCCTCTAGAAATGACACCAGCCTCTCCTTCAGTATCATCTCCATAAGCTTGCCCACTATGGAAGTGAGACTGACTGGCCTATAATTGCTCAGTTCGTCCCTTGGGCCGCTCTTGAGTATCGGCACCACTATCATGTCCCCCCTCTCCCTTCTAAACTCCAGTGAGTACATATTTCACTCCCTCAGCCTCTCCTCATAGCTTTTCTGTTGCATGCCCTGGACCATCTTGGTAGCTCTCCTCTGCACTCTCTCCATCTGTTCAATGTCCTTCCTGAGATGGGACCTCCAAAACTGGACACAATATTTGGGGTGAGGCCTCACCAATGATCTATACAGGGGTAATATCACCTCTTTTTTTCTACTTGTAATACCCCTCCCTATGCAACCCAGCATCCTATTTGCTTTTCCTACTGCCCATCCACACTGACTTGCCACCTTAAGGTCATCAGTTATGATGACTTCCCAGATCCCTTTCCTGATTAGATGTTGTGACCGCCTCTCCTCCCAACTGGTATGTTGCCCTTGGGTTCTTGTGCCCCATATCTGTTTTAGCAGTTCGCCATTCTTTACAAATGTCTCTAGTTGTAAATTTGGATTCATTCAGAGTGGCTGTTGAAGAGAAAAATTCCAGCTCCAGTTTCAGAAGCTGGGACACCTGCGTGATTATTTTTACTGAATCCATTATAATAGGATTATTAATCAGGGCAGATGGACTAGCAAACAAAAGTGAGTGTAAATTGTTATTCTTCATTCTCAATACGTCTTCTTCAATCTGTAACCATTCTGGTGTATATAAGTCACATGTTACTAGTTTAAGCCAGTGGGCTATTTGTACTACCCTAGAAGCTAAGTAGTATAATTTAAAATCTGGCGCATTTAGCCCTCCCTTGTTTTTGTGTCTTGCTAGTTTGAAATAAGCCTGTCTGGGATTTTTATTTGCCTATAAGAATTTATTGATTTTAATATGTAGTATAGTACACATAGATATATAGATGCATAGACACTGTCACCAGATAAGGGCCTATGGCCCACCCAGTCTACCCATTTGAGCTTGTGCATTCCCTTTATATTTTTCTAGAAGTCTGTTGTTCCTTACCCCTGAACTCCAGAATTCCCTTATGACTATCCCATGCATTCTTAAATCCCATGATTGCTTCAGCCCCCACCACTTCCTCTGGCAGGGTGTTCCACTTGTCCACAACCCTTTCTGTGAAGAAGTTCTTCCTCACGTTTCCTCTGAATCACCCTCCCTCCAACTTCATCCCATGCCTCTAGTCCTGGAACAACTTTTTCACTGGAAAATAGTGTATTCCTGCACCCTGTTCCTCTCTGTAAGGTACTTGTATGTCTCTATCATAACCCCTCTCTCCCTCCTCTCCTCCAGGGGGTGCATATTCAAGTCCTTCAGCCTGTCCTCATAGGACTTGTGATGCAATCCCTGTACCATCTTTGTTGCCCTCCTCTGAACCTTCTCTACCCTGCCTATGTCCTTACGTAGGTAAGGTCTCCAGAACTGTACACTGTAGTCCTGGTGGGGCCTCACTAGTGTCTTGTATAGTGGAATTATGACCTCCCTTTTCCTGCTGATGATGCCCCTACCTTCTGCCTTGTCACACTGCTTCCCTACCTTGAGGCAGGGGTGTCGTTAGCCCCAAAAATGGGGGCACATGCCACCCCGGTTTCAGTTGGTGTCCCCAGTCCATTTCCCAAGCCTTGCATTAAATTTACGGGCTTTAAAGCCCAGTCGCATAATGCCAGCATCTTCCCGGCAGACCGCCCTGCCCCCAAGTCTCAGACCCACCCTCATCCACTCCCCGTAGTCCTCCTGACCTACTTCTTTGGACATCCTCCTTGCTGTCTGTTAATCTGTGTGAGTCGTGACTGACTTCACTCTTGACTCATGAAGTCACCAGCGCAATGCGTCTATCATAACCGGCTGCAGAGGAAAACAAAGTCTGGCAAGCTGATTGGCTGCCACATTGATGCATTTGCAGGCTTTTCAAACTAGTAACTTTTCACGGAGATGTGGACTAACCGCAGCCTGAGAAGTTCACTCCTGGCACCGTCTAGAGGCAGCTGAGGTATTTTTGGACCCAGACCCACTCCTGGAGTAGCCACAGATTATGAGAGAGGAGACTAAGATTGAGACAGACGCTGATGGAGAATCTGGCAGAGTTGGAGATAGTGAATCAGAGGCAGGTCTGCACTTCTGCATTAAAAGTAACTCATACATAACACAGCAGCAGTCTGTATCAGCCCAGTTCTTCCCTTTGGAGATGGAAGTGAGACAACTAGTGCTGCGCACTGCGCAGGTAAGGGGTGTTGACTGCCGATCCTGATCCCTTCTGCCCCCTTTTACATTTACGGGCCTGCTCTGAAGCTTCTTTGTTTTAATTAATTACAAAAAAAAAGAAACAGAATGGAATTTTTCCTTAGATGGTGGAAAAAGTACATTCTGTAAAAAAAATATTTTACACATTTTTGGGGTTAGTCTTTTTTATTAGTAATTGCACTCTATATTGTGTGCATATGAAATAAATGTAAATTTTATGTATTAGTGGGCCAGCACCAACCATGATAACGTGGTTTACTACTGCCATGACATTATGGTGTTAGGTTTACAGTGTGCTAATTTCATGTAAAGAGGCCAGCTGCACTGTGATCATTAATAGAAAAATGCATTTAAGTACAGACTTTGTTACAGATCTTGGTGTCATCTGCGAACAGGCACACTTTCCCCACCAGTCCCTCTGTCATGTTGCTTATGAAGACATTGAATAGAACTGGACCCAGGACCTATCCCTGTACAACCCCACTGATCACCTCACCCTCTTCTGATTTTATGCCATTTACTGCCACCCTGTGGGTCCTGCCTTTTAGCCAGTTACCAACCCATTTTACCACTTTAGAGCCCACACCCAGATTCCCCAATTTGTTATGCAATCTTCTATGAGGAATGGTGTCGAAGGCCTTACTGAAATCCAGGTACTGCCACATCCACCGCCCCGCCCTGATCTACAGCCCTGTTCACCTAGTCAAAGAAATCGATAAGATTAGTCTGACAGGACCTACCCTCAGTGAATCCATGCTGCCTTGGGTCTTTTGCACCGCTTGACTCCAGGAACTTCACTACCCTCTCCTTAAGCAGAGACTCCATTCGCTTCCCCACCACTGCCTCCTCCTTACTTCCAGCCTTGTGCAGGGGGACCACCTCTGCCCTCCTCCAGTCCTCAGGTACCTCCCCTGTATCTAGTGATTGGTTGAAGAGTGTTGTCAGCAGACCTGCTAGAACTTCCCTGAGTTCCATCAACACTCTAGGGTGAATCCCGTCTGGCCCCATTGCCTTGTCTGTCTTTACTTTTCCTAGTTTCTCCAAGACTCTATCCACCGTAAATGGGCTGGTGTCCACCTCTCCCTCTCCCCCGTACATCATTCCTTGTGAGTCTTGGCCCCGCCTCTGCCTCTTGCTTGGTAAAAGCTGATCAAAAATATTTGTTTAGTATCTCAGCTTTTTCAAGGTTGTCCTCCACCCACCTACCCTCTCCCTTCTTTAGCCTAACAATACCATTTCTGGTCTTCTTCCTCTCGGTAATATAACGGAAGATGGTCTTGTCCCCCTTCTTAACTCATTACCTCCTGGGTGGCCATTCTGTGTCAGGTAAACAATGGATAGTTCAGACTTAATATGGAGCTATTGGATAGAATGGGTTTTTAATAGCCTGTGCTATTCCTTCTTCCATTCTTGCCTTAGCCCCTCTGACAGCTTTCCCAGCTTCTATCTGCTTCTCCAGATATTTCAGTCTGTCTTCTTTCTGTGTCTCTTTGTATTTCCTGAGTGCCTTACTTTTTTCTTGCACTTTCTCAGCTACTGACTTAGAGAACCACAGTGGCTGCTACTTTCTTTTGCTTTTGCTAAGCAATCTGACATACTGACTTGTCACTCCTGCTGTGGATCTCTTGAGCCAAAGCCACTGTTCTTCTACCCCTTCCCCCATATCTTCTGCTGCCAGGGCAATTTTGAACTGTTCCACCATCTTCATGAAGTTGGCCATCCGGAAATCTAGGATCTTAATCTTTAAAGGACTTTCTTATGCCAACGTGTTGACTCTAAACCACACAGTTCTGTGGTCACTGGTACCAAGGGGACTGCTGACCTCAACATCCATAATTCTGCCACTGTTTGCAAGCACTAAGTCCAGTACAGCTCCCTCTCTGGTTGGCTCAACCACCAGCTGCCTTAGGTTTGCCCCATACATGGCAGACATGAGGTCCCTGCTCCTTGATGTACTTGCAGTCAGGGTATTCCAGTCTGCATCCAGCATGTTGAAGTCACCCATTAGTAATACTTTCCCTTTGGCTGCCATATTATGGATGGCTTCCACTAATACTTGATCTATACCCTCCCCCTGCGAGGGAGGCCTGTAAGCTACTCCAGCATGGATGGTTGTTTTGTTCCCTGACTCCAGAGAGACCCACAGTGCCTCTGCTGCTTTTCTGGATCCCTGAGCTTCCATAGCTTTAATCCCTTCCTTTACATACATAGCAACCCTTCCTCCCCTCTTCCCCTCCCTATCCTTTCTAAAAAGTGTATACCCTGGTATGGCTGCATCCCAGTTATGGTTCCATGCATACCATGTCTTCATAATAGCCACAATGTCCAGGTTTGTGTCTTCCATCAGTGCCATTAGGTCTGGGATTTTGTTTCAGACTGTGGGCATTTATGCACATGACCTTCCACTCTGTGTAACCCCTTAATGTTCCTTGTTTATTAGTCTTTGCCCTGTGCTGCATTAGTGATGTACCTTCTGTTCTGTCCCCCATTGTAACCATGGTAGTTTTATGGTTAGGTATTGTGCTACTTATTAGGTCCTCACTGCTTTCATTAATGTCCTGTTGGGTAGGCTATGATAATCCCCTTGACTGTCTATGCCTCCCCCCTTCGCAAGTTCCTGTCTGTCTGTGGTGGAGTCTGTACTCCTGAGTGCACCCTAGAACTAAGGGCCTGTTTTTAGGTAATATCTGAAAAAGCTCCAATTTTAACTGTCCAAACATCCTTCAAAGTCCCCACTTGTAGCCTACCTCCTAAAGGCTTAAATAGTCCTCTTTGCTGAACAGTTATATTGCTGTTTTAGAGGGGGAACGGGTTGTAATTGTTGCTCATAAGGAGCTTGTCCGCCTGACCTCTTCCTGATACCAGTTCTCGAAAAGCTCCATCCCTGTGTTGTTCCTGTGTGCAGACGTTTTGTGACAACTGTTTTGGAGAGCATAGGGGCGTGCTCCATTGAAATTAATAAGGTTGTATCTGTAAAGCCCTTTTTTATATTAAGATGTCCATGTGATTAAAAGCACCCCCACCCCCGCTCAATGAACACAGCTCTTGTTAGTTGAGTGGTGGGCTTCACGTTTTTTTTTTTGTTTTGTTTTTTTTATCTTATGTTTATGGTCTCCCTCGTCCTGGCTGGCCCCCATCACCCCTGCCCCCCAAATCTATGCCACCCGGCTTCAACCCGACTTACCTATCCCAATGAACTGAGGAAAAAATAGCCAACTCAGTTAAGAAGGGGGATACAACCTTTTTTAGGTACATCAGGGAGCGAAGGAAGACTAAGGGAGGGATAGTGAAGCTTAATAAAAGGGAGCGGGTGGGCAGAGGGTGACTGTGAAAAAGCAGAGATACTAAACAAATATTTTTGCTCAGTATTTACAAACGAAGAGGGGGAGGTACCTAAAACAAACAATAGAAACACTCTGGATACAGAAGTTAATACCAGCCCATTTACAGAAGAAAGGGTTCTGAAATAACTCCTAAAACTGAAGGTGGACAAAGCAATGGGGCCTGATGGGATTCATCCCTGAATTCTAAAAGAACTAAGGGTAGAACTAGTGACACCACTGACTAAACTCTTTAACAAATCATGGGAGGATGGGGTGGTACCTGAGGACTGGAGGAGGGCAGATGTGATTCCCCTTCACAAAAGCGGGAGCAGGGCAGAAGCAGGAAACTACAGACCTGTTAGTTTAACCTCAGTGATAAGGAAAATGATGGAATCATTTCTGATTGAAAGAATTGTCAAGTACCTAGAGGCCAGAGGGGCACAGGACCCAAGGCAGCATGGATTCACAGTGGGAAGGTCATGCCAGACGAATCTAATAGATTTCTTTGACTGGGTGACCAAAGTAGTAGATCAGGGAGGGGCTGTGGACATGGCCTACCTAGACTTTAGCAAAGCATTTGACACAGTCCCACACAAAGATTAATATACAAGTTAGCCAGCCTGAGAGTGGGTCCCAAGATGATAGCCTGGGTAAGAATTGGCTGGAGAATAGGACACAGAGGGTAATAGTAAATAGAGTCCACTCTGAAGAAAGGGGTTACTAGTGGGGTGCCATGAGGTTCAGTATTAGGACCGGTCCTCTTCAATGTCTTTAAGCAACATTGCAGAGGGACTGGAAGGAAAAGTATGTCTCTTTGCAGATGACACAAGATCTGCAACTGAGTTGATGCACAAGGTGGGTGGAAAGGACGAGAAGGGACTTGGCAAGGTTAGAGGAATAGTCAAATGTATGGCAGCTTAGATTTAATGCTAAAGTGCAAGGTAATGCACCTGGGAAACAAAACCAGTGGAAGAGTACACAATGGGGTGAGATACTAACAACAAAAATGGAAAGGGACCTGGGGTGATCATATCAGATGACTTAAGGTGGGCAAGCAATGTGAGAGGGCAGTAAGGAGGGCTGGGAGATACTGGGATGCATAGGGAGGCATCACCAGTAGAAAACAGGAAGTTGCCATCTCTCGTACAGAAAGTTAGTGAGACCCCATCTGGAGTACTGTGTGCAGTTCTGGAGACCCAGTCTCCGAAGGACATAGACAAGATGGAAGCTGTCCAGAGGAGGGCAACTAAAATGGTGCAGGGTCTGCACCAGAAGACATATAAAGAGAGACTAAAGGAGCTTAATATGAGTAGCCTTTGAGAAAGGAGGGAGAGGGGGACATGATAGAAACTTTCAAGTACCTCAAGGAATCAACAAAGTCCAAGAGGTAGCATCTTTCAGAAAAAGAGGTGTGCAAGAACAAGGGGCAAAATTTGAAGATGAGGGGCAGCTCAGAGGTAATGTAGGAAGTATTTTTCACAGAGGGGTTGTGGATGCATGGAGCGGCCTCGGAGGAGGTTGTGGAGTCAAAAACAGTGGTTGAATTCAAGCATGCATGGGACACCCATAAGGCAATTCTAAGGGGTGGGGGTAGAAAGAAGTAGGCTGCTGGTTAACTAGGATCTGCAGCTTATCCATTAGGTAGGGTAATGGGCAGACTGGGTGGGCCAAGCGGTCCTTATCTGCTGTCAAATTCTGTGTTTCTATGTATGAGTATTTGTGGTTTATCACTCCCTTCTCTTGTCTCAGTTCTAGTTTAAGCCTTGGGCTTCTTTTGCTCTCCCTCAGGAACATCCTGGTTTAGTCTGGCCTACACTAGTGCCACTGCATGATCCTGGGGTGGTGATTCCCCCATGACTCTCCTCTTACTCTTGCCCTTGCCCACCTTGGTACTGGCTAACAGAATAACTGGTGGCTTCTATTCCCCTTATGTCTACTGTATTTCCAGCTGTTACATGTTGTATAGTCTGTCCCGACTGTCCTGCTCTACCTGAGCTGTCCTTGTCTCCCATCTAGCTTTCTCTGCAACATTTTCATTGTTACCTGTCAACTCCCAGCCCAGTATATACAGCCACAGTGGGTCCCAGTACCAGAGGACTTGTTTATCCATTTCTTTTTTTTCTCCACAAGGTAGATCTCGGGCTCTCTCTACTAGTTATTGTGGGTATCTAGGCTCATCTTTTTAGGTTGGCTGATGATTGTGTTTCCAGTTCCATTATCTCTGTTTCCCACTATATGTCCCTTACTAGCACAGGCAATGACAAAGAGACAGACTGCATATGTAACTAGCCGAAATGAAAACTTGTGAGGCTTTTTGGCCAGTATTTTCCTCTGCTTCAGTTTCCCAGATTGCAGACAAAAAATAGCACTTTACACAACAGTTAATGATACTAAAACATTGGAATAACCTATTTAGCGATTAGAACAAACACAGACTTAAGGATTCTTAAAGGTGGGATCCCAATGCTTGTTGTCAGCTGATTCATGCCCAGGGAAGATTAGAGTTTTTGAAAATGTTAAAAGATCCTGTTTCCTTGCCAGCCCACATGGCTAAATCTAAGTTACTTGAAGGCCTTTCGACTAATCACAGCATTACGTTTGCTATTGCTAATGTTTTTATGTGCGTAAGGGGGTGGCAGGTGGAGTTTGCAGTTTCAGGCACAGAAATCTGCGTTCCTCTGTCATACAGAGAACAGACTTGTTTTATTTGTGTTTGCGGATTTCTTTCCCAAGCAAGTCCTGTCTAAAGTCAGTGTCAGTCTGAGCAACAGGATGAGAAGGACTGCTGCTGTCACTCACTGAATGCTGGTGTCGAGAAGTTGCAGAAACCCAGTATTATGGGTGGCACTGGTGTTGTGGCAAGGGCGGTGGCAGGATTACATTCCAGTCCAGCAGCTATAATACATTGCTGCCAGCACTTAGCACAAGGACTTGGGGATATTTTCTTTTCTGTCTTACAAATAATGGATCTGGCTGGTTAAGTAAGCCATGTTTTAATGCATATTGGTTAGGGAGGTTACTGAGTGTGTAAGGAATGTTGTATTTGTGTTTTTGCCTGTCACAAGTCTTCACTATAAGAGTCTGATTTTTGCAAGGGTGTTGGTTATGGCGTATTAACTTGTTATACTTGTTTGTGTTGTGAATCTTGGAAGGGCTCAGTTTAGTCAGATTACTGAATCTGATTTTGCTTCTCGATTTAATAAAGTTGCCCTTTTTAGCTCACCTGCTGTATGATAAGCAAAAGACTGTTGGAAATTTTGGGTCAAAATGTGGGAGCCCACTGAAAATTAGATATTGCCTCTCAGCTGCCCATCCTAGGTAATTACAATCTAACAATTTGTAAAATCAGAACACTACTGAAAATGAGACACTGCATGTCATCTGCTCTATCTTGGGTAAATGTATAGTAAAAATGTTTACAGTGAAGACACAGTATAACAGCAATACAAACAGCGAACAATCAGCATTGACAAATGCTTATCTTTGGGTGGTTTCTGTTTCCCTCGAGTTGTTGCTGCAAAGTTGTAGACCGGGGGGGGGGGTGCAGGAGGAGAGAGACAACAGCAGGCCTCTGCTGTGAGCAGCTGTAGCCTGGAAAGCCAGCAGACAGAAGCTAGCAAATTCCTGTGCTAGTCTTGATGGAGATTTCATAGAATATGCTTCTAAAATGCACCATTAGCCACCAAATTCTTAAATGTATTCAAGGACAACCCCGGATCCCCCTTTTGGAAAAGTCACTGGTGGGAGCATGTGCCCCCTGACTTTAGAATTCTGCTGAGCGTCCTGCCTTGAGGTCATCAAAGGTGATAACCCCAAGGTCCCTTTCCTGCTTAGTGCATGCTGTATCCTCAACCCCCAACTGATATGTTGTTCTAGGGTTTTTGTGCCCCATATGCACTATCTTGCACTTCTTTGCAATGAATTTCAATTGCCAACCCCTTGACCATTCTTCAAGCTCCTGCAGGTCCCTCCTCATTCTGTTTACACCCATTGTGTTACAGAGCTTTGTGTCATCAGCGAACAGGGAAATTCTGCCTTCTAGGTCCTGCACAATGTCACTGATAAAGACGTTGAATAGGACCAGTCCCAGCACTGATCCCTCTGGTACCCCACTGGTCACTCTTCCCTCTGCGGAGTGACAGCCATTTACCACCACCCTCTGTGCCTGCCACCCAGCCAATTTCCCAGCCAATGCACTACTGTCCTGCCCACTCCCATATTCCCCAGTGTGTTTAATAACCTTCTGTGTGGCACAGTGCCAAAGGCCTCGCTGAAGTCCAGATAGGCCACGTCCACTGCCCTCCTCTGATCCACCTCCCTTGTCACCCAGAAAAATTCAGTGAGGCTGGTTTAGCATGACCTCATCCCAGTGAAACCATGCTGCCTTGGGTCCTGTAGTATGTTGGTAACCAGATGTTCCACCAATCTCACCAAACTTTGAACATTTACTATAATTGCTGAAGAGGGTTAATCATAAAGTTATTTAACCTATGTGGTAAATTCTTTTGGGATTTTGTGTGCTTCCAATGTATTAAACAAATATTTCCAGTCCACGTAATCGAATGCCTTTTCGGCATCTAATGCAATCAAGGCCATGAGAGATTTATTTTTCCCCGCTGCTGTAAGCCTTTTTCTGATAAAACCAGTCTGCTCGGGCCCACTATGTCATCCATAACTGACATCAATATAGAAACCAAAATCTTAGCAAGAATTTTGACGTCAGTGTTAATAAGACTGAAAGGTCTATAATTTTTATGGTACAACTCATCCTTCCCTGGTTTCGGTATTTATGTGATAATGTCTTTTTGCATGGATGCTGTTAGGGATCTATTCTCTTTGCTTCCTAATATACTTCTAGTAATAAGGGAGAAATAATCTCTGGGTGTGTTTTATAAAAATCAACAGAAAAGCCATCAATGCCTGGTGTTTTGTTAGGTTTTAATTCCTTAATTGCCTATTGTACGTCTTCAAGCCTTACTGGTTGATTTAATATATCTATTTTCCCTCTGGGCAATTGTGGCATGTTAGTACTATTTATGAAATTATCTATCTGTCTTTCTGAGAAGTTACTTTTGTTATGTTTGTATATATTTTCATGGTAATCACAAAAAGAGTCATTTATTTCTTGCAAGTCTGTTACAATTTCTTCTGTGTTTTCATTCTAAATATGTTTTTTATTTTCATTCTGCTTATGACAAATAGCAAGTAATTTTTTAGCTTTATGTCCTGTTGCTACATAATTAAATTTTGCTTTCCTTATTTGAAAATCTGCCTCACCTCGTAATGTTTCCTCATATTACAGTTTATGTTTTGCCCATTTCTACCATAGGTCTTCTGAGTTATTAACCAATATTTGTATCTGTAGCTGTTTGCGTGTCCAACTATTCTTGAGCTTTTAATCCTTAAGGTGAAAGATTTATATGGATCAATGGGTTTTAAAGATACAAATACTATTAAACAAAAGTTTTTATTATCTGAAGAGCTAATTAAAATTACACAACTCACGTTAGATATTGCAGAGTACCATATGCTTAAGGGTAAATTGAAGCCACAGGTAAACGGAAATACACGCAACTTCCTAGCAGTTATGAAACTAAAACCTACAATTTCTTCAATTTATAGTTTCCTAAGTTCTGTGATTATGGATAGGGCAGAGGAATTAATACCAAAGTGGTCAACAATATTAGGAGAGAATGTATTTCACTAGAACTGGGACAAAATTTGGAACTTCCCCTTTAAGGCTTTCTCATTAGTAAATAACAGAATAACTCAGTATAAATATATACACAATTTATTCTACGCACCAGCACAAATGCATAAAATGAAACTTATTGATAATGATAAATGCACTAAATGTGACAGTCCAAATGCAACTGCAATACATATGTTTTGGGAATGTCCAAAATTAGCACAGTTATGGCAAGAAATAAAATCCTGATATTGTTCCTTGTCCTTTTCCATCTGCGTTGCTTTGTACTTCTCAAAGACCTACCTTTTAGTCCTAACCTTTGCTGCAACTTCTCTGGAAAATCATAGTGGTCTCCTCCTTCTTCTATTCTTTGTCACCTGATAAGTTGCTTTAGAAATGCCCCCATAGCGTGTCCAGGACTTCCTTACTCCTATTTGTCACTGCTACTGGGATGGTCCAGTCCACATCAGGCATATTAAAATCCCCCATCAGTATTACCTCCCCCATGTTGGACAGCTCCATGATTACCCTCATCATTTCCCTATCTACTTCCTCTGTCTGTGTAGGTGGTCTGTAGAGTACCCCTGCTCTAAGTACGGCCCTCCCCTTTCACCTTCAGTGCCACCCACAGCATCTCTGCCTTCTCTCCTTCCCTTGGTATCTCAGTGGCTTTAATATTCTCCTTCATATAAAGTACTACCTCATCTCCTCTCTTGCCCTCCCTATCTCTCCTGAACAATGCATACCCCTGTATGGCAACATCTCAGTATTGTTTTTTGCTGAACCAGGTCTCCGTGATTGCCACTATGTCCAGGTCTTCTAGTATGGTGGCCTCTAGATCTGTAACCTTGTTGCCTAGACTCCTTGCAATTGTGGTCATGATCTTCTATATCTTACTGCTCCCTTCCCTCTTGTTGCTTTTCTTCTCATCCCCCCACCTGCAATGTGCCTGTTTCCTACTACCTCTTCCTTACCTGTTTTCCCTTCATTCACTGTGATTTCTCTCCTTCCATTTCTTATTATTGCCTGTGCTAGCTTTTGGGGGTCAACAGCCATTTCCCCTGATTCCTAGTCTGCTCCCCAGCTAGTTTAACGTTGCCCAATGTAGCATTTAAACTTATTAATGAGAAGCTCAGTTCCCCGCCTGGACGGATGGAGGCCATCAGCTATGAACAAGCCTCCAACCCTACAGGTGGATCCCCAGTCCCCAATGAATCCAAAACCCTCCTAGTCACACCATTTCTTCAACCATGTATTGAAATTCCTGGTGTGACGGTCCTGATCTCCCCCATGTCCTTGAACGGTAGCACCTCCAAGAAGGTGATGGATTTAGCCACCTGCTTCAGACCCCTCCCCAGTCTCCTGAAATCTTCCTGTACTGTCTCTGGTTCATCCCCGGCCAGATCATCTGTCCCTAAATGGACAATGATATCCAGCTCACCCTCCCTTCTCCTGCTCTTCCAGCTATCTTAAGGATCCTCCTTTCATTCCTCTTAGCAGTAGCGCCCGGAAGCCACCTTACCTCCCTGTGCTCCTCCCCACCTGTTCCTATCTGTATTCCTCTCATTATTGAGTCCCCCACCAGGATTCGCTTCTTCCTCCTTTGGAGTCTCCTGCTCACCCCATTGTGGTCACCACCCTGGTGGACCTCCACATCCATCCCTTCCACCACACTGGGTGCCTCAGATTGGCAGTCCCCTCCTGCCAGTGTGGCATGGGAAGTGTGTAGCAGTATAGGTCTTGGGATGTGCTGATGCTCAACCTCCGTTACCCTCCCCGAGCCCATAATTGTCCATGTGCCCCTCCTTCCTAGCATCCTTTGAGGCAACAGAGTTGGACTGAGTGGACTCTGGATGGGGTTGATGGTCCTCCTGACCTGGGTTACTTCAGCTCTAAGTCTGGCGACCTCATCCCTCAGTCCTACAAGGTGCCTGCAGATAGGTCTGCCTGAATATGGCTGCCCTACAAACCATTGCATTGCACCACTCCCCACATTCTTCCCCTTATCCTTCTTAGTACCCTTTGATTGGTTTCCCCTCTGTACTTAGTTGGGCCCTTTTACTGGAAATCTGTTTCTACTTCCTGATCTGTCCTTGGTGTATCCCCTCTAGCTATATATATATAATCTAGTTCTGCCCTCCCTAGATGTATTTTTGTCTTGTACCACCTCTTCCTGTGTCTAGGTAGGAAGTAGATCCCCAGTTGTGAACCTATAAAGCTCAATGACCTCAGGGTGGGTGGGGCTGGGGAAGGAGTATGGGCTATATAGTGCCACCCTGCTGTGAGCTAACCAGCCCAGTTCTGGGGGGAAGCCTCCTATTCCCCTTGCTTGTACCCTGTGAACAAAACAAAAAAAGAAAATAAAGAATAGGTGAAGTGGCTCAGTAATCAGGGAGTCCGGCACCCTTCCTTGCTGTGCTCGCTCAGTGTCCTCGCTCCTGTTCCCTCTGTCCCCAGTCTGCTGTGCAGGTACCATCAGGAAAAACGTGACGAAGAACAACAAAATGAAATAAAAACAGCTCCAAACAGCATTATCTGGTTAGCTCCTTCCTGCAAATCCCCCTGACCCTCTCCAGCTAGATGGCTTTGTTCTGTTAACTTGGATTTATTTTAATTGTACATCACATTAAAAACAAATAAATTACCGCAAAATTAAATTGAATCACCTTCACACCTTCTCCACAAGAAAGCACACACTTCTGGCTTTCTCCAGTTATTTGTATTAAATAATTGGGTTGAGGGATCATTAAGTCACTTAAACTTAAAGTGTTCCACCATGTTTATTTATTTTTATTTATTTAGCTTTTGTTGACCAGGTAAGTGCACTAGACAAATCTTGCCTATTTTCAGGCACGACCCGGAGGAAGGGGATACAGATGAATGCCAACTGACCTTGAACCAGATTAAGCTGTTGGTGGTATTTTTTGTGAATGAGGGAAATTTGGCCAGGACACCGGGGAAATTCCCCACTCTTTTTCGATAAGTGCCATGGGATCTTTAGCATCCACCTGAACTACCACCAATCCAGGCAGATAGGACCTCGGTTTAACGTCTCATCCGAAAGACGGCACCTCAGAAGTGCAGCACCCCTCTCATGCTGCACTACAGTGTCAGTACTGGGATATTAACCCAAGTGCCAGATATGGGAACTGAACCCACAGCCCTCTGATCTCCCGGCCTTAGAGGCGAGTGTGCTACCTACTGAGCCACTGACACTGAAATGTGGAAAAATACAGCTTGCTGATTCACTCTCACACTAAACAAGGATAAGATTTCCTTTTAAATGAAGCCATTTACCTTTAAATAAACACATTCCCTTTTGTCTGGAGCTCAGGCAAATTAAATATTTCATTTGAGGTCTGAGACTCCTTCCAGAAGTTGTGCCAAGGGCTCCAGTAACCACTCCTGCCCAAGAGCACACACCCTTTCTTGGCTCCTCCTTCAACCTTCCTGTCTGCTAGCATGGTTTCAGGTTACAGCTTCTCCTCCCATGCTGCTACACCCTAACAGGTCAGTGATTCCTCCTTCTTAAACTTTTCATTATATAACACTATTTTACCCAATAGCCCACCCTTTAATCTATATATCTGCCAAGTTTGGTTTTAATCCAATTTAAAATGGCTTGGCAATGCTTTTTAGAAAACAAGTTGCACATGTTTTACCTTTTAAATTATGCTGACTCATTGTACTGTTACTCTGTGTTTTAAACTACTCCAGTTTATAAACTAAAACATTATGTAGCATAAGATACATATGTGTGTGTACATGTGACTATAATCTAGCCCTGTGTGGCTTTATTTTAATCAATCAAGTTTTTTGCTTATTTAAGGTAAAAGTTTTGTGCTTGACTTTTCACACAATAGCAGTCTGCTTGCTGCTCATTAAAATGTGTCTGAAACGCTATGCCTTAAGTTTGGGAGCCCATCCTGATTCCATCATGTGCCCCTTTTATTTTGTTTAAAATACATGGCAGCCAGTCCCTAAGTCATTATCTTGGCACTTGCCACCTGTGAAACTAATTTTATTTTAAGATCTGGCCTCCTGCCATCAAGAGTAGCACACTTCTCTCCACGCTTCCCTCTCGAACTAACATCACTCTGGCAGGCCCTACCTGCTCTGCGACCACCCTCGTGGTACACGCTGAGCTGCTCCCTCACCCCAACAAAGGAGATTCTCTTTGGTGCAATAGCGCTAAACGCTACAGAGTCGCATCTTGGCTCTCCCAACTGTTCCTCTCTCTCTGCTTCTTTCCTTGGCACCTCAGGGATGCAAGTGCAGCAGACCCTTAAAGAATTTCTTGAAAATGGGATGTGAAGCCACTGTTTTCCCTTACCTGCTGAAATATAGGCAGAAATAGTTACTAGGTGTACTTTAAGGGTTGAGGGACTGAGGCCCAGAGTCTGCAGACGAAGCAAGTTATCTAAGAGTATGGGGAGTAGAGGTCTGCCTGCAAAAGATTGATCTGCTTAGGAGCACAACACAGGGAAAACCTTTTCCATTTGGAAGCATAAGTCTTCCTGGTAGCAGGCTTTCTGGAAACCCTGGGGACCTCCTCTGACAAGTGAAAATCAGAGTACTCCAGCTCCTCAGGATCCAGGCCTTGAGGTGCAGTGACTTGAGGTTCACAAAGATTATCCTGCCCTGAGACATGGTCAGTAGATTGTGTCTCTGTGGGAGACGAATGGGCTATTTGGAGGAGAGGGCCAGGAGTAGGGATTACCAGGGCTGTCTGGCCAAGTCTGGGGCCACTAGTATCATGGTTGCAGGCTGGTTGCTCAATTTCAGGAGGACTGTTAGCAGTAAGGGGAATGGAGGGAAGGCATACAGGAACCTCCCCGACCAGTCCAGGGTCAGGGCATCCATGGGCACTGAGCCCACTGCTGGAGGCCAGCACCAGAATAAAGGGACCTGGTGATTCTCTTTGGAAGCAAACAGATCTATTCCTGGTGTGCCCCATCTCCTGAAGATTGTGGCAAGCACCTGCTTGTTCAGAGACCATTTGTGATGCCCCTGGCAGATCCTGCTGAGGGTATCTGCTAGAACATTGTCTTTTCCTGGAAGGTGAACCGCTGATAACTGCGCTTCTATGGAGTAAGCCAGATTCCAGATCTTCGTAGCTTCTATGCATAGCTTTGAGGACCTTGTGCCTCCCTGTTTGTTGATGTAATACATGGTGGTGGTGGTGATATCTGTTCTGATTTGAAGTGACTGGGCCTTCACCTGGGGAGCGAATGACTGAAGGGTGAGGAAAACTGCCGTTAGTTCCAGAAGGTTTATGTGCTCTCTGGACTCCTGAGGGGACCACACTCCAGTTACTGTTAGGTCACCCAGGTGGCTTCCCCAGACTAGGCGGAAGGCATCTGTTGTCAGGATCACTGTGAGGAACTGTTGTTTAAAGGACATTCCCTCTCTGAGGTTGTCCCTTTCCTTCCACCAATCATTACCACCAGGAGCACTTTTTGAAGTCCAAGTTTTCCATTGGTTAACCTTGATACAAAATGGCCGCCGAGGTATAATTGAGTTAAGTGATACTGGATGTCTTTCATTTGAAATCTGGGTCCTGATATTATAGCTGTGGTGGCAGCCATATGACCCAGGAGCTGTAATAAATGCTGTGGTGGCCTGGGCTGGCCCAGGAGGAAGGTGTTTGCCAAACTATGAAGGCTTTCCATTCTCTCCTGGGGAAGGAATACCTTGCCCTGGGTGGCATCTAGTTCTGCTCCTGTGAACTCTAGCACCTGCACTGGTTATGTTTGGGACTTTTGGGTATTTATGAGAAACTCCAGAGTCCCCAAGGTGCTCTGGGTTAGCTGGGGGAATCCTTGTCTTGCTGATGTGACTTCCCTGTGACTAGGCAGTCATCTAGGTAAGGGGAGACCATCACCTCTTGCCTCCTGAGTTGTGCTGCCACTACGGCTAAGCACTTTGTGAACACCCTGGGAGCAGACATGAAACCGAAAGGGAGGGCTATGAACTGAGAATGACCAGAAGGCAGATTGAACCTCAGGTACTGTATTTCCTGTGACTGATCCTGATTGGAATGTGGAAATACACATCTTTCAGGTCCAGGGAACCCATCCAGTCTCCCTGTTGCAGGGATAGAATCACTGTGCACAGGGTGATCATTCTGAACTTATTCTTTTTTAGGTGCTTGTTCAGAAATCTGACATCCAAAATGGGTGGTCACTTACCATTTTTCTTGTAGGTAAGGAAGTACATTGAGTAGAGGTCCTTTCTCCACTGGGAAGGAGGAACTCTTTCTGCTGCATTTGCATGCAGCAACTTCTTTACCTCCAACTCCAGCAGAATTATTTCTGCTGGAGTGGGAGGTTTGAAGTTTCTGTGAACCTGCAGTCTGGGAAATCTTTTGAACTGCAATGAGAGCCCTTGGCTCACCACTTCCAGGATTCACTTGTTTGTGATGTTTTTCCATTCGTGGAAGACGTGAGCCAGCCTTTCTTCCACTGGCAATGGGCGGGTGACTTGGACAGATCCATCAGGGGTTCTGTTTGGGTTGAGCTTAGGGGCTGGGGATGGATCAGCCCATTTGGAAGCTCTTCTGCCCCTGCCCCTAAAGAAACCTCTCATCTGACAGTAATCATAGGGCATGGGTATAAAAGCATGATGGTAGTAACTCCTACCCCTACCTCCCCCTTCCATGAGGCCTGTAGGAAGTGGAGGTCTTAACTTTCTCAGTATAGGTTTTGTAGGTGGATTTTGTACTCTACCATCTTTATCATACATGCCTCCGTCTTGTCACTGAAAAGAGAATTGTTCTTACATGGGAAATCCATGGCCTTTGCCTGAGTGTCCTGGGACAGATTAGTAGTCCTTAGCTAGGCAAATCTCCTTAAGGGCCATATCTTGTGCCAGATCCCATTAGACCTTCTCACTCATGGCCAGCACAGAGTTCCAGAGGGCTTTCTGATATTGGGCGGTGTAGGCCTTGTAAGTAGCCTGCCTCAATAAGAGAGAGGCAGAGGTATACACTTTTTTCCCCATACTGTCCTACTTCCTGGAGTCCTTGTCCGGAGGCTGAGTAGAGAAGGGAATCTTAGCCTTGTCGCAGACAGACCCCTGTACTACTCCGTTATGAGCTGGGTGTGAGTAGAGGTACTCAGTATTACTCTTATCCAGCTGGTACTTCTTCTCTACCTTTTTGTCAGCCCCTAGTGTAAAAGCAGGGGTCTGTAAGAGCCTGTTGGTTGCTTTCCTAAGAGATTTGTGGACAGGCAAAAGCAATCTCTTAGTGGGTGTCAATCCCATCATGTCTAAAAATTCAGCCTCTTCCTCATCCACAGCGGTGTCCAGGGTGGAGAGTGTGACGCTTGGGCAGCTGGTTATGATTATTGTATGATATTGATATCATAAATAAATGGTCAGTGTATGAAATGTCAGTCTGCGAGATTTGGCCCTTTAAGTTACAAGGTGTCAGCAGCTAAAAATGAGGATGTAATTAAACAGAACCAGAAGGAAACAGTTAATTGGAACATCCTTCTAGAGAGACAGTTTATGGCCCTCATCACCTGCTGCTGCTTTTGAAGTTAGAACTTAAATATGAATTTTCTTACATCAGGAATGGACATCATTTAACTGATTCCTGTCGGCTATCTCACACTGGGTGATGGACTGCAGGGTTGTAAACCTTAAAGGACTGGTTGATCAAATATTCATAATTTGAGAAATGGGTTTTTGCTGATGTTCACATAATTTAATATACCTCCTGGTAGGAAATCATGTTTGTAATTTTATATGCTAAAAGGAGGAGCTAGATGACCCACAAAAGGGGTGTGGAGACACAGAATATAAACTGATACTTGTGTCTGAAATGTAGGTCATATTAGTTTGGGACTCCAAGAAAAAACAGTTCTCTGATCTAACTTAAGCACTTTCAGAGGTAATACCTTAGACAGCAAAGGTCTAAATGTATCGTGGTAGGAGTTTTTGTTTTGTACTTTTCCCTTGTTCTTTTATGTGATTGTGAGCTCTTTGTTATATTGTTCTGTGTTTACCTTTTTCATATTTTTATCATCTTTTAGTAAAGAACCTTTCTTTGAAAGACTGCCTGGGTGCCTGTCAGTTCCTTTTTGCATGTGGTGTATAGGTGGTTAAGTCTGAAAACTGTTCAACAGCTTGATGGTGTTACTGAGCTTGAGTAAAATGGTAAGAATATACCTAAGGTCTCTTGTAGAGTTTTAAGGGTTCATTTTGGATACCTGGTTAGGTGCCCTTAGGCAAAAGATATATTGCATCCCCCCAGAAAAGAATATTATCTGAGCCTGTACATTTGGGTATGCTAGCATAAGGTTCACAGTTTGAATCCCCCCAGAACTTGAGACTAAAGATGATTTGGACCCAAAAGCAGACAGGAGGGTTACCCTGTCTGTTACCTGTTCACACTATTGCACTCTGAGGTTGGCACTGTGGGAGCAGAGGGCCTGACCTGCGGAGTGTGTTTGTGATAGATTTGTTTGGCAGCAGTGTGATAGGTTTGGTAACATAAGCTTTAACTGCTCAGTGTGTCAGCTTAATACTGTACAGCTCACTTGCAAAATAAGGCAGTTGATTCATTTTTAAAAGAGAAACAGAACACTATCATTTTGCTTACAGTCAACGTTCCTACCTGTTTTATTTTTTTCCAAAGTGTCAGAGTAGCCGTAGTTATGGAAGAAGATGGCTTCCAATTACAGTGAGCACACTGCAGACTACCTGAAGCAGTTGTGCAAGGAGAGAGGAGTCCTGTATGAGGGGAGAGCCACCAAGCAGAACCTCATGGACCCTCCGATGGCTGCTGATGCCCAGAGTGTTGAATCACACACTGTGACTGTAAAGGACCATACTTTGGGCATGCAGGGGCCAGCGGCCAGTGCAGTGTCCAGATCCAGTGAGGATGACTGCAGGGCCAGTGCAAGCCAATGGCCACAGCAGCAGGGGAAGGTCATCAGCATTCTGGAGCCAGACGCTATCAGGCTGCAGATGGAGTTGCAGAGGATGGAGCTGGAGTTCCAGAGAGAAGAGAAGCAAGAGCAGCAAGCTGCAGAGGAGAAGAGGGAGCAAGAACAGTGAGAAACTGACTGTGAAGAATGTGAGCGCCAGCGAGCTGCAGAGGAGAAAAGGGAGCGAGAAAAACAAGAAGCTGAACGTGAACAGCAAGAGGCTGACCACGAAGAGCGTGAGCGCCAGAGGCGATATGAACTGGAGAAGCTACAACTCCAACCACCAGCACCAGAGCAGATAAGTGGCTTGGGTTTAACTGGAACTACAGGACTGGGTTACAAATTGAATTTCAAATTGATAGCTGAATTTAAAGAGGAGGAGGATATGGATGCCTTTTTAAATTTCTTTGAAAAAGTTTGTATTCAGGCAAAGATTCCTAGAAGGTCCTGGAGCTTCCAGCTATCCCTGCTACTTACCGGGAAAGCTCGGGATGCATTGGGTCAAATGGACAATGAGGACAGTAATGATTACAGCAAACTTAAAGCTGCACTTTTAAAAAGTTTTGATTTAACTGCAGAAGCATACAGAGCTAAATTCCGTAAGCTCAGGAGAAGTCCTGACATGAGCTACAAGGAGCTAGCCACGTAACAACGTCAGTGTTTAAAATGTTGGTGGGAAGGAACTGAAGCAAACTCTAGATAAAATTAAAAATGCTACATTGTTAGAACAGTTTTGTTGGGCATGCCCAGCAGAGCTGAAAACCTGGCTGGAGGACCGAGATCTCAAAACAGTGCAAGAGGCTGCTGAACTCTCGGACCGCTATGCCAAGAGCAGACCTGCTCTGAGAGTGAATGGGGTGAGTGTGGCAGTGCAGAAATGGAAAAGTGCACCTTCAGGGCAGCTAAAACCCTCACTGCCTCCACCAAAACCAGTTAGCCCCAGGTTTCAAAGAAAAGATTTTTCTGAGAAAAGAAACGAATGTTGGGTTTGCAAAGAAACGGGGCATATTGCCAGACAGTGTCTCAAAAGGATAAGCAATATGCAAAATGAGGCTAGGAAAGAAGTGGGTTGTTTGTGTGTCCCTTGAAGCATGCCTGTGAACATGAGGGAACACATGCACCCAGTCACTGTGAATGGTGTACAGACACAAGGGTTAAGAGACACAGGGGCATCCCTGATGTTGGTAAAAGGGGATCTGGTAGAGCCTGGTCAGCTTATACCCAATAAATTTGTAACTGTACAAGGGTTCACTGGGGAGGAGACAACATTGCCACTTGCTAGCGTTCTCCTAGACTGGGGTGAAGCAGGGGGAACTGTGCAACAGGTGGCTGTAGCCAAAACTTTAGCAGTTGATGTCATCCTTGGCAACAATTTCAAACAGGGGGATGGTGTGTGCAGTTACCCATAGCCAAGTGGGAAGGGGAAATTGTAGTTCCCAGGACCCCATAGAAGCCATTGTGGAAAGCACTGGGAGACTGGTTCCCCAGTCTGTGTCTCCTGATATGCAGACTAATGAAAAGGGGGGTAGAAATTCCCCCAATAGCAGTTAACCAAACAGCTACAGAGGGTTACTCTGAAGAAGGAAGGGTGACCCTTTGTCAGAGGGTTAGGGATGACAGTGATCCTGAGTGCCCTGACACTAGAGCTAGGGATTCTAGTTTAGATACTGTCAGGGACCTGTCCCATGCCTTGGGAATGCGTAAGGAGTTTGCAGCTGCTCAGAAAAGTGACCCTAGTCTAGAGAAGCTGAGGGCTTGGGCAGACTCTGATGGAGCACAGGGAAGTGATGGAAAACATAAAGTTTATTGGGAAAATGGACTGATGTATACTCAGTATGCTAAGACAGAGGACGGGGTGATAGGCAGACAGCTTGTCATTCCTCAGGGGTACCGTGAGCAGTTGCTCAAGATTGCACACAATATTCCCTTGTCTGGTCATCTGGGAATCGCGCGCACTATGCAGCGGTTGGCCCAGAATTTCTATTGGCCCAACTTCACCCAGCAGGTGAAGAAGTATTGCAGGTCTTGTCACCAGTGTCAAGAAATAGGGAAGGCATGTCAGAAAACCCAAGCCACCCTAATTCCATTACCCATAGTGGAGGAGCCATTCCAGAGGGTGGGAATGGATATTGTGGGGCCTATATATATATACCCAGCTCCTCCGGGAAGAGGTTCATCCTGACTGTGGTGGATTATGCCACCCGGTATCCAGAGGCAGTCGCCCTATCCTCACTGAGGACAGACAAAGTGGCAGATGCCTTACTTGGGATTTTCTCCCATGTTGTGTTTCTGCAGGAGGTTGTCACCGATTGAGGGGGTTCCTTCATGTCAGACCTAATGAAATATTTGTGGAAGAAGTGTGGGGTGGTGCAGAGGTGCATGACACCTTATCACCTGCAAGCCAATGGGCTTGTGGAAAGATTTAAAGGTAATCTGAAGTCAATGCTTCAAGCATTTGCTGAACAGCATGTGAGGGACTGGGAGAAATACCTTCCCCACCTGTTGTTTGCGTACAGGGAGGTGCCCCAAGAGTCGATAGGGATTTCCCCCTTCGAGCTCTTATATGGACGCCGGGTATGTGGGCCCCTAGATTTGATCTGGGAGGGCTGGGAAGGCAAGCATGCCACCCAGAGAACTCCCATAGTGGATTACGTCCTTAGGTTTAGAGAAAGGCTGAAGGAGCTTATGGGGACAGCCCAGAGCAACCTGGCAGCTGCCCAACAGAAACAAAAAGTGTGGTACGACCGCAGAGACAGAGCTTGCTCGTACACGGTGGGTCAGGAAGTCATGGTCCTTATCCCAGTCTGGAAATACAAGCTACAGGCTGAGTGGGCAGGACTGTACAAAGTAGTCAGAAAGGTAAATGGCGTGAACTACATTGTGGAGTTACCCAACAGAAGACAGACAGAAAGAATGTACCATATCAACATGATGAAGCCATATGCTAATATGGCTGACATGGTGTTTGCAGTATGTAGTCCTGGGGAAGGGACAGATGAAGGAGACCCCCTTCTGGACTTCCTGGAAGAAAGCAAGTGGGAGTCCTCTCTGGAGGCAGTTAAATTGTCACCCCAGCTGGTCCTGGACCAGAACCAGGAAGTAAGGGAGGTTTTAGTATACTTTGCCCCACTGTTTATCGCCAAGCCTGAACTAACCCACTTAGCAACGCACAATGTAGAGACAGGGACACAGACGCCCATACGGCAGACAGCATATCGGGTGTCAGAGGCTCTCCAAAAGGACATTAGGAGGGAAGTGGAGGAAATGCTGGACTTAGGGGTAATCCAGAGATCCCACAGCCCCTGGGCCTCACCCATAGTCTCTGTGCACAAGCCAGATGGCTCTACTTGTTTCTGTGTGGACTATCATGGACAGAATGCAGTCACGAAGTCAGACGCCCTCTCCCGATGCCCTGGATGGATGAACTCCTGGACAAGTTGGGAGGGGCAACCTACCTTTACGAGTATTAACCTGACAAAGGGGTATTATCAGGTAGAGTTAACTGACAGAGCTAGGGAACGGTTAGCCTTCATCACTCCGTCAGGCTTATTTGAATTTAAAGTAATGCCTTTCAGAATGAAGAACGCCCTGGCCACTTTCAAAAGGTTGGTGAACCAGGTGTTAAATGGTGCTGAGGATTACACCGTGGCATACCTGGATGACATTGCCATCTTTAGTGCCAGCTGGGAGGAACACCTGTACCACCTTAGGGAAGTGCTGGGCAGGATACAGAGGGCTGAGCTCACTGTCAAAGCTGAGAAGTGCCAGGTGGCCATGGCTGAAGTGGCATTCCTCGGGCATGTTGTAGTCTGTGGACAGCTATGTCCCAACCAAGTGAAAATAAAGGTGATCAAGGCATGGCCCGACTGGAAATGCAGAAGCAGGTCAGGAGTTTTCTAGGGACAGCAGGGTACTACAGAAAATGTGTACCCGGAGGGGGTGCTGTGGAGCCCAAGCAGAGCAGACGCATCTTCACACAGTTCTACTGTTTTATTGCTAAAAGCCTCTGATTAAGTCTACTTATCGATAAAATTTTCAACCTTAAAGATTGCAGAGCAGTTGCGCATCCTTTGAAGCAGATTATGGGGAATCCTCTTCGAGATCAAGGAGCTCTGGGCCATCCTAGAGGGAAACAAGAAACCACTGCTCCTTTGCCTAGCGGTTCAGAAGTCGCCACTATAGGCCCAGAACAGGGAGAAGGCACCGAAACGATGCAATCACTCGTTATAAAAATGCAGCGACTTATCTCAACTGTGTCAGATTTGCACCAAAAAATTGGCAGTTTTACCAATCGAGTTACCGTAGTGGAAACTACCATAGAGTGTATGAAAGCAGAGATGGTAGACATCACGAAACAAGTCGTGGCCTCAACTAGTTCCTCTGTGATGGTGATTAAGGAGTCACAGCACTTCAGGACTCGCATTGAAACAATGGAACATCAAATTAAAGTGGTGAACATGAGGATCCTAGGCCTACCTGAAGGTGCTGAGGGCGATCACCCCAAGATGTTTGTTAAGGAGTGGCTGGCAGAGATGCTTCTTCCAGAGGGAGATCTGGAGACTTTCCATATTCAAAAAGTTTACCGTATAATGCCACAAGGGAGGCAGGAGACCGATGACACACCACGTACTCTCTTAGTGGTCACAGCAGGCATTGGTGAGAGAGAGATCGCATCCTTGCCCTGGCAAGGAGGAATGCCCCGCTTTCATATGAAGACTGAACAGTGCACCTTTTTCCCGATAATATTTATGCGACGCGGCAGAGGAGGAAGAAATTTGATGGAGTTCGCAGGGTCTTGAAGGATTTGGGTATACCTCATTCAATAATCTTCCCTGTGAGGCTAAGAATAGTCTATCAAAACAAAGTATGGGCCTTCTCTGACCCAATTGAAGCTGGGAAGTGGGCAGATAAAACGAGAGCTACAAAGACCAGAAACGAGCCTGAGGAGGAGGACCCTGCACTACTTTCTATGGAGTGAGAATTCTTGTTTAAAAAAAGCACATACTTAATAGTTCATCTGCCCTATGTTGATGTTTTCTATAACTATAACTAGAGGTGGTTGACTTTACCCACGTCTGGGTTTATGTGGGAATATAGCTCATATATTAATGAGGCTTATTTTATCCTTCTCTTTTACTTTTATTAAGGAGAATTAACATTCAGACTTGGGTGGGTAAGGGACAAGGCCTAAGAAATATTCAGCACATGGAAAATATTAAGCACATGATCTGTTCTACCTATAATAAAAGTTTTACAGCTAATCTGTACTCTTTATAATGTGGCTAAAGCAATTTACAGTAAGATAGTTTAATTTTTGAAGGCAATATTTGTTTAAAGTTTAACAAAAGAAGATGATATATATTAAGTTTTAGGGTAATGTACCCTACAATAAAGGAAACGCGCATGGCATTACGTTCCCCACTGGTGGGGGTAGTTCATAGAGACTTTAACATTTTAGAGACCTAGCCATGCTGCTCTTGGTACCACAATGTATATTTATAAACTTTCAGATATGCTTTACAGCTATATACTGTAGCTATACCCTCCATATGATGTATCATAGTTATAGGAGATGCATAAGTCTTCACCTGTGCTTAAGAGGAATAATGCTTCAGTGGAAATGTCTACTATTGGTCTGTCTCTTATACAGAATATGTAATTGGTTGTTATTAATATAAAAACAATAAATATAAAGTTTAAAAAAAAAAAAATGTGTACCCAATCACAGTGCCCTGGCTGCTCCCCTATCTGACCTGGTAAAGAAAAATATACCAAGAAAATTACCTGGGAACCAGCCTGTGAAAAAGCCTTTACCAGACTGAAGGAGGCACTGTGCAGTGCTCTTGTATTGACAAGTTCTGACTACAGCAGACCCTTTATAGTCCAGACTGACACCTCAGACATGGGTATTGGGGCAATACTGAGTCAGACATCCAACCAAGGGAAGGATCACCCCATAGTGTACCTGAGTAAAACGTTACTTCCCAGGAAGCAGGCTTACTCTACTGTGGAAAAAGAGTGTCTTGCCATAATGTGGGCCCTAAAGAAGTTAGAGCCATACTTATATGGGCAGCATTTTGAGGTACAAACTGACTACAACCCCCTGGTTTGGCTGACACAAATGGGAAAAACTAATGGCAGACTATTAAGATGGAGTCTTGCCTTGCAAAGGAATGACATGACGATCTTACATAGGGCTGGTAACGACCAATCAGAATGCAGATGCCTTGTTGCATCTATATGAGGAGTGAACTGACTTAGGGAGCTCATCCCATGCAGGGGATAGAGCCCCCAAATTCAGTCTAGGTGGGGAGGATTGTGACACTTGGCCAGCTGGTTATGATTATTGTATGATATTGGTATTATAAATATATGGTCAGTGTATGAAATATCAGTCTGCAAGATTTGGCCCTTTAAATTACAAGGTGTCAGCAGCTTAAAACCAGGATTTAATTAAACAGACCAGAAGGAAACAATTAATTGGAACATCCTTCTAGAGAGACAGTTTATGGCCCTCATCACCTACTGCTGCTTTTGAAGTTAGAACTTAAATACAAATTTTATTACATCAGGAAAGGACATCATTTAGCTGATTCCTGTTGGCTATGTCAGATCTGGGTGACAGACTGCAGGGTTGTAAACCTCAAAGGAACTGGTTGATCAAAGGCTTATAATTTGGGAAATGGGTTTTTGCTGATGTTCACATTATTTAACATACCTCCTGGCAGGAAATCATGTTTGTAATTTTATATTCTAAAAGGAGGAGCTAGATGACTCACAGAAGGGGTGTGGAGGCAAAGAGTTTAAATTGATACCTGTGTCTGAAATGTAGGTCATATTATTTTGGGACTCCGAGAGAAAACAGTTCTCTGATCTAACTTAGGCACTTCCAGAGGTAATACCTTAGACAGCAAAGGTCTAAATGTATTGTGGTAGGAGTTTTTGTTTTGTACTTTTCCCTTGTTCTTTTATGTGAGTGTGAGCTCTTTGATATGTTGTTGTGTGTTTACCTTTTTCATATTTTTATCATCTTTTAGTAAAGAACCCTTTCTTTGAAAGACTGCCTGGGTGTTTGTCAGTTCTTTTTTACATGTGACGTACATGTGGTTAAGTCTGACAACTGTTCAACAGCTTGATGGTGTTACTGAGCTTGAGTAAAAAGGTAAGAATATACCTAAGGTCTCTTATACAGTTTTAAGGGTTCATTTTGGATACCTGGCTTGGTGCCCCTGGTGAAAGATTGTACTGCAGTCCCAAAGAGGGTACATATCTGAGCCTGTAATTGGGTATGCTAGCATAAGGTTCACAGTTTGTATCCCCCCAGAACTTGAGACTAAAGGTGATTGAGACCCAAAAGCAGACAGGAGGGTTACCCTGTCTGTTACCTGTTCACACTATTGTGCTCTGAGGTTGGCACTGTGGGAGCAGAGGGACTGACCTATAGAGTGCACTTGTGACAGAGAGGTCAAGAGTTTTACTATTTGCCTTACAAATGCATAGTGAGAGGAAAACTCCTCTGGGCCACAGGAGAACCAAACTCTTATTCAGGGGAACCATCAGGTTCAATCGGTACCCCTTCCTTCTCCTCTTCATAATAAAATTCAGCCCCCTGTTTGTTTGGAACTGGGAGGGGAGCAGAAACTTTAGAGGGAACCAGCATGCCCATTAGGGTACCCATGGCTTGAAAAGTCTGAAAAAATTGCCAAGCCTTAGTCATGTCCCACATAAAGGGCATTTCTGATCTGTCCACTGATGGCTCCTTTGCTTCTTCAGCAGGAGGGGCAACAGCATGTTTTTCTTTTTGGCAGAAACCCAGTGTGGAACCTGCTTGGATGGTCTTTTGTGCTAGGCATGGTCACAATTCTCTTTATTGGGAATCCTGGAATCAGAGGAGTCTCTAGAGGGTCTTTTCTTTGGCCGTTTATGGGAGGAAGGACCCTCATCAGAGTGCCTTGGTGATGTGGAGGTGGACTAAGAATCCATATTTTCCTCTAGCTTTTTGACCCTCTTTTTAACTGTTTTGGGGAAAAACTTGTTGAAAAGTTCACAATCAGCAAAATTTTGGTCAGGACCTAGGTACCGAAATACAATTTGTGGCTGTCCACCTTCACCAAGAGTTTTTTTTTTTGTCTTTGGTAACCAGGTAAGGCCCACTAGGCACAAGTGCCTGTTTTCAGGGGTGACCTTGGAGCACTGGGCAGTTAAGCGATTTACTCAGAGCCACATAGTGTGTAAGCAGAGGTTGTGAGAATCAAATCCAAGTCTGGTCTGCTGGATGTACCAAGCTCGTTCACAGCTCGTTACTCTAACCTCCAGACTATACTGCCAGCCTATATGGACCTTAAACAATTTTTATAGTCTGTAGGTCCCGTTCTCTTTTTGGTTCTATTTGACATGCCAATTAGTCAGAAAGACCCTAGAAAGCAGTTCCCAAAAAGGCTAAATTGCAAGTTTGCAGTCTGGTTCCAAAACAAATGGACTGCTAAAGAAAACACATGTTTTTTACGTTTCCCTCCAAATTAAAGAAAGCTAGAAATCAGCTTGCTTCTGGTAAGAACAAGAAACCAAAGCGTTAAATATTAAAACCAATGCAAGACAGCATGAGACTTCCGGTTCCGCCTCCAAGACTTGAAGACATAACTCTCACAGCTCTGATCCCGGGAGTTTGGAAATCACTAACAATCATCAGCGGTCTTGCTGCCTTTCCTCTCCAACTACCACTGAGAAACCAGAACAGACCTTAAGGGACAAGATGCCACTGAAAGTACACCCCAAAGATACAATATTGGACTACTTTAAACTGAACACCACAAAGAAGCTATATGAAACAAGGGTCCTACGCAAGGGCAGGACAGCCACAATGACCGACTTTGTCAGCTACGGTAGCAAAGAGGAAGGGGAAGAAAATTTCACTATAACTTCTAAGAGACTGTTTACATAAATAAACAAATTCAGTAGAACCATGGAAAAAATAAAGCAAAATATGGATGAAATCACTAAAGGATTAGCGGAGGTGGTGCAGAGAACCTCTGATATGGAAAAAGGACTGACGGACACAACAGCACAAGTGGACAAACAGGATAAAGCTATGTGATATCTGATTAAGAGAGAATGGGAGCATGCAGAGAAGTTAGATGACCTAGAGCTGCGCCCTTGGAGAAGACAATTTAAGAATTTACGGGGTCCCCAAGGACACAGAATCGGGGAAGATGGAGACCTTCCTGGACACGTTTTTGAAAGAACTCGTCAACCTGCCACAAGACAATCCACTGAACATTGTTTGTGCCCACAGCGCTCTTGCTCAAAAACCCTCAGACCAAAATACTCCACCATTTCTTTTAACCAGGAGACACACTAAGCTGAAAGCTTGTTTACAGGTGTGACCTGGGAGCACAAGGAAGTGACTTGCCCAGGGTCACACAGTATGCAAGTGGGGGCTGTGGGATTCAAACTGCCTCCATAGACTATAGAACTGAAACTACTGGACTACAGGATGAAGATGGCCATCCTGCAGGTGGCCTGGGCAAAAAAGAGTTGATCTTCAGGGACCGGAGGATCTACATGGATCATGATTACACCATGGCCACCCAACAAAAGCGGAGGGCTCTCCTTGAAATAAAGAAAAACCTGGCTGCTAAAGGGATTAAAATGTACCTCATCGCCCCAGCACAGCTCAAAGTGTTTTTGAAGGATGGCCCAGTCTTTTTCTGAACCCTAGCGGAGGTGAGAGAGGCCCTGGTGAAGCTAGGAGTTCCAAAGGCCCTGCTCAGGAGGCCAGCGGCAGCATCCACAGAGTATTGTACCTTGGAGGATCCATGGCATCAGGTTAGCCACTCCTGGAAGAGAGGAAGAGCAGGAACAGCAATGGGCAACCAGGAGAGATCTTCACAGGCGAGCACCCAAGAAACTACACAATCAAAGCAGAGGTCTACAGAAGAGGTGGTGATCTGAAGAGCTCCGCAGCACAGACTGTGCCACGAGGCTGATAAGTCCTGATGACGGCAGAGAAGAATGAAGGAAAAGGAAATACACAGATCTCAGCAACTGCACAAATGTCACTGAGGGCCCAACTAGTAGACTGAAGCAGTGTGATCCATTTTGATTATTTAGGATTGGAAGCGCTGTTTAACATTTTAAAATTTAAAAAATTGATTGGGGATTGAAGGGTGGTGGGGTGGGTGGGGAAGATAGTAGGGCTGTGACCACATGGCGAGGTGCAGGGGGGGACCAGAGTAAGGGGAGGAAATAAGGGGGCAAATAAAAAGGTGGCTAATGAAAAAAAAATGGATATTCACTGCTGTCTTCTTTCCCCCTGTTGTAGAGTGTGGTGAATCCTGAATGGGACAGTCAACGGTCAGAGGAATGTATGGGCCTACTGCAAGAGCAGCAAGATTGAGGATGCACCGCCACATATGTAAACAGATCTGGGGGCTTATGGGCAGTGTGCCGACTCAGAAGTACACCTGCTTCTCCCAGGAGGTGAAGGGATAGTCTACTGAAGAAAAATTCTGACTCCCTGGTGACTCTGTGGCTCCAAGGTAAGCACCATGAAATTTAGCAGATGTTAAAAATTAGGAAGGTTTGCCAGGGTAGACAGAGAACATGGAAAAGTTATGGAAGGCTCAGTCTATACGGATGGGGTCGGGTCGGGCTCCCACTCCTGATGGCCTCCCTGAGGGGAAGGTAAGAATCTGCAGAGGGTTCATGGACAGTAACAGGAGCAAAGAGGTATGGAGGTCTAACATACTACCTCCCAGACAGAAAATCACTTGGTTGACCTTGTGGATGACCCCACAAAGAGGCAGAAAAACAGGCTGGGTCCTCAGTATCCAAGGAACGTAAGGGCTGACTCAGGGACCAGACAGCAAGGGGGGGAAGCAAGGGACCAGCCTCACATAAGGGAGAGGGAAAAGGTACATTGGGACCAGGGATCCTCGTGGGTGAGAGGCCTAGGTAGAGCTACTATCAGAAGGGAAGCAGCACAAGGCAAATGGGCCAAATGGACCCGGACTGGAGGGCCAAGTGGGAAAGGTGAAGAGGGGTAATGGGGTGGGATGCACATGCTGAGAGACGACAGCAAAGTGAACTAAAGGGAATCTGACACATCCTCGCCGAGTCTGAAAATGTTGCTAAGGGGGTACTAAGGAGTCCCCCTAAAAAGTTATTGCCCCCTCTTTGCAACAGTGTACTCCCGGCATTGGAGGGAGAGGTTAGAGATAAGAAGCATTTTTAAGATAGGAAGCAGAACCCTAGACGGAGCCACAGATAGAGTGGGGAAAGAGTGACTCAAAAGCACATGTTAGGTGCAAGGTGCTTATACAAGCAGCCTCATCCTACCAGGAAAAAAACAACTGAAGATCCTGAAGGGTGCAAAATTCACTCTGGAAGTGTTAAAAAACTGTATATAGTTAACTGTTGTTATAGTACATGGTTTTTTGTTTGCTCGGGCAGAAGGTGCTACTATATGATCACCAAAGGGAGAAAAACTGTAACCATGCAGGATGGCCTCTGGTACCTTTCATAGCTTCATAGGTTGTTTACAGGTTCGACGGCAAGCCCATATAGAACTCGCCACCATATGGCCTAATGGTGGTAGAAAAATTTCCTATCGCCCATATGTTTGTCTAATCTATGTTTGAATTGTATAATATTGTCACTTGCAACTACATGGTGTAGGAGGGAGTTCCATACAGGTGGCAGTCTCTGTGTAATATATTTATTTCTTCTAACAGTTTTATTGCAGTTAACAGCTAGTTTAAGTTTATGTGAATGGGTATTATTGACAGATTCTTGTTTTACCAGGCAAATAGTTTCAAGCACAATGGGGTCATGTATGGCTCTGTAGGTTAAACATAATTTACGCCTGAGAGATCTATAGTCCAAGGAATACAATCCTAAGGATTTTAACCTATCAGTGTACTTTAAGTTTGACAAGTTACTTATTTTCTTAAAGGAAAACTGCACCCTCATATCTTCAAAATGTTATTTGTTTCCATGTCAACAGACAACTCTTTTCATGTAGCTGTTAAAGATGTATGTAACTGCTTCAGTTAGTTTTCACACTTCATACTAGGCCCTGTTACTGTCCTGGGAGGGTTCATTTCATGGTTGTTGAAATCTCATTGTCCCTGAGAGCTGCATTAACATATGAGAACATGATGCTTAATCAACCTTTAAACTCCCCAGTATGCCTGTCTGCTTAAGTAGTTTTAAAAGAAACAAGCTGCAAGAAGATGTGAAATACCACATTTACCTTCAGTGAGTTTTACAAGCTGAGTTGTAATGCAGGTTTTTTCCCCTTTAAACTCCATTCAGTTTATGAGTTTCCAGAGAGTTTTTGCAGGGTATTTGTTATTTCAGCGTAGAGATACATGCTATAAATGGTTGATCTGACATCATGTTCTCATATGCTAATGTAGTCCTTGGGGACAATGAAATTTCAACAACCATGAAATGGACCCTCCCAGGACAGTAACAGGGCATAGTATGAAATGTGAAAACTGACTGAAGCGGTTGCATACATCTTTAACGGCTACATGAAAAGAGTTGTCTGTTGCCATGGAAACAAATAACATTTAGAAGATATGAGGGTGCAGTTTTCCTTTAATAACTTTCCTTTGAACTTTTTCAACTAAGGTTTTGTCACCAATAGTTGTAGGAGAGCAGAAGGGGGTACATTATTCTATCTGGGATCTAATTAGGCCAGTATATAGTGCAACAATTACTTCTGATTTCCTACTCTTGATATTTTTAAGCATGCATGCAATTATACCATAACATTTTTTTTTTTTTTTTTTTTTTTATTTCTTTATCCCTCCTATCTACTCCCGGTGCCCACTCCTTCCGTCCACTCATGTTCTCCAATCCACCTTCCATGGGATCTGTCCCTAGAGTGCCTCTTCCCCCTCTCCTTGCACAGTGGGGTCTGTCCCTTCTTGGTGGTCTGGATGAACCGGGGTGGCTTTCATCCAGGGCTGTCGAGAGGGATTTTCCGTTTTCTCCCCTAGATCCCCTACCCTCTGAGACGTCGGCACTTGGGACGTACGTCCTGAGTGGTGGTGTGCGAACCTCTCATGCGCTGCGACATCCCCCCTTCCCGGCTCCGGCGAGCGGAGCCGCCTCCATCCCTTCTTGTTGCCGGTGCTTCCACCAGCTACTGAAGGGATGCAGAACGCAGGTGCATTCATGGTCTCCCACCCCTGAGGGAGGAGAGCATCCATTGGGATGCTCGATCCTCCCTCTCCTGCTGACCCCCGGCCATCCGAGTCCATTCCCGAACCCGTGTCGCCAGCGTAGCGCGAGGTGTGGTGTCCAGTGCCTCAATCCTCAGCGCCACCGGGCCTGCACCATAACATTTTTAATTGTGATATTAGTTTTGGTAGTAAACTTTAGGTCACTTGAAAAAGTGACCCCTAAATTTCTTTCAGTTGTGATTGTTTGAAGCTGTGTACCATTTAGAGTGTAGTCAAATAAGCGATTATTTTTTCCCAGATGCATGACCTTGCATTTACTGACATTAAATGCAATTTTATATTCATCAGCCCATATTGCAAGCTTGCTAAGGTTACTCTGTAATAGTTTAGCAGAGAAATCATCATTTACAATGCATCCCAGTTTGCTGTCATCAGCATATTTACTAATCCATATCCCCTGGGAGGTCTGCATAGTTGCAATAAAGATGTTAAATAATAAGGGACCCAAAACAGAGCCATGTGGCACTCTGCTGGTGACTGGAGACCATATACATTAGATTTCTGACCTCTGATGACAACTTGCTGTTGTCTATTATGTAGCCAGGATTTAATCCATTTTATAATATTACTACAGTATGTATTTTCATTTGTGCAAGTGAGTTAATTAGGATTTTATGGGATATGGAATCAAAGTCTTTAGCATACTCTAAGAACATGATATCTACTGGGAAGTCTAGATCCAGGGCATGGTTTACCGGTTCGAAGAAACTTATAAGGTTGCTCTGACATGATCTTCCCTGCGTAAATCCATGTCGTGTTATATCCTGTAGGTCCTCATCTTTTAAATGCATATTGATTTTATGCTGGAGTAGTCTTTCCATTAACTTCCTAACACATGATGTGAGACTTATTGGTCGATAGTTAACAGTGTTTTGTTTGTTTCCACCTTTATGTATTGGTATGACTGTTGCAATTTTCCATTTTGGTACTGCCACACCCTCGGCAACTGAGGTATCAAATAATAAAGTAAGAATGCCCGATAATACATCTGAAAGATTTTTAATAAAACAAGGGAGTATGTTGTCAGGCCCAGGTGATGCAGCTGATTTTGTTCTTTTGATGGCATCCATAATTTCTTTCTGAGTGAAGATTACAGGCATATCAGATTTATTGCTTATATTCTCACTAGCATCTTCTGTTGGTTTGAAAACACTGGAAAAACAAGTGTTTAATACTTCAGCCATTTCATAGTCATCAGAAATTAGTTGGTGATCCTTCATTAGTGGGCCAACTACCCCAGATGTTCCCTTAATTGATCCACTGTAATTGAAAAACTTTTTTTTTGTCTTTGCTTGTAGTAGCCAAGTTAAGTTCATGTTTTTGTTTAGCTATTCTTAGTAATGGTTTTCTTTTATTTGATTTTTCTTTAAAGGAAAACTCCATGTTAAAATCAGAAAAAGATATGTAGTAGTCTTTTTCTTCTGTGGTCTAACCAGTTCCCAGCATTTTCTTTTCCTCTGGCAGTGAGAGATGTTTTTTCTAACATTCCCTAACTGTTTTATTGCCCTTGGAAGTTGCCATTCTGGTTTCTTTTATGGCTTCTAGTCTTCCCAGAGTGCCCTTTGGTGTGATGTCTTATTGCCCCTGCAGTAAGCCAGTGTCTTGTTACAGGGTCTGTCACAGCTCAGCCACAGAGAAAATGCTTCTTCCAGAGAAGACAAACTGCTAGATTTTGGGTGAGTGTAATCATTATTATTTTTTGATATCAGTACCTTGTCCTGCTATGCTCTGCTGTGTGTGTGAATCATGTCACTGTTTACTCTATTCCTCTCAGTCACTTTCAGTTTTTGTACCAGTACTATGTAGCAAAAATTGAACATCACCTTATAGGTTGTAGCATAGCAGGACAAGGTACTAATATCAAAAATAATAATGATTACACTCACCCAAAATGTAGCAATGTGACTTCTTCTCTGAAAGAAGTATTATCTTTGTGGCTGAGCTGTGACAGACCCTGCTAAATCTAGGGGCATAGCTACATCACTGTCACATGAACCAGGGTGCATCGTAGGAAAAAGAAAGCCAATAAACCTATTTGTGATGGAGATCCCCAGGGGTCGTAAAACTACCACACAGCTAGCAGACTAATTTAGGAAAAACTCCTAATAGCAGACAGAGGGAAGGACACACTAGGACTTAACATACATATCAAAACACTCTACATAACATATGTTTTTGCACATTCTGAGTGGACTTCTCCTTTAAATCTGTTCCAGTTGCTTTCAGAGGGAATTTTTTATGTTGATTGAATGCATGCGCAAGAAACATATTGCAGCAGGTTGCCAGAAGCAGGTTGTGGAGGCACGGACTGTTGTGGCCAATGCCCCTACAGCCTTTAAAGGCTTGGCCCACTTTCCCCAATGCCATGGCACACTGCTGCTGACAATAGTTCAGCCAGCGTGACACAACCTTGTAAGGTTTCAGCCTCTGCAATCAGGGGCCGCCTCATCATTGCAGCATAAGCCATTCCGCTGCAATGAGGGAGTGACCTGTCATTGCTGGGCCAAACCCTGTAACAGTGATATTGTTTGTGAACATGGCAGTGGCTTGCCGCCATGTTTACAAACAATATTAAGCACCCCCCCACCGAGGGGGTGCCCAATCCCCCTCGGCAGCATGTGCCCCCTCCACCGTGTTTGTTTGCCGACAGGGCCCCAATCCTCGCTGGCTTTGAGTGCCCAAGTGATGTTGCCAATGGGAACCCACCCTGTTGGCATTATATAATACCCCCGCTTTTGTGTGCCGACGGGTGCCTGTAATCCCCGTCGGCATAACGTAACACCCCCCTTTTGTTGTGTGCTGACAGGGATGCCCAATCCCCATCGGCTACAGCTGCCCCCAAAAAAGAGTCTGTTGGCAAGTTGGGAGCCCACCCCAGTGTTCCGATGCCCCTGTTAAAAAAAATGGTCCTGCTGATTTTTAACCCTGTCAAAAGAAAACGGTCCTCACGGCCCCTGACCCCCTTTACCACCCACACCCACCCACTGCGCACTCCTGCCTCCCCACCCCCTCACCCCATACTTACCTCCGGAGTCCGCGCAGTGATCTTCGTGGTCCGGGGAACACGCCTGCACTCTTCAAAGCCGACTGCTAACTGAGGAAATGCCGTAAGCTGTATAATGGAATAAATAGTTTTTTCAACTTTGATGTATCTCAGGCATTTTTGAATTTTGGTACCAGATTTTCAACATGGGGTTTTTGGACTTCTCTCATGAATTCTGTCACTGTCATGCTGTCAATTGGCCCCAAAGGTGATTTTGTCGGTCACTGCGTGGAATCACCTTTCAGGACCGATTAATGAAATGACAGTGCCAGTATTCATGAGGTGGGCTCTCAAAAAGCCTATGTTGCAAATTTGGTGGAAAAAATCCAAAAAATGAATGTTTTATGAGCGTGCGTTGCACAGTTTGCATGCATGCTCGTAAGTTTGCGAATTTATATTTTCACTCCAGATTTTCAACACTGTCATTGTTCTGCACCTCCTTATGAACAGTACAGATGTCATTTTTCACATCCTGGCCGAAATGTGTTTTCGCAGTGCTGGCACAGAATAGCGTGGTCGCTGGGGAAATCCATGTTTGGGACACATTATGAAAATGACAGTGACACTGTTCATTAGCAGAGGTCCTAAAATGCCTATGTTGAAAATTTGGTGATGAAAGTCCATAAAATGAGTGTGCTACGAGTGCACATTGCGCAGTTTCCACGCACGCTCGCGCCTTCGCAACTTTGCAAAAGGCAGCAATGCACGCAGGGGCCCAGTACAAATGGGCAGCCTGCAGCGTCAGGAGAAACAGAACAAGTGACTGAGAGAGGGGAAGTAAGCGAGCTCAATGGAGCTCTATCGTGACTGCTGCAGATTTCTTTGTGGGCAGAAAAGGGCAGCATCACAGGCAGGAGCCCCGTACAAAAGGGCAGCCTGCAGCGCCGGCAGAAACAGAATGAGCAAGTGAGAGAGGGGAGTGAGTGAGGTCAATGGAGCTCTGTCAGGACTGCTGCAGATTTCTTTGTGGGCAGAAAAAGGTGCCAGCAGAGGCAGGAGCCCAGTACAAAATGGCAGCTGGCACTGCCAGGAGAAACGGAATGAGCGAGTGAGACAGGAGGAGTGAGTGACCTCAACGGAGCTCTGTCAGGACAGCTGCAGATTTCTTTGTGGGCAGAAAAAGGTGCCAAGCAGGCAGGAGCCCAGTACAAGAGGGCAGCCTGCAGCGCCAGGAGAAACACAATGAGAGAGTGAGAGAGGGAGAGTGAGTGAGCTCAACAGAGCTCTATCATGACTGCTGCGGATTTCTTTGTGGGCAGGAAAAGGCGGCAACGCAGGCAGAGACGCAGTACAAAAGGTCAGCCTGCAGTGCCAGCAGAAACGGAATCAGTGAGAGTGAGAGAGGGGCAGTGAGCGAGTTCAATAGAGCTGTGTTGGGACTGCTGCAGATTTCTTTGTAGGCAGAAAAAGGCAGCAATGCATGCAGGGGCCCAGTACAAGAGGGCAGCCTGCAGTAGCAGGAGAAACAGAACAACCGAGTGAGAGAATGGGAGTGAGCGAGCTCAATGGAGCTCTAGCATGACTGCTGCGGATTTCTTTGTGGGCAGAAAAGGGCGGCAATGCAGGCAGGAGTCTCGCACAAAAGGGCAGCCTGCAGCGCCAGCAGAAACGGAATGAGCGTGTGAGAGAGGGGAGAGAGTGAGGTCAATGGAGCTCTGTCGGGACTGCTGCAGATTTCTTTGTGGGCAGAAAAAGGTGCCAACAGAGGCAGGAGCCCAGTACAAAATGGCAGCCTGCAGTGCCAGGAGAAAGAGAATGAGCACGTGAGACGAGGAGTGAGCGACCTCAACGGAGCTCTGTTGGGACAGCTACGGATTTCTTTGTGGGCAGAAAAAGGTGCCAACGCAGGCAGGAGCCCAGAACAGAAGGGCAGCCTGCAGCGCCAGGAGAAACACAATGAGAGAGTGAGAGAGGGAGAGTGAGTGAGCTCAACTGAGTTCTATCATGACTGCTGCGGATTTCTTCCTGGGCAGGAAAAGGCAGCAATGCAGGCAGAAAAGCAGTACAAAAGGCCATCCTGCAGCACTGGCAGAAACGGAATTAGTGAGTGAGAGAGGGGGAGTGAGTGAGTTCAAAGGAGCTGTGTTGGGACTGCTGCAGATTTCTTTCTGGGCAGAAACAGGCAGCAATGCACGCAGGGGCCCAGTACAAAAGGGCAGCCTGCAGCAGTGGGAGAAACAGAGCAACCGAGTGAGAGAAGGGGAGTGAGTGAGCTCAATGGAGCTCTATCATGACTGCTGTGGATTTCTTTGTGGGCAGAAAAGGGCGACAATGCAGGCAGGAGCCCCACACAAAAGGGCAGCCTGCAGCGCCAGCAGAAACGGAATGAGCATGTGAGAGAGGGGAGTGAGTGAGGTCAACGGAGCTCTGTCGGGACAGCTATGGTTTTCCTTGTGGGCAGAAAAAGGTGCCAACTCAGGCAGGAGCCCAGTACAGAAGGGCAGCCAGCAGCGCCAGGAGAAACACAATGAGCGAGTGAGAGAGGGAGAGTGAGCGAGCTCAACAGAGCTCTATCATGACTGCTGCGGATTTCTCTGTGGGCAGGAAAAGGCGGCAACGCAGGCAGGAATGCAGTACAAAAGGCCAGCCTGCTGCACTGGCAGAAACGGAATCAGCAAGTGAGAGAGGGGGAGTGAGCAAGTTCAACGGAGCTGTGTTGGGACTGCTGCAGATTTCCTTGTGGGCAGAAAAAGGCAGCAATGCACGCAGGGGCCCAGTACAAAAGGGCAGCCTGCAACAACGGGAGAAACAGATCCACCGAGTGAGAGAAGGGGAGTGAGCGAGCTCAGTGGAGCTCTGTCGGGACTGCTGCAGATTTCTTTGTGGGCAGAAAAAGGTGCCAACAGAGGCAAGGGCCCAGTACAAAAGGGCAGCGTGCAGCGCCAGGAGAAACAGAATGAGCAAGTGAGACAGGGAGAGTAAGCGACCTCAATGGAGCTCTATCGTGATTGCTGCGGATTTCTTTGTGGGCAGAAAAAGGTGGCAATGCAGGCAGAAGCCCAGTACAAAAGGCCAGCCTGCAGCACTGGCGGAAACAGAATGAGCAAGTAAGAGGGGGGAGTGAGCGAGCTCAACGGAGCTGTGTTGGGACTGCTGTAGATTTCTTTGTGGGCAGAAAAAGGCACCAATGCAGGCAGGAGCCCAGTACAAAAGGGCAGTCTGCAGCAGCAAGAGACATAGAATGAGTGAGTGAGCGAGGGGGAGTGAGTGAGCTCAACGGAGCTCTGTTGGGACTGCTGTGGATTTCTTTGTGGGCAGAAAAAGGCAGCAATTCATGCAGGGGCCCAGTACAAAACGGCAGCCTGCGGCGGTGGGAGAAACAGAACGAGCGAGTGAGAGAGGGGGAGTGAGTGAGCTCAATGGAGCTCTGTCGTGACTGCTGCAGATTTCTTTGTGGGCAGAAGAAGGCGGCAATGCAGGCAGGAGCCCAGTACAAAAGGGCAGCCTGCAGCACCAGCAGAAACAGAATGAGCGAGTGAGAGACAGGGAGTGAGTCACCTCAACAGAGCTCTGTCAGGAGAGCTGTAGATTTCTTTGTGGACAGAGAAGGGTGCCATCGCAGGCAGGAGCCCAGTACAAAACAGCAGCCTGCAGCACTGGGAGAAACAGAACGAACGAGTGACAGAGGGGCAGTGAGCAAGCTCAACGGACCAACGCAATCAACATTCGGCATTGACAAATGCTTGTTTTATACTTGTTATATACCATTTTCTTTCTTTAAATTATTTTTTTTATATTATTATTCCACCATATTGGAACCCATTGTTTATTATCATTATATTTTATACGTTCTGGTACCCACAACCTGATGCACCATTCAATGTGTGCACGTATGGTTTGCCACATCTGAATTGCATCTAAGTGCTTAAGTTCGTACTTTTTAATGTCCTCATAGTTTGTTCTGCTGAAATTTCTAATTCTGGTAATGCCAGATTGTTTGGATTTAAAGCATTTTATAATCCATAACATTTTATTATGGTCGCTGTCTCCTAAATAATCCAATACTCCGGGGTAATTTCCAATATCTTTAATATTTGTAAAGATTAGGTCTAGTATGTTATTTTTCCTAGTTGGTGTCCTAACGAGTTGTTCTAAATCAAATTGCAAAGTAATGTTAATGAATTTATTTTCAAGGTTGCCTTTAAGAGTCAGCCAGCTAATATTTGGAAAATTAAAGTCTCCCATAACAGCTTAATCATCAAGGACTTCCATATGCTCGATTGATGTCATAAAGTTATCATTACTTTCTGAATCAAGATTAGGAGAACAATAGGCTAAGCCAATTGTTAATGGGCCATCTGCACATCTAATCTTGACCCAAATAAGTTCAATATCTATAAAAGTGTCATTGTTTTAGATTATCTCGTGGGATTCAATAGTATTGTGAATATAAAGAGCGGTACCCCTGCCCTTAGTGTGAGTTCTATTTTTCACATATTTAGTATACTCAGCATTATCTGTGCCCCAGCTGGAGTCAGAGAACAAGGTTTCAGTGACTCCACGGATATCTACATTATCTTTTTGAAGCACATATGAGAGTTCATCTATTGTATTATGTAGGTTTCTAGCATTCCAGAGTAAGATTCTGATCTCATTGGCCTGTATTGGATGATTTATTTCCTTAGATTGTGCAGGTTTTGCTATATGAGGAATGCTACTATTTTTATTGGTAGTTACCTTAGAAGTCTCTTGAGTATACGAAGATGGAGACTCTGATTTATCAATTACGTCTGGCAAATGAAACATAGCAGGGCCCCCCTTTTACTAGTTTACATTTTTTTCAAAAAAAGAGTTAATATGCTGTGCTAGTAATATTGAACCCCTTTTACTGGGGTGTAGGCCGTCCCTGTATATTAACTCTCTTTTATCTACAAATTATTCCTAATGGGTGATACACCCAAGTTGTTGCTTGTGGCACCAAATTCTTATCCAATTATTTATATTGCTTATTTTGTCCATTTGGAATTTAGAAGCTCTATGAACAGGGAGTATTTCAGAAAATACCACTTGACTGTCTAGTTCTGTAAGTACGTTAGTAAGACCAACAATTTCTTATTTGATAGTCTGGATGTTTTGGCTCATGATATTATTCACTCCTGCATGTATTATAACCAGAGGGCGCTTATTATTGCCCTTTAAGATTAGCCTTACCATTTTGGTAATGTCAGAGAGTTTAGCCCATCTGAAGCTTGACAATGTTCTATTGGTTTTATCGGGATTGCAAATTTCTCTGTCCAGAACATATATTTGTTTATGCTGCTCATTGGTGCTTATATCAAAGTCCATGAGATTGTCAGAAACATGCAAATGATCTACTGTAGTTGGGGCTACAGTTTCTACTGGGATTGTTGTATTAGTATTACTTGGGACCATAGGAGTAGTACAGGTCGGGGGGGGGGTCATAAGTTTCTTCCAGGTCTATCAGTGGATCAAATCGATTTTGTGTTGGAATCTGGTAGCAGTCTGCCTTCCTTCCTCTTTTAACTGTTTTAGTACTTTGTATCTGGTACCTGGTATCTTCTGAGTTATCAGAGTCAGTGTCTTCCCTTATTCTTTTCCTATTATTCATATTAGGATTACCAGTGTCAGGTGCTGGGTGTAGGGATTTAGTTAACTTAGGTTCAGTAGTTGTATCAGTTTCTGCTCAATTAAGGGGACATGTTGAGGGAATATCATTATGAAGTCTCATAGCTGTCACATTCTGGCTAGTCTCTAAGGCTACCAGCCTAGCATTAAACAATGCAAGGTCTTGTACTAATTCATCATTTTGTGTGCACTTTACTCATTTGAATTGTATATCAGTTCTGGGGGTTGTACTGAAACAGTACATCATGCAAGTATTGCATTTTATTCCAACAAAGCCATCCTGTGTAGTAATTATGCTATCCATGTTGCCTGATAGGTCTATATTATTTTAAATATCAGGATAATGTTTATGGAATTTAGTAGGACTCTAATGATCTTGTACTTACTAATGTGGTTGGCCTGCAATCTAGGGGCTCACAGCTCAGACTTTTTTGGCAAGGTCCTCTATTTCATATTTCCACTACACAAACTGCACCCATGAAACACGCGCAGATGTGCGTGTCTTTGTGTGCATCCCTGACCCAGGAAGTACTCTGGAGGGTCACAGGGAGCACAGCAGCAATTAACTGTTAAAAAGGTGTTTAAAGTGTTTTAAAGTTACAATTCACCACCTTTACGTGGCTTAACAGCACACTAGAAGCCCAAACAATGTTTCATTTACATACAAAACAGTCAAAGCACGAATTGAAGTCATATAGAGAACCTAAGGAAACTATAATCCCTCTTCCTGGTTCCTGTGGAGTACCAGGGCTCCAAAATATGACGTTTGTCAACAGCAAGGTTTAGAAGCATAAAATAAAGCTTTTTTTAAACTAAACACAGTTTGCTAGGAAGCAAAGCAGTTTTACTGCATGTAGACACACTCTTGCATGCAGTACTGCTTCTTTCTGCTTGCGCTCGCCATGAGGCTTGTTTAAATAAGTCTCCCTGACCCAGGAAGTACTCTGGAAGGTCACAGGGAGCAGAGCAGAGCAGCAATTAACTGCTAAAAAGGTGTTTAAAGTGTTTTAAAGTTAAAATTCACCACCAGCCCAAACAATGTTTCATTTACATACAAAACAGTCAAAGCACAAACTGTAGTCCTATAGCGAACCTAAGGAAACTACAACCCCTCTTCCTGGTTCCTGTTCAGTACCAGGGCTCCAAAATATGATGTTTGTCAACAGCAAGGTTTAGAAGCATAAAATAAAGCTTTTTTAAAACTAAACATAGTTTACAAGGTAGCAAAGCAGTTTTACTGCATGCAGATACAAAGAAGCAGTACTGCATGAAAGAGTGTAACGTATAATGTCAGGGGGATTAATAGCCCCATCAAGAGAACCAGAACTCTAAATGAACTGAAATCCCAGAAGGTAGAGGTAGCCTTCCTACAGGAGACCCATCTGTTCCCACATGGAGAGTGAGAAACTAAAGAGGGCCGGCGTTGGCCAGGTGCACTATACCTCCTTTGAGGACCACCCGCATACTGTAGAAGGAGAGTGGCAATATTGATACACAAAAGCCGCCCTTAGGAGCTCAGTCACCTGCAACAGGACAAAAAAAGTAGATTTGTCATAGCTAAAGGCACATATAGATCAGTCCCCTGCACTTTACTTAACCTATATGCCCCAAACCTGGTGAAAGAGAATATAGCTTTCATTAAAGAAATAATACTCCGGGCCACCCCACCAGCAAGAGAGCCATATGTCGTGGGGAGTGGGTTGGACTTTAATACTGTGCTAAACCCTGCATTAGATAGCTCAGGGGCCCCAAGTAGATAGCCAGCCTGTGTATCCAGAAATCTTAACTGGGTAGCACAGGAATTGGGACTAACAAAGGCATGGAGGTACTGCCACCCAAAAGTTCAGGATTATATATGTTGGTCGGACACGCACTCTGCAAATTCCAGGATCGACTTGCTGTGGGTCTCCTGGGGGTGGGTGCATAGGGTGGGGTCTGCCCGCATCAGGCCCAGAATACTCTCGGACCATGTGATGGTGGTTGTTGTGATGGGAATTACCCCCAGGGCAGGCAACTCACAATGGTGCCTAAATACCTCCGTAGTAAATAGAGAGGAATATAAAGAACTAGTTAAGGGCTGCTTGAAAGAGTATATGGCCCTCAACCCTCCACAGGACACAAGTATGGCCATTTGGTGGGATGGCCTCAAAGTGGTTCTGACAGGTGAAACAATTAGCTATTCCTCAGGAGTTAAAAGGGCAAGGCAACAAGAGCAAACAAGACTGGAGAGAAGGATATTTGACTTAGAGGCAGAACATAAACTAGTTAGATCACGTGCTGTCTGCAGCTGTCTAGACACTTAGCTTCCGAGCTCCCTCCTCTCCACCTATTTAACTACATTTTTCACCAATTGGAATCAATGTCTCTTCAATCATTTTGGTCCAGATAGTGACTGTCTGTCTACAGCTCTAACTGCTACACTCATCTCATTGTTATTGGCTTGATCCGCTGCGATGGAAGCTGAAATGAGACAGGCCCCACCGCTCCACACGCCGCCTACCTCTCCTGCGAAGGCCCCAAAGAAATCCAAAGGCCAGAACTTGCAACCAGCTCGCCTTCCAGCTCAACCGGTTACGTCTGTTCCTTTGACGGAGGATCGCTTTCTTCAGGAGCTGTTCCTGTTTTGGGAAGCATTGGCAGATATCTCCTTTGAGCTAAAATCTCTCCGAGCTGATATGGGGGACTTAGGCCACAGGATAGGCGATGCAGAGGCCCGCGTTACCTCACTGGAGACCTGGAGGGACAAAGTCGACCCTGAGCTGGTTAAATTGCACCAACAACTAGCCAAGCTACAACTGAAAACTGAGAACCTAGAAGGATGCAGTCGCAGGAACAATATCTTGATTTTCGGACTCCTGCAATCAGAGAAAGGCCCTACAATGCTCACTTTTATACAAAAATTGCTCAACAAGGTGGTTGGCCCCTCTCCATTTAACACAGCTTATCAAATAGAATGGACTCATCGCTTCCTTCGCCCGAGACCTCCAGATAATGCTCCCCCTGACCCATTATAATGAAATTCGTCAGTTACCTGGAGAAGCAGCATGTCCTGGCTGGGGTAATTGAGCTCCAGTCTGTCACATGGGAGGGGAAACCCCTAAGAATAACACAGGATCTTCCGAATGAGACATGGCAAAAATGGGCAGCCTGCCTTCCATCCTACAGCAAGCAAACTAATCGCTGCAGGAATAAAATTTAAGATGGCATTTCCGGCCCAGCTTCAGGTCTCCCTAGTCGGTCACTGGGTGTCCTTTGAAGCTCCAGACCAGGCCTCTAAGGAACTCTTCTCACGCCATCCAGACCTTTTCAAGACCACTAAGTACCCATCTAGTATCCAGATTTCAATTGTTTAGGAATGTTAATGTAATTACCTGCAGTGATCTGCTACACGGCAGCCTCCTGCACTTGTCACCAGAGGAGAGACTGCGCAGTTGGTTAAATTTCTCAAGATGCCTGGACTCATGACTACCAAGAAGGCCCTTTGTTTGCTGTGCCTTTTCTGGATTCATGTCAAACTTTGCTGCCTCGGTCCCTATTCTGGTTGTTGAAATCCTGCATCCTTCGTTGTTATGGACTGGGAACTGTTTGTAAGGGTTGGGGCATAAAGTGGGACTAATTCAGTGAACACCACGTCTGTTCTCCTTTTGGCTCCTACTGGGTCAGGCCTGGTACATTTAGGTAGGTCTGGTTCGTGAGGCCCTCCAACCTGAGTGGGGATATTTTCCCAGACTTAATGCATTCATCCCATGCATCCTGTTCCCTCCTACTGTTCCTATGACATCTAGCAGCTTACTACGTGGAGCTTACTCGTAAGGTCCTTTTTTACCTTCTGTTGGTCTTAATTTGCTCCCCTAGATGCTGGGTGGATTTGGTCTCGCTGGGGAGGGAGGGCCTCTCGGAGTCAAGTACCTTACGCTCTGTGGCCTGCTAAAATCCATAGCATAACAAATTAGTTAGCCAGTTCTCCACTGGAAGAAGGTGGCTTCAGACGTTTGATCTGCCTACTTCTTTCTTTGGATAAGCCCCAGTTATTGCTACTGGATCTTTGTGGTGGTATAGTGGTTTGGGTTTACTATTAAGGGTTGGGAAGGGGCATCCTCTGTTGCTGGGATGTTTGTGCAAGCTGATGTACACCACGTACTTATTGTTGGGGTGGGCTTGCCTACCTGTTATCACCCAGGGTAATGACTGCACATCTTCCTGGCGATCACGGGGGAACCTTTGACCACATGGGGAACTTTTTGCTCTAGTGCTTTATATGTTCCCTTGCATTCTTCCATACAACAATTGCAACTCTTTGTACACCAACGTCTCGCTGAAGCTCATTGTATCAGGGTGGATCAGGCGAAGGCTTAGTGGGGTCCGGTCCCTATTGGGTGTTTTTTCACAGCTTGCTTATAAGTCTGCTTACTTGATTGGGGCCATTGTATATAGTTCTTAGTTTAGTGGGGTATGGGGGTGAGGGGTTAGTATTAGCAAGCTCAACTCACTGTTTGAATGGGAGGGTGACGACTTAAGGTATTACTTTAAACAATTGCTTCTCACCTCCCATATGTCACAGTTTCTTGGGAGAGAGGTAATGGTTGCATACGGACCAGGGGGTGGGGGGACTGTGTTTATTTTTGCGCACTCAGCCAATGTAGTGAATACATTGTAACTGTTTTTGACATTATTTTATCAGTGTCGTTAGATTTTTCTAGCTGGTTGTTCTTTACAGGCTTGAGTGAATCTTGTTGAGCTTGGAAACGGGAGGATGGGTGGGTGGTTGGAGTGTGCTCTAACTTTACTACATTGGACAATGCTGTAAGCTTGCACCTAGATAATGGCTAATAACTCCTTTAAGGTTATTACTTGGAATGTAAGAGGAGTAAGACAGCAGACCAAGAGATACCAAATATTTAAACATATCTCTTTGCTCCAGGGCAAGATCATCTTCCTGTAAGAAACCCATCTACTTAGTAAGGAAGCCAACTGGCTATGCAGACAGTCTGTTGGTCAAGTCTTTTGCATCTGGGAACTCTTCTTCGAGTGGGGGGGGGTGGCTATATTTATACTGAGATCTGTTTCCTTCCAGGCCAACCAGGTGGTATCAGACCTGCAAGGCTGCTTTATTTTAGTTAAGGGCACCTTGGATCGAAACAAGGAGGTCCTTGGCAGCATCTATGGACCAGTAGAGGGAGAGCAAGCTTGTTTATGGACCTAACAGACAAACTAGCTTCCCTTTTACCTGCTGTATTAATTCTGGAAGGGGACTGGAATATTCCGCTTACACAGGATTTGGACCATTCCAATTCACCTCCTAGACCCTCTACTCCATTCCAACGTGTTCTCTGGGACCTTATGGAATCATTAGGACTTTGCAATCCCTAGAGGATCCTTAATCCCTCTTCCCGCTCCTATTCTTTTTATTCAACAGTCCATCACACTTCGTCCTGCCTGGACTACATTCTTGTTAGTCTCTCTGCCTTACAGTCTGTTTGTAACACTGGTCTTGAACCTTGGATTCTGTCAGATCATGCAGTGGCCTGGCTTTTGCTCACCCCTCTGGAAGATCTACAATGGGATTCCAACTGGAGACTTAACACACAGCTCCTCAAGGATGAATCTGTGGTCTCTAAAATAAAATCTCTCAATCAGTCTTTTGTGGAGACCAACTTAAACTCGGTTCCTCGAGGAGACCAAGAGTGGTGTGCTCTTAAATGTTTTCTCACAGGAGAATTCATCTGACCGACCTCTAGATGAAAAAATCATGTGAAAGGGAGGCCACTACCCTCCTGAACAGTAGGAGACTTAGAGAGTTCCATTTCTCCCTCATCACCCCCTGACTCCTAGAATAAGCTTCTGACTCTTACGGACAAATATGCTGAGATCCTGAGAGATAATGCGGAATCTGCTATTCTGAAGAGCCAGTCAAAATATATCGAGCAGGGTGAAAAGGCGGGACGCTTGCTAGCACTTTGTTTAAGAAAACTAGAAAGTTCCAGGTTAATTGCTTCCATTTCTTGCCTCAAAACCCACCCCAGGGAGATTGCTCAGGTGTTTGAAGACTTTTACAGCACCCTATATGGGCAACGACCCTCTCATCAGGGGAAGATGAAATACTAGATTAGTTGGGCTTGGTGCCTCTTCCATGAATCTTGGAACACCAACAAGTTCTCTTGTCCTCCCTTATTTTGCTGAGTGAGATTTTCAAGGCATTGACAGCTTGGCATTAGATAAATCACCCAGCCCGGACAGTTTCCCTTCTAATTTTTACAAGATTTCTCCAAAGAGTTATCTCCTCTCTCACTACGGCTCTTCCATTACATGTTTATAGCTGATACTTTGGATAATTCCATCTTGGAAGCCACGATTACCCTTCTCCTGAAACCTGACAAACCTCCATCGCAGCCGACTAGCTACCGTCCCATTTCTCTCCTTAATTATGACATTAAAATCCTCACCAAAATTCTAGCCACTAGAATAGGCTGTTTGGTCAGGTTTCCTTAGCCCTGAACAGGTGGGTTTTGTCCCTGGCTGAACTTCAGCTGATCATCTTCGTAGATTGGCCCATATCTTCTCTGTCACCAAGGACCTCCCTGTCCCCATGGCCCTAATTTCTCTAGATGTGGAAAAGGCCTTCGACAGAATGGACTGGTCCTTCCTACAAGCAACTCTGAAGAGTATGGGATTTCCCTCTTCCTTCCTTTGATGGATCCAAATCATTTACTCCTCCCCAACAGCCAGAATACATTGTAATGGAGTATTCTCCACTCATTTTCCCCTTTACTCAGGCACTCATCAGGGACATCCTTTGTCCCTCTTCTTATTTAACCTGTACCTTGAGCCCCTAATCAGACGAATTAAAGACTCCCCTAACATCTCTGGTATTCCGGTAGGTGGAACAGCTCAGATTTTATCTGTTTATGCGGACAACATCCTCCTACACTTCTCTCATCCCAGAGACTACCTTACAGAGACTCTTAAGATCATAGACAGATATTCTTTCTTCTCCAATTACAAGCTCAACTGTAATAAAACCGAGATCTTTCCTCTTAATAGTTACACTTACAGAGCAGACTTTGATAGCTTTAGTATGAAATGGACCCCAAGATCTATTAAATACCTTGGCATTCATCTCTCTAATGAAGCCTCCCTTATGAAGAAACTCAATTTACAGAACCTGGTCAACGCTCTACAACAAGATCTAGTATGCTGGAAATCTCTCCCGCTGTCACTATGGGGCAGGATTAATATCATTAAAATGAACATCCTCCCCAGGCTCTATTGCCCACTAAATATGTTGAACATTTGGCTCCTTATCTCCTTTTTTAAGCGTATTCATGCTCTCATCACCAAATTTATCTGGCTAGACAAGTCCCCTAGGAGCTCCTATGTTAAACCGGGCCTTTCTAAAGGTTTGGGGGAGGTCTCTGGCTGCCTAGTTTCTTACTTTATTACTGGGCCAGTCATCTCTACAAATGTAATACATGGCTTTGTTGCCCTCAGGCACTCAGAGCAGAGTCCTACTTTCCCCCTGGTTAGAAATCGATATTTCTCTAATGGCCAAGTTTGGTCTTTCCGGTCCGTCTATCCTCTTCTCCCCCTGGAACTCCCTTCCGGAATCTCTTCGAGACTCTGTGGTTGGGATGTCTATCAAAGTCTTCTCACAATTCTGCTCCTTCCTCCATTTTCTTCCCGCTAAGGATATCTCACAACCTCTCCTTTTTAACAGTAATATTAGAACAGGAGGTCGCATGATTTCTCCATCCTGGTTACAATAGCTGAATGACCTCCATGTGTCCGATTTTTATTCCTAAGGTGCCCTTCTCTCGTCACCCGACATTCTCCAGAACCTTAGATTGGACTCCCAGCAAATCTTTAAGATCTTCCAACTTAGATATCTATTATATCGACAGTTTGTCCCCTTCCCTGGAAACTCTGAATTTTCTGAGTTTCTCAAGCAGTTAAAGGAACTGGCATTTAAACCTCATGGCACGGCTAAGTGCTATTCCCTTCTCCTAGACAGGTTATCCCCCACTCCGGCAGGAGCTTCTAAAATCTGGGAAGTTTTGTTACCAAATACTGACTTTAATTGGGCACATATTTGACAGTCTCTCTATAGATACACTACACAAGATAGGCTTAGACTTACACAGTTTCACATTCTAAACAACATGTACTACTCTACAGTGAAACTGGCAAAGATGGGCCATCTCACTTCCCCTACACATACTAGATGCGCAATGCAGAGGGCACTCTCTTACACATCTTTTGGCTATGTGAAAAGGTGTCCTCGCTTTGGACCTCGATCGAGCCTCAGGCTGATCCCCTGTTGGGCTTGGATGGACTTTTTTCACCAGAGATTTGTATTATTGGAGACTATAGTCAAAGTAGGATTAAAGAACACAGATATCATATGGCTTTAATCTTTTTTGCAGTTATGAAATTATTTTTTTTATTTATTTATTTTAGTCTTTGGTAACCGGGTAAGGCCCACTAGGCACAAGTGCCTGTTTTCAGGGGCGACCTGGGAGCACTGAGTGGTTAAATGACTTGCTCAGAGTGACACAGTATGCAAGTGGAGGTTGTGAGAATCAAATTAAGGTCTGGTCTGCTGGATGTATCAAGCTCATTCACACCTCATTCCTCTAGGCCAGGGGTTCTCAAATGGCGAGGCCAACCTCCCTTGGGTGGCCCCAACCTGTTCCAGAGGAGGCTCAAGCAAGTCTGAAAAAGTACTGTATTTAAATTTTGAGTTTTATGTATTTTGTGTGAAGAGATGAAGCAAACTGAAAGAGGATAATAGTAGGTGAATTGTATATATTTACTAATAGGTGACAAGGGAAGGTGAATGAGCTAAGGCTCATTTCAAGTGTATCCAGGGAAGGGTAGGGAGTGAATACATTTCAAAAGGTAACTGCAAAACAATGAAGAAATACACAATAGTGCAAACAAATATGAACAATAAACTAATAATGAGTGATGGTAATTGATCAATTTGTAGACTGATTGCAAAACAGCCCAAATACAAGGGTAGAGCATAGAAGTCCTAAGAGCAATAGCAGGAAGGAGCAAAGTAATCCCAGAGAGGTTGCTTAGGAGCAGGGAAGGAGGGGGAGAGGCAAAGTATGTAGGAAGGTTATTTAATAGAGAGGAAACAGTGAAAGTAGTCTGATTCATGAAGGTACTGCAACAAGGGGTAACAATGGTTCAAGAATGAAAATACCAGAGCAAGTAGGCTGGCCTGTGTGTGGGGGGTTACGATAAGCTGAATAATAATATTTGTTTATTTTATTTATTTGTTATTCAGACAGCACCTTTGAGCACAGGAGCTCTTTTTCAAAGGTTCCACATCAGGATAAGACAAAGAACTGAATGTGAGCCTAGTACTCAAAGGGGTTTCAATTTATTCATGGTGTACTGCGCAAAGTACAGTATGTTATTTTTCTTTGGGGAGGCCCAAGATTATTTCAGTTTTTGTGGGAGGCTCAAAATGTTTTCCATGGATTTGGGGAGGCTCACTGTGACAAAGTCTAAGAACTATTGCTCTAGGCTATATTACCAGTTCTCAAACACTGGACAGATCAGTCCTCTTTCTCTCATAGAGAGTGGTTACATGAGTTATCCTTTTGTTTTTAGGGACAGAGTGCATGATTGCCAGTATTCGCCACAAGTTGCCCCTCTTTGACAAAAAATGGGGCAAGCTTTATACACTGTACCTCAGCTGATCATGTTCTGCTCTCTTCTGCTCTCCTTAACAGTCGTAACTCAGATGGCCTTTTTTCCTTTTTTTTGTTGTTTTTCTTTCTCTTCTATTTATTTTGTTTTCCATTTATAGTGGTTGGTTATTTATCTATGAAAGGATGGGCGCACTCCTGGGGTGAGGGAGGGGGGGCTCTGGAGAGTAGTGAGGGTTGATGTTTCATTGACCTGTACATGTTATATGATTCACTCTCACTTTGTATTGTGAAAATTCAATAAAGTTATTTAAATTGAAAAAAAGAACATAGAATGGTTATAAATGAGGATGTAAAGGCACAGCTAGAGGAGACCAGGGTGAAACTAAACAAGGTGCTGGACGAAAAGATAGAAGGGTAAATTAGATACTCCAGGCAATGATATCACAAGGCGGGAAATGAGGCAGGCAGGTTGTTGGTGCGGCAGCTACACAAGGAGGCAATACAGAGGATGGTCCTTAAACCTAAAGGGAGAGGAGACCGGGTGAGGCAGCTTATGGATCAGCAAGCAATATCGAGGGAGTTCTACCACTTTTATTGTAGGCTGTATGACCAAGAATGGACAGAGGACCATGAGGGCAAAATCGACCAGTTTCTTAGTAAAATAAGGGTGAACAAACTACCTAGGGGGAACATGGAGTCTCTAGATGTGCCACTTACGGTGGCAGAGATTCGCTCAGTGATGACAGACCTCAAAACAGGGAAAGCCCCAGGACTGGATGGTTTCCCAGGAGAGTTCTACAAGGCCTTTAAGGAGGAGCTGGCCCCAAGCCTGGCACAGGTATGTGGAGAGGTGCTGGAGGGGGAAGGAACCCCACCATCCTGGCAGTATGTACAGATTTCAGTAATTCACAAAGTAGGGAAAGACCCAATGGAATGCATAGCATACTGCCTCATCTCACTCCTCAATGTAGATCAGAAGATTTTCACCTTGGTAATGGCTAAGCGCTTCCAGGACTGTGTGGGGAGCCTTGTTCACCCAGACCAGACAGGTTTCATATCTGGCAGGCTGATCCATGATAATATCAGGTGCCTCCTCAATGTAATTTCATATCAGAAAAGGAAGAACATACCGGCCCTAGCCATATTCATGGACACTGAGAAGACGTTCGACTGGGTGAACTGGTGTTTCCTGCATAGAACGCTGGAGGAGATGTGTTTTGGACCAAAATCTAAGACTAGTGTAGTTGCCCTCTATGCGTCACCCCAAGCAACGGTGAGAGTGAATGGCACCACCTCAGATAGATTCCACCTCAGCAGAGGAACCAGACAGGGGTGCCCATTGTACCCCCCCCTTGTTTGCCCTTACCATTGAACTATTTGCAGTGGCAATCTGGGAGAATAACTGCATAAAGGGCATTCAGGTGGGGGACACGTCACACAAAATTTTGCTGTACGCTGACGACTCCCTCTTTTTCATAACCTCCCCCCCAGCACTTTGCTCAGAGCTGGAACAATTTGCTCAGGTCTCGGGCCACAAAATAAACTGTGAAAAATCAGAAGCCATAAAATTCTGAGGACCACTCCAGCCAGGGGAGTTAGAAGGGTTTCCCTTCAGATGGGCTACAAGCAACATGGTAAGATACTTGGGGTTAAAATTACCCCAGAATTACAGTTTGTTTAAACTAAACTATGATAGCTCTAGGCAGAGATCAGGGCAGTTATTGTAAGATGGGAGGTTATGCCCCTCTTGTTGGGGGCAGGGTTGACACAATAAAAATGAATATCCCGCCCACATTTCAATTTCTCTTTTAGGCCCTACCTATCAACATCCCAGAGATTTTCTGATAACAGATAAATAAAACCCTCCTGACATTTATCTGGGGTAAGGGACAGAGAAGAGTGCAGCAGAAGATTATTTCGCAACCCAGGGAAGGCAGAGGATTGGCCCTACCCAAATTAAAAGCATACTACCTGGCAGCCTAAATTACCCCCTAGTAACCTGGGTGAAGCAGAGGGGAGACATGGGATGGTGAGAGATGGAGGCATCACAGGCAACGGATATCCCCCTCTTTGCAGTTCCACTCACCCCATTGGAACCACAGATCTGGAAAGGTCTGACCAACCCATGGTCCAAGCATACCCTAAGAATATGAAACAAGGCCTGGAAGCTCACAGGGACATCAATAGAGATAGGCCCCTTAACCACAATAGTAGGGGATATTAATTTCCCGGCAGCAAGGACAGACCCAGGGTACCTAATATGGAATCATCAGTCCTTCGTGTTGTTCAGGTCCATCATCACAAATAGCTCCAAAGAAAATACACCCTACATAGAAACAATTTCCATAGGTATCTCCAGGTGAGACACTACCTAATCTCCAACCAGCTCATCTCTAAAATTGATAGGGAACTGTTGCCCCGGAGATGTTTATCCACTGGGTTGTTAGACTAAAATATAGAGACAAGTTAATAGCAGGTGCGTATAAAGTCATAAGGGGAGACCAAGACCCAGCACAGGAGCAACTCAGAATAGCCTGGGAGGTGGATTCTGGAACCTACATACTGCAGGATTCCTGGAAAGCAACCTGGCAGTATGGATGGAGAACCACTGCCTCCCCAGGGTGGACGGAGTTTAGATGGAAGTGTCTCTCCAGATTCTTTCACACCCCTTCCATCACCAAGCATTTCAAAGCAGGGAATTCAAACTTGTGCTGAAGAGGCTGTAGTGGAAAGGAGACTCACTACCACATCAATCAATCAATCAATCAATCAGTCTTTATTTTACCAGGTGAAGCATCATTGAGAAATACTCATTTACAAGACGGGCCTGGACAAATACATGTAGGAATACATTCAGGAATATATGCAGAACTATATAAATACAAGGAATACATACAAAAATACAATCAAAGCAAGGTCATTCAATAAGAAAAATTTGAGTAATAAAGGATTCTACAACATACAGCAACAAACGATAACACAGTCCTATGTACAATAACTGCTAGAGGTGACACAAGGCATCAAGATAGAATCATGAGGGAGACCACAGAGAGTCAGGGGGTGGGGGAAGAGTTTAGGGAGCCAAGGGTTGGGGTGAGGGTAGGAGAGGGGAGGGTGCATAGATTCAGGTAGAGAAAGGCACCAGTGGAAGAGCAGAGCACAGCCAAAGGTGCATTATCCAAGTTCCTAGGACAAATGCAGGATAAGTGCAGTCAGCGAAAACAGCTACAGGTTTTCCTAAATGAACGTTGGTACAGGGATTTAAAGAAGCTCAGTTCCGTGGGGTAGACAACTTTAGGGGTTTTCTGACAGTGTTCCAAATGACCGGAAGAGCATGACTAATTGTTGATTTACCATACCTGGTTCTCACTTTAGGGATTATGAGTGAGCTGTAAGAAAGACTTCTTAACGTATACTTTCCAGCACTGCAGGTGGGCAGACAGCACACAATATATTCCAGAAGCTTATTGATAATGGCTCTGTAGGTCCAGAGCACTGAATTTATTTGATGTCTGAATCTTAGAGAGCTCCACCCTATTTTGATATAAAGTTCACAGTGGTGGGTGAAGTAATGTAGGCCAGTGATGAATCTAATGGCTCAGTGGTAGAGAGTATCCAGTTTAGAGAGGGCAAAGTTTGGACCTTGGCCATATAGAAAATCTGCATAGTCCAGAACGGGCATGAATGTTGTCCGTACCAGCCTAATTTTAGCTTCCAATGTGAGTAGATTTTTGATTCGAAAAGAAAGAGTCCAAGTTTCTTTTTTAATTTTTTTGTGAGCTCATCAATATGGTCAGTGAAGGACAATTTGTAGTCAATCCAAAACCCGAGGTACTTAAATTTCTCCACAAACTCCAGGGGCTCACCCAGAAGTATAGATACATGGGGAGCTGATCCAAGGGAACAGTGTTCAGATGCATAGGTGGAATGGGCAAATAGCATGGCCTTAGTTTTTTTACCATTTAAGAGGAGCTTTAATTGTAGTAGATTATTCTACTGGAGGTCAAATTCTCACTGAAGGTCACCACAGGCAAGTTCCGGGGTAGGCCTGGCTATGTACAGGACAGTATGATCAGCAAACAGATGGATGTTTGCTGAAATGATACCAGAATTAATGTTGTCAATATAAACAGCAAAAAGGATGCCGGCTCGGTGGCACTGAGGGTTGAGGCGCTGGACATCACACCTCACGCCACCCCAGTAACCCGAGTTCGGGAACAAGCTCGGGTGCCAGGGGTCAGCAGGGGAGGGAGAGGCTAGAGCATCTTACGACTGCTCTCCTCTCCCTGGGGAGGGATCCAGGGTATCTCCGCAGCTCTGGGGACCCCCGGTGGAGACTGGGGGCACTGCTAGCATGGAGTAGCATAAGGGGAGGAGCACGGCGGATGTCCATGGCTCCTCCATGTAGATGTCATTGCACATCTGGCTGCTGGGGGACTCAGGTTAGAAAATCCCCACTCCTGGATAGGCGACGGCTCCCTTCAGAGCTTTCCTGCCACATGCTCAATGTCAGACTTCGTCTCCGCCCTCTCTGTCACTCCACCTCCTTGGCTGGGAACAAGAGATTGTAGATAGAGTGCCGGAGTCGTGGCGGCCCTACCTCAGAGGGCTCAGAGCTGGGGGGGGTCTCCCAGTTGGAGATCGGTGGAGGACAGCTAACCCTCTGAGGGGACAAAGGATCAGGCAAGCGGTAAAGCAGGGGGTGAGTATGGGCAGCCCAAGAGAGTTCCAGGCAAGTGGTGCATAAATAAAGTGTACAAAAAATAAACAGCAAAAAGTAAGGGGCCCTAAAATAGACCCTGGAGGAACACCTCTTAACAGCGTTTTTTTGAGGAGAGAAGCCCCTATCCACCTTGACCAGCTGCTACCATTCAGTAAGGTAACTAGTAAACCATTTTAAGGCCAAATGGTCCACTCCAATGCCTTTTAGTGTAGACAAAAGTAGGTCATGGTCCATAGTATCAAATGCTTTGCTCAGATTGAGAAACAAGGTGCACACATCATTTTTTATATCCAGGGCAATCTGCCAGTCATTGGTGACCTTAGTCAATGCTGATACAGTGCTGTGGCATGGTTTAAAACCTGACTGAACTGGATTTAGCAGGTTGAATTTCTCTAGGTGACTCCTGAGTTGCTCATTGACAACCTTTTCAAGTAGTTTGGATAAGATAAGTAAGAGGGAAATTGGTCTGTAGTTGTTTAAGTCACTTGGTTCTCCAGATTTAAACAGGGGTATGACGTGCTGTTTTCTAAGTTGGGGGGAGTACACCTTGAGAAAGGGACATATTAAAGAGGTGAGTGATTGGGGGTGACAAAATGTAATATCCCAGTTTTAAATAATATGGTTCGATAAGGCCTGTGCCTGCCGACGTTTTAGGGTCTAGGCTCAGTAATAGGTCCTCCACTTACTTCAAGGTAACTGGAATGAAGGTGATTACTCCTGCATGAGAAGTGGCGGCTGGAGCTTGGCATGCAGGGTCATGGCTACTCATCTGTGAACGAAACTTGGAGGCTGGCGAAGTGTCAAATGCCAGACCAGCTGTTGCAAAATAGTTATTAAGTAATTCGAGGATCTCATTTTTATCCGTGGTGGAAATGCCACCAGATATGCTTTTCAGCGGGAGCGAGCTGGCTGGACGGAAACCTTCTATGTCCTTCAGCATTTTCCAAAATTTAGCTGAGCAGTTGGATGAGGACTTGAGTTCAGTACGGAAGTAATTAGCATTCTGGGCCCTAATTAGATTGGTACATTGGTTTCTAGTGGCTCTAAAGGCTGCCCAGTCCACAGGCTGCTTAAGTTTTCTAGCCCTTTTCCATGGGGCATTCCAGTTTAGAAGTGCAGTTTTAAGGCTAGCCGTGAATCAAGGACAGGATTTCTTTTTTGTACATATTTTAAGCAGAGGTGCATGTCTGTTTATACTGTCTAGAACTATGGTTTGGAAAATCTCAAAGGCTTTGACTACTGTGTTGGCCAGGTAGAAGTTTTACTAGTTAGCAAATTGAAGATCAGCAAGGAAGGCGTTAAGATCAAAGTTCTGACAACTTCTCTTGAAGACATACCTAGATGTAGATATCATTTTTGGGGCAGCTCTAATGCAGGCAACAGCACAATGATCGCTAAGGTCTTTAAAAAGAGTGCCAGAGTGAGAGATAAGGTGTAGTCTGTTCACTAGGAATAGATCAAGCAGAGTGCTGCTATCCAGGTTTTTGTGTTTAGGAGGGGTGGGTTCCTGAACAAGCTGAGTGAGCCCAAACATATCACACACATCCTTTAGAGGCTTAGAGGCAGCTGATAGCCAATCCATGTTAAGGTCACCCATAATAATTAGTTCCGAAGTAAATGTAGGTAAGACCTCACTCCAGTAGTTCAGTATCGTATGCCCTGCAGAGAGTGACCTGTAACATCCAAGGATGTGGAGGTAGGCTGTCTGTGAAAATTGAACTTTTATGGTGACACTTTCATATTCGTTAGGTAATGATGTAGAGTCCAATAGAGATGCTATAAATTTGTCAGCACTATAAACAGCTACACCCCTCCTCTATTTTGTCTATCGGCCCTATAGACCCTGATCATATATCGGACACAACTGTACCCCCAGATGCCTTCAGTGACCACTCCCCAGTCTTGTTTCATTGGTCGAACAAATTCTCTAAACCACCCACTAGAATAATTACCTCCAGGGTACTCATCCATGGGCATCTTGAATCACTAAAAGCTGACCTGCATAATCAGGATTGGTCAATGGTTTACACTACTAACAACGCTGACATTCCCTCGACCAATTCATTCTTCAGTTCATCACTATATGTGATAGGCACGCCCCCCATAAAAAGCGTAAAATCAAAGGCTGCTGTAATCCCTGTTTTTTTCTGTACCTCCTTGAGCTTCTGAATGCCAGGGACCATCTATGGCATGGGTCTAGATCCTTGTGTAATCAGGCCGACATCCAGAAGTACAAAGCGGCTAGAAACAACTGCATGAGGGCTATTCGTGCAGCAAAAAATCAATATTATAAGGAAGTGCTCTCTCAGACCTGGAATGATGGCAGAAAATTTTGGACTAACCTTAAAGAGGTCACTGGGAGAGACCTCAGATCTGCCCCTACCATGCTTAACATTGATGGTGCACCCTCATTCGACCCCAAACTTATTGCTAACACTTTTAATAAGGTCTTCACAGATCTGAGTGGTGTCCTGCCACCTGACTACTTCTCTCATCCCCTCACAAGTAACTGCTCTGGGAAAGAGACTCAGCACCCTTCTCATCCTCCTTTCTACTGCAAAACTGTCTCAGCCCATGAAGCCAGGAATTACCTACTCAAGGTATTAGGAAAATCAAGATTTAGTGGTGACACCCTGGATCTTAAGTTTGTAGCCTTTACACTGGATGAAATTCTGTCACCCCTAACACATATTATTAACATATCACTTAGTTACTCTCAATTCCCTCAGAAATGGAAATCTGCCACTATGACTCCAGTTCATAAATCCAGGGATCGCACAATTTCTGGGAACTACAGGCCTATCTCTATCCTGCCCCCACTCTCGAAAACTCTTGAGTGTATAGTGGCTGACCAACTGGTTGAATACTTAGAAAAATATCAGCTACAATGCCTGCAACAACACGGGTTCAGAAATGGTCATAGTACCACTACCGCCCTTCTGGAGTTCACAGGCTTTATTCACTATTCCTTAGATCAAGGACACCTAGTTGGTGCTGCTTTCATTGATTTAACCAAAGCTTTTGACACAGTGAATCATGCCCTCCTGGTTGAACAGCTTGCCACAATTGGCCTAGCTCATGACAGCGTAGTCTGGTTTGAAAGCTACCTGCACAACCGTACACAGAGGTGAAGATTGGTAACATCTTCTTGGATAGCAGACCTGTCCTATCTGGAGTTCCTCATGGGTCCATCTTGGGCCCTCTTTTATTTAGCATTTTCCTCAACAATCTTCCTTACTTCTGTCAGGGTCACATCCATTTATATGCTGACAATGCTGTCCTGTTTACCAGTGATCCAGACCCTAAGGTTCTTGAATCCAGGCTACAGAGTAATTTCATAGTCGTAGAAAGATGGTTCCACAAGCACAAGTTAGCTATGAATTACAAGAATAAAACTATGCTGTTCTCCAGCTCCCAAAATAGGCACAGAACTTACCCTCTTTCTATCACCAACAAAGAGGGCTCTCCCCTGGAGCTAGTTCAGCTCCTTAAATATCTAGGGATTACAATTGATAGTACGATGACCTATGCCTATCACATTGACAACATTGTTAAGGCTGTTAACACCCACATTGGGCTACTTTATAGGCATAAGCAATGTTTGACCCCAGAGGCTCTTAACCTGGCCATTCATAGCTCTCTTGTCTCGCTTATTGATTACGGCTTACCAATCTATGGATCAGCTACTGAAACAACCCTTCAAAGCATCATAGTTGCACTCAACAGAGCATGTCGACTCCTTACCGACTCAGCACGTCTGTTCCATACCTGCGACATGTACGCTCAGGCTAACTGGCTCCAATTCAAAGGTAGACTCATTTACCAAACATGTTTACTGTCCAAAAAAGAAATCTTAGGCAAAATGCCCCCTGGTGTGCAAAAGCTTATTACCCCCACTATCAACCATCATTGCACCAGAAGCTCTACTAGCCAGATTTTTAATATACCCCACTGTCGCACTTCTCTGGGACAAAGGTCCTTTACCTACCGTGTCCCACTATGGATGAACTCTCTGCACCATGACATCACTTTAGCATCCACCTTGGGCTCTTTCAAGGTTAAACTTAAGCAACAGTTAGTTGCTGATGCCAGTTGTGACTACTTCCAATAACCTTCCTTCTTGTGATCAGCACTTATTCTAACCTTATACTATCTTGACCGTATGCATAACTGTTCTCAGCATGTAAATAACTGTTCAAGTTGCTAATCATTCTCCTTTCATATTTCCTCTTGATCCCTTCCACTCTTTCCCCTCACCCCTCTACGGCTTTTCCCCTATCCCCCCTTCTCTCCCCCATAATATCTTCTGAGCTCCCTTGCTCACTTTAAAATGCTTTGTCCCATGCCTTCGCACCTCTGACAAGGCCCCTGAGCTGATGCCGTCCCTTACCTTGTTGGTTATTAGATATTAGGCTGAGTCTGTTCTCATTTTCCTGTAAAGGGTTGTTTCATAAGACCCCACCCCCTCTAATATGACCCTTTGAATTCCAGGTTTTAATCAAATATACACCATGGCATATGTTGTACAATGCCACATGTATTGGAACTTCTCTAGTTATATACTCTTGTAATGTTTTGTATAATTCCTTGTTTTGTTTGTTCTCCATCTCTTACTTTTCCAATACGTATTGTCATCTGACATGGAACCTATGAAATGAACTTGTTCTCAAAGGTGTTATCCAAAATTTTAATAAATAAATCAAATAAAAATAGACATTATAGGAAGACATATTAATCACATGGTCCTGGGTTGGGGTTTTTAGCCACGATTCAGTAACCACCAGAATATCTGTCTGTGCATGGCAAATCCATGTTTGTATAGCATCAAAATGCTTTAGCAAACTACATGCATTTATATGTAAGAGACCCATACCCTTTAAATTGGCCAGGTCTGATGGAGCTGAGATAGGGAAAGGATGGCCAGCATTTAATTCAGTGATGCCTGGAAAAAATAAGTAGCAGAAGAAGTTTTATAATGGCATTTATAAGTAACCTTAGGAAGCATGTCCTTCCCCTTTTGTGTATACGGCTATGAAGTGAAGACTGTAGTCAAAAAGGCCCAGTGAGGCAGATAATAGCACCTTAACAGGGATACTGAAAACAAGGGGGACAATACAGCGTGAGAGAATAACTTGGTCAGAAGGGCCAACGCAGTAGGTGGTTTGTGTGCCGTGCAGTGTGAAATGATTGATGCTGTCCTCAAGAAAATATAAAGCAGCAGGCTCAAAACTATCGGAGCAGAGTGTGTACGATGCTGAGCATGTTGGAGTAACTGCATTAAGTGGAGCAAGGCAGGGAATTACAGCACAAAGGAGCATACCTACCAGTAGTAGGTGAACCAAGGCTGAGCGATACATTTTGTGCATCAGTGATAGTACTGAACTTCCATCTTATCAAGTTAAAGTAAGCTATCCCAGCAAAGGACAGAATCCAGATCCAGGGCAGCGGAGTCCAACTAGGAATTTAGATGTATCCTTATAAAGTTGTAGAGAGCAGGGATAGACTAAGCTATCTTGGCAAAGTTTAGGAGAGCAGGGTCTTGCATGAAAGCTGTAGAAGGGAAATAGTAAGTCAGCAGGAAGAAAGTAGTCATGCACCTAATAGCTGCTCATAGAAACATTTGATTGCCTGTACTCTTGCAGGGTGGCTATAGCAGCTGTTAGGCTTGTCATCAGCAGAGGGGATTTCCAGGAGACAGTGAGGAGCGGGAGTAGCACTAAGGTATACTAGACCAATAAGGGAACAGAGGAGGGACCGAGGGAGTGGCTTAAATGGATTTAATAGAGATCAGGGCCAGGGAGGGAGGGCGAGACAAATTACAGGGGTAGAGGATACCCAGAGGAGAGAGCTTGCCTTAGCCACTGAGAACGGAACCCTCTCAGAGTTTACAGTGGGAACTTGATTCAGTTCAGGTCAACTTGAGGCGCTAACCAATAACAATGCAGGGTTTTGTGAGTGGACCAATCAGGAAGTCTGTGTCCGCTCGCGGAGCTAATCAGAGGAAAAGCCATAGCCAAGGGTCAAGTTGATGCTGGATCCCAGTAGAGGAGCCTACCTTATGGGCTGGATTGCCGGTGGGGACAGCGGTTGAAGAAGCACTGTGTCCCCAAGTGGCCGTAGAGCCGCTTTTGACCACATCTTTTGGGCCTGCCCAAAGGTGATAAGCTTCTGGGCCAGAATCCATGAATACCTAAAAGAGAAGTGGGGAAACAATCCCCCCTCACTCACCTTCCACAATATGATCCTATGATTTAAGACACCAGTTTTTAGAGACAAGCCACAAATGGTTCTGCTGAGAATTCTCAAACTAGCAGCCCTAAAAAAGATAACAGTGAACTGGCTTCAGGAGGGACTTCCCATCTTTGAATCCTGGGTGGCGAGAGTACAGAACATACATTGGATGGAGGAACTAACAGCTACCCTCTGCCTAACAAAGGATAAACACCAGGAATGGTGGCAACCCTGGACCAGGTTGGTAAAGGCAGGGGTAGAACCATAAGAGATAGAGGAAGCTCACTGAAGGGACCAAAGGGAAACACCGAAACCCCACACAGAGACCCAGAAAAGGGGCAGGGGAGTGGATCAGAAATAAAAGCTAACCCTCCCCGCAATAAGGCTTGACTGAGAGAGTCTGGCATGTAAGAAGGGTCAGCAAGATAGCCACCTATTCTTGCGATACCAGAGAAAAACAGGTAGTCAGCCCACCCAAGTACAAAGTTAATTGAATGTTGAATGTATGACTAAGTTTAGACAGTGAAAAGTTATAAACTGTTTTTGTTGTTCTAAATTACCTTATGGCTAGTAGTTTGTCACAGACTGAAGATACTTTTCTGAAGCCACATGTATTGCATGAAAACTTATATGTAACAGATGTAACACGAAACAGTGCTTTTGTAATGTATGACGGCAAATTCATTCCCACAATAAAAAGAAGTTTAAAAAAAAAATCAATGCAAGAATGAATTAAAAAATAGAGAAATGAGGGAAAAAATGTACAAAAAGACATGGCTTAAACAAAAAACACCAACGAGAAACAAGTAGTCTCTCCGGTTCCCAGGAACTGCTGAAGAACCGAAGGGAAAACTAAAATCAAAAACGAATACCCCCTAACTACAGAAACTAAAGCAGAGAGGCAGAGAATAAATAAAACATAAGCAAATACTTATTTTCATCAGAAAATAAAGCCAGAAAAGTGGAGTAACTGAAAAGAGCTTTTTGGGGCAACTTGCTTTGTCAGGTGGAGAAATGAATCTTACATTAAGCTGCAGAATGCAGTGCCACCGCAAGGCAGAGTTTGAAAGTCCGTTCTGTGTTCCATAATTTACATAGATACCACACACTCTGGAGCAGCTGAACCTTCCAGGCTAGCTGCATTTGTTAAGCATAGTGAGGGATTCCTGGGGTTTGAAACAGAGGTTCCTGCTCCAAGCAGTCTATCTGCCAGGAGTCCTGGCAGACAACTCAGTCAGTCAGAGGCTGATCCTTATGAGTCCAGACCTATTGTGATCACTCTTTGATGAATCGGGCATTACAAATGTAGACCTTCTTGTGTCCCTACTCAACTGCCTCAATTCTGCTCCAGAAATCTAGGACATGGCATTTTCTGTCAGGATACATTCAGACTGCCATGCACATTCTGTTCTGTATGCATTTCCTCCAATCCCTCTCATTCAGAGTGTGTTCTCAGACTGGAGGCACTTAAGCGACAAGATATTCTAGTGGCCTCCTGCTAGTCCTGACAAATGTGGATTCCTCTGTCGAACAGAGTCAGTACACCAAGGATTCTACCACTTTGGACAGACCTTCTGACACAGGATCGGTTAGTCTATCCCAACCTGTACTCCCTTCACCTTCAGGCTTGGCTCCTGAAGAGATAAAAGTGAAGAGGTACAAGGTATCTCAGTGGACCTCTGTAATACTCTCGGCTGCTCATAAACCTTGCACTAGGAAAACTTAACACCTACAAACACAGAAGGTGAACCGACCCTCTGGTAATGTGGGTATTCAGTACTGCTGTGGGATTGCTAGCCACAGGCTAAACAGAGACACACATGAAGGTCAGCGCACTTGTGAAGCCCATACCTGTGGCTAAATGAAAATCAGGCTGAAATCCAAGACAGTGCACAACAATATTCCAGTTTATTTAGGCACAGGTAAAAATAGATGAACCTACAGGCAGAACACAAAGAAGGTGCCCCTGCGCTTTGTTTGCTATAACTTTGACAAGGGGTGGGCCCTATCTCTCATGCCCCTCCCTTTATACAGCCTTCCAAATGCCAACTAAAACATTATTGGTTAGTAGCTTACCGTTAAACAAAAAAATAAGGAAGCAGAAAAAAAAGGGAGGTAGGAGCCTATGCACCTAGAAATAATGTAATATAATCATTGTCATTTGCTTTATAATTTACAACAGACAAGATACATAAGCTGAACCGTTAAAGATAGCAAATACAAAAAATAGAATGGATACAGGAAGCAAACATTCTCCTTAATACTCAATTAAATTATTATATCAATTCCTTAAATAAGTTAATTTAATAGTGATTTGAATTCCACAATAGTGATCTCAAGAAATGTATGCAGTGGTGGCTAAACTCATCATCTTACAGCACTAGACATACAACGAAATTCCATCATGAATGGAATGGCATAAAGCAAGTTTGTATGCCCTGAATGTGGTTAGGACTACTGGTAATATGAATCATAGACCCCACACCTCCAAAGAAGGTACACACTGCTCCAGCTGGGCTTAACACATAAGTTGCAGTATACCTTGTTGATAGGTGTCAATGTTCTTCTGTGAGGGGGTCAGAGGAATGTGTATGTACCATTACTGAAGATATAAACTATATTTATTCCTGTATTAGTAACAATAATACATCTCCCATAGACCTCATGGCTGTATTTCCCATTGGAACTGTAGTGTGCTAACAGATGGTCATCTCAGGAGAGGGGATTTGAGAGGGGTTAGTTGTACGAGAATGTCCAATTGCATGTTTTTAACTGTTTGTTTGTCATGGTGCAGTGTACTGTTGAAAAACTCAATAAAGTATACCAAATAGAAAAAAAATATGGGAATTGAGATGGTTACTATGGGACCAAAGGGAGGCAATCATCTCCAAAAACTTCTGATAGGAGAAACATTCTGGATCTTCTCATTGAAAGCCCTGAAGCTATAAGGGGCTGAACGATAACTGGGACTTAAAACCATTCCTGTAATCCCCTTTTATGAAGTATCCCCAGATCTCAATGTGCCACATAAGATTTATTGTACCAGTGTGTATGAATAATATTTTAAGGGGGCCGGGGGGGATATACAAGTTTCAACAGATAAGTAGAATTCACACCACGGTTCCTTGTTCTCATTTTTCCTGTGTCCCACTTATTCAACCATGATTATGTGCCTTTAGATTCTACTGAAATGTAGTATGTAAGATGTACTGTACTATGGCGTGTGTCTGATTTTTGATTATTGCTTCGCTTTTTCACCTCCATATTGGTTTGTGCTAGTTTGCTGTGATACGATTGGCTATGAAATTAAACATTTGAGCTTTTAGACAAATATATTGCACTCTCTTCTGCTCACTGAGCTCCCCACAAGGTTTGCATCACTGTAAGGATCAGCATCAGTTTGCATCAGCAGTGGTTCACTTGTGAGTTTAAAATAGTGATTACCCTGAGCACTGTTTTATGGTGATCACTTTTAAAAACTAACTGGGATCCCAACCTTCGCCAGGAAGCAACTTTGATGTTGTTTTTATGCTCAAATCAAATAATTGATATAATAATTTAATAGTGTATTAAGGATATTTGCTTCTTACACCATTCTGTTATTTATATTTGATATCTTTGATGGTTCAGCTTATGTATCTTGTCTGTTGTAAATTATAAAGCAAATGACAATGACTCTATGTTATTTCAAGGTACATGGGCTCTTAACTCCCTTTTTTCTGCTTCCTTATTTTTGTGTTTAAATGTAAGCCAGTAACCAATAGTGTTTTGGTTGGCATTTGGAAGGCAGAATAAAGGGACGGGCATGAGAGGCAGAAGCCCACCTCCAAATGAAGTTCCAACAAATGAAGCAGTGGGGCACCTTCTCTGTGACCTATCTGTAGGTTCATCTGTTTTTACCTCTGCCTCAGTAAACTTATGTTTTGCACTGTCTTAGATTTCAGCCTTATTTCATTCAGCCACAGGTTTCTCAAGTGCACTGACCTTCATGTGTGGCACTAGGAAAACCTGTACAGCCAAGTGGAAAGGTTTTCCATCTGGTGCTCCAAAACCCATCTGGAACCCTCTTGGTACCCACCTGACAAGGTTTTGGGATATCTACTGGACCTTTCTGATGCTAAACTATAGTACTCCACAGCAAGGTCCATCTGTGTGCTATTTTAGCATACAACAAGCCCGCTGGTACTTTTTACTTGGCACTACTGCCATTGTTGAAGAGGTTCCTCAAGGGCATCCTTCACACAAGGCCTCCCATCAAGAGCCAGTGGCTCCTTGGGATATCAACCCTGTGTTAGATTATGATATGCTTACTCACAAGCCCTTGGATCCTACTGCGATGTGTGACCTAATGTTTCTGTCTTGGAAAGTGGCTTTCTAGTGGCCAGCACCAATGTCTGAAGTGTGTCTGAAATCTAGACTTTGGTCACAGATCCTCTGTATACTGTTTTCCATAGAGATAAGGTAGTTCTCTGCATACACCTCAAGGTCCTTCCTACATGTGTCAGAATTTCACCTTTACTAGCTCATAGTGCTGCCTACTTACTTTGTCAACTTCCAGTATGAGGGAGAGAGGACTCTCCCCTCACTGGATGTCAAGAGGGTTCTTAGATTCTACTTGTATATAACTAAGTACTTTGGAGAGTCTAGTCAGCTTTTCGTGTCATTCGACCCCAGTTAAAAATGCCAGGCTGTTACAACAAAGTACATTTCTGCCTGGATTGTGGGATGCCTTTGCCATTGCTGTGCTATGGAACACGTAAAATTGGAGGGCAGGGTCTGTTCTCATTTTACCTGGGCAGCAGCTACTTCCCTGGAAGGGGTCCACACTATGTCTATTGGGGATATCTGCAGAGCTGTGACTTGGAGGATAGTGCGTACATTTGCTAAGTACTATGCCCTGGTTGTCCATGCAAGGCAGCATACCATCTTCGTCAGGACAATCCTTACTGGATTATTATTCCTGAGTGAGCCCTAATCTCCTACCACCCTAGTCCAAGGGACTTCTTCTGAACTTGATACTCTGACCCAAAAGTGGGAATCTATGGAGAAGATGGATTCTGGGGAGATATTAAAGTTATGTACTTACTGTTACTGTTGATCTTCCTGAATATCTTCTCCACAGATTACCTCACCCACGCACCATCCCCCAGGCTCACTCCAGTATTCTTGGTCTTCACCCCCTTGGTTGTTTTGGGCTGTGAAGACACTGTCTTACTGGTTGGTAGCCCTTCATAAATGGGCCACCAGGGCTATCTTATGCCTTTAGGTGTAGTGCTTTCCTTTACCTCCTGGCTAATCCTCTGTCTCCCCTCCTTGTCTCCTTACTTGAAATACACCCACCCTTGTCCTTTTGTTGTGGCTGTTACTCCTCTAAGTGCCCTTCCCCTCTGCCCACTAATAATTCCCCTGTTTTTCTCCTTCTCTTAGGGGATCCTTGCACCCTGAATGGGTCAGCTCTTCCACATCCCTCCAGGCATCAGTAGCCTGCCTGCTCCCCACTGCCTAAGGTACAGTGCAATTTGAAACTGAAGATCCTTTACTGGACCGGGAGGCAGCTTAACAGACTACCTCTCCAACTGAGCAGTGCCCTTGGACTGTCCCTATTTTTATTTCATTACCTTGGGTAAAGTCCTTAAGCAGGGTGAAGAGCTGGGATCACTACAGCTCTTTCTCTGGGTGATTTTTGGCCACTCCCCCTTCCCCACCTCCTTCTTTTATTAAACACACTTTCTCTCTCCCAGTGACTCGCCCCTACTTCTCTCAGGTTTCACTATCTCTGTCAAAAAGGGAGTACCGCATTCCTTGCTTGTGCATCACAATGTCGATTAGGACCCCTGGGACCCTATTATCCATCGTCATACTCACTCTGTTATCCCAATGGGACCTCCATGCACCAGGCTGCCTCCTTCCTCCCATCTAAACCACCAGGAGACCATCCTTAATGTGTATGTCTCAATCACCTCCCCCCTACCAGGGGTCCAAAAGCTACACCCAGCATGGGCATCTCAGGACCTGGTCACAGTGCTGTCACCCAAAAGATCCCTCCTTGGTACCACTCATCCCTGATTTCATTGCCCACTTTAGCACCACTAAAGTACTTGCATCCAGCAAAAGGCAACAGTCAAGAAATTATAAACTCTTACTGGACCACATTACTTGCCTGCTGCTACACTACTACTACTTTTGGGCAATATACACCCAAACCCAGGCCCACCTCGTAATCAGAACATGCTGTCACAAAAATCAGCAGGACTCACACTGTCCGCTTTAAACATCTGTAGCCTACTTCTCAAACTGGACAATCTGAGATTGTGGGTTATTCGACATAACCCTGACATCCTCTAAGTAGTGGAAAGATGGCTAACACCCAAGATACTGGACGCTGCCATAACACTGCCTAGGTACACCGTATTCAGGCAAGGCCAACTCTTGAAAAGAGGTGGTGGCTGTGTCGTCTACATCAAGGATTCTCTCCAGGGGCATGTCCTACCCCATCTCAGCCGCAGTGTCAACCTACAAATTCTGCCCATCAAACTTCTGGTTGGAGCTCACAGCAATGCACTTACAATACTCACAGTCTACATCCCACCCAAAACAACAGCGGCAGGAACCGGTGACCTGATGGACTTTATCAGTACCCTGAGCCTAACCTCTGAAATTGTGCTACTAGGGGACTTTAACATCAACTGGTTCTCCCCTGCTGTTGCCACTGTCAAGGACACTTTGACTGCCATCCATTTATTCCAAATGGTCGCGACACCAACAAGAGTCAATTACAAAACAGGTAATGCACTCTTCTGGACTGGCTTCTTTCCAATGACCTGCACATATCTCCAACACCACCATCCTCCCCGATTCCCTAAGTGATCACTCCCCCATTATATGCACCTGAAACAACAACTACTGCAAACCCCCACCCAGAACTATAGCCAACCGTGTGCTTCTTAAAGGGCACCTGCCTCAACTGAAAGCAGACCTGCAACACCTTGACTGGTCTTACCTCTATGGAGCCAAGGACATGGATGATGCCCTCAACCTCTTCATTATGAAATTCAATACCGCTTGTGATAAACATGCCCCCATGAAAACAAGAAAAATAAATGGACCTTGCAATCCCTGGATTACTTCAGACCTTCTACTTCAACTTAATGCTAGAGATCACCTGTAGCAAAAGGCACGAGCACACGGTACACCTGCCAACATCCAACAGTATAAAAAAAGCTAGAAATGAGTGTATGAAGGCTATTCGACTCACCAAAAGCTTGTACTTTAAAGAAGCGCTTTCCAACTACTGGAATAGCAGCAAGTCTTTCTGGGCCAACCTCAATGACATAACTGGTAAGGACCCCAAAACTGCTCCAACTTTGCTCATGGTTGAAGATGTACCTTCCTTGGACCCTCTCCACATTGCAAACTTGCTGAATAATGCATTCATGGACCTAAGTGGAATGCTCCTTGCAGACTACTTCAACCCCCTACCCAGAAAGATCCTAATGGCAAACCAACTCCAACCAGCATTCTTCCGTTATTTTACTTTAAAGAAGTTTCCAAAACACAGGCAAGAAAATACCTGGTGAAGGTACTGGGGAAATCAAGACACAGCGGGGACACCCTGGATCTTAAATTTGTTGCCATGACCCTTGAAGAAGTCTTGAGCCCCTTGACTTCAATAATTAACCTGTCCCTCTGCCTCTCACAATTTCCCCAGCGATGGAAATCTGCGACTGTAACCCCAGTCCACAAAAGTGGTGACCGGGCATTGCACAACAACTACAGGCCAATCTCCATACTCCTGCCACTTTCCAAAGTGCTTGAACAAATTGTGGCAGATCAGCTTGTGGAGTACCTGAGCCTGCACCAACTCCTTTACCAAGAGCAGCATGGTTTCTGGGTGGGGCACAGCACCATCATGGCTTTGCTGGAATTTACGGGCTTCATCCACCAAGCTTTAGACCAAGGTCAGCTAGTGGGGGCTGCATTTATCGGCCTATCAAAAGCATTTGATGAGGTGCATCATACACTCCTCCTTGAGCAGCTAACCAACATTGGACTCTCTCCAGATACAGTTCAATGGTTCAACAGCTATCTCTGCAGTCACTCACAGTGGGTCAAGATTGGGTATGTCATCTCCAATAGCAGGCCGGTCCACTCAGGGGTCCCACAAGGGTCAATCCTGGGGCCCCTAATGTTCAGCATTTTCTTAAACAAGCTCTCAGGCTCCTGCTCCAGTCGTATGCTCCTGTATGTTGACAACATGGTCATTTTCACCAGCAATCCTCACCCCGAGCACCTACAAGCAGACCTCCAACTTGGTTTCTCCTCTGCTGAAGCTTGGTTTAAAGAACACAGACTAGTACTCAGCTATAAAAAAACAAAGACCATAATCTACTCCGTCTCCCTTAGTAAGCATAAGGCCTTCCCCCTGTCTGTCAAGAATAACAGTGGTGACACACTAGATCTCGTACAGCACTTTAAGCACCTGGGTATCACAACTGACTCCACCCTGTCCTACACCCAGCACATAGACAATACAACAAGGGCCATGAATTCCAGAATTGGGATACTCTACCATCACAAACACAGCCTAACAAACAAAGCCCTGAACCTGGCCATCAATAGTTCAGTGGTCTCCCTCATTGATTATGGCCTGGCCATATATGGGTCAGCAACAGACACTGCCCTCCGCCACATCTCTTTGGCACTACATAAGGCCTGCCGCCTCCTCACAGGTGCTGCAAGACTCACACACACCTGTGAACTCTAGGCTCAGGCAGGTTGGCTCAAACTGAATAACAGAATTAAATATCAAACCTGCCTACTTACCAAAAAAGTCTCACTAAATCTGCCGCCACCAGGAGTTCAGAACCTGCTCACACGACACGCAAGTGCTAGGCTGACCAGAAGCTCTAACAGTCAAATCTTTAGCAAACCTAGATGCCGCACTGCATTGGCACAACAGGCGATCTCCTACCATGCACCCCACTGGATCAACGCTCTACCACCTGCAATCTCCGGAGTAGTAACTTGGTGCCTTCAAGCGTAAGCTTCGTCAGCACCTCATTGCCGAGGATAACTGTGACTGCTTCATCTAACTTTTGGTGCATACAAGCGAAGTCTTCATCAGCATCTCATTATCAAGGATACCTGTGACTGCATCCGCTTACCCCCCTCCCATAGTAATCACCTGCTGCAGTAAAACACACCTCTTGACCCAGGGGGCACCTCCCAACCTCAGCACTTCACTGATCCCCACCCTGCCCCTGCCTACCCCCCCGCCACACATCTCATGACACCCCTCCCTCCCCTTCTCTCCCTCCATTTCTCCACTATGTCACCTTTGTCTATTACCTTCTCTGTGTCTATCTTCTCCAGGGTGTTCGAACTCACGGACGCAGGCATACGTTGTACAATGCCACAGCAGTGTCTACTTGTGTGAACCTTTCTGTAACCTACGTACCATCTCTGTAAATGTATAAATAGTTGTTCTCTATTTTCTGTTCCACTGACGTGGAACCTACGAAAGAGCATTCACTCACAGGTGTTATCCAAGAACTCATTAAATAAAAAAATAAAATAAAATCTTAGGTTATGCTGCTCACTGTCTCATTAAAAAAAAAGTACTGAGGCAGTTGGGGGCTGGTGCCACTGTGGCCTGGTGTGCGCATCCAGCGTCAGGTCATGCAAGATGTGTCTGCAGTGGCTCCAGCACTCTGAAAAGTTCTGGCTCCCACAGGGTCCTGTCACCTCCAGTTTAGACCCACAAGTGGGAATCTATGGAGAAAACATTAAGTAAGATCAACAGTTATAGTTAGTATGTAACTTTCATTATATTTATTTATTTCAAAATGTTTCACCAGGAAGGTCACACTGAACTGACATCAGCTCATTTCCAGACACTTCCTTGATCTCAACCCTTGACTTTGGATTCTTAATTAATTTATTTGAAAACTGCTGACCCTGAAAGGCACACTGAGCAAAGGCTCATTTCCAGGTGTGACCCAGGGGAGAGGGAAACGAGGAACAACAAACTACAGTACAATTCAGATACAGAAGTAGAGTGCAGTTATAAGTACACAGTATAAGACTTGCAGGTACACCATAGAACACATTAAAGTGCAAAATATGCATACCCATAACATGCCAAATGCACTTGAGAGAAACAACAAAAATAATTGCCACATAGATGCTATCCAAAAATGAGCAGGCAGTGCACTAGGCAATAAGTTTTGGTAGGGAGAAAACCAGTACCCATTGCTGTCAATGGAAGACAAGACGGACTTCTAGGGGAAACAGGAGCAGGTTGGGGGTGAAAGGTGTTTCATTTGGTGCCTGAAAGATCCTGAGGTGGTAGCATGGCAGAGGGATGAGAAGAGTTTGTTCTGGAGAGTTGGAAGGTGATAGGAAAAGTGGACTGCCCAGCAGAGGAACGGGGATGTGGAATGGAGAAGATTCGTTGATCTCCGGAGTGTAGAGGTTAAGGAGTGGACATAACTGAGGAGAGGAGTTGTGAGAGGTAGTATGGAAGAGAACCAAACCAGAATTTGGAGATGAAGGAGGAACAGTGCAGCTGCCAATGAGATGTTAGCGGGATGATGGAGCAAGTACGAGGAGGAGGAGAGTTTGTCATGAAGTGACAAAACAACATAGTCAAAAACTGGGAGCACCATTTTGATGAGCAGCTCTTGGCGGACCAGCAGGGGAAGTCAGTCTTTATTATGGTACAGGGCACACAACTTAGGTCATGGTTTTGTGTGGATGGCATTGATGTGGGCTGAGAAGAGAACATTGCTCAGTGCAGTAATGTTTCTTTCAATGGGATCCCTCACTATGCTTGATAAACTGCGATCATTTCACTGGAATGAGCTCCGGAACTTAGAATTTTTATGCTTATTAAAGAACTTAGAATGAAATTCTAGACTCTGCTGTGGTCATGCTCTCCCCTGCCCTCTAATGGCAGATTTATTTTTCCAGTTGTGGGAGCGCAATGACCACAAAAACTAGCTAAGTGACTACCAAAAAAACACTGATCAAAACTTAGTATGTGACACGCTCCATTTCAGTTGTGAAGCAATACAACAAGTAATTCTTAACTACAGTAAGAGCTGTCTGTTGTGAGAACCTTTTCCAGGTTCTGGAAGGGGAGGTAGGGAAGCGACTGTCAAGCATAGTGAGGGATCCCTTTGGAAGAAACAACATTACTATGGTATTTTTTTTCTTCAAACCTCAAAAATCCCTCACTATTACTTGACAAATTGCAGATTCCACAGCAGTACCTTGGAAGGCTGGGTACAGAACCTATTTAGGGAAATAGTTTAGTTTAGTTTAGTTTATTGTTCTAGGAATTACTACCTTTGAGCCAATGGCTCTTTTACAAAGGTTCCACGTCAATTAGGTACAGAATAAAAAAGGTTACATAGATAACACAACAATTTGTGTTGTGTCAATAGCAAGAAAACATAGACAATAAATAATCAATCAGTTGTGCAAAGGACATGAAATACCAATAATCACATTATCATAACAAAAAAGAAATCAAGCCAGTTTAGGGAAAAATCAAATAGGGAAAAGGTCCAGACAGAGAGGGTAAGAGAAAGGTGAGGGGAGAAGACAATAGCAAGAGAAAGGTTTCTCTAACATGCCTTTGTCAAGTATTGGACCTGGGTGGGTAATGATAGATAAGAGATTTAATCAGGGCAGTCACAGGAGCTGAAGGCGGCGAGGTGAAAGTAAAGCCTAGATTTCTGCAGGTTCTGCAAAGCAGCAGTGCCAAAGCTGGAATCACTTCTGGACTGTATGTCCAAAAACTAATGCTTTGTAAAGGTGTGCACTGTTTTTCCAGATAGCTGCTTTACAAATCTCCTGAATGGAGACACCTTTAGATGCCAGGTGCCCCTTGTGGAATGGGCCCTTGGGCCCTCAGGTGGAAGTTGGTTTTACCATAACAGAACCGCATATGGACCACTATCTAGCAAGCAATAATTCTCCTGGATGCTGGTTTTCCTTGACCTATGTCCCCATAGCTGACAAACAGCTGTGTAGCTGTGGACCTGCCATCCTTTTGTGCAGTCCAAGTAGCAGCTTAAAGCTTTTTTAACATCCAGACTATGAAGCCTCTGCTCCCCTAGTGTAGATTATTCAGTGAAGAATACAGGCAGTGTAATAGATGTGCAGAGGTGAAATTCTGAAACCACGTTGGTGAGGAATTTCTGATTGATCCACAAAACTATGTTATCCCTGTGGAAAATGATGTAGTTAGGATCTGTACACAGATCTTGGAGCTCATTCACCCTTCTGGCAGAGGTGAGGGCTACCAGCTACCAACAAAACTGTTTTCCAGGTGACATACTTCAGAGCAGCAGTTGCCATCAGCTCAAAGAGAGCACCCATGAGCTGAGCAATACATAGGTTCAAATCCCAGAGAGGGACCGGATCCTTAAAAGGGGGGTTCAAGTGGGTCAGACCCTTGAAGAACCTTTTGAAAATAGTTTTCGTTTTCCCCAAAAAGAGCCACACAAGGACAGTGGTGCTCTTTTCTTTATTTTCTTTTTATTTGCTTTTATTTTTTAAATACAAACTGTACAATGACAACAAATAACAGTGCTGCATTATTACAAGGATACAATAATAGCTTTTTTGTTTATTTTCAACTTTATTTCCTCTGGTCACCGGTTCTTACTGGGTATCTTTCCGGTGGGGGGTTCTCCCTGGTGTTGCCTCTACTGCCCACCGTGCTCCTCTCCCGAATGAGGAATCAGGTGCTGGGTCCCCCCCCAACCCCCATGGGGGGAACGGAGAGGCACGGCCACAGAGACTCAAGTCGGGATCAGGACTGGCATTGGGCATGTGGGCTTCCACCGAATGAGTCCCTCGCCATTGCCTTCCAAAGCTCTGGGGATTTTCCTCTCTTGCTTGGTTGCATTTCCACCCTGAAGTGCGGATGTGCAGTGACGTCCGTGCTAAGGGTGTACCCTCAGCAGATGTCTGCCGTCACCTCACCCTTCGTAAGTGCACGTTACTGCACTGCCCCGTTCTCCACTGGGGGCCACTGCAGAGCAGTGCATCCCCAATCCCCACCCCAGGAGAGGAGAGGAGAGGAGTCCTCTGGATGCTCAGTCCTCTCCTCCCCCTGCTGACCCCGATGGCCTGAGTCTGTTCCTGAACCCGGGTCGTGGGCATGGCGTGAGGTGTGGCATCCAGCGCCTCAACCCTCAGCGCCACTGGGACGGCTAACAGTAACAGATTTGACACTTTTTTTCTTTTAGGTTAGCATAACAATACATTACATTTGATGTTAAAGGCTTGATATGATTTATATTCATGGTACAAAGTCGGTATGCTTGTTCAATTCATACATGACCCATCTTCTTCATAATAGCTCACATTTTGGGAGGTTTTGAGTTATCTGAGCAGTTAATCTTTCCACATTATAGATGTCTCTCATTAATACAATGACAAGGAAATCAAGAAAATTTCCTGTCCTCTGATTGGTCAGTGGGTGCCTGGAACAGTGATATTATTACACTATAACCTCACTGTATGAAGACCAGGCACACACATGACTGCATAACTGACACAGAAATCACAGCTCCCCTCCACAAGTTACCGCTGCTAAGGGCTGTCATGCTAAATTACTTCAGCCCCCCTCCTCCCCCCAGACTTACCAGCCCACAAACAGCAATTCTTTCCACAGCTCAGCCAGTTACAACAAATTCTGGCTGCAGCAAAACAGAGAGCCACCCAACTTCCATAAATAACACACACCGAGCATTTGTTTTCAGCCGAGATGGCTTGCCTGCACATCCACACAGCTCCCTCGATTTCTCCCTCCAAGCTACATGTCACGGAGAAATCAGCAGCCTCTCCTCAAATGTAATTTTATTTCAAGAAGCCCACCTTTAGGAAAAAACATAGCGTCCCCCTGAAAAATTACTGGACTGCGATTTTCTAAATGTGAAATTCGTACCTGAATTTGATATTGCCGCTCCATGTGGCTCCGGCTTTCACACAACGGACCTGAGGGACGAACACGCTTTGGCTGCCCTCGCACCGGAACACGCACATGTTAAGCAAAAAAAATAAAGAAAAGAACATTTAAATTAAACTAAATTTTGCAAAAAAAAAAAGAAAAAAGAAAGAAACAAACGGCTCTTCCCCCTCAGCACCAAGATCCTCTCAGCACATGCATTTGCTGAACGGCTTGAGACACACAGAAAAAAAATCGGTTTAAAGTAAGTACAATCACAAGCACAGTCCACATCCAGCACCGTCCAATACTGGGTGAAAGCCAATGGCAGGTAAGGGCAGAGGCCAATTTGCACATAAGGGCAGAGGCAGAAAAAAGCAAGATAAATGTTGGAGGACTCAACAATTAAGCTAATTCTAGCAGCAACTCCACCTTGTGGTGGAAGAAATATTCCAAAATCTTTTGTTAAAAGATACACTTATACCCACACAAATAAAAAATAAAATAGATAAAAAAGTATTTTTTTTTTTTTTGTTTAAATTAAATGAGCCATTGTATAGTAGCAATAAGGCACTCCAGGGTGTGTGTTATTGTGTAATAACGTCACTCCTCAGGTGGTGGAAGTACTCAGCTTCACCCCACCTGAGGAGTGATGTTATTACACAATAACACATATCCTGTTATGCCTTATTGCTTAATTACACCATCCCATATTTCTATAGTTAATGGTTTATTAGTTAACCAATTTTTTGTAATAGTCTTTTTGGCTGAGAGTATACATATTGATAAGTATACATTTTCTAGAAATGCATGTATACATATACTCTCTACCTCGTCAGGTTAGAGAGTGCCTGACCGCTGAGGCTTTTAAATCTGCCCTAAAAACACATTTATTTAACTTGGCATTTTTTGTAGCCTGACATTTTTGCTGCCTGTCATTATTTGTTTTAAATGTGTTTATGTTATCTGTAATTGTGTATGTACAAGCGCTTTGATGATTGCTGAATTGCACTTTTTAGAAATAAAACTATTGATTGATATTAATTGATTGATTGTTAGTAGTTTCCTTATTTCTATTGCTCTAAACCCTTCCACTATGTCTGAAAACAGAAAGGTTCTTTCTGTGAGATTCAAAGTGGGTGAAAAGATATCTCTCCATTCCTGTGGCATGTTTTTCCAGAAATTTTGTGCCCTAGGGCATAGCCGAAAGATATGAGCGTGGCTGGCTCTAAGTTCTCCACATCCTCTCCAACATTAAAGGCTATCTTGGCATCATATTTATTTTGTTGTGTTGGAGTTTTAAAAAACCTAATTATATTATTCCACAAGAATTCCTTCCATATGCATGAGTCAGTTCATGGTCTCCTTGACTGATTCTGCTCAGGAAATCTGAGAGGACATTGTCTTTCCCTAGCAGATGAACTGCACACAGCTGCACCTCCAGTATATACCAGGTTTCAGATCTTCACTGCTTCTGAGCACAGTTTGGAAGATCTTTTTCCTCCCTGTTTGTTTTTATAGTACATGGTGGTGGTGTTGTCTGTTCTGATCTGGACTGACTGATCCCTGATGTAGGAGGAAAAAACCTGCATTGCCAGATATGCAGCCCTGAGTTTATGTGCTCCTGAGACTCTAGTGGAGTGCGCATTCCCACTTACAGTGAATTCCTCCAGGTGGGCACCCAAACCCAGAAGGGAGACATATGAAGTGACCACCACTGTGGTCGACTGCTGGAGGAAGGGGACACTCATGCTGAGGTGCTCCTCTTCCTTTCACCAGTCCTGTGCTTTTACAAGGCACCTTACAACTGGTAACAATCTTGATAGAGGGTCCTGCCTTTAAGATCAATAAGACCCTAGGTGGTACTGAATATCCCTCATTTAGAACTTGGCACTCGGTACCACTGCTGTGGGGGAAGCCATGTGTGCGAGCAATTGAAGGAAGACTCTTGCTGGTCTGGGCTGTCCTACCCTGAAAGACCTTGTAAGACCTATCAGGTTTGCCACCCTCTCTTGAGAGAGAAAAGCTTTCCCCTGCTGGGTGCCCACCTCTGCTCCTATAAAGTTCAGGAGCTGGGAGGTGTCTGTTGGGACTTTGGAATGTTTACCATGAATCCTAGATCTGATAGAATTGTCTGGGTGAGCTGGAGGTGGGCTTTGGCTTCCTGGTATGACCCTTCTGAGACTAGCCAGTCATCCAGGTACAGAAATACACTACACCTTGCTTTCTTAGGTGAGCTCCAACTACTGCCAGGCACTTTGTGAAGACCCTTGGTGCTGTGGACAGGCTGAAGGGTAAGGCCGGAAACTGGTAGTGGCAGTTCTCTACCCTGAACTTGAGGCACTTTCTGTGAGAGGGTCATACTAGAATAGGCATCCTTCAATCCAGTGACCTCAGCCAGTGTCCCTGTTGCAGAGATGGGATCAGCGTGGACAGTGTCACCATACTGAACTTATTTTTTTTCAGTTGTTTGTTCAGTAATCTCAGATTTAAAATGGGTCGCCACTCTCCATTTTTCTTGTGTGTCAGGAAGCATCTTGAGTACAAACCCTTCACACACTGAGAAGGCGGAACTCTTTCCACTGCATTAGTCTGCAGCAGCTTTTTCATTTCCAACTCCAACAGAAGGCCTTGTGTGCCTGCAGTTTTGAAGATCTTTTGAACTGCAAGGAGAGACCCTGACTCATTATCTCCAGAACCCACTTGTCTGTGGTAATTTTTTTCCATGCCGGAAATAGTGAGCCAACCTTACCCCACCCCCATGACTGGGGCGACCTGGACAGACATATCAGGAGTTCTGCTTTGCCTGCACCTCGGGGTGTGGAATGGTTTTAGTCTTCTTGGCACCTTTACTGCCTTCCCCCTGAAGAAATCCCTCTAAGGAGGTTAAGAAAAAAATTACCATAGTAATGTTGTTTCTTCCAAGGGATCCCTCACTAAGCTTAATTACTGCAACCAGTCCGCTAGACTGAGCTGCCCCAGAGAGCAGAATGTTATGCTTATTATAGAATCTTAGAATGAAATTCAAATCTCTACTGTGTGGTCATGCTTCACTCTGCCCTCTAACAACATACTTATTTCTGTAGCTAGGGAAGTAGTGACTACTACACTAGCTAAATCTATCAAAAATGTTTGAGTCCCTGTGAGCTCACAAGTGTGGCAGGCCAAATTTTACAAACTAGATCACTCAGTATTAACTGTAAGGCAATGCAACAAGTAATGCTCAAACAAAAATAAAAGAACTGAACAGTTTCTTGGAGAATATTTTCCGGGTTCTGGAGGTGGAGTTAAGGTGGGTTTGTTAAGCATAGTGAGGGATCCCTTGGAAGAAACAACATTACTATGGTGAGTAATTTTTTTTCTTCAAACCCCAGGAATCCCTCACTATGCTTAACCACTGCAGACTATAAAACAGTACCTTAGGATGCAAAGTACAGAACCTGTTTTGGGAAAAGATTTTGCAAGACAGCAGTGCCAAAGCTGCCATCTCTTCTGGACTGTATGTCCAGACAACAGTGGTTTGTGAAGGTGTATATTGTTTTCCATGCAACTGCTTTACAAATTTCTTGCCAGGGGATGTCCTTTGCTGCTGCCACATAGAAACATAGACTTTGATGGCAGATAAAGACCGCTTGGCCCACCTAGTCTGCCCATTTCCCTGCCTACTGGATAAGCTGCCGATCCTAGTTAACCAACAGCCTATTTCTTCCTACACCCCACAAAAATTGCCTTATGTCTGTCCTATGCATTCTTGAATTCTCCCCCAGTTTTAGACCCCACAACCTCCTCAGGAAGGCTGTTCCATGCATACATCACCCTCTCTGTGAAAAATACTTCCTCACATTGCCCCTGAGGATCCCCCCTCTATCTTCAATTTGTGTCCCCTTGTTCTTGCATATCTCTTTTTCTGAAAGATGCTACCCTCTTGGACTTTGTTAACTCCACTGAGGTACTTAAAAGTTTCTATTATGTCCCCCTCCCTCCTTTCCTCAAGGGTATACATATTAAGCTCCATTAGTCTCTCCTCGTATGGCTTCTCTTGCAGACCCTGCACCATTTTAGTTGCCCTCCTCTGGACTGCCTCCATCCTGTCAATGTCCTTGCGGAGATGGGGTCTCCAGAACTGGATGCAGTACTCCAGATGGGGTCTAACCAACTGTCTGTACAGAGGGATAACAACTTCCTGTTTTCTGCTGGTGATGCCTCTCCCTATACATCCCAGTATACCCCCAGCCCTCCCTACTGCCTTCTCACATTGCTTGCTAACCTTAAGGTCATCTGATATGATTACCCCCAGGTCCCTTTCCATTTGTTGTTGTTACTACCTGCCCCCGCATTGTGTAATCTTCCCATGGGTTTTTGTTTCCAAGGTGCATTATTTTGCACTTCTTTACATTGAATCCAAGTTGCCATACTTCTGACCATTCCTCCAACCTTGCATAGTCCCTTCTCATTCTTTCCACACCTCCTTGTGTATCAACCCTGTTGCAGATCTTTGTGTCATCTGCAAAGAGGCATACTTTTCCTTCCAGTCCCTCTGCAATGTCACTTATGAAGACATTAAAAAGGACTGGACCCAGTACTGAACCTTGCGGTGCCCCACTAGTAACCCCTCTTTCTTCAGAGTGGACTCTATTTCCAATTACCTTCTGTGTCCTGTTGTCCAGCCAATGTTTTACCCAGGCTACCACCCTGGGACCCACTTCTATGATGGTTAATTTGATTATTAATCTTTTGTGTGGGACCTGTGTCAAATGCCTTGCTAAAGTCTAGGTAGGCCATGTCCACAGCCCCTCCTTGGTCTACTACTTTGGTCACCCAGTCAAAGAAATCAATTAGATTCATCTGACATGACCTTCCCGCTGTGAACCCATGCTGCCTTGGGTCCTGTGTCCCACTGGCCTCTAGGTACTCAACAACTCTTTCCTTCAGAAGTGATTCCATTACTGTCCCTACCACAGAGGTCAAACTGACAGGTCTGTAGTTTCCTGCCTCTGTCTTGCTCCCAGTTTTGTGAAGGGGAATCACATTTGCCTTCCTCCAGTCCTCAGGTACCACACATCCTCCCATGATTTGTTAAACAGGGTAGTCAGTGGTGTCACTAGTTCTCCCCTTAATTATTTTAGAATTCTGGGGTGAATTCCGTCAGACCCCATTGCTTTGTCCACCTTCAGTTTTAAGAGTTCTTTCAGAACCCTTTCTTCTGTGAAAGGACTGGGATTGACCCCCCTATCCAGAGTGCTTCTGTTAATTGGATTAGGCACCTCCCCCTCCTCCTCTGAGCAGAAGTATTCGTTCAGTATCTCTGCTTTTTCACAGTCCCTCTCTGCCCACCTACCATCCATCTATTCAATCTCACTATTCCTTCCTTTGTCTTTTTACGCTCCCTGATGTACCTAAAAAGGTTTTATCCCCCTTCTTAACTGAGTTGGCTATCTTTTCCTCAGTTTGGGCCTTTGCTATTCTGACTTCCCTCCCTGCTTCCTTCTGCCTTAACTGGTATAGTTCTCTGTCCTTCTTCTTCTGTTTCCTTATACTTCCTAAATGCTATTTTTTTCTCCCTAACCTTCCCTGTCACCTCTTTTGAGAACCACAGTGGCTTTTTCTTTTATTTTGATTTATTTATTTGCTTCACACAAAGACTTGTTGCCTCTGTGATGGCAGTTTTGATGTTTCCCCATTGTTGCTCCACCCCTCCTTCTAGCCTGTTTGCTAGTGCTTTTCTAAGACACTCTCCCATCTTGCCAAAGTCAGCTCTCCTGAAGTCCAGTACCCTCACTTTTGTATGGCTTGACTCTGTAGCTGAGTTTATCATGAACCACACTGTTTGGTGGTCACTTGTTCCCAGATGGCTACCCATTTCTAGATCTGAGATCCTCTCACTGTCCCCATTTGAGAGTATGAGGTCTAAGATTGCTCCCTCATGAGTGGGTTCCAAAACTAGCTGCCTGAGGCATGCCACCTGTAGGGCATTGAGAATGGCCCTGCTCTTGGATGTGGCTGGAGCAAAGGTGCTCCAGTTAACATCTAGCATATTCAGGTCCCCCATCAACAGTATCTCCCCTTTCTCTGCCATCCTAAGGATGCCTTCTATCATATCCTTGTCCATTCCCTCCCCCTGACATGGGGGTCTGTATACAACCCCTGTGCGGATTGTGGTGCCATTTCCAGTCTCTAAGGTGACCCACAGTGCCTCCTCTCCTCCGTGTTTACTCTTTTGTTCTGTTGCTTTTATCCCTTCCATTACATAGAGAGCTACTCCTCCCCCTCTTCTGCCATCCTTGTCTCTCCTGTAGGTTGTGCACCCTGGTATGTTAACATCCCAGTCATGGTTCTCTGTGTACCATGTTTTTGTGACTGCTATGATATCCAGGCATTCCTCTTCCATCAAGGCCACCAGTTCAGGGAGCTTGTTGCCCAGACTACAGGCATTGGTACTCATTACCTTCCATTTCTTGATGGCCTTACCCCTTTTAGCCCCATCCCTGTCCTTATTCCCTTTGTCATTTTCTCCAGTTACCCCTGCCCTTCTCCCTATCGAAATCTCAGAGAGGCAGAAGTGCCACATGTGGAGTGTGCCTTGAGCCCTTGAGGTGGTATCTTGTCAGCCTTGCTGTAACATAACTGTAGGCAAGAGACAATCCAGTGAGCAACTGCTTTGTTGGTTGCTGGCCTACCTTTGCCCAACTTCTTCATACATGACAAACATCTGAGAATGAGAGGACCTGACCTCCTTTGTGTGGTCCAAGTAGTAGCTGAGAGATCTGTTAACATCTAGACTGCAGAACATTTGCTCCCCAGAGCTGGATTTTGCTGTAAAGAACACTGGAAGGGTAACATACTGGTTTAGGTGGAATTTGGACACCACTTTAGGAAGGAGTTTTCTGTTTGTCCTTAAGACTACCTTGTCCCTGTGGAAAATGACATAATTTGGATCTGTGCAGAGGGCTTGCAGCTTGCAGACCCTTCTGGCAGAAGTCATGGCCACGTGCAAAACTGTCTTCCATGAGACATATTTGCACAGGTTCAGATCACATGGTGGGATTGGTTCCTTGACAGGGGGATACAAGTGGAGAAGACCTTAAAAGAATTTTCTGAAAATAGGGTATGAAGCTATAGCCCTTACCTGCTGAAACACAGACTGACACTACGCTGGATGCACCTTTAGGGTTGAAGGTCTAAGACCAGGGGTCGATTTTAAGATTGTTTTACTAGCCCAAGACTTGGTGCAAACTGACCAAGGCTAGTGCAGCTGACTTTCTACTTGTCCGTCTTGACTAGTGCATGTTTTCCATGACTGTTAATGAAGTTAAAAAAGTCCCTACTTTAGCAGGTTCTAGTCCTCATGCTAATCTCTCTCAGTGTTTCAGATGGCCTGCTGTGATTAACAGTTCATTAAGAGCTGCAATTATCTGCCAAAAAAAGAAAAAAAGCAGACATATTGAACAAATACTTTTGTTCAGTATTTACAGAGGAAGGGGTAAATGATGGGCCACAGATATAGGACAAGGGCATTAAAGGAAGGGAGGTACGCACTAGTCCTTTTACAGAGGAGAGAGTCCTCATGGAACTAGCACAACTAAAAGTGGACAAGGTAATGGGGCCTGATGAGGTACACTCTAGGATACTGAGGGAGCTCAAGGAGGTACTGGCTGCACCTCTGACAGCCCTGTTCAACCTATCACTAGATACAGGGGAAGTTCTGGGGGGCTGGAGGAGGGCAGATGTGGTCCCACTTCATAAAAGTGGTAATAGGGAGAAGGCAGGAAATTACAGACCTGTCAGCCTGACTTTGGTGGTGGGTAAAGTAATGGAATCACTACTGAAGGAAGGGATTGGGGAATACCTTGTGACCAGTGGATTACAGAATCTGAGGCAGCATGGTTTCACAAGGGAGAGATCTTGCCAGACAAACTTGATTGAGTTCTTTAACTGGGTGACTAGGGAAGTGGAGCAGGCAGAGCGGTGGATGTGGCCTACCTGGATTTCAGTAAGGCCTTCAACAGTGTTCCACAAAGAAGACTGGTGAGCAAGTTGGGCAGCCTAGGAGTAGGTCCAAAAGTAGTAAAATGGGTAAGAAGCTGGCTAAACAACAGGAGTCAGAGGATGATAGTAAATGGTGTTCACTCTGAAGAAGGCAAGATGACCAACAAGGTACTGCAGGGGACAGTACTAGGCCTGGTCCTCTTCAATGTCTTTATTAGTGACATTGCAGGAGGGCTGGAAAGGAAAGTATGCCTGTTTGCGGATGACACAAAAATCTGAAAAAGAGTGGACACACTGGGGAGGTTGGGGGGCGAGAATGAGGGACAATCTGAAAAAGATGGAAAATTGATCAAGGGTTTGGCAACTGGGTTTCAATGTAAAAAAGTGCAAAATCATGCATGTGGGACCCAGAAACCCAGGGGCAATGTATCAATTGGGCAGGGAGGTACTGACAACCAGAAAACAGGAAAGTGACCTAGGGGTAATCATTTCTGATGACCTGAAGGTAGCAAAGCAGTGTGATAAGACAGTGAGGAAAGCTAGTAGGATGCTCGGGTGCACAGAGAGGAGTATCACCAGCAGAAAAGGGAGGTAGTGTTACCCCTGTATAGCTCGATAGTGAGGCCACACCTTGAGTACTGTGTTCAGTTCTGGAGGGCCCATCTCCATCTCCAGAAGGACATAGATACGGTGGAGGCAGTACAGAAGAGGGCAACCAATATGGTCCAGGGCCTGCATCAAAAGCCCTACGAGGAAAGACTCAAGGAAGTGAATATGTACTCTCTAGAGGAAAAGAGGAAAAGGGGGGGACATGATAGAAACATTCAAATACCTCACAGGTATTAATAAGGTACATGAAGGAAACATTTTACATAGGAAAAAGATGCTTGAGGATAAGGGGTCACACTATGAAGCTGGAGGGAGGGAAGGAGACTCAGAGAAGATGTGAGGAAATACTTCTTCACAGAAAGGGTGGTGGATGCCTGGAACAGCCTCCCAGCAGAGGTGGTGGGTGCTAAAACTGTAACAGGATTCAAGCATGCATGGTATAGACACAAGGGGACCTTAGAAATAAGCCAAAGGGTGGAAAGACTGGAGATCGAGTAGGGTCTGTGGTGGCAGAGTAGGTAGGGAAAATAGGGCAGACTAGATGGGCCAAGAGGTCCTTCTATGCTGGCAACTTGTCTGTTTCTATGGCAGTTCAATATGGGGATCTGACAAAAGACTCAATGTGTGTCATTATCATTCCACTTTTAGGACTTTCAGCTAGTGTCCATGTTGTGATTAAGGGTAGAGGGCTGTTAAGACACTAGCTTTCAGTTTTCTGACTGTGTCTCTGACAATTTGTCCCACATTATTAAGACCAGTGCCCCTAATTTCCCTACATTTTGAGTGTCTGTACTAAGCAGTTCAGTGACCAAAATACTAAGAGGTATACAGGGTCTGCCCTGCAGGTGGGGAGTTTTATCTCAGCCTACTCATGGCTGCATCCTCTCCCCTACAAATCTCTCAACTCTGTACTTTCCCTAGACACCACTGCAGACCAGTCTGAAGCAACTATTCATAGATCCATAGCTGCCATTAATGGCAAATGTAGAGGTCCACAGCTTTTCTAAATGGAACATGCCAGCCATACAGTCCCACCCTTTTCCCAACCAGCATGACCTTTCATCCTAAAAACAAAGCTTTGTAGCATGTATGGTTAAAAAAATAAACCTTAATAAAATACATAATTTGAAAGGTTGAAATGGGCATTTCTGGGGTGCATAGATCATCCGATACAGAAACAGAGGTAGTACAGTGGCATGCTTGTGTACTGTTTCCCCTGGGCTGATGAAAGGGCAATGTTTACAAAAACTCTGCTGTTGTCGGGGCAGAGCATGTTAAAATCAATATTTTAAAAAATTAAAATGTCTTAAGTTTTTTATTTCTGTGCCGGCCCAGTGGTGCTAAGGGTTGAGGCGCTGGATGCTAACACCTTGCGGCACGCTGGCAACCCAGGTTTGAGAGTGGACTCGGGTCATCAGGGGTCGGCGGGGAAGGAAAGGATTGAGCATTTGGAGGACTGCTCTACTTTCCTGGGAGAGAGGGGGGTAGTAGATCCCGCTGTCTGGTGACTCCTAGTGGAGACTGGGGGTGCAGCAACAGTTGGGATCTTCAGCAAGGGGATTGGCTGTGGCAGCACTCCTGTGAGCATGCACAGGAGTGTGTGCATCTCACACTGGTGCGCATTGCATAGCTGAGCCAATAGGGTGGACAGAAAAGTGGAAAAGCCCCTCTTGCCTGGTAGGCGAAGGTGGGTCCAGTGGGATGGCCCCACACACAATACTGGGTCCTTACGACTGATTCCTGGTTCTCCCTCTGCTCCCTGGTTGCTCTACTTGATTCTAGATAGAGTGCCAGTAGGGGTTGGTGGTCCCACCCCAAGGGGCTCAGATCCGGGGAGTTGAGTGGCCAGAGGAGACAGAGTGGAGATGGGCCCAGACCAGGAGTCAATCGGGGACTTCAGGTGTGTGGGAACAGGCCATTGCCGAGAGACCACACCAGAGAGAGGCCAGGCAATCAGAAAGGAGGGGGCATAAAGAAAGTTAACAAAAAAAAAAGTTTTCTATTTCCTAAGAAACATAGAAATTGTCGGCAGATAAGGACTGCTAGGCCCATCCAGTCTGCCCATAGGCCCTATACATTGTATGTGGCCACTGATCCTATGTGATCAATGGATTTTCATCACTCCCTCCCCTCTGAAACTTCCGTTGTGCCTGTTCCAGGCATGCTTAAACCCCTCCACTGTGCTTTCCCCCACTACCTCCTGTGGCAGACTATTTCAAGCGTCAACTACCCTTTCTGTGTAGAAAAACTTCCTCACATTACCTCTTAATCTACCTCCTTCCAGTTTCATATTGTGACCCCTTGTTCTAGTACTTTTTCTACATTGTAAAAGGTCCCCCACCTGCACCTTGTTTATGCCCTTGAGGTACTTGAATGTTTCAGTCATATTCCCCCGCTGTCTCCTCTTCTTCATTCAGTACATATTGAGGTCCCTTAGTCTCTCCTCATATGTTTTGTGGTGCAAGCCCTGCACCATCTTTGCTACCCTTCTCTGGATAGTCTCCACCTTATCTATGTCCTTGCACAGGTGTGGCCTCCAGAACTGCACTCAGTACTCCAGGTGAGGCCTTACCAGTGTTTAAACAATGGCATCACCACCTCCTGCCTCCTGCTAGTGATACCCCTGCCTATGCACCCCAGCATGCCACTGGCCCTCCCTGCTGCCTTTGTGCACTGCTTTTATATCTTAAGGTCATCAGAGACGATAATCCCTAGATCCCTTTCCTCTTTGGTGATGGTCAGCCCCTCCCCCCAACCTGTAGTTCTCCCCAGGGCTCCCTCTACCCAGGTGCATTATTTTGTACTTCTTTACATTGAACCTCAGTTGCCACATCTCCGACCATCTTTCAGGCTTCTCCAGACCCCTCTTCATTTTCTGCACCCCTTCTGGAGTATCCACCCTGTTGCAGATCTTGGTGTCATCTACAAACAGGCAGACCTTTCCTTCCAGCCCCTCTGCAATGTCACTAATGAAAACATTGAACAGGACTGATCCTAGTACTGCTCCCTGTGGTACCCCACTGATCACCCCCTCTCCCCAGATTGTACCCCATTTACCACCACCCTCTGTCTCCTGTTTGTTAACCAGTTTCTAACCCAGGTCACCACCTTGTCTCCCATGCCCAGACTACCCATCTTGTTAATCAGCCTTCCGTGTGGGACGGTGCTGAAGACTTTGCTGAAATCTAGGTAGGTGGCATCTACCGTCCCACCCTGATTTATTTTCCTAGTCACCCAATCAAGAAAATCTATTAGATTCATTTGACATAACCTTCCTGCTGTGAATCCATGTTGCCTCAGATCCTGAGCACCGCTGGATTCCATATGTGCCACTATCCTTTCTTTCAGCAGTGTCTCCATGATCTTTCCCACCACTGAGGTGAGGCTGACTGGCCTGTAGTTCCCCACTTCCTCCCTACTGCCACTTTTGTGCAGTGGGACTACATGTGCCCTCCTCCAGACCTCTGGATCGACACCCATGTTGAGTGACTCTGTGAACAGGGCTACCAGAGGCGCTGCTAGTTCCTTTCGCAGTTCCTTTAATATCCTCGGGTGGATACTGTGTGGCCCCATGGCCTTATCCACCTTCAGCTTTGTGAGTTCTTCCAGAATTCTCTCCACTGTGAATGGACTGGTGTCCACTTCTTCCCCCCCTTGCCTCTGCAACCCAACTGTGGTCCTTGACCCTCCCCCTCCTTAGTGAATACTGAGCAGAAGTATTTGTTCAGTATTTCTGCCTTGTCCAGATCCCCCTCCTTACACTCTCCCTTCTTCCCTTTGAGCCTCACAACCCCCCAGTTTTTCTTCTTTTACTGATGTACCTATAAAATGCCTTATCTCCTTTGTTTACAGACCATACTAAACCCTCTTCTGTCTGCACCTTCGCCCTCCTAACAGCCTTCCCAGCTTCCCTTAGACATTCAAGGTACACCCCCCTGTTCTCCTCCTTTTGGCTCCCCTTATAGTTTCTGAAACTCAGCCTTTTAGCTCTGACTTTGTCCCCCACCTCTTTGGAGAACCATAGTGGTTTCCTTCTTCTTTTCCCTTTGGCCACTATCCTAACGTGTTGGTTTGTTATCTCCACTATGACTCCTTTTGGTTTCTCCCATTGTTCTTCCACCCCCTCTATAACCCCTCCCTTCTCCAAGACTGCTTGTGTACATCTACTCATTTCAGTGAAATCTGCCCTCCTGAAATCTAATACTCTTGCCCTTGTGTGGCTTAATTGAGTCCATGTCTCCATGCTGAACCACACCATGTGGTGGTCACTGGACCCCAGCTGCCCTTCCACCTGTATTTCTTTGACTCTGTTCCCATTGGTCCATACCAGGTCCAGAACTGACTTATCCCTGGTTGGCTCATGCACCAGCTGCCTGAGTCCAACCCCCTGCAGGGATTCTAGGATGGCTGTGCTTCTGGCCCAGTCCACGTCCGGTATATTGAAATCCCCCAGTAGCAGGATTTCGCCTTTAACTGCCATGTCATGTATGTTCTCCACTAATTCCTTGTCTACTTCCTCCCTCTGTGCCGGAGGTCTGTAGATCACCCCTGTGTGTAGTACTGTTCCATTCCCTGTCTCCAGGGTGACACACATTAACTCAGCCTCCCCCTGTCTCCCATGAACTTCTATAGCTTTTATACCATCTCTGATGTACAGGGCCACTCCTCCACCCTTTTTACCCTCTCTGTTCCTCCTGAACAGTGTATAGCCTGGTACACTGACTTCCAGCCATGATTACCACATCTCTATTATTGCTGATATGTCAAAGTCTGCATCTGCCAACAAGGTCTCCAGGTCTGGAACCTTATTTCCTAGGCTATGGGCATTCGTTAGTGTGACCTTCCATGTTTTACAGTCTGCCCTCCCTCTGCTCTTGTTCTCCCTCTCCAGTGTCTTCTCTCCACCCTGATTTCCTTTCCTATGTGCTCTCACCCCCCGTATCACTCGTTATACATTCTTTGCCTGCCTGCCCCTCCCTGCCTGCTTTAGCTGTTGCTGTAGTCAACTTATGTTCCTGCATGTTCCCATGAGGGTGTTCCTAAGCCTCCTGACCCTTCTGGCTCTCCCCCTCCTTGGCCAGTTTAAATGCTCACAGTTGAAGCATTTAAACTTCTCATAAAAGACCAAGGTCCCCTTCTAGGACAGATGCAGGCCATCCTTAAACATGCGCTCGCATCTGCCCAGGTCAGGCTCCGGTCCCCTAGGAAGCCAAAACCCTCCCTTCCACACCAATCCTTCAACCATGGGTTAAAGGCACAGATGTGGAGTGCCCTAGCTTTCCCTGTGCCCTGTGTCCTGAACAGGTAGCACCTCCGAGAATGAGATGGAGTGTGCTATCTGTTTCAGGTTTCCTCCTAGCTTCCTGAAATCCTCCTGGACTCTGGCTAACTCCACCCTTCTCCTGGCCAGGTCAGCTGCCTCCTAGCTATTGCTGTAGCGATCCTATGCATCCGCTTCCCATCCCTCCACGCAGCGCTTCCTGGGAGGCACTTGACCTCCCTCTCTCCCCTGCTAGGTGTCCCTAACTCCACTCCCTGGACAATAGAGTCCCCCACTAGGAGAAGCTTCACCCTCCTCTGGGGTCCCCTGCCTCCCTTCCCTGAGGCTCCATCCTGGAGGACACTCCCATCCTCCCTAGTCCCAGCCTCGGGTTCCTGAATGTGGCTTTCCCATTCCTCCAAAACAGTGTAGGAGTTACTAAGTGGGACCGGTTGGGGGATGTGCTTTTGACCCCCCCTCACCCTCCCTGAGCCCACCATAGTCCAATCACTCCTCTTCCCCAGCATTCTATGAGGTACAGGTTGTGAACCCGGTGGTCTCTGCGTGGGGGGTGGATGTTGCTTTCAGCTTGGCCAACTCTGCTCAGAGACAGGCAACCTCCTCCCTCAGCCTAGAGAGGTGTCTGCAAATAGGGCAGCATCACAGCCTCCAGAATTTCTCCCTGAAGACAGCTGCACCACAATCACTGCACTGCATCACTCCCATCATGCCTGTTTCCCTACTCAATCTACTTCCTGCTTAAGATGGCTATTTGTTATCTCCCAAATATTTGTGTATTTCTTTTGTTTTTTGTTAGGTTTTCTCTCTTTGCTACTTCCTATATGGATGCAGGATGTTGCAAGACCCTATGGGACCCACCCAATAAATGTAGGGAGAGTCCTGGGGTGGGTGGGTTGTGGGGTGGGAGGGTGAGACTACACCACAGGCTGTATCCAAAAACAATCAGCCAAAGAGTCCTCTGGAAGTGGCTCCTCACCCACTCACCATGGTCCAGACACAGCCAATTACAAACACACAGTCACAAACTTATCAGCTAGAATTCCTAAATCCTACCCAACCTAAATGGAAAAGCACACTGAAATGGCAGTTAAAAAAAGATCTCAAATTCAATTACAAACATACAGTCTCAAACTCACTAGCTAGAATCCCTCAATTCTGTCCAAACTAGATGAAGAAGCACACTGAAATAGCAGTTAAGATCTCACATTCAGACTACACTAATCCCTGTAATATGATGCCTGCATTTAAAGTTCAGACACAGCCAATCACAAACACACAGTCACAAACTTATCAGCTAGAATCCCTCAATCCTGCCAACCTAAATGGAAAAGCACACTGAAATGGCAGTTAAAAAAAGACCTCAAATTCAATTACAAACACACAGTCACAAACTCACCAGCTAGAATCCCTTAATCTTGTCAAAATTAAATGAAGAATCACACCTATGCCCCTTAGATTTGTGTAGACCCCTCCCCAAAGAAATCCTAGATGTGCTCCTGGCTCACTGGATACTGTACGAAAACTTCCAGAAATGCAGGTCTTCAGTTGATCACAGGATGGGGGCTGAGAGTGTCTTTCTCTGGCTGACTCTGTTCATTACCCTGTGGTTGGTGGTAAGAGTGTGGTGAGGTGCATGATGATGTCAGCTATTATATGTGCAGAGTTAGGACTGCTTGACTGAACATTTGCTGTTGTGGTATCCTCTGGTTTGGTGTGTGTGTGTGGGGGGGTCAGAAAGAGTAAGAGAAGAGGTCATGGTACAAAACAATGGGAGACACACTGTGTGTGATGGCACTGCAGTCTTTTTTTTGCCAAGGCAGGAAGAAATGTGGGAGCAGGATAAATGTGCAATAATCAGAGCATTTCTTGGCTTGCATTTTTTCCTGTATAAGTGATCAGAATTTATCATTGTCTTATAGGGCACATACCTTCTTTCACCTGGACAGACCAGACAGACAACGAGCTTTGAAGAAAATGGCCACAGCCCTGTATTTATTAGCCAATTATTCAATCAATATAGCCAAAAAGAACAGTTATGTAAGAACTTACAGTAACAGTAGATTTTTGAGAGAATCTCTTGCAGCAGGTCACACCTTGGGAACTATAGCTTGTCACGAACCCACTCCTGGGGTCCAGGTCCACTAAACTCACAGTGCCTACCCCTAGTGCAATCCATGATGGGGGAACAGGAATATCCTCCAAGTGTCCATCCAGAGTGCTCGCCAAGTTCATGACTGAACACCCGCCACGAGGTCCCAGGGCTCCCTCTTTCTAACCTGGGTAAGAATACAGTACAGTCTCAAGTCTGTAGCCAGGTCAGAACTCTCCTCGGTTGCTGTACTGGGGGGAGACCCAGGCGTTATGAGCTCTTCGGGATTTGCCCTCATAAACCGGATTGATCCTCTCCCATGGGGTGTGCAGCACCTAGTTCCCCCTTTACAGACTCCTCCCAAGACCTGTGTATCTTCCTTACTTAAGGCACCCAGATATTCCCTTTTTGAGGATCCTAGTCTTGGCAGTGAATGGTAGTGCTTTAGCAATTACAGGCTGGTCTCAGAATTCACTAACCCTTGTACTTCTACACACACAAAAAATCACTCACAAGCAGTTTTAAAGGCAAAAATGCTTTTACTAATTCTAAATGTTTATTGTACAAACTTTACAAACAAAAGGTTTAGAAATTTGGTTACAGAATAACAAAAATAAAGGTGGAAATATACATGCAAAAGCACACTGTAAAATTTTACTATCTAATTTTTCTACCTGGTTCATGCAGGGCTGGATTTACCATAACGCCGACTATGCCTGTGCATAGGGCCCTGTGTTGTTAGGGGGCCCACTCCTCTGCTCCAAGTTCTGTTTTTGTTTTTTTGTGATCACATTCTCATCCCCTCTAGCGCTAGTCATGGGGGAAGGTCAGGGTCAAGGATGGGTCAAAAGATTGCCGTGTGCCCATGTCTGGGCTGGGTTTGTGTTCATCGGTGGACTCAGTGGCATCAGCGCCAATGAAGTCACAACTCACAACAATACACATCCAGCCAAGCCATGCCAACACCGCACCCAGGAGTATGCATTGCCCTCGAGGAAGAATTCTAATCATCACCATAGCAGCACGCTGTTTGCATATTTGTGATGTCATGTTATCTCATGATATCACAAGTACGCATGTGCATGTCAGCTGCACTCTGTTCATTGGACTCTGGAGTTTTTGGCACCACCTGCCATTTGCTTTACAGCTCGAGAAGAGTAAAGAATTGTTGTCAACTCCGCTCATCATAGGCTTAGCTCAACTCTGCGGTCTATCATTTGTACTTTCCAGCAGTGGTCTGAGTCAGAGGAAGAACCTTGAAGGAGTCTAGGAAAGAGGAAGGACTAAGAGTCATTATAGACTTAGTTGTTCATCCCAGTGCTAGTTTCTTCAGAAGGACTTCAACACAGCTGATCAAACACCAAGTACAACCCAGGCAGACCCAGCCAGATCATCCTGAGTCCAGACAAGTGAATCCACATTTTAACCTGCACTGCTGTTTGTTGACTGGTCACTGGACTTGGACTGGGATTCGTCTTGGAGTTGGAGAATGCTGGAGCACAGCCTGGTTGTCAGTGACTTGGGAGTCAGTCAGCCATAGTCTATCTACTCTCTACACCAGCCGCCGGTACGTTCAAAAACTTCAAATGTGTAGTTAGTTGTGTGATTGCGATATAGGGTATCCAATGGAAAATTACACTATCTTGACAAGTAAAAACCCATTACAAAAGGCCTACATGCAATACGTGTTTGTTATTATGCACTGGCCTGTTCACATTTTCATGTTTTTTTTTTTATTTGACTCCTTTTTTGCTTCTCCTCAGTTTTACCATCTCCCTGTGACTGTTCCTTACCTCTCTCTCCCTCCCTGCAGCAGATTGCTCACATTGCTACTGTATTTTAATCCCCATAGCTAATCTCTTTGATGGCAAGCCCTCTGGGCAGACAACCTAGTCATTCATGAGAGAGTGAGGCAATAGTCATGAATCCAGGACTATAAAATTAAATTGGCTTGGCTGTCTAATAGCTGTATGCATTTTTAATATTTCTATAATTTCTTTCTAGTCTCTCTCTTTAGCTTGGCCTGGGACAGGGTAGGGTATTGCTGACTGCCCTGGCCTGAAAGGCTCCCTCACTCATCAACTGCTTAAAAAATAAATAAATAAAAAGCACCAGCAGGGCTTCCTTAAGCACTGCAGTGTAGATGGAGAATTTCACTATTTCAGGCTATGGCTGCTGGCAGTGGAAGTGCTGCTATGCTGATTTATGTTGCATTCTGTAGTGGCTGTGTGTGCGCCCGACTACTCTCTCTATCCACTTTCCTCAGAGAGAAGCATTTCTTACGGTTGGGCCCTGGCCCTATTGAGTTGTTTTTGAGGCAGGCCAGCCAGCAGGACTCTGGATTTCTTCCCTCGTGATCTCCGACTGTGAGATTGCTACAATTTCATATGATTAAGCTACTAGGCTAGTAGTCTGTGAACCATACCTCCCCACCCGGCCCTTGTTCTTTCCCTTTTATACGTTGGTCTCTCACACACTGGCCTGGAAAGGAGGACTGTGGTTTGTCGTGTTTTTGCAGTTCCACTTCCTTCCTTCTGTAACTAATTAATGATACATTGTTCCATTCCTCCTCAGTCCTCGATATCCCCACATCAGTCCTCCCGACTCCAACTTACTAGTGTTCAAGTTACTGTATAAAATGGCACAGAAGTTAAACCTTGTCTTGGTTAAAATGAAAAGTCTCCGTTTCATTTTTTTAAAGGCAGCAATGAGCTGCAGTCTGCTTTCATAAAGGCAGCAGTGGGCTCTTATTTTTTTGATCAGTTTAAGACGAGTAGTTTGCAATTAGTAGTAGATATATACATTCAGATTTTGAGACAGTTGTCATTCTATTCCATTGTGTTTATATAGGACAGGAACCTAGTATTCTGCTCTGCCTGTGCATTTTTGTACCAGTTTTTACCTTAGTAATTTGAACTGTGGTTTGCAGACTTTGCTGGTTAATATTATATAAAATATATCCTGGAGAGCCTTAGTACTTACTCCCCACACCTACAGTCCTGTAAAATGGCGATGAGTTTAAGAATTTTATTGGAGCAGTCATGTTTCCCTGCCTTTTCACACAAATCAGATCTACATATATAAAGAAGTAAGAGGAGGGAGTGTTTCCTGACCTGTCCTGAGCTGAGCTGAGAAAGCTGGTGCTAAATGGATGATGATTTTTTTGATTTGCAGTTTTATAGTCCTTTCAACAAGAGCTTGCTTGTTGCAGTCAGATTCTAAACAAACAACCTTCTTAGATATTGCCTCCTGATATTAAGAGTGTGTGTTTTTGTGTCTGTCTGTTTCTGAGTCTGGCACTTGCAGTAGGGATCAGGGAGGTTATAATTTAAATGAACAGAATACAATAGGGGGCATTAAAACATAAGTTGGTGGTTGTGGGCCCAGTCCGGCAGCATTGTCATTGAAGTGGGAGTTTACTGTTTTGTCTGACCCGCCCCCCCCCAATCGCTGCTTGTATCTGTTATTGTGGTTGCCTTCAATTGCAGTTTTCTGCAAGTGACTTGGGGGGGGTGCTGGGAGGTTGGTGGTAGGGGGGGACTTAGATAGTGGTTGTGGGGCTGAGGATGGGGTGTAAGGGTAGACATTACTGTGCATAGGGCCCATGGCAGTGTAAATCCGGCCCTGTGTTCGTGGATGATCAAAGTCCAGAAATAAATAAATTTTTGCAAACGTTTCATTCCTTCTGTAGCATTCATTGGTTCTTAGTCTGTCTCTCTGCAGACTTGCTTGGTGTATGACAGGAAGAGTGTCCCATGAAAAAGTGTGCACATGCCCTGCTCTGAGGACTTTAAATACCTTTTGGTCCAGGCAGTCTGTAATTCTTTGATGGACTTATCTTTTTGGGCCAGCAGGGGTCTCTCTTGCTCTGTCCAAGATTTTTAAGTGAACCATATTATTGGTTAGTTAGATTTCTCTTACAGGTCCAGTAGTATCCTTTGGTCTTCCCTCACCCTTTCTGCCACCTCATAAAATTAAATTATACCAGGACAGTTCCTGAAACTTTAAGCATTTTTCCTTTGAAGTGTAAGGGGTTAGGATAGGGGAGATGGTTTTCTATCCCATGACCATTTATGACTCTCTTCCTTTGGTCAGCTACCCCAAGCCTTTGACATGTAATTTTCAAGTTCCTGTCAGCAGCCTATTCTCAGTTCACAGAAGAATGGCAAATATTTTGCAGGCTCTTCTCTCTTTCCTATGACATTTTCGGTGAACTGGGCATTCTGCTGGCAATCCTTAGTTTTGGCCTGTTTGGAATTTTTAAAAATAACCAGGTTCCTCTGCATGTAACCCTTTTAAAGCATAAACAGAAAAAAATACATAAAAAAATATTGTCTGCAATATTATTATTTCCACAGTGATTAAATGGACACATAGCTATCAAGCACCAGGACCACACAGAAAACATTTTTTGCTAGCAGTCTAACTGGGGCTGCCCACGGCAATATCATCATGCCACCGCCCTCCCTATATAGCCATTGGTGGCCCTGTGCCCACCTTAGTTCCCCACCAGAGACCATCTACTGAGGACGCACTCCTGAGGGAGAGCTAGAGAGACCCGCCAGAAAGACTGTGTCATGCAGAAGGCACATCATTCTGGAAAAGGAGAGGACAGGAAAGGAGGAGCTCAGAAGCAAGGGGGAAGGTGGGTGGGATAGAATGACCTGCTGCAAGAGATTCTCTGATCTACTGTTACGGTAAGTTCTTATGTAACTATTCTATCTTCTTCGAGGATATTTCTTATAGCAGGTCACACCTTACAGACAAGTGCCAAGCAGTAATGCAGAGGAAAAACAGGCCAGGCAGTTAGAAGGCAATACCCTACAAAAGGAGGCCTTGTAACACAGCTAGGTCAAAACCTGATGTCGTTCTAGAAGTGATGTCCATGCTGCAGTGTCTAGGGAAAGTGTGGACAGTACTCCAAGTGGCAGCAGAGCAGACCTCCACTGCTGCGACCCCTCTGAAACCGGTAACAGAAGTGGCCATGCCTCTGGTGGAATGGCCCTTAACAGCACCAGGAAGTTCCTTACTGTACTTCCTATAACAAAAAATAATACAGTTGGCCAACCATTTGGACAGATACTGTTTAGAAACTGGTACGCTCTCTTTCCCAAGGGCAAAATAAATGAACAGCTGTGAGGACTTCCTGCAGTCCTTTATGCGATGAACATAATATCTGAGTATTCTATGTTCATCCAAAGTATGGAGCAATGCTTCCCCTGGACTGGCATGCTCCAGATAATAAACAGGTAGGTGGATAGTTTGAGTCAGAGTGATTTCAGACACCACCTTTGGCAAAAACTTAGGGCTGGTACACAAGACACCCTGTCTTTGTGGAAAATTAAATAGGGCTACTCACACATTTTACTTTTATTTATTTGCTTATTGATTGATGTCAACTTTGATAACCAGGTAAATACACTGGTAACAGTTACCTTTTTCAGGCATGACCTGGTTGCAATGGCACAGACAGGAATAGATACAAAAAAAAATATAAAATGTTTGAATACAGAGAGTACAAGTTTCAGTAACTGGTGCATACATACAGTGCAAAAGCAGTGCAGCAACTGGTACAGCCAGTGCATGTTACAATAAATATGATACAGACAGTGCAAATAAATACATATGCTGAGAGGGTAAAAGAGAGAAAATTAGCCACAGCATAAGCACCTGAAGCTCGGAAATCCTATGAGCAGAGGTAATAGCAACTAAAAAGAACGCTTTCCATGACAGAAAGCGTAGCTCGCAAGTCATGGCAGCAAGTATTCTAGAATCTGGTTCATCAGGCAGGTGAAGGGGTCCAGATGATGGGAAGCTTCCCACAAAGCAAAGCGCTTCCATTTCATAGAATAAGTTGCCCTGGTGGAAGGCTTTCTGGTGGCCATCAAGACATCAGCCACTTTAGGAAAGATGCCAAACCTGGCAATGGCTATGTCTTCAGGAGCCAGGCATGCAGGTGAAGAAACCTTAGGATTGGATGGAGACGGGTTCTCCAATCCTGTGACAGCAAGTCCAGGCACTGGGGAAGTGGCACCGGAAGCTCTACTGCTAACTGTTGCAACAGTGGAAACCAAATCTGCCAAGGTCAAAAGGGAGCCACCAGAATCAGAGTGGCACCTTCCATCTGGACTTGATTAGCACTCTCTGAATCAGAGGAAAGTGAGGGAATGCATAACGGAACCTCCCTTTCCAAGAGAGGGATAATGATCTTGCCAGAAAACTCCAGGCCCTGGATTAAATAAGCAGAAAAGCGGCAGTTTTGCGTTGAGTGGAGATGCAAAAAGGTCCAACTCTGGGTGATCCTCCATGTTGAAAAGGTCTTCCACCATTGAGGTGAGCAGTTCCCATTCACGCTTTCTGGACTGGGACCTGCTTAGCTTGTCTGCCAGGGCATTTTGGACACCTGGAGCATGGATGGCCGATAGTTCGAGGCCGTGTTTCAGAGCCCAGTACTAAACCCTCATCACCTCTCTGCACAGGGGTTAAGAGTGGGTGCCCCCTTGCTTGCTGATCTAGTGCACCATACTTATATTGTCCATCTCCACTAGCAGAGGGCCTGGGGACAGGTGATGCAGGAAGGACTGCATGCTATAGAAGACAGCCCTTATCTCAAGGACATTGATGCAGAGCGAAGCCTTGACCTGATTCCTTGTCCTAGAGAAGAGAACTGAGGTGCTGGACCCTCCTCTGAGTTTGGTTAGGACCCAAATGAGCACCCCAGCCCATCCCAGAGGCATCCGTGGTGAGGATCTGATGAGGAGAGGGTATGAGGAAATGAAACCCTTTGAGTACATGGCTGGGTTCCATCCACCACTTGAGAACCTTCTTGACAGGTGAAAAGAGAAGAACCATCTGCTTCAGATTGTCAGTCCGCTGATCCCACTGTATCTGAGGGACACGCATGTGTAGCCTCACCAGGGGAACCATGGCAATGACTGCAGCCATCAGGCCCAGCAGTCTGAGGTATGTCCTGGCTGTGACATATTGGATGTGATAGATTTCCTGGGCCGGCACTATTAGGCGCTCTTCCCTGTCTGGGGGCAGAAAGGTGGAACCTCAGGCCAAGTCCAGTATAACTCCTATGTATTGGAGATACTGGTCAAGAGTCTGTACTGACTTGGACAGGTTGACTGTGATCCCCAACTGGCTGAACAACTGCATGGTAAGTGCTACTGTTAAGAACAGCTGCTCTTTTGGACCTAGCTTTGAGCAACCAGTCATCCAGATATGGAAAGACATAAAGCCCCTCCATTCTGAGGGCCGCTGCCATTACAGCTAGACATTTGATGAACACCCAAGGTGCTGAAAGCAAGCCAAATGGGAGGATTCTGAACTGGTAGTGCTTCCCTTGAAACAGGAATCAGAGGTACTTCCTGTGGGGAAGGTAGACCTTGATGTGCGATATGGAACCTGCATACCTAGGAAGCAGATCCAGTCTCCCTCCTGGAGTAACGGCAACAGGCCTGTTAAGGTGACCATAGTGAATGTTTTGTACTGGATGTAGTAATTCAGGTTTTGCAAGCCCAGGATGGGCCTCAAGTCCCTCATGGACTCGGGAATGAGGAAGAAATGGAAGTAGAACCCCGTGTTGCGTTGATTCTTGGGGGTGGGTTCTATGACCCTTTTTTGCAGCAGCGTTTGGATCTCCTCCAGCAACATGGGTACATGGTCTGGAGGGTAAGTGGAAGGCCTTGGAGGGAGGTCTGCAGGCATCTCCACAAATTCTAGAGTATGACCTTGTTCTATGAGTTGCAACACCCAGGCATTGGTTGTGATCTCCCACCACCTATCCAGATGGAGGGAGAAATTACCCCCCACCACATCCTGGGGAACTGGATGGAGGGGGTCAGGCAAGGAGTCAGGCTGAGGCTGATCCTGCTGCCAGGCCCACTTCTCCACCCCTTGAGGAATTTTCTATGGTGGAGGAAGGGGTAGGCAAGGCTGTGGCAGCTTTGCATTTGCTGGGCTGTCTGGTTTCCGACCTGGGATGATGGGTGGCATGCCAAAAAGGCACCCTCTGCCCACTCTTCTGGTGGTTGTGGTAGAGGGAGTGAACAGACCACAGAGTTCTCCCTGAGGCCTGCAGGTCATTGAGAATATCCTGCACATCTGCCCTAAAGAGCTTGTAACCCATGAAGGGAGCATTCAGGATGGACTGTTGGACATCAGAGGCAAAACTGGACACCCTGAGCCAGGGGTACCTCCTCAGGCAAACTCCCATCATGGAAGCCCTGTTGGAGGCATCTACGGCTTCATAGGCAGCCCGAAAGAGTTGCTTGCCCATATCTGCACCTGTCTGGAGGATCTTCAGCATATCTTGTTTGTGAGGGCCCTCTGAAAAGGACTGGACTGCAGACCTGGCCCCTTTGTGGCCAAAATGGAGGAGGCAAATACCCTCTTGCCCATAAGGTCCAACTTCCGGGATTTCTTGTCCTGGGGAAGAGAACTGAGGTTCTGGGGCCTCTTAGCTCTATCATGGACCACACTGGTCACCACAGAATCTGCCTGTGGAGGCCCCTGCAAAAAAGGGCTTCCCAGAGGGGGCCTGGTACAGCTTGTCTGCCTTTCTGAGCATAGGAAGATCCAGTTAGGCCTGTACTAAACGACCATGGTGGCATCCTCATATGCACTGATCATAGGAGGAATAATGAGGGGAGGAGAATCTGGAAACATAGAAACATAGAATTTGATGGCAGGTAAGGACCGCCTGGCCCACCTAGTCTGACCATTTCCCTACCTGATGGATAAGCTACAGATTCTAGTTAAACAGCTTACTTCCACCTACCCCACACTAGAATTGCCTTATGTCTGTCCCATGCATTCTTGAAGTCTCACACTGTTCCTGACTCCACAACCTCCTCAGGAAGACTGTTCCATGTGTAACCCCTAGGTGGCGTTACCCCAAGGGCTACTACCCCTGCCTGCTTGGCTACTGACAGGTTGAGAGGTCTAGGTTCTATGACAGGTGCCTCCACCCAGAGGTCAGGGTTGGTAGTGGTTAAACTAGCTCCAGTACAGCCCTCTGGGACACTGTTAACCCCCTTTGTTCCCATTAGTGGCCCACACAGTACATGGAAATTACCTTCTCAATACCCCACATATGAACACTTTTTACACATATAGATACCATTTACCCTCAAGACTGATTCTGCAGCATGTCTCTGAGGACCCCCTGTAAAACAAGGTTAAGCAACATGCACAACACAATGCAATGCTGGCACTATATGTACTGACACCACAGACAGTATATAGTTCAATAACAACAAATCTGATTTATTTAGGGAACAGTAACACGGGAAGGGGCAATCAGGTTGATTCAGCTTGACAATATTCAAATCACAGTACTGTGCACACATATAGGGTCCAAAAAGTCACACTCTGGGTACCCAGGATGGGGGGGGCTAGCCAGGTCCGTTGCCCGGGGTTGGCCGGCAGGTGCAGATGGATGGGGCCCTGTAGGAAGAAAATATATGCACAACACACACTTGTGATCCAGAGCCGGATGGCTCAGTCCGTGGGAAGAAAACACAAGGAAATCAGTTGACACACTTTGATTAAATGAATGTCGTAAGGTGTTGCCCTGATTTGTACTCACGATACCCAAGACAGTTACAAGATAGATGGTGTTGCTTCTGGGTTTCAGCATTCAGCACACACTGCAGAGTGAGGGGAATTAAGACCGTGATTCCCCACATGCACCAAGCACATTCATATGTAAAGGAAATGACTATACCAGGCAGGCTGCTCCTCAATCCCGATCGCAAAACACTGCAAAAACCTGGGAGCACTGCAGCAGCTTCAGTTCCTAACAGGTCGATCGCCCTTCAGCAAAATCTTCGGTTTTCTACAGGTTAATCCTGGTTTTCACACTTCTGCTTCTTCTTCCTTCTACAACAGCTTGGATTCAGTCCGATTCAGCTGCACTAACAGCCGCAGACAGACTTGGGGGCTTACACACGCGCTTCCCATGCGAATTACTCACCGCACAGTACAGAACTCCTCTCTTCACTGTCTCTACTGAACTGACTTTTCCAGCAACAGTGCAGGGCATTTCCTTTGGGCCCACAGCAGTTCGGTTGGCTGATTCAGTTGTCAATCACTCTGTTGGTGCATAAAGGTGCCAAGGTCCAAACTACATTTCCCATGAGCACCTGCCAATCAATCCCCTTTGTTGCAGGCTCCAGATGAGAGTCCAAGTTCTGATTTGCCAGCAGGCTCCATTTTAAGGACCTCCTTTCCACTGATTGGTCCAATTCAGCAGTTCAGGACCAAAATGAAGAAACTACACTGCCCAGTCCTTGCTACAAGTAAGCAGGTTAGAACAAACTGCATTTTCATTATTACTCTAACAGATCACCAGCAAACAATTACATCTTTTAATTAGGCTCGCTCTGCGCATATAGCGACTGCGAAATGGAGCACTTAGCCAGCAGCCAGTGGGATTCAGGCGTTGTAACACACAGTTCCCCATTCAATTAATTATGTCTGCAAGCAGACAGCTCTTAAAGAGACAGTATGCAGAGGCTCAAGCACCCGCCAGAAAAGTTATTTAAACGGCTTTAAACGCCTCAACACCATCCAGACTTAGAGCACTTAGCAAGCTCCTGGAAGACTTTTGGGAACCCCATTTGAAGGGGGTTACACCCTTCCTGGCCTGGAAAAACTTGGCGTCGTGTCAAGTAAGTACCCCGTAAATTGCAATACAACATCATACATTCACATCACTAACATATGGAAACACTACGTAATCATCAGTCACCATATCACATTTGCCAAAACACATTTCTGATACTTTCAGCATTACTTTTTACATAGCATTATACACATTGTACCTTACTCAGGTTATTATCTCCTGCACATGAAACCTGGAGAGAGGGGGCCCTTCCCTGTCAGCTACCTTAGGGCTGGATGGGGCAGGGGCACCATACCTAGAGGGCAAGACAAGTAATCTGGAGTTAGCACCTATGCTCAGTTTGGGCAATGAGCTCTGGGACACATACACTCCCTTATGGACCACATTGAGGGGCAAATCCACAGGCCTCCCAGGAGAATCATAGCTGAGGCATACTACAGGCTTTATAGCTCTACCAGTCTTTCTAGGGGGAACTGTTACAGTCTCTGCATTTTGGTCCTCACTGTCAGTGTGATCTTTACTTGCCTGGGGGGTTTCTTTCTGGGTAGCAGGGTTAGAACTTGGGCACTGTCAGCTCCAGTATTTGCAATTTCAGGGGTCACAACACTTGTTTCACAGGGAGAGCTCTCCTGCACTGCCAGTGGACCATCAGGGCACTTAAAATACTCCTGTTGCTCTGGTATATCACCAGTTTGTCCCAGTTCATTATCTTCCTCCTCTGAAAGCTCATACAGTTCCACCATGCACAGTGATTCCATGTCATCCAACTTAACACTCTGCACCTCACTCTCTGGGAGCATTGGCTCCAAGGACAAAGCTGGGGGCTTAGACAGTCCAGAAGGCAAAGCTTCATCTCCATAATTGACTAGGGGATTGCCTTGAAACAATTGACTCAGTTCATAAGAAGGGTAGTACCCAAAGTTGCATTCACTTTTCTCTGAGGTAGACTGACAGTCATCTTCGACTGGGATTTGCTGTGGAGACAGCTCTAACTCAGCATCTGTAGGTGCAGACTTTCTCTGCCTTTGCTAAGCAGCAGCTCTGGTCACCGGTCCAGGGGAGCACTTTCTGTGGGCTCAGACTCAATCAATATTTGGCCAATGGGCAGCAGATGATTTCGATGCATTGTCTTAACATCTTTTGAATTATTTTCAGGCCTTACTTTGTACACAGGCAGGTCATCCAGTTTGCCTACTACAATGTGAGGGTGATGATGCCACCTGTCAGTAATCTTGTGTTTGCCATGCAGGCTCAGATTTCTTAGCAATACACGATCTCCCTCCTGGAGTTCTTGGGCTTTCACCTTTTTAACATACCTTTCTTTGTTGGCCAGATTTCTTTTGGCAGCCATGGTTTGAGCAAGTTGGTATGCATGATTCAGCTGGGCCTTTAACTTTTGCACATACTATAAATAATTATCAGCTCGAACCCCATCAGGAGAAACTCCGAAACAAACATCTACCGGTAGTCGGGCTTCTCTTCCAAACATCAGGTGGTAGAGGGAGAACCCAGTGGCATCACTTTTGGTGCAGTTGTAGGCATGTACCAAGGTGCTAATTTGGTGGCTTGATCTGGGCTTGTCTTTTGGGTGGAGGGTGCCCAGCATGTCCAACAGAGTGTGGTTAAAACGTTCAGGCTGTGGGTACCCCTGGGGGTGGTAAGGGGTGTTTCTGGACTTTCGCACTCCCCACAGAGAAAGCAACTCTTTGATCAAATGACTCTCAAAGTCTCTCCCTTGGTCAGAATGGATTCTTTGTGAAGCCCCATAGTGAACAAAAAAGTTTTCTACAAGTACTTTTGCCACAGTGGATGCCTTCTGGTCCTTGGTGGGGAAAGCTTGAGCATACCATGTGAAATGGTCAGTGACCACCAGCATATTACTAATATTTCTTTGATCTGGCTCCAGACTTAGAAAGTCAATACAGACCAGCTCCATGGGGGTGCTGGTGGTGATGTTAACAAGGGGGGCAGCCTTCTGGGGCAAAGCTTTCCTCTGTAAGCAACAACTACAAGTTCGAATGTGTTGTTCAACATCAGCCCCCAATTTAGGCCAATAGAATCTGGATCTCACCAAGTCAAGTGTTCTGTCTATACCAAGGTGCCCCATGTGGTTGTGTAGGGACCTCAGCACCAAGTCGCGGAAGGCAGTGGACAAAACTAGCTGCTGTTTGACTATTTGTCCCCCTCTGTCTACTGTTTCTTGATGTAACAGTCGATTAATCAGTTTCAACTTAGGACCTTCCTTGTATAATAATGCAGTTCTCAAATCAGTGGAGCATAACTTGGATACATCTTTCCCTGCGTAGAGGGCTTCTAGAGCTGATTTGATCACAGGATCTCGGGATTGAGCCCGCTGAATACTGTCATTGTCCAGCTGAGGCAGTGCACCAATGTCTAATACAGTAAAGTGGCAATAAGCAGCAGGTATGCAATTCTCCGAGGGCCCCAAGCAATCCACTAGACAGTCCACTGCATCCGTGGACACTTGTTCCTCCTTGTCAAACTTCTGGCATAGCGCTCGAATATCAGGTTCTGACAGTCTGACCCATTCATTTCTGGAAGCAGGCTTCTGTGAGAGACCATCTGCATCTATGTGGTTCAGGCCTGCTCTGTATTCAACAGTGTAATCATATGTAGCTAATGCAGAAAGCCACCTATGGCCAGTAGCATCCAACTTGGCTGAAGTCTGCACATAGGTCAAAGGATTATCAGGTTTTACCAGTATCTTAGCTAGGAGTTTAGGGGTTTTACATGAACCCTGCCAAGCAACTGTTTTGGCTCCTAATGCCTTTTCCATGTTTTAGGGCACTGGCATATTATAAAGAAACATGTCCTGCATTCTTTACATACTCCCTCTCGGGGAATTTGCACCTATAGCACAACATGTGCTTCATACAGAATCAGGGCATACTTTAATGCTAGCAGCGCAATAGGAGCTGCTAAAGACTTTTTAGAGGCTTTCCTTTTTCTATACTGGCTATTGGACAAGGAACAGAACGGAAAGGACACAGATAATAAAGGGGTTGCTACTCTTGTCCTTACAAGTGTTTGTGGCAGGATGCAAGGGTGTCCTCCTACCATGAAAGACTGCTATTTTGTGCAGGGTAGTACAGGGAAGGATGTTTCAGCACTGTTAACAGTCAAGTTACAGTCAATATCATCCCTTTATACCTAGGCACTGTATTTCTTGGGGGGGATATTTATTAGAATAACTGGGCCTCTAATCATCACAGGGAGCACCCTGTGACAGTCACCCAGTCAAATAAATCTATTAGGTTCGTCTGACATGACCTTCCCACTGTGAATCCATGTCGCCTTGGGTCCTGTACCCCACTGCCCTCTAGGTACTCAACAAGTCTTTCCTTCAGAAGTGATTCCATCATTTTCCCTACCACTGAGATCAAACTAACTGGTCTGTGGTTTCCTGCCTCTGCCCTGCTCCCACTTTAGTGAAGTGGAATCACATCTGCCCTCCTCCAGTCCTCAGGGCACACCCCATCCTCCCATGATTTGTTAGAGAGAGTAGTCAGTGGCATTACTAGTTCTACCCTTAGTTCTTTTAGAATTCTTGGGTGAATCCCATCCGGCCCCATTGCTTTGTCCACCCTCAGTTTCAAGAATTTGTTTAAAACCCTTTCTTCTGTGAATGGACTGGTATCGACTCCCCCTATTCAGAGTGTTTCTCTTGTTTGGTTTAGGTACTTCCCCCTCCTCTTCCATTGTGAATACTGAGCAGAAATATTCGTTCGGTATCCCTGCTTTTTCACTGCCACCCTCTGTCCACATTCCCTTCCCTTTATTAAGTCTGTATCCCTCCCTTGTTCTTTCTTCACTCCCAATGTACCTATAAAAGGTTTTATCCCCATTCTTAACAGAGTTGGCTATCTTTTCCTCAATTTGTACTTTTGCTATTCCGACTGCCTTCCCTGCCTCCTTCTGCTTTAACTGATAAAGTTCTCATTCCTGCTCCTTCTGTGTTTCCTTATATTTCCTGAATGCTATCCTTTTCTCCTTAACCTTCCCTTCCACCTCTTTTGAGAACCATAGTGGTGTTTTCTTCCTTTTGTTTTGTTGATTAGCTTCACACAAAGGCTTGTTGCCTCCGTGATAGCTGTTTTGATTACTCCCCATTGTTCCTCCACCCCTTCTTGCCTGTTTGCTAGTGCTTTTCTGAGGCACTCTCTCATTTTCCCAAAGTCAGCACTCCTAAAGTCCAATACTCTTGTTTTTGTATGGCTTGACTCTATGGCTGTGTTTATTGTGAACCATACTGTTTTGTGGTCACTTGTTCCCAGATGGCTACCCACTTCTAGATCTGAGATCTAGATCTGAGATCCTTTCTCTGTCCCCATTTGAGAGTATCAGGTACTGTTAACTCCCGAGTGGGTTCCAAGAATGACCCTGCTCTTGGATGTGCCTGCAGCGAAGGTACTTCAGTTAACATCTGGCATATTCAGGTCCCTCATCAACAATATCTCCCCCTTTTCTGCCATTTTAAGGATGCCTTCTATCATTTCCTTATCTATTTCCTTCCCCTGAGATGGGGGTCTGTACACAACCCCCATGCAGATTGTGTTCAGGTATTCTGCCAGGTTCCTCCAACTAATGTCCTGTTCCACAGTATTAAACCCCATAGCCAACCACAGTTGCTGCATCACTTCTATGAAGGAGGGATCATCTGTGGGGGGAGGACCGTAGTGTGTATTTGGAGGAGTCCTCCCCCACTGAGGAAACAGTAGAGGTACTAGAGGGGGTCTTGGCTCCAGCACTCTCATCCTCCTCATTGGGTAGCAAGAAGCCAGAACAATAAACATTGTTGTCTTGTTGTCCCCTGGCTCAGAGATACATATCGAAAAAATTGATGACTGTGAAGGGGGTGGTTGCAATGATGACCGATGGGTCCTGAGGTGAGACAACTCTATGCATGAAGTTCCACACCAAGGAAAGGAGGGCCTGGATGTCAGTCACCAGTGTCAACAAGGAGCCCTGTAGCAGTGACGGGGGGCATTGAGGCACATGCATCAGCAGGGTTGAAGCAGTGATGAGATGGGGGCAGACTGAGGGACCAGCTGAGGAACCTGCATCCCCAAAGTTGAAGGAACAATCAGGGGCATAGGCTGAAGGGACCCAAAGCCTGAAGATGCAGGACTATTGCCTGCCACCAGCAGGCCGGTGGCGCTCCCTGTTTGCAGCCCCTGAGGAGACAGAGGGGAATTCAGCAGGGGTGGACATGTCGGTAGGGGTAAGAAAAACCCCAGTGATAATGGGCCAGTGTCAGCAGAAGAGGAACCAATGGGCCGTACTGCCAGAGTCCCCCCACCCCCATGGCAGGCAGGGTGAGGGAGGCAGTGAGAATTGTAAGGACAAGGGGTAGGCACACCGCCAATGAACCAATGCCGGGCTGAGGAGCTGCACTGGGAAATGCTGCAAAGGCTGACCTTGTGTAGCAGAGAGGGTGTGGGCGACAGCAGTAGTCACCACCAGTCTTGACAACAACCCCGTAATGGCTGGTGCTGGGCACGGTGACTGAGAACATTCCCAGGAGGACCTGTCTTTCTCCCAGTGGTAGTACTTATCTGATGACTTGTGCCGGGCCATGGCAGCATGAGAGCTCAAGGATGGGTCCAGGGAAGCAGAGCAGTTCCTAGCCATTCCAAGGCAGTGACATTCTGCTCCATAAGGAAGGACTTTATCTCCTTCTGGCAATGCTGCTGGGTAGCCTGATTGAAGTTGTGGCAGCTCTCACAGGCTTGAATGGCATGGTCAGTGCTGAGGCAGCAGACACAGGCCTTGTAGTAGTCCTTATTGTCGATCTTGTTTGCACAGCTGCAACAACAGAAAAGATTATCAGATTCAAATGGCATAAATGAAAGGAAAAGGGGAAGCACTTTCAGGAAAAAGTGACTGAAGAACTAGTGTGAGAAAATAAAAATGGAATATTCTGGGAAATGGTCGACTAAAGCAATGGTGCTCTATTGAGTCTGAAGTGCGATGGTCAATGGCGGGAGTAGAACTAAGAAGGATGTGCGCCCACCCACAGCTATATAGGTGTGACCTGCTGCAAGAGATATCCTTGAAGAAGATTCAGCGTGATGTGCACAGCAAGGTAGTCTTGGTCAGTAAATTCAATCAACTTGATTTGATTTAGAATCAATGGCTGACCTCCTCTCCACCAGGGCCACCTACCAATCACAAAACCTCATGAGGACACAGGGTATGAGGGATGGCTGTCTTGACCAGCTGTGGATGTGTCCTCTCCTGCAAGAGGACATCGCCATGCCACGAGCGTATGCCCGATGAGGCTGCCTTCCTGACTGCCCCCCTTTGACTGAGGAAACTCCATGGCTACATGAGACTTGTGATCCCCTGTTCCCCCTCTACAGACCATCCAAGACTGCTGAGCCTTGTCATCACTTATACATATACATGACCATGACAACCTGTTCTAGTCCTATCTGCTTTCTAACCCCCACCCCCCCTTGCTGAATAAGGCGGAAAACCCTGTGGGGGAAAAAATGGGGAAATTTCCTTGTCAACCAATAAGGTGATCTCCCACAGCAGGATAGCAAGTTCCCTACTCCCCCCACACACTTTTACAAGGGTGAGGTTCCGATGGGTTCAAACCTGAGGTATTGAAGAAAGACAACAAATCTCTCCTGTGCAGCCCCTTTTACAGGCCTTGCTCCTCCCCCCTGGTCCCAAACCACCTTCCTCCTGGGAACTCCTACCTGCCTGCCCACCCCCCACCCCTAGTAGGTGGCTACCTTCCCCTACCTTCCCATCCTGGTGTCACTCAGTACCTGCCTACAGACAAAGCTCTAGCTACTGTGATGCCTTGCAGGCTCCTTTACTATAACTGTGGGCAAGTGTAACCATCTGCAGGCCAGTGCAATTGTGAATCAACTTGTCCTGTAGGCTAGTGCAAAAAAAGGTTAAGGTTGACCCCTGTCTAACACCCAGTGACTGAAGGTGGACCAAGTAATCCAGGACTGTGGGAAAATCTGCTTGCAATTCACTGAGCTGCCTAGGAGAGCATCACAGCAAGCAATAATACCCTCCAGGGTGGGTGATATTGAGCAATGCCAGACCACCCAGGGGCATAATGAGGCCTGATGCCACAGGCAAAGGGCCTTATAGCCCCTGGAAGGTTCGGTAGCGCCCATACCGACCACCCTGGAGGGTATTATTGTGCTCAGAAAATGGGCCACTGTATCATGTATCATATGTGTTTGAAAAAAATAATATTTATGTTTAAATGTTAAAAGTCTTAGCTATTTGATTTATTTTGTAATAAAATAGCTCCTCCGCTTTAACTTAGGGACTTTTGTCCTAAGTTGTAACTTTTGAGCAGGTTGCCATGGTCGGTTGGTCGGTCAGTCACCCGCTGTACACACACACACACACACCTTAAGTTAAAATCTTTTTGTTTTACTGTTTTTTTTTCATTCATTTGTGTTTTTTTTTTTATTTTGTTAATTTGGTGGCCGTTAATAGTGAGCATGATTGTGATTGTGATTTTGTAGGAAAAAAAAATTTGAGGGGTGCTGTTTACATTCGAGGAGTGACGGTGGTTTCAGATTCAAGTACTGTGCGGATCCTGGTGGCATCTGAAGGGTAGGCACTGGAAATTGCAAGCATCCACTTTAGAGAGAGATGGGGAAGGGACACTCAGTTATGTGACAGTAAGTACGATGATCATGAACGAGAGTAGTTTTTTCCATGGCATACTACAGGAGTTTTCTGTGGTGCTAGCATTCTGTTTCCCCAGCTCTGTGGCACACAGGAATATGTGTTCATGAACTTTTGGGGGAGGGAGCAACTGCGCTTGCAGCCTAAATAGGCAGATCATCCACTTCCCTGTTCGGACACACTGAAACAGCCTATAAAAACAGGTAAATTTTTGTGTTTCCTTGTGGCTTTGTTGTGGAGTTTTGAATGGAGGGAACTGAGCAGGGCTACAACTTTAAAGGAGACTGGATTGGGAAAATCAGGTCTAGTAGCGGTGGTGGCACTTCAGTAAGTTGGACTGCCAGGTGACAGAGACGCGTTGCCGACTTGCAGGATTTGAGAGATCAGTTGGCCTTTGGGACATCGGGGATGAAAATAGCTCTCTAACATTAGATAGGTGTTTTCTATGGTTGAAACTGCTTTATTTTATATCAGATTTGTGATTTATTTGGTGAGTGTTGTCTGACTCGTGAGGGGGACCATAGCGTAGGAACTGGGGGTAGAAGGTGGCCCCCATTTTATTTTATGACAAAATCTAGTTTAGGGGGACTGTGTGGATATCAGTTATTGGGAAGCTGGGTTACTGAGAAAATTAAAATGGTCGGTGTGAATTTTGTAATTAGCCGGTGCCTGGTGATATTTGTGATCAGGTTGGTTGGTGCTGGCACTTTTAATACCCAGACTCTGTTGTCTGATAGATGCCCACCTTGCCAGGGCTATTAGTCAATCAGAGCCAAGAGAGTTCTTTTTTTTTTTTATCACATCTCTTTTTTTCTCATCTTGCAGCCACAGTCCTGCTGTACATCCAGCCACCGCTCCTACCTTTACCCCCGACCCCAAAGCTGATGTGTCCAGCTAGCATATGCAGCTACAACCATTGAGAGGGACCACCTCTTGAGCCCCCACGCCGGCGACGATCCATTACTGGCACACGCCTTATTCAGGCATCATCGGACGGTGAAGCTAGCAGCTGTCAAGCTGTCACGGACTATGCTGCCATTGCCTTTTTTCCTCCCTGATGGGAGCACGGTCGTGTAATGATGTCCATGCACAATGTGCAGACATCTGCTGTGCTCTCCCCTGCTTAGCACCCACGCAACTGCAGTTCCTCCGGGCATCCCAAGGGACCATCAGAGCATGGCGTGGACCCACCCCTTTCCCCAGGACTAGGAGAGCTGTTGTTGGATGTTCAATCCTAGTTCTCCCCTGCCGACCCCCGATGACCTGGGCTCATTCCCAAACCCGGGTCACCAGTGTGGAGCGAGGTGTGGCATCCAGCGCCTCAACCCTCAGCACCACCGGGCTGGCCACAGCCAAGAGATTTCTTAGCCCATTTTCTAAGGGAAAATCTTTTCTTCTTGGAAGCAGAGGTTTTCCTTGTTGCTGGTTTCCTGGAAACCTAAAGGACTTCCAGAAGCTTTTCAGAAAGTTTAAAGCCCAAGAAAAGCAGGTTAATCACCTGTAACAGTAGTTCTAGAAGTGGTATATGATGTTCATCCACACTTCTGGCAGTGTCCTTTCCCTTTAAGAGCTTGCTGGAAAGTCTTCAAGCTGGCTCCTCCACCCACCCAGGTGGTAACTCCCTCGGCTCCGTCCACTGATGCCAGATCTTGTCCACTGGAAGCAGATGTGTGCACCAAAGCCAGGAGAGGTCAGGTGGGTCCGTGTGGATGAACATCATATACCACTTCAAGAACGTACAGTTATATAAAAACTTACCGTAACAGTAGATCTTTGAGGGGTCTCTCTTGCAGCAGGTAATACACTTGGATCATCACCAGAGGGCACTGTGGTGCACGGCAGCTCTTCTAGCAGTCTTTTCCCAGGGGCTGCCCACACATGACATCATCGTCCTGTTTCCTATATAAGAGGGCGTGGTCCCTGGTATACTCAGTTCCCCCGGCGGATTCAGCTTGCTAAGCGAGGACTGAGGGAGATCCAAGGTACCATAGGTATTCCATCCCATAAATAATTGGATCAGAAGTTGTTCTCCTAGAGAAGGAGGGGGATGGACGAGTCGAGCTCCGCCCTCATGAAGATGACCACCTGTGAAGGCACAAGTTCCAACTTGGCCTCACTGACCAGGAGGCCAAGGGAGATGCAGGTCTGGAGGGCCTGGAGGGACTCACAATCAGTCAGACATCCAGGTAGGGGTAGACCCAGACCCTCAGTGCCTCAGGTAAGCTGCCACCAATGCAATGCACTTAGTGAAGACCCTGAGGGCCAAGGAGAGGCTGAATGGCACAGCCTGGAACTCGTAGAGGGTTCCCTCTGCTTGGAAGCAAAGGAAACTTTGGTGAGACGGACGGATCAGGACATGGAAGAACACTTCCTGAATATCCAGGGAGCAAAATCACGTTTCGCTCTAGAGATGGTATGATCTGTGACAGAGATACCATCTTGAAGGTGTGTGACCTGAGGAACTTGTTCAGGTCGTGTAGCTCTAGAACAGGGCACCAGCCCCCCCTATCTGCTTTGGCACCAGGAAATACCTGGAGACAAACCATGGGTGTTCCTGAGGATCAGTGACAGGAACCATGACCTCCTTGTGGAGGAGCTGGGCTATGTTGGCTCTGAGAGCTGACAGCATGTCTGTGGAAACCAAGTCCTCCCGTAGGGGGCAGGCTTGGCAAGGAGGGTACTACTTGAATTCCAGAGGAATACTCTGACCCACCAATTCAAGAACCCAGCTGTCTGTGGTGACAGCAGACCAGGCAGAAAGGAAGTGGTGGAGCCGACCCCCCACGGGAGGACCCAGGGGAGGCATGACAGGTATGAGGGAGGTACCCCTCATCCCATCACTGGGCAGGCTTAGAGGAGGAGGAGGGCCAGGCTGCGGCACCACTGGAGCCTCTCCCTCCAGGCTTGCAGATGTCTGAGGCCACTGACTTGGGCCAGGGTCTCCAGGCCTGAGCCTGCTGACCTGCCTAGGACTGAGTGGGTTTGGCCATGGAGGTGGACTGAAAGGGCTTCCTCTTCTGCTGCTGCTTGGAGCCCTTAGGACCCTTCTGGGCAGATGTCATGGAGTCCAAGGTGGCATTGGGCTTCTCGATACCGGTGAGGTGGCCCTCAACCCCGGGCTCAAACAAGTCAGTGCCCAGGAAAGGAACATCTGCCAGCTTGTGTTAAGTGTCTGCTGTGAAGGTCAAGATCCTCAGCCAAGCTCTGCAGTGCATGGCCACTGTGGCAGCCATGGAGCAGGCAAAGGAGTCCCCAATGTCCATGGCTGTCTGGAGCTGCTGTTTTGCTACAGCCCGGCCCTGGTCCAGGACCTGCTTGACCATGATGTGATGGTCTGCCAGCACTTGAGGAAGCACCTCATCCAGGGTGCCCAGCAGGGCATGGGAGAAGTGGGCCTTGAGGAGGGCCGAGCGTGCCTGGTGGAGACCAAGCGAGGAGGCAGCGTGGTCTAACTTCTTGGATTCCTTCTCGGTTGGCTTGTCAGCATCCTTGGTGTTGCCAGAGCACCTAAACACAGAATCTGCCACCAATCCCTTGGACGAGGGTGCTCTGTGGATCCTGAGATGGAACTGGTAGGTACCACATACTTGTGGGCCATCTGGGCAGAAGGCACAGGTCAGGAAGCAGGGAGCTGCCAAAGCAAAGAATGGCCTCTGCCAATGGGAAAGCCTCTGTAGGAGTGTCTCCTCGGTCGAGGATCTCGTTCAATGAACTCGCTTCTGGAAAATCTCCATTTTCAAACCTATTGACTCAGAGATCAGTCAGAGAATTGCCATGAAGGAAGATGGGCCTTTGTCCACCGAGAGATTCCCTACAGACTCCACATTGACCAGACAGGAGTGCAGGGAGGAACCCTCGGACTCCAAGGAATCATTAAAAAGCGGTCGACCGCCCGAGTCCCCACTAACCCTCCGCAGATGGTCAGGGGTGACGGTGACTGACAGCCGATGGGGAAGCCCCTTAGACGGCTCAGACTCCTTAGTCAGAGCACCAGTCGGTGGCTGTTTAGGCGGCAGTTCCACCATGATCGGTGGAGACACTGCAGTCAGCTGAGCCAGGACCATTTTGGTCAGCTCCATTGATGGAGAAGGCATCAACCTTTTGGGTGAGAGCCAGGTGATGGCCAGCGAAGGAGCTAGACTTGGCTTGATGCCATTAGGCGCCAGCTGTTGCCACATAAGATCCTCGTAGCATGGACACAGTTTGCACCGAAGCCTCTCCTCACCCAAGGAGGATGAGGAAGAAGAGTTGTGGCGGTGCTGCTTGACCCAGGGGATGAAGACTGAGACCTCGACCTCAATCACCAGGGGGACCAGTGGTGGGTCTCGAAGGGAGTCGGTGAACGTTGAGGCTCCTCCGGGCCAGGGTCTGGGACCAGAGGCGGCAGGCCAGCATATTGATCCCTCCCTCCAATGGTCTCAGTTGGTACAGAGTCCTGGACTAGGAAGTGCCAGCCTCTTCAGTTGACAACTGGCCGGTCGGTTTGAGAAAAATCTCAGCCAGGACCTCAACCAGTGTCTTGGCCAACTGGTCTGACAGGATTACTATGGAGCTGGTGGCCAAGGCTTTGACCGAAGTCTGATCCAGAGAAGTGCAGGAATCGGAAACTCTCAACCGAGAGTGCTCCCAATCCCGCAAACGATCAAGAGTCCTCTCTTTCTCTTTTTGGGACCCTGACTGAGGGTCGGCAGAGACTGGCATAATTCTTTGAAGGATCCTGTAAAAGTCATGCCCAGCTGAAGTGGCACGAAGGCAGAAGCCGAAGAGGAGAGGGACACAGCCTGGGCTGCCTCCTCTTCAAATGCTGCAAGCTGTTCAATGGACCCCGCAGCCATGGAGACCACCCATGGGCATCCTTAGATTTGACCGACAGGTTCTCTTGTGCTGGGTGGCCCAGTTTAAGTCACATGAGATGGTCTTCTAGAATGGCTGGGTGAAACGAGCAACAAAAGTTGCAGGCCTGGGGATCATGCTCGTGCCCCAGGCAGTAGACGCACATGGTGTGAGGGTCAGTTTGGGACATCTTCTGCCTGCAAGGGCACTGGTAGAACCTGGGAGCAGACATATCGTCCATGGCGGTTGCGATCGAAGATTGAGTTGAAGACAGAAACTCGCAAGAGTTTAAAGTTTAGGAAGTAAATCCATAGATTTAAGCATGAGGGCCTACTCAATGCAGAAGCGGTAAGGTGGGAACCTGCTTCTTCCAGCGGAAAGGAAGATCTGGCATCAGGAGGTGGAGCCAAGGGAGTTAACAGCGGGGTGGGTGGGAGGAGCCAGCTTGAAGACTTTCCGGTAAACTCTTGAAGGGAAAGGACATTGCCAGAAGTGTGGCTGAACATCATATCCACGTCCCTAGAACTCGAAGAACCATGCCCTGAGATGAAGAGTTCTGAGATCTGGGAAGGCAATCCTGCCCTGAGACAAAGTCAGCAGACTGTATCTCAGGGGAAGGCTGATGGGATGTTTGATGGAGAGGGACAGGAGCAGAGAGTACCAAACCTGCATGGCCCAATTTGAAGCTGTTAGAATCATGGCTGCAGGCTGCCCCCTCAGTTTCAACAAAATTCTCAGCAAGAGTGAGAAGGCATATAGGAACCTCCCTGTCCAGTCCAGAGTCAAGACATCCAGTGGGACTGAACCCACTGAAGGGAGCCTGCAACAAAACAAAGGAAGCTAGTAGTTTTCCCATGATACGAACATACGAATTTGCCCGCAGAAACAGGCCATAATGGTCTATCTAGTCTGCTTAAGTATGCAGCTCATTTAATTCCCCCAGAGCTGCCCCCCCCACTCGTACCAGAGTCCTCCACCTCTCTCATCTTTCCCTCCTCACTCCACTTCACAGTACTGCCTCCTTCTGTCCTAATTTTCTTCTTCACCCTGTCTCACCCCCCTTTTAAAACTGTCCGTCTTTGCTTCCACTACCTCCTCCGGCAACTCATTCCACCCCCCCAACCGCCTTTTCATTGAAAAAGTGCCTTCTCATTTCCTTCTTTAATCTACCTCCCCACCAGTTTCAGGCTATGCCTCTTGCTGTACCCTCCTTTCTTAAGTTAAAGACGCCTTCTACATCAACCCTGTTTATGCCCTTAAGGTACTGAAAGGTTTCTATCATGTCTCCCCTTTCTCGTCTGTCCTCCAGGGAGTATATGTTAAGCTCCCTTAGCCTCTCCTCAAATGTATTTATTTATTTATTGAAAAGTTTCACCAGGAACGGCGCACTGAACAACAAGTTGCTCGTCTCACTGTGTGTCCTGGGGGAAGGGTGAACAGGGGGACAGACAGCATATATATTTTTTTCATTTAAACATTTGGTGACCAGGAAAGGCACACTGAGCCAAGGCTCATTTCCAGGTGCGACCCGGGGAGTGGGGATAAAGTACATTTTCATAATACACAGTATACAAAATATTACATGATTATATAGTTTGGCGATAAGTATAATACATAAAACAACAATACATGGCATGATACGATTGGACAGTACTGAGAGTCATTAAGCAAACATAACAGGGTTACATGAAGTATGCTAGCAAAAAAGCAAGATCTCCAAAATACATACATCCGATTTGAACATTAATACAGTTTAAGTGGAGAAGCAAGACAATAGCATCATAACAGATTACAATAAACTGTAAGTAAAGCAATGTTCAATAAGTGCATAAGTAAAGTATATTCGTTGATATCCAGAGAGAACGGCTTAGTGCAACCCGTTGGAGAGTCAGCTTACAGAAGGGGGCTACGGTAGATGATGGGAGGGGAGAGGGGCATGGGAATTGAGCGGAGAGTGGGAAATTGCATTGGGATTAGTTGCAGGTACAATTTACTGAGAGGAAGTTTTTTAGGACTAGAGACAAGGAGTATGGGTAGGAGGATAAGCGTATTTGGGAGGGGGGGCACTCCATAACTGAGGGTAGTGATGCAAGAAGGCCGACTGGCCTACTGTAGTCGAGTGTCGAGGAGTTGCCAACAGAGAATCACATGATCTAAAGTGATGGTCTGGAGGAGGTAGAGATAGATAGATAGATAGATTGATTGATTGATAGATATTTTATTTATATAGCACCCATCTCCAAAGACTCTGGGTGCTGCACAATATAACACATATAATATATACAACACAATAATACAAATCTAAAACTCAACAACAGCAATATACAAAATACAGCTGGGAACGACCACTTAGCTAAGCATCACAAAATATACCATTATTATAAAACCCCTTCAGTTAAAAGCTTGATTAAATAAATATGCTTTGAGGTCCTTTTTAAAGGCTTCCATCATGGGAGCCTTTCTAAGATAACCAGGCAAGGTGTTCCACAGGGTAGGTGCAGCCACTGCAAAAGCTCAATCACCAGAATGCCGCAGTCTAACCCTGGGAACTCTAAGGAGGCCACCCCTGGCAGAATGAAGAGCCTGGGCCAGGCAGTACAGCACAAGGAGCTCTTGCAGATAGACTGGGCCCCTCTTGTGCAGGGACTTATAGGTTAACAACCCTATCTTGAAGACAACCCCCCCACCGAACTGGCAGCCAGTGCAGTTTGCGGCGCGCCGGGATGATATGTTCACATCTTTTCATCCCCAACAATAATCTTGCTGCTGTGTTTTGCACCAGCTGCAGTCTGTGGAGGTTGCCTCCAGATATCCCTAGATACAGGGCATTGCAGTCGTGTGACAAAAGCATGCACCAGTGGGGGCAGGTCATCAGGCAGGATCAGGGCTCGAATTCGAGCAAAATTCCTGAGATGATAAAACCTGGTTCTCACCATGGCCAACATCTGTGCCTCAAGTGTCAGGCCACCATCCAGGATTACTCCCAAATTCTTCACCTGCCAAGAGAGGGCTAAAGGCACACCCCCAGCACAAGATCTGGGGATAATGCCATACTCCTCCCCCGCTAATGGCTAATAAGGAAGAGAGGGAAGGGGGGAAGAGTCCCAAACCAGAATTTTTGATACAAATTTAGTGCAGTGGAGTTGGTGGCGGTTTTCTAGAGAAGTAAACGATAGAGAGTGATACAGGCTGCAATGATGAGTGGAAGAGGGGAAGTCAAGAGTGAAATGACAAAAGGAATTAAAAAGGGTGTCTAAGCTGGTTGGGGAAGACTTGGGAGTAGCACTATAGACTATATCACAGTAGTCAAAAATAAGTAGGATCATCTTCTGGACAAGTTCACGTCTAACTGGTAGTGGGAGGCTACTATGGTTCCTGTAAAAAGCACCAAGCTTGGGGTGCAGTTTCTTTAGGATGGCGTCCACATGTCCAGAGAAGTTGAGGTGTTGGTCAAGCCAAACCCCCAAGTACCTAATGGATGCGGTATTCTCAATGACTGTCCCATCAAGGGTATGTAAGGAGATCAGTGAGGGGAGCCTAGAGAGTCTCTGCCTGGTGTCAAAGGTCATGGAGAAGGTCTTCTTGGCATTGAGGAAGAGTTGGTGGGAGATGAATCAGTGCTGAACATTACTGAAGTTGAGTTGTAATCTGGATTCAACATCAACATGGGAGCTGCCAGATGTGAAGATGACAGTGTCATTGGCATACATATGGATAGAAGCAGATAAGTAGGCTGAGGGAAGGTCATTTAAGAATATGGAGAAGAGGACAGGACTCAGTACAGACCCTGGGGTATGCCAGTGTTGATAGGGAGAGGAGGGGAAGTAGAGTCTGTGATTCTGACCGACTGGTCCAGCCTACTAGGTTAGCCTTGAACCAGTTTGTGGTAGATTTGGTTAGGCCAGCTGAGGAGAGGGCATCAAGTTGTAGGGGATGAGAGATGGTGTCGAAAGCCTTAGCTAGGTTGATGAAAATGGCTGAAGTGATTTGGTCACAGTCCATCCCTGAGAGGATGGAGTCGGTGAGCCTAAGCAGGGAGGTGGTTGGTGAAGTGGTTCTTCTGAAATCCAGATTGGAACAGAGTGAAAAAATTAGACTCATAGAGATAAAAAGAGAGCAGAGATAGGACCAGATGCTTCTGGAGCTTAGCAAGGGTAGGTAAGAGAGAGATGGGGTGATAGAGGGAGTAGAGGGGTCACCAGCCTTGGGCAGCAGAAGTACAGTAGCATGTTTCCAAACAGAGGGAATGGTGGCTATAGCGAAGGAAAGGTTGAGGAGTAAAGACAGAGGAGTCGCGATAGCTGGAGCTGATAGGTACAGTAACTTAGAGTCCAGACCATCAGGTGAGCTGCATTTAGAAGGGTTGAGAGCCATCAGAGCTTGCAAAGTGTCAGTGGGTGAGATAAAAGAGAAGGAGAAGGAGTGCACTGAGACTGGATGATTGCGAGGGGGGGGTCATCTGGGAAAGGAGACGGTAAGGAGGAAAGGAGGGCCAAGGCACAGGTGGCAAAATTAAGGAATAAAGCATGACGGCGGGGTGTGTTATGGTGGGATAACAGCCCACATTGGGGTGGGTTGAAGCACGAGGTGTAGTCGGGGGCTTCCACCACTCGAGAAGGGCCATTAGCCTACCATAACACACCCCCTGTAGTGCCTTATTGCAATTATGAAATGGGTCATTTTTAGTAAATTTTATGCATTTTTAAACATAATACTTTCAGCTGAGCCATTGTGCTGGGATAACAGCAAAGCTGAAAGCAGCTCTCAGCTAATCAGAATTCAGCATTCTTTCTACCCATTTCACAATAGGAATTAAATTCCATAGCCACATTAAGATGATTGACTACCTGGGTGTTGTTTACCTTAAGGAGAGGGGTGGGGGGGAGTGGATCACTTTCCAGAATTTGGAAGGCCTCATTGAGGCTCCAAGATGCCTGTAGGTGGCAGCAGAAAGTACAGTTACGTAAGAATTTACCGTAACAGTAAATCTTCGAGAGGAGCTCTTGTAGCAGGTAATACCAATAGGACTAAGTCCCAAGCAATACCCAAAGATAGGCCCAGGTCAGATGGGAGGAGGACAAACTGATAACTGACAAGTTGGAGCTTAGGAGAGGAGGCCCTGAAGAACTGCTAGCCCAAAGTCTGCTCTCCTTCTAGAGGCAACATCCAGACTGTAGTGCCTGATAAAGGTATGGACTGAGCTCCAAGTGGCGGCAGCGCAAAGATCTGCCGAAGAAACGTTCCACAGAGAGGCAAAAGAAGTTGCCACAGCTCTGGTGGAATGGCCCTTCACAGATCCCGGTAAGGGTTTATTGTGGTGCCAATAGCAAAAGGTGATGCAGTGTGTCACAAAAGCACTCAGCAGGTCAGGCCCTCTGCTCCCACAGTGCCAACCTCCAAATGCAGAAATGTGAACAGGTAACAGACAGGGTAACTCTCCTGTCTGCTTGTAGGTCCGAATCACCTTTAGTCTCAAGTTCTGGGGGGATTCAAACTGTGAACCTTATGCTAGCATATCCAAATGTACAGGCTCAGATAATATTCTCTTCAGGGGATGCAATATATCTTTTGCCTAAGGGCCCCTAACCAGGTATCCAAAATGAACTCTTAAAACTCTATAAAAGACCTTGGGTATATTCTTTCCTTTTCCCAGTTTAGTAACCACATCAAGTTTTTGAACAGTTGTCAGACTTAACCATCTATATGTCACATGCAAAAAAGAACCTGCAGATACCCAGGCAGTCTTTTGAATGAAAGGTTTACTTAAAAATGGATAAAAATATGTTAAATGTAAACACACAACAATATATCAAAGAGCATACAATCACATAAAGAAAAACAAGAAAAACTATAGACAAACTCCTACAAAAGTACATTTAAATCTTTTCTATCTCATGTATTACCTCTAAGTGCCTAAGTTAGAGCAGAGCAGAGAGCTCTGTCTTTCTAGCGCACCAAGATGGAATATATGACAACAAAGTTCAGACACAGTATTCAGTTCAAAACTCTGTGTCTCCACACCCCTTCTATGAGTCATCTAGTTCCTCCTTTTAGAACAAAAAAAAAAATACAAACATGATTTCTTGTCTGGAGATATTTTAAATAATGTGACTTCAGCAAAAACTAACTTCCTGAATTGTGACAGACTTTAATCAAGCCTTTCCTTTGAACTGGAGGCTGGTTTCTTATTTTCACAAGGAACATCAAAGGTTTTTACAACTCTGCCATACGTTACTTAGGTGCAAACATAGCCAACAGGAATCAACTAAATGATGTCCTGTTTCTGAAGTCATAAAATGTATATTTTAGTTTCCCAGCTTCAGAGGCAGGAGGTCATAAAAAGGCCATAAAATGCAACTTCTCAAGGAAGTTAATTACATTACAGAGATCTCTGGTCAGTTCTGTAACTGAAACCGGAGGTACCATGGAGCACAGACTCACACACTATATTTTTATATTACAAATATCATACAGCAATCATAACCAGCTGGCCAAGCTTCACACAGTGCACCAACCATCTGGTTAGTGTTTGCTTGGTGACAGGAGCCCCTGTCTTTCTATAAGCAAAGGAAATAAACAGCTGGTCCTTTTGCCGAACAGAACTAGTTTTGCTGAGGTAATACCTGAGGATCCTATGCACGTCCAGAGTATGCAACAGGGCCTCCCCCTTAGTAGAGTGCTCTGGATAATAGACTGGAAGCTGGATGTCCTGATTCAGGGTCAGTTTGGGAACCACTTTCGGTAAAAACTTAGGGTTAGTACGCATTGCCACCCTGTCCCTTGGAAAACAAGATAAGGCTCTTTACTCATTAGAGACTGTCACTCGGAAACTCTCCGAGCAGAAGCAATAGTAACTAAAATAAACGCTTTCCAAGAGAGAAAGCGAAGCTCACATGATGCAGCTAGTTCAAAAGGAGGAAGGGTGAGCTTCTCTAAAACAAAAAGAAGATCCCAAGGAGGGACAAGATCCCTCTGTGGGGGCTGATGTGCAAGATTCCCTTCAAGAAGGTCTTGCAGATGTCAAGTTGTGCCAGAGTCCTTCTGTTCATCAGTGCGTGGTAGGCTGATAGAGCACAGAGGTGCACCTTAATGGACAAGTAGCTAAGGCCCAAGTCCAAAAGATGGAGAAGGTACTCCCACATGTATTTTACTGGACAATCCAGGGAACAAGGTGCTGTCCATAAGCAAAAATGCTTCCACTTCATGGCATAGGTGGCCCTGGTGAAAGGCTTTCTCACTGCCACTAGTACTTCTGCTACTCTGCTTGACACCCCCAGTCTCTCCTCCACTAAGACTGCAGGAGCCAGGCATGCAAATGTAGAGACTGTAGAGCTGGGCAGATGAGCATCCCCTGCTCTTGGGAGAGCAAGTGAGAGGAGAGGGGCAACTGCATGGGAGGCTCCGTGGCTAGTTGCTGCAGCAGCGGGCATCAGATCTGTCGATGCCAGAGATGAGCTAGCAGGATCATTCTGGGTTCCTCCATCTGCAGCTTGAGCAAGAAACTCTGAAGAAGAGGGAAGGGAGGGAAGGCATACAGAAATGGCCAGTGCGTCTTGCCAGAAAACACCAGGCCCTGGATCTAGTGAGCAGAAACCTGCCAGTTTGGCATTGCACAGGGACGTGAAGAGGTCCAACTCTGGTTGACCCCATCTTTCAAAGAGGTCTTCTGCCACCTCTTGATGCAGCTCCCACTTGTGGTTCAGAGATCGAGAGTGGTTTAGACTGTCGGTGACAACATTCTGGACCCCTGGCATGTGAATCACCATGATGTCCAGACTGTGTTCTACTGCCCAGTACCACACTCTCATGGCCTCTCTACATAGAGGGTAGGAGTGAGTAGCCCCTTGCTTATTTAGATGAAACACTACTGGGGTATTGTCTGACTGGAATAGGAGTGGGCTCTGGTAGAGCTGGTCTTGGAAAGCCTGCAGGGCATACAGTATGTCTCTCATCTCCAGAGTATTGATGTGGAGAGACTGTTCTGCCACATTCCAAGAGCCCTTCATTCAGTGCACATCCAGGTGGGCTCCCCAACCTAGACTTGAAGCATCTGTAGTAAGGATCTGCAACAGATTCGGCCACTGGAAGGAAACCCCTACCTTTTGGTTGACCAGGCTTAGCGACCAAAGAGTAGAATGATGGACTGCCTCCGAAATCCAAATAGGTCGGTCCAGTTCATCTATGCCCTGGTCCCACTGAACTCTGAGGTGCCATTGTAGAGTCCTCATGTTCAGCCTTGCTAAGGGAACCATGCCTGTGGCGGCTTCCATATGCCCTAGTAGTTGCAGGATTACTCTCGCTACGACTCGGTCTGAGGTCTGCACTTTGTGAGCAACTCCTCTCAGCTGTTCTGCTCTGTCTGCTGGCAGAAAGGCCATGCCTTGAATGGCATCTAGGACCGCCCCAATATACTGAAGCTTTTGGGAGGGCTAGGGATGTGACTTTGGCCAATTCAGAATGATGATCAGGGACTGGAACATCAAGGTGGTATCTTGCAAGGCATTGGTCAGCTGGTCTTCTGACATAAATAAGCCAGTCATCCAGATAAGGGTAGACAAAGTGGCCCTTCCTTCTCGGGGATGCTTCTACCACTGCCAGACATTTGATGAAGACTCTTGGTGCTAATGAGAGTTTGAACGGAAGAATCCCGAACTGATAGTGCTGACCATGAAAAGGAAGTGCAGGAACTTCCTGTGTAATGGCAGGATTTTGATATGCATGTGCGCACCCTGCATGTCTAGGGAGCATAGCCAGTCTCCTTGATGGATCATGGGCAAGATACATTCTGAACCTACAGTACTGGATATATTGGTTCAGCTGACTGAGATCCAGTATAGAGTGTAGGTCTCCTGTTTTCTTGAGAACCAGAAAAAAGTGTGAATAGAAGCCTTTGTCCTGCTGTGTGGGTGGAACCACCTGGATGAACTTATTCTGTAGGAGGGATTGTATCTTCACTTTCAGAAGAAGGGTGTGACTGGGCAAACAATGAGAAGGGATAGGAGGATTGTCCGGAAAATAGCTTAGAAACTCTAGGGAGTAACCCCTCTCTACTGTCTGAAGAACCCACTGGTCCGAGGTGATACTGGACCACCCTGACAGGCAGAAGGAAAATCTCCCTCCTACCATCTCCCCCAGTGGAATCTGTGGGTGGGGAAGGGACAGCAGGAAGTCATGCTGTGTTTGGGGGGTTGGGCAAGGGGGTTCTTGGCACCTTGGGATGTTCGGAGCCCTGGGCGCTGGTAGGGACAGGGTGGCTGCATCTCTTGAAGGCTCCTTTGTTTTGGGGTTGCCTTTTCCATGATTGTCCTTGGTTTCTATGAAAAGGACAATGGTAGGAAGACAGCGGTTCTGACTTGTACATCCTGCTCACCTCAGCTACTGCTTTACCAGAGTCCTGAAGCCCCAGGATGACTTTCTCCGCTTCTTGCCACAAAAAAGGATGGAGCTCTGGAAGGGGTCATCCAGGATGACATCCTGCAGGTCCTGGTGGAACCCCGATACTCTGAGCCAGGCATGCCTCCTCATACAGATTCCCAAGGCCGCAGCCCTGGCTGCCATATCTGCTGAATCGTAGGAGCACCTAAGCATGTGCTTGTCTACAGTACATCCATGTCTGACTGGATGTATGCCATGAGCTCATTCTTACTGTCAGAATCTGGTTGAACCTTCACCAGGTCCATGGCTTTCTCCCAGAGGGACTTCTGGTAAGTCACCATGTGGTCTAAAAAATTCAAAGAATGAATAGCCCCAGTGGCTGATGTTTAGGCTTTTCATCCCATGTTGTCTAGCTTTTTGGACTCAGGGTCTGGAAGCTGGACACTCATGTGTTTAGGTTGTTGAGCTCTTCCATGAGCTGCCATGAGCACCATGGAATCTGCTTTGGGGTTCTCCCCCAAGAATGGTTCCCCTTTGGGAGTCCTCTACAGTCTGTCTGCCTTTCTTGGTACTGCAGACGTAGTGGAGGGGCGCTGCCAGGTGAGCCTGGTAACATCCTGAAAAGGCTCCACCAAAGGTGGGATAACCAAGGGTTTAGTGTCCTTGGATCCCAAAAACTTCTCCAGGCAGCGTCTCTCAGGATCAAGCTCCTCAGTGTCCCACTGACAGATTGTTTGAATGTGCTTCATTATATCCAGGAATGAGGGGTCATCTGGGGGTGACCTAGGTGAGTCTCTTGCACTAGGAGAGGGCAGCGGAAGATTTTCCCCAGACAAGTAATCGGATGAGGAGTCCCCTGTGTTCTCACGAGAGGATGACGGCAGATGACTGCATGAGGAAGGCACCGATGATGGGTGCCTTCTCCTTCTTCCTACTGGGCCAGGCGGTGGATGAGAGCCTTCATTGGGTGCCTTACCACCAGCAGGCAGAGAAGGCATTGCAGGAGTTTCCTTTGGGGATGGCTCTGGAGGCCTGTAGAGCAAGTCCCTTTTTACAATGTTCCACCAGGAGGTGAACAAGGCACCGATATACGCTAGCGGGACGACTGGGAGTGCGGGCGTCGGGTGCGAAGGGTCGGTCACTGGGCCCTTAGGACCTTCTGGTGTGGGCATCCAATCTGGAGACTCCTCTACAATAGTATTGGGCTGTAGGTCTGGTTCAGTGTCAGGGGCAGACCTGTCATCTGGTCCAGCATCTGGTTTCGACTGCGAGTCATCAGGCAACTGGTCCCTGGGAGTAGGGGCAGACACCTGATCCTTGGGTCCAATGGCCTCTTATTGGCCAGTGGGATCCTGTCCTGGTCCAATGGCGAACTAACCCAGATAACGGGTTGTCTGTTGCCAGGGGGAGGCTTTCCCTTTGCAGGGGGTGGAGGCGTCTGGAGCCAGACAGTCTGAGTGGAGTCATCTGAGTGCCTGCATTTGTTGGATGAGCCACTGGACTTACAGCCTGTGTCTGAAGCCTGCCTGAAGATGCCTGTCCCTCTTGGGTTGACCCAAGAGAAGGTTTGTGGGGTCAGTGAGCCAAGGGGAGCTGGGCGGATAAGCGCCCAGAAGACTCCTTACCTTTTTCCTTGGATGAAGAGGAGGACGTTGTCTTTGGAACAGTCCCAGAAGCAGCTGGAGAGACAGACTCTGACCTCCTACTGGTGGCCAAGGAAGAATAGGCTCTATGGGGGGATTCAGGGCGGGACTCTGACCTGGCCCTAGCTTTCTCCTTGTGATGGTGATGCTTCCCCCTGATGACTTCTCTTTGGGGGGAGACTTTCTAGTGGGGGATGAAGAGCTGCATCCCGATGGAGATTTCTGCATGGCTGCCAGCGCTTCTTGAGAAGATAAGCCTTCAGGGCATTGGCTCTTCTGCTGTGGGTTTTATTATTAAATTTCTGGCAGTGCGGGCAATCATCGGGCCGGTGGTCCGGGCCTAAGCAGATCAAGCAGGCCACGTGGCCGTCCTTGGCTGGGATCTGCTTCCCACACTGACACTTCAACTTGCGCCACATGGAGGAAGGTGAAGACATGCAATTTTGTCAAAGGATGTAGAAAAAAAACTGGAATCGAAGCATTGGAAACAGTGAGGAAAAAAGCGCAGTTGACTGCGAAGACTGAGTGTCCATTGAGCCGAGATAAGCGGGTCGATGGTGGGAAAATAACTGAGATGGTGCCGGGGGTCTGCCCCCTTTATACCAAGTCTGATGTCAGGCGCAGCCGGCGTCGGGGGTGGTCCTGTAAGAGGTTTGTGGGATTCAGACTCAGACACCAATTTTCAGAACCAAAGGAAATCAGCTTTATTCAGCAAACTTAAAACAGAAAGGAAAACTAACTTTTTCGACAAAGAAGTAAAAAGAGGATAATTCTCCAAAAGAAGCTTAAATAAGAAACCAATGAAACGAAACACCACTAGAAAGTATTAAATGTTGATAGGGTCAGCTCCCCTGCTGAGCCCTACAGTGATCCGCCTAGTAACTGCATTCTCCCTTCATTTATAGTGCTAGAGCATCAGATGATGAAGGAAGCCCCTCCCCTTTTTATAATTTTTTATAGCAACTCTTTATTTCACTGATTTTATTGTATTCACCCATAACCATATACATCCCATATGAAGATAAGACATATCCATGAACACTTAGTCATGTTTAATAGCAGCTATCAAGAAATAAAAGTATTTTGAGCAGTTTCTACATCATACATACTCCTCCCACAAGTCTTCTGTCTACAAAATTATTGAAGACTGGGCCGGCCGGCTCTATAGTGAACGAGGCAGAGGCTGAAGGAGTTCTGAGAACATGAGAAAGTGCACCAGCTTCTATTCTAGAATAAGGAAGCATAACATTGCATAGGTAAACCAGGAAACATGTATTAAATATTACCTAGTATTGATTTAATGCAAAGCATAATATCCCCGTGTTGGTTTTCCTTCTTCTTTTCTTTTTACTATGTACAAGTATTCAAACACCTGGTTTCCTTAATGCAAGAAGTTTGTGCTGGGCTGCAGCGCTAAACAGCTCTGCTACAAAACTACCCACTAGAGTATAAACAACAACAGCAATTTTATTTTTCCTGCTTCCTCCTATGTTTGCACCAGACCCTTTATAGCAGCAGGCTCCTTTATCGCCCTAACCTTAAACAAGATGCAGTTTCTCTCCTTTTCCTATGATTTAAACCAGCACCAAACCATGCAGGACTCTTGTGTTTTTACCAGAACCAAACAGTATTTATTCATGCATGGCAGTAGTTAAACAAAACCTGCATTTCAAAAACCTATCCAGGCTTTTCAGGAGGTTTTTTTGTTTAAATATTAAACCCAGGCTTTTCGTTTGCAGACAGCCGAGGTCTCGCTAACACAACGTTCGCACAATCGAGGAGCATTTTGTGCATACGTTCATGTAGGCGAGTGTGCGCATCGTCGTGAAAGGGGAATTTAATCGGAGCGCTTTTCACAGGGTTTTCAGAGCTCTTAGAGGCTAGAATAGGTAAATTCAAAGTAAAGGGACAGCAAGAACATCGCACATGTGGCCTACCTGTAGATGGGAAAATACAGAAAAGGATTTTAGGAAAGAAAGATTTAGCTCTGCTGTTGCAACAGACTGAAAGAATGCCTCTGGAGTCCTACAATCCTTTTACGGGTCCCCCACCACAGACTGCTAGCTAGAAGATTTTTCCTTGGGGTTCTAATGCCAGGTGGCCTAAGTCTTATTGGTATTACCTGTTGCAAGAACTCCCCCTCAAAGTGAGATAAGATATTGCTGAGGTCTTTTACACCTCCAGACATCCTGCACTTTGTGCCACTGAGGATTTAGGATGTCTGAGGATGTCACTGCTTAAAACTTAAATATTTCACAAACTGAAGTGAGTAGAATTGACTGCATAGCACCGTTGGAAAGGTAATTTTGTACTGAACAACTTTGCCACTGATCCTTTGTGTCTGTCATGTATATGTTAGAAGTTATTTGCATTTTTGTATGGTATGGTGTGTATGGCTGACATTTGTCTCTCAGCCTTCACCTAGCCAGTTTGAATAACACAGAAAGAAATACATGTATCCTATTAGGAAAATTGTGTTTTAGAACAAAATAAATTTTGTACCTCCATTTAATGTATGGATGTTTAATTTGGTCTTGATATCTTAAATATTTTCCCACAAAAAATGGTTTACGTTGCCTTTTTTATTGAAAAAACATTTTTTGCTATTTCAACCAATATAGAAAAAAATAGGAACTACTAATAATTAATTGCATAGCATTGTTGGAAAGGTAATGTGCTGAACAACTTTACCATTCTTACTTTGTGTGTAGCACTTACGATTCATGAGGTTATTTGAATTTGGGTGTGGTATGTTGATTATGGCTTGATTTTACTTAGAAAGCTCCAGGTTGCACTGTTAAAGGCATACAGGCCACAAGTGGTGAAACTCTCGGAGCTCCTGAGGCCTCAGTGAGTTAATATTGGTGTGGAAGGTTGAAGAGAAGTATTCAGATTTTGCTAGGTGAGTGGCTTTAGTACACTTATTGCACAGTGAGTGGTAGGTGTCATAGTCTCGTGGTAGATTTGTAGCTTTGTGTGTTTTCCAGGCTTGATCCCAGGCTTGTTGACATGCAAGGAGTTCAGGGGTGATCCATGAGAGGTGGTTGCCCCGACCCTGGAATGCTGCAGTGGGGCATGTTTATTTCAACATTCCAAAAATTTGGCCTGGAAATATCCATAAGCATCATCAATGGTATCGGACGAGGTGATGGGTTCCCAGTTTAGTTGGGGCAGTTCATCCAGGAGGGGAGCAAGGTTTAGTGAATTATACAAGCAGTATTGTACAGTTTTTTTTGGGGGGGGGCTTAGTTTTATGAATTCTGCATCTGATACAAGTCGTGTGGTGATCACTCGGGGCGTCAGGCAGTAGTCCAGATTTGACAACTTTTTGGGCATGGGAGGTGAGGGCCCAGTCAATTAGGGAGTGTTTGCTTGTTTTCAGGTTCATACAGGTTGGCTCTAGAAAGAGCTGGGACAGGTTTTGGGTGTTGATGTCAGTTTGAGGTTTGCTGAGGGAGGGGGAAAGCCAATTCTGGTTGAAGTCAGCCATTATGTAAATTTCACCCAAGGAAGAATGAGAGACTATGCAGCTGATGAGCTCAGTGACAGAGGAGAGTGGAAGACAAGGGCGGCAGTAGGCCCCAGCTATGCAAATAGGTACAGAGAAAGGGAGGGATAATTTTAGCATGAGAACCTCATGGTCTTTAGAGACTGACGTGGCAAGGGTGCTGGTGAATTGGAGTTTTGGGGAGACATAGATGGCCACTCCACCTCCCCTAGTGGGTCTGTCTTGCCGGCAGATCGTGAACCCAGGAATAGAGGAAGTGGTCTCCCACTTCACTGTTTAGCCATGTTTCAGATAGGACGATAATATCAGGGGCAAGCGAGACAGCAAGTGGTTGGAGAAGATCTAATTTAAGAAGCAGGATGCGAATATTGTGGTGTAGCATTTTTAAGTCACAGGTTAGGACAATAGGGTTTGATTGGAAAAGGACAGCAGTGGCAGGTGAGGATGTGGAGATGTTTGGATGGCATGGCCCAGGATTTGGGTTTATGTCACTGGAGAATAGTAACAAGAGTGCAGTGATTAGGAGGTGAAGTGTAACACTCTTATGCCAGGGTAGGGAACTAGTAGAGGTAGAAATGTGGGAACGGGAGGCTGGAGGTCAAAATTTTAGAAGGTGTATCACGGTGAGGAAGGAAGTCATAGGTAGGAGGGTGGCACAGGGCTGGAAGGGGTAGTGCGTTCAAGCAGAGAGGACTGGAGATGGGGTCACTGCAAGGTTATCTACAGGGGCGAGGAGCATATAGGGGAGCCTCACCTCATGATATTCTAAATACTCTCCTTGCTCTCAACCCATCTAAGGGTTCCTCACCTGATGGCCTTGACCACAAACTTCTCTTCCTCTCCACTCATGCCATTTGTTTACCACTTTCTGACTTACTAAACCTTTCCTTCTCACTGGCCTCCATCCCTGACCCATGGAAGCATGCTGTAGTTCTCCCACTACCCAAGGGAGGTGACCCTTCTATGCCTGGGAACTATCGGCCAATCTGTCTCTTACCTATTCTCGCTAAGCTTCAGGAGCACCTAGTCCTCTTCAACTCTCCTCTTGCCTCTTGACTCTGCCTTTTTCATTCCCTACCAATCTGGTTTTAGGAAAGATCACTCCACTACCACTTCCTTCCTCACTTAGCCTCACCAATTCCATACTCTTAGGTATGGACAGTGGTCTAATCACATTTGCGATCTCTGTCAACCTTGCAAAGGCTTTTGACACTGTCTCTCACCCTCTCCTCATAGATAATCTGCGATCTGCTGGCCTGTCTGATTCAGTCACAAACTGGTTTAGCTCCTACCCACAGTCAGTCAAAACTGCTGAGTCCACCTCCCCCCACTCCAGATTAATGCTGGCATACCCCAAGGCTCCATCCTTGGCCCCCTACTATTCTCCATATTCCTTAATGGCCTCCTGTCAGTGTGCACCTCCTCCTCCATCCATATGTATGCTGACAATACTGTCCTTTTCTACTCTGGCCAATCGCCAACCGATGTCGCTTCTACACTTCAGCATGACATTGAGAAAATTCAGCACTGGCTAAGCTCCCATCAGCTTTTCCTCAACATCAAGAAAACAGTGTCCATGACCTTCAGCACTAAGCAGAGACTCTCTAGGCTAACTAAATCGCCCGCCTTCCACACCCTTGATGGTTCTACTCTGGAAGAAACCTCCTCCTTTAGATATCTCAGGGTCTGGCTAGATCAGCACCTAAACTTCACTGGACACAGAGACTCCATCCTGAAAAAAGCTGCCCCCCAAATTAGATACCATTTACAGGAACCAAAGCTGCCTACCTCTACAGGCCATGCAGGAGATTGTCCAGAAAATGATACTACCCATCTTTGACTAGTGTGACGTAGTCTACAGTGCTGCACTGAAGTCATCATCCTTAACCAGATTGGATACCCTTTTCAATGCTTTCTGTCGTTTCGCTCTTGATGCCCCTTCCTTTACCCACCACTGTGATCTATATTGCTCTCTAGCTTTTCCTTCCCTGGAAAACTGCAGTCTAGCCCACTGCATGAAATTTGTCTCTAAATTATGGTTTGATACGCTTCCCCCTTACCTTGCCTCCTCACCGTCCTCCCACCCCACTGCCCCTCTCTCCCTCAGATCCAGTGACTCCTGCACCCTAGATATACCATGATGAACCACCTCTATAGGCCAACTGTCATTCTCCTAAAGGTTCCCTAAGCTCTGGAACTCAATTCCTCATCAAATCAGGCACTCCTCCTCCCCATGGTCCATTTCGACCTCCCTCCTCAACTTCCTCTCTCCATTCTGCAGCTGCTCCTAATTTCCCTTCTGGCTCCTCACTCCTCCTAATTTCCCCTCTGGTTTCCTCATCGCCTTTCCCAGCCTAGCACTTAACATGAGGAGAAATCAATGTACTTTATTGCACTTCCTTGTCCGCATTGTATATATTAAGTCTGCAACGCTGTTAATTTGCTCCTCTCGCATCAAATCCCTAAGATTATCTAATGCTACTAACTGATGTACTGTTTTTTACTCTACTTCTCTGTTTTATATTACTGTTGGAAATGTGTTGTTTATTTATTTATTTAAACATTTGTTGACCGGGATAGGCACACTGAGCCGAAGCTCGTTTCCAGGTGTGACCCGGGGGATAGGGGAAAATTGGAGTACATACAGTAGTTTCAAAGACAGAATAATTTACAAAGTAGCTTCAACATGTTTACAAGATCCCCTGAAAAAGGGACCTCCGGGGCCCAGTGGGCCTACCCGGTCACCAAAATTCAATAAATAAGATCAGTAACTTTTTCAGAGATACTTCCGGTGCCAAAGGCAAGCACAACAAGAAAGCTGAGAATAGAGCAATTTAATGGATGGCTAAGAACCTGGTGTTGTGCTAAAGGGTATGGGCTGTTGGGGGTGGGAGGGACCTGGGAGGACAGTAGTCTCTATGCCAAGGACAGACTACACTTGAGTGAGGAGGGAAAGAAAGTGTTGAAACAGAGGATGGAGGAGTACATTGAGGAAGTTGGGAATTTAAACTAGAGTTGGGGTGGCAGTTATGAAGAGATATGCAGAGACCACAGGTTGGGAAACCATATGAGCTTACCCCCATAACAGTGACAAAGGACAAATGGCAAGTACTGTTGGTGATGCTAGGAAAGGAGGGCGGGGGAAGGGTGGAAGGTGGTTACCCTAATGCTAGGAGCCTTGGGAGGAAAACTGCAGAGTTACAGGTTCTCATGGCAGAGGGAGAGGTGGACATTGCAGCCATCACGGAAACATGGGCCACCCAATACAATGACTGGGACCTGTCTGTACCAGGGTACAGGTTATATCATAGGGACAGGGTGATTGGGAAAGGGGGTGGCACTATATATGTGAAGGAAGGACTGAAGTGTGTGGAGGGGAAGGGGAGGAGGGTGAAATGGAGTCACTTTGGATGCAAATCCAGGATTCCAAGAATAGGATTCTTAGAATGGGAGTGGTGTACAGGCCACCATCTCAGACGGAGGAGTTAGACAGGGAACTAAGCGGGACAGATCAGGAGGACCTGCGAGAAGGGAATGTGGTGATTGTGGGACTTCAACATGCCAGGAGTGGACTGGAGCACCCCAACAACCAGGAACAGAAGGGAGCAGGTACTGCTGGATGCCTTCCAGGACAGCTTCCTGCTGCAAATGGTCAGTTATCCAACCAGGTTAGGGAATACTCTTGACCTTGTGCTGGCAAATGGGGACTTTGTGAGAGAACTTACAGTGGAGGAACCGCTGTCAGGGAGTGACCACCACTCAGTAAGGCTCACATTGGATATGGGCAAGGAAGGAGTGGAATCTGGCACAATAGTGCTGGACTTCAGGAGGCCAACTTTGGGAGGATGGGGAAGTGGTAAAGGGTACCTGGCCAGAATTCAATCTAGTATGGACACTAACCAGAGGTGGGAGCTCATAAAGCTGGGGATAGTGGAGGCAACCAAAACCTGCTGCAAAGCCCAGAGCAAGAAGGCTAGGGCTAGAAACTGATCTGGTTAAACAAGGAGGTCATGGAAAGGTAAGGAGAAAAAGAGCTGCCTTTAGGAAGTACAAGAAAACAGGGAGGGGAGGACAGGGAGGAGTACTTGACAGAATCGAAGGAGGTGACAAGGGCAGTAAGGGGAGCCAAAGCATCTACGGAACTCAGGCTGGCACAAGGCATTAAGAAGGGAAAGGACTTCTTCAAGTACATCAGGGAGAAAAGGAGCTGTGGGACCACATAGTGATAAGGATTAGGAAGGAGGGGTTGGGTGGAAGCAGGGGTGCGATAAGTGAAAGCACTAAATGAGTACTTCTGCTCAGTATTTACTAAAGAGAAGAGGGGGGTGACACCCAAGGTGGGAGAAATGGCAGAAGCAGGGTGGGAAGTGGTGATAGATGGGGAAATCATGGAGAGCAGAGTTCGAGAGGGTTTGAAGGCACTGAGGGTGGACAAGGCGCCAGGCCCAGATGGCATCCACCCCAGGGTACTGAAGGAGCTGGCAGAACCTTTGGCAGACCTATTTAATGCCTCACTACATTCGGGGTGTGTACCTCAGGACTGGAGGGTGGCTCATGTGGTGCCCCTCCACAAGAGTGACCCCAAGGATGAACCGGGAAACTACAGACCAGTGAGCCTCACATCCATGGGTAAGCTAATGGAGACTATCCTGAAAGAGGGCTGGTGGCCCTCCCTAGAGGCCAAGGACTACAGGACAGCAGATAGCATGGCTTCATGTGGCAGATCCTGCCAAACCAACCTGGTCGAGGTTCTATGACTGGGTAACTAGGCAACTAGATGGGGCCATGCAGTGGATGTCCTGTATCTGGACTTCAGTAAGGCATTCGACTCAGTGCCACATGGAAGGCTGGGAAGGAAGTTAGTAGGCACAGGCGGGTGCAAAGCTGGTGAGATGGGTAGGAAACTGGCTGCAGGAAGGCAACAGAGGGTGGTGGTGGGTGGGGGCTGCTCACACCCAAGAGCAGTGACGGCGGTGTTCCCAGGGCTTGGTGTTGGGACCAGTGTTGTTTGGGATATTCATTGCAGACATATCATGGGACATCAAGAGCAAGATCAGTCTGTTTGCTGATGATACCAAGGTAGGCGCGGTGGTGGATGACCTAGGGGATGGCAGGGGTTGCAGGATGATCTGGCAAAGCTTGAAACCTGGTCAGATACCTGGCAACTGGGCTTTAATGCCAAAAGTGCAAGGTGCTGCATTTTGGGATGAAGAACCCAAGGAGTTACCAGCTAGGAGTGCAGCTAGCCCAGACAGAGGAGGAGAAGGATCTGGATGTGCTCATTACAGGGTCAATGAACAACTCGGCACAATGTAGGAAGGCAGCTGCAAGGCCAACAAAATGCTGGAGTCGTGTTACAGGGGTATATCCTCGAGGAGGAGGGTGATTCTGCCACTGTATGGGTCATTAGTTAGACCACACCTGGAGCTAGCGTGCAGTACTGGGCGTCCGTATCTGAAGAGGGACATTAAGTTACTGGAGGGTGCAGCGCAGAGTGACAAAGATGATCAAGGGGCTGGGGACTTATCATACGAGAGGAGGTTGAAGGAGTTGAACATGTACTCACTGGAGGAGAGGAGAGACAGGGGTGACATGATTGAAACCTTTAAATACATGAAAGGAATAAACAAGACAGGTACAGAGGGGCTGTTCAAAGTAAGGGAAGGGAGGGCCACCAGGGGCCATGATATGAGACTGGAGCAAGGAAGGTTCAGGAGGGAGATGAGGAGACACTTTTTTACAGAGAGGGTGGTGGCTGGGTGGAATGAGTTACCTGCTGAAGTGGTATGCAGTAGAACAGTGGACTGCTTCACACGAGGATGGGACAGGACATGGGGAGGGTTAATGAAGGGGAAGGGTGGAAGGGAGGGGCAGCTGCAGAATAAGGGGTGCTAGCTGCACATTCGAGCAGACTTGATAGACCTCTAGGCCTTTATCTGCTGGCAAATTTCGTATGTTTGTATGTTCGTAAGTTAAAAGTTATTTACAAGTTTAAATATACTGAAAAACAAACAGATCCGGTTGAAGTTGACACAATTCAGGTTGAGATATGTCCAGAGAGATATGTCCATCATTGTACAGGTGCTAAAACAAAACACTGAATATATAAAAACATAGCATGAATAACTCAGATGAGTGAGGACAATGAGAGGAGGAGTGGTGAGTTCAGAGTGCATGGTCCAGCGGGAACAGGAAGTGGAGACAGACTCATCTAGGACAGAGACAAGAGGGAGGTGTTAGGAGGTAAAGTTGTTTCTTGCGTGCAAGGTAAGAGAAGGAGTTTCTAATGGATGGGGTTAGTTTGTTCCACAGAGTGGGGAACCAGTAGGAGAAGTTAGCTTTGCCAGAGAACGAGGATGGACGAGGTATACTGAAAGATCTTTTGTTTCTGTGCGTCAGTGCGTAGGGTGTGTCGGAGACCAATGAGAGACTATCCACTAGGTAAGGGGGAAGCAAGTCGAACCAGAATTTGGATATAAGGTTTAGTGAGTGGATATGGCATTTGTGGGACAGCGAGGCTATCCCCAGGAGGGAGCATAGATTGCAGTGATGCGTTCTTGTGGATGAGTTGGTAGCGAAGCGGCAGAAAGAATTCAGGAGGATGTCAAGCTTGGATAAGGTGGATGCTGAGGCAGGGCAGTAGACCATGTCAGCATAATCAAAAATGGGTAGGATCACTTTAGTTACTATTTGACGTCTGGCAGGGAGTGTGAGAGAGTCTCTGTGCCGGTAAAGCATTTCAAGTTTGGGGCGAGTTTTGAGATGGTTGTGTCTATGTGAGGTGTGAAAGATAAGTGGGGGTCTAGCCAAACCCCCAGGTACTTGTAGTTGCTCACCTGGTCACAAGGGGTACCATCCCAGGAAGTTATGGAGGGAGGGGGTGTTGTTGATTATTGTATATATACTTTTCTATAATACTGCATGGAAATGTGCTTTTGATTACTGTACTCCCATATACCCCTTCCCCCAGGACGCTCCGTGAGACGTGCAGTTTTATATTGTTCAGTGTGCCTTTCCTGGTGAAACTTTTCAATAATTAAATAAATAGGGACAGGTGTAATATGAGATGGAGCAGGAGTGAGAGTGAGGAGGGGGAGGTATAGTAGAAAGAGGACTGTCATAGGCATGGACAGCCTAGGAGGGATTAGACAGTATCTGAGAAGACATGACTAGGAGTGAATAGATTTAAGGAGAAGAGTAGGGTCGATGTTTATTTTATTTAGCAGGATGAGGAGGGAGGGGGAAGAGTATACTGCAGGGCACACACCTCCCAGCTAATTCAGAGTGGGAGGAGTACTTGAGAGGGGGTTGGGTCTACTGTACTAGGTCGATTTACAAGGGGAACGAGTCTATTGTACCAGACTGATTATTGGTTCTTTGAATAGGCAGTGTATAGGAGTAACTACTAATGAATCACAATTATGCAGGAGTTTACAAGTACTAGATGGGGAGGTAGGGATAGATCGCCTTGTAGGGAGTATAAGTGGTAGTGTGCGATTGGATGGCAAGGCACAGAGGTGGAGCGCTGAGTGAGGCAAGAGGATTTAAAGAGTGTCAGGGACAAGGGTAGGTGGGAGAAAATGTAGTTACTATTTAAAGAAGTTAATCAGTGCTGTGGCATCGGGAGCTGAAGAAAATGGCTGAGCAAGCAGCAGGCAGCAAGGATCTTGGGCGAGTCAGTCAGCAGGGCCCAGCTAGTTCTACTGTCCAATCAAGCTGAGCAGAACAGTGGGCACCAGAACTGAAAGTGTTAGCACCTCAGCAGGGACCATACCCAAGCTTGGGTTCTTTGGCAGGCTGAGCTTGCTGGCAGTGGAGGCAGATGATGGCAGGAAAGAGCCACAACACCAGGTTGAGAGCGCCCGCCAAGGGCAAAGCTGAGCCTGGGTTTTTCGGTGGGCTGAACTTGCTGGCAGGGGAGGCGGGTGGCGGCAAGAAAGAGAGCTGCAACATCAGGAGAAGAACGCCCTGCCAAGGGCACAGCTGAGCCTGGGTTCTTTGGCAGGCCAAGCTTGCTGGCAGGAGAGGCGGGCAGCAGCAGGAAAGAGAGCCCCTGACCAAGGAGACAGCTGAGCTGGAGTTCTTCGGTGGGACGAGCTTGCTGGTGGGGAGGTGGGCAGCGGCAGGAAAGAGAGCTACAACACTGGAAGGAGAGCTCCCCGCCAAGGTCACAGCTGAGCCTGGGTTCTTCTGCGGGCTGAGCTTGCTGGCAGGAGGGTGGGCGGTAAGAGAAAGGCTACAACGCCAGGAGGAGATGCCTTGCCAAGGGCGCTGTCCTCCCATGCCCCAGATAATTTTGGTTGCCCTCCGCTTGACCCCCTCCAGTCATGTGATGTCCTTCTTCAGGCATGGGCACCAGATCTGCACACAGTATTCCAGGTGTGGTCTCACCAGTGACCTGTACAGTGGCACAATAACTTCCTCCCTCCTAGAGGTGATTCCCCTGGCAATGCAGTCCATTTTATTTGCTTTGGCTGCTGCCTTCCAGCATTGTGCTATGTGTTTCATATCACTCCTGATCATCACCCCTAGGTCCTTCTTCTCTTCTGAGATTGTCACCTGTACTCCCCCCAGCCAGTATCTGGCCCTTGGATTCTTGGCTCCCAGATGTATGACCTTGCATTTCTTGGCATTGAAACCCAACTGACAGATGCCCGACCATTTCTCCAGCCCAGCTAGAGTCTCCCTTAAGTCCTGTCTCCCCTCCACTGTGTCCACCCTCCCTAAGAGCTTAGTATCATCTGCAAAAAGGCAGAGCCTACTTTTAACCCCTCTGCTATGTCACCAATAAAGATGTTGAACAGCACAGGTCCAAGTACTGAGCCCTGTCAGACCCCACTGGTTACAGGCCTAGGTTTGGACAGTCCCCCCCCCCCGACACCACCCTCTGGTTCCTCCTCAGCATTTTGTCCCCTACTCCCAGGTCCCTTAGCTTGCTTATCAGCCTCCCATGTGGCACTGAGGCAAACGCCTTACTGAAGTCCAAGTATAGGATGTCCACCGCCTGCTCCTTGTCCACTTACCTCATAACCCAGTCAAAGAAATCTATCATGTTGGTTTGGCAAGATCTCCCCCTGACAAAACCATACTGCCTGTCATCTTGGAGACCATTCTCCTCAAGGAAGGACACAAGCCTTTCCTTTATAATGGTCTCCATTTTCTTTCCCACTATGGAGGTCAGGCTAACAGGCCTGTAGTTTCCCGACTCGTCTCTTGGACCACTGTTATGTAGAGGTACCACATGAGCTGTCCTCCAGTCCAGTGGCACACTCCCTTCCTCCAGCGAGGTGTTAAACAGGTCCTCCAGCAGAGCTGCCAGCACCTCTGCCAGTTCTCTCAGTACCCTTGGGTGTATGCCATCTGGACCAGGTGTCTTGTCCACCCTCAGTTCCCTTAGTCCCCTCAAGACCATCTGCTCCAATCTCCCCCTCATATTCCCCCCCTTCATGATTCCCCCCTATTTTCCCTAGGGTTTAGGCCTGTCCACCTCCCTAGTAAAGACTGAGCAAAAGTACTCATTTAGTGCCTCTGCTTGGTCTGCCTCCTTTTCTGCCCATTCTCCCTCCTTTATCCTAACTATTCCTAACTATCCCTTCCCTCCTGCTTCTTCTCTCTTTGATGTACCAGAAGAAGCCCTTGTCCCCTCCCCTTCCTTGATCCCTTGTGTGAGTCGTAGTTCTTTCTCAGCCTTGGCTGCCTGGACCTCTCTCCCTGTTTCTCGAGATTTTGCAGCGAATACCTCTCTGTACTCTTCCTCGAGGTATGCCTGTACCTCAGGAAGGCCTCTTGCTTTTCTTTCATGCTCTCAGCCACTTTCCTGCTATACCAGCTAGGTCTCTTGGTCCTGGAGTTCTTTTTACTCAATCAATCAAAATCTTTATTTAGCCAGGCGAACACCATTGAGCAAGCTTGTTTTCAAGATGGACCTGGGCAAGATACACGAACAATACATAAAGAGAAATACCAACTTAAAGAGTCATTACATAGAATAGGGCTTACACACAACAGGTTTATAACAGTATGGGAGTACATTTACTAATCTTCATACAGGTGTTGTTGGCCTTGTTTAACCCCTTTTTAATGATGGACCATTTTTAGTCAACATCCATCCCCAGTTGGATCCTTGCCAGGTGCTTCTCCAGTATGTTCCCCATCCTAACGAAGCTTGCCTTTCTAAAATCCACCAATATTGTTTTTGTCATGGCTGCTTTCTTCACCATGCTGATGGAAAACCATACCGTGTGGTGGTCACTGCCTGCAAGGTGTTCCCTCACTTCCACATCCTGGGCATGCTCCCCATCTGATAGCACAAGGTCTAGTATGGCCTCCTCTCTTGTTGGCTCTGTGACCCACTGTGTCAGAAAACACTCCTGGATAGTCTCCAGGAGGACCTGTTCCCTGCTACAGGAGGTATGGGGTGCTCCAGTTGACTCCAGGTAGACTGAAGTCTCCTAGTATTACAGTGCTCCCTCTCCCCTACCGTCTTGATCTGCTCCCTCAGCTCCCTATCCAACTCTATGCACTGTGAAGGTGGTCTATACACCACCCCCACATGAATCCTTCTTCCAGCACTGTTCTGGAGCACAACTCATAGGGCTTTGACTGCAATCTCCTCCCCCTCCTCCCTTGTGCAAATTATCTTGTCCCTTATGTACAACGCCACTTCCCCCCCCCTCCCTTTTGCTCTGTCCTTTTTATGCAGGTTGTACCCAGGGATCTCGAGGTCCCAGTCATGGTACGGAGTTGCCCGTGTTTCTGTGATGGAAGCTATGTCCACTTCCCTGTCTGCCGTCAGCGCCTATAGATCTGCTGTCTTGTTAACCAGGCTCCTTGTATTTAAGGACACCACGCTCCAACTCGACCCCTGTCCCTCCTTGCTCCTGAACCTTATGTGTGCCTTCTCCCCCCGCCCATTCTATCCCCTTTCCTTTCCTTGCTCTCCCCTTTCCTTTTTTCTGCCTACTGGGGGAAGGCCCAGTGGTCTCCTCACCTGGTGCATCATGCCTTGCCCTCTGCTGCCTCCATTTCTTCAGTTTAAATTCAGTTTTTCTTCCAATGATCTCTCAAGGTTACCCTCTGGAACCCTTGTACCCTCCCTACTTGGATGCAGCCTGTCCAGTGCATATAGATCCTTAGCTTCCTATGTCCTACTCCACTCTCCCACCATCCCATACCAAATTTGTTTTACACCATCCATTCTTCAATCCTCAGCTTTCTTTCTGTGCTGGCCCTTGGGGCAGGCAGTACCTCAGAAAAAGCTACTGATTGTCCCACCTCACTGCAGATCGTTCCTAGCTCTGTGAACCTTTCCTGCACCTCTGTCACCTCACAGCCCACCAGATCATGGGTGCCCAAATTCACCACAATGTGAGGCTTCCCCTGCCGCACACATTTTTGTATGATTGTTCCCACCCTCCCTGCCATCATGCTTGGCATGTACTCCACCCTTCTGCTGCTTTTCCCTGTATGCTTGTTACCCCATCTTACCCTCTTTAGAATACAGTTCCCTATTATTACTACTATTCCTCCTCTTACCTGACTCTTGCTATCACAGTGCCTACACTGCTGCCCCTCTTTAACATAGTCCCCTTCATTGTGGCTACCCTCCAGTGCAACACCTCCTCCCTGTTCCCCAGCATCACCCGTCCCCTTGGTTATCCCATTTTGTCTTACCCCTCAGACTGGTCTTTACCCACTGTGCAATTCCCCCCTGGAGATGCCCTTCTTCGCTGTCCACATTTGCCATGACCTCCCCTTCACATGACTTAGCTGCCTCCCTACCCTTATTTCCCTTTCTGTCCTCTGTCCCTCCCTTTCTCCCCTGTCCCCCTTTACTCAGTTCTGCCTCTGCTTCCCTGCTTCCTGAACTCTCTTCCTACCCCTTGGTTGTCCAGACTCTGCAAAACTGTGAACTTGTTTGAGGTCTTGTTCCCCTTGTCCGCCATGCCTTCTGCTACCTTTTCCTGCTCCCTCCATCCTCCTTGGCCTGTCTCTTTCTTCCCCCTGCCTCCATCCCTCCTCCCACCACCTTCCAATTCATTGTTTCATTTCCCCCTTGATGCAAAAAAAACAAGTTGCTCACCTGTAATTGTAGTTCTAGGAGTGGTATATGGTGTACATCCACTTCTGGCAGAATTCCTTTCTCCTTTAAGACTTTCTGGAAGGTCTTCAAGCTGGCTTCTCCCACCCACCCAGGTGGTATCCTCCTTGGCACCACCCCATGACATTAGATCTTATGCTGGAAACTTGCCAGGGGAGGTTGGGTGGGTTGTGTGGATATACATCATACACCACTCCTAGAACTACAGTTAAAGGTGAGTAACTTGTTTTTCTAGGGGCATGGATATAATGGACTATTCACACTTCTAGCAGAATCCTAGCAGTTCTCTGGGAGGAGGAGGAGGAGGCAAGGCACACACACCCTATTTAGGGAACAGAGACTGGAGAACCGAGGACCCAAAACCAGCATCTTGGCATGACTCAATGTCGATGTGGCAATGGGAGATGAAGGTGTATGCTGACTTCCAGGTAGCAGCCCTGCAGATCTCTTGGATAGGGATGTCCCTGGAAGCAGCCACCGAGGCAGCGGTATGTCTGGTGGAATGAGCCCTAAGCCCTATGGGAGGCTCCTTACCAGCCAACCTATAGCAGAGGTCAATGCAGGAGACTAGCCACCTGCCAACTTTTCACTTTGTTGCCGGTCTGCCAGATGCAGCTTCAGTGTAGGTGACAAACAGCTGGTGAACCACTCCCGAACTCCAGCTGTGAGCTCCTTGTAGTAGGTGAGCGTGCTGCAGGTCCAGAGTATGGAGCCTGTACTTGGCCTCTGAGGTGTGATTGATGAAGTACACCAGGAGATTGATCACCTGGTTAAGGTGAAACTCCGAGACCACCTTCAGAAAGAACTTTGTGTTGGGGCGAAGGACAACCTTGTCCCTGTGGAAGACCAGGTAAGAAGACTTCACCAAGAGCACCTGAAGCTCACTGATCCTTCTGGTGGATGTGATAGCCACCAAGGAGGTGGTCCTCCATGACAGGTGTGACATCTCACACCTGTGTATTGGTTTGAATGGCTTGCCCATGAGCATTGACAACACCAGCAACAAATTCCAAGGTGGTGGTGCTTCACGCACCGGAGGGGAAATGTGGCCGAGGCCCTTAAAGAAGCACATGATTACCTTCTCCCTTGCCACCATCTGCATAAGTGTACCCTGAGGGTCGAGGACTGAAGGCCCAACTGAGAGAGGGACCCAAGTAATTGAGCAGAGGACAGGACAGGGGGTCAAGCTCCTTGTCCTGACACCAAATGGAGAATTGCTTCCATTTGAAGGCATAGGATCGATGAGTTGGCTCCTTCCTAGAGGCCTCAATTACTTGGAGGATCTTGTCAGAGAGACCCAGAGGCTGGAACTCTAGCCACTCAGGAACCAGGCTGTCAGGTGCAGGGATTGAAGGTCTGGATGGAGGACCTCTCCAAGAACAAGGGAGCAGGTCTGGGCAAAGTGGCAGATGCCACAGAGGCCTGCTGCTGAAGCTGAGGAGATTGGGGTACCAGAACTGGTGTGGCCAGTTCAGAGCCACCAGGACCATCCATGCCTTGTCCCTCAGAGCTTTGATCAGGACCTTGTGGATCAGAGGAAAAGGTGAAAAAGGCGGGAAAGTATAAAGGAGGCCCGGGGTCCAGGGCCTCACAAAGGCATCCCTCTGCACCGTACCCTGCTGAGGGGAATGGGCACAAAACAGCCTCAGTTTGGCATTCTCCCAGGAGGCAAGCAGATCCACCTGAGGGGTGCACCATAGGGAGAACAGATGGTCTACTACTTCCTGATGAAGGGACCAAGCATGAGATGCCTTGCCCATTCAGCTGAGGGCATCTGCCAGCCGACTGGACACTCCGGGCACATGAATGGCCAGCAGATTGGCCTTGGGGCTGAGAACAAGGGTCAGGATGCGGAACGCTTCCCTGCACAGAGGTAGGGAATGTGTCCCATCCTGCCTGTTGAGGTAGTACATGGTCGGCATGTTGTCCATCTAGACCTGGACAACCTGACCTCAGAGATGTGGAGCAAACTTTGTCAGGGCCAGGTTAACAGCCCGAAGCTCCAGCAGGTTGATGTGACACTGGGACTCCTCAGCAGACCAGAGGTCATGAACCCTATGATCCCACCTGCGGGCACCCCAGCCCATCAGGGAGGCATCTGTCTTGACCTTCAACTCTGGTTGGACAAACGGGGCTTCTTCCTGTAGATGTTCTGGGACCAACCATCAGTGGAAAGCATCCCACATCTGCTGGGTCACTGTGACTGCTTGAGCAAGATGGCCCTGATGATGAGACAACTGACAGGCCAGCCCCCACTGTGGGGGGCGCATTCTCCATCAGGCCAAATGGACCACACTGACGTAGGCTACCATGTAGCCCAGGAGACACAGGAAGTCCCTGGTAGGGCATAACTCCCCAACCTGAAATGATCAGACAAAGGAGAAAAGATCCGCCGCTATGTCTGCCAGGAGTTGGACTCAGGCTCTGCAAAAGTCGAGCTTCACCCTGATAAAGTGAATCATCTGCGAGGGCACAAGTTCTGACTTGGCCTCACTAACAAGGAGGCCAAGGCTTAAGCAGGTCTGGAGAGCCAGGTCTCTGGACTGCTTCTCCTCTGCCCTGGAGGAGCCTGCAATCAGCCAATCGTCCAAGTACGGGTACACCCGGACCCCTCAGCACCTCAGGAAGACTGGCACCACTTCTATACATTTGGTGAAGACCCTCAGGGCTGAGGAGAGGCCGAAGGGCATGACTTAGGATTCGTAGAGGGACCCTTCTGCGCAGAACTAGGGGAACCACCAGTGGGACTGACGGTTGTGGACATGAAAGAAGGCATCCCTGAGGTTCAGGGAGCAGAACCACATGTTCTGCTCCAGGGACGGAATGATCTGGGTCAGAGTGACCATCCTGAAGGTGTGTGATTGCAGAAATTTGTTCAGGTCATGCAGATCTAAGATGGGGTGCCAGCCCCCCCCATCCATTTTGGAACCAGAAATTATTTGGAGACAAATCCTGGATTGGCTGGTTGGTCTGGGACACAAACCTTCACCTCCTTCTGGAGGAGCTGGGTGATGTCCTCCCAAAGGGTGGAAACATGTCTGCAGATACCACATCCTTCTGAGGGGCGTGGGCTCAGCTTGGTGGAAGAATCTTGAACTCCAGTGGCAAGCCATGGCCAACCACTTCTAGCACCCACCTGTCCATGGTAACATTGGACCAGGTGGAAAGAAAATGGTGGAGCCAGCCCCCCCCCCATGAGAGGACCCAGAGGAGACAGGATGGGCAGGGAGGGGGGCATCCCTGACCTGTCACTGAGCAGGCTTGGAGGTGGAGGCACAGCCAGCATAGGATGTGGCTGGACCTTGCCTGCCAGGCTTCCAGACCATGAAAGCAACAGACTTAGGTTTGGGATGTCAGGCCAGCTGGTGCCCAGCTGTTGGCTGGAATGTGTTGGCCACAGGGGCAAAGTAGGGCCCAAAGGACTTCTTCTGGGGTTTAGAGCCCTTGATGTCCTTTTGGGTGGAGGTGATGGAGTTCAGGGTGGCATTGGATTTCTTAATCCTAGTAAGATCTGGGGCTGGCAGTATAGCCTAGAAGTTAGAGTAATGAGCTGTGAATGAGCTCGGTACATCCAGTAGACCTGGGTTTGAGTCCCACAACCTCCACTTGCATACTGTGTGAGTCTGAACAAGTAACTTAACCATCCCAGTGCTCCTGGGTCACCCCTAAAAACAGGCACTTGTGCCTAGTGGGCCTTCCCGGTTACCAAAAGGGTAAAAAAAAAAAAAAAAGATGACTATCCACCCCTTGCCCGAAATAAGTTGGTAGTCAAGAAGGGGACATCTGCCAACTTGTGCTGAGTATTGGCCGTGAAGGTCAAGATCTTCAGACAAGCCCTGCGGCACATAGCCAGAGCCACGGCCAGGGACCTGTCACAGGAGTTGCCAATGTCCATGGCCGTCCAGAGTTACTGCTTAGCCACAGCGTGGCCTTGGTCCTGGACTTTCCTGTCAATCATCTGAAGGTCAGCTGTGAGCTCAGGGAGCACCTAGTCAAGGGTGCCCAACAAGACATGAGCAAAGTGGGCTGTCATTAAGGCCAAACTAGCCTGCAAAAGGCTGAGAGATGAAGCCGCATATACTTTCTTAGCTGCATGATCCAATTTCTTGGATTCCTGGTTGGGAGGCTTGTTGACATCCCCAACACTGCCCATCCACCTGAACACTGAATTGGCAACCAAGCCTTCGGCCAAGGAGTGCTTGGTAAACCCAGAGAGGGAACCAGTAGGAATCACATACTTGTGCGCCATACAGGCTGAAGGCATGGGGCAGGAGGCTAGGCTTTGCCAGAGCTCAAACCTGGGCCCAAGAATGGCTTCAGCCATGGGGAAGGTGACCCAAGGGGAATCATCCCAGTCAAGTATTTTGTTGAGGAGATACTTAGCCTGTTTCTGAATGGGCTCCAGCTGGATCCCTGTAGCCTCTGAAATAAGGCAGAACATGGTGCCGAAGAAAGTAAGGCCATGGTCGGTTAACAAATCCTCCACCGACTCCAGGTCAATAGGGCAGAAATGCATGGAGCTAGCCTCCGATTCTGAGCATTTATTAAAGACCATGAGTGACCATAACCAACAGCCATTAAGGAAGCACAGGGGCAGAATGGGCAACCTTAGGAGAGGGCCTGTCCTTTGGCTGAATTGGTGGGGGTTCCACCCAAACTGGTGGAGAGGCCAGGAGCGGCCCAGCTGGAACAGGTTTGGGCCGAGGTGGCAGCAGCCAAGGGAGCACCAGGTTAGGAGCTGGCATCATCTTAACCCCAGCACCCAAAAGGAGCTGCTGCCACATAAGCTCCTCACAGCACCATCGCAACTTGCGACAGAGCCTATCCTACTGGAAGAGGAGGAAAAGCAGTGCCGCTTACCCGAGTGTCAAGAGTGAGACCAGTGATCCTGGCAAGAGCTACTCGACCTCAAGCTGTGGGACCTTGACCTCGACTGCTGGTGGACCGGATGGTGCGGTGAAGTGGAAACTAGCAAGGGATGCTTAAGATACCCCGAGAGCTAAGGGTTCTGAGGGTTAGAGGCTGGCTCAGGAAGCTGATCCAACCTGCCATGGGACTGGAGAGGCAGGATCGAAGTCCTGGAGAAGGAAGTATCCCCCTCGTCCTGTGAGAATGGGTCAACTGGGTCGAGGAAAATCTTGACAGCCTGGTCGGCTAGTGTCTTGGCCGACAGCATGGACTGAAGCTGACAAAGCAGGAGCACAGGAATCCGGGGCTTGAGAGTGCTCACGCTCCCATGACCTGCACCTGGACATTTTCATTTTCAAGCTGGAGTCGTCCTTAGAAGATCTGGACCCATGGGAAAGGCCCTTCCTGAGGATAGGAAGGGACTGGCACAAGTCCTGGAATTCCCTAGTGAAAGAGGTGCTAAAGCCCAGCAGAACCAGCATGGACACCGAAGAAGCACCTGCCGGATGGGGGCCCTTCGCCAAACAGCAGGATCCCACTTGTCCGGACAACCCAGCAAAAGTTGTGCATGAGTCCTCCAAAGTGGAGGAGTGTAAAGTGTGGTACAGGCTGCAAGCCTGGGAGTTATTTTCCTGGCCCAGCCAGTACATGCACGTGGCGTGAGGGTCCATACGCGACATCTTCTGCCTGCTCAGATGTTTAAAACCAGGCACTGACTTTTAATCAGTCGAATCCATACCACTGCAATGGTGAAAATCGCAAAGCAACTTGAAGACTAAGATTTTCTGAACTAGAGAACGAAAGGGTCTACAAAAATGCAGAGCACAATGGAGGGAACCTTCTTCCAGTGGAAAGGAAGATCTGATGTCACGGGGCAGTGCCGAGGGGGATACCACCTGGGTGGGTGGGAGAAGCCAGTTTGAAAACCTTCCAGCAAGTCTTAAAGTGGAAAGGAATTCAGCCAGAATTGTGAATAGTACACCATAGCCATGCCCCAGAACCTCCCTTTTCAAGAGAGGGACAATGATTCTCGCCAGAAAATTCCAGGCCCTGGAACGAGCGAGCAGAAAAATGGCAGTTTTGCACTGAGTGGGGATGCAAAAAGGTCCAACTCTGGATGACCCCATCTGTCAAACAGATCTTCCACTAGGATGTCAGAAGCTCCCACTCATGAACTTTTGACAAGCTCGGCTTACGCTGTCTGCCAGGATGTTTGGGCCCCTGGGACAGAGATGGCTGATTGTTCCAGATGGTGATCTATGGCCTAATACCAGACCCTCATCACGTCCCTGCATTGAGGGTGTGAATGAGTCCCTCCCTGCTTGATGATATAGTGGACAACGCTGATGTTGTCCATCTGGATCAACAGTGGACCAGGGGATAGCTGGGTCTGGGAGGCCTATAAGGTTTACAGAAATTAAAATTACATACTCACCATAATTCTTTTTTTTTTTTATTTCTTTTTATTAAAGATGGATGTGATCACATTCCAGTACAGTCTATTACACTGTTGGTTTGTCAACTGCAATAATCTTACAGAACTATTAGCATTATACATAGACAATACCATTGTATAATAAATAAAAATACATTTATACAAAATGACTGAGTGTATTATTTCACCATCATTCTTACCCTCTTCTAAAACAAGTATAACCTTATTATCCCCATTATGCTCATCCTTGATGCCCTTATGGGGAGAGTCTCCATATCTTTTTATTTATTTATTTTTTTGAAAGTTAACATTCCTCTGGTAACCAAATACCTTCATTGTTTCCCACCCTAAGGCACAAAATCTGGGTCATTACTAGACATGTAAAATTCCCATGGCCTCCATAATATCTTGGCCTGTGAAGTTTTATTATGCAATTTGGCTGTAAAAAACTGCAAATAATAAATGTTAGAAACCACCCTCCTCCAGTCTCCAGTGGTCAGGATATCCACAGACATCCACCATCTTGTTACAGCTTTTTTAGCAGCCATAATATATATGGGTAACAAAGTTCTATGCCAGGCCGGTCTATGGGGAGGAAATATATCCAGTAAAATCATCTCCGCGGTCAATTCAACCCCTTCTCCCAGACATTCTGACAGTGCCTGCTGTAGGATATACCAGTATGGCATTAAAAGGGGACATGTCCAAAAAATATGGGCCAGGTCAGCTTTCTGGCACCCACAAGACCTCCAGCATTTGCCATAAGAGGAGGGAAGATATTTAAGGAGAACAGCTGGAGAGTGGAAAAACCGAACTTGGCACTTCCATGCAAATTCACTCCATATGTTGGAATGGGTTATCTTACATAGGGGATGCCCAGAAACAATCCTGTTCAGGTATAACCATCTCAAGATCCCTACACCAGCCTGTTAAAATAGAAAGTGATGAGTCCCCCATTCCCTCCCGGAGGATCCGATAGAGATACCCCACCTGGTGTCCCCACAAATGCCCAGCTATAGCATCTTCAAGAAATCTCCATGACATTGGAATATGATTAGGTTGTGTTAATGTCACTTCTCTTTGTCTTAGGAGATAGTTCTTGGCCTGAATATATCTGTATATATCCCTTTCAGGAAGGCCATGGTCCTTCTGGAGTATTTCAAACTGGACAATGCCCTTACTAGATATAAATTGTCTAAAAAATTGAAATGTCACCCTCATCCATCTGATGAAGGTATGGTCTAGTGTCACAGGAAAGAAGGATCCATGTTCTGAGATTAAAGTAAATAAAAAAAAACATTCTCTAAAACCCTTATGTTTCTTTAGACGATACCATTGTGTTAATACCTGGGCAGTAAAGGGTGTAAAATCTCTTAAAGGTGGAACTTTTGATACTAAAGCCAGAGTTATTTTTAATATATCATATAGGTCATTAATAGAAAATTCCGAATCCTTCCAAGCTGCTTCAAAAGACGGAGAACGCCCACAAAAATAAAATGTTAAAAAGGCTGCTAAAGCATATAACTTTAAATTGGGTAAATTAGCTCCTCCCTCAGCAAGTGGGAGCTGTAGTAGAGACATCCTTATCTGTCCATGCCACATAAAATTAGAGATGATTTTCTCCCAGGATTTAAAATAAAAGTTGGAGTGAAAGGTTGGAATATTTTGAAAGAGATATAACAATTTTGGTTTGATTATCATTCGAATAGACTCTATCCTCTAGAAAAAATTCAAAGGTAAAATGGACCAGGTTGTTAAGTCTGACTGAATTTGTATTGACAGCGGTTCATAATTCAATAATTCCAGATTATCTAAATTCTTTGGGATAACTATACCTAAATATTTAAATTGTGTTCTATGCCATTTTATTGGATATTTGTTTTTTAAGGATTGGGATGGGTTAAAATTCAAAGTAAGCAAATCTGTTTTTGTTATGTTTAATACAAACCCCAAGATCTCCAAAAAAAGTGCCAGTGAACCCCACAGGGCCAAGAGGGAAGTCTCTGGTGAAAGAGCTGATATCAGAATATCATCGGCAAATAAAGCCACCTTATACTACCTCTGATCCAAAGGAACCCTCTCCACTCCAGCATTCCTCCAAATTGCTTCTGCTAGAGGTTCGACATAGAGTGCAAATAATAGAGGGGACAAGGGACATCCCTGTCTCGTTCCCCTTTGTATGGGTATTGGCTGAGATAGAGATCCATTGATTCGAATATATGCTGTGGGGGATGAGTAAACATTTTTAAGGCAGGTTAGAAAGGAATCCGGGAATGCAAATTTAGATAGAGTGACCCATAAAAAATCCCAACCTGCCTTGTCAAATGCTTTATCTGCGTTTAAACTTATTATGATAGAGGGAATCTTTCTGGTTTGAAGGTGTTCCATAATTAAAAATAATCAGCGAAGATTGTCTGAAGTACTTCTTGATTTCACAAAGCCCGCCTGATCCTTATGTATTAATTGAAGTAATATGGGTTCCAATCTTTTGGCCCATATGGCCATAAATATTTTATAATCCACATTTAAGATGGAAATGGATGGTAGGATGTAGGGAGGGTGGTGTTCTTTTCTGGTTTGAGCAGGGGTGCTAGAATAGCATAATTCCAAGAAGGGGCAGGGTCTCTCCCTCAAATACTGCAGTGCAAGCCGGAGGAAGAGTAGGTGATAGCTTGGGGATAAAAGTTTTATACCAATCCGGAACAAATCCATCCGGGCCTAGACATTTCAATGGTTTAATTTGTTTAACTTGATAAAGAATCTCCTCTGGTCTAATATGACTTTGCAATAGGGTAATCTGTGTATCTGACAATTTAGGTAAAGGGAGCTTATTTAGAAATTCCTGTATTCGATTGTTTTGTCCCGGGGGCGGGGGGCTGTATATAGAGATTCATAGAAATGTGTGAAAATCTGTTTACTTTGGTTCTCTTTATAACTTGTGGTGCCGGTTACAGGGGATTTTATTTTTAAAATAGTTGAAGCCCTTTTATTGGCCCTCAACTTCCATGCCAATGCTCTTGCCCCTTTTGCCCCTCCTTCATAATTATATTGTTGTAGATATGTCAAATGTTGAAGTGTTTTATAGTCCAAATTTTTTTTTATCTCTTGTTTTAAGCCTCTAATCCATCTCTGGAGGGTAACATCACCTTCTCTGCATAAAAGCTGATAAGAAGACAGGCGGTCTTCTAAAAATTTTAATCTAGTATTTTGGTTTTTTTGTTTCCATGAGGCATATTCCAGAATCTCTCCCCTCAATATGTCCTTCAGTGTATCCCACTGGATTGTGTGAGACACTTCTGAGGACAAATTTTCATGAATTGCCTGAGGAATACATTTCCTCATGATATCAAGGAATTCCAGGTCCTTTAGCAAAGATACATTAAATCTCCAAGATTTGGATTTTTTGCTGCTTACCCAGATCTATTTTAAGAATTAAAGGGTTATGGTCTGATAAAATTCTTGGTTCAATTATCATGTCCTGAATTAGAGTAAGATGTTCCCCAGTGACAAAAAAATAGTCCAACCTAGAACATGTTCCATGACGGGCTGAGAAAAAAGTATACCCCAGAGCAGATGGGAATGTTCTCCTCCAAACATCCTCAATCCCCAAATAGGCTACATTTTTCTTTACATACTTTCATGCTGTGGACAGTCTGTTTGGCTACGGGTTAGAGGAGTCAAGATGGGGGTTCAATGTCAGATTGAAATCACCTCCCATAATTAAAATCCCTTTACATTTTTCCATCACTTTATGTAAGAATGACTATACCACCGAAAGTGAGGTCTGTGGGGGTAGATAAGCATTAACTAAAGTTATTGTCTGTGAGCACAACCTACCAGATAAAATCACATATCTACCCTGTGGATTGGAAAAAAAATCCTGCACTTCAAATGGACTGGTGGAAGGTATCAAAATTACCGTTCCCCTCTTGTGTTTTTTATGATGAGAGGAGGCAAATACTTTATACCGACCCCCTCAGTTTAACTTGGAATGTTCAGATAGAGAGCGGTGAGACGCCTGTAAAAAATATAAATCTGCTTTCTGTTTGTTCAGATGTTGCATTATTTTATATCTTTTAATTGGGGAATGTAGTCCATTCACATTTAAAGAAAAAATTTTAGTTGGAGCACTAGTCATTAGTATCAGGGAAAATTATTAATATGACTTGGGCAGGGCATTGTCCAGTATCCAGAGGAGATTGTTCATCTCTAATTATAACTGAACTAGTCTCCCCTCCATTCCCTGGTGGTCTCAACAGACCAACCACAGCATTTCCAGAGTGAAGAGAGACATTACTATCTAGTGTCCTGTTGTAAACTACATGTCCAACCTTTTTAGGGGACAAGAATCTCAAACCTGAATTTGTGTCACCATCCTTTTTCAAATTTAACCCAGTTGCTAGATATAAACAACCAACAAACCCAAACAACCATTGTGAAAAATTTTGTTTCATAACCAGAAAACCTATATACACTTGGTCTTCCAATAGTGTGGGAAAAAACAACATTTTCCATTTTGTCCCAGGCCTATAAATAGCCCTAGCCTGGGGAGACAGGGCAACACCCTTCATAGGAGAGCAAGGACCTGCCTGTGGGGGAGCATACCCTCTGGAACAGATACGGTATTGCCGAAACTGTTCTCGTAGTGGTTGGGAATTAAAGACTAATGGCTAACTAAGGTCCAATATCTACGTCTTGTGGGAAAACTTCCTCTCCCCACCTCGCCTTGTATCTTAATCTAACTAAAACTATATCCCCCTCTTAAATATTTGCTAATAACACAATAGTTTTGAAGCATGACCTGAATTTACTGGAGGGAATTTTAGCTATAAGATCCCTAATTTATGAAAAATAGTCCAGGGTCCTGTCTCCTCTGAGAACCTCTAACGTTAGGACATTAGAGCTAAGAAATTTGAAAAGAGATCCTTAGGCTTTACCCATACAATCTAAAGTGCCATCTAGTGGTTATGCCATGTACTTCCACCTTGTCTTATCAATTTTCCCTAAAATACCCCAGATACATGGACTCAATTTAAAATAGTATGGATCCTGCCTAATAATTAGAATTCTGAGCTCGCTTCCATTCTAGAAGGATTAAACCAATTCGGGGCCTAGTGATTGAAAAATTCGATCATGTAGTATCAGTTACTGGGTTCATTAATAAGTGATTCCTCTGTGCCTGATAGAGGCCCAATGCCTCTGAGTAAATATATTAAGCAGTCTTCAGCCCTCTAGGAGAATCAGGAGGGAGAGGGGGAGAGACAGGGCCCATCATGTAGACCGAGGCAGGGAGGGGGGAGAAAAAGGCGCTCCTCAACTTGCAACAGTCCATCTCACCCAAAATCGAGGAGGACTCCATCTCAAGCAAACGCTGGTCATGAAGAGCCATAGCCCTCCCTCGACCCCACTCCCCACACCTCAATTCAACCTCCTGCCCTCAGCCTGTCCACCCACCAATCTCAGGAGTAGCCAACCCCCGAGGACCTCATCTCAGCCCTCCTTTTGGTATGTCAGGATGCCCAAGAGCAGTGCTCTCACGACTATGGGGCGCAGAGCACAGAAATGAGAGGGTGAGGGGGAGGGCGCCCACCAACCAAGAGCTAGATGCAGAGAGAAGGAAAAGGCACCAGAAATGTGGGCTGACACAAAACAACCCCTATCAGAGCACAGTCCCCTCCACATCCCCCCACACCTCCCGCCAACCGCCATCAGCACATCTCCCCCCCATCCCCACCACCCCACAGTGACCAAAAGAAGAGTATCTCCTCTATAATTTGTTAACAGTTCCATTTTTCATCTTCGCTCGTGAGGAGCCGAATCAGTCTCAGAATTCAGAACTTGAATAGTCAGCTCCCTTCCTCAGCTCGGCAATGTGTGATCTCACATGTTTCTGGAGGGAGCAAAATGTGCGGTACCACAGATGTTAAATGATCTTTAGCCCTCAGTATGAATCAAAAAAAAAGGGGGAGAGGGAGGGGGACATACACCGTCCTCCGATCCGAGGCTGGGAGGGGGGAGAGAAAGGCATTCTCCAAGTCACAGCAATCTGCTTTGCCCAAAGTAGAGGGCAGATGTATTTTGAACAAGCGCTGTTTAGAAGAGAACCATTGCCCTTCCTCAACCCCACTTCTGCAGTCCAAACCAAAATCCGGCGACTCCCCTCCATTCTTTAGCCTCCCCCCCATCCTCACATAGCAACCAGAAAGGCGCTCCCGAGGTCTATATATATCGGCCTTCCTAGGAAGGGGGAAAGCCCGCTACCCAGCCCAAGGGAATGGAGGGGGAGAGAAAGACGTTCGCCGGGAGATCAGCCATTTATTTTATAGGCTTTACCTGGAAGGGCTCAACCATAAGCAGAGCAATAACCCTCCTTTGACCCCTCTAAAATTCCCGTTCAAGACCAAAGCAGCCACCCCCAAGCCCCGCCCACCCAACGATACCTGAAGGAGGATAACTATGTCCAATTAAGGCTGCAGAGTAGGATTTCTGAGCAAATGCACTCTGTCTAAGATCTTCTGCAGCTTCTGGTCTCTGATTTCTGGCCAAGAACCTCTCCAAATGTCTGTTCTGGGAGTCCTGTTCTGGTCCCTCAATGCCATCTTGGGATCCTCCTTTGCACTTATAATTCCTAGTTGGAGAGATCTAGCCAAGCCTCAGTGGCCAAGGAGTAAGTGATGGGACCATTAGGGAATTGGACCACCAGTCTAGCTGGGTATGGAGTGCAAAACTTTAAGTTCTTTGCTCTGAGAGATGGGAAAAGTGGGGAATACTCCCTTCTCATATGCTGGGTATCTGGGGCATAGTCGTTATCAAATAAAATTTGATGTTTTCTCCATAGTACCCTCTGTTGGCACCAAGCTTTAACCAGCAATTGCTCTTTTTTGGTAAAAACTGACAAAACGCATCACAAAAGATCTAGGGCGAGCATCCTGCTTGGAAGGGCGAGGGCCCAGTGCTCTATGTGCCCTTTCTATGTCTAACTGAAAGTCCGTGCCTAGATCTAGGGTTTGTCGCAGTAGCAAGTCAGCAAAAGCCACTGGGTCATTTCCCACCTCTCCCACCAGTAATCCATAT